>JAUPMV010000017.1:0-1469487 GCA_030848855.1 Branchinecta sandiegonensis | reverse complement strand
GGGGGGGGAGGTGCCAACCCGTGCCTGACGCCTCTGATTGCAAGCCCTTAGAAAGTCAGTGAAATATTGTTGATTCCAAAACAGCTAGCCTACTGGCGTAAAATCTGTTCCTATGTCAAACAATATTATTTCAAGCAGAACCGAAGACATTGCAAGTGACATTGCCATTCAGCTTGCAAATTTTTGCGATGCATCTTAATGAAAGCACGGAGAACATCAAAACGAAACACAGAAATATTGCCGTTAAATACACCGAGCCGAAATTCGACACAAATTTTAGCTACAAAGCAGCCTCTGGGGATTGCCTCATTGATTTTGTATATATTTCTACACATTTATCATTTATGATATTAAATATCATGTTTTCACGTTCTGAAAAAGGGGGTACGCAATCTTTTCGAACCTTGATTAGGGGTACGCGGTATGGAAAAGGTTGGGAACCACTGGTGTAGACAAGGGTTTTATATCGTCACTTCCGTTAAAGGACCCCTCGCACTATTTACTCTTCAACTTAAAGTAATTTAAAATGTTTAAATACTTTAAAACTATGCTGTGCTTTCAACAATAACCCACGGTTTTGGCTGTTTCAAGCCTTTTCCGAGACCTGTTGACTTGTAGCGAAAACAGGGAAACAATTTACATAGCAGGTTTTCCTGATAGAAAAACTTCTCACAGACAACTGCCGACAGCGTGATACACATCGCAGGTAGGAAAACACGGCAAGTAAGAAAATCAGCGTGGTTTTGTTAGAGGGGTTAGAATGTACCGCACGAAATTGGGGTCTCCGGGTTTAGAAATATACGGAGTGATTATGGAAGTAGGTTCCATTAGTATCATAGGTAAAAACAGGTCCTTTAAGTAGATGGTCGGTGATCCCGTCAGACATATACGGCAGGAAAGCGGGAAATAAACGTAAACTTGAGAAACGGAAACAGCGGACGCAGAAAGAGCAGAAAAGCGGTAACGAGTACTAGGCTTAATCGACCCAACAGGGTCTGATTTCACATGCCTTAGCTTTGTTGCTTGCATTAAGAGTATTTTGAGGCGGGCCAAAACTGTCGAATGGCAGGCAGATTCAGAAGAAATCAAACATACTACGAAACTGTAAGTAATTTTGGATTCATTTGGGGCGGTTCTGAATTTCGGGTGTAAAAAGTAAACAGGAGTTGATCTTCCACGTAGTGTTTTTTTTTTTGGATCCTAATATCCTTCTATAATCTATCCTAATTAAAGATATAAAAAAACTAACCAAAAATAACTCCGGTCACCAAGAAAACTCGCATGTTCCAGCCGTTCCTCACAAACAAACACTAAAATCTTATGGTCCAGTGCAATGGCCTAGGCAAAGAACACACTATATTTATAGCCGACCCTCCAATCAGAAAAAAAAAGACTGGAAACACCACAACGAATAAATTCTGGAATTCCAGAGCCAGCAGTCGGAGACGACACTCGAGAAACAATGGGAGCTAATCAAGATCAATCCGACGCAATTAACCGAAGAAGTGAAGGTTGTCTCAGTCGTCAGTTGCAGTCACGTAAGCAAGCCCGGTTGAGGCGGCTGCCTGAAGCTTTCGGCTCCCCTTCGTCCGCGAACTTACACCATATTCTCCTTGTACTGCTAAACGGGTTCGTCCCTTCCCATCTAAACGTCCGTTTTCTAATACCAATCAGTTATTAGAAAGAGCAAAAAGGAGCAAAGCGCTGACTTCGGTCCAAGCTATGTCCCGTACCTACAAAACACGCTAGATATGTAAAAAGTTTTATTCCCGAGTTCGTGAAATATGTTAACGAAGCGTGACTTTTCTAAGCGTACTGATATTAGATACATATATTGTAATTTATTCTGTTTGTTTGATAATAATCGCAAATTTGGTTTATAACCACGATAGTCGATTTTTACAATACACTTTCTATCTATCTATCTATGTATCAATGTGACCTGCGGTCAGCTCGGGATGGGAATACTCATATTATGCACAAACCATAAATCAATTAAAGTTTAACTGAAAAGGCAGCTTATTTTTACATCTGATATTTGAATATACTACTTGTGTTTTGCAGATACCACGGTATCTGATACCACGGTCTAAAGTCGTTTCCGCAGTTACCGTGGTATTTGATACCACGGTCAGAAGGCACTTTTGCAGTTATCGTGGCATCTGGGCAGTTATCGTGGTATCTGATATTCAGATACCACGGTATCTGAAAAAGTCATCTCACACTCAGTGATGTCAGTTTTTCTTTAGGGATGACTTAGAAAAGCGCAATTTGGCAATTGTCGTTTTTGCAGAGAGACCGTGGTATCAGATACCACGGTAACTGCAAAAACGACTAATTGCAGATCCAGTTACCGTGGTAACAGATACCATGGTATTTGCAAAAACACATATTTTTAAACATCCAACGGATTTTGTTGTTTTTTTCACCCGGGCTCTAGTAATAACGTTCAGAATGTGCGCTGCTTGCACGACAAGCCAAAATTCATCCAGACGCAGAGAATCTGAATTTCAACAAAAGCGTGCATTTCCATGTGTCATGGACGCTAAGCTCGGAAAGTTGGAGGACGCAACTCTTCTGAAGGGAGTAAGACAGTGATGACAATCTATGTCTTGTTGTTATGTGTGTTATTCTTCAGCAATGGCTTACCTTCGAGTTGCTGAATATTTCAAGCAAAGAGGGAAACTTTCTAGCAAGCAGTGGCAAATTTTCGAGCTTTGACACGCTTAAGAAAAGCTTATACCAACAATTCAAGCATATTTCTAGAAGGGCTAAGCTGGTTCATGAAACCTTAATATTAAACGAGGGAGACGACCCATTCCCTTTTATCGAAGATTTGAAACTTAAAGCTCTCCAGCTAATGGGTTTGGACGAAATGCCAGGTGAAGACAAGGAACACAACGGGGAGGAATTACAACTTACTGAAAAATCTGCTCCTCGTAAGCCCTAGGGCCAAGTTCGGTATGCGCGTGGTAGCTCCCTGCCCAAAAGATTACGAAGAGTCGACAAATATCCTAATAAACGACTATCGGGCACGTGAATTTGCTAAATCCAAATCGCCCCGAACACTTTCCACCATTACACAGGCTAGTAGCTTAGATAAAACTGAGTCGGGAGGCGGTCACAGAAAGGTCATTGGTGATTTTGGGGCAGGAATTTCCTTTTAAACAAAGGAAGCGGCCAGGAGCATCCTGGCATATATGACAGGAAAACGTTCAGTACTGTTTTCTCTCGTGACTGTGAACATCACAGATATTCTGACCATCCGAATATCAGTAGGGAGCGACCGACGGGCGGAGGTTACGATTGTTTCCACGCTCCCCGATAATGATTACGGGTTTGTTTCCTTCCCCGACGTTGACCCTGAAGATTGGCAGCCTGACAAAGACCCTTGCCAAGAAGAACCGAAATATCGCTGATGAAGCATCGTACCTGACGTATCCGTTGTATACATTATTTGAATATATGTTTCTATAACTTATAACAAATTTTCCGGTTTCAGCCGGATCCCGGGCGAACTACTTGTCCTAGTAGAAAATGACTTTCACATGAATGTTCAGCGTGTCTTCTTACCCCTAAACTGAACATCTAATCACCTTCAAATAAAACTTTTACTTTTAACAAACTTTCCGGTCTTGGCCGGATTCTGGGCGAACTACTTGTCCGGCGAGAAAATGGATTTCATGATCGTCTACAGCATGTCTTTTTTCTCCTTAATCGACTATCTCATTAGCTGTTTAAAATTTTTTGTTTGCCCCTTAATTTGAACCCCCTCCCCCGCCCCTAAATGTAGGGCTACAGAGACCATCTGCGAACTCTACCTTTCCCTTGACCCAAAGAATCCTCACACCCAGTTTCATCACAATATTTCATTCCCTTCGAAAATTATCGTGCTGACAGACGGACAGACGGACAACTCTTGCGATGTCATAGGTCCTCCACTTACGTTTTGGGATCACACAAATCGCCTTCGTGGTCATATTTGGCGAGCATGTGCTACACACGTGTAAGAGGTAACTCGTTTCCTTATCTATATTTTTATTGCCAAGTCTATCAGACGTTTTGTGCAACATATTTGTGTTGCTAAGTCCATCAGACGCTTTGCGCAATATCCGATAGCCAAATCTTAAAAGGGCTACAGCCGAAAACACGAGGCGGTTCGGAGTGCTTGAGCGTGGGGGGGGGGGTTATGACCTTAAAACATGCGACTGCGGCAATTATATCGATCACAAACAGCAGACGGAAAACACAGCACCACAGGCGAAAAACTGTGCGAATTTAAAGAAACAATGATACCGATTTCTAAAAAGTTAGACAACGGTCATTACAATAAAAAACGATAGATAATGTCCAGCATGCCGTTTATTTCAGCTTTCGCTGCAGAAGGCGAAGCATCGGTAGCGGCTTCTAACGTCTGTACCCACGACAAACTTACTCTAAGAGCCGCAGGCGAAATTTTCAAATCAACTTTTATTCTGGCAAAATTTTAGTATGTAAAAAGCCAAGCTTGGCGCCCTTACCCCCAGATATAGGACAGATATTGCTTAGAACTGAGACGGGGAACTTTATTCGCTTGAAACAAACACGCAACTCGGTTTGTTATAGGTAGTGTGGGAAAAACAGAAAACAGCTGTTTAAACAGCTGTTTTTTTTCAACAAAACAGCTGTTTTCTGTTTTTAAAGAAAAACAGAACAGGTTAACTGTTTTCTACGACACCTGTTTCTGTTTCTGTTCTGTTCTCAAAATGCCCTGTTTTCTGTTCTTCTGTTTTTCGAAAAAAAACAGAACAGTGCCCATGCTTATTTGGAAGCACTGCCATCGAACTTCCGGTAAAATTTCCAACTCCGTTTGGGAGTTATCGAGGTCACGTACAGACGGACAGATCTGTGATAACTGGGGGACAGATATGGCAGTCCTTACTTTCGTTTGGAATCCACAAAAATATTCTGTTCGCATATGTTTCGAAAAATTTCGTCTGCGGCGTCTTTCATAATTTTCTATTTGGTGGAAGACCGCGTCATTTAGGTGAGGTTTTAGGTTTAGGATTCGAGCCACGTTGAAAGCTAAACTTTGTATTGGAAGTAGTTGAATTTTGACAGAAAAAAAAGCATTAGGGATCGACTAAAACCAGGAAGGGAAGGGAACGCGAGAAAAGCAGGAAGGCATACTAAAATTTTACATACTAAAATTTAAAGCCAAGCTGTAAAAAGCCAAGCTGACCATCCATTACGAAAGAAATAGAAAACTGTGACTTTTTTTTTCTTGATCAGCTAGTTATTCTAAGATGATGTGCGAGGGATAAATATCATTTCGGATATTTCTGTTGCACTTCCGGCAAACCGTCCTCAGCGAAAAAAACAAAACTAAATCATAAGATCCAAGACAATACCAACAGAACGTTCTTTTTTGCAACGCAAAAGGGAAGACTGATGATTGATCACATTCGCCTGCCGTTTCGATATGGAAATATAATCAGTCACACAACTGGCCACATGCTCCCCGTAAGCTTGACGAATATAAGGTTTGAAGCCAAGCTGACCCTTCATTACGAAAGAAATAGAAAACCGTGATTTTCGGGGTTTTCGTGAATTTTTTTAATCTTTACTAGTGTTCACATTTGTATATACTGACGTGGATACATAGATGGCACTTTACACAAGGGACTTGTGTAAAAATTATAATTTGTTTATCATTTTTACGTTGTGAAAATAATCATTTGGTTTTATTTGGTTTTTCCCCATGAGACCCCGCCTTGTGGGTACGTCTACGTGGCTCCGACAACGGAGTCCTAGACTTCTAAATTACATTCGAAAGAACTGTTTCTGGTTTATTGGTCACGGTACACGTCCAATTGTGTAAAGTGCCATCTATGTATTACTATTAATTTCCGTGACATGGGGATGTGAACTGGTTTTGGCGGGATCACTGTTGATCCGCCCTTTGGGCGGGATCACTGTTCCTATGGCCGGCTCCTACCAGACTATTGTAGTGGTTTGCGAACTCTGTTCACAAGCCCCTCGGTAGCTCAAATGGTAGAGCGCCTGCCTTGTAAGCAGAGGGTTCTGGGTGCAAATCCCGGCTGAGGAGCATTTTTGTCTTTCAGTTCACTACTTATAAAATGTTTCCATCTCAAGGGCGTCTTCTCCACAAAAATTATCATTTGGTTTTATTTGGTTTCTCACCATGAGACCCCGCCTTGTGGGTCCTGGTATGTCTAGGTGGCTCCGACAATGGAGTCCTAGACTTCTAAATTACATTCGAAAAAACTGTTTCTGGTTTATTGGTCACGGTACAAGTCCCTTGTGTAAAAAGTGCCATCTATGTATTACCATATATTAGAAAAGTTTTTCTGTTATTATTTATTGAATAATTTCAAGTTAAAGGGTGGTTAGAAGATACAGCCACCTACAGGATTTTTGTCTTTGATGTGGCTGTTGAGTTTTTATGGCACTTGAGCTTACTCAAGTGCCATATAGCGATCGTAATGTCTGTTTGTCTGTCGGTCTGTCCGCATTTTGCTAGTTTGGGCACTTCCCCATGACCTAGGATTATAAAACTTGGCACGCATATCAGGGACCCAACCGGATTAACTTGGAAAGAATCACTTCCCCGATCCGACCATTAATGGGGGAGTGGCAACATGGGGAATCCGGAAATTAGTAACATTCATAACTTTGGAACGTATAATCGGGCGTGCATTAAACTTGACAGGTATCACGAACAAGTGTCTTGGATGTTCATTGTCAAATTCGGATCGGATCCGATAACTGGGGAGGGGGCTGGAGGGGGACACCCGAATGCTTTTTCTAGTTTCTGTCAAACCCCTACCCCTTTCTTCACACTAGTCTAACTCTGCGCGTTGATGAGTCGTTCTTTCTTCACATTAGTGTGGCTCTGCTCGTGGCTGAGTCATTCTTTGCTTGAATTCGTTCGGAGAGAGCTAGAGCAATCGAAGGTCGAAGAGGTTTGGAATAATATGGCAAGTGTCAGCGGCTTCTCTAACCAAACAAAACTACCAGGGTATATGCATTTCTGAAACGCCAGATGGCCTCCATGCGGTCATACGCGCAATTCTGACACGCCAGAACTCTTCCCTAGTCGTGACAACGCAATTACTACGTTTTCTTGCGACGAAATATTGGTGCGGTGTTTGTCTATTGTGTTATTTGTGTTTGATGGCAAAGACTTTATTCGAACAAGCAAGCAGTTAAAGCAAGTAGCCTAGTGATAAATCGATCATTTCAGAAAGATTAATAATTGTGATATTAATCTAACCAGTTCACATCCCCATGTCACGGAAATTAATAGTAATACATAGATGGCACTTTACACAATTGGACGTGTACCGTGACCAATAAACCAGAAACAGTTTTTTCGAATGTAATTTAGAAGTCTAGGACTCCGTTGTCGGGGCCACGTAGACGTACCAGGACCCACAAGGCGGGGTCTCATGGGGAAAAACCAAATGATTATTTTCACAACGTAAAAATGATAACCAAATTATAATTTTTACACAAGTCCCTTGTGTAAAGTGCCATCTATGTATCCACGTCAGTATGTACAAATGTGAACACTAGTAAAGATTAAAAAAAAATCACGAAAACCCCGAAAATCACGGTTTTCTATTTCTTTCGTAATGAAGGGTCAACTTGGCTTCAAACCTTATATTTGTCAAGCTTACGGGGAGCATGTGACCAGTTGTGTGACTGATTATATTTCCATATCGAAACGGCAGGCGAATGTGATCAATCATCAGTCTTCCCTTTTGCGTTGCAAAAAAGAACGTTCTGTTGGTATTGTCTTGGATCTTATGATTTAGTTTTGTTTTTTTCGCTGAGGACGGTTTGCCGGAAGTGCAACAGAAATACCGAAATGATATTTATCCCTCGCACATCATCTTAGAATAACTAGCTGATCAAGAAAAAAAAAAGTCACAGTTTTCTATTTCTTTCGTAATGAATGGTCAGCTTGGCTTCAAACCTTATATTTTACGTAAGACGGTACAAACGTCTTGTCAGACCGTACATGGTCACATTTTACCTGTCGGGGTTGTTGGGGTTTCCACTGAGGCCGCTCTTGCAGTTCGTTCACGAGCAGTCTCAAATGGTGGCGGAAGTATATACCTATGGATAGGGTGCTCTTACCAGAAGGCATGCACAGTTTCAACCTACGGGACTCAAGGGACTCGAGTTTAAATTTCTGGAGGAGCTCGTCATAAGGAATTTTGGTGGATCGACATAAGCAGTAGGGCACGCTTCTGTATTTTTTCGATCCGATAAGCCTGATCCTCAGTAAGGCCAAAGTGCCAAGCGTCCACCAGGTATTCTAGCCCAAAGCGTATAAAAGAATTATTTGCTCCGGGGGTGTGGAATTCAAAACCTGAGGAGGTAAGGGTTGCGTCTACACTTACAGCTTTTAAGTCACACGCCAAGCCCTTTTTGGGATCCCAAAACATAAGTGGAGGGATACCTATGACATCGCAAAAGTTGTCCGTCCGTCCGTCCGTCTGTAAGCACGATAACTCTCGAAGGAAATGAGATATTTTGATTAAACTTGGTGTGAGGATTGTTTGGGTCAAGAGTAAGGTCGAGTTCGTAGTTGGGCTTTGTAGCCGTATATTTAGGGGTGGGGGAGGGGGTTTAAACTAAGGGGTAAGCAAAATATTTTTAAACAGCTGATGGGACAGTCGATTACTTCTATAAAGACTATGCCTTCAGCTACATAGCCTACGCGGACGACTTGCTCTTAGTAAGCCGTAGCCGATCCACACTCACAAAAAATGTAAGTAAGCTGTCGTCGGAACTTCTCAAAATTGGCCTTGAAGTTAACCTGTCAAAATGTGAGTACCTGCATTTCAACCCTTCGTCAAATGGTTTGAATGCATCTAAAGCTTCTATATCTCTTGGATCGTTCATCGTCAAATCAACAGACTCTCTACGGTGGCTCGGCATAACATTCAAATCTTCGATGTCAAAATTTTGCTCTTCGGTTGTTCAAGAAGTTTATAAGTCAATCCGTAGCGCCTATGGGCGCATCGTCCCCAACCGGGGGCGCTATAATCGTAAAGCTTTGGGAAATTTGTACAGCACCTTCTGCGCTCCTTCTATACTATTTCGTTCTGGAGTCACTCATGTTCTACGAAAGAAGGAGATTAAAAAGATTAGATCATGGTATTTTAAAATATGCAAAGCACCTTCTCTACTTGCCGAAATTATGTCATAACCATACATTGACGGAGAAATTCAAAATTCAAGATGCAAGTGTTACCCTTTTGGATGTTTCCTCATCGCTTTCAAAAATCATGGACAACAGGGCCCAACCAGCGCACGACGTCGTCCACTACTTCCTGACCGAAGATTAAAAATTAAGTGTCTTTTCTGTGTGTTTATGTGTTTTGTTTATTTTCTTTATTTTCTTCATTTACTCCGCCTTTTCAAAATGGCGGGTCATAAATAAATTACTTACTTATTACTTACTTATCATGGGGTAAGAAGACATGTTGAACACGATGGTGGAAACCATTTTCTCGCTCAGTAGTTCGCCCGGAATCCGGCGAAAACCGGAAAGTTTGTTAAAAGAAAAAGTTAATTTGAAGTTGATTGGATGTTCGATTTAGGGGTAAGACCGTTTTTTCGCCAGCAAGTAGTTAGCCCAGAATCCGGCCAAAACCAGAAAGTCTCCTAAAAGTAAAAGTTTTATTTGAAGTTGAATAGATGTTCGATTTAGGGGTAAGAAGACATGCTGAACAGAATGGTGGAAACCATTTTCTCGCCGAACAAGTAGTTCGCCTGGAATCCGGCCAAAACCGGAAAGTTTGTTAAAAGTAAAAGTTTTATTTGGAGTTGATTAGATGTTCGATTTATGAGTAAGAAGACATGCTGAATTCTTATGTGAAAATAGTTTTCTACCCAGACAATTAGTTCGCCCGGAATCCGGACAAAACCGAAAATTGTTAAAAGTTAGAGTGGCAGGAAGTCTTCGTCAAAACAGATATACTTATAGGGGTACACATGCTGATTCAATATCTGAACTTGGTTTTCTCAGATGATTAATCTGTTTTTGAATTTTAATGGGAAAAATGTTCAAGGAGTCTACTTTTTACTTACTAGTGTATAATAAAATAATATTCGACTCTGTACAAAGTTCCCAAACAAAAAACTCTTGCCAACATTTTGCCTATTCTTGCAAGTGCCATATGAGCTTTCAGCTCTTGTTTGTATAATGTAGTTGTGTTTTTTTGGTGAAGTAAACAAAATCTGAGTCTGAAATCTCTAGGGCTTCTGTTACCAGACGTCTGACGCCATAAAAGACCTCCATCTCAACCCCCAGTCGGACTGGCAAGACAAACCGTCGTAGTCTTTCCCAGTCACTGCCTCGATCCCTAAATGACATGACCGCCTTTAACGGCTATCAGAAAGTCACATAGAATTTTGAACAACAAACAAAACTTGCCTTTTCCTGAATGAACTGTTGATTGTTGACCATTTAAACAGGAACAAATTTTATTTCAATAAACTCACCTGCGCGGGTTCAACAGCTTATTATCTTCTGCGTTCTGCCTCTGGTCGGACCTCCAATGGTTTGCGTCAAACATCCTCTCAACCATCGGGTAAGCTTCTCTGATACTGTCTCTCCAGAACTCCAACTAGTCTAAACGTCGCTCCCCCCCCCCCTCCCAGGCTCTCCAACCACGGACGAAAATAAATAAAACCATGACCGCGCAGACTTTGGAGGACGTTCCTCACTAGGGGCTGGACAACGCATGAGAGACAATATTCTTCAAATTCTGTTCTTCAAATTTGCTAAATTTCTTCTTCAACTTCCCAGTTGGTCCTGCAACCGGTACTTGATTCAGAAGTACTCTGTCGCAGACCTCATACTAAGTGTTGATAGTCTGGTCGCGAACCTTAAAGACCTGCAAACATTCGGTTTACCTTCTCTTAGTGATCGCATGCCACGGGTTTGTTTAGATTTGAACTCGATTGCCGAGTTGCTGTTTTGGCTCGAGAAAAAACCCACGCACAACGTCTTCTTTTCTAGATGGCGGAATTTTCCAGGATTGATTAGCAAATAATTATAAGACGCAACTGATAATTTTTGTATGTCTTCAGAGGTACCACACTGGTCTTGGTTTTATAATTTATTTGTATTTGTAATAAACAGTTGGAGCATTCGATGGAAATTATTATTTTGACCCTTGGCTCCCTACGTGCCATAACAGCTCTGCGGGATAATCGGCTGAGATTTGGTCAAGACAGAGTTATTTCAAACCTAGGAAATTTGGGGTTTTTTTTTTTTATTTGCTCATTGTTTTACGGTGTTTTTAGTGGTTTTGAACATTCATAATGACAGTAGGGATGGTTAGCATTGTGTGTGTGGTAGAGAGACCATTTTTTGTGGCCCGCTTTAATAATAAGGATGTTGTACACCCTGGATGGGTATTATTTTTTGATAAGATTTGTTTGATTTTGTATCTATGATAATGTTGTTTTGTTTTTGTAGTCGTTGTTTTTTCTTGTTTTTTCACATAATCCATATCTTTCCTCTTTTGTGCAGCTGTTGATGGGCAATAAAATATTTCTTTCATTCATTCCATATAGTATGAACTCTGAGAAAACATTTCTTTAGGAAACATTTTCCATTCCAGAATGTAAAATAAAAAGAGGGGTTTCAGAAGGTTAGAGACGCTTAAAGATCACTTCGCTCATGGCTTTTTAGAAATTAGACGTCATGTGTTTAAAAAAGAGCAGGTCACTTAGAAACAAAAAATATATACAGCTTTAAAGCTCGAAACACTTCAAAATGGCTTTCTGATCGAAACGGAAACTTGCCCAGGAGGGAGCTAGACACATCAGGGGTTCGACACCCGGTACCAATGTCGTTCTCTGGAATGATGACTCTATATTCCGTCCCCTTCCAATGCCAGCCTTGGGTTTGGCTGCGTCCGCTACAAAAGAAGTGTGGTAAGTCACAAAGCCTAGAACTGTTAAACCATGATATTCAACATCCAACGGACTGTCACTGCACAACTTTTTCGGCAATTTGCTTCCTGTTCTTATTCTCAGCAGATGCTTTACTCAGTGTAAATTCTGTCTGTTTGTGTGGTTTTCTTTTTAAGTTTCTTATGCTCTTTTCGTTCTTTCTGTTGACAGTAATATTCTTTTTTTCCATTTCTTTCTTGTTCTTTTTCTTCTTCTTCATTTAATTACTCCGTCTTTTTGTACGTTTCTGCATTATAATGGGCAATAAATTTATTATTATTATTATTATCTATCCACAGTAGTTGGCACATAACTTGCGAGGGCTCACTCAGAGCAAGGAATTAGATCAGACAGTCTGCCCCATGAGAAGAAAATCGCCCATCTTATTTATTTTCGTTACCACACCCTTGTATATTTCGAGAGATAACTTACGTATTTCGATTACTGATACCTTTGTGGCTGTGGCCCAACACCGTGCCGAGTTTGACTCTTGTCTAGCCAGGTGCCAACCGTAATATAGTGCGTTTGTATAGTCCTTTCGTTTAGTTTAGTCGGATCTTTTTCTTTTCTTTTTCTTTCCTTTAAGCATTGTCCAAATAGATGTAATAAGCTGAATAGTGCTATACGCCGATGTTTACGTCTTAATACACGCGCCCGTTCAAATAGGAAACCCGAGAGGTTCTTATGAATGCAGCGTTCGGTGTTGCCACGCTGGTACGCTTGTAAAGATCAGAAAAGTATTCTTAGTACTACTTGAAGTACACCAGTACAATTTGACGCCCAATATATTCTAAAAAGCTATTAAATTTATGGATGGACAACATTGGTCCTCGAACTAGCAGTTAGCAGTCGTAACAGAACAAAACGTGTTCTTTTGAAGAAAAGTTGTTTCTTTAGGTTCCAACAAAGTAGAACTTTAGTGCTTCTCGTGGCAACACTGACGGCGCTGCTCCTTTCCTCGGCCCGCTGGCAGAACCAACCAAGCAATCTGATTGGCTCTGCGTAAGGAAGAATAGAGCCGAGCTCCATTTTCCTTATTCGCGTTATTACAGCGCGCACCGAGGAAAAGAGGAATCTGCAATAAGGCTTATACACCGTAATACATCTTACAACACATATTTGGACAATGCTTTATTGTTTTTCATACACTGCGCATCGGGACGTTCTGTGCCATTTTTATATGAGTTAATACAATTATGAATTGATTGAAATATTGATAATAATTGGGAGGTGTGGTGTGGTCCGTACTCCTCATAAATGAAAGCTACTGGATTCAGCTGTGAGCGAGTTGCCTACCAGTGGACAAGAAAGCTTAAATTTAATAAAGAAGAAATGGAAAACAGGGGCATAATTTGGGGGGGGGGGGCAAAGTTGGAGCCGATTTTCCCAAACCAAGTGAAATTGAGCAGTTTTATTTCAAGAAGAAAAACGTAATAAAAACAAAGAAACAAAGAGATATTTTACGAATCGACCAAGGCAAAACGACGCTTCTTCAAATTTGCGAAACTGTCCACTGCGCGATTGACGTCATGCTCCTTCGCTTTTTCAGGTTGGGTACCAATGACCAAAAGATCACTTAGTCGGTCGTCTGATATAGACGTGTTTAACCTGCATATCGCTATAAACATTTCAAGGCTTCCGTGTTCCAGTCTTACCATAAAGACAAAGGTATACTAAAGAAAACCGATCTGTTTCTGTGGATGCTTGAATTCTGTAGGCCTATCTTAGTTTCGACGACGCTAAATTTCAGCTGTGGTGGCAAACATCAAGCTGGGGTCGGGGGGGGGGGGGGGGGCGGTTGCCCCCCCCCCCCCCCTGCCCCATAGCAAATTATGCCCCTGATGGAAAACCAAGTACAATGACACCCTGCCATTTATGCAACGAGGGAAATGACAACCTGCAGCACTTTCCATTGGAGTGCCACGAGTTTTCGGAGTTTGATCTCCCTGATTGTCCTTACATCGCGGGATAGACTTCGGGCCTCCCGCGCAGTTTGTATACAAACTCTGTAGACATATTAGTTGCGTTTTTGCAAACATCTAAAGGTTCCTAGCTCTTTGAGATTATCCCTCAATACAACTTTCCTTACAACGTCGGGGAATGAATCGGTTAAGGGACAAGGCAAATTCAGGGACACAGTTTTCAACTTACCCGACTGGGGCAGGGCCGTTCGCTTTCCGGAAGATGATCGCACTGGGGTTTGGGATCCGGGCTGACCCTTCTTGACCGGTGGAGACGCGCGACCCTGCCGAGATTCCCGCACACGATCTCCCTAAAATGAAAGATAGTTAAATATTCCTCGAGCCCAAGCTGACTTTGAAACATATTTTCAAATAATTTCTACAACGGATACGTCAGCTACGATGCTTCATCAGCGATATTTCGGCCCTTCTTGGCAAGGGTCCTCGTCTGGCTGGAAAGATGGGTAGGCTATTGGCTATCGACATACTCTGATTATCATTCTATTTACTTTGGTACTGATTATTCAAAGTTTTTCTTCACTTTGTGCGCCAACTTTAACCAAGTTTTCGACCAGGGTTTTGATTTTATGGAGTCACAGGATCCCCAAATCCAGGAGAATCCGTCTTTCAGACACATATAGGTTTATTTTTAGCCTACTGTAATTTTATTTTTAACAGAGAATACTAAAAACAAATAAACGCAAATAGAACTTATATAATTCATTTATTTTACTCACTAAAAAATGTGAAGTAACGCATAAAATAACAAGAAACTAAACCATAGAAATAACGAACATAATTTTTTGTTCGGATATAACTATTAACTATTTCGTTTAATTCCAAGTTATCTTTTTAAAAAAATAGTTGTAGATCGTCATACATGGTCAACATAGTCATAAATAATCACATATATGTTACAATTTTAAAATACAATCCGATAAAAAACATAATTACGAGCATGTCAGTTTAAATCCAGAATTCCGATCCATTAAAATACTTTACAAAATAGGGAACAAATGACTTGAGATAAATATATCTATAACATACATAGCATACTGAAATTTTCTCTGTACAAGATTGCATACAGGTTGATAAAAAATAGGTTTATTTACAAACAGATTCTACAATCAAATATTAAATCGCGGGGCTCCACAAACCTGCCGAAAGGCTGATAGATTTCGACGCTGACCGTTCTGGCACTTCTTCCCCTTTTCGAGGAAACCTCTGAGGTTTATCAGTGGCGCCATTTCAATAGACCTGGGGGGGGGGGTGCTATTCTGGGCCCGATGCCGGGTCTGTCACGTCGAAAATTTAATTAATTTTGTTGGTGAATTTAAAGTAGTTTTCGAGAATGGGGAGGGGGGTAAAATTGATCTTTGCCCCCCCCCCCCCCCCCCCCCGATGTTTAGTGGAATGGCGCCACTGATGAACTTCGGAAGTTTTCCTAGAAAAAGGGAAGAGGCACCAAACTAGTCAGCTTCAAAAAATGAAATCACAAGTGGAAATTAACGAGACATAGGAATCCTAATCCAAACGAACAAGCTAACGGTTAGAACACAGCAGCGAAGTCCTAAAATGGATTCGAGGACGCCTAGACTTGGGCGTATCGCATTTTGTCGAAGAAACTGACTATATAGTCGAGCAATCTTACCTCAGCGACCGTCTTCTTAGCAGATCCTGTCAATCCACTTCCCGAAGGGACCTGGAAGTCCTGGACAAAAGGACTTTCACCGAGCAGGCCTGCTTTTTGGTGAAGAGATTCACTGGCAGACACTGAGCGGTTTCGGCCCTTCAGAGGTCGCTGAGACCGACGGAAGTAGTTGCTAATCCAAGCATGTAACTTCCTGGAATAAAAGTGCAGTTAAAAGTCTAGGTGAGGGAGAGCCAATACAGTGACTATATGTCAAACGGTTGAGCAAGCGAGACCACATTCTTCGTACCACAAGTTAGCCATGCAAAAATCCTTAAATTAAATATTTGACGGTGCAAAACGGACAAGTCAGCTACATTTTATTAGAGCTATATTTCGGCCCTTCTTGGCAAGGGTCCTCTTCAGGCTCAAGTCGCTCTAGCTGGAAAATGAACTTGTGGAAAAACAATTAAAGATTCTTCCTTAAATATCTGATTTTGTGAACTTCTTCTCTGAAAATTGGTTGAAGTTAAAGCTGGTGCTGTAATTTCATTCTGGACACGGCTGCTGTTTTTGCTGTTGATTGGGTCGTCGGAAGGGTAGAGATTTTTCTGCTGATTCTGCTGATGAAGAATCGTAGGTGAACATTGAGCCTGAAGAGGACCCTTGCCAAGAAGGGCCGAAATATAGCTCTAATAAAATGTAGCTGACTTATCCTTTTTGCACCGTCAAATATGATTCACAGTCAGCTTGGGCTGAAGGAATATCTACCTTATATTACGTCTCACCTAAGGAGGGTGTTTGCAAGAGTCCAGAATTACTTTCCAGTGGGCGAAGCACATCGAGAAAACTGTGAGAATCTGATTCCTGGGATTGCTTACCACTTTCACGCTGGATTTATCGCGTAGACACATGAGGAGGGCTTTCGCGAGCTGGAAAGCAAAGTTGGAATCACTTTCCGATGGTTTTCGCGCTAATTCGGAAAGTTGCCGAACTTTCCAACCCGGTTTTCGCGCTTTGGAAACCGAAGCAGCTTTCCCGGAAAGTGATTCCACGAGGTTAGTGGAAAGCTCCGCGGAAAGTTGAATGTTTCGACGGGAATTTCAAAAGTGTGGATGAAAAACAGCGCAAGTGTCACCAATAAATAAAAAAATGGCAATCGTAGTTAAGGTGCCTTCGATGGAATATATGAGAATCAAAGAACCGTTAAGTCAGTGGTTCCCAACCTTTTCCGTACCGCGTACCCCTAATCAAGGTTCGAAAAGGTTGCGTACCCCCTTTTTCAGAACGTGAAAATTACGGTATTTAATATCATAAATGATAAGGCGTACATGTGCAGAAATGTATACAAAATTAAAGAGACATTGGAGGCTGCTTTGTAGAAATTTTGTTGTCGGATCACGGCTCGACGTCGTTAACGGCAACATTTTTTACAGTCAGCCTGTTTCTGTGTTTGGTTTTGATATTTTCCGTGCTTTCACAAGTTGCATCGCAAGCTTTTCGTTAGCTTAATTCGCAACCTGAATGACAATGTCTTCAGTCGTTCTTCAAACAATATTGTTTGACACAGGAAAAAAATTCACGGCAGTAGGCTAGCTGTTTTGGAATTAACATTATTTCATCGACTTTTCACTAGGGCTTGTAGTCAGAGGCGCCACGCACGAGTTGGTAACACCCCTCTCCCCAAAGTGGTCGGCCAGTCAGGTGGTTAAAAAGAAACGAATTGGCGCGAAGTGCCGCGATTTTTCGTAAAAATATTTTTTTTTAAACAGTCGTTAAAAATGACCAGACAGTCAGTAAAAACACATTGCCCCATAAAAACATTTTGGCTAGTGATGCCTCTGCGGGTAATATTAAACTTTTGGGCAATCAAAAATCAGTGGGGCGAGATTTTGAAACTGAGAGATTTCTGAAACCGATTTTGGGTCCTTCGCGTACCCCTTGCAAGGGTCTCGCGTACCCCTTTGGGTACGCGTACCACCGGTTGGGAACCACTGCGTTAAGTGAACCATATTTATTCGAAATAGTTTGTAATTCAACATTTTCTCGACGATATCAGCTTTCCATGCGTTTTCGCGATCAGTCCAGCGGGACAGTGGAAAGTTATTCCAGAAATCGCTTTCCCATAGTATTCGCGATGCGCTTCGCTCTTCGGAAAGTGATTCCAAGATCTCGCGAAAACCCTCCTATGGACAGCTGAAACCGCAGGAAAATTTTGAATTCTAAACTTTCTAGAATAAAAAAGTCAAGATACACTGGACATTCCTTCCACTGTCATTTGTTCCAACGAAGTCATCTTTGATTTATACAGACGAAAGCCTTTTCCTGCAATTATATATATACAATTTATAGTATTAATCAATCAATCAGCTAGAAGAGCTTAAAGCTAGAAGAGGAATATAATATTTACGAAATATACCAAAAACAAACAAATTAACTAATACACTAACAAGATATGACCAGAAATAAACGATTGGATGAAACTATGTAAAATTTGGGCAGACGAATTAGCAGGATATGGAGAAAACTGATTACCAGCATTCCTCTCGGACCGACGCACGGACGACGGGAGGGGAAGGGAAAATAGACAGCCCATCTGGGGACTAACACACTATCTTTGCTTCAAAACTTTTATAAAGAATATTTCTGTGGTCAGTTACTTAGGACGTCCAGTTTAATGAGAGCATCTTCATATGAAATGTTACGATTACCCAGGATGATTCTCACTGCTAAATGATGCTTGCCGTCGTCCACTCTTTCAAAATTTCAGTCAAAGCATCCAACTTTCCGTGGAGTTTCCACTAACTCCTAGAAACACTCTCCGAGGAAGACGCTTCGGCTTCCAAAGCACGAAAACCGACGCGGAAAGTCGGCAAATTTTCGTAGCAGAGCGAAAACCGTCGGGAAGTGATTCCGATTTTGCCTTCCAACTCGCAAATCCATCCTCAAGCTGCGCGATACAAACGCTGTGGCATAACTAAGACCTTAGATCCATCAATGAAATGTCGCCTGGGAGCGACATTTCCCCTCATGGCTGTCACTGGGACCCCTAAATGTAGGGCTCAAGAGCCCATCTACGAACTCGACCTGTTCCTTCACCCAAAGAATCCTCACACCAAGGTTCACCAAAATATCTAATTCCCTTCGAGAGTTATCGCGCTGACAGACGGACGGACAGACAACTTTTACGAAGTCAACGGTATCCCTCCACTTACGTTTTGGGATCCCAAAAAGAAACTCATTTGATTGCCCATTTACAAACCTCATAAAGGGCAAAACTAGGTAGTATCCCCCCCTCTTGAGGAGGTCCATATCTTTGCGGTTCATCGGAATATCCGCAACGGAATGCCACCGGATATTACGGATTTCTGCACGAGTTTTGGCGGCAAAATTTGTCTTGAACGGGACATTTGGAACAATGTAAAGTCGGATGACTTGCTCGTTGTACATATGCTCGATGAATTCTTTGGGGTCGATCAGAGCTTCGCAGTTGAATCCTGTCTCCTCGTCGACCTGTAAACAAGTTAATACTATGACACATGTCATGCCTTTTTAACTCAGTCTTTATTCCCCCACACGATATAAGACAGTTTGCTGAATGATCGCGGATTTTTCCAAAACAACACGGACGAAATACTGTGGGTCTTTAATTTTAATTTAATTCAATTTCAAAATAAATGTGGCACAACATTTCATGCGCGAGCAAATTAATTGGCACTTGTCATTAACCTACAACTAAAAACATATATACAATTGTCATAAAATAAATACAGTAATTCAAGTAAGGTTGTTGTGATACAAGGTAAACTGAGGCACAAAACTATTACGGTACCTTTCAGTTTTACAAGCGACAGGTGTGAGTTTTGGTACTTTCATAGCTGCTTCTCTTGGAGGTCTGTTTCTTTCCGGTTTAAAGGGTGGAGGAAGCATATTTCGGTAGAAAGGGTGGGATAACAGATTTGTTCCGAAACGTTGGCACAGCTGTTCTCTACGAACAGAAAGGGGTTCCAGCTTACACTCCTTTAGGAGATACGAGTACGGCATTTTATGGCCACCAATTATAATTTGAACTGCACGTTTTTGGATTCTTTCCAACTTATCTGAGTCACTCTTTGTAAGTCCATAGACTAGGGAACGCTACATCTATCAATCAATCAATTTTATTCAGGCCCTAATAGCACTAGGACAACACGGGTTGAGATGAAAAAAAAAACTCATGAACAATACGAATAAAACACAAACTAAGAAACAAAAAAGATGAAACGAACATACGAACAGTTAAAATGTTCGTTTAAAATATGGGACGGGTGACTTTGGTTATCTTTCTGAAGATCTTGTTGAAGGGGGAAGAAGCACGAGGTCTCGGGTCATTAGTTGCATTTTTGCAGATACCATCATATCTGTTAACACGGTAACTGGATCTGCAATTAGTCGTTTTTGCAGTTACCGTGGTATCTGATAGCAAGAGCCCATAGCAATAGCCCAGTGTGATGCACATAAAATTAAAGTATTCTGTACTACTGCATATCAATACATGCAACTTTTTCATACAACTACCATACAACTAAACAGGCTACAAAATTTTCATCGGGAACTGCAGTATTTGCTACTGGGATTAATATTATATCTACTGGGATGAAATTAACCCGAAATAGAGATAATCAGATTTTTTTGTATAGTGTAGATTCAAATATATATTCAACAACATGCATTTACTCAAATTTCCCAACTTCCTTCGTGACGTCACACTGATCTCACGAGTATCATGAGTTGCGTTTTCAGACACTTGTGTTGTCCCTGAGTTTAGCAAAAAGCGTTTCAATAGCCAGAGTCAAACACTGAGTTACTATGTTTTATGTTTAAAAGCGTTTTAAAAGCCTCCGTGTTATGCGTGGGTTTAACACCGACTATGTAGAACACGCAACTCTCCCGAATAGCAAGTTACGTTGCGTGTTTAGACGTTAGAACGGTGGGATGAAAATGGGTATTTGCACATTGGTGCAAATTTAAACTCATTGTTCTCTGAAACTCACGTTTAAACTCATTGTTCTCGAAAACGCAACTCAGATAACCGGCTGAGATTTGGTCTAGACCTTCAACTAGACCTTAATTAAAGGTAAGGTACAATTTTACTGACAACTTTGGAACAAGAGCTACGAGCTCATATGGCACCTGTTACGAGTA
This sequence comes from Branchinecta sandiegonensis, assembly GCA_030848855.1. Classification (NCBI taxonomy): domain Eukaryota; kingdom Metazoa; phylum Arthropoda; class Branchiopoda; order Anostraca; family Branchinectidae; genus Branchinecta; species Branchinecta sandiegonensis. Next base: position 1,448,730 of record JAUPMV010000017.1, on the reverse strand, counting down.
GGCGGTACAAGAAAGTAGATGAGAGCGATACAAAATACACCCGCTATCCAAAAATGCGGTTCGGAAATAGAAATAGGCTATTTAGTTTCACTCAATTCTGAGCAGTTCCTGCATCGTCTCGTAAAACCTGTCGCAAATGCGCATGACTGTTCAAACTTCCAAGTTTCAGCCCAATAAATCCACTCGTTTGATCCCTAGATCAAACGTGCTACACAATTTCCGGTACTCCCTCCATCTCTTCCTACCGTGGCCGAATCTGGTTCGGACTAAAAAATGGATCATCTAAAGCATCTTCTTTTATACCATGTATCAAGTTTCACTCGGATCTGAGCATTTTTGGAAAATTCCGGTACCCCCCCCCCCCCACCACCGTTGTCGGATCCGGTTCGGACCCTATAATATGTCATCTAGGGCAGTGGTTCCCAAGTGGGGGTACACGTACCCAAAGGGTCCCAAGAAGGTCCGAAGTCTCTGAATTCGAAAATATCTGCTTTTGTCAAGAAATTGGAGTTTTGGCTTACGAAGTTTCAAAGAAACAGCGCAAGTTTCTTTCTGATCCTTGACCAGTTTACGAACGAGAATGAAATTGACAACCTTGCAGTCTCGTATTCCATTTATTGGTATATACTTGTACACATTAATTGCTTACGATTTTATGACAATAAATGACGTCTATTTGTCGTTCTGATCTTGACAGATTTTGTCAAATAGTAAAACAATGATTCTTCAAAAAGGGGTACGCAACCTTTTTGAACCTTAATTAGTTATACGCGATACGGAAAAGGTTGGGAACCACTGCCCTAGGGTATATGCTCTCTCTACATTCCAAGTTTCATTTAAACTGATGCACTCGTTTGACCCCTATGCTGCATCAAAGTTTCCGGCAATCTCCCTCCAACTCCCCCCACTGTGGCCGAAGAGGACTTGGAAACATGAACGTCGTATCTCTTAATCCCATCTTCCAGTCCATCAAATTTTACAGAAATCGGAGCATAGCTTGTCTGCAAATTTCGGGTACCCCCCCCCCCCTACCTTCGCCGAATCCGGCACGGACGCCAAGTAACAAATCTAGGCCGCATAAACTCAGCAAAGTCGAACTTGCATCTCATTCGGTCCATCCGTTTGGTTTCTGTGCATGTGAAAAGTTCCCCCCATGTTTTACATGTCTAGGTCATCGGTTAGTATCACCCATTAAGTTTCACTCGAATCAGACCACTCGTTCGCAATTTGCAGAAGTCAATTGCCATATTTCCCTTCCCTCACTCCCCCAAAAATGCTGTAACGGAAGTTTCCGGGGGTATGTTGTGTCAGGTTCTAAGTCAATTAAGTTGGGTCATTAACATGCCTGCTAAGTTTCGTTGTCTTAGTACATCTGAAACTATTCTAACTCGCGACTACCGGAATTCCAGGAAACCCCCTCCAACTCCCCCCCCCCCCCCATTTTAACATTTATAAGTAGTGAACTGATAGACAAAAATGCTCCTCAGCCGGGATTTGAACCCAGGACCCTCTGCTTACAAGGCAGTCACTCTACCACTGAGCTACCGAGGGGCTTTTAAACAGAGTTCGCAAACCACTATAATAGTCTGGTAGAAGCCGGCGATAGGAACAGTGATCCCGCCCGAAGGCAAATTCATCTAACCAGTTCACATCCCCATGTCACGTAAATTTATAATATAGATGGCGCTACCCCGAAACCATCTGGCTCCGTCATTTTTCGTATCTAGGCCTAATGCTTTTTCTCTCCATTAAGTTCCGTTCCAGTCCCTCTGCTCTAAGAGTTTCTTGAGTCCCCCCCCCATCCCCCAAAGGTATCGGACCCGACCCGAACTTGACACTGAACATCTGAGGCGATAGCTCTTTCCACCTGACAAATTTCATTCAAATCCGATCACCAGTTCAAAATTTATCATGCATGCAATTAGATTCCGGACTCCCCATTCATCCACTCCCCCACGATGGACGATCGGGGAAACGACTATTCTCAAGTCAATCTGTTCGGATTGATTCCTAACATACCTGCCAAGTTTCATCGTCTAGCACATCAGGAAGTATGCCGAACTCGCGGGATCGCTAGAAATCCGGACCCCCCCCCCCCAACTCCCCCACAGTGCCCGGATCCTTTCAGGTTACGTCAATGACGTATCTAGGACTTGTGCTTGTTCTTCCCACCAAGTTTCATCCCGATCCCTCCACTCTAAGCGTTTCTCAAGATTTCCGGTTCCCTCCTCCAACTCCCCCCAGTGTCATCGGATCCGGTCCGGATTTAAAGTGGGACGTCTGAGACACGAGGCCATCCTAAATACCAACTTTCATCAAGATCCGACCACCCATTCACAAGTTAAAAATACCTCAATTTTTGGGTTACCCGTCCCTACACTCCCCCCCCCCCCCCCCGATGGTCGGATCGGGGAAGTGACTATTTTCTATCTACTCTGGTCGGGTCCCTGACATGCCTGCCGATTTTCATCGTCCTAGCACACCAGGAAGCACCGAACTCACGGGATCACTAGAAATTCGACCCCCCCCCCCACTCCCCCAAAGTGAGCGGATCCGTTCCGGTTATGTCAGTCACGTATCTAGGGCATGTGCTTGTTCTTTGCACCAAGTTTCATCCGGATCTGTTCACTGTAGGCGTTTTCCAAAATTTCCGGATTCCCCCTCCAACTCCCCCCAATGTCACCGGATCCGGTCTGGATCTAAAATGGAACGTCTGAGACACGAGGTCCTTCCTTATATCAAGTTTCATTAAGATCCAATCACCCGTTAGTAAGCTAAAAATATCTCATTTTTCCTAACTTTTCCGGATTCCCCCTCCCTCCAGTCCCCTCCAGATGGTCGGGTCGGGGAAGCGACTATTTCTAATTTAATTTGGTCCGGTCCCTGATACGCCTGCCAAGTGTCATCGTCCTAGCTTATCTGGGAGTGCCCGAACTAGCAAAACCGGGACCGACAGACCGACTGACAGACAGAAATTATGATCGCTATATGGCACTTGGCCGAGGTTTCAAGTGCCATAAAAACTGAAGTTGCATAACAGCGACGCTAGTGTCATAAGAAAATGACGCTTCGTTCATCCTGGTTGATTCGTAAAAGAATTAATAAAACCCTAGCCCAAGGTGTTACATATAAAGGCAAACCTTCTTCTGATGGAAAAACTTCTCGCAGACAACCGCCGATAGCGCGGTACACATCGAAGGTAGCAAAACACAGCAAGTGAGAAAATCAGCGTGGTTTAGTTAGAGGGGTTAGAATGTACCGTACGAAATTGGGGTCTCCGGGTTTAGAAATGTACGGAGTGATTATGGAAGTAGGTTGCGTTAGTATATAGGTAAGACAGGTCCTTTAAAGTTCTCAATCCGAAAAGACCACTGAGTATAGTTGGAAATCGCCGAGGGCATCTACTTTTCTAGCTTTCACCTACCTCACGAATGGCGCAGTGGACAGGGTCTTCGCCCTCGTTTACTTTCCCCTTTGGAAAGCCCCAAGAAGCTCTCTGTCCGAATCCTTGCACTAGCAGAACATGGCTCAAAGTTTCGTCCAACAGTATAGCCCCGAAGGTCGGGACTGCTTGCTTGTAGGACTTCCAGTCATCAAGGACATTATGAAGTCGACCTAAGTACTGGCGCAAGAAAGGCACATGCTAAAAAAAAAAAAAAACGTTTAAGGCAACCAGGCTTAGGTAGACAGAAGTTCAGGGCTGCTTCTAGTGTATTTCAGCATTCTCTTAAAGTTTAACCGAAAAGGGCTGGGATACAACAACCTAGTTACCCATCACTTATTCACTTAAATCGGCTTGAAGACCCGCTAAAATTGCGTTACTTCGTTGTTCCGCTGTTCACGAATAATCGATTTTCAAATAGTGGAGCTTCAAATCAAATCAGATCAAGTTTATTAATTAGCCATAAATATCCAAAAGGAATAGCACTGGCACGTCAAATATAAAAACACTTGAGGTCACAATTTAAGTCAAATCCGTGTAATTTGTGGTACCTCTATGGGCTTGTATGCCTTACAAGAAAGATTTATGATTTTTTTTGTAACCAGGCTCTAAGCAATCTTCACCAATCTCATCACTGTCCACCGAAAAGCCGCATTTGTGTTGAGATCAAAATTTCTCGCGTCATAGTGGAATTTACGCTGCGGGAACGGCCGCAGATATTCTGAACGTCATAACTAGAGCAGATAGAGGAAAATGAAAAAATCCCTTTGCAGAATTCAAACAATTAAATGACACAAAAATAATTTGGCTTTTCAGTTAAATTTTAAACCACGGTATTTGTCGTAGGACTAGACAAGGGTTGTGTTATAGCTCCCAACCAGCAGTTATACAAGAAGCTACCATCGTCGATAGGAGAACTTACGCCTAGGGGCCCCAACCTCGGAGGGGGAACCGGCCAATTATGACATGAAAAAGTATAGTTGGTACTTGACTACTTCATTTTTAAGTCTGCTTGTCTATTTCTAAAGTCAAAGTACGTTGAACAAGTAAAAATAAGGTAAACAAAATTCGTGTTCCCTAAATGACTTTGCCTGTTAAGTGCCTAGTCTATCTTCGGGCCTGGCTCCGACCTGTGTGAAGAGAAACGACGGCGGTAGCTGTTAGTGTTGATAACAGGTTGGAGCAACCAAGATCGGGAGAACGATGTTAAGGCCCATTCACAACGGGTTTTAGCTAATACTCGATACCAGCCAGTTCCGGAAAAAGCTCTGAGACAGATAATTAGCTGGGTTTCTGCCGTTCGCAATTGATCTTCTTGGTGCCAGTTTCGGATACCCGCTAGTCTCGCACCCAAGTTGAAATCGGTTCAACTTTCGAGGGTACAAGCCAATCAGATTATTTTGGGGAATATTGAGGAATATTCTTTTGAGGGGGTTTTAGAAACCTGAGACTCAGGGGCACACACTTCAATATCAAGGGGACTAAAACGATTCGAAACTAACAGACAGGGGGAAAACTAACAAGTCGGAAACCGGGGCGGGGCCAATTGGTGGGTAAGTGGTGGGGGGTAAGGGATACAAAATCGAGGAATAGGTGGGTTCGTTACAAGCATGGGATTGGAATGGGATGTGCTCGGTCGGTAAGGTTACGCGCATATTTGCGCGTAAGTTTTTCCCGGGAGGTTGGGAGGAGAGCGCGAAGGGGGGTAGAACGATAACTGACCGGCGGGGAGAGAAGGCGGAAGTCTCGAATGCCTCAGGCGCGAGCTCTGGCGCTGCTCTAAAAAAGACTGGGTCGTAGGCCTACCCTCCACCATTACCGGTACATGGGCAAAATTGCAAGATCTGTCAGAACACGATAAAAAGGCACAAAGGTCGACATGGTCAAAAGTACAATTGTCATATTTACAGACACCCGAAATAAAACCACGGCATATGTGTAAAAACTTACATCGTTTACGAAACTTACAACAACCGCGATCAAAAAAGTTGCATATCACATTTGCTTTTCCACTTTTTGTTACGTTGTTTTTCCTCTCATCTCTAGCACTTTCCTCGAAGATGATAACTACGTCATCATCACATGTTACAGCATTCGCGTCACTCTGCTGTGCTTGCTTGGTTGCTAAGGTGAAATGTCATGATGCCCAATGGCAGACAGAATATTTTATCCACAAACCCCACCAGCTACCAAATGAGGGCAAATCGTGCGCGACGTGCGAATCAGGAGGCCGAAGCTATCTCTTGGTTCATCCATCATCAGCTCTACCGATTCTCTACGATGGCCTGGCTTAACCTTCAAATCTACACTGTCAAAACCTTGCTCTTCAGCTGTCAATGCACGTCAATCTATCTGTACTGCTTATAGGCGCATCGTCCCTGACAGAAGGCGCTACAATCGGAAAGCCTTAGGAAAATTAAACAGCACTTTCTGCGCCCCTTCACTTTTGATTTCGTTCTGGCGTAACGCATGTTGTGCGGAAGAAGGAATTGAACAAGAGCTGGAAGCTCATTTTATGACACTTGCAAGGCCGGGTCAGATTGAAGTGATGGTTAAAAGTATTTTTTTCAATTTCGTTTAAGATGCGCCAAACTTGCAAGACTGGGTCAGAGGATGAAATTGATGGTCAAAAGTTTTTTTTTTCCCTTTTCGGTTAAGATGCGCACTTTCAGGGTGCTTAAAAATAATTTCTAAGCAACACCCTTGAGGCAAAAAGGATCATGTGCTCATGGCGATCGTGAAAAAGTAAATTTTGCTTAAAAGTACTTTTTGTATTTTGCGGTTAAGATGAGTTCTTTAACGGATCGGAGAAGTGACGATATCTAACCCAATGATGTCAAGTTTCTAATGCTCCAGCAAAGTTTGATCGTCCTAGCACATCTGGAAGTACCTTAACTCACGATCACCGGAATTCCGGACACTCCCCTACAGCCCCCCCCCCCTCGGTACCCGAATCCGGTCCGATTCTGTCACTGATGCACCTACGCCTTGCGCCTGTACTTCCCACCAAGTTTCGTCCTGATTACTCCACTCTATAAGTGTCACAAGATTTCCGGTTCTACCCTGCGACCCCCCCCCCCCCCCCAGTTCATCGGATCCAGCCCGGACTTGAAAATGGACATCTGAGACATGAGGTCTTTCAAGGTATCCAGTTTTATTAAGATCCGATAACCCGTTCGAAAGTTATGCATGCCACTAATTTCCGGATTCCGCCGTCCCCCCCTACCCCACGATGGTCGGATCAGGCAAGTGACTCTTTCCAAGTTAACCTGGTCGGGTCCCTGATATGCCTGCCAAGTTTTATCGTCCTAGCCTACCTGGAAGTACATTAACTACGTATCGCCGGAATTCCGCAACCCCCCTCCAACTCCCCCCACAGTGTCCGAATCCGACCCACTTCTGTCAGCTGTGAATCTAGAGCTTGTGCTTGTTCGTCCCACCAAGTTTCATCCCAATCGCTCCACTATGAGAGTTTCACACGATTTCCGGTTCCCCCCTCCGACTCCCCCCAGATTCATCGGATCCGGTCCGGACTTGAATTGAGACATCTGAGACACAAGGTCTTTCTAGATATCAAGTTTCATTAAGATCCGATCACCCATTCAAAAGTTATACAGGCCCCTATTTTCCGGATTCCGCCGACTCCCCCTCCCCCCACGATGGTCAGATCGGGCAAGTGACTATTTCCAAGTTAGTTTGGTCGGGTCCCTAATATGCCTGCCAAGTTTCATCGTCCTAGCCCTTCTGGAAGTACCCTCGAGAACGTACCCTCTTACCTCGAGAACAGTGGAGTATATGTGGAGTATATCGAGAACAGTATATGGCACTTGAGCGGAGCTGCAAGTGCAATAAAAAAAGATCGTGCTACTTGAAATATGCGAACTGCGAAGCACCTGCTTGACCTTTCAAAATAATGCCACAACTGGACCCAACCAGAGCAGACATTTTAATTGTTTATTTATTTATTTTTCTTTGTACTCCGCTTTCCAAAACGGCGGGTGAAAAATAAGTTACTTACTTAGGCTACTTGCTTTTTTTTTTTAGTTTAATACTCTTTATTATACAAACCAATTTTTACATACTAAACTACATGAACAAACCTTTTATAGCCATCTTACCATCCTATCCACATGTCGTGGATCCCTCTGACTGCAGGAACCACCGAATGGGCCTGTGGGGCAGTCAAGTCTCCTGCTGTTAGTATAGGCTAAAGTTACGTCAGACGCCACATCAGAATCTCCTTGCTAAATGTACACGATGAACCAAAGATACCTTTAGTAGTACACATGTCGGTGCTAAAGCCAAGGCATAATAAAACAAGAGCTGTAAGCTCATATGGCACTTGCAAGGGTTAAGATGTATTGTTTGATCAAAAGTAAGTTTCGACTTTGCGGTTGAGATGCGCTCTCGAAGGAAGCTAGAACTTCATTTGTAACCAAAACCCTTGAGGCAAAAATGATAATGGGCTGATGGGCATCATGAAAATGCATATATTGCTTAAAAGCATTTTTCTTACTATGCGGTCACGATTGGTACTTTAAGGAATAATCGGATTGGGGAAGTAGCGATTTCTAAGCAAATCTTGTTGAATATCTAATATTCCAGCGAAGTTTCATCGTCCTAGCAGATCTGGAAGCACCATAACTCGCGATCCCCGGAATCCCAGACCCCCCCCCCCTCCAACTCCACCCACAATACCTGGAGCCAATCCGGTTCTGTAAATGATTTACCCAGAGCATCTTTTTGTTATTCCCACAAAGTTCGATCCCGATCACACCCGTCTAAGCGGGTCAAGTATTCCCCCCCCCCCCCCCAACAGTTTTCGAATTCGGTCCGGAAATGAAAAAGATCACCAGAGAGAAATGTTCTCTGTACAATTATTAAATTTCACTCGAATCCAATCACCCACTCCAAAGTAACGCATGACTCAATATTCCGGATTCCCATCCATCCACCACCACCCCCCCCCCCCAAGACTGTGTTATCGAGGATTTTTTTTATTTCCAAGTCAGTATCACCGGGTCCCTGATATGCCTGCCAAGTTTCGTCGTGACAATCCCGAGAAACCGGGAATCTGCCCCCCCCCCCCCAAGTGTCCAGATCCAGTCCAATTGTGTAAAAGATTTACATGGACCAGAAGTTTGTTCTTCCGAGCAAGTTTCACTCCGATCCCTGCATTCTAACCGTTTCTCGAGATTCCCCAACCCCCAACTCCCCCGACAGTGCCCGGAGCCAATCCGGTCCAGTAAATGATTTACCCGGAGGATCTGTTTGTTTTTCCCACAAAGTTCCATCCTGATCTTTCCATTCTAAGCGGGTCACGTATTCCCCCCCCCCCCCCCCAATAGTTGTCGGATCCGGTCCGGATATGAAAAAGATCATCAGAGAAATGTCCTCTGTTCAGTTCTTAAATTTGACTCGAATAAGATCATCCGTTCCAAAGTTACGCATGACTCAGTATTACGGATTCCCCTCCATCCACTCCCCCCACGATTATCAGATCGACAAAATCTGTATTTTCAAGTCAGTTTGATCAGGTCCCTGATATGCCTACCAAGTTTCGTCGTGAAAATCCCCAAAACCGCCATCACCGGAATTCCGGGAAACCCCCTCTCCCCGCCCCAAGTGTCCGGATCCAGTACAACTTTCTAAACGATATATCTAGAGCAGATACTTGTTCTTCCCAGCAAGTTTCAGTCCGATCCCTCCATTATAACCGTTTCTTGAAATTTCCGGCCTCCTCCCCCCCCCCAACTCCCCCCTGGCTACAGAATCCGGTCAAGACTTTAAACGGGTTATCAAATATATATAATCTATTCAGTTATTAAGTTTCATTCCAATCTGATCACCCGTTCGTAAGTTACAAACTACTCAATTTCCCGGATTCTCCCGCCCTCCACTCCCCCCCCCCCCGAGATGGTCGGATCGGAAAACTGATTATTTCTAAGTTTGTTTGGTCGGGTCTCTGATATGCCTGCCAAGTTTCATGGTCTTAGCACATCTGGAAGTACCCTAACTCGAAAAAGTGTGACAAACTGCCCTCAATTTTCAAGTTTCCACCGCCCTCCACTCCCCCGCATATGGTCGGATCGGGAAACTGATTATTTCCAGGTTAGTTTCGTCGGGTCCCTGATATGCCTGCCAAGTTTCATTGTCCTAGCACATCTGGAACTCGAAAAAGTGTGACAAAAAAATCGGACCGACCGACAGACCGACGGACCGACAGACGGAATTGTGATCGGTATATGGCACTTGAGCCAGAGGCTACAAGTGGCATAAAAAAAAGTATATAGTATAAAACCAAGGCTTTATACAGGCTATGCCACGGTATGTATGAAAAAGTCGAAGCTGTCGACATCCTCAACTTCAGCTTTAACAACTTACGCGGTCATAGCCTCAAACTCACCGCAGAGAGGTTCTGCAAAGATATTGGTCGGTGGAGTTTCAAAAACCGCGTGCCGCCCCACTGGAATCAACTGCCAAAAGAAACAGGAAACTCTACATCACTGAGCCGATTCAACAAAGAAACTGATGAAATGTTTCTTTCCCAAATGTATGACCCTAAATGTTTTAAAAGAACTTTGTAGAGGCTTTGTGGCCTTATTGTTTTTGCAATATATTATTATTATTATTATGAGCTTTCGCGACACCGAACCTGCAAGAACACTAGCCACCAGAACGTACTTGCTGAAACAACCGAAATGACTTTACCTTAAAAATGGAGTAAGCGAATTCCTTGAACTTGATGTTCTGAAACTCCTTGTAATCGGTAGAGTCGGTGCAGTACAGGTCTATGAAAAACCAGTGGGCGAGTTCAACTTGGAAGCAAAGCCGTACAAGATCGTTCCGCTCTTCCTCCGGCACATTCACAATGAAACGACTGCAAAATAAATAAATATAAAAAATAACAGGCAGCTGGTAACATCCAATCGATTATCACGTCAACTGACTATCTTAGCTTGCATGGTCCATGTTCCATGGATTTGGTCCATGTTGTGTGCCGGTGTCCAGAGCTTTCTGGGTTGAAAAGGGAATTATTGGGAGGTGAGGTTATGTTACTTCCTGACATCTTAAAGAGCACGACGCCAAGCGTTATATGTAAAATTTGCAGATTTTTTTATGGTGTGCTGAAATTTCGAGAGAGCGTTGGCGAAGTTTAGTTCATGTAAGGTTATTTTGTTTTGCTGTTTTATATGTATTTTCTTGTATATGGCCTTTGGCTTTGAATATAATTATTATTATTATTATATCGGGGGTAGCAGAGGATTCGTTTCGCGGAAATATAAGGGGGTACAACGGCGCACTCTCGAAATTTCGAGAGAGCGTTGGCGAAGTTTAATTCATGTAAAGTTATTTTGTTTTGCTTTTTATATGTATTTTCTTGTATATGGCCTTTGGCTTTGAATAAAATTATTATTATTGGGATTATTGGGATGGGATACCTATGACATCGCAAAAGTTGTCCGTCCGTCCGTCCGTCTGTAAGCACGATAACTCTCGAAGGGAATGAGATATTTTGATGAAACTTGGTGTGAGGATTGTTTGGGTCAAGGGTAAGGTCGAGTTCGTAGATGGGCTCTGTAGCCCTATATTTGGGGGTGGGGATTCAAATTAAGGGACAAACAAAATATTTTTAAACAGCTAATGCGATAGTCGGTTATGGGGTAAGAAGACATGCTGAGCACGATGGTGAAAATCATTTTCTCGCCGGACAAGTAGTTCGTCCGGAATCCGGCCAAAACCGGAAAGTTTGTTAAAAGTAAAAGTTTCATTTGAAGTTGATTAAATGTTTGATTTAGGGGTAAGAAGACATGCTGAATACGATGGTGAAAACCATTTTCTCGCCGGACAAGTAGTTCGTCCGGAATCCGGCCAAACCGGAAAGTTTGTTAAAAGTAAAAGTTTCATTTGAAGTTGATTAAATGTTTGATTTGGGGGTAAGAAGACATGCTGAGCACGATGGTGAAAATCATTTTCTCGCCGGACAAGTAGTTCGTCCGGAATCCGGCCAAAACCGGAAAGTTTGTTAAAAGTAAAAGTTTCATTTGAAGTTGATTAAATGTTTGATTTAGGGGTAAGAAGACATGCTGAGCACGATGATTAAAAATTTTTTCGCTGGACAAGTAGTTCGTCCGGAATCCGGCGAAAACCGGAAAGTTGGTTAGAAGTAAAAGTTTCATTTGAAGTTGATTAAATGTTTGATTAAGGGGCAAGAAGACATGCTGAATACGATGGTGAAAATCATTTTCTCGCCGGACAACTAGTTCGCCTGGAATCCGGCCAAAACCGGAAAATATGTCAAAAGCGAAAGTTATATCTGAAGTTGATTAGATGTTAGATTTAGGGGTAAGAAGAGACGCTGAGTCTGTATATGACAATCTTCATTCACCCGGACATATAATTAGTCTGGAATCCGGTTGTACCCGAATTTTTTTTTTAAGTCAAAGTTTTATTTAATGTTGATTAGATGTTCTTTATAGGGATAAGGAGATACGCTGGATTCGTTTCTGAATTTTCTTTTTTTGCTGGTCTAGTAGTTCGCTCGGAATTCGGGCGAAACCGCAAACTTGGCAGAAGTAAAGCAGGAAGTTTCGGTCAGTATCGTCAAAATAGATATGGCCTATAGAGGTATAGATTGATAGATAGATGGAATATCTGAACTCAGTTTTCTTTGATGATTAGCCTGGCGAAGACTGGATCTGGCGAAGACAAGACCTAATTGTCTGGATCAAATCTTAGATTTTTGGGATCCCATCGACACCTTTGGTCTTGTTATTATATCGGGGGTAGCAGAGGATTCATTTCGCGGAAATATAAGGGGGTACAACGGCGCACTCTCGGGACCACTTCGCATTCTTCGACGTGATTCGTATACAGGTCAGACAGAAATTAAGTGATTAATAACCAGGCCCGTCGCTATGGGGGTAGCCCCCCCCCCTCGAAGAAAGATAAAAGCTAAAGTGGGCGCTCTACGAGCGCCCGACCAGCCCGACCACAAAAACTGTGCTAAACTGGGCGCTTTTCCAGGACAGATAAATGGGGTGCTGGCAGTGCGCCCGGAAAAGTCAGTAAGGCTAGTTCAGGGTTACCAAGAAACTGGGTTAACATCCATCTTGGACATAGGCGGTTCTATGTTCTCGAGCGTTTGAGACTTAAAGGAACTTTCTTACCTATAAAACTAACGCTGACTACTTCCATAATCACTCGATATATTTTTAAACCCAGAGACCCAAATTTCGTACGGTACATTCTAACCCCTCTAAGACAACCACGATGATTTTCTCACTTGCCGTGTTTTGCTACCTTCGATGTCGAAGTCGTCACGATGTCGTCACGCTGTCGAAGGTTGTCTGCGAGAAGTTTCTCCATAAAAAAAACCGGTTATGTAAATTGTTTCCCTGTTTTCGCTACAAATCAACGGATCTTGGAAAAGGCTTAAAACAGCCAAAGCCGTGGGATATTTCTTGAAAGCACAGCCTAGTTTAAATTAGTCAAATATTTTAAAATACTGCAAGTTGAAGAGTAAATAGTGCGAAGGGTCCTTTAAGGAATTGACTTCTCAGTCGCATGTTTCGACCTTGCCAGATTGACCTAAAGAGGAGGGCTATTTCTAGTCGTTCGGATACGAAAAGATTTTTTAATCATATTATGTCAGAATGAGAAGTTTGATTGTCAGATCTGAGCTTCCAAGATCGACAAACCCACAGTTGTCAAATCACCATGCAGCGCACGGTTTTAACCCAAATTTTAACAAGATCTGTAATGTACCAGTATCTCTCGATTCAAGTAAAAATCAGGCTGATTTTGCTTGTGGCGTACCTTTTCAAGAATTTTTCAATCTCATGCAAAGATTGTATTTTAACAGAAAAGAACTTGGTGACAGAATCCAGTGCGATAGATCGGCTTCGTGAGCAATGAGAGAAGGTGTAATGACAGTCCTGATTGTTGCAACACGTCATTTGATTTTTATGTGTTTTTATGGCGCTTGAGCTTACTCAAGTGCCATATAGCGATCGTAATGTCTGTTTGTCCGTCGTCGGTCTGTCCGCATTTTGCTAGTTTGGGCCCTTCCACATTAGCTAGGACGATGAAACTTGGCAGGCATTTCGTAGGGGGAGTGCAATCCGGAAATTAGTAACATGCATAACTTTGGAAAGGGTAATCGGACGTACATGAAACTTGACAAGTGTCAAGAACCCGTGCCTCACATGTTCAGTTTCAAATCGGGAACGTATACGATAACTGGGGGGGGGGGGGGGACTGGAGGGGGGCACAAAACAGGGCAGGATCCTGTCACAGTGGGGGGGGGGGGGTAGAGGGGTTTTCCGGAATTCCGGTGATGTCGAGTTAGGGTACTTCCAGATGTACTCAGACCTTGAAACTTGGCAGGCATATCAGGGACAACCACATTGACTTGAAAATGGTCCCTTACCCGATCCGATCATCGTGGGGGGAATAGAGGGGTGGGGAATCCGGAATCTAGTGACATACATAACTTTGGAACGGGTGATCGGACGTGCATGAAACTTGGATGATCAGTCCATGTTGTTCTGTTGGTTCCGCTTCGTTTTCCTGTTGTGATTGTTGGGGATTTTATGATTTAGTTTTGTTTTTTTCGCTGAGAACGGTTTGCCGGAAGTGCAACCGTATATCCGAAATTTATTTATCCCTCGCACATCATCTTGGAGGGGTAACTAGCTGATCAAGAAAAAAAACACGAAAATCTCGTTTTTTTCTATTATATTTGAAATGAATGGTCAGCTTGGCTTCAAACCTTATATTCGGAAAGGGTCGAACTGAAGCACATTACCAACTTCCAGCTAAATGTCTCACATTTTTCTGGATTCGTCGTGAACTAAGACAGACGGATAGGTTCGTGCTAAGTTCATCTGGGACCCGAAAAGACGTTCTGACCATACCGGATTCCACAAAATTTGCCTGCGGTGCCTTTCGTAATAGGCTGTATTTACTGAAAGACTGGCTTTGGGCCCTCGTGTGGTGCTGTGTCTCTTGGCTATTGTTTATAACTGGTATTAATCTTTAGAATTGCCGGACATCTGCCGGCCGTGTATTCTGAGGTAGTCACCTCCCACGCCCAAGCCCTTCAAACCGCCCCTGAGCTTGGAGATACGACTAGGCTTCTTCAGTCTTCAACGCTTGCAGGTATCACAAGTTTTATTATTACATATGCGACGAAAAGCTGAAACGGGCGGGAAACCAAACCATACGGGAAATCATCCCCCCTCGAGTTTTGGCTAGCGACGCCCCTGTTAATAGCATATGAAAGCCTTAGAAAATAAGGGGGCAGCTGCCCCACCCCAAATGTGCACCTAGGGGTAGTTTACCTGTATACTTCTCAATAAGAGTAGAGCAAATAATTTGCATTGAACTTGAATCTAACTGGTTTCAAGACATTCATCATAAATATGCGCACTTTACAACAATAGACTGAGCTCGATTGCTCAAAAGCCTCAAGTGGTGCTATATATTATCCTCAAACTGATGTCATGTGACCTACCTGCACAAATCATCTAAAATATCCTTCGGGATAGCAGGGGTTTGTCTTTCTCCCATTCCGAACTAAGACCAAGTCAGAGAGATTCAGAAAGAGAGACAAAGGAGCTTGAACGGACGTTCGTCCGGTCAGACCAAGAACAGACGCGGTAAGTGAAACAACCTAGAAAAGAAAAAGTATGCTGTAATCGGCAGTAAACTGTTATGACTAAAATCGGTAGAGCTTTGTTGTTCCCCAACTAAGGAAAGGAAAAACAGATCATACTGTTACTGGTGCCTTCAAGAATGCAGACCTAACTTACTTAAAGGACCCCCCTTGCACTATCTACTCTTCAACTTACAGTATTTTGAAATATTTGAATACTTTAAAACTAGGCTGTGCTTTTAACAAATAACCCATGGTTTTGGCTGTTTTAAGCCTTTTCCGAGACCCGTTGACTTGTAGCGAAAACAGGGAAACAGTTTACATAACATTTTTTTCTGATGGAAAAACTTCTTGCAGACAACCGTCGACAGCGTGACACACATCGAAGGTAGCAAAACACGGCAAGTGAGAAAATCCATGTGGTTTTGTTAGAGGGGTTAGAATGCACCGTACGCAATTGGGGTCTCCGGGTTTAGAAATATATGGACTGATTGTGGAAGTACGTTGCATTAGTATTATAGGTAAGACAGGTCCTTTAAAGGAAGTCTTTTTACTTTTACTCCTACCAACAGCATTAAAAGTAAACCTTTCAAAGAAAACTGCTGATATACTATATATAGGTGCATAATATTTCAATGAAGTAGCTCATAGATAATTTGTTGCGGGTTAGAATGCACCGTACGAAATTGGGGTCTCCGGGTTTAGAAATATATGGAGTGATTGTGGAAGTAGGTTGCATTAGTATTATAGGTAAGACAGGTCCTTTAAAGGAAGTCTTTTTACTTTTACTCCTACCAACAGCAATAAATGTAAACCTTTCAAAGAAAACTGCTGATATACTATATATAGGTGCATAATATTTTAATGAAGTAGCTCATAGATAATTTGTTGCATTTTACCTTAAGTCTGATCAAGATGTAGGTATGGCCTCACTATAGTTATGGAAGAAAGTGAGGGAAGCTGCCAGGGGTAGTTAAAGGGGGACATCTGGCGGGTACAACCCAATGCCTGAGAATCATCATCTTAGTTTTTTTTTTAGTTTGTTAAAATGATAGACAAATGTTTTTAGCTTGCCGGAATGACATACAGGTAGTTACCGAACCCTGATTTTCTCCCACCAATGACCTGTTTCTAGTTGTATGGTTACAAAGAGATTTTCTAGTTGTAGAATGTGCTACAGGATTATTGTATGCTTTGAACTTGCCAGAATGACATTGGCTAATATGGTTCTAGAAAAAATTACTCAAAATGGAAAAGTCAGCTAGTATATTCTTCGGGGATATTTAGTTTGGCCCTTTTTAGCAAGGGTCCTTCTTAGGCTGTAGCTGGAAGAAACAAACCTGCAATAAATAAATGAAGTTTTTGGCAACTGTAATATATATATATTCATTTCTAAAGTTGTATAACGAAGCAAAAGCTGAGCTGCTACTTTAAATTTATAATGTTATGCATGACCGTTGTAGCCCTCTATACATAGGCCTATTATGATTTATGTGTGAGCTCGTAAGTTGTATCCATTTCTAAACCAAACAAATTTGCCGTGAGCCATGATAAGTTTTTGGCGATTAAAAAGATTTATCTATCTATCTATATCGTTTATTCTGGGGAATTACTCGTCGAAACCCCTCATTGAGCTGCAGGCCGTTAAAACCAAACCAAAATGCAGAAAAAGACTCCAATGTCAACAGTCAATTTTTTATTATATTATATTTTTATATATGCTTCCAGTATGATTTGTAGCCTATGATTCCCAGTCAACTTGAGGTGTTTTCCCCGTGGTCTCACAAAGTGCTTGTGGCTCAGTTGTCAGTCAGTTCTGGCTCGAGAAGACTGTTTCTGCAGTCGTTTAAGTGGTCCACAAGCTTGTTTCTGCAACCAACAAGGTTTTTGTGGCTCGAGTTTGACAAGCAACTGTTGAGAGAGTTTTCAATTGTGTGGCTTGATTCGTGTTTTGGGGGGGAATTCAATTTAGCAGCAACTCCAGTCCAAATAGTACAATTTGCTACTTCATCAAGCAGACAGATATAAGGATGTAAGCATGGAGATCTATTTAAAGAGATTTCAACTAGATTTTATTTTTATTTTCAGACACTAGGCTAGCATCAGGAATTTCCACCCAAAAAAAACAAGGCAGGATTTCAACAAGGTTTAACTTGTGGGTTGAGTGTTTGGAATCCTTTGTAGTGTTGGGCGATATTCAATATCGATAACGATATTTCGGACCAAATATCGATATCGAATATCGAAACGTACATATCGATATCGAACATCGAAACGTACATATCGATATCGAATATCGAAACGTAAATATCGATACTGAAAACGATATTTGTTCATTAATAAATATTCTAATTAGTCCAACATAACCTACATTTGTATATACGAATAGTAAGGATATGTTTTCCGTAATTCAGTTCTTATTTATTAGGAGTTGGAGATGATGCAAGATTCTAGGGTAACTATCCTAGTTCCCGAAAGATTTTCACACTTAGCCTACTGGCAGATTTCTTTTTAAAAATTGCAATAAATTTCCCCAAGCAGATAGAAGAAAACTCTCATCAACTGATCATGCGTTATAAAACTGGCTTACTTACTGGTACGTGCCACCTTTCTACTTTGAAGCGGATGGTGAAAACAGTATTTTTCTCAGTTTCCGAACGCCAAGAGATCAGAAAACCGTTCACGATACCCAATGTTCGGAACCCATGCTCCAGTTCCCGAATTTTTCATCTCAGTTACCGAATTTAGAATCAAAACCAGAACCGATTGTTGGTTTAGTTTCCGATCGGCACACTGTGTCTTTCTAGCCGCAGCACCTGCGTAAACATAATTGAAGGTTAGCTGCGTTCGTGTTCGTTGTTCCAACCGTCGTTTTACTTCAAGCGTATTTTTTATAATGCCATTTTTACCGTCGTTGAACTTCTCTTTGTACGATTGAACTGCCGTTTCATTGTCGTTCTTGAAACGACGAACTAAGGCGGAAAGTCAGTTTCAATATCTTGGTTAGGTAATTAGGCGCGAATTTTCAAACCAACAGGTACCAAGTATAACTGTTCTCCAACAGGTACGTAATGCATATCCTTCTATGACCGACAGCCAGTTATATTACGATAATCTTCACACAGAAAATTGGCGGTGGAAATTGGAGGATGATACGAAGTCGTATCAGCCTCCAGACAGGATGATATGAAGTCATTATCCTTCAGAGAGGTTGAACTGCCGTTTCATTGTCGTCCCTGAAACGACGAACTAAGCGGAAAGTCAGTTTCAATATTTTGGTTCGGTAATTAGGCGTGAATTTTAAATATTCTCGAAAGTAAAAACTGAACTTGTAAGCCAAGTATAACTTTTCTCCAACAGGTGCGTAATACATATCCTTCTATGACTGACAGTCAGTTATATTAGATAATCTTCACACAGAAAATTAGTGGTGGAAATGGGAGGATGATAAGAAGTCGTACCAGCCTCCAGACAGGATGATATGAAGTCATCAGCCTCCAGAGAGAATTTCTGTTCGACGAAGTTATAACACGAGGTCTACTGAACAAACAAGGCCTACTGAATTTCTGGTCTTCGCCTGACTTCGTCCATGGTCCTAACCAAGCACAGCAAACCAAAATCATCGATTCAGAATCTCAGATCAGGAAAATGGAACTACTTGATCAAGGAGTTATAAACACTACCAATAAGTGTTTTTTTTGCCAGATTTCATATGAACTAATTTTCCAGGATGAGAACAGATTTATTGTGATTTTCAACCCTTTTTCACCCGTAACTTAAATCTTGGCCTGAAACCTACTCCCACACCTTAAATATTAGGCTATGGGGCCCATCTGGAGTAGCCTACTTGGTACTAGTACTTAAAACATAGAAACACTTGGCACAACACTGCCCCAAACGTTCGTCCCACATATTCTTCTCGTTAAATTCTTAAAACATATGTTCGAGAACCAGGATTGTTTTCCCGAACGAATTTTCTTAGCACCTTCGGGGACCGAAGATCTGACGTTCATGTCGAAGTCCTGTCTTTCCATTTTTGTAAAAGCCTGAAAGGTAAGCAAAATTGCTTGATAAACAATTTATTAGAGCGGTCCTAGACGATGAAACTATAAAAATGGGCAGAAAACACAGAAATAGTGGCTCAAAGATTTTGTTTGGAAACTGAAACACGCATGCAACCAGTTTCTGAACGATAGTACCCTCAATCAAAATTGTATAAATATGTTATAGGAAGCGACATCAATAAAGTATTATATACGCTTTGTAGAGAAAGATGCCCTCTTTCGAATGGTATCAAAATTTATAGTTTAAAAACTTATCAAAATGGAAATAAATGAATTGCAGAAGAGCTCTTTCCAAGTATAAGATTTACTTTCGGTTTCTTTTCTTATTTTAGAGCTCAAGTTGTCAGAGGAAAGTAGCGAGTAGGAAAAAATGCACCATTACTTTATGGTAATAAGCGTGAATTTCAAAATTTTATCCCAGTATGCGATTAGAAGTTGGAGGTATTTCATTTTTTTTCTGAGTATCCAACAGATTGAGAGGTAGGACGTTTGGGAACTAGGATAGTTACCCTATTTAATAACAATTTTGTTAATAAATTTTGGCAAAACGAGACATCCTATAGCAAACCATGCTAAGAAAAATATTGATATCAATAGATCGATTATCGAAAGTGAAAATACTGATATATCGGAAAATCCAAATATCGCCCAACACTGATGCTTTGTAAGTAACTTTTAACTGCTGAACAGTGCAGATTTGGCTGGACAGCAAGTGGATAAAATGGGTACTACATTCAAAATAAATGGTAACTAACATTCAAAATCAAAGCTACCACAGCTGGTCATCCAGTTAGACAAATCTCGCTCATGGAACAATTCTCAGATAGGCATGGAATACCATGATCATGATCAAGTTACTTACTGTAGCCTAGCCTTCTCTTGTCAACTGCAAAGATAATAAGACTACTATACCTACTGACACGATCTTTGGTCAACTGCACCAAACTGCTTAAGCATGACAACCATATTTCAAATTTCACTATGCAGCTTTGTATAGAGATAGTAAAATGGACGAGATTGCATGCTACCCGACGAAAACGGACGTCTCTCGTCTTCGGAAAAGGGTATTGACTTTTTATCGGTTCTATCTCGTAGTGCCGTCGAGCGATTCAGGACCCAACATAGGATTTGTAATGTCCCTAGGTCATTTAATAAATGTAAACGCGCTCGGCTCTATGTATACATTAAAATATATCTTCACAGATAGGAAACTATAATCTTTCGTTTTCTGAGTTAAGCGTTTATAGCTTGTTCACACGGGGCTGAAACAGCTGCCGATTCTCGATCAGCGGCTGATTTACGCGCGTAAATAGCGGTTGAAAAAAATCCAAAAATCAGCCGCTGATCTTCCAAATAGGCGCGTATTTTCATCGCGGTTACCGATCGAGATAAAAAAAAAACTCCTTTGGAATGTGACCTTTGATGACTCTGGGGACAGTAAACAGACCGTAACTAGAGAACTAGGTCAAACTTGGCGAGTTTTAGGCTAATCCAGTTCAAATTCTGTCAGACCAATGTGAACATAACAGGATTTTTACATTAAGCATCCCAGGATTACTAACTGATTTTGAAAAAAAGGTAGAATAATTTTCTAATTTCAACAGAGTATTTTCTATTTATGTCTGTTAGCTTTTTTCTATGTTTTTCTTTGAAAAAATTAAGAATTTAAATGTTTTTTTCATTCAACCTTCACTGAAAAGTGACCGAACACCAACAAACGATTGCATTCTGTTCTCGTATTATTTAGATTTATTATTATTTATATTTTGTGTTCTCAATGAAAAACAAAAATATTTAAATGAATTTGCTTTGCTTTTTAACTTAAAATTGCCGAGTCACGTGAAATTTTTCAATGTTCAGTTTGTGACTTTTTTCTAGTCTAAAGACTACAAGTCAACTATATTTGACTTTGACAAACTTACAAGATGTTTGTGTTAATTTTGTATATTTTGTTACAAACGAAAAGAATATTCAGAAGTAGGTTTTTCTTTTAATTTCTCCCGTCAACCGCAGATAGTCTGTCGTCTGAACAGATCAGCCGCTGTTTACGCGCTTATTTCGGTCCCGTGTGAACAAGCTATTACACGGACAAGAATTCCCGTCGAAAAAAGGAATTCAGGTTGACTTGAAAGGATTCCGTTCGTAAAGACGACTAGAAAAAAAAGTCTAGCGGGACGAGAATTCCTTTCATGATGAAATGAATTCCGGGCTACTTGAAAGGAATCTTGTCGGAGGCGCTGGTTAAAAAGACTAAACAAAATTCTAGCTACATTTTGATAGCAGCAGTCTTCAGTACTTATGTCATAAATGCCGTCAAAACGTTTTTTTTTTTGTTTTGCTGGTCAGTCTTAAGAAGGAAATAGTTAAAACGGGTGTGACATCCCGCTTGCATGGGATTCCGACACAACTTAGTTTAGACCCGGAAAAGGGGTGTAAACTCAACCTCAGCATGTTATCGGAGGCCCGTGACGTCATGAAAGAAAAGAGCAGATTCGTTGCGGAATAGGGGAAAATAGTTCCGAGTAGAGGAAGGTATAAGGTATTTGTGTTTCTATAGCTGGAGTTGAGTACCTTTTTGCTAATGTATATATGCCGGTATGCTCAAACGAGAACCTCCCGGAGTTTTCCATGTATCTGGGTAAGCTTCTGGCTTTAGCGAATGATTATGATAATGTGTGTTTCGTTGGGGATTTTAATGCTAATTCTTGTTCATATACGGTTTTCAGCAAGGAGATCGCGGAGTATGCAGCGCTCAACCACCTTATTTTGTCTGATGTAGTGGCGCTGGAAGCTACGTCATTTACGTTCATGAGCCATACTGGTAGTACGTCTTGGCTTGACCATATTTTATGTTCACAAGCAATGCATTTGAGGTTATCAAATATAAGGAGACGTTACGATGTATTTGGGTCGGATCATTTCCCGCTTGCATTTGAGTTTGCGTGCCCGTTACTGCGTACGGATAATTGGAGTTTTTCTTCCCCAAAGGTGGTTAATCCTCCGCGTATTAATTGGGAGAGTGTAAGTGAGGCCCAGAAAGGGTCTTATGTTAAAGGGGTTGAGAGGAGAATCATGAGTTTGGAGCCTTCCTCTCAATGCTCTTTTAGTTCAAACCCTTGTAATAACCCTGATCATTGTAGAAAACTTTGTATCTAACAATTCTTGGTATTTTGTTACTAACTGCATGTGAAACTTTACCGACTTCTGCCTTACATGGCCCTAGGTCTGGTTCTGGGGCAGGGGTCGTGCCTGGTTGGAGTAGTCATGTGAAGATACATTACCTGGCTGCTAAAAGAGCATTTTTGTCTTGGGTGTCTCATGGTAGACGGATTGGTGACGAGTTCGATCGGATACGAAGGCTTCTAAATTGTAAATTTCGTAGTTCTCTTCGTTCGTGCAAGAAGCATACTGTGCAACTTCGGGCTACGGCACTTGCAAGGGCTCTTGGGACACTTCGGTTTAATGCGTTTTGGAAGTGTGTTGCGAAGGTTCAACGTGTATCGGTGCCAAAAGCGGCAGAAAGAGTTGGGCCAGCGATTGGCCCTGTTGCGATTGCCGAGTTATGGCGTGGACACTTCAGCGAAGTTTTTTCTTCGGTAGAATCGGATGTGAGTGGTCTGAGGCGTCAGGCCTTTATTGACTCCCAGCTTAACCCTGGTGAGCAGCTGATATCCGTAGAGAGTATTTCTCGCGTGGTGTCTGGGCTTGCAGGTAGTAAGTCTGGTGGGCTTGATGGTGTTACAGCTAACCACATTAAATTTGCCGGTCCGACTGTGACTTGCATGTTGTCTGTGCTATTTAATGGTTTTCTGAATCATCATTTTGTCCCGGAGGCTTTGACTGAAGTATGTCTTGTTCCCATACCCAAGACGAGCTCCGGTGATATGTCTGCAGTTTCGAATTACCGACCAATTGCACTGGCTGCAGTCGTGTCAAAGGTGTTCGAGAAGTGTTTGTATACTATTCTTGAACCCCAGCTTCGTTCTTCACATTACCAGTTTGGGTTTAAAGAAAAATCGTCAACCGATTTTTGTGTTTTTATTTTACAGGCAGTGATCCAGTACTGGATGTTTTCTAGTCCGGTGTTTGTGTGTTTTATTGACGCCAAGGCCGCGTTCGACAGGGTTAACCACGAGAAGCTTCTGAATAAGATGGTCTCGAGGGGTATTGACCCTAGGGTAACTGGAACCCTAGCTGCTTGGTTCCAGACACAGCAGTTCCGAGTGAAGTGGAGTGGTGTAATTAGCCAGCCATTCGCAGTGTTGAATGGGGTTCGCCAAGGAGGTGTGCTGTCTCCGTTATTGTACGACCTGTATGTTGATGATTTGAATTTGCTGTTGGCTGGAACTGGAGTTGGTTGCTTCATACAAGGGCTGTGTTTCAACAACCTTAGTTATGCTGACGACCTAGCCGTTCTTGCCCCAACAGTAGCAGCACTGAATAAGCTACTGGCTGTTTGTGGCGAATTTGCTTTGATGCATGATGTCGTCTTCAACACGAAGAAACGCTGTGTATGGCATTCATTCCACGTGGTCTTCATTTGAAGATTATCCCAGATGTTGTACTATCTAGTTCAAAGATTCAAGTTGTCCAGCATTTCAAATACTTGGGTTTCACGTTTTCATCTTCGATGACTGCTGAAGCGCATGTTTCTTCGCTTATAAGGTCTCTATCTATTAGAGCAAATATACTGATAAGGAGGTTTGGTAGCTGCGAGGCCCCGGTAGAGTGTTTTCTTTTCAGGGCTTACTGCACGCCACTTTACTGCCTTCCTCTTGCGTGTAATGTCAGTGTGAAATGTGGGAATTCTTTTCGGGTGATGTATAATAATTCGTTCCGGTGGCTTCACGGTCTTCCTTGGAATTGTAGTGCATCGGGAATGTTTGTTGGTGAAGGGCTTCCATCTTTTGGTGAACTTCGGAGGCGGTCAATTCTTTCCCTTCAAACCAGGATCCTCCGATCCCCTAGCCCACTTCTTAGGATCCTTTGTGGGCCTCAGATGCGGCTTTCTCTGCCTGTATGGCTTGCGTGGACTCGTGAGTTGTACGCGGGGCTTTTGACGGGAGTCACGTAAGTGACCTGGTATTTACATTTGTTTGTTTGTTGAGTGTGTTTTTGTTATATTGTGGCCCATGTTGGCCTTATTTGAAATAAAATAAATAAATAATAAAAATATAACAGAAAAGCCCTTGGTAGTTTATATAACAGTTTTTGTTCTCCCTCTGTTTGCAACCTTTCCGGAATTTGTGGTAAGGTAACGGAACGGTAACGAAAAGACTTGTTAATTCAAATATTGTAAATTTCTCTTGTGCCTTCTTCGACGTAACAGGAATTCCCATATCGTATAACTGCAACTTTTTTCCCTCTGATCCTTGTGCAAAGTTGTCTTCAATTGTCCAGCGTGAAATTTCCCTTCGATATTTCCCCGTGAATCTTACTGTTGATTTCACTTCCTGAAATTTGATCAACATTGCGTAAATTTTTCCCTTGATTTGTCCCAATGAATTTTCCCCGTGATATCGCCTAGTAAATTTTACCATTGAGTTCTTTCCATCTTCTATCAACATCTATTTTATTTGTATTTCACTGCGATATTTACTCCTAAATTTTACCTACGATCTTTTCGTTCGGAATCTTTTGTCCTTGTGACGGGGTAAACGTTTCCCGCTGACGACCCTCAGAGTTCTTGCTAGGTGAAAGGCAAGTTTATTACTGAATCATACAAAATACTGGAATGAAATACAGAGGACGCAATCAACGGGCGAGGTTGAACCAATCGCGTGAAGGGATAACGTATTGTGGCGCTCCTTCACACCACCCTCCTCTTAAAGTTGGGGGACGTCCTCCCAGAAGGTTCTTCCTGGTCGGCAGAGGGTACACGCCTTCTTGACATATGATGAAATCACTTCGGGAAACCTGGCCCAGTAAAAATACGTCCAGATCCTCGCCGTAGTCTCCTCGATAGATGCGTGGGGGAGCGATTTCCCTTTTAAATTCTCATGAGCTTTAGCCACGATTCTTAGGCGTAGAGTACTTGGTACGACCAAGGCTAATTCTTGGCCTTTCCAGTTCCTATACAGAAACCCTTGAAACTGGACGAACTTTATGTTACCTCTTTGTTCCCTCTTTAGCGCTTCGCAAAGGTTCTAAATTTCTTCGTCGCTTTTTGTTTATTCCGTGTATCGGGAAGACAGTTCATCGCTACTCATTTCGCAGAAGTATGCTTGGAAGATCCTCTGAGCAGCTTCTGCCTTATGCTTGAGAAGTGGGGTCACTGAACCTGACGATGGTGGCCATTTTTGTTGGACTCGATCAGCCAACCTTCCGCCTGAAAACAACTTAGTTTGGACTACTTGATGTGGCAACACTTTACTATGTACAGCGATTTAGAAACTGATCTCTATTTACAAAGGCGCGCCTCGCGAGAGGGCGTCTGCGTTACCGTTAAGGCGGCCGGGCCTAACGGAGAACTCGATGTCAAAGCTCTGCAGGATCATGGACCATCTCATGAGCCTAGGATTCCCGTTTTTCATGGAATTTAGGTATTTAAGCGGGGCATGGTCTGTCACAATCTTGAAACGGCGGCCTTCTAAATAAAAGTATAACTTTTTGACCGACCATACTGCGGCTAAGCATTCCAATTCAACCGCTGCATAATTTTTTTCAGCTGTCGTCAAAGCTCTACTCACAAAACAAAATGGCCTTTCTTGTCCTCCTATCTCGTGTGAAGCTACTGCAAATATGCCGTCCCCCGAAGCGTCAGCATGAATGATAATTTCCCTATCGAAATCTGGGGCGATCATGACTTTACTGCTGGATAGTTGCGCTTTTAAGTTGTCGAAGGACCGTTGGCACTCTACCGCCCACTGTACTAGGATAGGCTTTTCCTTTAAAGTTAAGGCTACTAATGGTCTCGTGAGTTTTGCTCTGCCCGCGATAAACGACTGGTAATAGCTGACTAAGCCTAGGAATGTTTTCACATCGTTCTTGTACTTCGGGACTGGAAACTCCTGTATGGCCTGAATTTTACTTTCGGACAACTTTACAGTCCCATTTCCCCCCAAGTGTCCTAGGTACTCGACCTCGTAGCAAGCTATTTTACATTTCTTGGGGTTTACTGTAAGCCCCGCTGCCCGAAGTCCACTCAACACATCTGTCAAATGCACTAGGTGGCTCTCCCAGCTAGAGCTAAACACGAGTAGATCGTCATAGTATACGGCGGTAAACCCATCCGCGCCTTCGACTACGATCGCCATAAGCTGACAGAAAGTTGCTCCAGCGTCCCGAAGACCAAAAGGCATTCTAAGGAACTCTAAGTGCGCGTTGTGGGTCACGAATGCCGTTTTCTTAATGCTTTCCTCATCTAGTTCTATCTGGAAATACCCCTTTGTAGGATGGTTAGGAACCTGGCGTTCCCAACCTTACTAATCAGTTCTTCGATACGCCGAGTAGGGAAAGGGTCTGGGCTTTCCGTTTTCGAGTTCAACTCCCTGAAATCGCAACAGATCCTGAGGCTTCCGTCTGCCTTGGGAACTACCACGATTGGCGACGCGTAAGGGCTATTAGACTTCCTGACGACCCCGGCCTGTAGCATTCTATCGATTTCGGCTTCGACAGCGGCCTGTCTACTTTGGGGGATCCGGTAAGGCTTTTTTCGAACTGGCTCGGATTTCCCCGTTGGTATGTGATGCCTTAATAAGCTAGTTCTACCCGGGTTTTCGCAAAAGGTGTCCTCAAATTGCCGTAGAATTCCGGAAAGCTCGTCTCTCTGTTGCACAGATAAAGCCGGATTCACATAAACTTTTTCCAGGCTGCCGGCTTCGGCAGGTTCGAATGTTACGAGTCTGAGCGGCTCTTCGCTCTCTTCATGTGAATACGTTTCTAGGACTGTGCAATAGAGGGACTGACAAGGCCTGAAGTACTTTCGCAACAAGTTGGCGTGTAATACTTTAGGCTTTTTCCTTTTTAGATACCCGGTTACTTCATAATTGCACTCACCAATTTTTCGCTGAACCGTGACTGGCCCTTGCCACTTTCTTTCCAATTTGGACCCTTCGGATTCTAACAGTACCAGGGCTTGGTCACCTGGCTGTAACTCCTTGCCCTTTGATGCTCTCGCGTCGTACTCGGCCTTTTGCTTTTTCTGGGCGTCTCCACTGTTTTCCAAAATCGCCTCTCGAATTTTGTCCAGTTTTTCTTTCATCTGTAAGATATCTGTAGTTAGACTACCTGGAGGTACGGGCTCGGGCTTATCCTGTTCGTGCACCTCCCTGCTTAGGTGAAAACCTGTGAGTTTTTCTTTGAAAACCTGCAGGGGCCCCCTAGGGTTTTCCCCGTAAACTGCTTCGAAAGGGGTTACACCCGTTGAGTCGTGTACTGATTCTCGGTAGGCAAAAAGGACGGATGGCAATATGGTGTCCCAGTTCTTAGGATTTTCCACGGCAACTTTCTTTATCTGTAGCGTTTCTGCGCTCGCACAAACCGTTGGCCATAGCATGGTATACTGAAGCGTTGCTCTGTTTCACTCCTAGCTCGTCGAGAGTCTGGCGCATACTATCATCTGGACTACTGTAGCGTTTGTGCGCTCGCACAAACCGTTGGCCATAGCATGGTATACTGAAGTGTTGCTCTGTTTCAATCCTAGGTCGTCGAGAGTCTGGCGCATACTTTTGGCCATCAGATTGGGCCCTTGGTCACATACTACAGCCTAGGTAATCCATGTCTAGCAAAGTAGTCCCGCAAAATCGCTACGATTCTTTCCGTTTTACTAGATCTCAGCGCAAATGCTTCGGTCCATTTCGAGTAGTAGTCGACAATGACTAATAGCCATTGGTTGCCGTGAGAGCTTCTTTTCAGCTTCCCTACCAAGTCAAGGCCTATACGCTCAAATGGCTTTGAAACTGGATCAAACTTTCCTAACGGAACCCTGTCCCTTTTTGTCACTCTGGCTGTTAGCTGGCACTTACGGCATCCCCTACAATAGCGTGCGATGTCTCTATGCATTCCGGGCCAGTAGAAATGACGCGCTATCTTCTCCTGGACCCTGTTTCTGCCTAAATGTCCACCTAAAGGTGAGTCGTGCGCGATCTCTAACGCTTTCTGTCTGTAGGTTTTTGGAAGTACTTGCTGGATTTTCTCTTTCGCTACGCCCTCGATTGCGACTACTCTATGCACGATACCGTGAAAAAGCTTAAATCTTACTTTTCTGTTCTCTTCCCTGAGTCACTGGTTTTCGGCCTCAGTCTCATTTAGCTTCGCCCATGGGGTTCTGAGAGAGCTGTCCTGCTCCTGGACCTTCGCTAGCGTCTCAGTTGCCTTCTTTGCTTCGGCTTTACTTTCTCCACTCAAGTCGTGGTTTTTTCTCCTGGATCTCGGATGCGCTGGCTGTCGCTACGGTGTGGAACGCCTTTTCCATACGCTTCTGTCTCTTTGACTTTGGCTCCTTTCCCTGCTCGCTTCGTCAAAATAACCATCTAATGGCTCTAAGTCAGCTTCTTCAGCGGCAAAGCATTCCAGAACTGGCGACTTGTTTCGCTCATCTCTTGCGTCTGGGCTGCTTCAAAGAAGGAGGGACAAAGCTATTGCATCTCTACCTACAATAACTGGGTATGGTAGATTTTCCGCTACTGCGACTTTCAATTCCTCGGAATGTCTTTTTCCGGTTTGGCTTTTCCAGGTTAAGGAAACAATAGCTGATGGAAGGATTTACACTTCGGCGTGGACCCAGCCTATACTATAAACTTTGTCCTTGTTAACGAGATTCTCAACTACAAGGTCTTTTCTTACTAGCGTTATTTCGCTACCGCTATCAATAAGCATAGCTACTTCTTGCCCGCCATTTATCGAACCCTGAACTACCAGAGTCACGGTTTTGGAAGCCGGTGCATGGTCGTGCAGGACTATGCCGTCCATGGGCGGTTTCCGACCATTTCCTTTGTACGATACCGCGCTTTTCACGAAGCTCGTCCTAGGGTTTTTCTGACATGAACTAGAAGGTTCGCTGTTCTTAGGCTTCCGACAGTCACGTGCAAAGTGCCCTATCTCATTGCAATTATAACAGGACCTGCTAAGTTTTTCTGATAACTTACATTCTTGGTTTCGCGCTGCGTGTTGAGGACTCGACATTTCTCCCTTATTCGAACCGGCTCCTTTGTTCGCAGCTTGCCAATTCTGTGCTAAACTGACGGCTTCGTCTACTGTCTTCGGTGCTAACTCTTTAAGGTGCGTCACCAAACCTGTAAAAGATAGACTCTTTACGAACTGCTCAAGAACTAGCTCCGTTAAGATTTCCCTTAACCTGGTGCTTGCGGCAGATACTCCAGTGGTGTCACTTTCTGATATTTCTAACCACTTGCGACAATACTGCCCAAGTTTGTCGGCGTGCTCCTTGAATGAAGTATTTGGCGACATCCATAATTCTCGGAATTTATTGCGATATGTGTCTTTCGAAATACTGTATTTTGCTAAAATTGCGGATTTCAGCGTGGAAAATTGTCTTAGCTTCACTTGAGTCATGCTCGCTACTGCCTCAAGGGCTTTCCCGCTAAGTAACGGCATAAGGTGCAAAGCTTTGCTAGCGTCGTCCCATCTGCAAAGAGTAGCCGTATTCTCAAATGCTGCGAGAAAACAATCTATATCGTCAGTATCGCTCATTTTCTAGAGTGCCGGACCCTTTGTTTTCGAAATGCTGTCAAGAATTTCTTGCTTTTCTCTTGCGTTTCTCGCCTCGTCTTCTCTCTTTTGTTCTCGCATTAATTCTGTCATCTCCTTGAACTGTGACACTAGCCCCGACAAATCCCCGGTTACTTGCGCTTTTGCCTCCTGACTCATAGTGTTAATTACACCTCTCTTGTCAGAGCCAATAGCCCCTAAGCTAATCGGTATTCCGCTTGCTGTGTATTTGATAAATACTCTTGATGACTATCTCTCCCTGCTGATGCAGAATCTCCGGGTACCTGCAGAAGAAATGAAGAAACGGTGTCACAGCTGCTCCGAAAGACGCCGTGATAGGATTTGAGTCGTTGAGTCTGAGTCGTTACGGACACGTTTACTCCTTCTTCCTGAGGATCACTGGCGTGTTTTGGACTTCGTCATATAGAGCGTGTTCCATCCTACTTACCGTAGTTACCACGCATGACGTCACAAATTCTGCCTTTTTGTCGTCAAGGCTGGAACGATTTTTCTATTTTTCACCGGAATATCATGCCACGGGCGAATTCGACCATTCACGTGACAGAGATTAGTGGTTACTACGCTTACCACGCTCCCGAGCGTGGTAAGCGAATAGTTACTATTAGTTACTATTTCGAGAAGGCTAGAACGGTCAGCGTAGTAACTTTTCGTGAGGTTGAGACGGATTTAGTAACTAATAGTTACTATTGGTACGAGGGTGGAACACGCTCATAGAGCATTCTGCCTGAACTGATCTACCAGCTGTCGTTAACTGCTGGTGCTCCGCATCTGCTCGACTCCGCGTAAGACGACAGTTCGGCTCCACTTTGAGTCGACTACTCTTACTTTCGACTAGGCTATTCTAGTCCTTCTTTTGGATTTTCACCTGGCCGCTTAGACCCAAGTAACGAGTAACTAAACTGCTTACCTAACAATAAAAAATCACGATCCCACTGCTGTGCACCACTGTGACGGGGTAAACGTTCTTTGT
Organism: Branchinecta sandiegonensis; assembly: GCA_030848855.1. Classification (NCBI taxonomy): domain Eukaryota; kingdom Metazoa; phylum Arthropoda; class Branchiopoda; order Anostraca; family Branchinectidae; genus Branchinecta; species Branchinecta sandiegonensis. Next base: position 1,417,903 of record JAUPMV010000017.1, on the reverse strand, counting down.
CTGTACTGCGTTATTTTCCTCTTTTTAAAAGCGTAAATAAAATTTCATCATCATCATCAGAATATATATTTGTACCTATATGTATAGGGCCGAGCGGCTAGCAAGGCGTCCCGGGCGCGTTTACATCTTATATCCGTTCTAGCAGGGACCCATAAATTTCCTGCAATGACTCGCCATTCAGGGGGCTTGTCAATAAGAGATTTTTGATGCGCTCTTGACCGAGCGTCAGATAGTTCGAGAAATACCCACGGGATAAAATACCCGACTATCCAGATAGACAAAATTTTTCGCAGCTGTTGTGCTTAATTAGGAATATTTCTCTGTAATGGAAGAGTATCCTGGATCTTTTGTCCTAGCTTAGGTACCTGGTGGCATTCTGAATAGTCCCAACAAATTTTGTCTATCTGAGCAAGAACGCCGATTCGACCCAAGCGGAATTTTTGGAAACTAGGTGAGGCTCGGGCAACAAAGCAACATAGAAGCATAGGAAATGACAAGCCCCCTGAATGGCGAGTCATTACAGGAAATTTATGGGTCCCTGGGTCTACGGACAATCAGTTCCGTTAGTAAATGGAAAATATAAACTTCTCGTGTGGCATTATGAGCCGCCGTTTAATCGGCTGAAGTTTAGTCGACATCGGGAAAAGTAGATCGAAGACACTAACATTGCGAGGCATAGGACTTTGAGAGCGTGTTCCACCCTTGTAACAATAGTAACTATTTTCGTTCCAACCTCGTGAAAAATTACTACGCTGACCGTGCCAACCTTCTGGAAATGGTAACTCCTTGCTTACCACGCTCAGGAGCGTAGTAAGCGTGGTAACTACGAATCTCTGTGACGTGATTGGCCGGATCAGTCCGTGGCTCGATGTTTTGCCGAAAATAGAAAAATGCTTCCAGCCAGGATCCGTTACGTCATTCGTAGTAACTAAAGTAAGTAGGATGGAACACGCTCTGAATGCTAGAAAACATTTCTTCATTCCTTCGAAAAAAGTATAGTCTGAAATATGTTTTAGAAGGCTTCAAAGTCATCCTAAAAAAAGTCTTGCACCGTATTGGTTGGCTGTGACACAAATACTCAAAAACTTAACAACGGGATACGAGACTTTATTTTGTCGTGTAAGTTTGAAGCCTTCTAAAACACATTTGACACATTCCAAACTAGACTTTGTTCCAAAATCTCGTCTAATTAATCAAGAAAGATTCGAAAAAAAGAGAAGATTTTATTACCTTATGTTAGTTGCGTTTTGCAGATACCATGGTATCTGATACCACGGTCAAAAGGCGTTTTTGCAGTTATCGTGGTATCTGGCCAGTCATCGTGGTATGTGATATTCAAATACCACGGTCCGACCGTGGTATCTGAAAAAGTCATTTCACTTTCATCATTACCAACAATAGAGACTAGGATTTTGCAAAATTGATGAGAAAGAAGTTTGGAACTTAGTAATTGCGTTTTTGCAGATACCATGGAATCTGTTACCACGGAAACTGGATCTGCTATTAGTCGTTTCCGCAGTTACCGTGGCATTGGTTGCTCTGCAAAAACGACAATTGCCGAAATTGAGCTTTTCGAAATCATCCCAAGAGAAAAACTGATATTTAATCACATCACTAAGTGCCAAACTTGTGACATTAATAATTAATTATCAGAAGCGATTTTATTCTTAGTTCAGAAAATATAAAGACGTAAAAGAATATCCATTTCCCCTTGGAAACTTGGAATATCCTGGAAGTTGAGGTTTTGGATATCCTGATGAAAAAACGTAGATTTTGGTAAAGCATCCTGGGTACTGAGGTTTTTAGGAATATCCTGTGTGGTGCAATAACGCAAGCTGTGGTAATGGAGAGCAGGAACGGAAGAGCGGTTTTGACGCAGAACAGATTGAGATGCAATGAGAAATAAGCCAAGCAAAAGTTGCTGTGAAGAAACAGGAATTTTGTGATACCAGTTTATCAATACAGTAAGTCGGCTCGAACTACCAAACGAAAGACTACGATCCCAACTACGCCTTTGAAGAGTCGAGAAATTCCCCGTTCGCACGCTACCGTTATGTTCGCAAGTTGAGTTTAGCCCACGGTCAGAGTACCGACCGGCAACGAAACCGGCAATGAAAGGTTCATCGCGGGACCTCGGAAGTAAAGAGTAATAATTCCATCGGTTCACTGGTAAAAAGGGGGAAAAAGCCCATTATTACAAACTTCTTTCCCACCAATGAGACAAAAAATGATGAAAGTGAGATGACTCCTTCAGATACCACGGTCGGATCAGATCAGATATCACGATAACTGGCCAGATACCACGATAACTGCAAAAACACCTTTTGACCGTGGTATCAGGTACCACGATAACTGTAAAAACGACTTTAGACCATGGTACCAGATACCATGGTATATGCAACAAGGGCTGTAAGCTCATATGGCACTTGCATGGGTCAAGATGATTTGATTGATCAAAAGTAAGTTTCGACTTTGCGATTGAGATGCGCGCTCTAAGGGAGCTGGAACTTCATTTGTAAGCAAAACCCTTGAGGCAAAACTGCTAATGGGCTGATGGGCATCACGAAAATGCATATATTGCTTAAAAGTATTTTTATTACTTTGCAGTCAAGATTGGTACTTTAAGGAATAATCGGATTTGGGACATAGCAATTTATAAGCAAATGTTGTTGAGTCTCCAATATTCCAGCGAAGTTTCATCGTCCTAGCACATCTGGAAGTACCTTAACGCGCGATCACCGGAATCCCAGACCCCCCCCCCCCCCTCCTCCAACTCCACCCACAATAACCGGAGCCAATCCGGTTCTGTAAATGATTAATCCAGAGCATCTGTTTGTCATTCCCACGAAGTTCGGTCCAGATCACACCAGTCTAAGCGGGTCAAGTATTTTCCGCCCTCCCCCCAATTATTGCCGGATTCGGTCCGGAAATGAAAAAGGTCATAAGAGAAAAATGTCCTCTGTTTAATTATTAAATTTCACTCGAATCCAATCACCCGTTCCAAAGTTACGCATGACTCAATATTCCGGATTCCCCTCCCTCAACTCCCCCCCCCCAAGACTATTATATCGAGGTTTTTTTTTTTATTCCAAGTCAGTTTGACCGGGTCCCTGATATGCCTTCCAAGTTTCGTCGTGAAAATCCCACAAAAACGGAATTCCGGGAAACCCCCTCCTCCCCCCCCTCAAGTTTCCGGATCCAGTCAAATTATGTAAAAGATTTACATGGACCAGATGATTGTTCTTCCCAGCAAGTTTCGCTCCGATACCATCATTCTAACTGTCTCCCGAGATTTCCGGTGCACCCCCCCCCCCCCCCCCCCCAGCTCCCCCGCGGTGCACGTAGCCAATCCGATTCAGCAAATGACTTACCTAGAGCATCTGTTTGTTCTTCCCACAAAGTTCCATCCCGGTCCCTCCATTCTAAACGGGTCACGTATTCCCCCCCCCCAATAGTTGCCGGATCCGGTCCGGATATGAAAAAAATCATCGGAGAAATGTCCTCTGTTCAATTCTTAAATTTCACTCGAATCCGATCACCCATTCCAAAATTACGCATGACTGAACATTTCGGATGCCCCTCCCTCCACTCCACCCACCATTATCTGATCGACAAATTTTTTATTTTGAAGTCAGTTTGATTGGGTCCCTGATATGCCTGCCAAGTTTCATCGTGAAAATCCCCAAAACCACCATCACCGGAATTCCGGGACCCCCCCCCCCATAAGTGTCCGGATCCAGTACAAGGGTCTAAAGGACTGATCTGGAGCAGATGCTTGTTCTTCCCAGCAAGTTTCACTCCGATCCCTCCATTCTAACCGTTTCTTGAAATTTCCGGTCTCCCCCCTGGCTGACGAATCCGGTCAAGACTTTAAACGGGACATTACAAATATATATTCTATTCAGTTATGAAGTTTCATTACAATCCGATCATCCGTTCGAAAGTTACAAACTTCTCAATTTCCCGGATTCCCCTCCCTCCACTCCCCCCACCATTATCTGATCGACAAAATTTTTATTTTGAAGTCAGTTTGATTGGGTCCCTGATATGCCTGCCAAGTTTCATCGTGAAAATCCCCAAAACCACCATCACCGGAATTCCGGGACCCCCCCCCCCCCCCCATAAGTGTCCGGACCCAGTACAATGGTCTAAAGGACTTATCTAGAGCAGATGCTTGTTCTTCCCAGCAAGTTTCACTCCGATCCCTCCATTCTAACCGTTTCTTGAAATTTCCGGTCCCCCCCCCAACTCCCCCCTGGCTACCGAATCCGGTCAAGACTTTAAACGGGACATTACAGATATATATTCTATTCAGTTATGAAGTTTCATTACAATCCGATCATCCGTTCGAAAGTTACACACTTCTCAATTTCCCGGATTCCCCTGCCCTCCACCCCCCCCCCCCCAAATGGTCGGATCAGAAAACTGATTATTTATAAGTTTGTTTGGTCGGGTCTCTGATAGGTTTGCCAAGTTTGATGGTCCTAGCACAACTGGAAGTACCCTAACTCGAAAAAGTGTGACAAAATGCCCTAAATTTTCAAGTTTCCAGCGCCCCCACTTCCCCGCATATGGTCGGATCGGGAAACTGGTTATTTCCAGGTTAGTTTGGTCGGGTCCCTGATATTCTTGGCAAGTTTCATTGTCCTAGCTCATCTGGAAGTACCCTCACTCGAAAAAGTGTGACAAAATGCCCTAAATTTTCAAGTTCCAGCGCCCCAACTCCCCCGCATATGGTCGGATCGGGAAACTTATTATTTCCAGGTTACTTTGGTCAGGTCCCTGATATTCCTGCCAAGTTTCATTGTCCTAGCTCATCTGGAAGTACCCTAACTCGAAAAAGTGTGACAAAATGCTCTAAATTTTCAAGTTTCCAGCGCCCCCACTTCCCCGCATATGGTCGGATCGGGAAACTGGTTATTTCCAGGTTAGTTTGGTCGGGTCCCTGATATTCCTGCCAAGTTTCATTGTCCTAGCTCATCTGGAAGTACCCTCACTCGAAAAAGTGTGACAAAATGCCCTAAATTTTCAAGTTCCAGCGCCCCAACTCCCCCGCATATGGTCGGATCGGGAAACTTATTATTTCCAGGTTACTTTGGTCGGGTCCCTGATATGCCTGCCAAGTTTCATTGTCCTAGCACACCTGGGAGTACCCTAACTCGGACATGTGGGACAAAAAACTCGGACCGACCGACAGACGGAATTGTGATCGTTATATGGCACTTGAGCCAGAGGCTACAAGTGCCATAAAAACGCAACTAGTGGTAACTGTATATCAGCTTTTCTTCGAAAAGCGCAATTTCGTCAATTGTCGTTTTTGCAGGGCAACCGTGATATCAGATACCACGGTAACTGCAAAAACGACTTATTTTCAAATCCAGTTACCGTGGTAACAGATACCATGGTATCTACAAAAATGCAACTATTACCTTACCTTCAAATGCACTTCGGATCTGAATCCCGATGCGATGCTTGCAATATTTACCATACGCCCACAATTCAGTAATGAAGTCATGTGGCTATACTTCGCAAATCGTAATGTTAAATTAGTTTATTTTTCGTTAATTTTTCATGAATAAACACCGGCTTCAAATGCGCACGAACTGGCCTAAAGTATAAGTTCAACCATAATACATCAAAATGCTGTGTGAAGTGTGAACCAGACGCAACAACCAGTTGTTCTATGGAAAAGCTTGGTTAAGATTATAGATGGGCGAACCGAATCCGATCATGGAAGGACTGAAACCGAATCCGAATCCAGGGCTAGATAGGAATCGGATTCCGAATCCACCATTTCATGCTGAGGATTCGAATCCGGATTCGAATCCCACCTTAAAAAAATCCAAATCATGTACATAGGTTACGGTCTAAAAATCAGAGGTGACAAAAAGCACTGATATCTGGTAATCAGATAACGTGACAGATTACTGAGGATGGTTGGTAGTGGAGACCAAAAAGTTGGATTGCCCAAGCCAATTGTGTAAAAACTGGAAGACGGAAACTGGAAGGATGTAGACTAGAAATTTTAGCGGATTCGTAAGATTGAAGGTTTGGAATCCAAGTCCGAATCCGAATCCAGCCTGAAAGCGCAAGATTCGAATCCGACCAAAAGCACGAATCCTGGACTCGAGTCCGAATCCGGATTCGGATTCCCCCATCTCTGGTGAAGATTGACGGGTTGCTCCACAGTTAAGTTTCTGTATTCAACGAAATTCAAAAACTTCAAAAACTATAAATTTGTTTTTATTGAATTAAAAATAACAGCGTTTACGAAACAACCCAACGTAAAACTGGTAAATCCCCAAATCAGCCCTAAAGACTTGCCTTCGCATTAGCGGCACTAGCAGCCCCCTGTTTCAAAATCGACTCAACCCCTTCGGCAGTATATCCTAGCTCTTGCAGGATTTCAATCGTATGCTTTCCTATCTCCACTTCCCGCGAATCGACATTTCTGATTGGCTCATGAGAAGAGAGACGGGGCGCTGGGGTTGGCTCCCATTCGCCGTCCAGGTTCTGGTAGAAGCTCTTACGTGAATCGTTGTGAGGGTGTACCGCAGCTTCGTCGAGGGATAAGACGGGTAGAACACAGGCGTCTGAAGCTAGAAGGATAGATAGATAGTTTATTGCTATTAGCAGCCCGAGGGCCACGCAAAAAATTTAACAGACCTAGAAAACAAACAGTAACATATAATAATAATCATTTCCGCTTAATTTGTTTTACTTATTCCAAAAATCTACTTTTGGGTTCCATCACTCGCCTCAAAAATCGCCCCATTTTTTTTATACCAGCAAAACAGTCATCCTTAAAAATTCGTTTTAACCACTCTTCGTCAAATACGCACACATACTCTTCTTTTCTCTAGTCACTCAGCTCAATACAGTCGCAAAGCATGTGAATCACACTATCATCCACGCACCCACACACCGGACAGAAGTAAGGACCGAACTTCTGCTTACAATTCGCCCTATTCCAGTTCAGCGCTCCAAGTGGATTAGTTTCTGTCAGTCCCCCAATCGTCTCAATATCAACAATTTTGTAGACATAGTAAAGCCCGATCATTAAGGTAGTGTCTAACTTTCACTTTCTACCACTAAGGCATATGCAAAACCTCCATTACCTGGGAAGAAGATTGCAGATTTTCTGTTATCAATCTGTGGATCTATTTTACTATGTCTGTCAATAAGTGCTGATGGTGAGGCATGGGAGGATTAACAGAAACTAGTCCGCTTGGAAGCGCTGAACAGGAATATGGCCAATTACCAATATAACGTCTTCTACCCCCAATTGGTACATAATCTGCAGTGTCACTAATCAGATTTCTTCTTCGGATTTTGAAGATCGGTCTTCAGCAAAAAAAAAGTCTGGAAAACCCATCTGGAATCTGGGAAAGTGTCACAGGGGTTGCCGAAAAAGGGAGTCTCTGAAAACTTTACACTGAAGGTGAAGCTTGACCTTCTAGATTTTTCTTCCGAATTCCATACAGCCGTTTTAGTCGAGACGGAACTGGACGGTGATGCCAGACCAAAAACATCTAGAAGTCTGGAGTGTCGGATACCTCAGGTTCCGGATGTCTGGAAGGTGCAATAGAGGAAACTAATCGAGAGACATAGCAAATATGCAAATGTAGGAAGAAAAGGAGTGATTGACATGTTGAAGTATAGCAAGATTAGCTGTCGTTATTATCACGAAAGTCTGGAAGGGTTGGCTTGGCTGTGCGAAAGTCCCGGACATCTGGGAATCTGGAAGGTGAAGCCTGGCTTTTATTCGGCTGATTCTTTTCTTTTGGCGTTCTTGCTACTTTTTGTCAATGTTTTAGATCGGAAATCATGAGCGTGTTCCACCCTACTTACAGTAGTTACTCTATAGGTATGACGTCAAAAATTCTGGCTTTTTGCCGTCAAGGCTGGAACGATTTTTATGGCACTTGCAGACTATGGCTCAGGTGCCATATACCGATCACAATTCCGTCTGTCGGTCCGAGTTTTTTTGTCCCACTAATCCGAGTTAGGGTACTTCCAGATGTGCTAGGAAAATGAAACTTGGCAGGCATATCAGGGAACCGACCAAACTAACCTGGAAATAATCAGTTTCCCGATGCGGGGGAGTGCGGGGCGCTGGAAACTTCAAATTTAGGGCATTTTGTAACTTTTTTCCGAGTTAGGGTACTTCTAGATGAGCTAGGACAATGAAACTTGGCAGGAATATCAGGGACCCGACCAAACGAACCTGGGTTCTGAGTTTTTTTGTCCCACTAATCCGAGTTAGGGTACTTCCAGATGTGCTAGGAAAATGAAACTTGGCAGGCATATCAGGGAACCGACCAAACTAACCTGGAAATAATCAGTTTCCCGATGCGGGGGAGTGCGGGGCGCTGGAAACTTCAAATTTAGGGCATTTTGTAACTTTTTTCCGAGTTAGGGTACTTCCAGATGAGCTAGGACAATGAAACTTGGCAGGAATATCAGGGACCTGACCAAAGTAACCGGGAAATAATAAGTTTCCCGATCCGACCATATGCGGGGGAGTTGGGGCGCTGGAAACAAAATTTAGGGCATTTTGTCACACTTTTTCGAGTTAGGGTACTTCCAGTTGTGCTAGGACCATGAAACTTGGCAGGCATATCAGAGACCCGACCAAACAAACTTAGAAATAATCAGTTTTCCGATCCGACCATTTGGGAGGGGGGGGTGGAGGGCAGGGGAATCCGGGAAATTGGGAAGTGTGTAACTTTCGAACGGATAATCGGATTGTAATGAAACTTCATAACTGAATATAATATATATCTGTAATGTCCCGTTGTCTTGACCAGATTCGGTAGCCAGGGGGGAGTTGGGGGGGGGGGGGGAGACCGGAAATTTCAAGAAACGGTTAGAATGGAGGGACTGGAGTGAAACTTGCTGGGAAGAACAAGCACCTGCTCTATTGCTATTAGCAGCCCGAGGGCCACGCAAAAAATTTCACAGACGAAGAAAACAAACAGTAACAGGTCCTTTAGACCATTGTACTGGATCCGGACACTTATGGGGGGGGGGGGGGGGTCCCGGAATTCCGGTGATGGTGGTTTTGGGGATTTTCACGATGAAACTTGGCAGGCATATCAGGGACCCAATCAAACTGACTTCAAAATAAAAATTTTGTCGATCAGATAATGGTGGGGGGAGTGGAGTGAGGGGAATCCGAAATTTTCAGTCATGCGTAATTTTGGAATGGGTGATCGGATTCGAGTGAAATTTAAGAACTGAACAGAGGACATTTCTCCGATGATTTTTTTCATATCCGGACCGGATCCGGCAACTATTGGGGGGGGGGGCGGCGGAAAATACGTGACCCGTTTAGAATGGAGGGATCGGGATGGAACTTTGTGGGAAGAACAAACAGATGCTCTAGGTAAGTCATTTGCTGAATCGGATTGGCTACGTGCACCGCGGGGGAGCTTGGGGGGGGGGTGGACCGGAAATCTCGAGAAACGGTTAGAATGATGGTATCGGAGTGAAACTTGCTGGGAAGAACAAACATCTGGTCCATGTAAATCGTTTTACATAATTTGACTGGATCCGGACACTTGAGGGGGGGGGGGGAGGGGGTTTCCCGGAATTCCGTTTTATGGGGGATTTTCACGACGAAACTTGGAAGGCATATCAGGGACCCGGTCAAACTGACTTGGAATAAAAAAAATCCTCGATATGATAATCTTGGGGGGGGGGGGGAGTTGAGGGAGGGGAATCCGGAATATTGAGTCATCCGTAACTTTGGATCGGGTGATCGGATTCGAGTGAAATTTAATAATTAAACAGAGGACATTTTTCTCTGGTGACCTTTTTCATTTCCGGACCGAATTCGGCAATTATTGGGGGGAGGGCGGAAAATACTTGACCCGCTTAGACTGGTGTGATCTGGATCGAACTTCGTGGGAATGACAAACAGATGCTCTGGATTAATCATTGACAGAACCGGATTGGCTCCGGTTATTGTGGGTGGAGTTGGAGGAGGGGGGGGGGGTCTGGGATTCCGGTGATCGCGCGTTAAGGTACTTCCAGATGTGCTAGGACGATGAAACTTCGCTGGAATATTGGAGACTCAATAACATTTGCTTAGAAATTGCTACTTCCCAAATCCGATTATTCCTTAAAGTACCAATCTTGACCGCAAAGTAAAAAAAATACTTTTAAGCAATATATGCATTTTCGTGATGCCCATCAGCCCATTAGCAGTTTTGCCTCAAGGGTTTTGCTTACAAATGAAGTTCCAGCTCCCTTAGAGTGCGCATCTCAACCGCAAAGTCGAAACTTACTTTTGATCAATCATATCATCTTGACCCATGCAAGTGCCATATGAGCTCTTCTATTTTCCAGCAGAATATCATGCCACGGGTGAATCCGACCAATCACGTTACAGAGATGCGTAGTTACCACGCTTACTACGTTGCCGAATATGGTAAGCAAATAGTTACTATCCGTGACTATTTCGAGAAGGTTGGAACGGTCAGCGTAGTAACTTTTCACGAGGTTGGAACGAAAATAGTAATTAATAGTTACTATTATTAGCAGGGTGGAACACGCTCCATGTTCCTTTCCTTCTTCTTCTTTTCTTCGAAGTTATTATTTTTCTATCTATCGGAAAAGATGACTGCCAGAAAGACGTTACACAAAAATGGTATCTGGAATCATGACGTCATTAAAAATCCGGAAAGGTTGAAATGTTGTTTTGACCTTGAAGATGCAACATATCTCTCGAAAGCCCGCTCTAGATTGTTTTGTCTAGTTTTGGAGAACTCCATTCGTTTGCATATTTTATTGTGTATCTCAAGTTGTAAAAAAAAAATCTTGCAGTATTTGCTACTGGGATTAATCTTGTCTCTGAAAGGATAATCTTATCTCTAATTCGGATTAATCTTATCTCAGTAGAGATAAGATTAACCCCAGTAGCAAATACTGCAGTTAACTTTAATCCTTATTCGGAGAGACTTTTTACAGTTTAGTTCGCCTCTAATGACACCCTCCCCGGTTCCGGAACCTAGAGGCCCAAGAACCCGGACTTTCAGACGTTTTTGGCATGGCTTCACTTTCCAAATCCAACTCAATCAAAACGGACGTCTGGAAAGTGAAGACTGGCTTTTAGAAGTAGCCTGAGGAAGAAAAGATTATTTTTCGACGAAACTGAAGAGCCAGTGTAAGACTATAGCCAACTAAGACTATCCCCCTTGTCACATCTCTTCGGTGGTTGGGCATCCACATTACTAACGGCCTCAAACCGTTCCGGTCTCAATCGGTTAATGATGCAAAAAGAAAGATTCAAGTATCATACTCGAAAATCGTTGCTAATCGTGGGAAATACAATAAAAAAGCCCTTAGTAAACTTTACAGCAGTTTTACTGACCATTCTATCTTATTTCTTTCTGGCCTCTCTTCAGTTTTAAAGAAAAAAGATCTTCATTCCCTCCGTTCTTGTTATTACCGATATGCAAAATTCCTCCTTTTCCTACCCCCCTGGTATAAAAACAGACATCTGATTTCGCGTTACAAGCTTCCGGATATATCGCTGAAACTTTCGGCCATAAGTAAAAATTGTCCACAACGTCCCATCTCAGCTTCCCCGCACATCACGGCTTGTCCCTTCTTCTAGAGTGAATTCTAGTGTATTTTAGTGTTTCATGTTCTTTTTCATTGTTTGTACTCCGCTATTCTGTCTTTTCAGCGGGTTATAAAAATAAATAAAATACAAAAAAAACAGTGCTTCCACTTCTACTATTTTGGCAGTAGAATTCTTATTTTCAGTTCTTTCTACTTACCAAAAATCGGATCGACTTACCTCCTTACTTGCTATTTTTCGGTCTCTACTTATTTTCACCTTTCTGTTTAAATTTTCGCCTGCGGCGCAAACATTCAACATTGTTTGGTAGCGTCAGCGTCACCGAGGTTTAAAGACGAGTAAGGTCGACGGTATTTTCAAATCGACCGAAATCATCATCGGCGAGGGGAGCAGCGGTTAGAGGTGCAGTTATCGTGGTATGTGATACCACGGTCAAAAGGCGTTTTTGTAGTTATCGTGGTATCTGGCCAGTTATCGTGGTAACCGATCGTGGTATCTGAAAAGTCATCTCACTTTCATCAAATTTTGCCAAATTGGTGAGAAAGAAGTTTCGCAATTAGTGATGTAACTGGATATCAGTTTTCCTTTTCGGATGAATTCGAAAAGTGCAATTTCGGCAATATTTTTGCAGAGCAACCGCGTGTCAGATACGACAGTAACTGCAAAAACGACTAACTGCAGATTCAGTTACCGTGGTAGCAGATACGGTATCTGCAAAAACGCAACTAATCAAAGGAAGAGAGGGTTAAAAAAAGGTCAGCGTCAATCCCACCGTCGATGCCTTCGCCAAACAGTCTCCACGGACATGGCCTTGAGTACCTTTTTTCCGGATTAACGACTTTACCTCAGCACTAGGAAGAACACTAGAACTAATCCCGACGAAGTTTGTTTCGGATCTTCAGATGTAGTGACATCCCATCACGAGGCTTACGACTTCAATTTTGAAGTGACTGATTTAGTAAGATTCAGTATTAACCGTCATCATCGGGGGCACGCGTACAAGCTTGCAAAATCAAGATTCCACAAGGACGTTTTTTAAGTGGGGTTTTGCAGCAGTACTGTTGATCCTTGGCCTTACCGAAGATGCGGTTAATGCTGAATCGATCAATAGTTTCAAGTGCATTGTTGATGGGATTTTTTACTCTGATCAGTTCGACTACTCAAATTTCTTAGAGTTATTTAGAGGCAAAAGCCTTTTCTCTTGCTTTGTATTATTATTATTATTAAGACAAAACCCCGGTAGAGCCAGCGCGAGTATCAGCTAATCCAGTGGTTCCCAGCCTTTTCCGCATCGCGCGTACCCCTAATCTAGGTCAAAAAAGATTGCGTGCCCCTAATTAAGGTTTAAAAAGGTTTCGTACCCCTTTTTTGATGAATCGTTGTTTCAGTATTTTTTACCACAACCCACATGTCAAAAAGACGATATTTATTGTCAACGATAAGGCATGTAAATCTGAAATTGTGTATGATGGTGTATCTGATCTTAAGGACAATACTGGAAATGAGCTAGGAGACTCAAAAACGGCTGAAGCGAGATATTAAAACTATAGAATAACTTGATTTTGGGACTTTCGCGTACCCTCTGCGAGGGTCTCTGGTATCCCTTTGGGTACGCTTACCACCGGTTGGGAACCACTGAGCTAAGCGACAACCCCCCTTTCAGTAGCATGGGGTAGCTGCAGGCGGCTACTCGCCCGGTGGGTCTCTCAGGTTCTGGTCATCCTGTCCAACCACTGATGTCGTACTTACTATCGAAAATATCACGCCACTCTTGTTGCGTCTTCTTCCGGAACAAGCCAGCAAGCTTCTCTTTGGTAGAGTCCAGGTTATCTGGGTACTGCGGCCAATCGTCCTGATCGAGCTGCATTTTTTCCAGAAATTCTTTGTAGAACTGCCCTTCTATGGCCCCGACAGACATGAATTTTCCGTCCTTCGTTTCGTACGTTCCATAGAAATGTGTTCCTCCGTCAAACCTATGAAAGGGTATGGATATAAGTCAATTCTGGTGTTATCATACGGGTTCGCTATTCTAGTAGCAAAGCTGCAAGGCATATGGAGTACTTGTACCCTGCAAATCGAAGTATTACCGCCAGGTCCTAGCCCCCTCTATTCGAAACCCCCCTCTATCCGAAACCCCCCATCTGCTGGCACTTTCCGTTGAACAAGAACGTTCAACTTATTTGTTTATTTTCAAATCAATTAAATCTATTTCCAAATAGCTCAAAACTAGAAGAGGAATAAAATACGAAATACACAAAAACCAAACAAATTAACTAATACACTTAAAAGATATGACCAGAAATAAATGATGGGATGAAACTATATAAAAATTGGGCAGAAGAATTCGCAGGATATGGAGGAAACTGGTTGCCAGTGTTCCTCTCGGACCGACGCACGGACGACGGGAGGGCAACATCTGGGGACAACACACTATCTTTGCTCCAAAATTTTTTGAAAGAGTATTTATGCGGTCAGTTAGTTAAGGAACGTCCAGTTTAATGAGAGTAGGTTAAGTTTTTACTGAAATTGCCATTCTTGATTAGACGTGCGACGGGGTAAGTATAGCAGAAAATGGAGGTATTCGAAATCCGAGGAAAGTGTGCATCGTAGATCCTTCTTCATGATTAAACCATATACTCCAGCAAGAAAATTCAGATATAAATACTCCCCGAGCCCAATTGTGGGTTCGTTCCTTCCCCAACATTGTCCCTGAGTTTGGACAGCCTGGCGAGGAGCCTTGCCAAGAAGGGCCGAAATATCGCTGCAAATGCATCGTAGCTGGCGTATCAGTTTCATGCACTGTTTGAATATAAAAATATATGGTACGCAAAAGGTAGTGTATGGCTTCCCGAATCCTTGTAGCTGTACCGCGAACGGCGTGTCTCAATTTTGCTGTAACCGAAATGAATCCCACTAGCAACTGATTTATTACCCTCCTCGCCAATCCTTCTCGGAGATTGGGCAACTGAGATATGCAGAATCGGGTAAGATAATAAATAATTTACTGAAAATGCACTTACGAAATGCGAAATGCACTTACGAAATGCAGTAGAGATCAGTAGAGTATGTTTGCAGCAGTGTTACAAAATACAGCGGATCATGACAATACAGAAGAAGCGAAGCAGTGTTAGAGCCCATTCGGATGGGGGATTCGCTTTATTCCAGCCCAGCGCTCCAGACGGACTAGTTTCTGTCAAACCCCCATTAGCTGCGTTCTTTACCACGGGAGTTCTCACCGGTGGTCTCCGTTTTTTCTTATAAGCCGTTTTTGCATTCACCGGTGACTGTATAACCCGTTTTTGAACTCATCGGTGCGGACTAACCAGAACCTACTCGGGAGCCTGGCTTCAGCGAGGAGTTAGCAAGTTTTCATCAACTCTCCGGTGAACCAAAAAACGCGTTATAAGAGAAGAACCGGACAACTGGTGACAAAACACCAGAGACAGCCCGGAGTGCAACGAACTATTATACGCAACTCATATTCAACACTTTTCTAGAGATAGTAAAAAGTCGGACGCATAAGGTAGTGGGTAACTTACACTTTCTACGACTGAGACATATGCAAAACCTTCAATACCTGGGAAGGAGCTTACAGAGTTTCTAATCAATTTTTCGGTCTAATTTACTAGGTCTGAGAAAAGT
Source organism: Branchinecta sandiegonensis (assembly GCA_030848855.1). Taxonomy (NCBI): domain Eukaryota; kingdom Metazoa; phylum Arthropoda; class Branchiopoda; order Anostraca; family Branchinectidae; genus Branchinecta; species Branchinecta sandiegonensis. The sequence goes on along the minus strand of JAUPMV010000017.1, from coordinate 1,402,671 downwards.
GCTGATGGTGAGGCAAAGGGGGACTAACAGAAACTACTCCGCTTGGAAGCGCTGAACTGGAATATGGCGAATACTCTATATGACTAAGTACAAAACACGCCAGTGCTCCTCAGGAAGAAGGAGTAAACGTCTCCGTAATGACTCAAATTCCGCAACTCAAATCCTGGCCGACAATCACGGCGATCTTCGGGAGCAGCTGTGATACCGCCTCTGGCTCTTCCGCTAGGTACCCGGCGATTTTGCATCGGCAAGGAGAGTTAGTCATCAAGAGTATTTAATAGTCGGAGCATGGACAAATTGCGAGGGTCTGCAAGAGGATCAAAGCAGTCGAGGCGCGTTTGTAATCTTCGAGAAACCCTGCAGTTTCAAAGGAGTCACGTATGTTCAAATACTGGAACAGAAACTGTATCTAGGTAGGCTATTGCGAATGTTTCGTCATTTTCAATTTTCTGTTTGTCATTTTGTATTACTGGTAGAGGCTTGATACAAGATAAGGGAACGTCGAGGTTTGAATTTTAAAGGACACCTGAACAATGAAACCATACTTGAAACCACCATGGAGAATGGATTTACAGACATGGCCACGGAGAGCATTCTTCTCCTGAGCGTGACGTTTTCAAAATAGGAATGTTCGTTTCTGGAGGTTTGCACATGCAGACTCCAAGACAAAAAGCGCAATTCATTCAAATCTTGTACAGCGCTGGCCGGATCGTATTGGAATTTCTTCTAGATATACGTTTGGGCTTAACTGGTTAAAAACTATTCCAGAAGAAGGGTTGATTGGAGACATTTTTTCATTTCTAGAATTGTTCGGTACTGAAGTAAGGACAGATGCAAAATGGAGCAAAAATCATGGCCTGAAAACACTATTTCGTATTTGGATCAGGTTTTCTGCAGGCAATGTTAACGGAAGTCATACAGATAGGGATGATACTTGGTACTCTACAGTCAGGTGTCCTTTAAGCTTTTTTTGCTACGAGTGTTTGGAATATAATCCCAAGTAAAGTCCGTGAAGCCCCGACCTTGGCGACCTTGCTGCATTCAACACCACAGTGAAAAGGTTCTTCCTCGCAAAAGAGTAAGCAAGGGTCAGTCGTTTTCTTTTCTTTCTTATTTTTTCTTTTTCTGTTGTATTTGTTTTAGTAACTAGAAACGTGTTAGTAGTAGTATTTATTTTTCACTAGTAGTAGTATTTATTTTTCATTGGTAAATAGATGTGAATTTTGTTTTTCGCCTGTTATTTAACAAGTCCCCCGGGACTTTCCCTGTAGTGATGCAGATTATGTGGTATGTATATGCTTGTAAGAAACATAATCTAAACCAGTGGTTCCCAACCGGTGGTACGCGTACCCCAAGGGGTACGCGAAGGAATCAAACTTGATTTAGTCTGTAGCTTCAAAATCTCGCCTCACTCATTTTTGATGGCCGAAAGCCTAATACTACCAGCAGAGGCATCACCAGCCAAAATATATTAAGGGGCAAGGTATTGTTACTGGCCGACAGATCATTTTTACCGACTGTATTTGTTTTTTATTTAAGTAACTGCTTTTACGAAAAATCGTGGCGCTTCGCGCCGAATCTTTTCTTTTTAATCATCTGGCCGACCTTTTTGGGGGGATGGGTGTTGTCAACCCGTGCGTGACGCCTCTGATTACTAGCCATAGTGAAAGCCAGTGAAATAATGTTGATTCAGAAACAGCTAGCCTACTGCCGTAAAATCTGTTCCTGTGTCAAACAATATTATTTCAAGAAGAATCAAAGACATTGCAAGTGATTTTGTCGTTCAGGTTGCGAATTAAGCAAACGATAAAGTTTGCGATGCAGCTTGATGAAAGCACGGAGAACATCAAAACCAAACACAGAAACAGGCTGACGCAAAAAATATGCTGCTAATGACGTCGAGCCGAGATTTGTCAAAATTTCTAGTGATTTCCTCATTGATTTAGTACATATTTTTACACATGTATGCCCTCTTCATTTATGATAATAGCTATCGTCTTTTTCACATTCTGAAAAAGGGCGTACGCAATCTTTTCGAACCTTGATTAGGGGTACGTGGTACGGAAAAGGTTGGGAACCACTGATCTAAACTGAGAGCAATTTCTTCTTTGTGTCTTAACTTTACGTATTTCGTCGTTTTCGTCAAATAAACTCATTTTTTTGTATCATTTACTTACGATCCGCTGTCGCCTTGTACATTTGCCGTGTGTTAAATAAATTATTACTACTATTTAAAAAGTACTATCATGTGAAGTTCAGTACTGTACCAACGTGTGTGGTGCAATGGCTAATGAACGTTATTACGTTTATTTTAATTGTGACTTACCAGGACTTCCCTCTTCCTTCTCCCCAGACAGGCAGGTCCCTTGACTTAAAGAGCCACGATCCAACATAAGCTGCACCTTCAGTCATGCTAGCGTCCACTACTTGTCCGCGCCCCGTTCTCGTCCGTTCCAGCAGCGCCATGACAATCCCGAAGGCACAGAGAAGGCCACCACCAGCAAAATCCGCTAGTAGGTTTAATGGCGCTTGCGGCGTTTTACTTTGGCCGCCCAGCATCGACAAAATGCCTAGAAAACCCATGAGAAGTTATCCGGCAAACTGGCAAACTGAGATATAATAATAATAATTTATTTTTAATCCACAAATCGTACAAGACGAATACAGCGGAGTACAAAAGAAAATATGAAGACATAATTAGAGAAAACACAACACATACAAGCAAGAGTCAAACAGACGAATAAGCACATGAGAGGGCGACAGACGCGCGTACGCCGTTTCGGACAGTTTTCTGTGGAGAACAGACAATTTCTCCGTGATTTCCGGTAGCGAGTACTTACTAATAATTTTAGATTGCTTTTATATATATATTTGTATATATGTATATGCATATATATATATCTATATTTTGGCCAAGAGTAAGGATTTCTTTCATAAGATGCTACAACACAGGTAGTTGAGGATTTCTTGGGGGAAGCTCTATATGATTGTTAAAGTTTAACCGAAAAGGGCTGGGATAGGACTATCTAGTTACCCATCACTTATTGACTTAAAGAGGCTCGAAGACCCGATGAAAATGCGTGACTTCGTTGTTCTGCTATTCACGAATAAACGATTTTCAAATAGTGGAATTTTCGTGTGATTTGTGGTACCTCTATGCGGTTGCATTTTTGTTGTATGCCTTACGCGAAAGATTTATGATGTTTTTCTTGTTCAGGGACTAAGCAATCTTCACCAATCTCACCACTGAACACTGAAAAGCCGTGCTTGTGTTGACGTTAAAATTAAATACTCTTTGAGCCCAAGCTGAATTGGAAACATTTATTCAAACAATGTTTACAACGGATACGTCAGCTACGATTCTTCATCAGCGATATTTCGGCCCTTCTTGGGACTTCAGGCTGTCAATCCTCTGGGTCCACGTCGGGGAAGGAAACAAACCTGTAATCTTAATGATTTACAGGTTTGTTTCCTTCCCAGACGTGGACCCAGAGGATTGACAGCCTGACGAGGACTCTTGCCAAGAGGGGCCGAAATATCGCTGATGAAGAATCGTAGCTGACGTATCCGTTGTAAACATTGTTTGAATAGACGTTAAAATTTCCCGCGTCATAGCAGATTTTCGTAGTGGGGACGGCCGCAGATATTCTGACCGTCATAACTAGAGTAGATAGAGGAAAATAAAAAATGCAGAATCCAAACGATTCAGTGTATCCAATTAAATGACACAAAAATAAGTTGGCTTTTAGTTAAACTTTAAGACAAACTTAAATTAGTGCAAGTGCCTAAATATATGATTTTTCTCTTCCATATATGATGTATTAGAAAGGTAATAGCAAACGCAAGCAAGACAAAGGACCCTGCAACCGGAAAGACTCCGGACATTTTGAACCACCATTTTTCTACTGTATACACTGAAGAAGACCCCTCTACTCTACCTGGCAGTGATGCCTCTCAGTAAGGCTTTCCAGACCTCATTGTTGACCCTGCGCTAGTTCTCAAAAAGCTAAAGAAATTGGACCCCAACAAGTCTGGGGGCCCAGACGGTTTACACCCACGAATTTTGAAAGAGACTGCTGAGCTTATCGCTGAACCTTTGACTGTGATTTTTAGGAAAAGCTTGTCATCTGGCCAACTGCCAAAACTTTAGAAGCAAGCTGTCGTTACCCCAGTGTTTAAAGGGGGCGCTTCGAAAGAAGATCCAAACAACCATCGGCCAATAAGCCATACTTGCGCAACATCCAACATGTTTGAAAGAATCGCCTTTGATCACCTTCTCTTTCATCTACTGGATATGATAACAAAGAAGCAGTTTGGATTTATCAAAGGAAGATCGCTGAATCCCCGTTATTACTGACACCGAGCAGTGGAGGAAGTATATCGACTCTGGCTTCCAAGTAGATGTCCTGTATTCTGACTGATGACTGACGTAAAGACAGATTAATCGTTTGTGCCGTATTTTCTCCGTTAGTTTAAGAGTTCTTAGCGGTTTATATTTTATATTTTATTATACATTATTGCCTATTTTAGTATTTTGTCTCGAAAGGGAAGTCTGTTGACTTCCCTTTACTTGCTGCCTTTGCTATTTCAGTCAATAAACGTTATTATAAGTTTTATTATTTTAATTTATCTACTTACCTGATAAAGCTACATAGTTGATATCGTGCCCTGCCATCTGAGACATGGGCCCATCCTGACCGAATCCAGTTAGGCGGGCATAGATCAGGCGTGGGTTGGCCTCCAGGGCTTCTGTAGGTCCGATTCCAAGTTTCTCCATAACACCTAGAAACCTAAAATTAATATCCAACTACTTTTGCATATTGTGATACCAGCAACCGTTTCCTTCACAAAAATTCCATAAACACTGAAAACCGCACATTTATCCACCTACTACTTGCTAACCCCTTTGCTCACCACCTGCATACGCTTCGCCGACGCCTGGGTTCTAAATTTCCTTTCATGTGAACACTGAATCGTTAGCACTGTAATATCTGCGGTTTTTATGCATAAATATATAATATAATAACTTCTTTATTTTTTCTTTTTATCTCTGTGCTTGCTCGAAAATGGTTCCTATGTAATACATGAAAGGGTAGGTTCGAAAGGGTAAATTTGACATTCGTACCTCACTTACATCAAGACTGCAATACTTTCGATGCTCCGCTTTAAAAAATATCCGTTTGTCTTCTATACACACCGCAAGGATTTTCGTTTACCGGGTAAAAAAAAACGCGGCTTCACTGGGGTCGAACATTGGTCGGAGCTACAGGTAGAGGACGTGGAGTTGTCGGTTCTTCCTTATGTTTGGCTTTACAAAAGGCGAGTTCTCGCCGTTCCCCGAGGAGTCGACGGGAACGGCGAGATTAGTTATGAGTTGTTTGTTTAACCTGTATATGGCCACTGGGTTTTTCAATACAGATATATAATAGAGGGAGTCACTCCACGCGGACTCCACGTACAGTAATGCTTCCGTCGGGGAATGCTTCAAAAACGGATTTTGTTCGAAAAAAAATATGCAGTTGACCAAATTAGTCTGGATCCACTTTATTTGTGGTATTGTTTATTCTGATCGTTTTTAATTCATTTTACATTGAACCAACACCAGCAAAAACTGATTCCCCTCCGAATCTGAAAAGTGAGTCCTTTTTGATGATGGTGACGATAGTCGGAGCATTCCCCGTCCGTGGGGACTCGCGAGAATACGGGCAGTGAGTCCCCGGGACAAACAACAAGAGCTGTAAGCTCATATGGCACTTGCATGGGTCAAGATGATTTGATTGATCAAAAGTAAGTTTCGACTTTGCGGTTGAGATGCGCGCTCTAAGGGAGCTGGAACTTCATTTGTAAGCAAAACCCTTGAGGCAAAACTGCGAATGGGCTGATGGGCATCACGAAAATGCATATATTGCTTAAAAGTATTTTTTTTACTTTGCGGTCAAGATTGGTACTTTAAGGAATAATCGGATGTTGTTGAGTCTCCATTATTCCAGCGAAGTTTCATCGTCCTAGCACATCTGGAAGTACCTTAACGCGCAATCACCGGAATCCCAGACCCCCCCCCCCCTCCTCCAACTCCACCCACAATAACCGGAGCCAATCCGGTTCTGTCAATGATTAATCCAGAGCATCTGTTTGTCATTCCCACGAAGTTCGATCCAGATCACACCGGTCTAAGCGGGTCAAGTATTTTCCGCCCTCCCCCCAATTATTGCCGGATTCGGTCCGGAAATGAAAAAGGTCATAAGAGAAAAATGTCCTCTGTTTAATTATTAAATTTCACTCGAATCCGATCACCCGTTCCAAAGTTACACATGACTCAATATTCCGGATTCCCCTCCCTCAACTCCCCCCCCAAGATTATCATATCGAGGATTTTTTTTTATTCCAAGTCAGTTTGACCGGGTCCCTGATATGCCTTCCAAGTTTCGTCGTGAAAATCCCCCAAAAAACGGAATTTCGGGAAACCCCCTCCTCCCCCCCTCAAGTTTCCGGATCCAGTCAAATTATGTAAAAGATTTACATGGACCAGATGTTTGTTCTTCCCAGCAAGTTTCACTCCGATACCATCATTCTAACCGTTTCCCGAGATTTCCGGTCCACCCCCCCCCCCCCAGCTCCCCCGCGGTGCACGTAGCCAATCCGATTCAGCAAATGACTTACCTAGAGCATCTGTTTGTTCTTCCCACAAAGTTCCACCCCGGTCCCTCCATTCTAAACGGGTCACGTATTCCCCCCCCCAATAGTTGCCGGATCCGGTCCGGATATGAAAAAAATCATCGGAGAAATGTCCTCTGTTCAATTCTTAAATTTCACTCGAATCCGATCACCCATTCCAAAATTACGCATGACTGAAAATTTCGGATTCCCCTCCCTCCACTCCCCCCACCATTATCTGATTGACAAATTTTTTTATTTTGAAGTCAGTTTGATTGGGTCCCTGATATACCTGCCAAGTTTCATCGTGAAAATCCCCAAAACCACCATCACCGGAATTCCGGGAACCCCCCCCCCCCCCCCCCCCATAAGTGTCCGGATCCAGTACAATGGTCTAAAGGACTTATCTAGAGCAGATGCTTGTTCTTCCCAGCAAGTTTCACTCCGTTCCCTCCATTCTAACCGTTTCTTGAAATTTCCGGTCTCCCCCCCCCAACTCCCCCCTGGCTACCGAATCCGGTCAAGACTTTAAACGGGACATTACAGATATATATTCTATTCAGTTATGAAGTTTCATTACAATCCGATCATCCGTTCGAAAGTTACACACTTCTCAATTTCCCGGATTCCCCTGCCCTCCACCCCCCCCCCCAAATGGTTGGATCTGAAAACTGATTATTTATAAGTTTGTTTGGTCGGGTCTCTGATAGGCCTGCCAAGTTTGATGGTCCTAGCACAACTGGAAGTACCCTAACTCGAAAAAGTGTGACAAAATGCCCTAAATTTTCAAGTTTCCAGCGCCCCCACTTCCCCGCATATGGTCGGATCGGAAAACTGATTATTTCCAGGTTAGTTTGGTCGGGTCCCTGATATTCCTGCCAAGTTTCATTGTCCTAGCTCATCTAGAAGTACCCTAACTCGGAAAAAAGTGACAAAATGCCCTAAATTTTCAAGTTTCCAGCGCCCCGCACTCCCCCGCATATGGTCGGATCGGGAAACTGATTATTTCCAGGTTAGTTTGGTCGGGTCCCTGATATGCCTGCCAAGTTTCATTGTCCTAGCGCATCTGGAAGTACCCTAGCTCGTATATGTGGGACAAAAAACTCGGACCGACCGACAGACGGAATTGTGATCGGTATATGGCACTTGAGCCAGAGGCTACAAGTGCCATAAAAACACGGGGACTCCTCAAGTGGGGTTCTCGGGGGACGGCGAGAATACGCCTAAAGATAGTGAGAGTGTTTTCACCCTTCTAACAATAGTAACTAGCCTATTAGTTGCTATTTTCGTTCCAACCTCGTGAAAAGATATTACGCTGACCTTTCCAACCTTTAGGAAATAGTAACTATTTGCTTACCATGGTCGGGAGCGTAGTAAGCGCGGTAACTACGAATCTCTGTGATGTGATTGGCCGAATTAGCCCGTGGCACGATATTTTGGTGAAAATAGAAAAATGCGTTCCAGCACTGACGCCAAAAAGCCAGGATTCGTGACGTCATGCGTAGTAACTACGGTAAGTAGGGTGGAAAACGTTCAGTAGCTCGGTTTTCAGTGCGATGTGGGCTAATTTTTCCCAAATTGCCAAGCAGTGAAGGGGCGATCCAGATAACAATCCCTTTCCCCTTTATATCCCCAATATGTTACGAGCGGAGTACTGGCAATCAGTTTTCGTCACATCCTGCTAATTCTTCTGCCCAATTTTTACTTAGTTTCATCCCATCATTTCTTTCTGGTCATATCTTGTAAGTGTATTAGTTAATTTGTTTCGTGTCTGTGTATTTCGTAAATATAGTATTCCTCTTCTAGCTCTAAGCTATTTGGATATTAAGCTTGATTGATTGATTAAAGAGCTCTGGAGAAGATAAAAATGTGGAACAATGAGCGTGTTCCACCCACGCATGACATACTACGCATGACGTCATGAATTCTGGTTTTTTGCCGTCAAGGCTGAAACGATTTTTCTATTTTCCAGCAGGATATCATGCCCCGGGCGAATCCAACCAATTACGTTGCAGAGATGCGTAGTTACTACGCTTACTACGCTCCCGAGCATGGTAAGCAAATAGTAACTATTAGTTACTATTCCGAGAAGGTTGGAACGGTCAGCGTAGTAACCTTTCGTGAGGATGGAACGGAAATAATAACTAAAAGTAACTATTGTTAGAAGGGTGGAACACGCTCAATATATACAAATCGTCACTCACCAGGTCGATAGGGCTCGATAAAAACATCTGCCTGGTTTGCAAGCTTCTTCACAATGGCAACTCCTTCTTTTTTCTTTAAGTTGACTGCAACAGACCGCTTCCCTCTTGCTAGCCGATCAAGCGGTGCAGCATTTACCTAAACAAGAATTTTTGCTGCTAAGGCTTACAATTATTACAACAATAATTCTTACAGATGAAATTAATGTACCTCTTGGTAACTTCTGTCTGTGGCTGAATTAAGGGGGATTCTGGCGGTCTGAAAAGCTCCGCGAGCTTATGCGCCTGCTGTTTTTGCGACTTCGGCTAAAACTTGATTCGCTTTCCAAAGCTGTTCTCGCGCTCCGCTAGTTTCCGCCAGCACTTGGAAAGCGAATCCACTTTTCGATTGGAAAGTGATTTCGGCAAGTCAGCGAGAAATTGTAAAGGTGCATCTTAGGCGCGACGACATTCCGATGGTTCTTACACTCGGCGGATTGTCGCTTTGCTTTTCGGAAAGCGAATCCAAGAGATCACCAGAACCGCCCTTTAATGAGAACGTGTGGAGTTGATGCAGGCCTTGATAATAGGGCGATTCTCGCGGTCTGGAAAGCTTTGCGAGCTTATAATACACCGGCTGTTTTTGCGACTTCGGCTAAAACTCGCTTTGCATTCCAGAGCGGTTCTCACGCTCCGCTAGTTTCCCCCAGTGACTTGCAACACGAATCCACTTGCGAGTGGAAAGTGAATTCAGTCAGCGAGGAGTTTTAAAGATGCAACTGCGGCGCAACAAATTTCCGCTTGTTCTTGCGCTCGGTGGATTCTCGCTTTGCTTTCCGGAAAGCAAATACAAGAGATCGCCAGAATCGCCCAAACATCTCGTTTCAACGGCACTTGCCAGATGTCACGTATGATCGTAATACTAGTATGTAAACCGGCAAGTCACAACTCCCTCGGCATACGTCACCACGATTAAGCTTCTGATGCCGAGTGTAGAATTATGGTTTCGCGTGAGTGCAAGATTGCTAGCCGTGTACACAATTAAGGTAAGCCCAACCGGGATTTTGTTGAGTTGGAGTTCTTCAGTTGGAGCCTTCGTCTCTAGTCTTCGTTAGTTTTCAACATTCGTATTTAGTGAGTTCCAGTATTCAGTGTCAGTGCAGTTCCAGTTTACAGATTTAAATTACAACTGAAGAGCAATGTCTATGTACCTAGAGGATTGTTGTTAAGCCATAATCATCATAGGAGTGGAAATAGTAACGCCGTTTAAGGTAAAATAAAGATTCCCTTATGTCTCAACCTGTGTTGTATGTAGCCTAGCTCTACGACCGAAGATAAAGAACCCCAATACACCGCCTCAGCGCTACCCATACACCCAAGTTCTAACTACCGCTATAACTGGTGGCAGCGGTGGGATTCGAACCCACGCCTTCTCAATCATGACCCGTCAGTGGTTCGGCTGCTTGACGGCAAGACGGCAGTGCTAGCGTCAGGTCGTGTCGCCGTTCTACATAGGGTGACAGTTATGATTATTCTTTGGTAGGTCTGTTCACACTGCTCGTGTTATTCCTCTCAGATCATGAACTAAACCTTTTCCTTTACGCTGTCAAAAGTTTCATAACAGACAACGGAACGATGTGCGGTTTCAACCGACAATACGTAACAGACAGAACTTGGGATGTTATCTGTTGTGTTTGAAAACGCTATGCATGAAATGTTATACATAATAATAATAATAATTCCTTTATTCTCCATAATAGCATAAGAAACACGCTAGCTTCGGATAGTCAATTACATGTTAATATACTTATTTACAACACACTTAAAAAACAGCCTCAGGAATTAAAGTTACGTACAAAATAAGGTACAAATGAAGACAAGTACCGGTCAGTCGAATTTACAGGTGGCAGGCTTAGCTTTGGAAGACCGATTGACCGTGGAAACTGCCTATTACAGGACTTCGGTCGTAAATCTGACACATATTCAGGCAAAATATCTCTGTGAGTTTCAGACGACAGACATTTGAACCCAAATTTCATCGTCAGGGCATGTCTTCTTTCTTTAAGGGTCGGTAGACATAATACACTAAGACTATCTTCATATGAAACATACTGGGCCCCTAAAATGATTTTGCACGCTCGCTTTTGGATACCCTCGAGCTTATCACTCAGAGTCGAGGTGAGGCCAGGGTGCCACACCGGGCAAGCGTATTCCGCATTTGGCCTAATGTAAGTGCAGAAAATAGACCTCAGTTGCTTGGGAGGAATCGCGAATCGACGTAGCGCGATTATTATTATTAATGAAATTTATATAAAACTTTTACTTTTAACAAATTTTCCGGTTTTGGCCGGATTACGGGCGATCTACTTGTCCGAGTTGTCCGGCGAGAACATATTTTTCAAATTTGGATTCAGCATGTTTCCCTATCCTTAAATCGAACCTCTAATCAACTTCAGACTAAACTTCTATTTCTGACAAATTTTCCGGTTTTTGCCGGATTCCGGGTGAACTACCTGTCTGGTGAGAAAATAATTTTCATATTCGGATTCAACACGTCTCCTTACCTCTAATGGGACATCTAAATAATCTATTATTATTATTATCTAATAAACTTCAGATAAAACTTTTACTCTAACAAACTTTCCAGTTTTGGTCGGATCCCGGGCGAACTACTTGTCCGGCGCGAAAATGGTTTTCATATTCGTGTTCAGCATGTCTTCTTATTGCTTAATCGACTATCTAATTAGCTTTTAAATTTCTTTCTAGTTCGACCCTCTCCCTCCCCTAAATATGCAGCTATGGGGGCCCATCTACGAACTCGACCTTTCCCTTGACCCAAAAAATCCTCACACCGAGTTACATCAAAATATCTCATTCCCTTCGAGAGTTATCGTAGACGGACGAAAAAACGGACAACTTTTGCGAAGTCATAGGTATCCCTCCACTCATGTTTTGGGACCCAAAAACCTAATTCCGGATATCCTTTTTGTTTGGAACAAAATATATAAAATGAACAAAAACATCTTGTGAGTTAGTCAAAGTCAAATATAGTTGACTTGTAGTCTTTAGAGTAGGAAAACGTCACAAATTGAATATTGACAGATTTCAGGCAACTTGGCAATTTGAAGTTAAAAAGCAAATAAGATTCATTTGAATACTAAATGATAATATAATATATAATTAATAACAAAATAAATAATACGAGAACAGAATGCAATCATTTAGTTTTGTTCAGTCACTTTTCAGTGAATGTTGAATGAAAAAATTATTCAAATTATTATTTTATTTCAAAGAAAAACAACGAAAACAAATATTAGACATAAACAGAACATACGCTGTTGTAATTAGAAAATAGTAATCCTAGTAATCCTGGGATACTTAGTGTAAAAATCATGTTATGTTCAGACTGACAGAATTTGAACTGGATTGACCTAAAATTCGCCAAGTTTGACCTAATTCCCCTAATTGTCTATGTACTCTCCCCAGAGTCATCCCGATCAGTGACCGCGATGAAAATACGCGCCTATTTGGAAGATCAGCGGCTGATTTTATTTTTTTTCAACCGCTATTTACGCACGTAAATCAGCCGCTGATCGAGAATAGGCCGCTGTTTCAGCCCCGTGTGAACAAGCTATAACGTTTTCAAACACACACATAACATGCCGAGTGTTGTCTGCTCTGCATTGTCTGTTGAAACCGCGCATCCTTGTGTTGACTGTTATGAAACTTCTGATAGTTTATGTACACGACGTCATCGCATCGATTGACGGTTCAGTGCTTCCACTTCCTTTTTTAAAAAAAAATCAGGAAATGTTGCTAAAAATCCGGAGATCATCGGTCGGTAAAAATTCATTCCAATATCGGTAGATACATGGGTAAAATTTCGCTGATGCACTTTTGTGAATATCTCAAGAACAAGTAGAATCACCCGCTCTCGGTTAAAACCATCTCGGTTAAAGACCATCCGTGGAAACTGCGGCTGAGAATATAACAAGATCATATCGAATAGGCTAAACCACAAGCTATGTTGCTTATGGGGTCCCAAAACGTTAGTGTCGTGACAGACAGGGCTTCGTTAAGTCTGTCTGTCTGTTAAAACAAAAACATTCGAAGGGGTTTAAACTTTTTGGTTCAACTTGGTGTTGGATCCTTTAGGTAAAAGTAGATTTGGGGTTGGAGAAGAGGGTTTAAAATCAAGGAGCAAAAGATGTTTTAATACTTAATCTTAATAACTTAATCGGCTTGTAAAGAGAGTAAAGCCTACAGCAGACTAATTTTTAAGTTCTTCGGTTAGATGTGATAAAAAGCATATCAAGGTGCTGAACTACTAAATCTTGACGTCAATAGTCTAATCATCAAAAATCAGATAATTTTTGTTTATCGGTACGGTAGATTATCAAGGGATTGTGAGATTTTATTTTCGATCGTGTGAACTTCCGAAAAATCATGAGATCTCACGATACATTCATAGGTGTGGAAGCACGCGGTGTAAAAGGGTGCTCGGCTTCAAAACGCTACCAACTAGCCATGAAAACAAGTTTCCTGGTTGTTCCGAGTGCTACAAAGTTGTTCTTGCCAAGCAGACTTTTGTCCAGACCCATTTAACACAACTAACTCGATACCATGACGGTCGAACAATGTTTCCGCTGTCCCTGTAGGACTAGGTCTTAGGTGAGATTTCATATTCACTTCTTACCTTGTCTATCCTGATTAGTGAAGCACCAAAGTCACTCAATATCATTCCACGGAACCACAGATGAGATTTCATTTTCACTTCTTACCCTGTCTATCCTGATTACTGAAGCGCCAAAGTCACTCAATATCATTCCACAGAATGGCCCAGGTGCCAAACCTGCCATCTCGACCACACGCAGTCCTTTTAAAGCCATTGCCCAGTGAAAGCCTGAAAAAAGTTAGATGAAACAGTCAAGCACACTAAGCACATTTTTGGTACCCATGCTCAAACGCTGGTGCATGCTGGCAGGGGTGAGCAATGCATAGTACATATATGTCCCCAATTCACCAGAGTAGAGGCGTCACGTACGGGGGGGGGGGGGGGATGTCCTCCTCATGTTGACGACAAGTCGGTAAGAAATAGCCGAGTCGGTGCAAGTTTTTTTCCTAAAAACAGTAGTTTTTTTCTGCACAAAAATCGGTAAAAATGACGAGCTAGTCGGTAAAAACCCAATTCACCAGAGCAGAGGCGTCACGTACGGGGGGGGGGGGGGGGGGCCTCATGTTGACGACAAGTCGGTAAAAAAAATAGCCGAGTCGGCGCTAAGCGCCACGATTTTTCATCAAAACAGTCGATTTTTTTCTTGGAAGCAGTCGATTTTTCTTCAAAACAGTCGGTTTTTCATAAAAATAGTCGATTTTTTCTTGAAAACAGTCGTTTTTTCTTAAAATCAGTCGATTTTTCGTCAAAACAATTTTTTTTCTCCTAAAAACGGTAGTTTTTTTTCCTGAAAACGGTAGTTTTTTTCTGCAAAAAAAAAAAAAAAAATCGGTAAAAATGACGAGCTAGTCGGTAAAAACCCAATTCACCAGAGCAGAGACGTCACGACGGGGGGGGGGGGGGGGGTACGTCCCCCTTATGTTGTCGACAAGTCGGTAAAAAGAGCCCAGTCGGCGCTAAGTGCCACGATTTTTCTTCAAAACAGTCGGTTTTTCGTAAAAATAGTCGAATTTCTCTTAAAACAGTCGGTTTTTCATAAAATCAATCGATTTTTCGTCAAAACAAGTTTTTTCTTAAAAACAGTCATTTTTATCTGCAAAAACAGTCGGTAAAAATAACGAGCTATTGGTAAATACCTTGCCCCCCCCCCCCAAAACATTTTGGCTAGTAACGCCTCTGCACCAGTGGGATACCAGTATACAACAATTTCATATTCCAAATAAAGTTTTGGTTTGTCTCATTACCAAGGTATTATGTACTGGTATACTCCGTGGAACAAGTGGTACAAATACACGTATTGGATTTGGAGTAGCCTATATGTCAAGTTCACATATAAGAGTAATAGCGTATCCATTTTAGGATTGTGTGTGAGGGGGGGGGGGTGAAATTTTATACGGCATGAAATACTGAAAACAAATACAGTTTAGTACTGTAGATAGATGCTAAAATCAAAACTCCTACTTTTAATAATAATAATATATTGCAAAAAAAAAGGCCACAAAGCCTCTACAAAGTTCTTTTGAAACATTTAGGGTCGTACATTTGGGAAAGAAACATTCCATCAATTTCTTTCTTGAATTGGCTTATTGATGGAGAGTTTGCTGTTTCTTTTAAACTTTTGCTAGCTGACAATTAGTTTGCCCGGAATGAAGAGATTGCACCCTATCTGACGAATATGGATTTTTCTAACCATCAGCAGAGGAGCATACAAAAATAATTTAATATTGGGAGGTATAGGACTTTTTCTTTGATATAAGAAATTTTATATATTTATAAAAGTGTATATTTATGTAATCGTGTTCAGTTTTTAGTCAGTCAGAGTGTCTCAGTTAGTAATTGTCGATTTTTTGTGGGTTTCCTATGAAAGTGTTACGTTTTGCTTTTGGTTTGTTTTTCTTTTCGTTTTTGTACTCCGTCCCTTTTCTGTTTGAATAACGGGTGATAAATAAATAAATAAATAAAAAAATATGAGCGTTCCACCCTTCTAACAATAGTAACGATCATTGCAACCTCGTGAAAGGTTACTATGCCGACCGTCAGGGGCGTCACTAGCCTTTTACCTTTGGGGGGAGGGGGGGGGGGGGGCAACGCCCAGTTTGTGCCGATGGACTAAAAAAGTGCCGACAAAACACGCCGTTGCCGCCCAGCAGACATTTCCCGCCAGCACAGAACAGAACCGATCTAAAACTAACTGTAATCCAACAGTTGAGATTAGTCCTTCATGGTAAACTCGTAAAATTCATATATTCGGCTTTTCGTTTTAGCTTTCGCTAAAAGCCAAAGCTTCCAACAACTATACCCAAAACAATGCGCCGCATTCGAAAGTCTTTTAATCTGCCTTTTTTCAGCCTTTTTCAGGATAAATTTAGCTGACATACTATGCATAAAAGTGAGGGTCTCTAAAGCCTTATAATGGTTACGATGAATAACCAAGTTCTAGCTTTTAATGTGTTTCAAAAACCACAAGAATTTCAATCCTAAACGCCTGCAAACGCCGACAATTAACATTTTTTTCTCCAGTTGTCGGTACCTCAATATGAGCTCAAGAAAAAACATGTCATATATTATAGAAAAAAAAATAATTAAAAAATATGAGACGAATAAATCAGCTAAACTTTAAGTCGGCGCTGCTTTACAACTTTCGACTTGTCTACAAGAAGGTTGAAGTCGATCTTGCTCAGCATGACTTTTTCTGATATCATAAGTATGAGCTGGTCTAGTCTTTCGTATCCCATTGTTGACCTCCATCTGTTCTCCACGATCTTCATCTTACTGACCATTCGCGCACCTTCGGCCGATATTACTGGAATCGTTTTGCAAATATGAATCTCTTTACACTAACGGCAGCCCCCTTCTATTCTTCTTCGCTAGAAAGAATAGCTGGTAATAACTCAACCGCTTCCAGAAACTCTGTCGTTTTCATGCTCGCAAACTTCTGCAGAAAATTCCATTTCGGACTGGAACGCATGGACATGCATTTCTGCTACTGAGAACGCGGCACTGAAAGCGTGACACTGCGAAGGGTCAAAATTCATAAGGCACTCAAAGACAGGAAGTACCAGCTCCTTTGTTTCTTCGAATACTAGGGACAACTCTTCACCTAGGACTGTTAAAACTTTCTTAAACTCAGTAGTGTAAAATGTGGCAAACGACATCTGCAACGCTTCGCTTGTCCTGTAGTCATTGGCGTGTCTTCGAGGAAGCCGCCGCTGACTATGGTATCTTCTATGTTCGCCTTCCAACTACGAGCGGAATTCTTCGTCAGTCATGGGACTGTCATCGTCCTCTTCTCCGCAAATTAACCGCTTAGCCATACTGAGAGATGCCGTTACTTGACCAGCTAGTTCGCTCTCGTTGCTCATGGATTGTTTGAGTACAGTCACCGTGGCTTTCATCAAGTTGCATGCACCGACGATATCCAGCTCAACTGCTTGAAGTTCGCGAATCAGGACGTCTGTTCGGGAAAGTAATGCCCTCATGAGCTGTGCTACAAATTCGAATCTGGTAATGGCACTAAGAAGCCCGTCGGACTTCGATTTGGTATCTGTATCAAGGGTGTCTGAAATTGCCAATTCCCTCAGCAGTGCAACAACTTCTGACAGAACACTCCAAAGCGCTTCAAGCGACCACGATTTGGCAGACCAACTTGTTTCTGATATTCTCTTTAGTTGAAGCTTGCTTTCAACTTCTTCTACAACCTTGCAGTACAAATTGAAGCGCTTGGGTCCCCCGGTGAAAAAATAAGGCACCAAAAATGTTGCGGGGTAAGGAGCTCGATCCATAGCAACGCTCTACTATAATGTTCCCTCTGTGGGCGAGGCACCTGAGCTACGGAACATTTCTTTCGAGCTTCTTGGAAATGTGAGCCTGTACTCCCTCAAAGCGGCCACTCTTGTTGCTGGCAAAATCATAGCATTGAAATGCCAGTTTGTCTTCATTGACACGAAGCTTCCTCATCACTTGCAGAATTTCTTCGGAAAGATAGACTCCTTTCTTCGACTCAGAATCGACGACGGTGAGTATGCGCTCTTTAGCAGCTCCTTCGACATCAAGGATCGGACACGTATAGCTAAACGTTCTTCGTGGCTGACAGCCGGTGTTCCGTCTGCAAACATTCCAAAGAAGTGAGCTTCATTAACTTCCGCTACGATTTTCTGAACCAGTTCTGTTCCTACAATGGCAATCAGTTCGCTTTGACTTCTTCCCGACAGATAACTGGTGACATGTGGCTTGTTTTGCTTGCTCATCCATTGACTCATTTCAGTGTTGTGCCTCGAAAGAAGATTGGCTAGCTCAACGTAATTACCCGTTCATGATCCTTGCCTCGAAATGCAAGACCGTGTCTACCTAGCGTGGTGGTGATGTCGAGCAACATGCGTATGATGCGACGTCCTCTTTCCTTGTCTTTTCTGACTCTGCACCCTTCCTGAGTATATTCTTGTCAACTAAGCAGGGCAAAGACTTATCTGTCGCTACAAAAGAGATGAGATCACCAACAGACGCTTTGTGAACATTTGACTTGAAATGAGTCACGAGCATTCCAGGCTTGACGCCCTTGCTACACATCTTATGCCAGTTTCTAGTTCCGGCAACGAAAGCCACATCTTTGTTCCTGTATTCGCGTCCAGGTCCAGTTGGGAACAATGGACAGGCGAAGCAGTAGGCTGAGTCCTTCTCCACACTATACTCTAGGTGCGGGTACTCATTATACCAGTTTTTAACGAGACGCAGTTGGTGTTTGAAACTCTGTGCTTGGATTTCCTCGTTTTCCTGGGAAATTGAGCTTCGGCTGAAAAGGTCCTAGCTCAATAAGTTTCAGTTGTTCTTTCCTCAACCCAGGATCATGCTCGACTCTTACAATTCCAACCGGGTGTAGATTTTCGGCTTCAGACACCACTGATTCACTTCCAGTTCCTTTTTGAGTCATGAAATTCTAAGACTGACTAATAAGCATATTTCCGTATTCACTGTAGGATCGCCCGATGTCTCGTGCCTGTATTGCAGCATCCAACTCGTTGGTAACGGAATCTGAGCTTCGTTTTTGTTGCAATGCATCGCTGCTGCAGCACTTCTTTGCTTTTGCACAATATGCATTTTTGGATTCACTTTCTTCTTGGTTGAAGCGGTAGCGCTGCAGCATCTTGCAGGGAAGCACGGACTTGGTCGGTCAGCAAGTCCGTGATTCTCGAGAAGCGCTGCTGTCTTCCTCGGAAGCGCTGCAGTGCAAAAACGGATATAGAAAGAATCAGTCCGGAATCGGCCGAGAAGTGGACCTGCAGCATGCAACAAAAACGAGGTTCTGATCTAGCTGCAGTGTCAGTTTTTCTGCTGCCTCTGTATCTTCAATAATGCAAGAAAGAAGAGCGAAGATATTGACAGTTCCGACCGTTTCTTCCAGATCAGTTTCTGAAAAACGGGCTTCTTCCGAGGCTTCTCCTCTTTCAGCAGAATTCACAGTAACATGGTAGACCACGCGTAACTCCAGTTATTTCGGCCATATTTTCTTCTACTCGGACTTTGTCGAAACTTTTACGCGACTTGAAACTTTTACGCGACTTTGAAATAATGAGTGCAATTTTTTAGACATCGTTTGGAAAACGTCTTCCTGGTTCATTCACTTCAAATGCAGCAAATCAGTTCTAATCCAGCCACAAAAGCCAAGGGTGTAGGAACGCACCTATCTTGACGATTAAAGCAGCCATGCTAGTATCATTCACATTCACTCTTTTGTCAGCCCCCACTGTGTATTATCCAGTCACCAAATTCTCATGTTCACATGGTTAGTTTCTTACTCCAAGCCGCGTCATTATTTCCTATTACCTTTCGCATTTTTGAGCAATAATCTGAATTGGTATCTGAAAATCGTTCTAAAGAAGCACACTAAAATCATCCGACCGACTGTAATCCCTCTACGTAGCTTACCTGAAATGCTTTTTCTGTTTTAAGCAGAAGCTTTCATGTGAAAATAGGCTAAGAAATCTGCTCAAAGATGCAAAATAAATGTCTATGTGCTTTGGTATGGGCGACTCTCAAGCGTCGCCTGTTTCTCCAGTGAATTCCTATTCCGGTTTCACGAGTTAAATTCTAAAAGTAGCTCCAAGAAAGATTAGTATAGCTTGAACATGTTCCTTAACCAGATTTTTGTGCAAAAAATGTTTTTCAATTCAAGTACGCTCAGTATTTGGAACAGAACAATCGTTGGCTCATACACAGAACTAACTTTTGTATCCGAGTAACCGACAACTGCTCAGATGAACGAGTTGTTATTTATTCTTATTTGTAAGTCCAAAGTAAAAGTCTACTCATTTTGTCCGTTTTGCCCTTAAAGCACACCTGAACGGCCTCCTAGGAATTCCACTGAAGTTCTACATCAAATTATTATTCTTTCTCCCTAGCTGAAAACCTTTATACTCCTTCATATTTGATTCCCCTTATTTACGTGCAACCGAAATTGTTTCTAAAGGCGATAACTACGTCTTCAGGGAAAAATACATTTTTCAGCTCCGTTTGAAGATAAGATTCACTCGCAAATTAGATAATCGGATAAGATTGTGACATCTTGTTTGCCCTATAGCTAGTACACCTATAATTATATTTACGATAAGGACATCTCCGGAACTTCCAACATATTCGACTTCTCTGTCAGGCAAACAGACAACTTTAGTAATCTGCGCTTGTGAGATGCGAGGGGGATGCGACTCTTAAGCACTAAAACAAGAGGCATCACTGAAGATTGATTCAATGCTTTTTGTTGTAGTAAATTGGCTCATCTAGCATCTTGCTGTTCAAGATCATTTTCGCCAACCACGGATTCTTCTGGGGTTTTCTGCGAGCCACCTGGCCGAAGCCATTTCGGAATGTCAAAAAGGGTCGTCTTTTGCAATTTCTTTGGCCTAATCTTGACCTCGGTTCCGTTTTTCAGTTCGTCGGAATGATGCTTTTGCAAGTGTGTAGCTTGGTAATCTGAGCCAAATTCAAAATGTCTCTCATCTTTATTTTTTTTTCCTTGCACACCTTACAAACAAGCTTTGTCCAACTTCTGGCTCTTTTTCCTTGTCCTCCGAACATTTTCTGTATCGAAGCATAACACAATACACCAAACTTATATATCTTATAGGTCTAGATCCAATGTCACAATCAGAGGCGTTACTAGCCAAATTGATTGGGGGGGGGGGGGGGGGGGCCAAGGTATTTACCGACTGGCTGGTCATTTTTACCGACTGTTTATGCAGAAAAAATGACTTTTTTACGAAAAACGATTGTATTGACTAAAAAACGATGTTTTGACAAAAAATCAACTGATTTTCAGAAAAACGACTCTTTTAAAGAAAAAATCTATTATTTTTACGAAAACCGACTGTTTTTAAGAAAAATAGACTGTTTACAAGAAAAAAAATCGACTGTTTTTACGGAAAATCACGTCCCCACCCCCGTATGTTATGCCCCTGGCAAAAATCACACTTACTTGATTTTTTGGAACTTGATCCAACTGGCGGCCTAATTCGAGCTTCCCTCGTTCACAATAATCCAGCTTGGTTTCCAAGTGATATAGTATTTTAGTATTTCCAATCAACCTTGAGAATTTGCTTTGGGTTGTGTATGGATCGGACAATATTCTCTTACGGATTTAGAATACGGAAGAATATATTTAGTGTATTGTTTCCCGCAAAACCTTCAGCTGTATCAGTTTCATCACCCATGCAGTATTTCTGGACATTCAGGATTGCTGCACTTTCCCGTCAGCTGTTTTTTATTTCATTTAGTACATACATGGCTACACAATTATTTTGTTCATCAACAGACCGAAACTACCAGGATTCTCCCGAGTTTTATTTTGTGTTTGCTGGCGCTATGTACAAATAGACCAGTAAACTTTCGAGTGTTGTCCGTAGAAAGTTTACAGGGTTTACATTATTGGCGCTCTGTGCCAATAATTTTATTTTGTGTTTGCTGGCGCTATGTACAAATAGACCAGTAAACTTTCGAGTGTTGCCTGTAGAAAGTTTACAGGGTTTGCATTATTGGTGCTCTGTGCCAATGGACTAGTAGACGTAAGACTAGCATTGCCAATGAAAGTTGACCAAATTTTGTTTTATTATATGCTGGTCGGCGCCACAAGCTGACAAACTGTTGTACTTTCCTCAGGCTTCGCCTGGAACTATTTTCTCAGAACTTTTTTTTTGGGGGGCCCACCACAGCCCCTGCTAACCGTTCCAACCTTCTCAAAATGGTAGCTAATAATTACTATTTGCTTATACCACACTCAGGAGCGTAGTCAGAGCATAGTAAGCACAGAAACAATTAGCCCATGGTCATGCCCCCATGGCCTGCCCATGGCATGATATTTTGTCAATATGATAACAGTGAAATACGTTCCAGCCTTGACTCCAAACAGCCAGAATCTGTGATATCATGCATCTGCAACCTAGAAACTGGAAAAGGAAGCTGGCGAAAAACAATGCCAATGCCACAGCAAGCACTCAGGGAGTGTTTCGAAGAAAGGCATTTGGCAACATTAAAGTGACAAAGTCACCAAGAAAATGTAAAAAGTTTGTGGTAAAGAATAATAAGAGCTTCCAACCAAAGCCATATTTCACACACTTGGTAACAAGGTAAGTGTAGAGGCTGGAAATAAATGGTGGAATTAACTGCATCCATTCCATCCACGATTCCATATCCATTTTGCACTGTCAAATATGATCTACAGTCAGCTTGTAATTATTCTGGGAGCTTGGGCTGAAAGAATATTTATGCTGTGACTATTCTAGGACTCTAGGCTTAGACAGCTAGCTAGCAAAAACAGTCTAGAATGCTAGGGCATAACCTGGACTCTGGAAGTCTGGAGAGTGGATACTGGTGCTGCAAACTGCAAACCAGCAAGGCAGTGAATGTTTGAAAAGTCCGCTCAAATATTGGTTCCTTTCTCGTTGTTCCCTCGAAGAAGCAGAAGATAATCTTGGATTCTTGCCCTTGTTGTTGTTTTTTGGAAGGGGCTATGCTGCATCCAGGATAACTTAAACCATAAATCCTGCATGTTATTCATAATAAAGGTATGAATGAATGAACAAATTTATTGCCCATGAAAATTGGCCCGAGTTGTTTCGCCGAGCGAACCAGAACATACTGTAGCATGTAGCAACAAACAAGGGAAAAAAATATGGACAAAGATGCCTGTCAATTTAAATGCTACCTATACGGCCATCATAAAATTCCTCTCCGATTATTCGATTATTTCTTTTTTGGCCGCTAGGTGCGCTATCGTAAATAAAACAAGGACACATTACTTCTTTGCTTACTTTTATCCAGGTTTGTTTTGCTATTTTCAATTCCTCTTAAGGATCATTTACACAGCCGGTATTTATCCCAAGAGACAAGAGGGGAAAGTGTTCACACAGTACCCGGGTATTTTTCAAGGGAGAGTACTCAGTACCAATAGATTCCAAGGTTGTAAAGCTCTCAGGATATCTCTCTACAATCAAGCTACATTTTGGATCACTTCTTATATGGCCATAATCAAAATTATTGCTCAAAAATCCGATTTTGTTGTTGCTGACGTCGAAGAATACCTGTCGACAAACAAATCCCCGGGTAAAAAGTTCGCGAAATTGAAGTCCAAAATACCTGGGTATTTGTTGCTGTTGTGGGGAAAAATACCTGCAGAGTACAGGTAAATACCCTCAGTGTAGACATAGTTTTAGGCCTAACCATGTTTAAAACTGTTTAAAATGCATCTTCCCCTCTTTTTGCTTTACGCAACTCTGTTCTGTCAAGCATTATCAAGTTTGTCATTTCTGGCTTCTGACTTCACTGCTGAGTGCTGGCTGACGTTTCAACGGGGCTAATGCGCGACTTGATATGAAGGGAAAGCCTAATCGCTTATTCACCCATGAGATAACTTAACCCCCATCTCACGTAATGTGTGATTGTTATTGTTCCACTAGCATGTCTGGCGGCAATTCGTCATCAGATTTTATGAAGGACGTATCAACAAAACTGTATACCAATAAATTGGTGTCATTACAGCATCATTACCTATTGATATTTGTTTATTCAAACAATGTTTACAACGGATACGTCAGCTACGAACAAACCTGTAATCATACCTGTGATTACAGGTTTACTTCCTTGCCCTACGTTGACCCAGAGGATTGACAGCCTGACGAGGACCCTTGCCAAGAAGGGCCGAAATATCGCTGATGAAGAATCGTAGCTGATGTATCCATTGTAAACATTGTTTGTATAAATGTTTCAAAGTCAGCTTGGGCTCAAAGAATATTTATTGATATTTGTGTTATTTATTTGAACTGCTAGGCTGTCATCAGAATGGAGCAAGACAAGATGGTTATTTGAATATCTTTTCCTTCTTTGTAAATTATAAATAAATTGTTGAACAAATATTTTGGGGCAAGTGTTTCATAGTTTAATTGCATGGTATTTGTTTTACTGTTTCCTTTGCTTTTGTAATCACTCATGACTCACTGTTTTATGATGTTCAGATCATTTGAGATAAGCATAGCCTACGGTGATCCGGGCCCAGCCCAAAATCTGTTTTAGAACAGTCAAATCTGAATGATAAATTAATGCCATATTTGCTAAGAGCCAACCATGCTTTAGTCAATAAAACAAGAACATCCTACTCTACACATATCTTGGATGTCTTGTCTTCTCTAGAAAAAAACAAATCAGTAATCAGCTAAATGAATCAGAATGTGTCAGTATTTGAAGGCAAGAATAGACGCTTTGGATAGCTGTGCCAAAATGGAAGTTTACCCACTGTAATGCTTGTTACAGTCACCCTGTGTGTTTTTGTTGTCAACACTTGTTACAGTTACCCTGCGCCATGCTTGGCACCCTAACTTGCCCTAATCCACTAAAAAATATTTAAATGTCTGTTTTCTGAATTTCACTACAATTATCAGTATTCATTGGGTAAGGGTGCCTAGCATTTAGCACATGCTAACCCAGTCTACCACAAATCCCTGGCTCTGGGATACACTAAGCCAAATGGCGGGAATGTCAAGCTTTAGTCATGGCTGGGTACCCTAACCCAATGAAATATTGATGATTTGAGTGGAGTCTGCATTGGGCATAGCTGGGTACCCTAACCCAGTGAAATATTGATGATTTGAGTGGAGTCTAGAAATGAGCCAATCAAAATTCCTTTCTGGAGTACCGTAGGGTGAGGGTTAGGGCTCCCAGCATTTAGGATATCCAGATAGGCAGAAGGTATGCCAAATAGTGGATATGCCCAGCATTTTGCATAGCTCCCAAAAGCAGGAGTTGTGGTAGACTGCATCAGACTTTAGGCATAACATCATGGATTTATGGTAGACTGGGATGTCTGTGCCAGTCTAGTATACCAACCCTATTTCCTAATAAACATGCTCAAATGCTGGGTTATACCAGCAGCGGTGAGCATGGTGCTCCTATGGATATAAACCCCTTGTTCTCCAGATTGGTACACTAGGCACATGCAGGACTATGCAATAATACCACCACTTTGGTATTATCTTGTGGTGTATAACGGTTACCTATTAGCATACCTAGTGTTTGAGCATGGTTATCAAAAAGGACTTAGTGAAGCCTAATAGCTGGTCTGTGTCACGAAAATCTATAGGAATATAGTGAAAAAGATTATGACTACAAAATTTAGAGGATATTCGGAATATTTTCCTCCATTGTTTTTTTGGAATGTAGTGAGTGCATATGCAACTTGTCGTGTTTATACTAGATACATTGAGATCTTTTAACAATATCTGAGGGGCTGTCTTACATTGTTTTTGCCTTTACAAATGTCAATTAACATAGTTCTACTCTAGTTAAGAGAAAAATGGATACAGAACCAGTGAGAGAACTTTCGAGAGGTCACCTGCTTTCCTTACTCAAGAGTATCCAACCAGAAAAGCAGAGAGATGGTTCTCTTTCAAGGAAAGACCTCATTATTCATGGATCTTTGATGAAGGCTTTGGACCAGATTGCAGGGACTCAAAGGATAAAGTAAGCTGTTATACTGCTAAAAGCTGGAGAATCTTCCTTAAGCAGCAGGTCACCACTCATCACATTGTTAAGAATTTCCATGAGCAGGGGAATCTCCAGATAAACTGTAAAAGGGAATTGAGTGGGATGGCATGGGGGTAGAGACAGAAATGGGCGAATCCGGATGCGGGTTCAAATCTATGATTCCTCTTTTTGCCGGATTCGAATCATCTGCTTAAAGCTGGAGATTCGGATTCGGACTCGGGATTCCAAACCCTGGATCTTATGAATCTGCTCCGATTTCTAATCTTTCCCCAATTTTTACACTCTGTGCTGAAGGTATTGTGCTTAACAAGCCCCAAATTCATTCCTGGTTGCCGAGAGGAAACCCATAATATAAACATGTAGGCCTACCCATGAAAACCTAGAAATATGGTTTACATCGTATAAACCGTGTCATGTGCCTTAGGCATCAGTGTTTTTTGCTCCCTTGTGATTTTTAAACTATAACCTGTGTACATGATTTGATTTTTGTTAAGGTCGGATTTGTATCCGGATTCGATCCCGGATTAGAATCCTCGTCATGAAATGGTATACTCGGATTCGGATTCGTACCTAGCCCTGGATGCGGATTCGAACCCTTTCATGATCAGAACCGCCCGTCTGTGGGTAGAGATGATGATAGCGAGGAGTTAGTGAATGGGGTATAAATGAAACCCTATCCCTAGGCTCCCTAAGACCTAAAATAAATTGATTTTTCTGACATCCCTCTTCAAAATGTCTTGAAGAAAACCTTTAAAAGTAGGAATGTAAGAAGCGAGATTTTGTTTTAGCAAGGATTCACATATCTGCCTCTGTGAGACTTTCCTGAACTGTTTTCATCTTTTTCACCTTTCAAAGTTAGATATTTTAAATTGAAGCTATGGTATCATTTACTGATGAGAATCTGTTGTTCTTGAGGGATCTAAGTAATCATCTTTGCATTAGATGCAAAGAAGATAATGAGGAAGATAACAGTACCGTAGTTGGAAGTAATAAGGAAGATAGCTATTGGTATTCCAAGTTTGTGATGGGTAGCTTTGCTCCACCATCTTTCTCATGATTTCCGTATTTTGGCACTTGACCTTCGGCCAAGTGCCATATAGCGATCGCAGTTTCTGTCCGTCGGTCGGTCCGAGTTGGCTAGTTCGGGCACTTCCACATAAGCTAGTACGATGAAACTTGGCAGGCGTATCAGGGACCCGAAAAGATTAAACTTTGAAACAGTCGTTTCTCCGATCCGACCATCGTGGGGTAGTGGGAATCCGGAATCTTGAGGTATTTATAACTTTTTAATGGGTGATCGAGTCTCAATGAAACTTGATATTTTGATAGACCTCGTGTCTCAGACGACCCACTTCAAATCCGAACCGGATGCGGTGACTTTGGGGGGAGTTGAAGGGGGAGAACCGGAATTTTGGGAAACACTTAGAGTGGACGGATCGGGATGAAACTTGGGGGGAAGAATAAGCACAAGTCCTAGATACATCATTGACATAACCGGACGGGATTCAGGCACTATGGGGGAGAGTTGGGGGGGGGGGGGATACTGGTGATCCAGCGAGTTCGGTACTTCCTGGTGTACTAGGATGATGAAACTCGGCAGGAATGTAGGGGATACGAATAGACCGACTTGACTAGCATTTATAACCTTTGAATGGGCGATCGTATTTGAGTGAAACTTGGCAGATGGAAAGAACTATTGTCTCAGATGTTCCATGTCAAGTTTGGACTGGATCCAGTACTAGGGGGGGGGGGGGTTGGAAGGGGGCACCGGGATTTTTGTGAAACGCTTAGCGTCGAAGAATTGGGATGGAATTTGGTGGGAAGAACAAGCATAAGCATTATATATGTTCTTGGTAGAAACAGATCATATAGGGACTCTTTGGTTGGGAGTTGGAGGGGGTTTCCCGGAATTCCGGTGATCGCGAGTTAGGATACTTCCAGATGTAGGCTACTAAGGAAGATAAAACTTGGCAGGCATATTAGTGACCCGGCCAAATAGACATAAGGACCCGACCCAGTGCCCTAGGAAGACTTCCGTTCCTGAATCCGACCATTTTTCGGGGAGTTGAGGGAGGGGAAATCCGGAAATTACTGACTTCCGTAGGTTGCGAACAAATGGTCCGATTCAAGTGAAACTTTATGTTTATGGGTATAACTGATTACCTAGATATTCAAAGCATGTGTCCGAACCCCGTGCGGCCATGGTTGGGGGGGGGGGGGGGGGGTCCGGAAACTTCATGACATGCACAAAAAAACAAACGGGATGGGCCGAATGGGATGCAAGTTGGACAGTAGCAAGTTTATGCGGCCTAGATTTGTTATTTGACGTGCGAACCGGATCCGACCAAGGTAAAGGACGATGAAGCGGGAACCAGAAATTTGCTCATATGCTCTGATTCGAGTTAAAACTGATGGACGGGAAGAGGAGATGTTAGAGATACGAAGGTTATGTGTCCGAGTCGTATTCGGCCACAGTGGGGGGGGGGAGTTGGAGGGGGAGTGCTTAAAATGCTATGGCTCGCATAGGGGTCAAAGGCAGAGTGGAGTAATTTGAATTAAACTTGGAAAGGAGAGAGATCATATGCCTTAGATTACATATTTCAGGGTCCAGACCGGATCCGAGCACGGTGGGAGGGGTACCGGAATTTCCGGAAAATGCTCAGATTTACTGTCTCGTTTCTCACACCACCTACTCGTAGCAAGTGCCATATGAGCTCTAGCTCTTGTTTTACCGATTTAATTATTGCTATTTCATTGCATTTATTTCTTAGGGAATGTGGCATTGAGCGTCTCTTCAAGCTCGATGCAGTACCTCCAGCGACCAACAACACACTTGTATATCTGATCCCTTCCCTCTATAGTGAGGCCAAGGTTGTTGTGGACCATGTTCGAAGTGTAATCTCCCAGATCAAGCAAAGCAGCTATGCCCACATTAAGAAAACGCATATCATTCTTGTTCCACGCAAGCTGTACTTGATTGAGAAATTGTTTGAAGAAGAAGGCTTAGCTGGAAATACCCAGTTGCATGAACTAAATTGGAATTATATTCCTTGGGATACAGACTTGATGTCGATGGAAATGCCATATTTCTATGAGAAGACGTTCATCGACATGGACCAGTCCTACCTTGTGCCCGTAGCACGAGCATTGTCAAGTATGCAAAGTGTGTATGGACTCTTTCCAGAACCAATGGCATTCGGGCGGTATTCGTGCCTGATTTCTTCCATGTTGAAAGCCGAAAATTCCACATTACCCAGTGTTGACTTTATTCAAAAGAAGATTGATCAACTGTTTCTCTTTGATCGTGACATAGACTATGCAAGTGTTCTGCTAACACAGATGACCTATGAAGGCTTAGTCGATGAGCTGTTGGAAGTCAAGTGTGGTTTTCTTGTGTCCAGCGCTGATGGGAGTGACAAAACATACAACCACCAACTGAACAGCAGTAAAGACGAAATTTTCTCACTGGTAAGACATTTTCCACTTTCTTCGACTAGATATTTGAAGGCTTCTTAGTTACATCAGTCCTACTGCTGCCTGTTCCTGGACAGAGAGACTTCTTAGAATCCACTTTACGCAACTGCCTGGTGGTGATGGATTACGCGTTTGTAGATAAGAGGAAAAAAAAGTATAAAAACCATTAAAGAAAATAAGACTGAATAAAAATTATAGGAGAATGATTAACAGATAAAATGTGGATTTGTAATTTGAAATGATAAAATAGTTTAATAATTGAAATAAAGATTATAGTTTTGAAGTTTAAATTTGTAGTTTTTTTGGTAAGATTTTTGGTGGTGGTTGGACAAAAAAACGAAAATTCGGCTAGTCCGTGAATGGTTTGAAAATAAACTGAATTGAATTGAATTGAAATTTTTCAGACCTTGAAATTTTGGTGTCACTGAACGGGACCTAGAGACCTGTTGAATTCGGGTGCCTTAGTGGCGTGCGTCCACATTAACAAAGAAGGACCCCAGGGACAAATGTCTCGGCCCTGAGCGATTGGCCTGTCTATTCTGACGGAGTCTGTCAAGATTAAAGTGAAGCCGCTGTCTGGGATTGGTTCACACAAAGAAAACAAAGATGAAAAACATTGTGAAAGAATCACTAGAGGTATGCTTCTTTGGGTGCTATCCCAAGTTCAGACAGTATGAACTTGCTATGCCCCCCCCCCCCCCCCCCCCCCCTGGGATCTGATAACAACATCGAAGGGTGTGTTACAACCTTCCAATGTTCCACCAGTGAAGTTTTCCCTGCCTGTGTGTGTAATTGCTTACCTTGGTCGGAGGTTGGCACACCCTCTAAGTGGGTGTTTGGGGTTTCTATCCTTGCATCTATCCAAAAGTCGCAACATCTGAAAGCTAAGTTGTATTTTCAGCAATTAGCGGGTTGAACTCGAATCCTAACACGTTGCACTGTCAACCGTTTTCAGCGCCCGGCACAGGATTTGATACTCTACCGAGTCCGTTTGTGTTTGGATTCTGTGTTGAACTCGAAAGAAACACGGGAGCTAAAAACGCTTGAAGCCACGGAACACGGAACCCGTGTTAAGGATGCACTCCGTAAAAACGACTTGTGATAAAGACGGGTTGAGAATCGCAACCCTGAAAACGCAACTCTAAGTATCGTTCACAGTCATATACATCTACGATGCCAGCAATCTAGTATGAAATGTCAGGGTATTGCATAAACGAAGATACCGTACTGTACAGATCTACTGTATGGGCAAACTATTGTGACAACCGTTTCAGAGCAATGATAACAGTAACTATATTTAGCAGAGCTGGTGGACCCCAGACTCTGGACTCGTCTCGAGATGCCTTTTTCAAGGACTCGGACTCGTCTTTCACGGAGCTTTCCGTCCGCCAGAGCTGCGGACTCGGGCTCTGGACTCGTCTCGAGACGCGTTTTTCAAGGACTCGGACTTGTGTCGGATTGATATTTAGTCTAATGTGTACTGTGGTGATCTTGCAACCCTCTTTGACCTTTCTGTTCTTCTTGACAGATGTTTATCTTTTAGATCAGAAGCAAATACATCTCCTTCGCATTTGAAGATCTGAGACTAAAAAGCAGAGAGCTTCTGGAGCAGAAGGAAAGCTTGCAAAATCTGAGTGTTCAAGAGGCCAAGAAATTTGTCGAGAACGATCTGAAGTCTATTCAGTCTCAGCTCAAGTCTCTTGGAGTGCACATCGGGGCGTGTGAGGTAAGCAAAGCTTCTGCTGTTTTCTAGAGAAATGCCGTACCGATGGTACTGATCCATGACTCTTCGTTAGATTCCATTCCCGGAACATTTATTCCTGTTGTTTTCCTGTAACATTTATAGTCCTGTAGTGTTGTCTCCTGCGTTACCCGGATTTTCGTAGCCGTAATACTCGCACGGTATCTTCTGACAATAAATTCCTTAGCTGAAAAATATAATACAAATTATGAATCTGTCTGGATTCCTTTAAGCATGATTCCAGTTCCCAGATTGTTTGTTTGAATTGTTTTAAGAAGACGAGGAAGTTGGAACAACCAGTATTTTTGTTCCGAAAGTGGGTAGGATTCTATAGCAAGGCCATCAGCATCAACACGATTTTATAAAGAACGGTAGGGGTTGAGTGCGGACGTTGCTCAAACGTTTCGGCAGGACTGTGGGATAGACGCTCATCATGAAATTCTTTCCATGGTAGATGCTCTAGCATAAAGTAAACAGTGACATGTTACTTCTTGGTATACGTTTATCCAGGTTTGTTTCCCAATTCCTCTTAGACCTAAGGAGGGTTTTCGTGAGATCTCGGAATCACTTTCCGACGAGCGAAGCGCATCGCGAAAACTGTGGAAAGTGATTCCTGGAATCACTTTCCACTTTCCCGCTGGACTGATAGCGAAAACGCATGGAAAGCTGAATCGCCGAGAAAATGTTGAATTACAAACTTTTTCGAATAAATGTGGTTCAATGAACGGTTCTCTGATTCTCATATATTACATCGAACTCACCTTAATTACGATTGCCATTTTTTTTAATTTATTACACTGTTTTTTCTCCACACATTTGAAATTCCCGCCGAAAGATTCAACTTTCTCCGGAGCTTTCCACTAGCCTCGTGAAAGCTGCTTCGGTTTCCAAAGAGCGAAAACCGGGTTGGAAAGTTCGGCAACTTTCTGAAGTAGCGCGGGAACCATTGGAATGTGATTCCGACTTTGCTTTCCAGCTCCCCGAAAACCCTCCTCTAGCATGTTTAAACTTCATAAAATGCCTCTATTTTTACTCTATCCAACTATGTTCTGCCAATCTTCAAAATTGTCAATCTGGCTTCCGACTTCACTGGTGACTGCTGGTTGACTTTTCGACTGGGCTAAAGCGCGACTCGGTATGAACCGAAAGCCTAATCGCGTATTCCACCTTAAGATAACATATACCAAGATCTCACTTGTGATTGTTATTGTTTCTCTAGCGGATCTGGCGACAATTCGTCACTGGATTTTATGAGGGGCGCATTCATTCACTTTAGTAAAACAATCGGGTCTTTTTTTGTGCTCATTGCTTCTTGTGCGAATTTTCTATCTCCATTGATTTCACATGATTTTGGGGTATGTGGAAATTAATGAACAGAGGCAATTATTTATTTTCCTTTTTAGTCAATTATGAAGAAAAGCGGAGATCTCAAGTCCCAGTACAAAACTGAGGAGAATTTAATCGACGGCGAATCAGTCAAAGAAGCCATTGCATATCTTGAAGAAGCCATAGCGCTACAAACCCCGATCCAAACCGTACTGCGTCTTCTTTGTTTGCTGTCCATCACCTCTGGCGGTCTCAGCGAGAAAGATTTTAAGCATTTAAAGCGAGAGTTCCTCTACAGCTACGGTTTCGAGCATCTCATCACATTCCACCGCCTACAGAAATTAGGGCTATTTTGCCAGAAAGATGCCTCCACTTCAACCCTCGCAAAGTCGGTCGAGAAGCTAGCAAGCAGCGTCGTTTCCCGTCAGGGACTCTTTCGATCTCTAGTTAAAAAGCTTAACCTCGTCCCGAAATCGAGCGGCGAGTACAATTTGAAAGACCCGCCAGATTCGGCCTTTGTCTTCGGTGGCCGCTACGTCCCCATGATCTGCCGGATTGTCGAGAGTTACTTAACGAAAAGTATGCAGATCGAGGAGACGCTCCGCGGCGTTATGGGGAACCATAACCTACAAACGCGCGTTATCAGTGAGGTAACGGCTACTAATAACGTGAAAACATTCCTTGTTGGCGTTATTGGAGGGATAACGTATGCTGAAGTTGATGCGTTTCGGCATCTAGGGCAAAAACTGCAGTGTGAGTTCATTCTACTTGGTACGTCCGTAATTACCGGAAATAAACTAATGAGTGATATACTAGTGAAAGTGTGATGAGTACGAGCCGGTGTGAAACTTTGTCTCTGTCCAGTTGCGTGCATCAAGTTTTGGATTATCGATGTCTTTAAAGTTTAACTGAAAAGGGCTGGGATAGGGCGACCTAGTTACCCATCACTTATTCACTTAAAGAAGCTTGAAAACCCGGTGAAAATGCGTTACTTCGTTGCTCCGCTATTTACGAATAATTAATTTTCATATAGTGGGATTTTCCTGTCGGGTTCATGGTACCTCTATGCGCTTGTATCTGTGTTGCATGCTTTATGAAAATGATTTACGAAAAATAAGTGTTGACGCAGTGATCTACCTTCTGCAAGATGATCACTGGCCACTGAAAAGCCGCGTTTGTGTTGAGATTCAAATTTTCTGTGTCATAGTAGAAATTTGCGTTATGAGGACGGCCGTAGATATTCTGAACGTCATTCTGGAGCAGATAGTGAAAAAAAAAAAATCCTTGACACAGTCCAAATGATGCAGTGTGTTCAGTTAAATGATACAAAAATAGTTTTGCTTTTCAGTTAAACTTTAAGACTTGAAGCCACTGTTATTGCTACATCGTCGTTTTATTGCTATACGAGTATTCTCAAAAATAACACAAGAAACGTAAAATAAGGCGTGATGTCGTTAAATTCCTGAGTATCCAACCGGGATAGGGAAATTGCTAGGCTTCCACCAGTTATCGGTCTAGTATAGAGTAAGATTTTCATGAGTGAAGAAACGTTCTGGAGAAAAAGTCTGGGTTCCCCGTCGGCCCTAGGAATACCGACTTCTGAATGCTAAGAGAACTGTTCTACAGTCATGCGCAACTCTGGCTCTAGCCTGACCAGCGCCTAACATTATATCCCCCAATGTTCAACACGGGCCCCTTACATCGCCTTAAGCATTGTCCAAATAGGTGTTTTAAGGTGTATTACGGCGTATAAGGCTTATTACAGATTCCTCTTTTCCTCGGGGCGCGCTGTAATAAGGCGAATAAGGAAAATGGAGCTCGGCTCTATTCTCTCTTATGCAGAGCCGATAAGATCGCTTGGTTGGTTCCGCCAGAGGGCCGAGGAGAGGAGCAGCGTCATCAGGGTTGCCACGGGAAGTACTAAAGTTCTACTTCGTTGGAAGCTGAAGAAACAACTTTTCTTCAAAAGAACACGTTTTGTTCTGTTACGACTGCTTACTGCTAGTTCGAGGACCAATACTGTCAATCCGTAAGTTTATTAGCTCTTTACAACATATTGGGCGTCAAATTTGAGCTCTGCTCTATTACCCCTTATGCAGAGCCAATCAGATCACATGGTTGGTTCCGCCAGCGGGCCGAGGAGAGCAGCAGCGTCGCCAGGGTTGCCACGGGAAGCACTAAAGTTCTACTTTGTTGGAAGCTGAAGAAACAACTTTTCTTCAAAAGAACACGTTTTGTT
The DNA here is from genome assembly GCA_030848855.1 of Branchinecta sandiegonensis. Taxonomy (NCBI): domain Eukaryota; kingdom Metazoa; phylum Arthropoda; class Branchiopoda; order Anostraca; family Branchinectidae; genus Branchinecta; species Branchinecta sandiegonensis. The sequence continues at coordinate 1,368,361 of JAUPMV010000017.1, read as the reverse complement.
CTGTTACGACTGCTTACTGCTAGTTCGAGGACCATTGCTGTCAATCCGTAAATTTAATAGCTTTTTGGGATCCCAAAACGTAAGTGGAGGGATACCTATGACATCGCAAAAGTTGTCCGTCCGTCTGTAAGCACGATAACTCTCGAAGGGAATGAGATATTTTGATGAAACTTGGTGTGAGGATTCGTTGGGTCGGCGGACCAGTCGAGTTCGTAAATGGGCTTTGTAGCCCTACATTTAGGGGTGGGGGAGGGGGTTCAGATTAAGGGGAAAACAAAATATTTTGAAACAGCTAATGTGATAGTCGATTATGGGGTATGATGAACACGATGGTGAAAACCATTTTGTAATCGGACAAGTAGTTCGCCCGGAATCCGGCCAAAACCGGAAAGTTTGTTAAAAGTAAAAGTTTTATTTGAAGTTGATTAGATGTTCGATTTGGAGGTAGGAAGACATGCTGAAGACGATGGTCAAAACCATTTTCTCGACGGACAAGTAGTTCGCCCGGAATCCGGCCCAAACCGGAGAGTTTGTTAAAATTAAAAGTTTTATTTGGAGTTGATCAGATGTCTGATTTAGGGCAAGAAGACATGCTGAACTTTTATGTGAAAACAATTTTATACCCGGACATGTAGTTCGCCCGGAATCCGGCCAAAACCGGAAAATTGTTAGAAGTTAAAGTTTTATTTCTAGCTGATTAGATAACCGATTTAGGGGTAAGAAGAGACGCTGAATCCGTGTGTGACAATCATATTTTACCCGGACATATAGTTCGACCGGAATCCGGCTGGAGTCGGAAAATTTGTTATAAGTTAAATTTTTACTTGAAGTTGATTAAATGTTTTTCGCAGATGAATAGCTATTTGGCCTTAATCTGTTTCTGAATTTTAATTGTAAGAATGTTCAAGGATTCTGGCGATGACTGGATCTGGCTAAGACAAGACCCAGTTGTCTGGATCAGATATTGAATTTTTGGGATCCCATCAAAAACTTTGGTCTTGTTACAATTGGGCGTCAAATTTTACCGGTGTACTTCAAGTAGTACTAAGAACACTTTTCCTGATCATAAGAAACTCGAAAAACTGTATCAGCGTGGCAACACCGAACGCTGTATTCACAAGAACTTTATATGTATAGTGGTGATGGTTTAGGCGTTTGTGGATAAGAGAAAAAAGAGTAGAAAGATTATTGAAGAAAATAAGATTTAGTACAAGTTACAGGAGAAACGATTGAAAGATAAAATTTGAATTTGTAATTTAAAATTTATAAATAGTTTAATAATAGAAATTTTTGTTTAATAATTGTAATTTGTTATGGAAAGAGTAGGTGACGTTAAAGAGTTTAAGAAAATATTAACGTCACCGAGTGGAGGAGTCGTAGCCCTAAAATTCGAAAACAGGGTTATTTTATAGAAAAGATGCTATGCGCGATAAAAAATTACAAAAAAACAAGAACCTCTCGGACTCCTATTTGAACAGGCGTGTGTGTTAAGACGTAAACATCGCGTATAGCGCTATTCAGCTTACTACACCTGTTTGGACAATGCTTTACAAAACGCATTATAAGCAAGATAGGATGGTTGCAGCAGACATAATTACACAAGCCTGGATACAGTAAACGCTGGATCGACACGCGTTGCTCTTTTTTCTGCTTCTGTCGATCGGAGACAAAAAACTTTTTCTTCTTTCCCTTTTCGTCTCGACAGGGAACGCAGGGTTATGCCTTTTTCATTGATACTGAGCAAATAAGGTGCGTCGCATCAAGTTTTTCTTGCCCTCGCAACATCTTTATCCGACAAACGGTTCATGACAAATGATAAATTAATAAATAAAAAAAAGCGAACCAAAATGCAACTACGAAAAAGAGAAACGCCTTATTATTTTACGCTCCGGCGACAGGAATGACAGTAAACATGCACAAATAGTCATAATTTCTAAGCGGCGTTCACGTAGCCAAGCATATATGCCTAGACACGTGCCCAGGTTAGCCAGGAATCGAGTTCAAACCTAGAACTCCGTGCCTGGCCCAAAATCTGTGCCTAGGCAAGGATGTCAATGTTACTCACGCCTAGACATGCTGATGAGCGTGCTTTTAGGCAACTGGAATTCGTAACGCTCCTTAAATAAAAGCTCTTATGCCCTAAAGTCTAAACCAAATACTCAACATTTCGCCACGTCAAAGTAGTAAATAGTTATTAAATCAAAGGTGACAAAGTCGTCGTGGTTCAAGAAAAGTTTCCTAGAATAGCTGGGTTCGTTGCACTCCGGGCTGTCTCTGGTATTTTCCATCGGTGTCCGGCTCTTCTCTTGTAACGCGGTTTTTGGTTCACCGGTGAGTGCAAAAACGGCATAAATTCTGGGTTTTGCGGCGAAACCCCGTCAATTGACGAAAATTTGCTTCTCCGTTAAGCCGGGCTCCCGAGCAGGTTCTGGTTAGTCCGGACCGGTGAGATAAAACCGGACACCGGTTAGTTCAAAAACGGGTTATAAGACTGGTGAGTAGTCACCGGTAGATGCAAAGACTCCTAAGAATAACCGGAGACCACCGGTGAGAACTCCCGTGACAAAGAACGCAGCTAATGCAAGTAGAGTGGGCAATGGAACAAGTTATCATTGCCTCCAAAGGGGGCTTTCCCATGATTTTTTTTTATCATAATTGCGATGCTCAGCACCACTCCAATGCTCAACTTTTAATTCAATTATTTCAGTAAGCTCCACTTTTGGGGACACTGTTTGCCAAACAAACAGGTCTAGCCTGGATGATATCTAAAATAATGCTGTAAAGTTAGTACGACCAGGGTTGCCACATGCCGCACGATAGTGTGAGTTGTCGCTCTATTTTGTTTTTGTTACTACTTCGGACGTAAAACCACTTCATTTCAAAACACGTCCAAATGTGTAGCTTTTGCAGCCGGAATTGCGACCAGAAGTGACACTATTTCGGATTGTTTGATGAAAACAAAATTAAGATTTGTCATTTTTGCAACGGCGACTCCGATCAAAATGACCATTTGAAGTTTTTTTCGTGAAAAGAAAATTTCATTCCCAATTCACTCTCTGTTTTGGGCCAAAGGTTACTCTAAATGTTTTAGATATGGCAACCCTGAGTATGGTATGGAATAACGATCAGATATGTCAGGGAAAAAGTTTTTTCGCTAACGATTTCCCCTGAATAAATGGTAAAAAAATGTGGAAGAATGATACAAATAAATCGTTGCAGTAACATGCTCATGCGTACGGCAAGCGATAACGAACCGGTATTTCCAAGCTGGTCTAAATACCGGGTCCCGACTTCAGGCGTATCCTCGCCGTTCCCCGAGGAGTCCCCGCGTTTGTGTTTGTCCCGGGGACTCACTCCCGTATTCTCACGAGTCCCCACGGACGGGGAATGCTCCGATTATCATCAAAAAGGACTCCCTTTCAGATTCGGTGGGGAATCAATTTATGCTGGTGTTGGGGCAATGTAAAACAATCAGAATAAACAAAACCAAAATAAAGTGAATCCAGACTAATTTCGCCAACTGCTTATTTTTTTTTTCCAAACCCCCGTGTTCTCGTTGTTTCTGTACGCGGAGTCCGCATGGAGTGACTCCCTCTATTCTCGCCGTTCCCTTCGATTCCCCGAGGAGTCCTCGGGGAACGGCGAGAATACGCCTTTAGGTATCGTGATACTACATATAGGCCCTCTCATTCTGATATTTTCCGCTTGTCTTTTCAATTTCGGCAAAAACACAACTAACAATACATCTATGCGCTCTCATTTTGATATTTTCCACTGCTTTTTCAACTTCAGACAGGTTAGCGCTGTCCGTCGCGAAAAGTCGATAAGCACAAGCCCAACGCTGTTCGTACAGGCCAGAATCTGGTTCTCCGCACGCAGTTGTCATGTGCGGAATCCGACTGCGAAATCCAGAGTTGAGTTACGTCCACGCACAGTCCGATAAAGCATTGTTCAAATAGGTGTAACAAGCTGAAGAGCCCTATACGTGATGTTTACGTCTTAATACACACCCTCGTCCAAACTGAAAGTAATGCCGGGCCCCTCTATAGTCACACATGGTAAAAACGCCGGTAATAAGACCGTCTTACGATCGAAATTGGGAAGAAAAGACGCTGAAAACGTCAGATAGTCGAAAAGGAAAATCCATCTCCGCCATTTTGAAACGTATCTTTTGAGTGTTTGGACCAATCACAGACCAGAGTCACTGACTTCAGCCAGTTTCGTTCATGCCCGGGCCCCACTATAGTCACACATGGTAATAACGCCGGTAATAAGATCGTCTTACGGTCGAAATTGGGAAGGAAAGACGCTGAAAACGTAAGATAGTCGAGATGGAAAAATCTACCTCCGCCATTTTGAAACGTATCTCCGGAGTGTTTAGACCAATAACAGACAAGAGTCACTGACTTTAGCTAGTTTCGTTTACCCTCGAGTGATGATGGTGGTAATATGTCTTGAATTTCTTCATTCCAGGTGTAACCAGGATGAAACGTAAGAGTGGGTAATGACCAAATTAGCGAACCAGATTACGTACAGATGTGACTGAATGTGGCCCGGGCATAAAAGGTTCTTATCAATACAACGTTCGGTGTTGCCACACTGATGCAGTTTTTAAGCTTCTAAGATCAGAAAAACTGTTCTTAGTACTACTTGAAATACGAGTTCAATTTGACGCCCATTATAATGTAAAAAAAACTACTAAATTAACGAATGGACAGCACTGGTCCTCGAACTAACAATAAGCAATTGGCCATATTCCTGTTCAGCGCTTCCAAGCGGACTAGTTCCTGTTAATCAGAGGCGTCACTACAGGGGGGGGGGGGAGGGGGGGACGCCCCCCCCCCCCCCCAAAGCTGTCGGCCAGTCGGTAAAAAATAACCGAGTCGGCGCGAAACGCCGCGATTTTTCGTCAAAACATTTGATTTTTTTCATGAAAACAGTCTTTTTCCTGAAAATTGGTCGATTTTTCGTCAAAATAGTCGGTTTTTCTGAAAATTAGTGGATTTTTCTGAAAATCAGTCGATTTTTTTCGAAAATTTCAGTTTTGTTGTTGAAAACAGTCGTTTTTTCTGCAGAAAAAGTCGGTAAAAATTACCCAGCCAGTCGGTAAATGCCTCGTCCTCCCCCCCCAAACATTTTGGCTAGTAACGCATCTGCTGTTAATCCTCCTATGCCTCACCGTCAGCACTTGGGTCAGACATGGTAAAATAGACCTACATGTTAGCGAGTGGAAAACCTGTCATCTGTGTCCCAGGTAATGGAGGTTTTGCATGTGTTTCAGTAGCAGAAAGTGAAAGTAACCCACCACCCTATGGATCCGACTTTTTACAATGTCTATGAGCCTCATAACCAACACTTGTGTAGACATAGTAAAAAGTCTAATCGCATAGGGGAATGGGTCACTCTCACTTTCTGTTGCTGAAACATATGCAAAACTTCCATTACCTGGGACACCGATGGCAGGTTTTCCAGTCACTAGCATGTGGATCTACTTTACCATGTCTGATCCAAGTGCTGATGGTGAGGCATAGGGGGATTAACAGAAACTAGCCCGCTTGGAAGCGCTGAACAGAAATATGGCGAATTGTAACAGAACAAAAAGTGTTCTTTTGAAGAAAAGCTGTTCCTGAAACTTCCAACAAAGTAGAACTTTAATCTTTCCCGTGGCAACCCTGACGACGCTGCTCCTTTCCTCGGCCCGCTGGCGGAACCAACCGAGCTATCTGATTGATACCCGGGCCATATTCAGTCATATCTGTACGTAATTTGGTTATTACCCACTCTTACATTTCATCCTGGTCATACCTGGAACGAAAACATATTCCCACCATCATCACTCAAAGTTAAAAAAAAAATGGCTGAAGTCAGTGACTCTGGTCTGTGATTGGTCCGAACACTCCAAAGATACGTTTCAAAATGGCGGAGATGGATTTCTCCATCCCGACTATTTTACGTTTTCAGCGTGTTTTCTTCCCAATTTCGACCGTAGACGGTCTTATTACCAGCGTCATATCAGGTGTGACTATAGTGATGCCGGGCATGACTCTGCATAAGCCAAAATAGAACCCGGGTCTATTCTCCTTATTACAGCGCGCACCGAGGAAAAGAGGAATCTGTATACGCCGTATGAAGATTGGTGCCCACAGAACGCGGATTCGCATTCCCCTAGGCGAATTCGGCGCCGCTCGCGGCAAAAATTCGAGCTCCGCCATTTCCACACCGAGTTTCGCGAATTTTGAAAACCTGCGTGGGATGCGTTAGAATTCCGGAGCGAAGGAGGAAATTCGCATTCGACTTGCGAAAATGGGACTGTTCGTGCACGTACCTCTAACTCACCATGCTTAAAAATGGAATTACAGATGACATATAAGCTCTAACTCACGTAAGTGCTGCGGCAACAGGAAGTAGGAATGTAAGAAAAAAGCTCAGAGGAAAGACTAGATAACACAAAATTAGAAAAAAACTTCTAAGCCGCAAAATGTACTAAAAGGCACCATAAAATGTGATGATTAGAATCAACACTCGTCACAATAAACCCACAAATTTAAAATACGCAGTAAATTCATCTGCGTGAAGCCAAGCAGATTCAGACCCAGTTATTGCCTAAGGCACGAATAGTATATATGCAGGCACGAATAGTCTATATGCAGATACAAAATTTAGTCAATACGGAATGATTAAATCTCATGACCGACTGCAACATGCAGCGATTTGTTCAACCGACGAAAGTCTCAAAGGCTCATGCAAACCACCTAACGAAGATCTTTTCACAACCCAAGTTCAAGGAGCGGCATAGCCCACACCGCTCCTTGAACTACTGTTATTTTGGTTTCCATGCCTTATCTTTTCCTGTTACAAACGCCGAAAAAAAAAATCTCTGAAACCGCCCACTTGAACCTCAATTTCCAACTCTGAAACCGCCCACTTGAACCTCAATTTCCAAAGTTTCGCACCAAATACTAAAATTTGGGATTCAACGCCCGGAACTCGCCGGAAAAGTAACCGGAAAGACCAGCACTATATAAATCCTCACAAATCACATTTTCAGTTCCTAGAAGGCTAAACGGAGTATTTGTAGGCACCGAAATCGCATGTGACGCTTCGTCAAAATTCTCCGAAAAACACAACATCTGAAAACGGGACGGCGCAAGGGTCATGGGAGGTGTTTTCAAAGATAAATATTCCTTGAGCCCAAGCTGACTTTGAAACATATTCAAATAATGCATAAAACGGATATGTCAGCTACGATGCTTTGGCAGCGATATTTCGGCCATTCTTGGCAAGGGTCCTCGTCAGGCTGTCAATCTTCAGGGTCAACTTCGGGGACGGAAACAAACTGAAATCAAACCTGGAAACAAACCTGTGAACCTGCAATGATTGCAGGTTGTTTCCTTCCCCGAAGTTGACCCTGAAGATTGACAGCCTGACCAGGACCCTTGCCAAGAACGGCCGAAACATCGCTGCCAAAGCATCGTAACTGACATATCCGTTTTATGCGTTAGTTGAAGACATTGAGGTGTTTTCATTAATTGTATACAGAGTGATGGCTCGCCATCAACTGTTTATAGAGTCCTTGGCAACCCCACAGCTTAAACACAAACAAACAGGGGCAGACAAAATCATGCATTTCGAATGTCATGTTTTTGAGAAGTATCAGTCAATCGTGAAAAAGTCGGTATCTCTTTTAGTTTAGTAAGATTATTCAACCACGAAGCTCGCCATCAGAAAACCACAGTATTCAGCACATAACTGTAAGAAGCATGCAAAAATAGAATCATTAAATCTTCAGAGAGCACTTCATGAGCAAATACTAGTGAACAAAATTTAGTCTGCGGACAGACAGCGAAGGACTGAAGGTTCTTGTCTTTTTTCCCGTCAGAAACAGAATCCCCAATTCCTGAATAACCGGCTAGGAATCCGGGCCGTCAGTCCACGGCCTTAATACATTAAAATATAGAAGAAGCAGCTGTTCCAAACTGAGTAAGCGGCAAGCACTTTATAGCTCAAAGGCTATTCAAATAGGCTGACGAGACTAGCCTCACTCCTGAACGCACTCACTCATTAACCACATCACACGTATCAAGGCAGTTGCACCAGCTGTCACTATACGTTTTTACTCACTGAAGGTCGCAGCTTATACGGATGCATCTGCTTCAGAGGCTCTGCCTAGACCATGGCAGTAAACCGATATAACTGAAAGGTTTGCCGTCTTCTCTGAGCACCGATGGCCAATGCTGCCCTGATTTCCTACATACGCATAAAGCCGTAAATTCCCCCATGCCGATGTACACGCGTACAGGGTAAAAGCGGTACAGGGTTAGTACCCGCTCACTATTAAAGGGAAATGATCGCGAACTTCCCAACGCCGCACTGACTGAAAACCCTTATTCTACTACAGGATTATCTAGTCATCTGCGACACCACCCGCCTGTACTCAGACGGGCCCTTTCGATTAATGGGCTCATCCATGAGGTCACTTTTAGGCTTATCCGACAAACTGCCTTCAGTTGTCACAGGGATCGTCCACCCGACAACATCTTGGCCGGTATAAGAGTTTAAGCAACCGTCGGAGCCACTGATACTTCAGGATTTTTGAGGGATGGGCGGCGTAATTAAATTCACAGAAGATCACGTTTCCCATGCATGAATTCTGAAATATGAAGGGAAATCTCGAGCTAACCAGGATGCTTCGTCAGTCAGCGCCAATCGGATCTGTCTGGGTCTAGTAGGTGCATTGGCCGAGTCTATGCTGTTACTCCGGCAGTCGGAAACAATAAATTTCCTTGACGACAGATCGGTTTGTCATTTTCGAGCTGATGCAACTCCCCATATACAGAAGCTGTACATAAAACACTAAATCTCTTAAAGCTGGTCCCATCATTATCACATTAGATTAAAGGCTAGAACCGGGTTAAACTCTGAACTGGTTCACTTCACAGTCCTCCTTGTTCCATCATACTATGCATTTCCGACACGATATTTTTCATAATCTCATGATAATCAGAAGGGCGCTTAAAGACGTTGTCCATGAAGATGGGATCTGAGAAGAAGCCAAACACCATGTCAATCCGGGAAATACTCTTGTCAGTTAGATGATGCTCAACAAGTTTCTTAAGAAGCAACTGGCTCTCGCTCACATGCTAAAATAAAAAATAGCAATTAACATCCGATGTCACAGACACATAAGATAAGATACAGTGCACTACTGCAGTCTGGGCCCTACTGACAAGACAGGATTATCACCGCTTAAAGTCCGGCTTGAACACCTGATTTTGCAGTTTGGCAAATCTGTCCTGGTCAATACGAGCCACCGGTCACTGCTACCGGAAACAACCCCTCCCGATAATCGAACTCGATTGCAAATAAACTTTTACCCCCTAAAGTCCGCACTAATCGTTACGGGAACTCGTTTGTGCCCTTTTTTACTCTGGTTTTCAATGCTGAATCGTAGTGTGTGTTTGTTATTGTTATCTATAGTTTGTAAGAAACTGAATTTAGGTATGCTATTATAGTTTCTAAATATACCAATCTCTCCCTCTCTCTCACCAGAAGAATTACCCAGTGCCCCAAGCTCGTACTAGCTTTGGGGCGCTGTGGCAATACCCACACCCTGAGGAATGCTCCCTACTTCTGGTGCTTATCCAAATAAAGGCGAAAGTGTAACAGAGAGATCCATTGCCTGCTAAAAGATAAAATTCAGGATTTCGGATTGTTCAAGTTTCTTGAGCAAACCAGCACTACCGGTGCTCACAAAAGCTGGAAAACATATCGAGTGTGTTCCACCCTACTTACCGTAGTTACTACGCATGACGTCATTCTGGTCATCAATTCTGGCTTTTTGATGTCAAGGCTGGAACGATTTGTCTATTTTCCAGCAGAATATCATGCCACAGGCGAATCCGACCAATCACGTTAAATGCGTGGTTACCACGCTTACTACGTTCCCGAGCATGGTAAGCAAATAGTTACTATTTCGAGAAGGTTGGAACAGTCAGCGTAGTAACTTTTTACGAGGTTGGAACGAAAATAGTTACTATTTTTAGAAGGGTGGAACACGCTCATAGCTGAGCCTTTATCTGGAAAAAGTAAAGTGGAATTCTCCATTTTAGCCATCAGCCGGCTGCGTTCCTTAAGTAATTCCTCTTTCAGGACATACAATTTGATGGTCTTCAGACCTGTTGGAAACATTCAATCTCCTTATTATAAAGTTTGATACCAGATAAAAAAGAAAATTTGGACCATTATTGGGCTAGCTCGCTCTGGAAGAGAATGAATAGGGAGGAGTTAGCATGCGTGACAAGATTGTTTACTAAATAGGAGGAGGTATAGGAGTTAGGATGCGTGATAAGTAGGAGGGCTGATTGTTTACTAAATAGGAGGAGGTATGTTGGAAGGGGGTTAGGTCCTTACGACTGCCCCATGTGCGGGGATATGAATGAGAATGTGGTGGGTGCACCTGATGTGCGAATGTAATGAATTGGATAGGTTGAGAAAAGAAGTGCTTGGAGAAGGAGTGTATGATGAGGAATGGATGGTTAAAGTGATGAAAGATGAATGCTTTATGGGAGTTCGCCGGTTGGGAAGATTCCTTAAGCTTTCGAGGAAGCATCGATAGGGGTTTATCTAGTTGGAATTTGGTAAATAGACAATGACTTTTTTTTTTCTGTATTATATTGCCATGTCCCTTGGGCTTTTCGTGCAAATATATATCATATAATGTCAGATAGGTCTACTTTGATTTATAATTTATAATTTCAGATTTCCACTGCAAGCACACACTATGCTTCTTTCATACTAAAAGTCTGTCTACCTTCATCAGAAATGTCCTGTCGTAACTGAAATCCACCTCGTGAAAACTTATCATCGTCATGCACAAGGCATGGAACTTCTTTCTGAACTTCTCAGCTACAACCATATCTTCTTTGCTGAACTGATCACTCCTCGCCAAGAATCCAACTTTAACGACAACCTTGATGATATTTTTCACAATCTTTTCTGCCTCCTTCTTGTTCTGGGACTGAAAGAAAAATTTTCGGTGTCAGCAGGGTACATAACAAAGGTAGGATACTTTATCAGCCTTGTAAAAAATTTGTTTACTGTTTACAAAGACAGCACAGTAACTGAATAACCAACTTTTTTCTAGGTCAAAGCAGTAAAACTTTAATGCAAATTCAGATATTAACTACTAGCTGAAAAGGGCCCATGCCAAGAAGCACTGAGTTATCTCCAAATAAAATTTCATCTGACTCGTCTTGTAGGGAACAGACTATGCACTTGGTTTTGTCTTAAATCCTGCCAAACATCAGCTACAAGGAGTGTAGCCCGTAATAACTAATCTTTCAAATAAATTATTTGCAAAATCCAAACGTGTAACTGTTAAAATTATTTCATCATTATTTGAAAGTTTGATGGCAGTACCAATACAGTCAACGTCAACCTAGTTCAATGTGATTCAATGCAGTAGGGGAGCCGGAATGTATATTAAATAATTATGATTGCAGGTTTGTTTCTTCCAGTCCAGCAACAGCCTGACAAGGACCCTTTGAAGAAGGGCCAAAATATCGCTGACAAACATCGTCGCTGATTTTCCGTATTTAGTCATTCACTGTTAATATATTCTACAACTACTAAACTATTCTACTACTATGAATCCCAGTCTCTGGTATGCTCTAAAAACATCAGACTTGTGTAATAGGCTATGCGGCATCAGTCAACCACAAATCCCTGCTGTTTGGATACACTATGCCCAACTTTGGGTATTTCTAGCATTTGTAATAGCCTACATCTACATCTATGCCTAAGGCAGGATACCCCATGACAAATGTTGGATACTTCTTGGTACCCTAACTGTGACCTGCTCTATTATAAAGGAGTTCTGATCGGTTGATTTCTGAGCTTCACTCACATCATCAATATTTTATTGGGTTTATGTATCCAATGTTTGGCATAGTGTATCTGGCCTTTGGCATAGGGTATCCAAAAATCAGGGGTTTATGGTTGGCTGGTGCAGCAGAGCCTATTAGGAAAGTCTGATGTTTTTAAAGGATACCAGTCAATGCTGGATGTCCTCTCTGCCTGGCATAATCCCAAGGGGTCATTTGACCTCCCCCCCCCATAGCACTACGTGCATAAAAAAAAATCTTTAAGAAAAAAAGTGATTGAAATTATTCATTATGACAGGCAGTGATGTAAAGTGGATTTTAATAAGGTCTTTAACCAAACTTTGACCTTGAACAGCGAACTGTTGCCAAAGAAAAAACTAAAACCCAAACCAGGCATTTTTCACTATAAAATAGCCTACTTGCCAAAAACGTTTTTTCCATTCATATTTTCATCATTTTCTAAATATTTCGCTGTTAGTGACTCAACTGCCACCTGGTCTACTTGACTGTTTAATAATCAAGTAACAAAGCCACGGTAACGAAACAGTTAGAGAAATGTTCAAATAAGCATACCTCTACTGTGTCAGACGTCGAGAAATTTGGAAAAGATGTCTAGGTTTGAACGCTATCCACAAGTGAGAGATAAGATTCCAATAAAGTTCCTGCATTTGGAGATCTATTGATATCAGATTTTTTTTTTTTTTTCTGACCATTACCGGTCTTGAACTTAACAGAAGGATGAAGAATAAAAATTTATACTTTGGTAAAACCATTTGGATTAAGATGTTTGGTTTGAACACAATCTACAAGTGAAAGATAAGATTCTGATAAAGCTCCTGCACAGGGAGATCTATTGACAGTATTTGCAGTAAGATATATTGACAGTATTTTTTTTCCTGATAATTACCTGTCGCAAAATGAACAGAAGATAACCTAAAAGAAGAGACAGTACAAAAGAGGTACCCAGCCTCGAATGCATATAGCCTTGAAATTGATCTCACAAGAAGCAAAACTAAGTGACAAAGGATCTACACTGTAAAAAGCATCTCCGAGTAAGGATTAAAGTTAACTGCAGTATTTGCTACTTCGATTATTATTCTGCCACCTGGTCTACTTGACTGTTTAATAATCAAGTAACAAAGCCACGGTAATGAAACAGTTAGAGAAATGTTCAAATAAGCATACCTCTACTGTGTCAGACGTCGAGAAATTTGGAAAAGATGTCTAGGTTTGAACGCTATCCACAAGTGAGAGATAAGATTCCAATAAAGTTCCTGCATTTGGAGATCTATTGATATCAGATTTTTTTTTTTTTTTCTGACCATTACCGGTCTTGAAATTAACAGAAGGATGAAGAATAAAAATTTATACTTTGGTAAAACCATTTGGATTAAGATGTTTGGTTTGAACACAATCTACAAGTGAAAGATAAGATTCTGATAAAGCTCCTGCACAGGGAGATCTATTGACAGTATTTGCAGTAAGATATATTGACAGTATTTTTTTTCCTGATAATTACCTGTCGCAAAATGAACAGAAGATAACCTAAAAGAAGAGACAGTACAAAAGAGGTACCCAGCCTCGAATGCATATAGCCTTGAAATTGATCTCACAAGAAGCAAAACTAAGTGACAAAGGATCTACACTGTAAAAAGCATCTCCGAGTAAGGATTAAAGTTAACTGCAGTATTTGCTACTTCGATTATTATTATCTCTATTGAGGTAAGATTGATAAGAAATAGTGATAAGAACAATCCGAGTAGCAAATACTGCACTTACCTTTAATGTAGGCAGGACTGCAAGAATTCCCTTTTAATATTTTTTAAGCCAATTTGAGGTTATGTGCATTCAAGGTTGGGTACCTCTCCTGTAGAATTCAATGGCAAATATCTGAATATTATAGCCTAGTGCCCTCCGTATTATAGTGCATTTGTATAGTCATTTACAGGAGGGGTATCCAACTTTGAATTTACACAACCTCGAACCTGGCCTGAAAGGAAGAAAATTTCAGTCCAGTCCTAAAAAGGTCCTAACTGTCAAGAAGAAAACCCTAATTGACCCAGGACCTGATTTGGACTGCACAGAAATTACCTTGTAAGGTTTTAAGGCCAAGTTCGAGGTCATATAAATTTGAGGTTGTTTGTCCATCCATTAATCGACCAACTTGAGTATAGTCGGATCATTTTCTTTTCTTTTTCTTTCTTTATTGTTTTTCATATAGGCTACTTCATGGGCACTTTTAGTGCCATTTCTATATGGGTTAAGAAAATTATTGATTGACTGATTGAATCTTAAAATATCACATTTGATTGGGGAAAATGGATTTTAATTAAACATTTTGGCAAGTACTTTGCAGTATAAGTTGCCTGGTATGGGTTCTGCAACCTTCCACTATGATGTAATGTCAGTGTGACATTCAGTTATGTATTCCTCTTTCTTCTACTGTCCCATAACAAGAAGTACAGCAGAAGTATTTTGACATATATTCAAAAAATGTATACAACAGATACGTCAATCCAGCGCCAATCAGACGTCAGCTACGATTTTTCATCAGCATTCATCTTAGCTGACATATCCCTTGTATACATTATTCGAATATATGTCTCAAAGTCAGCTTGGGCTCAAGGAATAGTTAGTATTTTGGCACGGGCAAGTCTGCAAGTTTGCTGCAAGGTCAAGGTGCATGGCCTTGGGCTTAGTTAGGCCTATAGACCACCAAGCTAAGCAGACTCCAAATAATAGCTAGCCAACTTACATGCAATTTGCATATTCTATAAACATTGTCAAGGAGGAATCCTGTAGCATCATCAATAAAAGCTTTCGCAACTGTCTTGTTGGACATCTTGCTCAGAAGCTTCTTCTGTGCTTTAAGTGCGACATCTCTTGCTTTGAAACTATCACCCATCGTTCGAACAACAAAAAAGAACAGTGAGCAGGAACCCCAACAAACAAACAAGATTCTAAAATAAAGCTTAATTGAACTCTGGCAAACTAACTGATCCACTTCTTCCTTTCATTTGGAAACCAGCGGCGAAAGTAACCACAGGAACGACGGACCAATCGGCGTGCAGTTGACTGAGAACAGAGCCACCTAGAAAAAACAAGCGATGAGCAAAAGGCTAGATGACAGTTGGCAGCCGTGGCAACTGATCAACAACTCAGGAACGTTATTGGTTTTATGTGTTCAGATTTATTACTTCTAGAAAACATGGCTTTCTACAAACAGCTTACTCTTGGTCTTGCAGACTATTTAGGTAACTTGTTCAAGCGTCATTTCGCAAAAACTTGTAAATGCTGATAGCTTCTATTGTTCATAAGAATAGAATTACGCCCACTTTCTTGGCGGGGTATTTTCCTAGCCGGATTTTCTGCATCTACGCTTTTCCATATGTAAATTGTAACTGGCGAGAGCGTCATGGCAGGAAACTCAGTACACGACCGCCCAAGCCTGATCAGACGTACGAACCATTAGTCAGGGTGAAGAGGGCTGTTGCAATAAAACGGCAATTCCCTCAAGGTCGAAACAACACTGAACCAACGAATAAAGACTGGTTAAGATTTTTGATCTTTTCTCCAACAACTGCCGTGTGGCGGATTACACATTTTTCTCTTTTAGAAAATAATCCAAACATATCCGATGTCAAAATCGAAGAACGTGTTCCGTGCGACCCTTTTGCCATCAACTCTTGGGAAAACCAAGAGAAGGTTTTACTGCCTGATGACATTCGGAATTTTTACTCTTCTACGGATGGCTTCTCCATGGTCTGGAATTACATTATCGGAGGTAAAACCAACCCTTTGCTAATGAGACATAAACAAAAAAATTATTGGTGTACCAGGAACCACTCGAAGTCCCTCCTACATGCATTCGCATTACTTCTGGTCCGGACACAAGATTTTGCTTTTTCTATCTGTGTTCTGGACACGGTGCCAAGACGCCAGTATTAAAGGCCTTTTTCCGCGACACAGTTGTGGGCCACACACTTCTGAGTGTTTGTCTCGGAAACACGATTGTGTGCCACACAGTCGAGCCACTAGTTGAAACTCGCGGAAACGCCCTTTTGTCTATTTTTTGGACGGTAATTTCAAATATCTAAAATAAAAATAAAATTCATGTAAAATCTCAGTAAATAGAACTCCAGGCTTATTTCCTTACCATTCTGTACAAAAAGCATCTTCATTTTTTAGTCTACATGCTTGAAAAAGTAGTTAGCTTTATTGTTAAGAAACTATTTTGCTGCTTAATTTGAATTTCCCGCCAGAATCGAGCCACAAAATCGACAATCACCTCGCCAGTTGTTTGTCAAATTTGAGCCACAAAGCGAGCCATGAAAACCTTGTTGGTCGCGGAAACACACTTGTGGGCCTCATGAAAGACCGCGGAAACACTCTTTTCGAGCCACAGTCGACCCACAAACTGTTTGTGGGAGCAAGGAAAAACGCCTTAAGAGAAATTGTGCCACGTCAGACAATTGAGGGCGATTCCGGCGATTCACGGATTCGCTTCACGGAACGGAAAGCGAGAATCCGCCAAACGACAGGACATGGAAAGTCGTTGTGCCTTTTCTAACATTTATTTCAGGTCATATCTTGTAAAGTATGTTAGTTAATTTATTGTCCTTTTTTGTGTTATTCGTAAACATATTCACCTCTTTCAGCTTTAAGCTACTTGCAATTAAATTTGATTGATTGATTGCGTTGACTGAACTTCTCGCTGGCTTGCCGAATCTACTTTTCACATAGCCTACACAGTGGATTTATTTTCCACTTCATTTTCTAAAACTAGCCAGGAAAGCAAAGCGAGTTTTAATCGCAGTCACAAGAACGCAAGGTTAATAAACCGGCCGGGCTTTCCAGACCGGGCAGAATCGCCTTTAGCTTGCTTCGAATGTAACTTGCTCATAGAGCAAACCTCTTGAGGAAAAATATTCGTTGAACTTAAGAACCAACAACAAAAACCAACTTGATGATCGAAGACCATCCAGCAACAAAACCAACAACAACTGGAGCATAAACAATCCACCATGGACTGCAAAGTGCGAATTATGGTAACGGACGAGGCCAAGGTAGTGCGGGTCCACTTATCATGAAAACGCTGTTCGGATCTGTTATATACCTCCGAGTGGAACAAGACCAAAGGTTTCGATGGGATCCCAATCTAATATTTGATCCAGACAATTGGGTCTTGTCTTCGCAAGATCCAGTCTTGGCCAGGCTAATACTCAGAGAAAACCAAGTTCAGATATACCTCTATAAGCAATATCCATTTTGACGATACTGACCGAAACTTCCTGCTTTACTTCTGCCAAATTTCCCGGCCGAATTCCGAGCGAACTACTTGTCTAGCAAAAAAACACCTTTTCATTTCTAGTTCAGACGGATACTAAAACGACGGATACTACAGGATATTAAAACGAGGAAGGGATGTTGGACTTTGAATTTGGAAAGTTTCCGACCCCTCAAAGAATACTAAACAGAGGAAGGGAACGGTGCGGCTTTCCAGTTTTGAATTCTGGCGACAGCCTTCCTCGTTTTAGCATGCCCTTCCTCGTTTTAGTATGCCCTTCCTGGTTTTAGTGTGCCTTCCTGCTTTTCTCGCGTTCCCTTCCCTTCCTGGTTTTAGTCGATCCCTATGCTTCGAGCTTGTCGGATTCAGAACTGCGTGTTTACAGCTTGTCAGAATGACACTAATTCGTGAATATCGCTTGCAAATGACATGTTTCTTGTCGATTTTTACGAACATTTTATCTACTCTCCCACTCGCATTCCGGCATACCGCAAATTTTACCGCATTTTGGTTCGAAGATACCGCGTTTTCACGAGGCCGGCACCGCGAAGCGGTGACGGTAGGGTGGCAACACTGCCGCTCAGTCATGGAAATTTCCTTGCAAGGAAAACATATATTAACTGATGGACGGGAGTAAATTCAAATTTCTATTTTTGTAGTGCACAACCACCATAGCTAATTAAGTTGTTGTTTCCTCCTAGACGAATCTCTACCGGTGGGAAAACTGTCCGTTCCTCGGCTGGAACAACTTCAGGCAGATGAGGCCGGTGACGAAGTCTCTGACTACAAATCCTACAAACTGGATTCAATAAAGGAAAATAGTAAGCAAACCTGCTACTCCTTTAGCCCAAGCTGATTCTCGATCATGTTTGATGGTGCGAAGTCGTCAACTGAAATTTTTGGTCGAGGATATTTCGCACTTCTTGAAAGGGTCCTCTTCAAGCCTTATTTAAAAATCTAAACGTTCTGAAGAGGACTGAGATTTAACTGCGTCAAATAATAATGATAATTTCTTTCTTACCCACGAATTCCAGAGGAAAAACAAGTGAGTACAATAAAGATAGAGAAAGGAAGAAAATACTTAAATAACTATACATACAAAAACACTAGCACATAAACAGGGGGGTAAGGGGGTGGTGTGGTTAAAACCGAGAGTAGGCTGAGCCCGACAGCTTCATGTGTAGCATTAGTAATTTCTTCGAAATATTTGGAACACCGTATTTACGGTGTTACGAATACCTCAGCTGAGATTTAGTCTAGCGTTCTTTCGGCCCTTCTTGGCAAGGGTCATCGTCAAGCTAAGGCTGGCGTATCCGTTTGGTGCAGTTAAATGGGATTTGCAGTCAGCTTCGGCTGAAGGAACACTTTTATCTAAAGCAGAGGCGAAATTTGGTGGGAGGCCAGCGGGGGGGGGGGGGGGGCATGGCTCCGTAAATTTCAAAATCTACCTTCTTGGTGCAATTTTCGTGGCCGCTGAATAGGTTTCAACGGCAAAATTCAAATGTCATTTAGAGAACCCCTCTTTCTTTTTATACCTTTTATTTATACCTAGCTAACTGAAATCTGACTGAAATCTAAAACTGAAATCCCGTGCTTTCGCCATCGTTTCGTTTTCCACCTAAGAATATTTGGCGCTTTTTCGTAGCGGGTAGGCTGGATAGAGTCGAGAAATGCTAACCAGAAAATCGCTAGTTTAGCGTGGCAAGTAATGTGATTTTCGGAAAACGATATTTATGAGCCATTTCATCGTGAAAAGATCTTCTAGTAAGAGTTGTGCTTTAAGTTATGAAGAATAGATACATTTTTAGTATGTTTAAGAAACCTGGGATCGGGAACCAAAACTCCCCCCTCCTTAAGGTTTAATGAGATGGTGCCACTGGTCTGAAGAGGAGCCTTGCTATGAAGAGCAGAAAGATCGCAGACTAAAATCTTGACCAGAGTAATCAGTTTAGCGCCACCAAACATGAACAACAAGAAACGGAATCCGACGAAATTTTCCTATGCGAATATTCAAAGCGTCATGAAACTTCGTGTGAATTTCTGAGAGATTCAGAGTACAAGTGCGAATTTATTTATTTATTTTATTTAACTTCATAATCCACCTTCACGGCATATCACAAAAAAAAAGAAAAGAAAGAAAGAAAAAGAAACAAACAAACAAAACGGAAAACACAAACGCTCTCATCACAAAATTCAGCTTAACGCTAACCTCCATCTAATTGGCGCGCGCCATTGCAAAAACTGGAACTGGTGAGGTTTTTCGTCTTTTGATAAGCTGTGGACTAACTGACCGCGAGAATCCTCAAGCACCACCAAACATGTAAGTTAAAAAGTATCTGAAGTACATGTACATGAACAACATGAAACGGAATCCGACGAAAATTTCCGATGCAAACATTCAAAGCGTCAAATTAATCTTCGAGCGAATTTCTGAGAGATTCAGAGTACAAGTGCGAATTTATTTATTTATTTTATTTAACTTCATAATCCACCTTTACGGCATATCACCAAAAAAAACAAAAGAAAAAAACAAGAAAAAGAAACAAAGAAACAAAACGGAAAACACGAACGCTCTCATCACAAAATTCAGCTAAACGCTAACCACCATCGAATTGGCGCGCGCCATTGCAAAAACTGGAACTGGTGAGGTTTTTCGTCTTTTAATAAGCTGTAGACTAACTGACCACGAGAATCCTCGAGCGCCACCAAACATGTAAGTTAAAAAGTATCTGAAGTACATGTACATGAACAACATGAAACGGAATCCGACGAAAATTTCCGATGCAAACATTCAAAGCGTCAAGTTAATCTTCGAGCGAATTTCTGAGAGATTCAGAGTACAGATTTGTGATTCAAGTGCAAATTGG
This sequence comes from Branchinecta sandiegonensis, assembly GCA_030848855.1. Taxonomy (NCBI): domain Eukaryota; kingdom Metazoa; phylum Arthropoda; class Branchiopoda; order Anostraca; family Branchinectidae; genus Branchinecta; species Branchinecta sandiegonensis. The sequence goes on along the minus strand of JAUPMV010000017.1, from coordinate 1,348,325 downwards.
AGAGCCATTGCAAAAGACGGAACTGGTGACGTTTTTCGTCTTTTGATAAGCTGTAGACTAACTGACCGCGAGAATCTTCGAGCGCCACCAAACATGTAAGTTAAAAAGTATCTGAAGTACATGTACATGAACAACATGAAACGGAATCCGACGAAAATTTCCGATGCAAACATTCAAAGCGTCAAGTTAATCTTCGAGCGAATTTCAGAGAGATTCAGAGTACAGATTTGTGATTCAAGTGCAAATTGGAGAGCCATTGCAAAAGACGTAACTGGTGACGTTTTTCGTCTTTTGGTAAGCCGTAGACTAACTGACGGCAAGAATCCTCGAGCGCTGTCTGAACTGCGTCAACGCATAACTTCTCCCTCGATTTGAACGTAAGGAAAAGAGAGAGACATGCAACTTCTACAGAACCGCTTGAGATTAAAACACGAGAATTTAAGCAGAAATTGTGGATTCTTGAAAGTATTCGGAGGCTCGAGAGGTCTCAAAAATAACAAATGCTTTGGAGTAATAAAGATGGACATAACGACTTAATAGTATTGCGAATATCCAGTCTTTTAGCCTGCTTCGATGTCAGAAGTTCCCCCCCCCACCCCATCCGATGAATTAATTTATCCCGAGCAAACAAAAATACTAAGACATTTTTTTCTACAGCCACCATTTCCATCCTGCTACCCAAAGCTACCACTGAGCCTTCCAGTGGCGAAACCAACATTTTCTATAGATCCGTAACTGGGACAACGCAACTGGCTGATAGCTTTGATGCCTACTTTCGCCTCATGCTGGTATACCACGGGCTTCCTGAGTGGCAGACTTTTCATGTTGGCGAAGACGTCTCCTATTGGTCTGACGTGAGTTTTCGACTGGGGTGGGACTAGGTTGCTTTGAACAGCAAATAGGTCATACTAGTGACGTTTTTGATCGAAGTTTGAAGTTACCTTCAAACTCTTTAAGTACCGTTTTTGGTCGCCGGTCGCAGTTTCTTTGTCCTTCAGACTCTGACCGTCGACTTCCTGAGCTAGCAAGTTCGAAGTTTGCTTGAAACGTTGAAGAAACGGCGACCGGGCAAGGATCGCCAGAGTCGTAAGAACACTAATTCAGCAAACGGTGAACTTCGACGGCGTTTCAAAACGGAAATTAAGCAACCTGCTACAACCAAAAACGCAACTACTGTTTAGTGATCTTGGACGTAGGAAAAAAACAAAAAAATAACAGGGAAGATCCGGTACCTGACCGTTTCCTCGCTGCATGTTTTTTCCCTCAACACTCCTCTCAGTAACACATGTGGCAGTTGTTCTTTCATTCTTCTGTAGAATATTTGCTTCAATCTTCTCCATTTACTACTTATATGTGTTTTCGAAAGTTTTCTTTTTTATCAATAGCTTAATTTAAAAAAAAATTCAAACCTCCTATCAGTAATACAACTGTGGCAATGTTTATATTCTTTTTTGAGTTCCTAAATTGGCCGTTTAGAGCCTTTGGTATATTGGCAGCCCGTGCCTGTTTCCTTTTTACAAATCAATCAATCATCAATGAACGCCAACTAAAAGCCTTACATGTATTTATCCTTTTTTGGTTTCGTGGCCCGCGAGCTTTTTTGGTAATACATTCACTCATTCATTCATTATTTGCTGACCTGATGCAAGGTTCAAGGTTTTTTTTTTATTCTTAACGGTAACTAACACACGAAACATTAATAACACAATCACTTACAGTTATTTCAGGGTTTGAACCGGAGACAAAAATAAATCGAATGGTTCAAAACATTAAAAATGGCTTTGTAGAAGTGCGAGGAGTCCCCGTTATTATTCCTTAAATCTGTTTTTGGTGCATATTATTTATCGCACCTTTCTGACGAACGTTAAATAGCACCGATACAAAAAACTAATTTGTTCTATTTACTTTCATTTTTGTAAACACCCAACATCGCCTTCCCCACTGGACCGGGAATAGTAAAATAGCCGCAACTTACAATATCACTGAGCCGCTTACAACTGTTTGACAACTAACAGAGCTTCAACAATTTACGTTAATTGGCAATTTGGTGGATAATTGATGATGTCATCGCCAGTTTGTTCTGTCTCCTCTTAGCGTAGTGTTTTCTTTCCTGTTTTTATCTCACTCTGTCTATGCATTGGTGTTCTCTGACGGGTAACAAATAAAATTATTGTTATTTTTATTCCATTGCTGTCTTACAGATCCATGCCGATGAAAACGCCACTTGTGTGGGCAGGGGGGGGGGGTAGTCTACCACAAATCCCTGATTTTTGGATACCCTATGCCAAACGCTGGGTACATCTAGTATTTGGCATGGCCATGCCTAACGCTGGACACCTGTTGGTCACCTAACCCTGACCTACCTCAGTACGAAGGAGATCTGATTGGTTGATTTTTCAGCTTCACTCAAATCATCAGTGTTTTACTGGGTTACAATATCCAGCACCTGCCATAGTGTATCCAGCGTTAGGCATAGGGTATGCCAAACGTTAGACATGTTAGAAAAAAGGGAAATCTAATGCGACGCCACAGTGTTCAAGCTTCCGTCCAATTACAGTGTCCACGACTTTGTGTAAAATTTATGAATTGTTATTTATTGATGAGTTGAGTAATAAGTGCTATGTCCCCCCTTCACAGTTCGGATTTCAACCAGGTATCGGCTGCACGCATGCACTTGCCGTGGTAGCATCAGCGCTGATTGATGCCGAAAATTCCGGGGAAAGTTTGGTCTTAGCCGGTCACGATGTTCGTCGAGCTTTCGACTCTTTGATTCATGCTGCCATACTTTTGCATGCGGCGAAGCGAGGTGTAAATCGCTCTGTAATAATGTCTTTGCGGAATATGTACTCGCGGCTCCGAGTAAGGCTTAAGCTGCCTCAAAATTTAACACGGTCACCTCACCCTTGTCATTGCGGTCGTCCGGTCCCAGTTCGTAAGGGTACTCGTCAGGGGGCGATCTCCTCGCCAGAATTGTTCAATAATAGTGTCCTAGAAGCGCAATCTTTAGGTCTTTGTTCATGTGTTCTCCAAGCCATTGACATTTCTCTCGTATGTTATGCCGACGATATTTTTAATTTAAGCAGGTCAATCAAACGGGTAGAAGAAATTTTTAAAATTATGCAAACGAATACGTTCATCAAGGTCTTGAATTTAATTCGGCTAAGTCAGACGTCGTACTATTTAATTGGAACGCTGAAGGCCCCGTTCCCTCCATTGCTCTTGGTGATATCAATGTAAAACCCGTTGAGAGCATTGTTTACCTTGGTCTCCCCATTGGCTCGTCATTAAAACACACCCGCCGGCTTCTTTCTGAACATTTTGAAAGAAAAATATGCGCTTCCTATGCTCTACTTGTAAAGAATGTAAATAAATATCCAGCGTTTGGCATAGGGTATCCAAAAATCAGGGGTTTGTGGTTGACTGGGGTGGCTCGATTAAGGATCTTGGTTATTAAAGGTTAACTTCAGAAATCGAGGTTGATATCGGAAAATAACAATGAGACGGCCATGGAAAATAACCTGACCGAGCCGAAGGCGAGGCAGGTTATGAAAAATATCAGCCGAGCGCAGCGAGGTTGATATTTTTAAATGGCCGTAGAGGTTGTTATACCGATATGAACCGAGATGGAGGTGTGTTAACTATTATAACTTTTTCGAACAGAATATTTTTATAGGTAGGTCTTACTCTTCTTTGCCAATAGCGTAGGGAATTTTATTTTAACAAAGTAGCAACCCAAACCTACTGCAGACCTACTAAAATGACTACTGTAGGGAACCAAGCACTTTAATTTCTACCAATAAAGTCTTTTACTTATTTGGCGATTCAGATGCCATCTAGTGGGCGGGAAAACCTACTCTGGATCTACTAAAATGACTATTCTAGGGGTCGTGGACGTAAAAAGTAAACAATAACGAATGCCACGTGTTGATAATTCCAGAACATAGACTTTGATCAATGCTGAATAACTAGCCTTTCCTTTGGAAAGAAATGGATAGTAGGATGTTTTTTCAGTTGACAAGCTGTATTTTCAGTGGAAATCTGAGTGTGTTAAGGTATGACCTGGAGAATAGGCTGGTTGTCTTTGAGAGTAAGATGTTCTGCAATTTTTTCAATGTGAATAACTAGCTTTTGGAAAGCAAGGGATAGTAGGATGTTGTTTCAGCGGTTCAGTTGACAAGCTGTATTTTGAGTGGTAATCTGACTGTGACAAGCTATGACCAAGGGCACATACTAGTTGTCTGATAGAGTAAAATTTTCTGTCATTTTTCAACATTTATTTTCTTTCTTATTTTCTTTTTTTATATATTTCTTTCAGTATTTTTTTTTGTGTTTTTTTTACTCAAAGTCTTTTTGTAATTTATTTTTTGGAGGTCAGCTTCTACTTCTCAGTATTTGAGGAGAAGTACTCGATGAATTCAGTATTTGAGGAAAAGTGCTCGATGAACATCTGCGGAGGCGGTTACGGCTTCGTATCAGCGTCTCTGGAGGATGATACGAGGTCGTAACAACCTCCGCAAAAGTAATTGTCATAAAATAACTTCCTGTGGGACATAGGAAGATATGCATTGCATACCTGTTCGAGAAAAGTTATAGGATATTAACAAAACTACTCTTGCAGCTCTTGGTGATCAACTTTGCTCCCCATATATCAAGAAACGCTGTTGAACAGAGGCTGAAAGAAACATCCCAACCACTTTGGGAACGCGGTCGAACTGCTCAAGACATGGAGTATCTTACACGAGAGTTTCCAGTCAACAATGTGGATCCCGGACTATTCAAGATTAGGAGAACCCGGCTTCAGGATATGAGCTAGAAGAGCAACAGGATATACCATCAACTGCTAAGACTATGGTAGCGTTCCAGTGACTTATTACAAGTTATGATGATAAGGCAAGCGCCGTAGTAATAGTTATAACGCCGTCTGGAACGAAAATAATAACAACGCGGACATACGTCATCACTCTTACGGGAGCTCCTGCAGAACCGATAGTTATCACTTATGATGCTCGCGATCATCATAAGTAAACTGTAGCGATCGTAGCAGTCGTGGAATGAAAGTAATAAGAGGGAGGAACTTATTTACTTATTCGGCGGTTTATGGCAGTCAACCACAAACCCCTGATTTTTGGATACCCTCTGCCAAACGCTGGGTATATCCAGAATTTGGCATAGCCTATGCCTAACGCTGGATACCCTATGCCAAACGCTGGATAGCTGCTGGTACCCTAACCTTGACATACCTCACTACAGATGAATTCTGATTGGTTGATTTCTGAGCTTCACTCAAATCATCCATATTTCATTGGGTCCCAGTATCCAGCATTTAGCATAGTGGATCTAGCGTTAGGCATAGGGTATACCAAACGTTAGAGATACCCAGCGCTTGGCAAAGGCTTTCCCAAAATCAGGATTTGTGGTAGACTGGTCCATGGAACGGCAATAATAACAGGAAAAGTAACGATCATAACTAATAATAAGTCGCTGGAACGCTACCTATACCATACCTGACTGTATCCGGAACTCTTACACTCTCACGTCTACGCTGTGTATACGTCCTTCATAAAATCCGATGACGAATTGCCGCCAGACGCGCTAGAGGAACAATAACAATCACACGTGACATTAGGGGATAAGTTATCTGACGCGGTGAATAAGCGATTAGGCTTTCGCCTCATATCGAGTCGTGCATTAGCCCCGTTGAAAAGTCAGCCAGCACTCGGCACTGGAGTCGGAAGCCAGAAATGACAAACTTGATGACGCTTGACAGAACAGAGCTGGGTAAAGCAAAAAGAGGGGAAGAGGTTGTTTAAACAGTTTTAAACAAGGCCCAAGAGGAACTGAAAATAGCAAAACAAACCTGGATAAACGTACACCAAGAAGTAACGTTCATTGTTTTCTTTCCGATAGCGCAACTAGCGGCAAAAAAGAACTAATCTGAGAGGAACTTTATGAGGGGCGTAGACTGAGCTCTTTGAGAGAACAAACTAACTTTTACGGAGATACGTCTGTTTCCTGCAGCATTCGTCAGATTACAGAGAAATATCCGCGGAGTCTGTCCACCTCTATGCCCATCTCGCAGGAGAAAAGCCCTCGCACTTTTTACTCTTCAACCTACAGTATTTTAAAATATTTGAGTACTTTAAACTAGGCTGTGCTTTTGACAAATAACCCACGGTTTTGGCTGTTTTGAGCTTTTTCCGAAACCCGTTGACTTATAGCGAAAACAGGGGAAACAATTTCCATGACAGGTTTTTCTGATGTAAAAACTTCTCGCAGACAACCGTCAACAGCGTGATACACATCGAAGATAGCAAAACATGGCAAGTGAGAAAAATCAGCACGGTTTTGTTAGAGGGGTTAGAATGTACCGTACGAAATTGGGGTCTCCGGGTTTAGAAATATATGAAGTGATTATGAAAGTAGGTTGCATTAGTATTATAGGTAATCCATTAAGGGTTTCCTTTAAGGGTTTTTTGGCATCCTTTAAAGGTTTCAGACACATTATGAGACAGTCATGTATGCTTGAAGGAAATAGCTTTGATTCCGATGGAAAGTTCATTTAAAGTTTAACTGAAAAGCCAGTTTATTTTTCTGTCATTCGATCTTAGTACATTGCATTATTTGGATTGTGTTAAGAGATTTTTCTTATTTTTCACTATTTATCTACTTTGCAGTTCTACATAATATCTACGGCCGTCCTCACAACGCAAAATTCTACTAGGAGGCGGAAAATTTTAATCTAATACAAAAGCGGCTTTTCAGTGACCAGTGATCAGCTGCGGATGTTGGGTGGCTTACTACGTGAAAAAATATTTTTCGAAAATTTATCTAATTTGCAGTTCTACACAATATCTACGGCCGTCCTCACAACGCAAAATTCTACTAGGAGGCGGAAAATCTGAATCTAATACAAAAGCGGCTTTTCAGTTACCAGTGATCAGCTCGCGGATGTTGGGTGGTTTACTATGTGAAAAACTATTTTTCGAAAATCTTTTTCTTCAAGCATACAAACCAGGTACAAGAAAAGAGGTACCACAAATCCGACACGGAAATTCCACTATATAAAAACTGATTATTCGTGAATACGTCCTTCATAAAAATCCGATGACGAATTGCCGCCAGACGCGCTAGAGGAACAATAACAATCACACATGAAATTGGGGGATAAGTTTTGTGACGGGTGAATAAGCGATTAAGCTTTCGCTTCATACCGAGTCGCGCATTAGCCCCGTTGAAAAGTCAGACAGCACTCGGCACTGAAGTCGGAAGCCAGGAGTGACAAACTTGATGACGCTTGACAGAACAGAGTTGGGTAAAGTAAAAAGAGGGGAAGAGTCATTTTAAACAGTTTTAAACATGGTTAGGCCTAACAGGAACTGAAAATAGCAAAACAAACCTGGATAAACGTACACTAAGAAGTAACGTGCATTGTTTTCTTTATGATAGCGCACCTAGGGGCCAAAAAAGAACTAATCTGAGAGGAATTTTATGAGGGGCGTATAGTGGAGCATCGAAGTAATGTATTTTCTTCGGGGTCTTCCGAGTCTATTTAAGTGAATAAATGATGCGTGACTAGATTGTCCTAACTCAGCTCTTTTCAGTTAAACATTAAGCTTCTGTATTCTCCGCGGTCTTGCACTTTCTCTGAGAAACTGTTTGCTCGTTTCAAATAACAGTACCATCAGTATGTTGTGTAATCCGTGGCTTCGATTATCTCTGCCTGTCTGCGTAAAAATATAAGAGCCAGAAGGATGTGGGTTATTTTTGTGTCTCTATCGTTATTATTACTGTTTTGTTGTGGAGTGTTAGAGTATGTAAAATTACTGAATCGAATTTTTAAAGGACCTAATAGCCTTGTCCCGTTTTACTTTAGAGGACCCTCTTGCTTATTCTGCCTTTTATAATTGGCCCCTCATAAAATTCCTCTCAGATTAGTTATTTTTTGGCCGCTAGGTGCGCTATCGTAAAGAAAACAATGACACGTTATTTCTTAGGATACGTTTATCCAGGTTTGTTTTGCTATTTTCAATTCCTCTTAGGTCTAACCATGTTTAAAACTGTTTAAAATGCCTCTCTTTAAAATACCTCTTCCCCTCTTTTTGCTTCACCCAACTCTGTTCTGTCAAGCGTCATCAAGTTTGGCATTCCTGAATTCCGACTTCAGTGTTGAGTGCTGACTGACTTCTCCGCAGGGCTAATGTGCGACTCAATATGAAGTAAAAGCTTCATCACTTGTTCACCCGTCAGATAACTTATCCCCCGATCTCACGTGTCATTGTTATTGTTCCTCTATCGCGTCTGGCGGCAATTGGTCATCGGATTTCATGAAGGACGTATATACCTAGCTTCCTTATGGAATTATAAGTTTTTGAAATCCACGTATTTCTCCATTGTTTCGTTTTATGCCTACAAATTTTTAGGGGCTTTTCGACCGTGCCGAGTTTTGCCCGTTACACAACGCAAAGTTTGCCAGAATCTTCAACGTCCGCTGACAACACGGATATGAGAATCTTCTGTTTTTGACTAATTTTCTTTGCTTAGTTTTCGTACTTTTTATACACGGCGCGTTCGGTTTTCAAAAGTTTTGCGCCCAGCGCCGCATCGGAGAGCAGGACGGCTGTGCAGAGTCGTCAAGCGCTAACAAGAAAATCGCTAAATTCAGATGGAAAGTAATGGTATTTTCGAGAAAGTTTTTTCGGATCCATTTCCGAGTGAAAAGATCATTTCTGGTAGGAGTTGTGTTCTAACACTTTCAGCTTTGGGACCTTCCGACGAGAAGCTGTGTCGAGACTTTGGTATCAAATTACTAACCCTAGTTTCCATTCCCTTTGCACAGCTGTACCTTCGAGCCGGGTTGTGTGCAACCTCTTGTGCAGAGCAAGTATCCATGCTGGCTCTCCCGTCCTGTGAAAATGACGGAAATCGAAACAGCTTCAATTTCACAAGAAAATTTAGTTTTGTTTTCTGAGCTTATGCTTCATTATTTGTCCAACATGGTCACGCCATTTGGGTCACGGTCACGCTATTTGGCCTTCGGACACGATCTGTATTGTTTTTTGAAATAAACAAAAAATTATGACCTCTACAGAAGGAAGACTGTCGGATCTTTATCAGTAAAGAGATCATTGTAGGAACACGGCCTACAGTAACTGCAATAGTTGCGTTTTTGCAGATACCATGGTAGCCTATCTGATACCACGTCTAAAGTCGTTTTTGCAGTTATCGTGGTATCTGATACCACGGTCAAAAGACGTTTTTGTAGATATCGTGGTATCTAATATTCAGATACCACGGTGAGTCATCTGAGTCATCTCACATGAATTTTTTTTCAAATTGGTGGGAAAGAAGTTTGGCACTCAGTGATGTGACTGAATATCAGACTTAGAAAAGCGCAATTTCGGCAGTTGTTGTTTTTGCAGAGCAACCGTAGATATACAACGATAACTGAAAAAAAAACGACTAATACCATGGTTATCCGCAAAAACGCAACTAATGTATGGACGGCGGTCTGAGTTTCTGTGAGTCTGAGTTTCTGGACTGGATCCTTGTGAGCGAAGTTGGAGTGGGGGGCCTATAATCAAGTTGATAGGTGATGGGGTTGGGGAGTCTCTAGGTAGGTAGTTAAGGTTCCTCTGAGGACAAAGCAAACAAAGCAAGGCTTGGCAAGCAGAGGAGGGAAGGTGGTAAGCCCCAAGCTGACAAAAAGGCTCCCTCGCAAGGTAGCTATTGCGGTTGAAAAGTTGCAGCCAATCAAATGTGCCCACAAGAGGTTTGCAAAGAGTCTTCTCCCTTCATTTCTAAGTTGTACAACGAAGCATAAGCTGTGCTGCTAGTTTAAATTCATGATGATATTTATGACCGTTGTAGCCCTATATACGTAGGCATATTATGATTTATGTGCGTGCACATAAGTTGTATCCATGACTATACCAAACAAATTTGACGTGAGCCATGATAAGCCTTTGGTGAATAAAAGATTTATCTATCTATCCATCTATTTAGACGATCTCCTGTTTCACTGGCATCGTCCAGGAGTGGGATGCGTTGCTGGGGGCAAAATATCCGGCGATTCCCGTGGTTTGCCCTTTCTCTAGGTACTCGCAGAGATGGGCGAATCCGAATCCGGATTCGTCCTTTTGGCCGTATTCGAATCTTCTGCTTGTCAGGCTTGATTCGGATTCGAATTCCAAACCCTGAATCTTACGAATCCGCTCCTATTTTTAAACTTTTCCCGATTTTTACATATTGTGATTTAGGTTTTGTCCTTAACGAATTCATTACGGGTTGCCAAGAGGAAACCCATACTACAACAACCACACATAGAAACTTTGAAATATGGTTTACAACGCCCAATTAACCATCTCATTTGCCTTAGGCATCAGTACTTTTTCATCACCTCTGATTTTTAAACTATAACCTATTATATGATCTGGTTTTTCTTAAGGTTGGAATCGAACCCGGATTCGATCCCGCACTCGAATCCTCAGAATGAAAAGGTGGATTCGGATTCGAATCCTTTCATGATCGGATTCGCCCATCTCTGGGTAACCGTTTTTCTGCTGGGTCTTCTGCCGCTTGTCTTAGAAAACCTCACCACTTATTCTATCGCTTGAGATCGGGGCCCAAAGCCGTTCTAGGCCAAAGTCCAACGCCTTAAACACTCGAGACGTCGTCTTATTCACGAGACCGAGCTAACGAGCTCGTATCCCTGCCGCTCCCCAGCGATCAAATTATATTGTCACGAAGTGTTTTAGAAATTAAAGAACTGACGACATTAGTGACTTTTAGAACCCGGTCAAAGTAGGCTCAAGACGGCGAAGGTTAAGACGTAGAGTCGTTCTGAACAGGGATATCCGCGAAAAATCTGCGTTATTTCAAATCTGCGCCGTTTTGAGACTAGTGTGAGCAGCGTCTTCTTGAGGAATCTATTGACAAATGATTGCAATAGTTGCGTTTCTTGCCGTCATCCAGTTAACCGACCTGCGAGACTTCTCTCTATAAGCCGTTTTCTTTCTTCGGTTAACCGACCTAAATCTTTATAAGCTGTTTTTTCGTCGCCGTTCGTCGGTCGGTTAACCGACCTGTGGACTGAGGTCTCAGCTCCATCCAACCGACCTACGCTCTTGGCACGGCGCGAAATTCAAAATTCTCATTGGAGAGATAGGCGCCTGCAACTGGAAGACGCCATTTTTTCTTATAAGCCGTTTTTCAGAGCTCAGTCGAACCGACCGGCGAGACGAAAAAATGGTCAATAGTGGCAAGAAGGTAGGTTAACCGACCTACGGAGGAAAGGCAAAACACGCAACTAATGTTTTTTTGTTTTTTTTTACCATATGGCGTTTTTCCGTGCTCCCACAGACAGGTTGTGGGTCGATTATGGCTCGAAAAGAGCGTTTCCGTGCCCTTTCCTGCGGCCTACAAGTGTGTTTCCGCGCCAACAAGACTTTCGTGGCTCGCTTTGCGGCTACAGTTCGACAAACAACTGCCGAGGTGATTGTCGATTTTGTGGCTCGATTTTGGCGGGAAATTCAAATTTAGCAGCAAAATAACGTCAAAGCAATAAAATTTAAAACTTTCTCAAGTACAGACATAAAACTGAAGATCCTTTTTGCACGGAATGGTAAGGACGAAAGCCTGGAGTTCTGTTTATTCAGATTTTTCTTTATGCATACAGACATCTGAAATTATCGCCCAAAAAATAGACAAAAGGGCGTTTCCGCGATTTTCATCTAATGTGGCTCGACTTTGTGGCACACAATCTCGTTTCCGCGAAAAACACCCGAAAGTGTGTGGCCCACAATGGTGTCACGGAAAAACGCCTATAGGCTGTGCGTGAACCGGCAAAAATAGCAAGCGGCTATGCCTGTGCGCGATTAGCTTTAAGGCCTTTTTCCGCGACACAGTTGTGGGCCACACACTTCCGAGTGTTTTTCACGGAAACTACGATTATGTGCCACACAATCGAGCCACTAGTTGAAACTCACGGAAACACCCGCTTTGTTTATTTTTTTGGCGGCAATTTCAAATATCTAAAAATAAAAATATTCATTTAAAATCTCAATAAATAGAACTCCAGGCTTATTTCCTTACCATTCTGTACAATAGGCATCTTCAGTTTTAAGTCTACATGCTTGAGAAAGTAGTTAGCTTTATTGTTTAGACACTATTTTGCTCCTTAATTTGAACTTCCCGCCAGAATCGAGCCACAAAATCGACTATCACCTCGCCAGTTGTTTGTCGATTTTGAGCCACGAAAATCTCGTTGGTCCGCGACCGCGGTTAGACCGCGAAACATTCTTTTCGAGCCACAGTCGACCCAAACAAACTGTTTGTGGGAGCACAGAAAAACGCCTTTGGACGAAATGTACTCCTTGCTTATGTGTTAATAGACGGCTTATAAATGTATGTTTAATCAAGGTGAAAATAGAGACAAAGTGTGCACGACCGCAATCTCTCACTTCAACAATTTAACTGAACAACATGCACGTGTTGCCCTTTGGCGATAACTTGCAAGAATAGGTTGTCATTAGTAATTACCTAATATGGTTCTTGTTTTTCAGCAGGACATCTGCGAAACAAGACAACTTTCAGACGGAAGGACACACCCATCCAGGCATGACATAAAGGATTTTGAAAACTAGAGATCGTAACTGAAACTAGCTATTCCTCAGAATCTGCCAGAAAAACTGTAGGATTATTTTTCTAGGTAACCGCACCCTCACATCAAACCAAAGGACCGGCGTGCTTTTTTTTTGTTCGCGGAAATATATACTTCTTTTCGATACTTCATTTCATCCTGACTCTTGAACTTACTCTTCAGTAAACAACCTTAGCCACCACTACCTCTTTACTCATTTCCAGACTGGAAATCACTTCGCAGAACTCCCATGCACTCTGGCTCTTGAACTTGCTGTTCAGTGAGCCATCACTACCTTTTCACCTATTTCTATACTGGACTAGGGTTCTTATAGCTAGTTTGCGGAGCATAGAAAATGCCGGACATGGCTTCCTGCACAGCCCTCATACAGGACGTTACCTCCGAGTAACCACCTGCCCTCTCAACGGTTGTTGCACCCCGTATATGCTTCAGATAGCCCTTCTTTTTAATATCCTCGGCTGAAGGAGGGGCAGGGCCACCTAGCTTCAAAACCGGAGGCTCATAAACATATAGAGGATGTTCCGCTGGTTTCGGTATGGGTAGAAAGGAGCTAGGACCTCCTCGACCGATGGTAACTCCACTAGAAAATTGCGTAGCTTTAGGTGGAGGAGGAGGCTTCTCGATTTTTTCTTCCTCCTTTTTGTTCTTTAAAGTTGTTGCAGCATGGGATTGGATAATCGTTTTTGCGTCAACGTCAGAGAATATTAGCTCATCTATCAAGGCTTCTTTTGCTTTTAATTTCTTCTTTCTCTCTTCCAAATCTTGTTTTTCTTGTGTGCTCTGTCCTTTGTCTTTTTCCGACTGTTCTTGTTCTAGCACCATTTCCAACTCTACCTCTTCTTGGCTAGGTCGCAAGCGATTTCTTGCTATGATTTCTTTATTTTCTTTCTTATACTGTTCTATCTTCTTGTTTGTACCAAGGATATCTATGCCACTCGCTAGATTAAAAATGATATTCTCCACTTCTTCTATGTAGTCGTTGTAGTCTCGAAGGTTACTGAAATCCTCTGGTCTCTTATTGAACTCTTTCAGGACTCGCTTACGTATGTCAACTTCTTTTTCAACAGATGGATCCTCGAACATGAGGACTCTGTAGCTGCTTCGCTTGAGTGGGGCATTGCATTCCGCACACTTGCCAGCTCCTAAGACAAGGAAGACATATTAAAATTCGTGACCGAGCAAACAACCTAATTTTGGTTCCAACAGATTCGAAATTCCGCAACCGGGTTAAATTAGATTAGATTAGATTATTTTATTGCTAAATAACATAATAACCAATCATGATAGGTAACCGCCCATGAGAAGACATAGAGCGTGTTCCACCCTCGTACCAACAGTAACTATTAGTTACTAAATCCGTTCCAACCTCACGAAAAGTTACTATGCTGACCGTTCCAGCCTTCTCGAAATAGTAAGGAATAGTAACTATTTGCTTACCACGCTCGGGAGCGTAGTAACTACAGATATCTGTCACGTGATTGGTCGGATTCGCCCGTTGCATGATATTCTGCTGGAAAACAGAAAAATCGTTCCAGCCTTGACGACAGAAAGGAAGAATTTGTGACGTCATGCGTAGTAACTGCGGTAAATAGGATGGAACACGTTCATAAATGCACTGGCACTGGGCGGACTTAAACTTAACTTAAACAATAACTTAATTTCATTTCAACACTAATTAATCATTTTTTTCCTTATAAGACACAAAAGAAAAAAGAAGAAAGAAAAGATAAATAAATAAAAGTAATAAAAAAGAAATAATAACTTATAACTTCATTCCCTGAGTCGTGACTCCTCACCCTCCAACAAAAATTCTTTATTCTTTTTTTAAACATCTGTTGATGTTCAGCCGCCTTAACACCATCACCTTTAACTTTCTGAAACATGCTACTGTAATATTAGTCTCTTTAACGTAGGCACCTATCAAACGGACTGCCTTATTCTGTAAAATCTGTACACGCTTAAAATTACTAATTAAATTGCTAGCCCATAATACACAGCCGTAAGATATATAGGGGCTAATAATCGCATAAAAAATTAGCAGCAGCCTCTCAATTTCGCAAGCAGGTCGAGGAAATCGATCTGTTTTTTCGAAGTTCGTATCAAAACCTGGACGCACTTATCTTAATCCAATCTTTAACTTCTGTCTGATCCGAGCTTACCCTCTCTTGTGCAGGACCGGACACAGAAAACCAGGGCCCCTAGACGAGTCCTCGGGGTCGAGTCGTCAGGGTTGAGTCGTGGCCCTTTAATTTTGGTAACTTTTGTTTTGGTAACTTCTTTATTGATTTTACGGACTTTGAAACCCCTGGGCACTTAACAGAGTGGGGGCCCCTTTTTTGGTAGGTAATTTAGCAAAATCAAACTTTTTTTATTTTTTTTTAACGGACTCTGACTTTATGCATTGGACAAGCAGACTCAGAAATTAGACAAGCAAGTAGAGTACCAGCTATCCTTTTTTACACGTTATAATTACCACTGAACCTCAGTGGCCCCCTGCCTGACCACAGGCAGAAGTTCGCCACTGCTCTCGTGTGAAGACCAGCGAAGATTTCAGGCATGAAACAGTCTTCTCCTACATAGCAAAACGTTGTGAGCAAGAACGGAAATACAAATGAAAAGTGAAGTTATTCCGTGATGATTCATTAGGCGTATTCTCGCCGTTCCCCGAGGACGAAGTGAACGGCGATTCGCGTACAGAAACAGCGAGAGCACGGGGAATGCTTCAAAAATGGATTTTGTTCGAAAAATATGTAGTTGACGAAATTAGTCTGGATCCACTTTGGTTTTGTTTATTCTGATTGTTTTTAATTAATTTTAAATTGCACCAACGCCAGCAAAAACTGATTCTCCTCCGAATCTGAAAGGGAGTCCTTTTTATGGCACTTGAGCTTACTCAAGTGCCATATAGCGATCGTAATGTCTGTCGGTCTGTCCGCATTTTGCTAGTTTGGGCACTTCCACATGACCTAGGACGATAAAACTTGGCACCCATATCAGGGACCCAGCCGGATTAACTTGGGAATAATCACTTCCCCGATCTGACCATCAATGGGGGAGTGGAAACATGGGGAATCCGGAAATTGGTAACATTCATAACTTTGGAGCGGATAACCGGGCGTGCATTAAACTTGACAGGTATCAAGAACAAATGTCTTGGATGTTCATTGTCAAATTCGGATCGATCCGGTAACTGGGCGGGGGGGGGGGGGGCTGGAGGGGGGCACCCGAAATGCTTTTTCTGGTTTTCGTTCAAACCCCTACCCCTTTCTTCGCACTAGTATAGCTCTGCGCATGGATGAGTCATTCTTTCATCACACCAGTATAGCTTTGCTCGTGGATTCTTTGCAAGAATTCGTTCGGAGAGAGATAGATAAACGGAAGGTCGAAGGGGTTGGCAAAATATGTTTATTGAACCTAAATAGGGGTTGATATAGCGGATAATCAGGCCTGCATTAAACTTGATAGGGATCAAGAACAAATGTCTTGGATGTTCATTGTCAAATTCGGATCGGATCCGGTAACTGGGCGGGGGGGGGGGCTGGAGGGGGACAACCGAAATGCTTTTTCTAGTTTTCGTCAAACCCCTACCCCTTTCTTCGCACTAGTATAGCTCTGCGCATGGATGGGTCATTCTTTCATCACACTCTGCTCGTGGATTCTTTGCAAGAATTCGTTCGGAGGGGTTGGCAAAATTTGTTGTTGGACCTTGGTAGGGGTTGATATAGATTAGGGGGTGCTAGGATGATGAAACTTGGCAGGCGTATCAGTGACCCGACCAAACCAACCTGGAGATACTCAGTTTCCCGATCCGACCATCTTGGGGGAGTGGAGGGTGGGGGAATCCGGAAAATTGAGTGGTGTGTAACTTTCGAACGGGGGATCGGATTGAAATGAAACTTGATCCTGAAGAAATGACATATCTCTGATGTTCCATTTGAAGTCCGAACTGGATTCGACAGCTATGGAGGAGTTGGGGGGGGGGGGCGGAAATCCCGAGAAATGGTTAGAATGGAGGGATCCGAGTGAAACTTGCTGGGAATAACCAGCATCTGCTCACGATAAATCGATTACACATTTGGACTGGCGAGTCATGCGTAACTTTGGAACCGGTGATCGGATTTGAGTGAAATTTTGTAATTGAACAGAGGACATGTCTCTGGTGATCTTTCCGTCCGGACCGGATCCGACAACGACTGGGGGGGGGGGGGGAATATGCGACCGGCTTAGACTGGAGAGATCGGGATGGAACTTTGCGGGAATAACTAGCAGATACTCCGGATAGATCATTTACAGAACCGGATTGGCTCAGGCGACTGTGGGGGGGAGTTTAAGGGGGAGTCCGGAATTCCGGTGATCGCGAGTAAAGGTACTTCCAAATGTGCTAGGACGATGAAACTTCGCTCGAATATTTGCTTAGAATTCGCCACTTTCCAACTCCGACCATTCCTTAAAGTACCAATCATGACCGCAAATTAAGAAAAATACTTTTAAGCAAAATATGCATTTTCATGATCCCCATGAGCCCATTACCATTTTTTGCCTCAAAGGTTTTGCTTACAAATGAGGTTCTAGCTCCCTTAAAGTGCGCATCTTCACCGCAAGGTCGAAAAGTACTTTTTATCAAACGATACATCTCAACCCATGATCCTTTGTGCCACAAGGGTTCTACTTTTGACCAAACTGTATATATCAATGATCCCTAAGAACCTGCTATCGGTTTTGCCTCAAGGGTTTTGCTTATAGATGCATTTCTAGCGCCTTTAAAACGGGAAATTACACAGCAACAATTCAAAGAAGAAACGTACTTGATATAAATGTCGAAACCATATTGAAGACCATTGAACCGCCCAACGAAGAAGATGAGTTCTAGAAATGCCTTTTACAGTACTTTTTACTTACTAGTGTATAATAAAATAATATTCGACTCTGTACAAAACTCCCAAACAAAAACTCCCGCCAACATTTTGCTTATTCTTGCAAGTGCCATATGAGCTTTCAGCTCTTGTTTATGATGGTGATGATAATCGGAAAATTCTCCCTCCGTGGGGAATCTCGAGAATACGGGGAGTGAGTCCCCGGGACAAACAAAAACGCGGGGACTCCTCAAGTCGAGTTCTCAGGGAACGGCGAGTATACGCCTGTTGTGTGCACGGAAGGAATTTAAAGGACACCCCGCACCATTTAGTGCTTCTGCTAAGATGTTGTGAGATAGTTTACCACTTTAAAACTTAGCTATGCTGAAAGAAAATTACGCAAAGCTTCGGCTGTTTTTAGACCAATAAGATTATCAGAAAGAATTTTTGGGAGCCTGATACGTCACGTAAAAGAACAAGCTTGGCAAGCGTGATACGCAGCGTAATGCTAACAGACGACACAGGATACACTCATGAAGTGAAGAACCTCGGAACGAGAATGGATGGAAATACTACAGAAGTAGACTGAATTACTATAATCAGTGCGACACGTCCTTTAAGAATCCCGGTACTGTCAGTGATATTTTCGTCGAAAGAAAAGGTTGGAGGTATCGCAAAATACAAAGAGGAGTTGATTTTAATCAGAAACAGCGTGTTCTGAGACCCTCCTTAAGCCACATAGTGTAATGCATGTAAAAAAAAAAAAATTTGTGTTTCTGTTTTTGTTTATAAGATAAGATAAGATTTCTCTTCAATGCCCAAACAAAGCAGTACGAACTATACAAATGGGAAAGAATAACCTAATCCAAAATTCAAAATAATTGGGCAGGTCAACAATCCGGGTTTACATAGTAGTAATCATGAGGCTGATAAAGCTGTTGCAGTGGGTTCTTGTAGTCAGATCAAATAATCCACACAAGTCCATCACTAAAAGTCTTCTAGTGAGCTGTGAAAACCGTTTCTCTTGTTTAACCGACTCAGCTTCAGGCTCACGTATTCAACAAGACCAAAGGTTTCGATGGAATATTTGATTCAGACAATTTGGTCTTGTAGATATCCAGTCTTCAGAGGCCAATGGCTAATTATCTGAGAAAATCCAGTTCAGATATGGATTCAGCATGTGTGTATTTACCCATAGCTAATACGTCATTCTACTTTGACGAAATTGATCAAATCTTCCTGCCTTACTTCTGCCAAATCTCCGGATTCGACCGGATTCCGGGTGAACTACTGGTCTGGCAAAAACTAAAGCTCAAAAACGAATTCAGCGTATCTCCTTACCCCTATCCTATATCGAATCTCTACCGAAGATACCGGGCGAACTATAGTTCGAAGATACCGGTAGAAAATGATTATTAAAAGCGGATTCAGCATGATCTTATTACCCCTAAACCGAACATCTAATCAACTATAGATAAAACTTTTACTTTTTAACAAATTTTCCGGCTTTGGCCAGATTCCGGGCGAACTACTTGTCCGGTGAGAAAATATTTCATATTCGTGTTCAGCATGTCCTCTTAAACCTAAATCATTAGTTAAAAAAAAAAAAAAAGTTCGCCCCTTAATCTGAACCCCCTCCTCCACCCCTAAATTTTGATCCAGAGAGCCCATCTACAAACTTGACCTCTTCCATCACACCAAGTTTCATCAAAATATCTCATTCCCTTCTAGAGTTATCATAATCTTAGACCGACGGACAGACGGACGGACGGACAACTCTTATGAAGTCATAGGTATCACTCCACTTACGTTTTGGGATCCCTATAGCTAGAAATATCATTCTAGAACTGTCCTGAACCTCAAGAGTCAAGACTGGAGTAAAGCCGACAATCGATTTCAAACTGGGAATGATTCAATAAGATAACTCAAACCAATGAAAAATTAACCAAGGATTAGGCAGATCCTACATTTCCATTTATCTGCCTAACAAAATAATAATTTTATTAGCCATTTAAGATTTAGCTAATTTAAATTTGCTCTTTGTTGTCACATGTCTTCATTATAGTGCATCTCTTCTTTATTTCTCTATTGACTTGACAATTGACCTTTGTGGGCACTAAATAAATTGTCAAAACTAAAGGCCTATGATGGGCATATTTTACAACTCAGATACACTACTTAAAGGGCACTGGATAGCCTACCTCCAACCCTGAAGAGGGATTCCACACAGTTTTCACAGAGTGTATGTCCACACACATTCACTAGAAGTACCAACGATGGCTTCCTATACTTTGATGTCTTGCATCTAGGACAAACCTGTTCTTCCATGCTAGAAGAAAAGAAAATTATAAGAAGGCTTGTAAACACAGTTAACATCGGCTGCGGTAGCATCCAGGAGAGGGGGTATGATGGAATTCTGACTATGGGGAACCCGCTAAAGTTTGTTTATTGTAAAAAGTGCCTTCAGATCCTCAATAGGGAGACCAGCCGTGATTGGGACACGTCTATATGTGGGACATTGAGGTTTTTCTAATAGAAAGTTTGAGCAAAAATTCTAGTTAGAACCACTGCTGAACCGCCCTCTAGGGGCGGACTCTTAGGTCTAGTTACGGCCATTGCTATTTTGACCCTGTTTGTAAATTCGATGGAGAACTTTAAAGTTGAGCAAATCCTCAGAGGATGGAGATAGAAGATCGAATGATAGCTACAAATGAAGCCTAGTTATTGGGCTTCTTCTAAGACATCACCATTTCGTATATGAGCACCATTTGTCATGAAAATTCAGGTCACTTGAACTTCAGGTCAAAATGAGGATGCCTGGGACACAACGAAATCGGGCTCTTTTGCCACTATTTCCCAACCATCCCGTTCATAAACAGAATAGTTATACATTATCATCTCACTTTATTCGCTGCTTTCACGCTGTTCGTTAACAGCATGGAATGCTTCTGAGCATCCCGAAGATGTGAAACAAGGCCATTTTCTGATTTTATGGCACTTGCCTTCAGGCCAAGTCCATCTACCGATCACTTTTCCGTCGGTCGGTCAGTCCGGTGATCGCGAGTTAAGTAGCGTGCACACACGGTCCAAATTTCGCAGTCCGGTGCGAATTTCCTTCTCCGCTCCGGAATTTTGACGCATCGCATGCGGATTCGGTCCAATAATTTCGTTCCGATTCGAGTAGAAAATATTCTATTTTTCCGGAGCGAATTTTAAACGCATGCGAAATTGTGCTCTGAGAACTGAATTATAAGCTGTGTTTGAAATTTTAATTGTTTATACGACCTATTTAATGTCAGCTGCGAAACCATGTTTGTTAGAGAAAGATCTTGGCTGCCAATGTCTGCTGAATGCAAGCTACCAGGTAGGCAAACTCAAATGTTTACTAGGCTATCTACTGAATATCACATCAGATCAGAGTGGAAGGATCGGGATGGAACTTGGTGGGAAGAACAAAAACGAGCCCTAGATACATCTTTCACAGAGCCGGACCCGATCCGCGCATTATTGGTGGAGTGAAGGGGGGTCCGGAATTCCGGTGATGGCGAGTGTTAAGGTACTTCGAGATGTGCTAGGACGATGCTGGTACATTAAAGATCGATAAGATTGGCTTGGAAATAGTCACTCCCAGATTCGACCATCCTGGGGGGGGGGGGGGGAATGAAGGGAAGGAAAATCCGAAAACTTGAGATATGCCCATCTTCCAAAACGGTGATCAGATCTTAATGAAACTTGATAATTGGAAAGAGTACATGCCTCTGATCTTTTCATCAGACGTTTTTCATCATTTCCGAAGTGCAATTGAAGGTAAAGTGTGCATCTTCACCGTAAACTGCTTAAAAATTAGTTTTGGCGAGAAGACAGATTTTCATGATCTACAAGGGCCCATGATCGTCTTTACCTTAAGGCTTTTACTTACGAATGAATTCCTTAAAGTACTCATCTTGATCGCAAATTAAAAAAAATTCTTTTGAGGAAACAATACATTTAATGATCCCTAAGGACCCATGATCATTTCTATCTCAAGGGTTTTGCTTACAAATGAATTTCTAGCCCCCTGAAAGTGCCCATCATTACCGCTAAGTACAAACAAAAACTTTCGATTAAATGATGCATTTGCATGGTACCCAATGGACTCTGAACATTCGTGCCTCAAGGATTTTGTTTACAAAGGATCACAATAAACCTTGAGTTGACAAAGTCCAACAGTCATCCCCTGACCCAATTTTGCAAGCGCCATATGAGCTTCTAGCTCTTGTTTAATATTGTATATGTGAACAAACCTAGATAAGACGTGAAGGAAACTAAAGTACAAAATCCACTATGATGAAAAAGAGGGAAGTAAAATTTCTAAGTTTTAGTGATGATGATGACCGGTTCATACGGAAGAATGAAAGCAGTGACGAATCTCTTCATGTGGGAGATTTTCCGGGAAGCGTGAAAAATTAATGACTTTGTTTTAGTCATCTTCTGGTGGCAAAAGGAAGTCAAAACCTTTGTCGTCAAAATCAAGCTGTTTTTCACAGAAATTATAACATGAAAAAAATGCGGAAATCACCCAAATTTGTATGGACAGATGAGGAATCTCTGGAAGAAGAAATCTTTGTTGTGCTTAAATTCAGAGATCCCATGAGCTTGGGTGAAACCAGTCTACCACAAACCCCCGGTTTTGGGAAAACCTATGTCAAACGCTGAATATATCCAGCATTTGGTATACCCTATGCCTAACCCTGGATACAGTATGCCAAATGCTGGATACTTGAACCCAATAAGATACTGATGATTTGAGTGAAGCTCTGAAACCAACCAATCAGAACTCATCTATAGTGGGGTAGGTCAGGGTTAGGGTACCAAGAGCTATCCAGCGTTTGGCATAGGGTATCCCGGGGTATCCAGCATTAGGCACAGGCTATGCCAAATTAGATATACACGACGTTTGGCAGAGGGTATCCAAAAATCAGAGTTTTGTGGATGACTAGGTGAAACAGAACGAGTGGCTAAGCACTTCATCTTTGCTGAAGATCCTCCATAAATCGAGACATTTCATTATCATTCAAACTTACCCTTGAGTAGAACCAAATCCCACATTCCAGGTCACAAGATTATTTAAAAGAATGTCCAACCTGACCCCATCCTGAGCTAGCTTACCACAAATGTCTAAGTTTTGGACAAGCTGTTCAAAGCAGTCCAGTAGCCTACAGTAAGCCCATATGTTTACTGCTTCTTCCACACAGCGATACCAGCATACAATTGTTTTCAAGTAAAAATGAAATCTAGGTTTTTACCAAATTAGTTCATACTGCTACTGCTCTGGGGAATAAAGAGTGCACATATGTACGAGTACCATGCTCACCCCTGCCAGCATGCAGCCAGCATGCTCTAGCTTATGAGCATGGATATAAAAAAAAAACTTAGGGCATATTCCATCCTTCTAACAATAGTCACACTCTTTGTCACCTATCTACCTAGGCCTGGGTTAGTTTGCCCATTTTTGGCACCAAGAGCTTACTCTGCACTATTCTTTTGACTGTTACTGGACCAAGGCCTTTCTCCTTTCTGCTCAGGCCTGCGGAGAAAGGAGATTGGCAACTCCGAGCTGACTCCGAGGTGGGTTGACCAATCTGCTCAGGAGAATGGTGCCATACTCCTCATTACCAGAAAACGGCCAAATTAGCAGAAAGGACAGAGGATTTGGGAGAGAGGCCTTCGATCTGTTTTGACACAAAATGCGACTAATACTAACTATTAGTTACTATTTTCATTCCAGCCCAAACCCAGAGTAGCCAACTAACTGGTTGCAAATATTTGGCAGTATAAGGTATTTCTTATAGATAAACTGGTCAATTCTGGGTGTTGACTAAGTTGTATCTGAATTCCATACTGTCTTGTCATAAATAGCAACTTCATGTGATTGAGGACCCAACATACGATTTGATTGTCCCTAGGTCATTTTATAGATATAAACTCAACAGGTGCTCGCATGCTCTAGGTACTATATATTCAAATTAAAAATACTTTAAAAAAAACTGTCATACGACTGCTGCGATAAAATAAAGTTCTTGAGCTTACATCACTTTTGCACTTTCTACAGACTAAGAAAAGAAAGACGACACTTTGTTGGATTTATTGGTCTTCCTTCCTTCACGTGTTTGGAAGACTTTAAACTTCTTGCCGTCTTCTTGCAGCCAGCTTGCAGCATAGAGTCAACAAAAACTTGGCGTTGGGTTGATGAAGAAGGTGAACAGAGGTTATAAAAAAGGTCCAAAATTCGAACCTGCTAGAGCTTGGTGACACTTGGTTGGATTATTTCGGGGCCGAAGTGGTCACACTAGAGCCAAGAAAAGGCAGCTTTTTAGGTTGCTGAATTAGAAAAAAAGAAAAAGAACAAGATATGTATATATGTGTGTTGTTGTTCTAAATTCAGGGGATCAGTTAGAGCGAAACAGCGTTGCTAATTATATTACAGGAAACAGACCGGTATTTTTCTGATGTTGGCTACAGAAATAATGTAAATAAATGATATTTGATAGTGCTAAACGGACACGTAAGCTGAATTTTATTAGAGCTACATTTCAGCTTTTCATGCCAAGGGTCCTCTCCTTGTGGGGAAAAAAAGTATTTTCACTAGAAAAAAAGATATTTCTTTGTTGTTCTCCAGTAGAAAACATTAAATAGACATGAAATAGATGTGACTGATGGTATTTTGACATCTATAGAAACTCTTTACTTTTCTCTCCAAATAACTTAGACTTAGGTTAATTCTCTGATATTAGAAGCAAACTCATGATAGTTCACGCTAGCCCAGCATAATTAAAATTGAATTGTTGCAAAACTGGTCAAGTTTCAATTTATTGCAGTCGCTTATTAGTCAAGATTGTCAAGTAGGCCGCATTTTGAGCCTAGTGTGACCAGGCTCTAACAGTAAATGAACAATTTATAATGTTCAAGAAGTAAGAACAACATCAAAATGTTGAAGAAAAGGATAATTTAAAGATTTGAACTGTTTCTTGGAAGGTGAGATATATTTAGTGTTTAAGCCAGAGCTTAATGCTAGCAGTAATGCCAATGAAGAATTCAGCATTCAGCTGGCCGACAGCCTTAAAAAAAATAAAGTTACACATGATCAGGGCGGGCGCTCCCGGGCTCGAATTTCTGCCCAGATTTTCGTTTCAGCAGCAAAATAGCAACAGTTCAGAGCAATGGCCCTTAAAGCCCGGTGACACTGGGCCAGCACTGGGCTATGATTTTCCTGCATAATTAGCAGTAGACAAATCGGTACGTATTTTCGTCTTGTCCACTAATCGGGCTTTGTAAATCGTTTGGAATGTGATCTTTCATGACTCTCGGGACATTAAACAGACTGTAGTTTTGGAGAATTAGGTCTAACTTGAGGAGTTTCAGGACATTCCAGTTTACTCTCTGTCAGACCAGTGTTAACACATTATGCTTTTTACATCTAGCTTCCTAGGATTGATCACTTCAATAGTGCAAACACACAATGAGCATTTCCTGCCTGGCCGGATTTTATTCTCTTTCAGTATAATGTTGAAACAAATCTCAACTTTTCCAAATGGAAGTAATGATGGTCTTGGAAAGTTATGGCAGGACTTCCAGTTCAGGAGCATCTGACCCTGATCATTTTCACACATCCACACATTATCCCTAGGGCTAATGTTCCAGCCCCATAGCGCGTTTTCACAGATACCATGGTATCTGATACCACGGTCTAAATTCGTTTTTGCTGTTATCGTGGTATTTGATACCGTAGAATGGGGTAGCTTTGAACGTGAGGGGTAACTTTGAACAAAATCCGTAACGAACATTAAGTGCGATCTATCGGAAAGGAGTGGAACTACGTTTTCAACTTGCTTCTAGATTGTTCCTAGGATGCGACATAGCCAATTGGTAATGTGTAATTCCGGATCACACACAAGTGTAGCTTGCTAATTGCAAAGTAATTTCAAGGTTCTAAAATCTTGCAAAAGTGGCAAAAGTAAGTTGGCCTTTTTTACTTAGATAGACTAAGCCAGGGCTTTCATTTAGATATTTTTCTGTAGCTAACAAGCTGAATGATTAGGTTTTCTGGTGAAATCCAGCCGCAGTTCCATAGATCCAAGATGGCAGCAGGGTTCAATGTTTCCCGCAAATATTTTGATTTTTCGGGGTAACTTTGAACACAAACATTATTTTTTTTTTGTATGTTCCGTATTACCGGTACACTTCAAACATGAGAAACTATGCGTTTTGTACTAGCCGATCGTCAACAGTTTCCATTTAATCGACGTTTGCTCTATTCTTCGAAGATTTCTAGGTGCGTGCATCAGTGACAGAACGGACCGGATTCGGGTACCAAGGGGGGGGGGGGCTGTAGGGGGGTGTCTAGAACTCTGGTGGTCGTGAGTTATTACTTCCAGATGTGCTAGGACGATAAAACTTTGCTGGAGCATCAGAAACTTGACATCATTGGGTTAGACATCGTCACTTCTCCGATCCGACCATCCCTGAAAGAACTCATCTTAAAAGCAAAGTACAAAAAATAATTTGAAGCAAAATTTACTCTTTCACGATCGCCATGAGCCCATGATCCTTTTTTGCCTCAAGGGTTTTGCTTAGAAATGAATTTTTAGCACCCTTAAAGTGCGCGTCTTAACCGAAAAGTGAAAAAGAAACTTTTGACCAACACTTCCATCTGACCCAGCCTTGCAAGTGCCATATGAGCTTCCAGCTCTTGTTTATGTAAGTAGATTAATGCTCCAATAAATGATTTCTATCATACATTGGGAATATTGCACCAGAATTATCGTGGAATTATCGTAGAACTTACCAGTGTTCAACGTTACCTGTCAAAGTTGTTACGTGTTCAAAGTTAGACAACCCCAGAGGTAACTTTGAACACCCTTTTTGGGTCGATGCACCTCTGAGATCATAAAGATTACAAGTCTAAGACATGCGCCATTCGACGCAGAATGATGTGTTTTCCAAACGCCAAAAATAATTTTGAGGAAAAACTTATTATAAGAAAAATATTGTAAAAAAACCTCGATTTTTCATGTTTTTAGTTCAAAGTTACCCCGTTCTACGGTCCCACGGTCAAAAGACGTTTTTGCAGTTATCGTGGCATCTGGCAAGTTGTCGTGGTATCTGATATTCAGATACCACGGTCCGAGAGTGGTAGCTGATTGTGGTATCTGAAAAAGTCATCTAACTTTCATCAGTTTTTGTCAAATTGGTGGGAAAGAAGTTTGGCACTTAGTGATGTGACTGAATACCATATCAGTTTTTCTTTTGGGATGACTTCGAAAAGCGCAGTTTCGGCAATTGTCGTTTTTGCAGAGCAACAGTATATCAGATACCACGGTAACTGCAAAAACGACTAATTGCAGATCCAGTTATCGTGGTAACATCAGATACCATGATATCTGCAATATCGCAACTATTGAAATTGGATGCTAGTAGTTGGTGGATCTATAAATGAATAAGACTTCAGACTTCAGTTTAGTATGCCTTCTACTTGCTTATCTCCTTGGCAAAAGGCTTAGCCAATTTTCAGGTCATCAGCACTGCTATTTGCTTTGTCATTGGACTATAGGGCAGCTCAGACGTCGTTCATAAAGTGTGTGAAGTCGTTCACAAAGTTTTTAAAGATGCTCAGTAAACCTGCATAAAGTACTTTACGGAAGTAGGCAAGAAGTTCAACTTTGATTAACCTTTTTGCAAAGTTTGCAAGGTTGTCCAACAGGAGATGAGATCGAAAAAAAGGTTTAAAATAAATTTGAGGATGGGATTAGGAAACTGAAAAATGATAAGATGATGGTTATTAAGGTTTATATGTCGTAATTATAATAAGGTCGACTTTTTTGTAGAGCTTTGTTGTTATTGTTTGTTTTCGTCACGTGAGTTAGGAAGAAAGAGTTATTTATTGGATTACATTATTTTAGACTGAATAATTTATTTACATTATTTTTATCATTGGGTTAATTTGAAATTTGTTTATTGGACTTTTTACGTTTTTCTATCTGAATAATAGCTATGACCCATCATAGCTACTACCATGGGGTAATTTTAATTTGGGATTACCTTTTCTGGGTATACTCTTTAACATAGGTCTGCCAGTCATAGCTGAGTCTTTCCTTTGGACCAGTTTCCATCTTCAAACAATACTGAACTACTAACAGCTATGGGTTTTGTCTAACTGCGAAAGGATTAATATTACACGTTAGAACTGACAGATTATAAGAGGATTCAAGTTACCTTGGGTCAACTGGACCAAAATATCTATCATATTTTTTGTTGGATTTGTTTGCCTAAAAATTATTTTTGTGGCGAGTTGTCTATCTGGCCAGTTGGTCGTGTGGCGAGCTGACAACGTGGCAATTTGTCGGTGAGGTGAGTTGTCGGTGTGGCAACATGTCTGTGTGGCAACTTGTTGGTTCCCAGTTGTAGACCCCAAAGCCGCACCGATTTCATTCCCGACGGCAGCGCACCGAAAAACCCTCGGCGTGGCGGCGCGCCGCCGTTTCGCGTCGTTTTCCCAACTTTTAGCACTGTAATTTCAGCTTTCTCGGGGCACAAATCTGGATCGCTCTGTTGCCCATTGGCTGAAAAGTGCCAGTTGAACCAAGTTAGGCATGAATGCAAATTTATCAGTTTTACACAAAGCTAGTAACAATTTTGCATAAGGCATATTGTCGCCGTTCCCAGAGGACTCCTCGGGGAATCGAAGGGAACGGGGCGAGAATATAGGGAGTCACTCCACGCGGACTCCGCCTAGGAAAGCAACGAGAACACGGGGAATGCTTCTAAAATGGATTTTGTTCGAAATAAAAATATGGAGTTGACGAAATTAGTCTGGATCCACTTTTGTATGGTTTTGTTTATTCTGATTCTTTTGAATTAATCTTACTTTGCACCAACACCAGCAAAAATTGATTCCACTCCGAATCTGAAAAGTAGTCCTTTTTGATGATGGTGATGATAATCGGAGCATTCCCCGTCCGTGGGGACTCGCGAGAATACGGGGAGTGAGTCCCCGGGACAAACAAAAACGCGGGGACTCCTCAAGTGGAGTCCTCGGGGAACGGCGAAAATACGCCTTATATATTTCAAGCATAGAGGGACAAGCACATAGAGGTACCGCAAATCCGAAACAATAAGTTCGTTTGATGAAATTGATTATCTGTGGATGGTGGAAGCATTCTTCATTCTTCATTCTTTCACAAACGAAGCATTCTTATTGGCTTTTCAGGCCTATTTAAGTGAGTAAGTGATGTGTAACTAGGCTGTCGGGTCTCAGCCCTATTAGTTTAAAATTTTACTACATATACAAACATTGACTTCTTAATCCCAGTTGAGCTTTTGCTTCACTCACATCCACCATTTCTTGTTGGTCATCATCAGCAGGGACGTCGCTGTGGGTGTGTGTGTGGGGGGTGATACCACCCCCCCCCCCCCCCTCGAAGAAAGAAAAAAGCTAATCTGGGCGCTCGCAGAGCGCCCGACCCAAAAAAAATTAGCTAAACTGGACGCTCGCAGAGCGCCCGAGCACAAAAGTGCAGCTAAACGGGCGCTCATCCAGGAAAGCTCAATGGTGGACCGGCGGTGCGCCGGAAAAAGTCAGTAAGGCTAGTTCAGGGTTACCAAGAAACTGAGTTGACATCCACATCGGACCTAGGCCGTTCTGGCTTCTCGAGCGTTTGAGACTTAAGGAATAGGATTCCCAGCAGCATGTTTCGAGCTTGCCAGATTGACAATTTGAACACGATCTGTTATGTACCAGTATCTCTTAATCCATGTAAAATTCAGGCCAATTTTGCTTGAGGCGTACAATTTTAAGAACTTGTTAGTTTCTTATAGTTAGTTAGTTAGTTAGTTTAACAAGATCTGTAAGCTCATATGGCACTTGCATGGGTTAAGATGTTTTGATTGATCAAAAGTAAGTTTCGACTTTGCGGTTGAGATGCGCACTCTAAGGGAGCTAGAACTTCATTTGTAAGCAAAACCCTTGAGGCAAAAATGATAATGGAATGATGGGCTTCATGAAAATGCATATATTGCTTAAAAGTATTTTTCTTACTTTGCGGTCAAGATTGGTAGCCTACTTAAAGGAATAATCGGATGTGGGAAGTAGCAATTTCTAAGCAAATGTTGTTGAATCTCTAATATTCCAGCGAAGTTTCATCGTCCCTCCATTCTAACCGTTTCTCGAGATTTCCGCCCCCCCCCCCAACTCCCCCACGGTGACCGTAGCCAATCCGATTCATTAAATGATTTACCTAGAGCGTCTGTTTGTTCTTCCCTCAAAGTTCCATCCCGATCTCTCGATTCTAAGCAGGTCACGTATTTCCCCCCCCCCCTCCCCTGCAATAGTTGCCGGACCCGGTCCTGATATGAAAAAGATGACCAGAGAAATGTCCTCTGTTCCACTCTTAAATTTCAC
The DNA here is from genome assembly GCA_030848855.1 of Branchinecta sandiegonensis. Taxonomy (NCBI): domain Eukaryota; kingdom Metazoa; phylum Arthropoda; class Branchiopoda; order Anostraca; family Branchinectidae; genus Branchinecta; species Branchinecta sandiegonensis. The sequence goes on along the minus strand of JAUPMV010000017.1, from coordinate 1,318,378 downwards.
TCGAATCTGATCACTCATTCCAAAGTTACGCATGACTGAGTATTCCGGATTCCCCTCCCTCTACTCCCCCCACCATTATCAGGTCGACTAAAATTTTATTTTGAAGTCAGTTTGACCGGTTCCCTGATATGCCTGCCAAGTTTCATCGTGAAAATCCCCAAAACCGCCATCACCGGAATTCCGGGACCCCCCCCCCCCCCTCCTAAGTGTCCGGATCCAGTACAATGTTCTAAACGATTTATCTAGAGCAGATGATTGTTCTTCCCAGCAAGTATCACTCTGATCCCTCCATTCTAACCGTTTCTTGAAATTTCCTGTCTCCCCCCCCCCAACTCCCCCTGGCTGCCGAATCCGGTCAAGACTTTAAACGGGACATCGCAGATATATAATCTATTCAGTTATTAAGTTTCATTACAATCCGATAACCCGTTCGAAAGTTACACACTACTCAATTTCCCGGATTCCCCTGCCCTCCACTCACCCCCCAAAACGGTCGGATCGGAAAACCGATTATTTCTAAGTTTGTTAGGTCGGGTCTCTGATATGCCTGCCAAGTTTCATGGTCCTAGCCTAGGACTTGTGACTGTACTTCCCACCAAGTTTCATCATGATCGCTCCACTCTATGCGTGTCATTAGATTTTCGGTTCTCCCCTCTGCTCCCCTCTCGCCAGTTCGGATCGGTCCTGAATTGAAATGGAACATCTGGGACATGAGGTCTTTGAAGATATCAAGTTTCATTAAGATCCGAAAACCCGTTCGAAAGTTATGCATGCCACTAATTTCTAGATTCCGCCGTCTCCCCCTCCCCCCACGGAGATCGGATCGGACAAGTGATTGTTTCCAAGTTAATCTGGTCGGATCCCTGATATGCCTGCCAAATTTTATCGTCCTAGCCCACCTGGAAGTACATTAACGACGTATCGCCGGAATTCCGGAACCCCCATCGCAACTCCCCCTACAGTGCCCGAAACCAGTCCAGTTCTGTCAGTGATGTATCTAGACCTTGTGCTTGTTCTTCCCTCCAAGTTTCATCCCGATCGCTCGGCTCTGAGAGTTTCACACGATTTCAGGTCCCCCCCCCCCCGACTCCCCCCCAGATTCATCGGATCCGGTCCGGACTTGAAATGAGACATCTGAGACACGAGGTCTTTACAGATATCAAGTTTCATTAAAATCCGATCACCCGTTCGAAAGTTATGCATGCCCCTATTTTCCGGATTCCGTCCCCTCCCCCCCCCCACGATGATTGGGTCGGGCAAGTGACTATTTCAAAGTTAGTTTGTGTCGAGTCTCCAATATGCCTGCCAAGTTTTATCGTCCTAGCACTTCTGGAAGTACCCTAACCCGAGAAGAGTGGACCGACAGACCGAAAAGTGATCAGTATATGGCACTTGAGCGGAGCTGCAAGTGCCATAAAAACGCGGCTAATGTGTCGTTGTTTACTGTACATTAGCACATCTAGTGTCAAACAAAAGAGAATTTTAGGAAGTGCGTATTTACAATCATGTGGCCTGTGTTCGTCCATGCGGATAACGTTTCCGAGTCATCACCACCTTCTGGTCTTGATAACTCGGTTCATCGGAGGTTGGAAAGTCTTAGGCCGAGGATTTGGCATCCGTTGCTACCAGGTGATATTCGCCATATTCCAGTACAGCGCTTCCAAGCGAAGCTCTTTGTTGATTGTCCCATGTCTCATTGTCAGCATTGTCCACAGAGATAGTAAAATGGATCCACCACGTGATGAACAGAAATTCTGCACTACTCTATATGACGAAGTCCAAAACACGCCAGTGATCCTCAGGAAGAAGGAGTAAGCGTCTCCGTAACGACTCAAACTCAACGACTCAAATCCTGTGTCAACCAATCACGGCGATTTTTGGGAGCAGATGTGACACTACTTCTGACTTTCTTCCGCTAGGTACCCGGAGAGGCCGGAGATTTTGCATCGGCAAGGAGAGATAGTAATCAAGAGTATTGCTTCCCGAGCGATGGAAGTTTTGCACTGTCTTTGGAGTAGAAAGTGAAAGCTATTATTTTCTGTTCATTACCTCATGGATCCTAGCTCTTTGTTTCAAGCGTTGATAATGAGATAATGGAGACCGGTTGGGACTCCGAACTAGAAAAAGCCAATTGAGGATAATATCTTTACACCAAAACAGAGCAAAATAACAGTAGAGTAGCGCCAAGAATTGAAAAAAGTGACACACACTCGAACAGCAGCGGCACTAGCACCACTAGCGATAGTGAACGTCACTACTGAAACTCGACCGGTCTTGCACCAACGCTGGCTCCAATATCTTCATATTCTGAACAGAGCAAAAAAAAGATACAGCCTCCCCAGTTTCCTCGATGTGTGCAGACGGCATCTTAGCTCTACTAGAAATTTCTAAAGCCGCAAGTTTTTCTTGCTTTAAATCCCGCAAGCGTAGTGGGCGGCGCTATGAGTATGGCCCGTTTGCGCAGCAAGGAAAGCATAGGTCTTGACGCTACTCCCTAGTGTTATTTTGCTCTGTCCCAAAAGCTAAAATCTCGAATATTCAACGAGTACCGGTTGGTTTGACGTCATCTTTGTTGGTTTTGTGATAACCTATTTGGCTTCAGTTGGAGACCCTGATGATTAGTACTTTTCTCGCTCAGGACCTGCTGTGTTTACTTTCGTCATCTTTCTCTGTGAAACAGCTGCGTGACGTCATATGCTCAGATGAATACCATCGGCTTTCGTTAATCTTAGGAAACTTGGTTCCCGGCGGCAGTATTTTGCGCGTCGTCATGGCAACCCGCGGGGACCGGTGAACTCGCGCAGCCTGCAACTTTGACGACTTGGATACATGTCTTAGGAAGATTCAGTGGTTGTTAAATGAAAAGTACTTTACACTTTTGTTCAGATCCCGTGACGCACACCTGTTAAGGAGATGTGATGAGAGGTGGTGATTTGAGAAGAGGTGGTGTTTTTTGGTGTTGTGATTTCCGGAGTGATCATGACGAAGACGGGTTTAGTGCCGGATTTGTCGCATTTAACTGAGGATGAAAGGCGGATTATCGAGTCAGTGATGATGAGACAAAAAGAGGAGGAGCAGAAGGAGACTGAAATTGTCAAGTGAGTCGTCTTTCCAGTCCCTCCCGATGAAAAATTTGGAGCCTGCGTAGTTGTATGGTAGTTGTACGAAAATGTTGCATGTAATACTATGTAGTAGCAAAGAATAGTATCATTTAATGTGCCTCAGACTAGTCCAATCGTATGTAGTAGTGTCCAGTAGCATCCTGTCTTGCCATAGTAGCATCCAGTCTTGCTAATAGTAGCATGCAGTAGTACTGTATGCAGTAACACGGTAGCCTTGAAGTAGAAGCATGTAGTAGCATCAGTTAGTACTGCTTGCTACATTTTCGTACAATTTCGTACTACTATTTTGAGATAAATTTTCGTCGGGCTGTTCGATCTGCGGCAGAGCAAAATAACACTAGAGAGTAGGGCCAAGACCTATGCTTTCCATGCTTTGCAAACGGGCCATACTGGTAATGCCGCCCACTACACTTACGCCCATTTAAAGCGAGACAAAGTTGCGGGTTTAAGGTTAAAGGTTAAAGCCAAGGTGCGGTCTGCAAACACCAAGGAAACAATGGAGGCTGGATCATTTTTTTGCTATGTTTAGAATATGAAGTTATCAGAGCTAGCACTGGTGAACGACTGAGTGTTAGTACCGCTGCTACTCGAGTGTGTGTCAATTTTGTCAAGTCCTGGCGCTACTCTCCAGTGTTATTTTGCTCTGATCTGCGGTATCTACCTCTCTCCTATTCGGTATAGATACTACTGTCATCTATGGTAACAAACATGCTAATTTAACACCTAGGTTGAATGCGAAGAATAGTTTTAAAAGGAGTTGATTGGCATTGCGAGAAATGGAAGAGAAGTTCCCGGTTGATAGGAATGGTTATTCGGAATACAACTGTATCTTTTCTTTGTGCCTAGTCCCAGCAACAGTCAAGATGTTCACGAATAACAGAAACTTGAATGGACCCTTTGGCGCAATCGTCCCTCCGCTCACTGATTATTCAGTTGGGTCGATAGCATTGACTTACCTTTGTGGGCATACAATTTCTTACTGAAAAGGTAGCCGAATTGCAGCAGAAATGATACAAAAACCCGTTCTGGAAAGAAATAATCACTATCAAGTGTTCAGCCATTTTTCTTTTCAGCCTACATCATTTTTATCAACCAGCTTTTTATATTATTTTTATGCATCGGCTAAACCCACTTCTTTCTCTTTGATTTCCTTCTCGGAGCTCCCTTGACGACCGTCTACCCCTACGGTTCCGAATACTCTACATGACTAAGTTCAAAACACGCCAGTGATCCTTAGGAAGAACCAGAAAATGTCGCCTTAACGACTTCCGGCTCTTCCGCTAGGTATACGGCGTTTTTTGCATCGGCAAGGAGAGTTAGTCATCAATTGTACTGGTCAGGGTTGCCATTTCGAAAAAATTTAGAGAGTGACTTATGGTCGAAAACAGAGAGTGAATTGGAGTGAAATTTTATTTTCATGAAAAAATGTGAAATGATGATTTTCTGTCTGAACCACTCCTTCAAAAATGACACATCTTGATTTGATTTTCATAAAAAAAACCTAAAATAGTCTCTTTTGGTCAGAATCACTGCTGGAAAATGACAATTCTGGACATTTTCTGTAATAAAGTGAATGTTAACATAATTATGTCCTTTGGGTACAGCGAGAGTGACAAAACGAAACAGAGTGACAAGAAATATTCCTTCAGCCCAAGCTGACTGCGAATCATATTTGATGGTGGAAAACGGATACGTCAGCTGAATTCAGCTGACGTATCCGTTTTCCACCATAAAAAAAGAGTGACAATTCACACTATCGTGCTACATTTGGCAACCCTGACCACGGTCGTACTGGATCCTCGTTTGAACTAGCGATTTGAATATGTCTATACATTTCAGATGCGAAAAAGCTTCGTATTTTAAAGTATACTTTACTTGCACAAATCCAAAACACCTGTTTGCAGTGATCACTAACTGGGGCAGTTTACATGTACCCTAGGTTATTCAGGGTGTCTTTCTTGACAGTCAGGACAGCACTGATCTTTCATCTTAACCTTTTTAGGCCAATTTCGAGGTTGCAAAAGTTTGAGGTTGTATACCCCTCCTGTAGCTTAAAAAAATCCAAAAACTAGTTGACACGGACAGGGGCGTCACGTATGGGAGGGGGGACGCCCCCCTCTCAATGTTGTCGGCCAGTCTGTAAAAATAACCGAGTCGGCGCGAAGTGACGCGGTTTTTTCCTAAAAACACTTGATTTTTCACAAAAACAGTCGGTTTTTGTGAAAATCAGTTGATTTTTCGTCAAAACTGTCATTTTTTTTCAAAAACAGTCGTTAAAAATGACCAGCCAGTCAGTATATGCCTTGCCCGCCCCCGCAAAAAAAACAACAACAAAAAAACATTTTGGCTAGTAACGCCTTTGGACAGGTAGCCTATCTATCTCCATCAGTGTTGCCACTTTGCTCTGACGGAACGCCAATTAGCCGTAAAATCCTGTGACATTCTGGCCCCTATGAAACTAGGTCCTCTTTACAAACTATTAACGAGGAATACCACCTTCATAATCATCCACTTTTCCCTTTTTACGGTCTTAAGGTCGCAGAATTGTGGCTCGCTTTTTTGAGAGTCAAAAACCTGTGACAAATCGCAGAATTCTGCGATTAGTGGCAACACCAATCTCCATCCATCCAGGTTTTACTAGCTAAAAGCATATGAAGAAACTACACAATAAGAGGAATTTCGAATAAAAGACGATTCGACACCTGGGCTGACCATGAAGGACAGCCCTGTCCAAGTTCCCCCAAGCATGGTTCAGAAACTTGTAGCCACACTGAGCGGAAGTACACCTAAAGGTAGTCCTAGGACACAGCTAGGGTTGCCATATCAACTAAATTTAGAGTGTGACTTTAGGCCCAAAAACAGAGCAAATCAGGAGTGAAATCATGTAGAGGCGTTACTAGCCAAAATGTTTGTGGGGGGGGGGGGGGCAAGGAATTTAGCGACTGGCTGGTAATTTTTACCGACTGTTTTTGCAGATAAAACGATTATTTTCAAGAAAAACGACTGTTTTGACGAACAATCAACTGTTTTAACGAAAAAAATCAACTGTTCTGGCGAAAAATCGCGGCGCTTCGCGCCCACTCGGTCTTTTTACCGACTGGCCGGCAACATCGGGGGGGGGGGGGGGTCGTGACGCCCCTGCTTCCATGAGAAAACGTGAAATGGTCGCATTGGTCGGAATCACCGCTGCAAAAATGACGTTTTCTGAAATAGAGTGAATTTTATGTAATACGTAGGACAAGAGTGACAAAAGCAAAATAGAGTGACAATCACACTTATCGTGTGACATAGTGCCTGGACACAACTAAGCGAAGCTAACTTCCTCTGATGATGATGATGATGAAATTTTATTTACGCACTTAAAAAGAGGAAAATAGTGCAGTATAGACAAATAAAAGGAAAAAATACACTGAGCTTTCAATAATAGAGTAAATGCACGAAATAAAAAAATAAACTTTTAAAAAAAGAAAGAAAAGGGACTAATCGGGTCTAAAAAATCTTCTTCCTAGAGGGAGTGCGGAGAAATGGCCAAGGGCAGAAACGTGAAGGTCTTGGGCAACTGAAGATAACTTCGCACAAGGGTCAGAGGGCAAAAAAGTTGCAGTTATACGGGAATTCCTATAAAAAATATAAGAGTATGAAAATTTTTCTAGTTTTCGTACTCTTTCTTCTTCCTTTGCTGTAGAGACGAGAATGAAACCTCCTCTATGAAATTTGCTTGCTGGTGTAAGAGCTCTGAAAACGCGGGGCCTGTAAACATTCGTTCGGGCTGCAAAACGGAAGTATCCATGTGGGACCCCCAAAGGACAGCTGTTGTAGGCCACTCCTTTCTAATCCGGTATTTTGATATACCAGTTGAGTATGCCATACTGTTGCAGATAAGTTTTTCAAGCAGAACTAAAGTCCTGTTTTATTCACCTTTTTATTCCTCAACGACCGCCTACTCTCGCTTCCTTTTCATACTCTTTCTTCTTCCTTTGCTGTAGAGACGAGAATTCCTGGCAGAAGTTTTGACACTATCATCAATTCCACGCGGAAAAGCTTAGGTAGTGTTCCAGCGACTTATTATTAGTTACAATCGTTACTATTGTTGTTATTATTGCCGTTCCAGAGCCCACCGTAACAAGTAAATTGGCTCCCCCCCACTTAGTATTTTCGTTCCACGACTGTTACGATCGTTACAATTTACTTACGATGGTCGCGAGCATCAAAAGTGATAGTAACTATCTGTTCTGCAGGGAGTGATGACGTATGTTCGCGTTGTTATTATTTTCGTTCCAGAGAGCGTGATAACTACCACAATACACGGCGCTCGCCCCTCCTCTTATCATCGTAACTTGTAATAACTTCACTGGAACGCTACCTTAGTTTTTTTCAACTCAATGATGAAAATGCAGACTTTCCGGTCGCGGTCGTGTATCTGCACCGGGATATCAAGAGGACGAATTTTTATTTTCCTGTTATGCTGTTCGAATTGATTGCGCCTTGGAATTGGCTCCAGAAGCTCCTCATTAAACTATAGGCTATGGATCGATAGATGTTCATTGAAGCCCTTGGGCCATGAACAAACTATTACACTTAAAGGACCCCTCGCACTATTTACTCTTCAACTTACAGTATTTTAAATATTTGAATACTTTAAAACTACGCTGTGCTTTCAACAAATAACCCACGTTTTTGGCTGTTTTAAGCCTTTTCCGAGACTCGTTGACTTGTAGCGCTAACAGGGAAACAATTTACATAACCGATTTTTCTGATGGAAAAACTTCTCGCAGACAACCGTTGACAGCGTGATACACATCGAAGGCAGTAAAACACGGCAAGTGAGAAAATCAGCGTGGTTTTGTTAGAGGGATTAGAATGTACCGCACCGAATTGGGGTCTCCGGGTTTAGAACTGTATGGGGTGATTATGGAAGTAGGTTGCGTTAGTATTATAGGTAAGACAGGTCCTTTAAAATATACTTAAATAAAGCTCGGTAGGAGCTGATGTTAAAACAAAAGCTTTTTAGTGTTTTTCTCATTGCTAATCGGTTGCTTTAGGCTATGAATGAATTTATATCTATTCTTTACGCTATGAATGAATGAATGAATTTATTCCCAATAAAGCCCAAGGGCCATGGCGGGAAACATAACACAGTAACAAAAAAACAAAATATCATATGTACAGGTGGTCTAGGTTTTCATATGAGGCCACAGGTGGGAGAAACCTGTCGTGACCAATTTACTCATATAATGTGTTTTTTTCGCACATTTGCACCGTCGGGAATAGGATGATGGCAATCTTTATGAAACGCATGTAAGACACTGTTGCGTGTTTTCGCTACTCAGCTATAAACATTGCTTCGTTAAAAGAGTCGAATGAGAATGAAATCAGATTTCTGACAGATTCTACAATGAAAATCAGCAAAAATATTTCTGTTTCGCAGGAGTCTGGTTAGTAGATAATTACCACCGTTTCCGAAACCGGCTAAATCAAAATGCGAATCAACCACGGGTTTGGAAGTGGATAAGGTTTTATTTTGTTCTTTGGAGCGAGAAGAATAAACTGTTGAAACGATAGAATTAATCAGTAATGTCTTTTCCATTTTAATTGCTTTTAAAATCTTTCGGTCAAAATGAGGCAGAGGTTCTCAGTCGAACTGGATCTCCCAATGGTGAACATATCGCACCGGTAGACGGCTGCGCGTCCGGAAGGATTGCCCCTGTGAATGCGCTGTTGAACTGGGGGTAAGAATAAAAGCTGAAAAGATTTTTTTTTTTATTCAATTCGCTTTATTTTTCCAAAAATTCTTCGTATATAAAAATAGCATCGGAAATGTCAATACAGATTACAGCGAGTACATACTATTTTTGTTAATCCACATAATATTTTGTACGATTTAATTACAGTTTTGCTTTCATAAAAAATTAGATTAAACAAATAATAGTAACACGTGTTAGTGTATGTAAGTGCGTAGTGCGTAGTGTATGTATATACACTACGCAGACATCAAGTTGAAAACGCAACTGCTTCTGAACGAGCTCCTTGAGAGCGCGTTACGAGAGGCGTTACGAGCTAAAATGTTTGGGGGGGGGGGCAAGGTATTTAACGGATGGCTGTTAATTTTTACCGACTTTTTTTGCAGATAAAACGACTATTATTGAGAAAAAAACACTGTGTTGACGAAAAATCGGCTGATTTTAAGAAAAAACTACTATTTTTAAGAAAAAATCGTCTATTTTTAAGAAAAACCGACTGTTTAAAAAAAAATCGACTGTTTTTAAAAAAAATCGTCTGTGTTTACGAAAAATAGCGGCGCTTCGCGCCGAATGGGCAATTTTTTTACCGACTGGACGACACTATCCGGGGGGGGGGGTCCCCCCCCCCCCCTGGTCACGATCGTCTCAAGCCCTATGCACACCACAAGGGCTGCGCCAAGCAGGGTAAGAGCCAGGCTTCACCATACAGACTTCCAGTTATCTGGGTCTTCCGCAAAGCCAAGCCTTCAGGGTTTCATGATAATGATGATGGCTACTTTTGCTTTTCTCATATTTCTTAGATGTCTTTTTGGGTATCTTTTTTCTCCTGACCCATTTATTTGAATATTCATATTGCCTCTTCCTTCCAGATTCCGAATCTCGGGTGTTAAACCCCCCAGATTTCCGGACCTTTTTGGCCAGGCTTCACCTTCCGGATTTATCTTGACGAAACCGGATGTCTGGAATCCGGAAGAAAAGTCTGGAAGGGGAAGCCTGGCTTTAAGAGAATTGGGGCCGGGATTCAGGCAGGAAAGGAGGTTGTCGGTTCGAACGTGTGTGATATGACACCTTACAGTGAAAATATATAGCATAGTAAATAAGGGGTTTTCGTCCTGTTTATCACTCCTCGTGATGACTGTGTATCCAGTAGATCGTATCTGAATCATATGAAAGTAAAGCAGAGGGTCTCGAATGGAGGCAGGTCAAAGGCAGGCCGTAATTGTAGATATAAGATGCGGGCGGATACGTAGCAATGCAGAGGAAAGTGCGATGTGCTCTGCCAGAATAATTCCATGACCGACTGACTTTTCACTTAGAAAAAAAGTGTTATGACCAATTAAGTTTATACTATTTCGTGCCCAGATCTCCAACAACACATTCAATAGGTAAATATACTACACTGTCAGAAGTTACATAACGACAACATCAGGATGCGCGGTTTCAACAGATAACACTTTGGGATGTTATATGTTATGTTTCTTTCGTTCCCGTTAGTATTTTTACCAATTGAAGGTGTTGTTGGAGATCTAGGCACGAAATAGTGTAAACTTAATTGGTCATAACACTTTATTTCTAAGTGAAAAGGTGTTATTCTTGAAAGTGTTATGCGCAATCTGTTACGAAACTTCTGACAGTGTACAAGGAGTCTTTTTTCCTGCTGTGTGTTGAGCTACCAGCAATAAGTATGGCACATAAGCATTGAATACGTTGCTGCTCAGCAGACGCAGAATCAGCGTCGTGTAATCAGCGTTGTAGGGATCGCCACATGAGTCTCAGCTAGGAAGTCGAGGCTCCGTTTGTTTGAACGATACGGAGCTTGACCTCTCTGAAATTTGAGCCGGTCTTTTGCACGATGCTTCCCAGGACATTGGAGGACTTGCCTGATTCCCCTTCCAGCACATCCTGATTCAAACGTGAGTTCATTGCGGTTATTTTTGTTTCGGGGTTAACACCGAGTCCAATTGTTTAGCTTTCTCTTGGATAGTGTTCATCAGCCCATGTAGCCTCATCGTCAAGACGTATTCGGACGTCATGGGTGAATGCAAGGTCGGCGAGGCGTTGATTGGCGAGGCGTTGTTTGTTTGAACGATACGGAGCTTGACCTCTCTGAAATTTGAGCCGGTCTTTTGCACGATGCTTCCCAGGACATTGGAGGACTTGCCTGATTCCCCTTCCAGCACATCCTGATTCAAACGTGAGTTCATTGCGGTTATTTTTGTTTCGGGGTTAACACCGAGTCCAATTGTTTAGCTTTCTCTTGGATAGTGTTCATCAGCCCATGTAGCCTCCTCCTCAAGACGTATTCGGACGTCATGGGCGAAGGCAAGGTCGGCGAGGCGTTGATTGTTGAAGAGGTCGATCCCGTAGCCAGTGCAGTCCGTAGGATAAAGTTTATTACGACAACGACGAGGAATGGAGAGAGATGACATCCTTGTCTGACTCCGGACATCATACGAAAATAGCGAAAAATGAGTGTTTATGAATTTGGGTGGGATTCCATACTAGCTGAAGTTTTCCCACTACGAGTTGCAATCTATGGACTAGAACGCTTTCTCGGATTCGATGAACGCGGTATAGTTAGATCTTCTGGTTCCATTCGTTACATTCCTCGATGATCTTCCAAAGGACTAAGCCGAGGTCGGCGCGAGACATTTTTCGTCAGAATCTGAGCTGTTCTCCACGCAGGTGCTCATCGACTGATGATTAGATGCGCTTCAGCATAATACTTGCAAAGATGTTTTCCAGGGATAACATCAGACTCTCTAGTTGTTTCACTCCATAGTTTTTTTTTATTTAGTTTAGTACTCTTTATTATACAAACCAAATTTTAAATGCTAAACTACATGAACACACCTTTCGTAACCCTCTTAACATCCTTTATACATGTAGCCGATACTTCTGACTGCAGGAAAGCCCAAATGGGCCTGTGGGGGCAGTAAAAAGAAACACAAAAAACTTCACTTTACATTAATTTTCACAGACTTTTTCAAAAATGAGAAGAAAACTGAAAGAGGAAGAATAAATAGAAATGGAGGAAGAAAGCAAAGAGAAAAAAACAACAACAACAAACAATAAGTGGGAAACCATAGAATCCCCCTTTTTGAACAGTTTGATCAGAGTGCTCTTTGTTCGGGCTTCTGTTACTTTCGCCATCCTGCATATTACGGCGAAGAGAGAAGCCAGATCCCCATGCAATCGTTTAGCAATGACTTTATCATCTCAGCGAGATGAGGTCGTTTTCGGCTGCATTGCCATTCTTAAGTTTTTCGACGCTGCTTCGACTCTTCGGACGATTTGGAGGACTATAAATGGGGCTTCAAGTATTTCAGGGGCTAGGCGGGACTTTTTTTTTTCAAAGTTCTGTACACAGCCTTTAGAGATAGCCTCTGGGTCTGGTGTTAATTATTTAATTCAAAGTTCTGTACACAGCCTTTAGAGATAGCCTCTGGGTCTGGCGTTAATTTGTCCTGGTCGTCCTTATAACAGCGCTGCTGGTGGTTTTTTAGATCCCAAAACGTGATGCCTATGACTTCGTCTGTCCGTCCGTCCGTCCGTAAGCACGATGACTCTTGAAGGGAATGAGATATTTTGATGAAACTTGGTGTGGGATTCCTTGGGGCAAGGGACAGGTCAAGTTCGGAGATGTAACCCTATATTTAGGGGTGGGGGCGGGAGTTCAAATTAAGGGCCGAAAAAAATATTTTTTAACAGCTAATGAGAAAATCGAATTAGGGGTGAGAAGACGTATGGAACACGTATATCAAAATTATTTTTTCGCCGGACAAATAGTTCGTCCGGAATCCGGCCAAAACCGGAAAGTTTGTTAAAAGTAAAAGTTTTATCTGAAGTTGATCATATGTTCAGCTGAGGGATAAAAAAAGATATGCTGGATCCGTTTATGACAGTCATTTTCTACCTGGACAAACAGTTCGCCCGGAATCCGGCCGTAACCGGAAAATTGTTATAAGTAGAAGTTTTATATGAGGTTGAATCTTGGTTCGATCTAGCGATAAAGAGGCATGCTGAATCCGTATACGAAACTTATTTTCTCGTCGGAAAAATAGTTCGTCCGAAATCCGGCCAAAACCGGAAATTTTTTGAAAGTAAAAGTCTTATCTGCAGATGATTAGAGGTTCGTTGTAGGTAAGGAGACGTGCTGCATTTTGGAGCTTTAGTTTTTTGCCGGACAAGTATTCTACCCGGAATCCGATAGAAACCGGAAATTTGGAAGAAGTAGCCTAAGGCAGGAAATTTTATCAATTTCGTCAAAGTAGATATGACGTATTTTTTTAAAGTAAAATGTAAAATGAAAGTAAAGTAAAACGCACAATATTGAATCCATCTCCAAACTTGTTTTTCTCGGATAATTAGCCATTGGCCTTAAACTGTTTCCAAATTTTAATAGTTAAAATGTTTAAAGTTTAACTGAAAAGGGGTTAGATAGGGCAATGTAGTTACCCATCACTTATTCACTCAAAGAAGCTTGAAAACCCGGCGAAAATGTGTTACTTCGTTGCTCCGCTATTCACGAATAATCAATTTTCATATAGTGGAATTTTCCTGTCGGGTTCATGGTACCTCTATGCGCTTGTACCTGTGTTGCATGCTCGACGAAAACGATTTACAAAAAATAAGTGTTCACGCGTGGAGCTACCTTCTGCAAGCTTGTGACTGGCCACTGAAACGCCGCGTATTTATTGAGATTCAATTTTTCTGCGTCGTAATAGAAATTTGCGTTGTGAGGACGACCATAGACATTCTGAACGTCATTCTAGAGCAAATAGTGAAAAATAAAAATCTCCCTTAAAGTTTAACCGAAAAGGGCTGGGATAGGACAATCTACTACCAATCACTTATTCACTTCAAGAGGCCCGAAGACCGGATGAAAATGCTTTACTTCGTTTATCCGCTATTGACGAATAATCAGTTTTCAAATAGTGGAATTTCCTATCACCTCTATGCCCTTGTATTTTTGTTGTATGCCTTACGATAAACATTTACGATTTTTTTTTGTGCAGGCACTAAGCAATATTCACCAATCTCATCACTGCCCACTGAAAAGCCGCGTTTGTGTTGCGATTAAAATTTCCCGCGTCATAGTAGAATTTACGCTCTGGGGACCGCCGCAGATATTCTGAACGTCATAATTGGCTTTGGCTTTCGATTTAAACTTTGAGGAGCCTGGTGAAGATCGGATAACTAAAGACCCAATCGTCTGGATTAAAGACTAAATTTTTGCGATCACATCGAAACCTTTTTTACTATCATTTCGTTTGAGAGTTCGGAAACCGCCCTTGAATCTGCCGTTTTAGCTGCATCATCACTCAACTGCGGGCCTATCCGCGTGTCCGCCTGTTCGACCTTGCGCTCTTTTTCACTTCGTCATCCTTTGTCGGGTGTAGCGGATTCGTTGTTATGTAAGAGGTCTCGATTCCTTTCGACAGGAGATCTTGCTCGAAGTTGTGCCGTTCATCGAATAGTTCCCATGTTATATCCACTGGTCTTTTGCGGGGGTGAGGGGTGGTCCAAGTATATCCAAGGCGGTGCGCTGGAAAGTGTCCTGCACAGAAATATAAAGTGGGAGGCCCACGTCGCTAACATCACAAAGCAAGCTAATTTGGTGCTTGCTACGCTTAAATTTTTCTCCAAGTTTTCTTGCCCTAATTCCAGCTTTTAAGAATTTATACAAGTTTCATCCGCCCTATTCTTGAATATTCTTGTCCGGTTTGGCATTTTGGTTTAACTGTTTCCCAATCTAATTCAATAGAGTCAGTCTAGAAGCGAGCATTAAGAATTGTTTATTGTCAAGGTAAACTCCCAGATCACATCCTTCTTAAGCATTTCCAGCTCACTACTTTATCGGAGAGAAGAACCCTCCTGTCTACCCGGTTTGGAAATAAAGCCATGGCAGATCCCAGTTTCCAAGATTCATTCCCCCCGCTGTTTCAACCTTTAAGATCCCGCCCTCAAAGACTCAACTCCCAGAAAGTCCTCACCAAACAACCTCTCCCACCAATCCACGAGAGATACAGGAAGAGTTTCATACCAGCGTTTGTAAACCTTATTAACCAGTGATTTGTGTATTATTTTGTTGTGTTGACTGAGCTTTTCGTTGACGATCGGTTTTTATCTGAAAAGTGCATAAATAACCTGACGTGAAGCGCTAATTCGGCGCCTCGCGCTCTGAAAGACGTTGTTGAAATTAAAGTCTCCCTCTCTCTCTCTCTCTCAAATCCACAGTGACTCAGGGTTGCCACAAGTCGCACGATAGTGTGAATTGTCACTCTATTTTTTATTTGTCACTCTTTAAAATTCACTCTATTTATGAAGATATCCTGGTTTGTCGCACAATAGTGTGACAAGTCCAGAAAGTACAAAAATTAACGCGGAATTCAACTCAATGCAAGTAATTTTATGGCATTCCACTCTCTCTGTGGTCTCTACTACTATTGCGTGAACTGGGAGCACGTCGGAATAAAGTATTCGCACGCCTTCTTTTCGTTCGGACACGCTTTGGCCTACCATACTTCTCTTGTAATGTGAATCATTCTAGTCTTATGGTACTGGACAGTCTATTCCTTAAATGGTACAGCAGTTACACGTCGAGGTCTGAACACAAAACTTGGAATTTTTTTAAGTCTTAATGCTTAGGGGATTCCAAACCGATTGAGATTCCGTCAAAATACATTTTTGCATCAGTTATTATATAAAATTACCATTTCACGTTTTTTTCATGGAAATAAAATTTCACTCCCAGTTCACTCTCTAAATATTCTTTGAGCCCAAGCTGACTTTGAAACATTTATTCAAACAATGTTTACAACGGGTACGTCAGCTACGATTCTTCATCAGCGATATTTCGGCCCTTTTTGGCAAGGGTCCTCGTCAGGCTGTCAATCTTCTGGTTCAACTTCGGGGAAGGAAACAAACCTGTAATAAATAACTCATATATTTATTACAGGTTTGTTTCCTTCCCCGAAGTTGAACCAGAAGATTGACAGCCTGACGAGGACCCTTGCCAAAAAGGGCCGAAATATCGCTGATGAAGAATCGTAGCTGACGTACCCGTTGTAAACATTGTTTGAATAAAAGTTCACTCTCTGTTTCTGCCAAAAGTCACTCTCTAATTTTTTCTGATGTGGCAACCCTGCAGTGACTCGCCAGCAAGGCCGTATCCAGGGGGGGGGGGTTAGGGGGTTGACCCTCCCCCCCCCCGGAACAAACAAAAATCATCATTTTTACAGGCTTTTCCCTCTGATCTATGTCTTTTTTGTACTTTTTTGTCCGACCCGCAGGCACCCCCCCCCGAAAGGTGACCCCCCCCCCCCGAAATAAGTTCCTGGATACGGGCCTGCTCGCTAGTCTCTTGTAGGGTAAGACCAAGAGCTTCGCACCTGTTTTTTGAGAATTGGGTGAAACTCGGCTCTTGTCGGGTTGTCTTTCGGTCTCAAGGAGCTTCGACTTCAGCTCCAGGACCCATTGCCAGAGGCGTTACTAGCAAAAACGTTTTTTTGGGGGGGGCTAGGTATCTACCGACTGGCTGGTCATTTTTAACGACTATATTTGCAGAATGTTTTGAAGCAAAAAATGGCTGTTTTGACGAAAGATCTACTGATTTTAAGAAAAAACGACTGTTTTGAAGAAAAAATTGACGATTTTAACGAAAAACCGACTGTTCTTACGAAAAATCGACTGTTTCCAAGAAAAAAAAATCTACTGTTTTTACGAAAAATCGCGGCGCTTCACGCCTACTCGGCTAATTTTTTTTACCGACTAGCCCAAAAAATTGGGGGGCATCCCCCCCCCCCAAAGGTGACGATTCTGCCATCACAAAGGCTTGATCTGAAATTCTAGCTTCTGAGGACATGGTCTATTGTGTTTTCACCGGCTCGAGTGGGTCGTCTACAATACTTGGATACGTTGGAGTGATCACCCCCAATTGATCTCGCCTTCTCAGTAGTTCTCAGTGGCATCTGCATTGGTTCCATCCAGCTTTTCTCCCATTTTCTCGTTTAGAGTTATTGAAAGTTATCGTCGCCACCAGCAAGCTGTATAAATACAGTTGCCATGGGAACCTTTGAAAGGTGACAGGCTGTATCCCATCAACTGGCCTATTCACTGGAAATAAGGAATAATGATATTGTCCGTGGTAAACGTAATTTGGGATCATTATAATTAGTTTGTAGGATATGGTGGGCTTGGCAGTTGCGGGTGTAATCCTAGGGGCGTATTTTTGCATTTGTGGGTTCAGAGATATAGAGTGTACAATTAATATAAGCGCAATTTACTTTTTTTTTTTTATTGATTTTTGGCTGAAACAACAGAGAATCAGAGTGCGGTACACTGTAAAAAGTTTATCCGAGTAAGGATTAAAGTTAACTGCAGTATTTGCTACTAGGATTAATCTTATCTCTACTGAGATAAGAATAATCCGAATAAGAGATAAGGTTATCTTTTAAAGACAAGATTAATCCCAGTAGCAAATACTGTAAGATTTTTTTTACAGTGTACAAATGATGTAAACGTACCAGTCGGTTGAATGGGGGTTCGGGAGAATTCGTCTCGTACAGTTAAAGCAGAAATGAAACCTCTTGCTTCTCCATTATATTCCTCTCGGTAACAAGCGCTATCCAGTTTTAATATTGGCGATTTCATCTCACAGTTGTTTTCATGTTTTTCCTCTCTAGACAAAGTTAAGTCTTCCCATTGAGAGTCTTTTCACAATTAAGCCCCGCCCACATCAGTTGGATTTCTTCAGTCGGAATGGTGGACTGTCTAGGTACCAAATCGAGAAGTTTTGTTGGCCGTTAGCTCAGCCGTTTGCGTAATTTTCGCTTTCAACTCACTGTTTAATTAACCTTTTTTTTACTCTGGCGATCCTTGCCCAGTCGCTGTTTCATTGAACTTCAATCATTCTAGTTCCCAAGTTCGACGTTCAGAGTTTGAAGGAAAAAAAAAAAAAAAAAAAAATAGTGACGGGCGATGGAGATACAGATTTTGTAATTTTTTCGTAAGACAGTAGATATTAGTGCTAAAAAAAAAGATCAGATTTACTGCTAAAGCGCTAGAATTTATTTTTGCTGAAAGTTAACGTTGAATAGCTTTGTGTTTTGTTGCGCTTTACAAGGCGAGGTCTTAGACGGGGTGAGTTAAAGGTAATTATTGAATTGTTGGCAGATTGTCTACCAATTGGGGGTAGAAGACGTTATATTGGTAATTGTAAGCATAAGTTCGGTCCTTACTTCTGTCCGATGTGTGGGTGCGTGGATGAGAGTGTGATTCACATGCTTTGCGATTGTACTGAGCTGAGTGACTGGAGAAAAGAAGAGTATGATGTGTGCGTATTTGATGAAGAGTGGTTAAAACGAATTTTTAAGGATGAGTGTTTCGCTGGTATAAAGAAAACGGGGCGATTTTTGAGGCTAGCGATGGAACACAGAAGTAGGTTTTTTGAATAAGTAAAACAAATTAAACGGAAGTGAGTCTTATTATTTGTTAGTGTTTGTTTTTTTGTATGTTATATTTTTGCCATGGCCCTCGGGCTGCTTATTGATACGCTTCTTGACTAAAACTAGTTATTTCCGATCACCTATACTATACAGAGACTGGTATGCAACTGAAATGAATTAACTTCATACAAAGTACCTGGGGGAGAACCGGTTGCCTTGCGGCGCAATAATACGGCGGGTAACGATTACGTGGTACAAATATATATCACTTATAGCAATAAACTATCTATCTATCTATCTATATCATCTATAGGGTGTGTTCTGGACTTCTATGAGGGGTATTAGAGTTTGTCCGGGGTTGACCGCAGAAGTTTTCAACACAAAACAACGAAGGTATCTTATCGCTAAAAGTCCAAATAACTATAAAAGTGAATTTTATAAAACAAAAAATTACTGAAAAAAATTACTGAGTGACAAAACTCAGGTGATAGGCTACTGACGACCACATATGACGTAAAGATTTATTTTGCGGACTGACGGCCAGGTTCGGGCAGTTGCGGGCTAAAATTCCTGCCAGGATTTCTTAACATTTTTTTTTTCGCCCACATAAATGAAAGTGCAGAAAATCCGGGGGGGGGGGGCGATCGTATGCCCGCACCCATACACAGGATAATCGAACTAGGTCATCTTTTTACCGACCATCAAGGATGGTAACAGAACTGCTTCATTCGGTAGCTCGTTCCATGATTTACAGCTCTCAAACAAACGAATGCTGACATACTCGTTTGTTTACTTCTAGGAGATAATTTTGACCCGGATATCGATTCATAGAAGTCTTTTTGTTACCTTGTTTGTTTTTCATCTGTTCCAAATATTTTGATTCCTGTGTTAGAAGAGATGCGAGTATATTCTCCCCCCGCGTCCCTCGACGCTAAAATTCATTACTTTCCATGAAAGTTACCTCCTATTCCAGTTCCAAAAAAACAAGAGGATATGTAAACAGGGGTCAAGGGCCGTATTTTGGATACGAACTGATTTGATTTTCAACTCATTTTTTCTGTGGTATTTCTCACGACGTCGTACGCTTTGCCTCTGCAGCAATGAACGCAGAGGCAAAAAAGTATAAAAAAAAAATAATCTCTAAATAACTAAACCATTATGTACAATTGTACAATACTGTAGCCAGACGAATAACTTATTGTTCTTTCTGTAGGTGCTAACTTAAACAGAGCGCCGGTTGGCTTGAATTAAGCTGTGTATAGCAGATGGCAAGAACGAATGGAAATCTTCTGAGTGAAAATTTTATGTTTCACTGACTGGCAGCGGGCCATTCTTGGGACGGTTGGCTAGACCCCAGCTCTCAAAGGGCTGCCCCCTTCTTCACATTAGTAGGGTTGTCAATTTTCTAATGAGCAGGGATACAAGGTAGCCAAAGGAGTCAGCATGTCGTTTTCTGGTTGAATAAATAGGAAAAAAGACTGTGCTCCGCCACTCCTGTTCTGAGCTACCAAGTCTGGTTCTCGACCATAACGAGTACAAAATCATCAGATCGTCTTGACCGCGCAATGTGGTGCAGTCCTCAAAAGAGCCGGCGATAGATAAGGTGGTCTGTAGAATTTTGCACACGTCTGACACATAGTGATATATTCTTGTTAGTGTAAGCATCCCAGGACTTGAACAATCGAATTCCTCTGAAAAATAATCTCTCTTATTTGAGTTGAAGGAGGGGAATGGAGATTAGAGGGCGTGACTTCTTGGCAGCCCGACCTGCTTTTTCCTTAACCTAAAACCTTCCTAAATCGGAGTTCCAGGCCAAGGGGTGGAGTTGTTAATTTAGTAGATCAATGCCGTTATCGAGTCTCACTGTCGTGATAGTGCCATCCGTTTTGATACTGATTAAAACAAAATCCGTTTTACACACTGCGCTTAGCCTACTCACGCGTGAAGAAATTAGATTAAGGAAGAAAGGAAAGCAACTAAATAATATTGGAAACGAAAACAAACAAGACCAAAGGCTTCGATAGGATCCTAAACATTTACTGCTTGATACAGACTTTAACAGATTAAGCCCATCTGAGAAGACCAAATTCAGATATGGATTCAACATTTGTGTTTACCCCTATATCCTACGTCGTATCTACTTTGTCGAAACTGATAAAAAAAATTCCTGCCTTACTTCTGTCAAATTTCCGGTTTTGGCCGGGTTCCCGGCGAACTGATTGTCTGTCAAAAGTACAGCTTAAAAACGAATTCAGCAAACCCTTCACCGAACATATAATCAGTTCAATAATCAAATCAAACAAAAAACAAATCCGGTTTCACCCGGATTCCGAGCGAACTGTATGTTTGGGGAGAAAATTATTGTTATATACCATGTCTTCTCACTCCTAAATCGAATATCTAATCAAAATCAAATAAAAATTTTACATTTCACAAATTTTCCGGTTTTGGCCGGATTCCGGGCGAACTATTTGTCCGGTGAGAAAAGAACTTGCATATTCGGATTCAGCCTGTCTCCTTACCCCTAAATTGACTATCTCATTTGCTTTAAAAAAAAATCGCTCCTTAATTTGAAACCCCTCCCCCAACCCCAATTGTAGGGCGACAGAGCCCATCTTCGAACTTGATCTGTACTCTGACCTAAAGAGTCCTCGTGCCAAGTCAATAAAATATCTCAACCCCTTCGAGAGTTATCGTGCTAACATACAGGCAGACGGACAACTTTTACGAAATCAGAGGTATCCCGCTACGTTTTGGGATCTTAAAAACTATACAACATATCGAAAGTCAGGTATGCAAACGTCTCTGGATCTTATCGTACTTCTTACTTCTGAAAGAAATTCTTTTCCGACATCTGTAGCCGGGTAATGTGGATAACAATAACCTTGTGCTACATTCGCTACCGTTTAAAAATCCAGTGTTACCATGGTAACATACAGCAGTATGTCTAACGTCCTATTTTTCAAAGTTTTTGGGACCTGCAATCCCTCAGTTTCTTAGAAGACTTGGCCTAGGTAGGAATACACGGTAGCATTTAATTAATTGATCCCGTAGCAACGCTTCTCAGCTCTGTCGTTGCTGCGAGATACGACTGTGCTCTTTCGTTATCAGTAGGCTAGTGTTGGGCGATATTCGATACGATAATCGAAATATCGATAATATTGAAAAATATCGATATTTCGATATTGACTTCTCAAATATCGATGTTTTCGATAGTTGCATTACGATGTGCAATAGTTCTATCATTCGGGATTTTCAGAATAAAAGAACGAATTGGGATTTCAAACTTGATTTCGATTGGGGAGGAGAAACAGACTGGGAAGGAAAAGCGTCGAAATGCTACTATTTCTTAATGGGAATGTTTGATTTTGTTATTTTAGTTCAGTTTTCCATGAAAAATGTAGAAGTATAAACAGTTTCAAATATCGGTATACGATGATCGAAATATCGATAATCGAATTTGAAAATATCGCTATTTCTATTTTTCTAAATATCGCCCAACATTAATTCTCAGGCGCCTCCGCGTTTTTCGAGGTGATCGACAGTGTTGCCAGATTGACGGATTTTACGCCAACTGGCGGATTTTGTCGGAGACTGGCGTAAATATTTTGCAACTGCCGTGTGGCGTAAACGTGGCTGTTTTTCTTTTTAACTGGTGTTTTTTTGGCGTGATGTAAAAAACTGACTATCTTTAAGAAAAACCGACTGTTTTTCAGAAAAATTAATAGTTTTTCAGGAAAATTGATAGTTTTTCAGAAAAATCGACTGTTTTTAAGTCATTTTAATCGTCACGACCAAAGGCCGGGCAAGTTTTTGGGGTTCTGTCCTCGGTTCTGTCTTGATACTCATTGACTTTTTGGGAGGTTTTGATTTTTCTGGCGTATTTTTGAAAGGTCGTGGCATATCTTTTTGACTACGATCTGGCAATATTGGTCGTCAATTTTGTTATTTGCGTGAATAACGATCCAATGCTAGCATGTAGAATACAAACTATGAAGGAAACAAAGTATAATATTTATTATTTAAAAATAAGAGCTAGCTGAGAAAATGCGCTTGGCATTCCTGAACAGCAAGTTACAACATTCAGGGCCTTAGCCTGAACCTTATTACTTTCCTGACAATTCTATTGAACTTAGAGATATCTTTTCTGGAAGCAAACTAGGTGTCTTGGCAAGCGAGGTTTAACTTTTTTCCAACACCGTAGCTAGTTGGGGCTGGAGAGATGATGAACGATGCAAGAGAATTATCACGTCTAAGGCACCAGTGATATTTACTAGGCCCTACTCGTACTGGTACAGGTCAAGTTCGAAGATGGGCTCTGTAGCCCTACATTTGGGGCTGGGGGAGGTTTTTTTTTTAACGCAAATGAGATAGTCGATGTAGGGTAAGGAGACATGCTGAATCCGAATATGCAAATTATTTTCTCACCGGAGAAGTAGTTCGCCCGGAATCCGGCCAAAACCAAAACCAAACTTCATCTGATTTACCACGGAAAATTTCGTACTTCATACTGTTTCTCATTATTACAGAATTTTCTGTTTTAATTCAGTTTCAGTTCAGTTATTTCTTAAAAAAGACTGAAAACTAACTACACCCTAAGTGAGCACTGACCGTAATGGGTGACAGTATTCATTCATTTGTCAAGGAAAGAAATACAAGGAAAAAGAGAAGAAAAAAGAGAAGAAAAGAAAACAAACGGCACGCAGCTTCGATTGAATGCGATATATTCCTTAGTTGCGTTTTTGCAAATACCATGGCATCTGTTACCACGGTAACTGGATCTGCAATTAATCATTTTTGTAGTTACCGTGGTATCAGATATCTTGATCAGATATCTTGCTTTGCAGAAACAACAATTGCCGAAATTGCGCTCTTCGAGGTCATCCCAAAAGAAAAACTGATATCCAGTCACATCAATAAGTGCCAAACTTCATTTCCACCAATTTGACAAAAATTGACTAAAGTGAGATGACTTTTCCAGATACCACGACCAGTTACCACGGTTACGATCGGCCCGTCCTCACGTTGGTGGGCCACACTCTGACGCTTGGAAGTTTTCTAGTCGGAGTCACGATAGTCCAGTCACGGCCACAAAATGTATCTTATATCTTTCCGACAGAAATACCCCGAGTACTCGTAATTTTTAGTCTGTGGGAATCATCCGGTAGAATTTTTTGTCTTGGACAAAAAATTATCGTAGAAGCTCTTCGGAGGATAATTGAAATTCTTCTGAGGTTGTGACCGGATTCGGTTTGAGAATAATTTATTGGCTGATTGATGGGTCCCTTGAAAAAACCTTTGTCGGTTTCCGACTCCTTAAGGCCCATTCACAACGGGTTTTCGCTAATACTCGGCACCAGCCAGTTCCGGAAATCGCTTTGCGACCGAGAATTAGCTGGGTTTCTGCCGTTCGCAATTGATATTGGTGCCAGTTTTGGGTGCCAGCTATTCTCGGACCCAAGTTGAAATCAGTTCAACTTTTGAAGGTACTAATCAATCAGATTATTTAGGGGAATACTGAGGAATATTCTTAGTGGCCAATGCTGAGCCACGTCAGACCAGGGACCCATACATTTCCTGTAATAACTCGCCATTCAGGAGGCTTGTCAGTAAGAGGTTTCTGATGCGCTCTTGACCGAGCGTCAGATAGTTCGAGAAATACCCACGGGGATAAAATACCCGACTATCCAGATAGACAAAATTGTTCGCAGCTGTTCTGGTGAACTAGGAATATTTCTCTGTAATGGAAGAGTATCCTGGATCTCTTGTCCTAGCTTAGGTACCTGGTGGCATGCTGAACAGTCCCAACAAATTTTGTCTATCTGAGCAACAACGCCGATTCGACCCAAGCGAAATTTTTGGAAACTAGGTGAGGCTCGGGCAACATAGCAACATTGAAGCATAGGAAATGACAAGCCCCCTGAATGGCGAGTCATTACAGGAAATTTATGGGTCCCACGTCAGACCGAGTAACAATGACCTAAATTCACTTTCGGTTTTCAAGACAGCAACGAGTGGATGTGATTTATCTATTGGGCTTGGCCTCAATATTTCCTGAAAATAATCTGATTGGCTAATACCCTCAAAAGCTGAACTGATTTCAACTTGGGTCCGAGACTAGCTGGTACCCGAAACTGGCACCTGTATCCATTGCGAACGGCAGAAACCTGGCAAAGCTTCGGTCTCGGGAGCGATTCAGAACTAGCTGGTGCCAATTATTAGCTAAAAACGGTTGTGAATGGGCCTTAACCTACCCACGTCGAAGTTCGAGGGGTTGCGGTAGGTTGTTTTTACCTCGACCTGTCCATCTGAACAAGATTGCTAAGGACGAAGCGTATCCCAGGCCCGTGATGTGACGAAGAGCGTATTGGGCAAGGCATTATATTTTTATTTGAGCCGAGGGCCGTTTAGATACACTGACAAAGACTACAGTACGGTACGTAAAAAAAAGTAAGAAATCCCTCAACGCGGTAGAGAACACTAACGATTACTCAGTTCATCGCACAAACCCTACTGGAGCGGCAAACTCGGTTGAAAGAGAGGTTCACGTAGAAAGTGAATAAGGCTGTTATCAGATTTCAATAACTGGCATTTCAGTGAAAAAATAGCTTTACACTTAATATCGGTAAACGGCGAAACCTGGTTGCAAACATACCAGACGCACTGCCCCACTCGGGAGTCTATGCAGTTTTCGATAGCAGTTGAGGAGCTGAGCGCACAAAGGGGGTTGCGTTCCGGAAACTTAACAATTGTTAACAATAGTCAACTTTATTTAGGGGCAGAGCTAACTGCAGCTTTAGCGATCGTTAACTTTTCCCAGTTCTACAGTTGTTAACTTTTCCCAACGATGCTCACAACCATCGTTACAAAATAGTTAAGAATCGTAAGATGCGGAACGGAAATCGTAGGTGGGCGGAGCTTAAATTTCGAAATCAAAATCGTTAACAATTTGTTAACAATCGTTAAGTTCTGGAACGCAACCGATAAATCACTTTTTGCTAGTTTGGAGATAATCGTATTTAAAGTTGGGAAGTTAGTTCATATTTTCTACATACAGTCAGTGTTTAAAATGGGGCCGAGCTAACGAGCTCGTATCCCTGCCGGCCTCCAGTGATCGACATATATTGTTATGAAGTGTTTTTGAAATTGAAGAACCCGAACCTGAACCTAGTATCGCAAGCTAGTTATAATTTTGTCGGCTGAGTATCTCAGTAGGGAGCGTTCTGGCGAAGGTTCTGAAAGCTCAGGGAGAAAGAGCGCAAAAATGTGTACCAGATGTTGCTCTTAACTCAATTTGCCAAAAAAGGCGAGTTACAACCTTTGTGCGCTCAGCCCTTTAGTTGTTGCACGTCATTCATTTCACATTAGTAGTACCCGCAGTAAAATTAGTGCGCTTAAATTTAAAGACCTAATCCAAACATTCTGTTTACCTTCCCTTACTGATCGGAAGCCACCAGTTTATTTAGATTTGAACTTGATTGCCGGGTTGTTGTTTTGGCTCGAGAAAAAACCCACGCAGAACGTCTTATTTTCCAGATGACTGAAATTTTCCACGTTTGATTAGCAAAGAATTATAAGACTTAATTGATTATTTTTTGTATGACTTCAGGAGTACCACACTGGTCTTGGTTTTTTAATTTATTTGTATTTGTAATAAACAGTTGGAGCATTAGATGGAAGTTATTGTTTTGGTCCTTGGCTCCCTACGTGCTATAACGGCTGTCCCCTGGCTTTCCCGGAGAATCGGCGGAGATTCACTCCAGACCGAATCATTCCAAACATAGAAATTTTGGTTTGTTTCTTTAATTTGCTCGTTGTTTGGGGGTATTTTTGGGGTTTTTGAACATTCAGTTCAGTTCAGTTTATTAACAAAAAACAAATCATACACTGTAAACTAACTTCACCCAAAGTGAGCACTGCCCGTAACGGGTGACAGTATTCATTCAATGTCATGAAAAGAAATGCAAGGAAAAAGAAAAGAAAAAAGAAAAAAAGAAGAAGAAGGGAAAAGAACAGAAAACAAACGTACATTAATAAAACAAAGACATAGAGAACTAACGGTAGAAAAAATTAGGATCTAATTCTATATTTTCCAGCAAGAAAATTTTAATCTTACTCTTGAACTCTGGTATAGCATTTTTCAGTGTATTTGGCAGATAATTCCACATTTTCGGACCGGTAAATTTGATTGAAAAGCCAGATGACGTGAGACGTCTCGTTTCTGTAACTAGTTCCGATGCATGTCGAGTGAATCATGTTGGTGAATTTCATCATTTCTTCGAAAAACCGATTCATAGTGGCAGTAGGGATGGTTATCATTGTTTGTGTGGTAGAAAGACCATTTATCGTGGTCCGCTTTAAACTAAAATTTAACTGTGGAGAGATAAAATATTGTTCCTAAATATGTTTATATTTTCTTCAGGAGGAAACAGGATGAAGTGAAGGTATTAGAAGACACGATTCGCCAGAGAAACGAGCAGCGTCGGCGGATGGGCTCGGAACTCGACGCAACTTGCCAGATTTGCCTCAAAACCAAGTTTGCAGATGGCGTTGGCCATGTCTGCAACTACTGTGCCGTCCGATGCTGTGCCAGATGTGGCGGGAAGGTGTCACTTCGCTCTTCCAAGGTCAGTTGGTCCCCCTTAAAGTTTAACTGAAAAACCAACTAATGTGTGTACATTTAACTGACTACATTGCATTATTTGATTGCATTCAGGAATTTTTTTTATTTGTCACTATTTGCTCTAAGGCGTTTTCCCGTGCTCCCACAAACAGCTTGTGGGTCGACTGTGACTCGAATAGAGTGTTTTCGCGGTCTTTCGTGCGGCCCGCAAGTGTGTTTCCGCGACCAACAAGATTTTCGTGGCTCGCTTAGTGGCTCAAATTCGACAAACAACTGGCGAGGTGATTGTCGATTTTGTGGCTCGGGTCTGGCGGGAAATTCAAATTAAGCAGCAAAATAGTGTCTAAACAATAAAGCTTACTACGTTTTCAAGCATGTAGACTTAAAACTGAGGATACTTTTTGTACAGAATGGAAATAAGCTTGGAGTTTTATTTACTGAGATTTTACATGAATTTTCTTTTTATTTTTAGACATTTTAAATTACCACCCAAAAATAGACAAAACGGCGTTTCTACGAGTTTCAACTAGTGGCTCGACTGTGTGGCACACAATCGTGTCGCGGAAAAAGGCCTCTAGTATGACGTTCAGAATATCTACGGCCGTCACCACAACGAAAAATTCTACTATGAGGCAGTAAACTTGAATATCAATACACACGTGGCTTTTCAGTGGTCAGTCATCAGCCCAAGGAAGGTGGCTCACTGCGTGAACACTGATTTTTCGTAAATCCTTTTCGTCAAGCATACAACACAGATATAAGCGCATAGAGGTACCCCAAATCAGACAGGGAAATTCCACTATTTGAACATCGATTATTCGTGAATAGCTGAGCAACGAAGTAACGCATTTTCATCTGGTCTTCAAGCCTCTTTAAGTGAATAAGTCACGGGTAACTAAATTGTCCTATTACATCCCCTTTCGGTTGAACTTTACAGGACGACTCGCACCCTTATCCCCGATCCGGCCATCGTGGGGGGAGTGGAGGAATGGGAAATCCGGAAACTAGTAACATACATAAATTTAGAACGGGTAATCGGACATGCATGAAACTTGACATATGTCAAGAAGAAGTGCTTCAGATGCTCAGTTTCAAATCCGGACCAGATCCGATAACTAGGGGGGAGGGGGGGGGGGCTGGAAGGGGGCACCGGAAATCTTGTGAAATGCTTCCACATAAGCTAGGACGATGAAACTTGGCAGGCTTATCAGGAAACCGACTAGATCCACTTGGAAATAATCACTTCCCCGATCCGGCATCGTGGGGGTGGGTGGGTGGAGGGATGGGAAATCCGGAAGTTGTAACAGTACCTTTGAAACGGGTAATCGGATATGCATAAAACTTGACATATGTCAAGAACAAGTGCTTCAGATGCTCTGTTTGAAATCGGGACCAGATCCGATAACTTGGGGGGGGGGGGGCTGGAGGGAGCACCGGAAATCTTGTGAAATGCTTCCACATAAGCTAGGACAATGAAATTTGGCAGGCATATGGGGGAACCGACCAGAATAACTTGGAAATAATTACTTCCCCAATCCGGACATCGTGGGGGGAGTAGAGGGATGGGAAATCCGGAAACTAGTAACATGCATAACTTTGGAACGGGTAATCGGACATGCATGAAACTTGACATATGTCAAGAACAAGTGTTTCGTGTGTTGAGCTTCAAATCCTGGACCAGATCCGATAACTGGGGGGGGGGGGGGGGCTGGAGGGGGTCACCTAGCACAATAAGACTTGGCAGGCTTGGCAACTCGGAAAGAATCACTTCCGCGATCCAGCCATCGTGGGGGGAGTAGAGGGATGGGGAATCCGGAAACTAGAAACATGCTTAACTCTGGAACGGATAATCAGACATGCATGAAACTTGACAGTTGTGAAGAACAAGTGTCTCAGATTTTCAATTTCAAATCTGGACCGAATCCGAAAACTGGGGGGGGGGGAATCTCGTGGAATGTTTAGGGTCCAGGGACCGGGATGGAACCTGAAGGGAAGAACAATAATTAACCCTAGATACTTTCTTGACAAAACAAGACCGGGTCGTGTCACAGTAGAGGGGGTTGGAGGGTTTTTTTCCCGTATTTACGGTGATCACGAGTTAGGGTACTTCGACATGTACTAAAACCATGAAACTTGGCAGACATATTAAGTACTCTCCCAGGTAGACTTGAAAATAGTTCTTTTCCCGATCCGATGATCATGGTGGGAGTGGAAGGTATGGGGAATCCGGATTCCAGTGACATGCATAACTGTGGAACGTGTGATCAGACGTGCATGGAACTTGTCCAGTTTCAAGAACAAGTGTCTCAGATGGATCCGATAACTTGGGGGGGGCCAGTTGGAGGGGATTTTCCACAATTCTGATGACCACGAGTAAGGGTACTTCCAAATGTGTTATGACCGTGAATCTTTGCAGGCGTGTTAGGGAATCTTATCAGATTTGCTTAAAAATAGTCCCTCCCCCGATCCAATCATCGTTGGAGAAAGAAACAGTCGTCAATGATTGGCATAGCCATTTCAAATTTACTACATCAAGCCCATTTTCTGATGAAATAAATATCGGGAGAGAGATCCAGCCTCGAAAACTGCAAACCGTATCTGACAAACATGCTAACTGTTCTTACAAGTGCCATATGAGCTTTCAGCTCTTGTTTCTCCGAGACGATACGCATCGGAAACTGATGATAAGCATAGAACATGTCAGGTGTGAAATTCAGTGAGGTGTCGTTAAGGGGGATAGAACGTACCCTAAGAAATTCGGGTCTCCGGGTTTAAAGGACCCCTCTTGCTTTTTCTACCTTTTATAACATACCTAGCTCCCTTATGGAATTATAAGCTTCTAAAATCCCCACCTTTCTCCGTAGTTCCGTTTAGTGCCTATGAATTTTTAGTGATTTTTCGGCCGTGCCAACTTTTGCCTGTGACACAACGTAAAGTTTGCCGGAATCTTGGACGTCCACTGACAACTCTTTGACACATTAGGATATGAGAATCTTCTGTTTTTTACTTTTTTTTATTTGCTTAGTTTCCGTCTTTTTAATCACGGCGCGTTCAGTTTAAAATGTTTTGCGCCCAGCCGCCGCGTCACAGAGCAGGAAGGCTGGATAGAGTCAACAAGCGCTAACAAGAAAATCGCTAAACTCGGGTGGAAAATAATGTTATTTCCGAAAAACTTTCTTCTGATCCATTTCATAGTGAAAAGATGATTTCTAGTAAGAGTTGTGCTTTAAGTATTGATGGAGTGGTTAAGGAAGTATTGGCAATAAAAGTACGATGGGTCCTTTAACATTATGGACATATGCGCTTTGGACGTCAGCTCCGACCTTTTGAGACCATGGAAAACTAAGGCCGACGTGGTAGCCCTGTTAACAGTACACGAGTGGAGCTTTCAGCGAATGGACCAGTGCACCCGCTAAGAGCTTGCGAACAGCAGCAGCCGTTTTGAATTCCGCACATAATATGTTCAGTGTATAGGTTCAGATTTATTTGTTTCTTGAAATCATGCATCCCACTATTCAATAATTGTTTGCATTATGGCTGAAAGGAGTAAAAGAGTCAAAGAGTTAAGTAAAAAAACTTGTAAAAAACAACTATCCCGAATCAGGGACGAGGATAAAAGCGATTGATCCGCGTACAACTAGAGAACACCAGCATTTTAATTTGGCAACCATTCAGCTACATCTTGAAAAAAAAAAATTTACTAAGCCGTATTGTCCGAAAGCTTGTATCGCTACATAATTGCTGTAGGGTTGTGACCTCGGTGTTTAGCAAGTCTAAATACGTTTTGAGAGAAAAGAAATATGAGGGACATCCTGTATGAGATTGGTGATAGCATTATAAATTGTGAACTGAAAGACAAACACGCTCCTCAGTCAAGATTCGAACCCACGGCCTTTGGCTTAGAAGGCCACTGCTTTACCGTTGACGTTCCCAAACCACTACAATGGTCAGGCAGAAGCGGGCTATCGGAACTAGGAACAATTATCCCGCCGAAGGGAAATTTTTCTCAACAGTTACTTACGGTAAAGTCCGTTTTGCAACACTCCATCTTCACATATTGTTGGTGAGAAAGGCGCATCACGAAGCAGTCAAAGATTCTTCAGTTTTAATGTCATATTTTCCAAGTGAGACAGATAGAGCGTGTTCCACCCTCCTAACAATAGTAACCATTAGTTACTATTTCCGTTCCATCCTCAAGAAAAGTTACTACGCTGACCATTCCTTCCAACCTTCTCGAAATAGTAACTAGTAGTAACTATTTGCTTACCATGCTCGGGAGAATAGTAAGCGTGGTAACTACGGACCTCTGTAACGTGATTGGCTTGATTACCCCGTGGAGAGATATTTTGACGAAAATATGAAAATGCGTTCCAGCCGTGACGCCAAGAAGCCAAAATTCGTGACGCCATGTGTGGTAACTACGGTAAGTAGGATGGAACATGCTCGTAGTAGATGGAAGTGGGTTGGCTGTTAGCTGGGACGGAAGAAACAGCAAGAAGTTGGCATCCCGGGGTAGGGTAGGGACAGAGACGATAAGCATGTGAAGAGATCCAAGTTTGTGAATTTCGAAAGTGTCCCACCCTATCTGTGAGGCTTGATAAATTTGCCAAGGATATATTGAGCAGTCGTTTTTTTTATTTTGTTGCTGTGCTGTGTAAGGAGGAAATAAACATTGACACCGTGGATCACATCATAGCAAAAAAAAAAAAAAGGAAAAGAAAGACAAACAATGGCCCTAATAAACTAAATACTACACTACAGATGGCAATCAGCTACTGATTTTTCAAACGACCGCCTGAAACGATTTTGAGGCGCCTGATGTTCTAACGACCCATTAGGTCACGCACGGTCATTTTTATCTTTTATCAACCTGTATCTTTGACCATTTCGGTCTTGGTGGTATTCGAAAGAACGGTTATTTTTGGATCCCCATCTGAAGTGAGGGTCCTGGCCGAATGGTTGGCATGCTGAATGGGTGGCTTCTTCTGATCTCGGTGGTGTCTGCTGTCAAGCACAGATCTGACAGAACCTCCCTCTCCCCATCTTGTAATATGACTATGCGGAGTCGAAAATTTCCCCATACCCTGTCCGATCAGATATTAGATTTTTGGGATCCAATCGAAACCTTTGGTCTTATTCCACGTGATTGTGATCATCCAATCCCCTGAACACCACCAGTTTGGCAAGAGCCTATGGGGATTTCCGTTCATTTACCGATCATAACATTCTTGAAACTTCACACTACGTGGAGTTATACTTCACAGAGGTTATTCAAAACTAAACTACTAGATCGGTGATAACCAGAAGCGACTCGAATTGCCGGGCAAACCGCACACAAATAATCACGATTCTAAATACAGAAGAAAAATAAGAAATGGTGGATCCTTGATCCGTATCAAAATGTGATACCGAACTCGTTGAACAAACGTGGATCCTCCACTTCCCGTTGTAGCCGTGTTCGTCCATGCTCGGCTTGCCCTCATGAACTGGCTGAGATTGCAAAAAAGAGCTTAACGGACCTGTCTTACCTATGATACTAACGCAACCTACTCCCATAATCACTCCATTTATTTCTAAAGTCGGAGACCCCAATTTCGTACGGTACATTCTAACCCCTCCAACAAAACCACGCTGATTTTCTCACTTGCCGCGTTTTGCTACCTTTGATGTGTATCACGCTGTCGACGGTTGTCTGCGCGAAGTTTTTCCATCAGAAAAAACGGCTATGTAAATTGTTTCCATGTTTTCGCTTTCAGTCAATGGGTCTCGGAAAGGCTTAAAACAGCCAAAACCGCGGGTTATTTGTTGAAAGCACAGCCTAGTTTTAAAGTATTCAGTTATATCAGGGACCCATAAATTTCCTGTAATGACTCGCCATTCAGGGGGCTTGTCATTTCCTATGCTTCTATGTTGCTATGTTGCCCGAGCCTCACCTAGTTTCCGAAAACTCCGCTTGGGTCGAATCGGCGTTTTTGCTCAGATAGACAACATTTGTTGGGACTATTCAAATGACACCAGGTACCTAAGCTAGGACAAAAGATCCAGGATACTCCTCCATTACAGAGAAATATTCCTAGTTCAGCACAACAGCTGCGAAAAATTTTGTCTATCTGGATAGTCGGGTATTTTATCCCCGTGGGTATTTCTCGAACTATCTGACGCTCGGTCAAGAGCGCATCAGAAAACTCTTATTGACAAGCCCCTGAATTGCGAGTCATTACAGGAAATTTATGGGTCCCTGTTTATATTAAAATACTGTAAGTTGAAGAGTAAATAGTGCAAGGGGTCCTTTTAAAGTGGAAGATCCACTAAAGAATGCTGGTTTTCAAGCATGGTTATAGCAAAAAGGCGGTAACCAGCCGTTGAGATTTGGGCACATAAAATCTATGGGGTCTCCCTTGGACCAAACGGAAATAGCTCAAGGGCTTCTTAATGCCTACGATTGACTCCCGAAATTATCCACAAAAGGGATATCAGGTCCTACAACAGGCCGGAATCTGAACCCTTTCCAGTACTCCAGCGCCCTTTCTTCGGGTCCTTCCGTACGGAAAGACAAGAACGTATTTTATCGCAAAGTGGCCCTAGGATCCGTCTCGAACAGCGAAAAACCGGGACGTGGGGAAATCAATATAAAGCCGGCGCCAGGGAAAAGTGAAGAGAGAATAGAGGGGGCAGAGAGTATCGATACTTGCAATAATAAGAGAAACTCAAAACCGGAATTTAAGACGAGAGATGATCGGGCCAAGTGGGGATCTGGTTTCACGATTTAAGGGAAAACTGCCACAATAGCAAAAGCTAAATAATAAGCGACATAAACAAACACACGAAGATAAGTAACCATACCACACGACACACGTAAACCATCTTAAAGGACCCTCGCACTATTTATTCTTCAACTTACAGTATTTTAAAATATTTGAATACCCTAAGACTAGCCTAAAATAACCCACGGTTTTGGCTGTTTTAAGCTTTTTCCGAAACCCGTTGACTTGTAAGGAAAATAGGGAAACAATTTACATAACCGGTTTTTCTGATGGAAAAACTTCTCGCAGACAACTGTCGACAGCGTGACATACATCGAAGGTGGCAAAAAACGGCAAGTGAGGAAATCAGCGTGGTTTTGCTGTAGAGGGGTTAGAATGTACCGTACGAAATTGGGGTCTCCGGGTTTAGAAATACATGGAGTGATTATGGAAGTAGGCTGCGATAGTATTATATGTAAGACATTTCCTTTAAGATACAACACTCGCATGGGTAAGAAGAAAGAAGAAAACTAAACACGGAACCGGAGGGGCAATATGAAACTGAAGAAAAGTCGAAAAGTGATAATCTAACAGAGTGTTGATTTGACTGGGGACAGGAATAAGTAAGGGCCAGCGACTTGGTGTGCGGAAGAGTGAAGCCGACATGAGATACTTCAAGCTCATATCGCTTAAACATGTTAGTATTATTTTTTCCACCCATCGCGGTCTTTTGGCGCAGACATATTTCTACTTGGTTAATGAAAAGAAAAACTGCAGAAAAGGCGAAATCGTGATATCCTACTGATTGCCGGTGTCACGACGACTAGGGTTGGGAAAGAGTGGAGCCGATGTGACATATTTGAAGCTGCTAGATCTGTTATTAAACATGTTTACGTTCTGTTGATTTTGGTATAGAAATGTTTTACTTTGGTTGGTGAAAATTTGATTTCGTTTGACATGATATCACACACACATGATATCATACAGACATGATATCATAACCGAACGGGATGAGGTTGCTTTGTTGTTATTCCAAATGAAAGGGAGGGATCTATGACGTTCGTAGACATGTCCCCCTCCATCTGCCCTCCGTCTGTCCCGGAACGTTTGGGGGGGGGGGGGAGACTTACGAATTTGGATATAAAAAAGAGTTCCGACTGGATTCCGACTATTAAAAAAGAATGAAAACGGAAAAGTCAGCTAGGATGCTCTTCAGTTTCAGCGATATATCTAAATATCTGCCGATGCCGAAATAAAGACCGAAATATTGCTAAAGATGAAGAGCTCTTCATCTTTAGCAATATTTCGGTAAACTGCAGCAGCTAATGTTACAGCTTTGAGGTGTTTTTTAATAACGACCTAGACAGCCATTTAAATATATCAATTGATAAGCTGAAGCATGATAAATAAACCAGACAGTTGACTAGAAGGCGGACAGGAGTAAGAGGATTCGCTGAATAAGGAGTCCCCCCAAATTATTGATTGGGAGTTTAATAATTTTTCGTTATCTTTCTTTACGTAATGTACTCTATACTCTGATTTGCGCGGAGTAAATTTGATCATTCGCAGTTAATCCGTAGGCCGGCTGTTAGTAATAGTAAATCGATGTTTAGAAGGCTATTGGACATGTCGGACCTGTGGTATTGAAAGCTGTATCGTCTGAGTTTAAGTTATTTAGTGTCTTTATTAGGTTTCCGTAAAATTTTGAAAGTTCCTTGTTTTGGTGTTTATGAATTCAATGCGTTATTGTCATCCGTTGTTTCTTTTGTGGGTGGAGGGGGATAGTTTGGTTTGAAATTATTTTTTTATTTTTTTTGGCATCCCAGACCCTCCTTTCTTTCTTTCTCTGTTCTTTGTCTGTTTTTTTTTGTCTTTCCCTTTTAGAAGTAATTGGTTGTCGTTGATGTTTAGAATTGTCTAATCCCTTGAAAAGTGGTAAAAAATTATTCAAGTAACATTTGCTCATCACTCGTCATTTGCTCATCACTTGCTCATCGGCGCGTCACTCCATTCAATTTGTGAATACATTATTATATTATATTATTAGAGTTTTTTGTTTTGTTTTTATGGCACTTGCAGCCTCTGGCTCAAGTGCCATATACCGATCACAATTCCGTCGGTCGGTCTGTCGGTCGGTCCGAGTTTTTTGTCATACTTTTTCGAGTTAGGGTACTTCCAGATGTGCTAGGACAATGAAACTTGGCAGGCATATCAGGGACCCGACCAAACTAACCTGGAAATAATCAGTTTCCCGATCCGAGCATATGGGGGGGAGTGCGGGGCGCTGGAAACTTGAAAATTTAGGGCATTTTGTCACACTTTTTGTGAGGGTACTTCCAGATGAGCTAGGAAATGAAACTTGGCAGGAATATCAGGGACCCGACCAAACTAACCTGGAAATAATCAGTTTCCCGATCCGACCATATGCGGGGAAGTGGGGGCGCTGGAAACTTGAAAATTTAGGGCATTTTGTCACACTTTTTCGAGTTAGGGTACTTCCAGATG
Organism: Branchinecta sandiegonensis; assembly: GCA_030848855.1. Taxonomy (NCBI): domain Eukaryota; kingdom Metazoa; phylum Arthropoda; class Branchiopoda; order Anostraca; family Branchinectidae; genus Branchinecta; species Branchinecta sandiegonensis. The sequence continues at coordinate 1,282,195 of JAUPMV010000017.1, read as the reverse complement.
AGCTAGGACAATGAAACTTGGCAGGCATATCAGGGACCCGACCAAACTAACCTGGAAATAATCAGTTTCCCGATCCGACCATATGCGGGGGAGTGGGGGGCACTGGAAACTTGAAAATTTAGGGCATTTTGTCACACTTTTTCGAGTTAGGGTGCTTCCAGATGAGCTAGGACAATGAAACTTGGCAGGAATATCAGGGACCTGACCAAACTAACCTGGAAATAATCAGTTTCCCGATCCGACCCTATGCGGGGGAGTAGGGGGCGCTGGAAACTTGAAAATTTAGGGCATTTTGTCACACTTTTTCGAGATTCGAGTTAGGGTACTCGAGTTAGGGTACGTGACCCGTTTAGAATGGAGAGATCGGGATGGAACTTTGTGGAAAGAACAAACAGATACTCTAGGTAAATCATTTACTGAATCGGACTGGCTACGGGCACCGTGGGGGAGCTGGGGGGGGGGGACCGGAAATCTCGAGAAACGGTTAGAATGATGGTATCGGGGTGAAACTTGCTGGGAGAACAAACATCTGATCCATGTAAATCTTTTACATAATTTGACTGGATCCGGACACTTGAGGGGGGGGGGGGGGAGGGGGTTTCCCGGAATTCCATTTTTTGGGGGATTTTCACGACGAAACTTGGAAGGCATATCAGGGACCCGGTCTAACTGACTTGGAATAAAAAAAAAAAATCCTCGATATGATAATCTTGGGGGGGGGGGGGAGATGAGGGAAGGGAATCCGGAATATTGAGTCATGCGTAACTTTGGAACGGGTGATCGGATTGAAGTGAAATTTAATAATTAAACAGAGGACATTTTTCTCTGGTGATCTTTTTCATTTCCGGACCGAATCCGGCAATTATTCGGGGGGGGGGGAGGGCGGAAAATACTTGACCCGCTTAGACTGGTGTGATCTGGATCGAACTTCGTGGGAATGACAAACAGATGCTCTGGATTAATCATTTACAGAACCGGTGGCTCCGGGTATTGTGTGTGGAGTTGGGGGGGGGGGATCTAGGATTCCGGTGATCGCGCGTTAAGGTACTTCCAGATGTGCTAGGACGATGAAACTTTGCTGGAATATTGGAGATTCAACAACAGTTGCTTAGAAATTGCTACTTCCCATATCCGATTATTCCTTAAAGTACCGATTTTGACCGTAAAGTAAAAAACATACTTTTAAGCAACATATGCATTTTCATGATGCCCATCAGCCCATTAGCATTTTTGCCTCTAGGGTTTTGCTTAAAAATGAAGTTCCAGCTCCCTTAGAGTGCGCATCTCAACCGCAAAGTCGAAACTTACTTTTGACCAATCAAAACATTTTAACCCAAGCAAGTGCCATATGAGCTTACAGCTCTTGTTAATTAACCAGTCATACGAAGTCGGTCATTAATACAAAAGTACATGATCATGGTAAGAAAGTGAATGCCTCTGGTGCGCAGTTCGGCCAGAATCCGTACAGTTTAAGAATGAACCGAATTTACGCGATAAATCTGAATAGGGTGCTGGTAAGTAACGTGTTGAATCTGGATATGATGCGAGTTTTCGGATTGGATGAATGATTCCGGCCAATTATCTCGGCCAATATCTGGTAAGAACGGAAATAAAGTGGCCGAAAAAGCCCACTATTGGTTGGATTATACCGAGATCCGGTGTTACCCTACAAAAAGAACCCTTCAGTCTTCCCGATGAAAAATTTGTTGCCTGCGTTGCACGAAAAAGTTGCTCTTAATACTATGTAGTAGCAAAGAACACTATCACTTAATGTGTCTCAGACTGGTCCAATCTTATGTAGTAGTATCCAGTAGCATCCTGTCTTGCCATAGTAGCCTCCAGTCTCGCTAATAGTAGCATGCAGTAACACGATAGCCTTGAAGTAGAAGCATGTGGTAGCATCAGTTAGTACTGCATGCTAATTTTTCGTACAACTTCGTACTACTATTTTGAAATAAATTTTTCATCGGGTTCTCCGTTATGGAATCAGCTTCTTCCCGAATTTCCGTTTGTATGGCACTTGCAGCTTCGCTCAAGTGCCATATACCGATCACTTTTCGGTTGGTCGGTCCACTGTTCTCGAGTTATGGTACTTCCAGAAGAGCTAGGACGATGAAACTTGGCAGGCATATAGGGACTAGTATATCAGGTATAGTTACTTCCCCGATCCGACCACCGTGGGGGGAGTGGAGGGAAGGGGAATCCGAAATCTTGAGGAATGTATAACTTTGAAACGGGTGATCAGATCTTAACGAAACTTGATATTTGGAAAGGCCTCGTGTCTTAGATGTCCCATTTCAAGTCCGGACCGGATCCGATGAACGTGGGGGGCGGAGTGGGTAACCGGAAATCTTGTGAAACGCTTAGAGTGGAGCGACTGGGATGAAACTTGGTGGGAAGAACAAGCACAAGAACTAGATACATCAGTGATAGAACCGGATCGGATTTGGACACTTTGGGGGGAATTAGAGGGGGGGCGGAATGACGGTGATCGCGAGTTAAGGTACTTCCAGATTTGATAGGACGATGAAGCTTGGCCTGGACGTTAGATACTTGACATGATTGGCTAAGAAATAGTCACTTCCTCGACTCGACCATCCTGGGGGAGTGGAGGGAGGGGGAATCTGGAATCTTTGACTTTTGAACGGGTAATCGGATCTTAATGAAACTTGATATTTGGAAAGACCTCGTGTCTCAAATGTCTCATTTGAAGTCCGGACCTAATCCGATGAATGTTGGGGTGGGGGGTGGAGGGGAGAACCGGAAATCTTGTGACATGATTAGGGTGGAGCGATTGGAATGAAACTTGGTCGGAAGAACATGCACAAGCCCTAGATACATAAGTGACAGAACCGAACCGGGTTCGGGCACTGAGAGGGTTGGAGGGGGGGGGGGGAGTTCCGGTGATTGCAAATTAAGGGACTTCCAGGTGTGCTAGGACGATGAAACTTGGCTTGGACATCAGAGACTTGACAAGATTGGCATGGAAATGGTCACTTCTCAGATCCGACCATCCCGAGTAAAGTACTAATCTTAATTGCAAAGTCCAAAAATACTTTTAAGCAAAATATACATTTTCATCATCCCCATGAGCCCATGATTATTTTTGCCTTAAGGGTTTTGCTCAAAAATTGATTTTTAGCACCTTTAAGTGGGTATCTTAACCGAAAAGTAAAAAAAATACTTTTGACCTAACGGTATATATTAATGATCCTCAAGGGCCGGTGATCATTTTTGCCTCAAGGTTTTTGCTTACAAGTGAATTCCTTTAAAGTACAAAAAATAATTTAGAGCAGAATATATTTTTTCTTTATCCAGATTGTGCTTCAAGAGTGTTCATTACAGATGAATCTCTAGAGCCTTTAAAGTACGCATCATCACAGTCAAATGCACAAATAAAAAAGTTTTTAAGAACGATACATTCTCGTGATTTCCAAGGACCCATGATCATTCTTATCTCAAGGATTTTGCTTACAAATGATCACCACAAACCTACAAATTGACGAATTCATACTTTCATCCTCTGACCCAGGCTCCAGCTCTTGTTCTACGGATGTAGCGGAGCTGTTTACTCAACCGAGCAAACCATGAAAGTACATCCCGACTCGGGATCCTGATTGCCGTATATTGGATTCGTTCCTCTCTGGCTTTTGGCTTTACCTCAGCCCTCAGTTGATAGCCAATCATGTTTGAATCTTCGAGGTTGATCTTGCTTACGGACAGTCGAACGAAAGAATTTGCGATAACATAACTCTGTGTCTGGGTACCTTAAAGTAATGGTTTGTCTGTTTGCCGGTTTATTCAGTAGTGCCGTTCCGAGTCTGTGCAGAAAACACCGATCTGAATCAGTTCTTCAAACGATTCATCATTCATTTTTCAGGCCCAGTTAGAAATTATGTCTAAATTTTGCGTGTTTATACTGTTATTTATCGTGTATTGTTTTTCGTTGTTCTCTTTACTCCGCTACCACCTTGTGTATTTGGCGGGTTACGAATAAAATATAATATATATGGATATATATATATATTTCTCCGAGGTTCTCAGCGACGACCTTAGAAGTCATGTGAACTTTTTTTTGAAGATAATATGGGTCTGCATCCTTTGCCGGAAAAAGCAAGAGCTCCTTATCAAAACCGGACAGTGGATCCATACGGCCGGAAGTCTGCGTGGACCGGATTCTGAAGCTGGAAGCCTGGCGGGGACGCCAGTTTCGACCCCAACGCCTTCTCTCATCGGAGACAAACGACCGAGGCTAGAGAGAACGACAAGCTCAGAAAAAGAAAATAGTAAACCTAGCGACAGGTCGGTGCTGCAGAGAACCAATAGTTTGCAGGTTAGTCGTACAAGGAACTTTGATCGGGTAATATAATTGTTAATATTTATGTGGCATTTGCAGTCTTCAGCTAAATGTGTCATATAGCGATCGCAATGTCTCTCGCTCTTTCCATTACTTCCAGATCAGACAAAAAAAATCAACGAAAATGGGGATTGTAAAGGCCAACGAATACTTTTATTCAAACAATGTTTACAAGGGGTACGTCAGCTACGATTCTTCATCAGCGATATTTCGGCCCTTTTTGGCAAGGGTCCTCGTCAGGCTGTCAATCCTCTGGTTCAACTTCGGGGAAGGAAACAAACCTGTAATCCAGGTCAAAAAGGGCCAAAAAGGGCCGAAATGATGAAGAATCGTAGCTGACGTACCCGTTGTAAACATTGTTTGAATAAATGGTTCAAAGTCAGCTTGGGCTCAAAGAATATTTTGCCAACGAATACGCTGAAATAGAAGGCGAATATTTCGGTAGGACAACCGCCTCCCTTCTTAACGCAGACAGAAAATTTCGAGGAAAAATGCCAAAACGAGGATGAAGATCAACAACCAAGAAAACCAAAACAAAGCAGAAAACCAACAAAAAAACGAAAATTGAAACAAAATTGGAAGAATTGAAAGCCTAAAATAAAGACAAAGACAGAAAGCCACTCACCAATACCTGCGAATAACAATTACGACTGTTCTTGAACGGTACTGGCGAGTGACTGGGTTTTCGTTGGTTTCTTCGTTGACTTTTTTGGGATATATCAGGCCAATATGGTTTACGAAATTATTTTCTTCCATATAAGACAGGACGATGAGACTTGGCAGGCATACACTGTAAAAAGTCCCTCCGTATAAAGATTGAAGTTATCTGCAGTATTTGCTACTCAGATTCATCTTATTTCTATTTGGTATTAATCTTATCTGCGTAGAGATAAGAGTAATCCGAGTAGCAAATACTGCAGTTAACTTTAATCTTTATACGGAAAAACTTTTTACAGTGTATAAAGAACCCGTTACTGTATAGGAACATTCCTTCCTTGGACCCCACCTTTGGTAGTGGGGGGGGATGGAGGTGGAATCCTTGATCTTTTGGCATGCGGAAGTTGTTACGGGTGATCCGATTCGAGTGAGACTTAATGGGCGATAGAGTAGGTGACCTGTCATCCATTTTTGCATCCGAAGTGGATTCGGGCACGGGAAGGGGGGAGTGTGGGGGGGGGGCGAATTTGTGAGGCACACCCAGGGATCAAACGGGTGAAGTGATTTGGACGAAACTTAAACGGTAAAAAGTTCAAATCCCCTAGGCGTCCATTATGTGTCCGAACCGGATTTCCCGCAAATGCTTTAGTCAAGATAGTCAGTTTTCAAATAAATTTTCAAGGAGTATTATATGTAGCCTACATTACAAGGCTTGTCAGAGGACTACAAAATTTTTCACTGGGACTGAAGATCTCGCGCTAATTCAGAAAAGTTCTGTAAGTCCTCAACGGAATCCAGACAAGTAGGAATTTCGCAAATTCGAAGTAACTTTTCCGAGTTTTCCTCATTCTGTGACGTTATCACAAAAGTGGCAACATCTGGAAGCGACTAATGCATTTGAATCCTTAGCAAAATTTTGTGTTCGTAACAAGCAACAATTTTTATTCTTGCTAAATTAGAGCTAAGTCACGGGTAAATGGGCAGCGAAGCCGGCGCAAGAACAGGCATATCCTGTAGAATCCTGAGGTCATAAATTCACATGAAAGAAACATGTCTCTTAATCGCAAAGGTCATTGCCTAGCAATATAACACGCAGCTGTTCACTAAGGCAATCAAAACCAAACAGTAAAAGGGAGAATGACTTCAGACATTCCAGAAGGAGCATTTACCTTCTTTACCGGAATGAAATTGGCGAATGATAGCCATTGAAAATATACCCCCTCCCTTTAGATAAGGGCCTCGTTTTTGTTGCACGCTGCAGCTCCACTTCTCGGCCGCTTCCGGGCTGATCCTTTCAACATTCGTTTTTGCACTGCAGTGCTTCCGAGGAAGACGGCAGCGCTTCCTGAGAAGATCGGACTCGCTTACCGACCAAGTCCGTGCTTCCCTGCAAGGTTCTGCATCAACTCAGAAGAAATCGCGCGGGCAGTGAATCCAAGAACGCATCTTGTTGTGCAGCAGCGAAAAGTCCTCCAGTCTAATAAACCAGCCACACCCAAACCGTCTGTGGTCGAAAATACAATCTGACTAGATTGCCTACCCCTTGTGGTGTAATATTCTCGGAATATGGGTATATATCGCTGTATACAGTTGTTTTAATTCGTGGCGTGGGGGGGAGGCTCATGGCCTGTTAACTCATGTGTAATAACAAGTGAGCCCTGGATTTGGATGTAGGACACCAAAACAGACTGGCCGACAGCATTGGGGGGGGGGGGAGGGCCCCCCCCCCCCAGTCGTGACGCCCCTGGTTGCGAGGAAAAATACCCACAGAATACGGGTAAATACCCTCCGTGTAAACGTAGCTTTAGTGTTCCAATTGAATTTCTGTGGAGTCGGCATTATGGGCTACTGTTGATGCCCGTTACCGCTGCGAAAAGCTTGACAACTGTCTGTTGCAGTACGAAAACGAAAGAAACTTCCAGCTTGGCTATCCAGCTTGCAAAAACACTCATTTAATCTTGTTCTTTTCCCTTCAGTTAATAATTGCTGCAGTGGCATTCTGCTTAGTCGGAGTAAGCAGTGGGTGGCACTGGTCTTTAGAACTTTCATGTTCTTCTGGTCTCAGGAACGATCTATACGTGCTAGCTATAGCTATACGTGCTATTTGCAAGCTTGAGCCTCGTCAGAGTCGTTTTTAATAAAACTTAAGATACTAAATGTGGCTCGACTTCGGGAAAAAAAAGTTGCCGAAACTTAATATAAAGTAAGCACGAATACCGCACCTGAGTCGTTTATGTCGGTTTTTCGAAGAAATGATGAAATTCACCAACATGACACTCGGAGCGTGTTCCATCCTACTTACCGTAGTTACCACGCATGACGTCACAGATTCTGCTTTTTTGTCGTCAAGGCTGGAACGAGTTTTCTATTTTCCAGCGGAATATCAGGCCACGGGTGAATCCGACCAATCACGTGACAGAGATTCGTGGTTACTACGCTTACCATGCTCCCGAGCGTGGTAAGCAAATAGTTACTGTTAGCTACTATTCCGAGAAGGCTGGAACGGTCAGCGTAGTAACTTTTCGTGAGGTTGGAACGGATTTAGTAACTAATAGTTACTATTGGTACAAGGGTGGAACACGCTCTCGACATGCATCGGAACTAGTTACAGAAACGAGACGTCTCACGTCATCTGGCATTTCAATCAAATTTACCGGTCCGAAAATATGGAATTATCTGCCAAATACACTGAAAAATGCTAATAGCAAGATTAATAGTAGTAATCAATAGTAAGATTAAAATTTTCTTGTCGGAAAATATAGAATTGGATCCTAATTTTTTCTACCGTTAGTTCTCTGTCTTTGTTTTATTAATGTACGTTTGTTTTATTTTATTTTCCCTTCTTCTTCTTCTTTTCTTTCTTTATTTTTTCTTTTCTTTTTCCTTGTATTTCTTTTCTTGACAAATGAATGAATACTGTCACCCGTTACGGGCAGTGCTCACTTACGGTGAAGTTAGTTTACAGTGTATGATTTGTTTTTTGTTAATAAACTGAATTGAACTGAACTGAACTGATCTTTCTTATTTTGGAACTTTTAGGGCAACGAACGAGACACCTATTGGCGACAGCTTCCGCGGGAACCAACAGACCAATACCGACAGATGTCTCGTCAGCCGCCGAGGCGATACTCCGCCGGTGGCGAGGAACGTGATTTGAGTGACAGTGGCTACTATGATCGGCACGCCGATCAGAATAACTACCACGAGCCGCCGCGGTTAGACTCCTCCGATTACAGCCGTCGTCAGTCTACGACGGAAAACCGGAGAAAGTTGAGCGAGTCGGAAGGAATGCGGAATGATAGTTTGAGTTCCGACCAGTCGGAAAATATGCGGCCACCCCCGCCCAAGCCTTTTCGCCAGCGACCCCGTGTTCCGAGCCAATCAGTCACAGACGTACCGACGAATAACTCAAATAGAAGGGTTAGAAGGAGGAGCTTATCCAGCTCAGAGGAGGAGTTAAGATCCACGAGTGGTGGAACGAGTTGTGATGATTATGAGGTGGAGAGCGAATCAGTGAGCGAGAAAGGTAGGTCTACTTTTTTGCTGCTGTAACTAAAATGTAAAATAATATTGGTGGTAAATTTTAGGGGAGAGTGAAAATGAAACAGAGTTAAAAAGAATAGTTAAAAAGAGAAAAGTTAAAAAGAAATTTGTGAATGAACAAGTTTAGTGAAAGTAAATTTGAAAGTAAGTTAGTATAAATGACGTTAGGTAATTAACTTTAGTGTTTGATAATTATTTTTGACGTTACTCCGTTGCGTGGGAGAAGTAAGCTAGGCGGCATTGAAAAAAAAAGAAAAAGAAAGGTAGGTGACTACAGGCAGGGGCGTTGCAAGGGGGGGGGGGGGCTGAAGCACCCCCCCCCCCAACTTTTGGAGATTCGGTAAAATTTTGGGCTGGAGGCCCACAGTTTTACCAAAATTGTTCTGTGTTTTTTTGATACCAGAACTATTTGGTATATTTACGGGGACTCGGTAGTTATACAGAATCCCAAATCGGATACCGGTACAAATCTGTTCGGTATAATAATCGGGATTCGGTATAATTACCAGGGTCCGGTAATTGTCACGAATTCGGTGAGGGAATTTACTGAACTTATTTGGTAATTTTTCATGCCAGAATCAGTCGGTATATTCTGCAGGAGATTTGGTATATTTGTTTTGGTAGTAGATTCGGTAGTTTCACATAATACAAAATCGGGTATCAGTCCAAGATTATTCGGTATCGTGATTGGGATTTGGCATAATTTTCAGGATTCGGTAGTTACCACACTGTCAGATGTTTCATAACAGACAACAGAAGGATGCGCGATTTCAACAGACAGTGCGTAACAGGGAACACATGGGATGTTATCTGTTGTGTTGGAAAACGTTACACATGAAATGTTATGCAAAGCAAGCATGCCAGAAAAAGCAAAAAAAAAACAGCCAAAAAAGCATCTAGTGACTTTTTTGTTTGTCGTCATGATGTCTGAAAACTGAGCAGATGCTTTTTGGCGATTTTTCGGCTCTTCCTGATGGCAACGCTTGTTATGCACAACAGACAACATTCGAAGTGTTGTCTGTTACACATTGTCTTTTGAAACCGCGCATCCTTCTGTTGTCTGTTATGAAACTTCTGACAGTCCACGAATCCCGACTTTGTTCTAGTTTTGACGAAATTATACCGAATTCGAATATTATTCTGTAGTTTTTCGATACCAAATCTATTCGGTACAATAACCGAGATTCGGTAGTTAAACAGAATTCCGAATAGGCTGTCGGTCTGAACTTGTTCGGTATAATAACTGGTATTCGGCAATTTATTCGGTATAATTGCCAGGATTCGAGCACTGGTCGCCAGAGGCGTCACTAGCCAAAATGTTTGGGGGGGGGGGACGAGGCATTTACCGACTGGCTGGTAATTTTTACTGACTGTTTCTGCAGGAAAAACGACTGCTTTCAACAACAAAAAACTACAGTTTTGAAAAAATCGACTGATTTTCAGAAAAATCTACTGATTTTCAGAAAAACCGACTATTTTGACGAAAAATCGACCAATTTTCAGAAAACCGACTGTTTTTATGAAAAAAAATCAACTGTTTTGACGAAAAATCGCGGCGCTTCACGCCGACTCGGTTATTTTTTACCGACTGGCCGACAGCATTGGGGGAGGCCCCCCCCCCCCAAAGTCGTGACGCCCCTGCTGGTCGCGGACAAAAGGACTGATCTGTGACTTCATTGGTAGTTCTTACTGATATGGGTTCGACGGTGGTGGATAAGGCTAGGTCTTGATAGGGGTCACTGGGACCTTGTGCATAGCGTGATTTTCCTCTGAAGACCGGTGGGCCTGACCTTAATTTCCACTCCCAGAACCAATCAACAACGAGGGGTAGAGATGTCCTAGGTAGCCTAGGGCTCAAACGCACTCTTCTCTCTCATTAAAATAAAAGTATACTTCTATCAGTTATATACAAAAAATCTCCATAGGTCAACAGATGGTAAGTGTTAATAGTAATGGCTAACGGACGTGATGATGCTGATGGAAGATCAGCATCATCCAAGTAACGAACTAGAGGCCTTTTTCCGCGACAAATATGTGGGCCACACACTTCTGAGTGTTTGTCGCGGAAACACGATTGTGTTCCATACAGTTGAGCCACTAGTTAAAGCGCAACTCTTACTAGAAATGATCTTTTCCCTATGAAAAGAATCACAAAAAACATTTCTGAAAATACCATTACTCTCCACCTAAAACTAGCGATTCTCTTGTTAGCGCTTGTCGACTATATCCAGCCTTCCTGCTCCCTGACGCGGCGGCTGGGCGCAAAAAATTTGAAAAGTGAAACCGCCGTGGTTAAAAAGTTGTAAAACTAAGCAAATAAAAGAAGTAGTAAACAGAAGATTATGATCTTTTCCCTATGACATCCAGGATCTAGTGACATGCATTACTTTAGAACGGGTGATCGGACGTGAATGAAACTTGACAAGTGTCAAGAACAAGTGTCTCAGATGATCAATTTCAAGTCCGGAACGAATCCTATAACTGGGGGGGGGGGGAGCTGGAGGGGGGTGCAAGAGTGAAACACTTAGAGTCGAGAGATCGGGATGGGGCAAGGAGGAAAGAACAAGCATAAGCCGTAGTGACAATACGGGACAATACCGACAAAACAGGACCGGATCATGTCACTGTTGGGGGAGTTTGAGAGGGTTTTCCACAATTCTGGTCATCGCGAGCTGGGGTACTTCCAAATGGGCTATGACCATGAAACTTGGCAGGCTGTGCTATGACCATGAAACTTGGCAGGCATGTTAGGGACTCTTATCAGATTGGCTTCTCTCCCGATCCGATCATCGTTGTGGGAGAAACAGTTATCAGTGAGTGGAATAACCATTTCAGATTTAGTAGATCAAGCCGATTTTCTGATGAAATGAGTATCGGGAGAGAGATGCAGCCTTGACAACTGCAAACCGTATCTGACAAACATGCTAACTGTTCTTACAAGTGCCATATGAGCTTTCAGCTCTTGTTTCATCGGGTCACGGATTCTGCTCCCCATGGTGTGTTGGGAAAGAGCGTTGGGAAAGACAGCGTTCGAGAACTTTTATTGAAGTGGTTGATAATTACAGATCTATGTCGCAATCACAGTATAGAAACAAGTTCGAGTCCTGAAACCCTTTAATAATAAAACCTGGGCTTCTTACTCCTACCTATAGCCTCAGCTTTCGGGAAAATTCTTTAAGGTGGCCAGGATAGGACAGGGAAAGTTTAAAAAAGAAAAAAAAAATGGTTATGGTTTTTTATGTTTTGTGGTTTCCATGGCCTTTTGAGCTTTCACGGAAATAAATTTTATCCTATCAACAAACCCACCCCCTTTTGGGGTCCCTTGTCAAGGCCAGACTAGATTTCTGGCGTAAAATATTCCTATCCTAAAGATCAACTAATTTCGAACAAGAAAGATAATAAAAATCGAAGAAGACATCCAAAATGGATACAGTGTTCACAACATGGGAGTATTCAAGACTCACAAATGTGCACTTTCCAGTTGTTCACCGATGATTCATTATGCTGATGAAGGAATTCGAAAATCCTGGTATTGCGGACAACTGTACACGGGATAACAGTTGATGTTCAAAGCACTTAAAGAATGCGTAATTAACAACCTGAGGAAAATTAATGTTTTTGCAGCCTGTATAAGTGTTTCTGCGTTTTCCTTTTAGGCGGACAACAACGCAGTCGATACTGTGCTAAATTAACACTCAGCTATTGTTTTCAAAAAATGGCCGGTTCGGTTGTTTTCACATACTAGAGACCCTTTCTTGAGGTTTAAGATGTGCGTAACTTTTCATCCTGACCTGGCCAGTGAGCTTCCGGAAACAAGATAAGGGGATTCGTTCGTGTAGAAAAGAGCCAAATCTGGTCAATGAAGACCTCTGTGTATTGCATTTACGACGGATGAAAGGAAATACTCCTTCAACCTGCTTTCAACCATAATACTACTTCGTACTTTAAAGTTTAACTTCCACCATCGAGGTTGAAATCGCAAAACAACACGGAGACGGTCTCTGAAAATGACCTATCCGAGCCGAAGGCGAGGTTGATACGTCTAATGGCTGTCGAGGTCGTTATTAAAGAACAACTCAAAGCTGTAAATAGGATGCTCTTCACCTTCGGCAATATTTCGGTCTTCATTTCGGCATCGGCAGATATTTAGATATATCGCTTAAATTGAAGGGCATCCTAGCTGACCTTTCCCGTTTTGATTCTTTTTTAATATAGGATACAAATACCGTAGACAACTCAGGGTGATCTCAGCATAGAACGATTAAGGATGTGAAATAGAAAACTTGATTTTCTTTTTTGGGGATCCCAAAACGTAAGTGGAGGGATACCTATGACATCGCAAAAGTTGTCCGTCTGTCCGTCCGTCCGTCCGTCAGTCCGTCTGTCCGTCCGTCCGTCTGTCCGTCCATCCGTCAGTCTGTCCGTCCGTCTGTCAGCAGTTCGTAGATGGGCTCTGTAGCCCTACATTTAAGGGTGGGGGAGGGGGTTCAAATTAAGGGGCACACAAACTATTTTTAAACAGCTAATGTGATAGTCGATTATGGGGTAAGAAAACATGCTGAAAACGATGATGAAAATTATTTTCTCCCCGGACAAGTAGTTCGTCCGGAAGCCGGCAGAAACCGGAAAGTCGGTTAAAAGTAAAAGTTTTATTTGAAGTCTATTAGCTGTTCGATTTAGGGGTAAGAAGACACGCTGAACACTTATATGAAAATTATTGTCTACCCGGACAACTATTTCGCCCGGAATCCAGCTAAAACCGGAAAATTTGTTAAGAGAAGAATTCGTATTTGAAGTTGATTAGATAACAGATTTAGGGCTAAGAAGAGACGCTGAGTCTGTATATGACAATCATTTTTTACCCGAACATATAATTCGTCCGGAATCCGGTTGAAATCGAAAATTTGGCAGAAGTAAATCAGGAAGTCTCGTTCAGTATCGTCAAAATAGATATGGCTGATAGACTGGATCTCGAGAAGACAAGACTGGATCAAATATTAGATTTTTGGGATCCCGTCAAAACCTTAGGTTTCAGCTAGTTATCTCTCTAAGATGATGTGCGAGGGATAAATATAATTTCGTATATTTCATTTGCACTTCCGGCAAACCTTAGCGAAAAACAAACTAAATAATAAAATCCACATCAGTACCAACAGAGGCAGCAGAAAAACGATGCGGAACCAACAAACCATAAAACGACACGTAACTAGAAACAAGAGCTGTAAGCTCATATGGCACTTGCATGGGTCAAGATGATTTGATTGATCAAAAGTAAGTTTCGACTTTGCGGTTGAGATGCGCACTCTAAGGGAGCTGGAACTTAATTTGTAAGCAAAACCCTTGAGGCAAAACTGCTAATGGGCTGATGGGCATCACGAAAATGCATATATTGCTTAAAAGTATTTTTTTTACTTTGCGGTCAAGATTGGATCAATAATCGGATTTGGGAAGTAGCAATTTCTAAGCAAATGTTGTTGAGTCTCCAATATTCCAGCGAAGTTTCATCGTTCTAGCACATCTGGAAGCACCTTAACACGCGATCACCGGAATCCCAGACCCCCCCCCCCTCCTCCAACTCCACCCACAATAACCGGAGCCAATCCGGTTCTGTAAATGATTAATCCAGAGCATCTGTTTGTCATTCCCACGAAGTTCGATCAAGATCACACCAGTCTAAGCGGGTCAGGTATTTTCCGCCCTCCCCCCAATAATTGCCGGATTCGGTCCGGAAATAAAAAAGGTCACCAGAGAAAAATGTCCTCTGTTTAATTATTAAATTTCACTCGAATCCGACCACCCGTTCCAAAGTTACGCATGACTCAATATTCTGGATTCCCCTCCCTCAACCCCCCCCAAGATTATCATATCGAGGATTTTTTTTTATTCCAAGTCAGTTTGACCGGGTCCCTGATATGCCTTCCAAGTTTCGTCGTGAAAATCCCCCAAAAACGGAATTCCGGGAAACCCCCTCCTCCCCCCCTCAAGTGTCCGGATCCAGTCAAATTATGTAAAATATTTACATTGACCAGATGTTTGTTCTTCCCAGCAAGTTTCACTCCGATACCATCATTCTAACCGTTTCTCGAGATTTCCGGTCCACCCCCCCCCCCCCCCCAGCTCCCCCGCGGTGCACGTAGCCAATCCGATTCAGCAAATGACTTACCTAGAGCATCTGTTTGTTCTTCCCACAAAGTTCCATCCCGATCCCTCCATTCTAAACGGGTCACGTATTTTCCGCCCCCCCCCCCCAATAGTTGCCGGATCCGGTCCGGATATGAAAAAAATCATCGGAGAAATGTCCTCTGTTCAATTCTTAAATTTCACTCGAATCCGATCACCCATTCCAAAATTACGCATGACTGAAAATTTCGGATTCCCCTCCCTCCACTCCCCCCACCATTATCTGATCTACAAAATTTTTATTTTGAAGTCAGTTTGATTGGGTCCCTGATATGCCTGCCAAGTTTCATCGTGAAAATCCCCAAAACCACCATCACCGGGGACCCCCCCCCCCCCCTAAGTGTCCGGATCCAGTACAATGGTCTAAAGGACTTATCTAGATCAGATGCTTGTTCTTCCCAGCAAGTTTCACTCCGATCCCTCCATTCTAACCGTTTCTGGAAAATTCCAGTCTCCCCCCCCCCAACTCCCCCCTGGCTACCGAATCCGGTCAAGACTTTAAACGGGACATTACAGATATATATTCTATTCAGTTATGAAGTTTCATTACAATCCGACCGATTCGAAAGTTACACACTTCTCAATTTCCCGGATTCCCCTGCCCCCCACCCCCCCCCCCAAATGGTTGGATCAGAAAACTGATTATTTCTAAGTTTGTTTGGTCGGGTCTCTGATATGCCTGCCAAGTTTCATGGTCCTAGCACAACTGGAAGTACCCTAACTCGAAAAAGTGTGACAAAATGCCCTAAATTTTCAAGTTTCCAGCACCCCCACTTCCCCGCATATGGTCGGATCGGGAAACTGATTATTTCCAGGTTAGTTTGGTCGGGTCCCTGATATTCCTGCCAAGTTTCATTGTCCTAGCTCATCTGGAAGTACCCTCACAAAAAGTGTGACAAAATGCCCTTAATTTTCAAGTTTCCAGCGCCCCAACTCCCCCGCATATGGTCGGATCGGGAAACTTATTATTTCCATGTTACTTTGGTCAGGTCCCTGATATTCCTGCCAAGTTTCATTGTCCTAGCTCATCTGGAAGTACCCTAACTCGAAAAAGTGTGACAAAATGACCTAAATTTTCAAGTTTCGAGCGCCCCCACTCCCCCGCATATGGTCAGATCGGGAAACTGATTATTTCCATGTTCGTTTGGTTGGGTTCCTGATATTCCTGCCAAGTTTCATTGTCCTAGCTCATCTAGAAGTACCCTAACTCGGAAAAAAGTGACAAAATGCCCTAAATTTTCAAGTTTCCAGCGCCCCGCACTCCCCCGCATATGGTCGGATCAGGAAACTGATTATTTCCAGGTTAGTTTGGTCGGGTCCCTGATATGCCTGCCAAGTTTCATTGTCCTAGCACATCTGGAAGTACCCTAACTCAGATAAGTGGGACAAAAAACTTGGACCGACCGACAGACCGACCTACGGAATTTTGATCGGTAAATGGCACTTGAGCCAGAAGCTGCAAGTGCCATAACTAGAAGAACGATGCGGACTGAACGAAGTAAAGTAACGAATATTAAAATATGCGTGTTTAAAAAGTGTAAATAGACAAATCTTTTATTATTTTAAAATTCTTCTGTGTTAACTGTCTATTTACTGTCTATTTTGGAAAATCACGTTTTTATGGCACTTGCAGCCTCTGGCTCAAGTGCCATATACCGATCACAATTCCGTCTGTCGGTCTGTCGGTCGGTCCGAGTTCTTTGTCCCACTTATCCGAGTTAGGGTACTTCCAGATGTGCTAGGACAATGAAACTTGGCAGGCATCTGAGGGACCCGACCAAACTAACCTGGAAATAATCAGTTTCCCGATCCGACCATATGCGGGGGAGTGCGGGGCGCTGGAAACTTGAAAATTTAGGGCATTTTGTCCCTTTTTTCCGAGTTAGGGTACTTCTAGATGAGCTAGGACAACGAAACTTGGCAGGAATATCAGGGACCCGACCAAACGAACCTGGAAATAATCAGTTTCCCGATCCGACCATATGTGGGGGAGTGGGGGTGCTCGAAACTTGAAAATTTAGGGCATTTTGTCACACTTTTTCGAGTTAGGGTACTTCCAGATGAGCTAGGACAATGAAACTTGGCAGGAATATGAGGGACCTGACCAAAGTAACCTGGAAATAATAAGTTTACCGATCCGACCATATGCGGGGGAGTTGGGGCGCTGGAAACTTGAAAATTTAGGGCATTTTGTCACACTTTTTCGAGTGAGGGTACTTCCAGATGAGCTAGGACAATGAAACTTGGCAGGAATGTCAGGGACCCGACCAAACTAACCTGGAAATAATCAGTTTCCCGATCCGACCATATGCGGGGAAGCGGGGGCGCTGGAAACTTGAAAATTTAGGGCATTTTGTCACACTTTTTCGAGTTAGGGTACTTCCAGTTGTGCTAGGGCCATGAAACTTGGCAGGCATATCAGAGACCCGACCAAACAAACTTAGAAATAATCCGTTTTCTGATCCGACCTTTTTTTTTTGGGGGGGGGGGGGGGGTTGGAGGGCAGGGGAATCCGGGAAATTGAGAAGTGTGTAACTTTCGAACGGATGATCGGATTGTAATGAAACTTCATAACTGAATAGAATATATATCTGTAATGTCCCGTTTAAAGTCTTGACCGGATTCGGTAGCCAGGGGGGAGTTGGGGGGGGGGGGGGGGGAGACCGGAAATTTCAGGAAACGGTTAGAATGGAAGGATCGGAGTGAAACTTGCTGGGAAGAACAAGCATCTGCTCTAGATAAGTCCTTTATACCATTGTACTGGATCCGGACACTCATGGGGGGGGGGGGAGGGGGTCCCGGAATTCCGGTAATGGTGGTTTTGGGGATTTTCACGATGAAATTTGGCAGGCGTATCAGGGACCCAATCAAACTGACTTCAAAATAAAAATTTTGTCGATCAGATAATGGTGGGGGGAGTGGAGGGAGGGGAATCCGAAATTTTCAGTCATGCGTAATTTTGGAATGGGTGATCGGATTCGAGTGAAATTTAAGAATTGAACAGAGGACATTTCTCCGATGATTTTTTTCATTTCCGGACCGGATCCGGCAACTATTGGGGGGGGGGGCGGAAAATACGTGACCCGTTTAGAATGGAGGGATCGGGATGGAACTTTGTGGGAAGAACAAACAGATGCTCTAGGTAAGTCATTTGCTTAATCGGATTGGCTACGTGCACCGCGGGGGAGCTGGGGGGGGGGGGGGGGCCGGAAATCTCGAGAAACGGTTAGAATGATGGTATCGGAGTGAAACTTGCTGGGAAGAACAAACATCTGGTCAATGCAAATATTTACATAATTTGACTGGATCCGGACACTTGAGGGGGGGGGGGGAGGAGGGGGTTTCCCAGAATTCCCTTTTTTGGGTGATTTTCACGAGGAAACTTGGAAGGCATATCAGGGACCCGGTCAAACTGACTTGGAATAAAAAAAAATCCTCGATATGATAATCTTGGGGAGGGGGGGTTGAGGGAGGGGAATCCGGAATATTCAGTCATGCGTAACTTTGGAACGGGTGATGGGATTCGAATGAAATTTAATAATTAAACAGAGGACATTTTTCTCTGGTGACCTTTTTCATTTCCGGACCGAATCCGGCAATTATTGGGGGGAGGGCGGAAAATACTTGACCCGCTTAGACTGGTGTGATCTGGATCGAACTTCGTGGGAATGACAAACAGATGCCCTGGATTAATCATTTACAGAACCGGATTGGCTCCGGTTATTGTGGGTGGAGTTGGAGGAGGGGGGGGGGGTCTGGGATTCCGGTGATCGCGCGTTAAGGTACTTCCAGATGTGCTAGGACGATGAAACTTCGCTGGAATAGACTCAACAACATTTGCTTAGAAATTGCTACTTCCCAAATCCGATTATTCCTTCAAGTACCAATCTTGACCGCAAAGTAAAAAAAGTACTTTTAAGCAATATATGCATTTTCGTGATGCGCATCAGCCCATTAGCAGTTTTGCCTCAAGGGTTTTGCTTACAAATGAAGTTCCAGCTCCCTTAGAGTGCGCATCTCAACCGCAAAGTCGAAACTTACTTTTGATCAATCAAATCATCTTGACCCATGCAAGTGCCATATGAGCTTAGTGCCATATGTTCTATTTCTTTTGAAATTAATGGTCAGCTTGGCTTCAAACCTCATTTTTGATGAAGGTAAGAAAAGTATTACGAGTCGTTTAAGAAACTTGAACAGTTTAATTAGGGTCTTATATATTGAGCGTGAAAGGACCGAAAACGTCTGCCAATGTTAATGCAGTAAACTGGACGGTCACACTGTTAGTGTCGTTGTAACTGAAAAACAACGGTCAGTGTTTTTTTTTGCTATAAACTGTAAAGCAGCGGTCAAGAGGTTTAGTTGGCAATCCGGCTCCGACGCGGAATCAGAGCAAAATAGGAGTAGTGCCAAGACTTGGAGAGAGTGACACACACTCGAACACCAGCGATACTAGCACCACTAGCGATAGCGAACGTCCCTACTGAAACTTGACCAGTCTTGCACCAGCGCTGGCTCCAATATCTTCATATTCTGAACACAGCAAAAAAAAGATAAAACCTCCACTATTTCCTTGATGTTTGCAGATCGCGTCTTACCTTTAATGGAAAATTTTAAACCTGGAAATTTTTCTCGCTTTAAATCTTGCAAGCGTAGTGGGCAGCGCCGTGAGTACGGCCCTTTTGCAAAGCATGGAAAGCATACGTCTTGGCGCTACTCCTAGTGTTATTTTGCTCTGCGCGGAATGTAGTTCTTAGTTAATGCTGTGTGGTTAAGGCGCGCTCAAAATATGCAAAACAAAACGCGCTTTGACTATTATTTTTGTGCTTAAATTTTAGCGAAAGGAGACGTAATCAGGGCAAAAATGGCCCTGAAATATCGATATCGATCAGTTCATCGAATATGGAAAATCAGAATATCGCCCAACGGTTCGGCCTGGCCTCGGTTTCGATGTCTGACGCCATCCCGTATTTTATTAAGCTGCTTACAGCTCGACAGAAAACTGAGATAAATGCCATCTAGCGTAGTGACTTTCATCGATCGTTGCGAACAACTGATGTTTTGTTCCTTCAGGCGAGGCGGAAAATCTAAGTGACAAGTCTTGGCGACAAGAAGACACCGTCAACTCCAGGATTAAGACGTTCCTTTCGGTAAGTCAGGACTTAATCTTTAGGTCGGTCTTTGTGGAGGCTAGAGTGAAGGGGAAACGTCTTCCCAATAAAACCTCACTCGCAGTTTTTATTTTTTTTTAAGTTGAGCTTTTTCAGCTTTTTGCCATCGATCCTATAACTGGTGTGACAAGAATATGTGTAAAATGAATATTTCCATCATAATGCAAAGCAGCGGACCGCTAATTTAGTTTACAATTTTTCTGATGCTCTAACTTTCGTCTTTTGTTAACTAACTCCCTCGCATACTGCCGCAGAATTTTGCACCTAGAGCTGCCATCTAGAGGCTGCGTCCACTGTCTCTAATACTCTTGATGACTAACTCTCTTTGCCGATGCAAAATCGCCGGGTACCTAGCGGAAGAGCGACAAGCGGTATCACCTTGGGTATCACAGCTGCCCCCGAAGATCGCCGTGATTGTTTGACACAGGATATGAGTAGCTGAGTTTCAAGTCGTTACGGAGACGTTTACTCCTTCTTCCCGAGGAGCACTGGCGTGTTTTGGACTGAGTAATATAGAGTATAGTGCGAATACATGTTCAGGATCGGGAGCTCCCGGACTTGAATTCCTGCCTGCATTTTCGGAACCGTCAATCGTCATTACTTCCATATGGGAAGTTCATTTTTTTTCCAACCTAGTGCAGGAAAACCGGCGGGGAAATCCTGATCGTGTGGTTCGCACTATTAACCGGGATGACTATAAACGTTAGGAGGTGCCCTTGTCTGTGATCCATTCATCTAACCTTTCCAATGCTAACCCTCTTTGAAGAGTAGAGGCGCGTTACCTCAGACGGTTCTGTAACCTCGGCGGTCCACTATATATTCCTGCAGACAAAGGCTGAAGTACGTTCGGGGTTGCCACATGTCGCACGATAGTGTGAATCTTCACTCTATTTTGTTGTTGTCACTCTTGTCCTACGTACGACATAAAAATCACTCTATTTCAGAAAATGACCAAATGTGTCATTTTTGCAGCAGTGATTCCGACCAGAAGTAACTATTTCATGTTTTTTCATGAAAGTAAAAATAAGATGTGTCATTTTACAGAGGCGATTCCGACCAAAAGTGAACATTTCATGAAAATAGATTTCACTCCCATTTCACTCTCTAAATATTTTGAGTACGTTTGCTGGTGGCTCGCTGCGGCCTAGGCCATAAGGAAAAATACATTCAAAGAATCGTGTATCATGCAAGTAAGAAATTGTAATCGTCTAAGCCTGTTTTTGGGATCCCAAAACTTAAGTGGAGGGATACCTATGACGTCGCAAAAGTTGTCCGTCCGTCCGTCCGTCCGTCTGTCTGTCAGAACGATAACTCTCGAAGGGAATGAGATATTTTGATGAAACCTGGTGTGAGTATTTTTTGGATCAAGGGAAAGGTCGAGTTCGTAGATGACCCTACATTTAGGGGTTTGTTCAGATCAAGGGGCAAACAAAATAGTTTTAAACAGCTAATGCGATAGTCGATTCAGGGGTACGAAAGCATGCTGAACACGATGATGAAAACCGTTTTCTCGGCGAACAAGTAGTTCGTGCAGAATCCGGCCAAAACAGGAAAGTTTGTTAAAAGGAAAAGTTTTGTTTGAAGTTGATTAGATGTTCGATATAGGGGTAAGGTGATACGCCGAATTTGTTTCCGAACTTTATCCAATAAGTTCGCCAAATAGTTCGCCCGGAATTTGACAGAAGCCGGAAATTTGGCAGAAGTAAGACAGGAAGTTTCGATCAGTTTCGTCAAAATAGGAATGACTCATAAAGGTAAACACACATGCTGAATCCATATCTGAACTTGTTTTTCTCAGATAATTAGCTATTTGGCCATAATCTGTTTCTAAATTTTAATAGTAAAAGTGTTCAAGGAGTCTGGTGAAGACTGGATTTGGCGAAAACAATACCCAATTGTCTGGATCAAATATTAAATTGTTGCGATCCCATCGAAACCTTTGGTCTTGTTGGAAATGGCTTGTCAAGCCCTTCAAAAGATCTTTAATTGTGGTGCCGAGAGAGGCTTTCGCATTGCATGCATGATAGAGCGTCGCACTGAATCATCAACAGCATTAGACTTTCCATAGTTTCCACTTACTTCTGCAAAGGATTTGAGAGTCGTACCGGGGATTCGAGAAACGTACCAAATCTTACTGGCATCTGCGGTTTGTTTTCGTTTATGTTCTCCGTCCTCACATTGCTAGATGACGCTGCTGTCTCCTGAACTAAATCGAATAGATGGCGTTTCCACACGGATATATCTACCAGTGTCACAATGCATGTGTTTGTCAGTCTAGTACACTGTACACTAAGCCGTTTTTGACAACCATGCTCAAACGCTGGGGCATGCTGGCACGGGGAAGCATGGTATCCATTCGTATGTGTATCTCTTATACCCCAGAGGGGTTCCCGTATACAACAATTTAAATGTCAAATGAAGTACTGATTTGTTTAGTTACAAAAGTACCACATACTCATACCCCTATGGAGAATAAAGTGTACACATACGATGAGTACCTTGCTCACCCCTGCTAGCATGCCTTAGCGTTTGAGCATGTTTATCAAAAAAGGATTAGTGTACTAGCCTGGTGTGGGTTGGTTCGCGTTCTTGCTTGTAGTAATGCCCATCCGAAGTGAGTGGCGGACTCGAGCGTAAATAGCGTGTTCATGAGTAGAATGGTAAAGGATAAAAGCATTAAAACCCTTATATTAAAACCTTGACAGCCTACTCACTATATGACTATATGATTTCCGTCAGAAATCTAGTCTACGTCTGCTGCCGCATCACCGACTGATTAGACTTTTTTTGTATTGATAGTTGGAGACAGAGGCGTCACTAGCCAAAATGTTACCGACTGGCTGGTAATTTTTACCGACCTTTTCTGCAGGAAAAACGACTGTTTCCAACAACAAAAAATTACAGTTTTGAAAAAAATCGACTGATTTTCAGAACAAGAGCTGTAAGCTCATATGGCACTTGCAAGGGTCAAGATGATTTGATTGATCAAAAGTAAGTTTCGCCTTTGCGGTTGAGATGCGCACTCTAAGGGATCTGTAACTTCATTTGTAAGCAAAACCCATGAGGCAAAACTGCTAATGGGCTGATGTGCATCACGAAAATGCATATATTGCTTAAAAGTATTTTTTTTACTTTGCGGTCAAGATTGGTACTTTAAGGAATAATCGGATTTGGGAAGTAGCAATTTCTAAGCAAATGTTGTTGAGTCTCTAATACTCCAGCGAAGTTTCATCGTCCTAGCACATCTGGAAGTACCTTAACGCGCGATCACCGGAATCCCAGACCCCCCCCCCCTCCTCCAACTCCACCCACAATAACCGGAGTCAATCCGGTTCTGTAAATGATTAATCCAGAGCATCTCTTTGTCATTCCCACGAAGTTTGATCCAGATCACACCAGTCTAAGCGGGTCAAGTATTTTCCGCCCTCCCCCCAAAAATTGCCGGATTCGGTCCGGAAATGAAAAAGGTCACCAGAGAAAAATTTCCTCTGTTTAATTTTAAATTCCACTCGAATCCGATCACCCGTTCCAAAGTTCCGCATGACTCAATATTCCGGATTCCCCTCCCTCAACTCCCCCCCCCCAAGATTATTTATTTATTTATTATCACCAAAAGTGGTAAGTCATAAAGACTTGTCACTACATACAATGTGAACATAAGGCACTAGTATCATATCGAGGATTTTTTTTTATTTCAAGTCAGTTTGACCGGGTCCCTGATATGCCTTCCAAGTTTCGTCGTGAAAATCCCCCAAAAAACGGAATTCCGGAAAACCCCCTCCTCCCCCCCCCTCAAGTGTCCGGATCCAGTCAAATTATGTAAAAGATTTACATGGACCAGATGTTTGTTCTTCCCAGCAAGTTTCACTCCGGTACCATCATTCTAACCGTTTCTCGAGATTTCCGGTCCCCCCCCCCCAGTTCCCCCGCGGTGCACGTAGCCAATCCGATTCAGCAAATGACTTACCTAGAGCATCTGTTTGTTCTTCCCACAAAGTTCCGTCCCGATCCCTCCATTCTAAACGGGTCACGTATTTTCCGCCCCCCCCCCCAATAGTTGCCGGATCCTGTCCGGATATGAAAAAAATCATCGGAGAAATGTTCTCTGTTCAATTCTTAGATTTCACTCGAATCCGATCACCCATTCCAAAATTACGCATGACTGAAAATTTCGGATTCCCCTCCCTCCACTCCCCCCACCATTATCTGATCGACAAAATTTTTATTATGAAGTCAGTTTGATTGGGTCCCTGATATGCCTGCCAAGTTTCATCGTGAAAATCCCCAAAACCACCATCACCGGAATTCTGGGACCCCCCCCCCCCCCATAAGTGTCCGGAGCCAGTACAATGGTCTAAAGGACTTATCTAGAGCAGACGCTTGTTCTTCCCAGCAAGTTTCACTCCGATCCCTCCATTCTAACCGTTTCTTGAGATTTCCGGTCTCCCCCCCCCCCAACTCCCCCCTTGCCACCGAATCCGGTCAAGACTTTAAACGGGACATTACAGATATATATTCTATTCAGTTATGAAGTTTCATTACAATCCGATCATCCGTTCGAAAGTTACACACTTCTGAATTTCCCGGATTCCCCTGCCCTCCACCCCCCCCCCCAAATGGTCGGATCAGAAAACTGATTATTTCTAAGTTTGTTTGGTCGGGTTTCTGATATGCCTGCCAAGTTTCATGGTCCTAGCACAACTGGAAGTACCCTAACTCGAAAAAGTGTGACAAAATGCCCTGAATTTTCAAGTTTCCAGCGCCCCCACTTCCCCGCATATGGTCGGATCGGGAAACTGATTATTTACAGGTTAGTTTGGTCGGGTCCCTGAAATTCCTGCCAAATTTCATTGTCCTAGCTCATCTGGAAGTACCCTCACTCGAAAAAGTGTGACAAAATGCCCTAAATTTTCAAGTTTCCAGCGCCCCAACTCCCCCGCATATGGTCAGATCGGGAAACTTATTATTCCAGGTTACTTTGTTCAGGTCCCTGATATTCCTGCCAAGTTTCATTGTCCTAGCTCATCTGGAAGTACCCTCACTCGAAAAAGTGTGACAAAATGCCCTAAATTTTCAAGTTTCGAGCACCCCCACTCCCCGCATATGGTCGGATCGGGAAACTGATTATTTCCAGCTTCGTTTGGTCGGGTCCCTGATATTCCTGCCAAGTTTCATTGTCCTAGCTTATCTAGAAGTATCCTAACTCGGAAAAAAGTGACAAAATGCCCTAAATTTTCAAGTTTCGAGCGCCCCCACTCCCCCGCATATGGCCGGATCGGGAAACTGATTATTTCCAGCTTCGTTTGTTCGGGTCCCTGATATTCCTGCCAAGTTTCATTGTCCTAGCACATCTGGAAGTACCCTAACTCGGAGAAAGTGACAAAATGCCCTAAATTTTCAAGTTTCGAGCGCCCCCACTCCCCCGCATATGGTCGGATCGGGAAACTGATTATTTCCAGCTTCGTTTGGTCGGGTCCCTGATATTCCTGCCAAGTTTCATTGTCCTAGCTCATCTAGAAGTACCCTAACTCGGAAAAAAGTGACAAAATGCCCTAAATTTTCAAGTTTCGAGCGCCCCCACTCCCCCGCATATGGTCGGATCGGGAAACTGATTATTTCCAGCTTCGTTTGGTCGGGTCCCTGATATTCCTGCCAAGTTTCATTGTCCTAGCTCATCTAGAAGTACCCTAACTCGGAAAAAAGTGACAAAATGCCCTAAATTTTCAAGTTTCGAGCGCCCCCACTCCCCCGCATATGGTCGGATCGGGAAACTGATTATTTCCAGCTTCGTTTGGTCGGGTCCCTGATATTCCTGCCAAGTTTCATTGTCCTAGCTCATCTAGAAGTACCCTAACTCGGAAAAAAGTGACAAAATGCCCTAAATTTTCAAGTTTCGAGCGCCCCCACTCCCCCGCATATGGTCGGATCGGAAACTGATTATTTCCAGCTTCGTTTGGTCGGGTCCCTGATATTCCTGCCAAGTTTCATTGTCCTAGCTCATCTAGAAGTACCCTAACTCGGAAAAAAGTGACAAAATGCCCTACATTTTCAAGTTTCGAGCGCCCCCACTCCCCCGCATATGGTCGGATCGGGAAACTGATTATTTCCAGCTTCGTTTGGTCGGGTCCCTGATATTCCTGCCAAGTTTCATTGTCCTAGCACATCTGTAAGTACCCTAACTTGGATATGTGGGACAAAAAACTCGGACCGACCGACAGACCGACAGACGGAATTGTGATCGGTATATGGCACTTGAGCCAGAGGCTGCAAGAGCCATAAAAATCGACTATTTCGACGAAAAATCGACCAATTTTCAGAAAAACCGACTGTTTTCATGAAAAAAATCAACTGTTTTGACGAAAAATCGCGGCGCTTCGCGCCGACTTGGGTGTTTTTACCGACTGGCCGACAGCATTGGGGGGGGGGGGCGTCCCCCCCCCCCAGTCGTGACGCCACTGGTTGGAGGCCTATTGTATGTTTCGTATGTTATTCTCCTGTAGTCTTTTGTTTTTTTCTTTTTTCTATTTTTTCTCTACTCCACTCTGTTTTGTTGTAAAACATTTTGTGGGTTCTAAATATACTTACTTACTTACTATTTAACTCCTGCGTGATACAACCCTGCCCTCTCTTGTGAGAGTTGTGAGTCACCGTCAATACCAGCCAAGATTTAATGCATGAAACATTCTTCTCCTACATAGCGTTACAGATCGAGCAAGAACGGAAACAAAAATGAAAGTTGACATTCAAAATATTCGTAAGGATGAGCTTCGTATCTTTAAAACTCTCAGATTATGAATTTGCTTATTATTTATTGCGCGCATGGAAGGAATTTAAGAATCCCGGCGTTGTCGACTGTATTCAGGTGGCGAGCAATGGGGTTAATGCACTTACAAGTAGCAACCTGAAGGAAGTGAACGTATGTGCAGTTGTTTCAGTGGTCATAATATTTTCGTCGTAGGAAAAATACTATAATTATGACGCAAGAAAGCAGAAACAGCACATTTATTATTTTATTTATTTATTTCAAAATATAGCCAACTCGGGCTGCTACATAACAACTCATTTTCTATACACCAAAAAAAGAAAAAAAAATGCTGAAGGCACGAAGCCTCCAACAAATACGCAAAACTCAATCAGGATGGGTCGAACCCTCAGTAGTTTTTGGTTCCATTTGAGGCCCACTTTTTTTAAAATTTTATTTAAGCACATTTACTATTATAATTTGTTGTATTTTCGCTTTAACAACGTTTTCAAACCCTAAAACCCTATCCGGCGAATTCCAAAATCAGTACAGTGCAAACTTTCCTGGAAACTTGCAGAGAATCCTTTGGTTGCTTTCAAGTCCTCAGCGTATGTAAAAATAAATTGCCGCAATTGTGTGCAACCAAGAACAAATAAGCCAATAGAACGTCCGTCTTTGGTTCCATACAGCGACTATGAGTACCCCGTAAAAACTGATATGAGCTAGAGGTACTTGCTGAGCTTTGAATTGATGTCCGTCTACGGCGTCTACTTCCCTCTTCGCCGCTGAGCATGTCGGAGGAAAAACTGCAGAAGGCGTGCTGACCCGCTCTGCAGCGCGTCACATTTGACGTCATAACTATAGAAAACCAATTGGCCTTTACTTCGGAAATTTTTTCTCCTGGGCTTTGCTGCGATATCGCTGTTTGTAGAGGTAACGAATTGTGATGTTCCGCGAAGCTCCTATCCTTCGTTCGTTTGCATCGGGCAGGTTATAGGGATCTGTTCTACTCTGCATGGCCGTAAACAGAGATGTTATTTTGCTCTGAACACTAGGAGTGGCGCCAGGACTTGAGAAAAATGACACACACTTGAATAGCAGCGATACTAGCACCGGTAGCAATAGAGAACGTCCCCTACTGAAACTCATTCAGTCGTTCACCAGCACTAGCTCCGATAACTTCATCTTCTGAACATAGCAAAAAAATGACGCAGCCTCTTTTGTTTCCTTCGTATGTGCAGACCGTACCTTTGCTGTACCAGAAATTTCGAAACCCGCAAGTTTGTCTCGCTTTAAATGCCGCAAGCGTAGGGGGCGGCGCTACGAGGATGACCCGCTTCTTGGCGATACTCCCTAGTTTTATTTTGATCTGAGTCAAATGTTATTCGCAGTCAGCTGGGGATGAAGGAATACATATATTTGATGTATAGAACAAGAACGATCTTCATCTACTTTTCCATTAATTCCCAACAGAACATTTCAATCTCACTCCATTCTCCAGCCTTTGCTTTATAGAAGCACACTCTTATTGTTTTGTGCCCTCGGGAAAATGAAATATTATGCCAGGCATCAGACATTTCTATCTGGCATAGCAACGGCTTTCAATTAAGGACAGATCTGAACAAGAAAGCATTCCAGATTTTTGTAAGGATGAGCTTTTACAAGATGGTACCGAGTACCGAAAAGTTAGGGAAACACCTTTGCTAATTGTTCACTAATGATTCTTTATGTCCGTGTGGGAATTCTAGGATACGAGAGGTGTACCAACACGGAGAACAGTGAAATGTGATCGAGGAAAGGGAAGAAATGAATGCATGTGTAGTCTGATTCTTGTTTGTTATTTGTGGTAGACGGGCAGGTTCAAAGTTATCGCGAAGGTAACGTAAAGCTGGTTTTAAGAAGAAAACAGAAACCAGGTATTTCGAGGACTCTTTGATCCCGACCACAACTGACTTCCTCTATTTCGTGTTGTGAAACAAAATTGGCAAGTTCTTATCCTTCAAATATAAACACTGTGAAAAATGCAGCAATAAAAATCAGTCCTCCCTCAAGGATATTTTTGAGAGTTCTTCAGAGGAGGGGGGATTTCCGGAAAGATTAAGGGGGAAATGGCAAGATGCCAGCTCAGGGATATCACAACTTGTCAAAGAACTACTTGAGTTAACGAACGATTACATATACAAAAGATCCTGAACATGGAACGGACGTGTATAACGCCTCTTCAGGATTCTTTGAGGTTTTTGATGCTTAGATGATTGTGAAGCGGTAGGTAAAGACAACGGTTTCGAGCGGCGTGATTAGGTAGCTGGTCGATTTAATGAGACTGTGAGGCACGGGTTGCCAGAGGTTGAGAACCCAGCCTGGTGGACTCGAGTATTGAGGAGTGGCAGTTGCTGACTCAGCTTTGATCAAGCATTGTGTGCCAAATTCTCTAACAGATTACGTTTCCTTCCCTACGAAGAGCGGCTTCGCAAGCTTGAAATCCCAACCCTTGCCTACAGATTCTATCAAGGTGATCTTATTAAAATGAACAAGTTGTGCAATGGAACATATGACAACGTACCAGCCCAGAGAATCGTGCAGTTCAATAACATTCATCTTCAAGGGCACCAGTACAAAGTGAAGACGGGACGCTTTTATAAGGACCTGGGCCACTGGACTTTCGGCAACCGAGTGGTCTAGCACTGGAACAACTTACCAGAGAGGGTAATCTACTCCACAAACCTACTGACATTCAAGAAGGAAGTTGATGAATATTATTCAACTTTTCTCCTTGTGCCAATTGTGTAAACTAAGAATTTTGTAGAGGCTTAACGGCCTGCCATCCAATTTGCGAATATATTATATTATTATCATTATTAATACGCAATTGAAAGCAAATAGTAGAGTGCGGATTCATACTCTGAAGTCGGAACCTCAGAGACGACCCAGTTCGGAAACCATCATGCGTTGAAAAGTTGACTTATTTCTCCTAACTACTAAAGGAGTGCAACGTCAGTCACCTATAAATTAGTGATTGTGAATGGAGCCTAAGGGCATTTCCTGCAAGAATGGAAAGAGCTAACGGCCTCTTGGAAAGTATGACTGCTTTTAACTGAAACCCGTGAAAAGGGACTTCAGGCTAAGAAAACTCGAAAAGTGGGATGGTGACAAGTTTTTATGCCGCCCTGTTTTTGTCCACGAGATGCCCCAGATCAATCAGTGGCTTTAGATGTCCATCGAATACCCTATGTCAACCGTGATGGATATGAATCGGTAACACCTTGACGACCCATGCAGCTTGGAGCTGCTAGTACAGATAAAGACAATAAAACACGACCGATTCCAAAAATTTAGTAACATACAGCAGTAACTGGTGCCACTACATGCTACTATATTAAGACTGGATTCTAGTGCTTAAGATGATCTCCGTCTGAAGTACAGTTAAATGAACGTAGCTTGTGCTAGCCCACTACATATCACTAGACACAACTTCAGGAATGATGTTATAGAGGCTACAAATTTTGCATCGGGTTTTGCCGCGCTTATAGATGAAGACTACAAGACCTGCAGATTTCTTTTTTTCGGGCCCTAATTCTTGTTCATTAGAATACATGCCCAAGGTCAGCCCTCAAGATCTGTGTTGTCAACATTGTTTGGAGAAACACCCGAATTCGTAACACCCAGGCCACCGAAGCAGCTTCTGCTGATGAAAACAATAAGACTCTTGGAGATATATTTTCGAAAATTCCGTCGATTTCTTTTTTCGACTAGAGTGGTGATGCTCTGAACTAAGGTTCACTCCGTTGAAAACCCCGTCTTCTTATCTCAAGTCCCCGTCGGAATTGTTCTGATCTGATGGAAGGAAAGCTGACGGGAGGTTCCTGATGGGGGCGTCATCCTATCTTCGTGGAATTTTACTGGGCAATCTCGACCTCTTCAATGCCATGGTAGAGCGACGCGGTTGCAGATTAGACTACAGCCGGATGCGTAACAACAGCACGATCGACAATGCTTGTTTTACTTTATGGGTGAAGACAACGACTTATCTTTTGAAGTTGTGCTTGATTATTCTTCGATCTTTTCTTTCAAAATTTCCGATTTGCTGAGACGCTCCACTACTTTCTTGAGGACCAAAGGTTATTTTCCCAAAGTTCATCGCCAGCCTTGCTCCGAAGCACTGGCAAGAGGAAGTTGCCTCTAGAAACTCTTGGTAGTCTCCTGCCGAGGGCGACACACTTTCCCCGAGTGTTTAATGTCAGGTCTTCGTGAAATCTCACTGGGAACCGCTCGAGCTCTTAAATGCCATCCCGGAGCGAGCGAGGCCGCGCATATCCCTTCAGTCATGATTGAAATTTCTACGGAGAACCGCGTGTGCGGGCCATTTCATTTATGGGAGGCATTTTTGGTCAGTGTCCATCACTCTGCTCTGCTATAGAACTAGGGGGCTGATTCATTATATTTTGTTGTGGAGGGCTGTTGTAAAAAGTGGGAGGGGAGTGTGAAGGCTCAGTGTACCTTGAAGAGTGAACTGGAGTGCCGAAGTTTCTTTTGTTGCGCGTCATGGGGATGTCGGATTATATTAGGAGTTGATAGGAAGTGGATAGTAGGCTACGTAGTGTGTGCTGCATTCCTGTTATGGGGAACTTGCTGTTATGAATGGATTACGCACATGCTAATCTGCTCAGCAGGAGCTATACGGATGGTGATGGAAGTTCTGACTCAGGATACTGCAGCAGTCTAGGTAGTCGTATCTTATCGCTTGCGGTTCAGTTGTACCAAGGATAGGTTTTGTTTTGAGGGAAAATATTCAAGTAGCGTTGTAGCAACTTGATCATAGCTCGCTGGGGAATCGGCACTGTACACCAGTTTTATTTAAACTTAAGGGACTGGCTAAATTTTTAATGCATTTATGACGACGATGTGTCAAAGGCCTTACTGACGCATCAGGCTTCTTCGAGGGACAGTTGTGTCGCATTTAAAGTCTAACCGTGCGGCCGAGAAGCTTTTAACATGAAGCCGACGATGAAATGGTGTAGGCTTTTCCTAGCAATTCTCAGTACGTAGCTTAATGGCACGTTCGTTGTCAGTCGGGTAGATCTACGTCGGTTGTGGGTAGTTGTGTATTCTCCCTAGAAATATCATTTGTTCCAGGTCCTACCTAGGTAGTAGAGGGTGTGACAAGATTGGTTTTAGAGAGGATAATTTTAGGCGCATTTGACTTAGGGAGGTAGATTCTTTGAACGAGGGTAGCTGCTCGAGGGGAATATGCATGCTTTGTTCTTGATCAAGACACCTAGATTACCGTGTTCTACCTAGGTTGGGCTTGCAAGTTCGCCAGTCTTTTTGGTTAATTATAGCATCTGTATCAGGCAAAAGGCATGATCCAAGGAATTGTCGACATTGCCGAACCTACCAAGCAAACCTTCGACGTAGCTCTTCTATCACACGGCATCAGAGTCCCGGCCGATCCAGGGATCGAAGCCCAGACAAGGTTATTGTCCGGCAGCCAAGTCCTGGGCGTCACGCCAGTCCTGGCCGAACGAAAAAGGCACCAAGCCCAGAGCGACCCAGGCGAACATCGAGTCCCGATCGCTCCCGACCCGCCCCCAGGAAAATACAACATTCTTGCTCTGTGCAAATCCAAGAAACTAAGCAGATGCGACGGGAACGGGAGAGATTGTACCACCAAGACTACCGAGCCGTTAAGGACAGCAGTCGAAGCAGTTTTGTACCCAATGAGGTAGTGAACGGCGTGAACAACCTTAGCTACAGATTTAACCGGTACCTCAGCTGTGATAATGTAGATACATATCCTCACCCTAGTGATTCGAGACAGTTTACGGAGAGGCGGAAGAAAACGGTTCGCTTTGGTTCTGACGTGCCGCAGCAAACAGTTCCTAAGCCAGAATTCAAGACAAGTGCTGATTATGAGAGTGGCTATTGGTATACATTAGAAAACTGCGCGCGGAAGACGTGGTGGGCACAGAGCGGGAAGCAAACTTCCTTAGACTCTCAAGCGTCTGTTCAAAAAGACTCCGGGATTGATACGCTGACATCTAGCGAGGATTCGCAGAGATGCGACTGGATCAGAAAGGTTAGTTTGTGTTTGAATTGATAGCGCTTCACGGGTATGTCATCTAGCATTTGTTCCAACGATATTTTGGCCAGCGCTACGGCTTTTAGTATGGATTGAGTGAATCCCTCTTGAATTCTCCGCCGCAAAAGGCGATAATCCACACAAGGCCGAGGCTGTAATTCCTAAAATATACAAAATGTATCATCTTTGAATAATTAGCAATGACTGATTTCTGAGCCTTAGTCATCAAAACAGTAGATCCCTGCAAATATTTTAATGTCTTTTTTTTTTCCTGTCATGCTCGAAACATGTTGCCACGTAAGACAAGACTGTTTCATGCCCGAAGTCTTGTCTCATTTGATGGTGGTCCACAACAGAGAGTGGGCTTGTATGAAGCACCTGAAGATTGGACTAGGTGCCAAACGAATTAGTCAGCTGAAATGTTTTCCAGCAATAGTTTCACCCTTCTTGGCAGTTCTAGCAATTTGATTGATTGCAGGTTCGCGCTAGTAGCTGCAGCCTGTAGAGGACGCTCGCCAACGAGAACCGAAATATGGTTGATTCGTTTAGTGCCAACAAACATGATTTGCAGTCTCTTGGGCTGAATGAACACTTATATGATTAGGGTTAAAAAGTCCAGATTTGGATATGGCTACCGCGAAGATGGAATCCGCGCTGTCAGAAGTTTCATAACAGATAACACGAGGATGTTATCTGTTGTGTTTCAAAATGTTATGCGTAATAAGCGTTACCATCAGGAAGAACCGAAAAACCGCCAAAAAGTATGAGTTTGAGTTTTCCGACATCATGACGATAAGGAATAAAGTCAGTAGATGCTTTTTGGCTCGTCCTAACAAAGCTTGTTATGCATAACATTTGTTTTCGAACACAACAGATAACATCCGAAGTGTTATCTGTTACGCATTATCTGTTGAAACCGCGCATCCTTGTGTTATCTGTTATGAACTTCTGACAGTGCGACCATACTGACTTCAGAATTGGTCGTGATCTTGCATGTCGAAGCCTGAGGTGAGCCACTCTTTGTGGTAATCGTGGTCTTTTACTGTGAAATCAGGATAAAGGATTGGGAAGCTCCCATTGCACTTTCAGAAATTTCATAAGAGATAACACGAGGATGCGCGGTTTCAACAGATAATGCGTAACAGATAACACTTCGGGTGTTATCTGTTGCGTTTGAAAACGTTATGCATGAAATGTTATGCATAACAAGGTTTGTTAGGAAGAGCCAAAAAAGCATCTACTGACTTTATTCCTTATCGTCATGATGTCGGAAAACTCAGCAGATACTTTTTGGCTTTTTTTCGGTTATTCCTGATGGTAACGCTTATTATGCATAACATTTTGATCCACAACAGATAACATCTGAAGTGTTATCTGCTACGCATTATCTGTTGAAACCTCGCATCCTCGTGTTATCTGTTATGAAAGTTATGATAGTGTGGACATTGTTATAACACAGCGGTTGCTTGGCAAGCCAGAGACAGTCGGAAATTGGTCTCTTTGTTTACTCTATGTCTTTGGAAACGGCCTCTGTCCCGCTACCAAAAATTTGCATATCTTTTTATTCAGGAATCCTGGAAATTTGCTTCCGTGTCATTTCTTTCTCCTATTAAAGTTGGAGAACAGGAACCTCCACTCTTTTATCGCTTGCGGAAGTGACTTTCTTGACGGTCTTTGGCGACGATAACACGTGAAGTTGCTGACTGTTTAGAGAACTCTACCGCCGACTTTAGGCTTTAGGCAAATTAGTACGCGCAGCGGACCCAGCAACATACAAGAAAGATAACGACACTGATGCTCGTCGTCTCTCTAACTGCCCGCCGTCACCAATAACGAACAAAGATAAAAGCCTGTATCTCTCGGCCCTGCGCTGAGCAAAAAACTCCGTAAATACTAAATATTCCTTCAGCCCAAGCTGACTGCGAATCATATTTGATCATATTTGATGCGAATCATATTTGATTGGTGTTTCCCACAAGTTCGTCTTTCCAATTGAGCGGTTTTGAGCCTGAAGAGGACCCTTGCCAAGAAGGGCCGAAATATAGCTCCAATAAAATTCAGCTGACGTATCCGTTTTCCACCATCAAATATGATCCGTAAATACTGAGCGGTTGCACATACCTGAGACCTTGTGTAGATTCTGTGAGTGTGAGATACTTGTTTGAACTTGAGACTTAGGCCTTAGGGAACTCACAAGCTGATTTTTATTGTGAAACTGCACACAGCATAAAGTAACAAATCAGTACATTTAGCACACAGCAGAAAGTCACAAAAATAGGCACATAGCCAGTGCCCACTCAGGAATAAATGACACCACGCTGTAAACTCTAACGAAAATTGACCTTCAAACTTATTGATTTTCACCGTTAGACACATAGTTACTCACACAGAATATTCAGCCAATCCGAGGCCCATATGTTAACCGGGGCAATGCGCTGAGGTGTATAGTGCTGTGTCAAGGTTTGTAGGCACAGTGACCGTACAGGTTTTTGGGATCCAAAACGTAAGTGGAGGGATACCTATGACATCGCAAAAGTTGACCGTCTGTCCGTCTGTCTATGAGCACGATAACTCTCGAAGGGAATGGGATATTTGGATGAAACTTGGTGTGAGGATTCGTTGAGTCAAGGGTAAGGTCAAGTTCGTAGATGGGCTCTGTAGCCCTACATTTAGGGGTGGGAGAGGGGGTTTCAAATTAAGGGGCAACAAATTTTTTTTTAAAAGTTATTGAGATAGTTGATTTAGAGTAAGGAGACATGCTGAAGCCGAATATGACAGTTATTTTCTTGCTGGACAAGTATTTCACCCGGAATCCGGCGAAAACCGGACACAAAATTTGTCGACCAATTTTTGGCTGTAGCAGTACCTACCCCTTTATTCTCAAACTAGTATAGCTCTGCGCGCGTGGATGACGAAACACATTTGTTTATTCTATGGACGTCGGAGAGATCTGTAATTGAAGGTCGAAGGGGTTGATATATAATGTTTAAACGAGGAAATATGTTGTTCAAGCGAGGATGTTTTTCAATGAGGATTCACTGGTAAAGTACAGGTCGAGTTCGTAGATGGGTCCTTTCGTCCTATCTTTAGAGGCAGATGAGGGGTTCGAATTTACGGTAAAAACATGCATGTTTTGTTAGCTAATAAGATATTCACTGAGGGGGTAAGGAGGTCCGCTGAATCCGTATCCGAACTTAGTTTTCTTGCTGGACAAATGGTTCATTACGAATTCGGCTGGTACTGGAAATTTGGTTGAAGCTCAAAGTTGTTTCTGAAATCGACTAGAAATTCGGTATCGGGGCAAGGAGACATGCTGAATCCATTTTTGAACTTTATTTTAACAGTAAAATATTCAAGGAATCTGACGAAGACTGAATGGCGAAGACATGACCCAGTTGTTTGGATCAAATGTTAGATTTTTGGAATCCCATCGAAACCTTTGGTCTTGTTTAACTTGGAGAATAGAGAAGTAATGTGAGAAGGTAATATAATGGATGTGAGCAGCCATTCGCTAAAAGATACTCATTTAGATATTTGCTTTGCATAGCGCCACAGGGCTAGTGTACTGAGAGCTTGCTTAACCCGATGAAAAATTTATCTCGAAATAGTACTATGAAGTAGTACGAAAAAGTTGCATGCAGTGCTAACGATGCTACTACATGCTTCTACTTCAAGTCTACCGTGTTACTGCATACTACTATATGCTACTATTAGCAAGACTGGATGCTTCTATGGCAAGACAGGATGCTACTGGATACTACTACATAAGATTGGACCAGTGTGAGGCACATAATGATAGTATTCTTTGCTATTACATAGTATTACATGCAACGTTTTCGTACTACTACCATACTAATACGCAGGCTACAAATTTTTCATCGGGAACCCAGCTTCCTTTAGCTGAATCTTCGTTTCCATTACAAGACTGATCTTTTGGACTAGCCACGCCCCGTAAAAACTACTAAACAACCAATGACCTTACAGAACGGTATGTAAACACGGATCAACAATCCCTGCTCGACTTCACTAAATGAAGATTAGTGTCAGCTATGTTCAAGTTCAAGTTCTTTTAAGTAGGAATCTGAATAGTTAAAGAACGAGGCGATTGGAAGAGAGTAATACTAGGTTCAAGGTTCAAGGTTTTTTTTATTCTTACTGTAACTGATACATAAACATTAATAATACAATACTCTGCACTTACAATTATTTCAGGGTTTGAACCGGAGAGATGAAAAAAATCGAATGGTTCAAACCCTTCCATAAAGGAAAATCAATAAAACAGATGGCCAAATGGCAAATATTTATTGGTATGCACAAAAATAATGTCACACTGTGTGTTGGTATCCTTTGTTGGCTGGAGTGGAAGCTGTCCCGACATTTTCATTTCGCATAAGGAGATGGGGCCGAGTTCCGATCGTCATTAAACGCGTAGGCAGTAGCCGAAACTGTTAATGTAGCGATTGCATTTTCTGTCCTCTCGTTGGTCCAAGTTTTGCTAGTTCGGGCACTATTACTTAAGCTAGGACGATGAAACCTGGCATATATGTGAAAGATCCGACCAAATGCTCGAGGAAAATTTCCTGTCTCGGATTCGACCACCGTCTGGGGAGGGAGGTGGAATCCGAACTTGTGGCATGCGTAAATTTGCCAACGGGTGGTCCGTTTGAAGTGAAAGTTGAAGAAGTCAGCCTATGGGGAGAGCTAGAGGAGGGCCCGGAAATTTTGTGGCCAGCCCAAGGGTTAAATAAGTGGAGCGATTTGGATGGAACTTGAAACTTGATGAGTGGTAAGAGATAGTATCCTAGATTATGCATTTTTCTGTCCGAGCCGGATTCAGCCTCGTTGAGATAAGTTAGAGGGGGGTAACGGGAATTTCTGGC
Organism: Branchinecta sandiegonensis; assembly: GCA_030848855.1. Taxonomy (NCBI): domain Eukaryota; kingdom Metazoa; phylum Arthropoda; class Branchiopoda; order Anostraca; family Branchinectidae; genus Branchinecta; species Branchinecta sandiegonensis. The sequence goes on along the minus strand of JAUPMV010000017.1, from coordinate 1,244,589 downwards.
AGGCCTGCGGATCAAAGAAGTGAAGCGATTGGGAGGATTCTTGGAAGGTAAAGAACTCATATGCCCAAGGTTATCCATTTACGGGTTCTGGCTGGATTCGGCCTCGTTAGGGGAAGTTGGAGAGAGTTACACTGTCAGAAGTTTCATGACAGATAACACGAGGATGCGCGGTTTCAACAGAAAATGCGTAACAGATAACAATTCGGATGTTATCTGTTGTGTTTCAAAATGTTATGCATAATAAGCTTTACCATCAGGAAGAACCGAAAAACCGCCAAAAAAGTATCTGCTGAGTTTTCCGACATCATGACGATAAGGAACAAAGTCAGTAGATGCTTTTTTGGCTCTCCCTAACAAAGCTTGTTATGCATAACAGTTCATGCATAAGGTTTTCAAACATAACAGATAACATCCGTCTGTTACGCATTATCTGTTGAAACCACGCATCCTTGTGTTATCTGTTATGAAACTTCTGACAGTGTACCCAGGACATTTCGCAGAAATGCTAAGATTCGACTTAAACTAAATTGGTGGTACGAGAACATACCCTACACTGAAAAAAAAAATCTTGCAGAATTTGCTACTGGGATTAATCTTGTCTTTATTGAGATAAGTTTATCTCTAATTTGGATTAATCTTATCCCAGTAGAGATAAGATTGATCCCAATAGCAATAGTGCGGTTAACTTTAATCCTTACTCGGAGAAACTTTTTACATTGTAGGTGTGTCGCATTTGCAGTTTCGAACCGAATCCAGTAGGCTAACGATTGGGAGCAATGGTCTGATGAAAAATTTATCTCAAAATAGTACTATGAAGTAGTAGAAAAAGTAGAATGCAGTACTAATGATGCTATTACATGCTTCTACTTCAGGCCTACCGTGTTACTGCATACTACTATATGCTACTATTAGCAAGACTGGATGCTCCTATGGCAAGACAGGATGCTACTAGATAACATAAGATTGGACTAGTCTGAGGCACATTAATTGATAGTATTCTTTGCTATTACATAGTATTACATGCAACTTTTTCGAACTACTACCATACTACTACGCAGGCTACAAATTTATCATCCGGTGGTCCGGGATATACTTTAGTGATTAGGGGAGTAAGTGGGAAGGAGGAGGTGGAATTTCCCGGAAAATGCTCAGACTCAAGTGAAATTTTATGGCTGGTAGAATCTAATGCCATAGAGACGCATTTTGTGAGTCAGAACCGAATCCAATCACTGTGGGAGAGTAGGGACCAAACGAGTTGAGCGATTTCTATGACAATTGGATGGTTAAAATTCCAGCCGGATTTGACCTGGGTTGGGGGGTTGGTGTAGGGGAGGCAGGCATTTCCCGGAAACGCTCGGATTCGAGTGACACTTGATGGATGGTATGTGCAGATGTCTCAGTTCTTGACCCGAACCGCATCCAGAGACGGTGGGTGAATTAAAAGGCGGCATTTTGTGATGTCATTCTACCACCTGTTCGTCACAGTTTAATGCATACAAGTGCCTTGACGTAGCGATAAGCTTTCCGCTTTTTGGTAACAATAAATAAATAAATACGAGGTCTTAGCAATTCTTTTCTTAGTGGCTTCAGCAAGATGGCTCCACTTGGAATATCATGTGAACTGCATCCAGCTGCAATGGATGTCCGACCTAAGGACATCCGAGTGTTGTCAGTATTTGCGGATTGGGGGGGGGGGGGCTATATACCTTAAGGGATGGTGATGACGGCAGTTTCTTACTGCATTGTATCTGTGTTTGAATTCTTCTTTCTCTCCCCAGCCTTTCATTTCAGTTGACTCGCCTGTGAAGTAAAAGCTCTAGAGTCAACTGAAGGGGACCAGCCATTTCGCTGAATTGAGCAAATCCGGCTTTTCCCCTCTTTTGAGGGCTTATGGCCTGATCAATAACCCTGTGCCAATTTTCTCCATCTTATGTCAAAGGAAATAGAGATGATTTTTTGGTGGAACTGCCATAGAGATACCATTTATAATTTCAGAGTGAGAGTCTCATGATGCCTCTGAATTTTGACGCCGGCCTGATTGTCAAGCGAATTAACGGTATTAAAGTTATGGCCTGTGAGTTTTATTCATCGCATGGGATTTCCTGTGGTTCTCATTGCAATCATTTCTCGTTTCAGTTACATACACTGTATTTGTTAAAAAAAACTCCACTAATATAACTTATCTGTCAAGGAAGCACATAATGTGTGCTGGCCAGGGTAGGACGCTAACTAGTAATAAATTAAAGAAAAACAAGAGCTATGAGCTCATATGGCACTTGTTACGAGTAGGAGGTACAAGAAAGTAGACGAGAACGTGAAAAAAAAACCTTCAACCCCCTAGGATCGGACCTAGAAATAGCATATCTAGTTTCACTCGAGTCCGAGCATTTACGGCATCGCCTGGGATCATCTGAGGCAAATGACCTTTCAAGTTCAGATCCATTAGTTTTATCCCTAGGAGTGCCAAACTATTTCCGGAACCCCCCTCCCCCCCCCCCCCTACTGCGGCCGAATCTGGTTCAGACACATAAATAGATCGTATAAGCATCTTCTCAACCGCCTATCAAGTTTCACTCGAGTCTGAGCATTTTTCGGGAAACTCCGTCACCGTGCTCAGATCCGGTCCCGACCCAAAAATATGTCATCTAGGGCATATTATGGCCTCTCTACTTTCCAAGTTTCCTTCAAATCACTCCAATCGTTTGACCCCTATGCGCGCCAAACTATTTCCGGGACTCCTCCTCCAACTCCTCCACTGTAGCCGAATACGACTAGGACACATAAACTTATTATCTCTGACATCGTCTCAACTCCTCTTTCAAGTTTAACTCGAATCGGAGCATATTTGCAAATTTCCGCTTTCCGCTTCATCCTCCTCCCACCGTGGCCGGATCCGGTCTGGACGCCAAGAAAAAAACTAGGACGCATAAACTGGTCAGGGGGCTGACCAGCCATTGTTGAACGCAAAGTGGTCTTAACTAATTTCATCTTGCTAAAAAGTCTTTCCCCTTTTGCTGAAGTAACAGGGATTGTCTTAGCGAGCTTGAACGCTTTCAGTACCAAGGTTAAGACACCTTTCAGTTCACGAAAGACTTCGAATGTATCTTCAAACTTTTCGTTTGTTTCGAGGCTCTCCTGGCGACTTTCGAGATCGTATTGGAATAAGGCTAGCTCGTTTTTGAACTCTTCTCGGCTTATCACCGGAAAAGAGTCGAGAAAGCTGTCAAAACTGGAGCCGTCACCGTGATATTATTCCTGGAACAGTATTTGTAGTTGGAAATTATGGAAATTTCAGTAGGTTGCCTAATTCTTGAAAGCTTCAGAAACTTAGGAGATTACCAGAATCACCCGATGAATGTTCCGGTACGCGGTGTCTGCAAGAATCACTCTGGTAAAGTTGTGTGCCGGGGTCATCCGGGTAAGGTATGAGTCTGTACTTATCCGGTAAGTAGTAAAACTCCGGTAGATTCCCTGAGACAAATTCTGGTAGATTCTGTGGAGCAAAGTCCGGTAGATTCTCTGATCCAGCCTCCAGTAAATTCCCCAAGACAAGTTCCGATAGATTCGTTGAGCAAGATTTCGGCAAGAGTCCCTGAGCAAAACTCGGGTAGATTCCAAAATTCTAGTTGGTTCCGTGGGGCCAAGTCTGGTAGATCCCTTGATCCAGCCTTCAGTATATTTCCTCCGACAAGTTCCGGTAGATTCCTTGAGCAAGTTTTCGGCAGGTCCCCTGAGCAAAATTCCGGTAGGTTCCCTGAGCAATAATCCGGTAGATTCCCTAAAAATCATCAAGTTCAGGGGAATTTGACAAAATTTAACTGGTGCGCCTTCGCCGCACCAGTCAAAATTTACCAGAATCTTGAATCTTGGTCTTGGTAGTAAGACTAGTGGCAAATTCTTGGTATTGGTGTTGTTCTTGTGCTTCCGGTCGCCAAGACCTAGCCTGGTCTTCAAGACCCTAATTTCAGTCGAATCAATTTCGGAACTTTTCAAAACGTCGAGAAGCAGGAAAAGGGTAATAACGGATTGCATCATCAGGACCAGTTTTGGTGCTAATGATGCGGATCGAAGACGGTCCGCCGGACCGGAATGCGGATTGTACAATCATAATTTTATTTGTTTCTAACGGTCAGATAAAACTTGTGTCGGATGTAATTATTATAACTGAAATTTAAATAACTAATATCTACGAAGATTGAATATTTTAACATAACTACTGGTTCTCCAGTTTTCAGTTTTCCCAATTTCGCAAGATAGCTTTTAGGTAGACAATCCTTTTTTCTTTATTTCATCACTATAGGCTAACTGTTCATTTAATTGTTAAATAATGTTAGGGGATCCCATAGTTGGTCGCAGTCGTGTCTTAAGCGGTTCAGATGATGGAAAGGAAAGAAGATTTTACTAGGTCCCGGACGTAAAAGTTGAAGTTTTCCGACTTCACACGTTCATATTGCGTTAAAGCACCCTTGACATTATTATTTGTTTCTAACCTGATATTTACTTGAATATTGCTGGTTCACACAAAATATCCCAGTACATCACGCAGATTACTAGCGATTACTCTGCTGTGGCTGACTGTTCACCTTGACACTACTTATGTTGCGCAATTAGTAGCTGACACATAGATGACCGTTCTTTTTCCCGGCTAAAAAGTTTTTTCGGGATGTCGATGGCTGCCAGTGTACAGAAAACGTCGACTTGAGTGGCAGAAATATTTTGTACTTGTTTTCTTTTCGTTTTTATTGTCCGAAACCAAATAAACGATCTTGCCAAAGCAATCATGAGGCTTTATGAAGAAACAACGAGAGTCTTTCAAAGTCTTTTAGTTCACGATTCTGGGTAGAAAAGTAGTTCTGTGAAAATATTGTTTTAGTGACCGAAAGTACCCAGCGCAGAGCAAAACAACACTAATAAGTAGCACCAAGACTTGAAAAAATTGACACACACTTGAGTAGTAGCGATAGAGAACGTCGTCCCTGCTCTAACTCATTCAGTCGTTCACCAGCGCTTGCTCCGATAACTTCATATTCTGGACATAGCAAACAAATGATACAGCCTCCATTGTTTCCTTGGTGTGTGCAGACCGTACTTTTGCTTTACCAGAAATTTCTAAACCCACAAGTTTGTCTCTCTTTAAATGCCACAAGCGCAGTGGGCGACACTACGAGTATGGCCCGTTTACAAAGCATGCAAAGCACAGGTCTTGGCTCTACTCCCTAGTGTTATGTTGCTTGGATCCAGCGGTAGATGAAAAAAGGAATGGGTCGGGATAGTTACTGGCCCAAATGGTTTAAGGCTTCCGACTCCCAGAACTACAGGGTTACTACAGCCTACGAGGTTTATCAGTCTGAAGGGACTTCAAGAGTAGAAATCGATCTTGTAGTCTCTAATTCATTTCTTTTTCTAGCATCCAGTCACATGGCAACCGAGTGCCGACGGTACAAAAATGATTGGGCACATGATTCTGAAAAAGGACGCGAGTATGCAAGGCAATATTTCCAGTGCCGCCATCTTGGGACTAAAAGTGGTCGGTGGGAAAACGCTTGAGAGTGGAAAACTTGGTGCTGTTATTGAAAAAGTGAAAAGAGGGAGTACAGCGGACAGCGTGGGGCACCTCAGACCGGGTGAGTTGAATTCTTTTATTCCTTTTCTGTCTACTTTCCCCAACAAAGACACAGCCTTGCCGATGACATCGAGTCAGTCGGAGAAACACAAGCTATATAATTCCATATAATCATATAACACCGTATAATTCTAGGTATTTGGGATCCGGGTCGTGGATCCTGGAGCCTTTTAGTTAGCTTTTGAGCATGACAGATCAGACCTATTTCGTGGTCTTCTGAACCCTCTCTACCCATTACTATCATACGAGATCTACTGATACGAGATCTGCTTTTTGGGATCCCAAAACGTAAGTGGAGGAATACCTATGACATCGCAAATGTTTTCCGTCTGTCCTTCTGTCCGTCCGTCCGTCCGTCCGTCCGTCCGTCCGTCCGTCCGTCTGTGAGCACAGTAACTTTCGAAGGGAATGAGCTATTTGATGTGAGGATTCTTTGGGTCAAGAGACAGGTCGAGTTCGTAGATGGGCCCTGTAGCCCTACATTTAGGGGTGGAGGAGGGGTTTCAGATTAAGGGGCGAAGAACAATATGTTTTAATAGCTAATGAGATAGTCGATTAAGGGGCAAGGAGACATGCTGAGCACGAACATGAAAACCATTTTCTCGCCGGACAAGTAGTTCACCCGGAATCCGGCCAAACCGGAAAGTTTGTTAAAAGTAAAAGTTTATTTGAAGTTGATTAGATGCTCGATTTAGGGGCAAGAAGCCTTGCTGAACACTGATGTGAAAATAATTTTCTATCAGGACAAGTAGTTCGCCCGGAATCTGGCCAAAACCGAAAAATTTGTTAAAAGCAAAAGTTGTATTTGTAGTTGATTAGAAGTACGATTTTTCAATTTTTACCCGGACATATAGTTCGCCCGGAATCCGGCTGAAACCGGAAAGTTTGTGTAAGTTGAATTTGTATTTTAAGTTGATTAGATGTTGGATATAGGGGTAAGGAGATACGCTGAATTGGTTTTTGAGTTTAATTTTTTCACCGGACAATTAGTTGAGAAATTCGGCCGAAACGGGAAAATTGGCAGAAGTAAGGCAGGAATTTTCTATCTGTTTCGTCAAAATAAATATGACTTATAGGGATAAACACACATGCTGAATCCATATCTGAACTTGGTTTTCTCAGATGATTAGCTATTTGTCTTTAATTTGTTTCTAAATTTTAATATTAAAAATGTTCAGGTAGTCTGGCGAAGACTGGATCTGGCGAAGACAAGACCCAATTGTCTGGATCAAATATTGAACTTTTGGGATCCCATCGAAACCTCCGTCTTGTTCACGCTTGCACTTAGGTATCCGGAGCTGGAATAGCCTGGGGGGGTGATGGAGGGAAAGGAGAAGTTGAGCAACTGTAAGGATTTGTTGAAAGTAATTTGTTGTTCAAGAAGTACGATTTCAAATGTGTTAGGTTTTGTTTGGGTGAGCCCCAAATGATTTGCCCTGATGTTTTTGTTGGTGTTTTCCTTTCGTTTTTTTTTTGTGTCATGATAAAGAAGGACAGGTGAAATCTTTACGGCGTGGACCCGGCCCACATATGCTCATTCTCCTTTATCAGGAAATGTTTACTCTCTCTCACACATCAGTCCAGTCATCTTGGGGTTCTGAGTTCTGACACCCTTCTTTGCACATATAGTCCCCAAAGTGTCTCCTGTTTATAAGCATCGGTGGCGAATTGAATTACGCACCATGATACCGGAGATTGACACTTGCAGTTGAGCAGGGTGACAGCTTTTTTAAGTTCTTAACAAAACCTGGACGTCTTACTCCAATCTTTAGCTTCTGATTTTGCTTCTTGATACAAACCCACCCTCTCTTGTGGCCGTGGGCCACCGTCATTACCAGCCAAGATTTCTGGAATGAAACACCTCCTGAGACCATTCTTCTCCGTTTCGAGCAATAACAGAAAATTAAAATGAAAGGGAGACATTCTAACACTGTCAGAAGTTTCATAACAGATTGCGCATAACACTTTCAAGAATAACACCTTTTCACTTAGAAAAAAAGTGTTATGACCAATTAAGTTTATACTATTTCGTGCCCAGATCTCCAGCAACACCTTCAATAAGTAAAAATACTACACTGTCAGAAGTTACATAACGACAACAGCAGGATGCGCGGTTTCAACAGATAACACTTTGAGATGTTATATGTTATGTTTCTTTCGTTGCCGTTAGTATTTTTACCAATTGAAGGTGTTGTTGGAGATCTAGGCAAAAAATAGTGTAAACTTAATTGGTCATAACACTTTATTTCTAAGTGAAAAGGTGTTATTCTTGAAAGTGTTATGTGCAATCTGTTATGACACTTCTGACAGTGAAGTATTCGTAATGATGAACTTATTATATTTCGAAACTCTGGTGATTCATTATGAGCATGGAAAGAATTTAGGAATAAGAAACCCTGTATTCAGGGGTGCGAGGAAAAGGATTAGACACTTACAAAGGGATCGACTAAAAAGAGGCGCGGTACGGCACGACATGTCGCAGGAGGGCACGAGTAATAAAAAGAGATTAGCAGTTTCAGTTTCATTGGACTATATTTAAAAAACAAATGAATACACAATTTATATTCCTGCCAGGAAAGCACAAATGTAGTGCTTGGCTAGGGCAGGGAAATAACCTATACTAATTTAAACATCAAACAGAATCAACTAACTGAACATTCTATTTAAAGAAAAAAAGAGGAGAGGAAAAAAAAATAATCTATTTTTTCAACTTTAAATAAAAGGAGAGAGAAAATAAGGGAAAGAAGGAACGAGAAGAAAGAAAACAAAAGAAAAACAGGGGGGGGGGGGGTCTAAAGGAGGATAACACTAAACAATTTTCCTGTAATGACCTTTCGCTGCTAGTAGTGGAAGCAGACAAGTAAGCGAGAGTTCGTAACTCCAGAGCCTAAAAGAAGGCACGTTGGAAGATTGTTCCTGCCCCTCACTCTGGAGCCCGAAAGGACCCTTTAAGTTTGCGTGCCTCTTTTTAGCACTCGTGCCTCCTACACTATACCGTGCCTCTTTTTAGTCGATCCCACTTACAAGTGGCAGCCTGAAAGAAGTGAACGTATGTGCAGTTTTGTTAGTGTTGATGATATTGTCGTGGAATTAAGATCAAGTCGAATCGCTTCCTCTATATAACTTATCTGGGTGTCGGCAGATTCCCAGCTTTTCTGTTCTGGTCTGGAAAGAGACTTCTTTTCCTCTTTCTCTCGAAATGTTCTCTGATCATATCTATCCGACCCGACGCCGCTGTCCGTGCATTTGGGATTCTTGCCAACAGATGTCCTTCTTTTTGTCTTTTGTCTTGGGCAGATAAAGTAGGAAACTTGTCGATTAACTAATAATAAAAGACGGAACAGAGATAGCAGATTACGGAGACTGTTTAGGGTCAACAGAGATAGTGACCAGCCCATTCGGTAGGCCTGCGATGGAGAGCAGTTGTTATTGCTTATAGATTGATGTTTATAGAGCTACAGCTCATACACGCTCTTACCACTGGGTACGCGTGAACTTGTGTAAGTATTGTGCAACACTTTAGTCCTTCCAATCATGTACAAATCAAAGAAATATTTAGCCAACAGGCTTCGTCAAATATTGTAAAGGGCTAGGGGATGTTTCTCAAGGCGCCGTCTGAATCTGGGTAAGCGTTCCTCAAATTAAGGTACATATGTGAAACCAATTTTCTCACCGGACAAGAAGTTTGTGCGGAATCCGGCAAAACTGACTTTCTTCCTTTTCTCACTATTTTCTACTTCCGGGGTCAATCTTGAATCTAAAATTACATAGATTACATAGATTACATTAATAAACACTCTCTGGGGTCGTACTAAAATTAACATAAGATACTGTTTACAATTAAAAATAACCACTTGTCTTACAGACACATCTATACTTAGAGCAGTCTTTGAGCGTCTCCACCCTTTTAGCAATAGTAACTATTTGGAAGGCATTTGGAACAAAGAGGGGGATATGTGCTGATCTCCATCCTATCCCCAAACGTCCGAGCCATGTTACTCACGTCATATTGTACTATGAAGCGGGTAACAGATCTCGGACAAATAGTTCAAGTTCAAGCGCGCAAAGCGATGGTTTTTCATAACAAATAACACTAGGATGCGCGGTTTCAACAGACAATGCGTAACAGATAACACTTGGGATGTTATCTGTTGTGTTTGAAAACGTTATGCATGAAGTGTTATGCATAACAGACTTTGTTAGGAAGAGCCAAAAAAGCATCTATTGACTTTATTCTTCATCGTCATGATGTCGGAAAACTCAGCAGACACTTTTTGGCGGTTTTTCGGTTCTTCCTGGCGGTAACGCTTATTATGCATAACATAATGAAACACAACAGATAACATCCGAAGTGCTATCTGTTACGCTTATCTGTTGAAACCGCGCATCCTCGTGTTATCTGTTATGAAACTTCTGACAGTGTAACAGTAACTATTTGCTTACCAGGCTAGGGAACGTCGTAAGCGTGGTAACTACGCAGCTCTGTAACGTGATTGGTCGGATTCGCTTGTGGCATGGTATTGTGCTGGAAAATAGAAAAATCGTTCCAGCCTTGACGGCAAAAAGCTATAGTATTCGTGACGTACGGTAAGTAGTGTGGAACACGCTCTTCGCCCTGAAAAGAAGTTTGGTGGACTGCAAATGGGCTCAGCAATTCAGTGAAAGCAGATCATTGTGTCCACAAATTGCTATCATTTCTGTATTTGGTATTTCCAGTCGGACCAGTCAGCTGAAATAGCTAGTTTGCTATGTTTGACTTTTCCTGGCTAGGATCCTTTTCACGGCTTGATCAGGATCCTTGCCAAGTTTGTGGTTAACTTTGGCAGAATGACTTTTACTTTTCTACCACAGAGAACTTCTAGTTTTATTTATATATTCTTCACTCTGATTCCGTTTTTCGTTCCTAAATCAGTTTGTCTGCATCATAGTTACACCCAATTTCACAAGTTTTTAAGCCAATTAGGAATACTGAGGCGACATGTTCTGTAGTTTTTCGACAGTCGTTGACCTGTATTTTTACCGGTGATTCTTAGCTTTTCCGTAAATGTGATCTTCGCTTGTTGGTGAGCTATTAGTCTGATAAACAATGAAAGAGTTCTGAAGAAATCAATATTCCTTTCTTCTCTATCTGGAGACTGGTCTTTGGACTGCTTTGGATCTTTCCCGAAAGCTTCTTTGCTTTTAGTGGTGTAAAGATGAATTACGCCTGAGAATACCAAGAACGGATAAAGCAAGTACATGCATATCTGGAATCATGCCTAGTCGACGCTCGTCCCAACCACAGAGTAAATATATTCGCCTAATCGCCGTTCTTCGGTTAAGCATGGGTGCGAAAACTTAACAATGAAAATCAAACCGTTGAAAAGTGTTGGGGCAAATAAGAGGATCATTCAAAGCTCAATGGCTCACTGGAATCAAAGGAAGCGACATAAGCACTAACCATACTCTATTAAATTCAAACAACGAAAAAATATCAGCCTAAGAAAGAGCTTACTACGTTTAAGACTCTATTTAAGTCCGGTTGGATCCAAAACAGGGTAGCTTTAGAGTTTCTAGATTCAGGTGATACGCTGGATTTCTGATTTCCGTCGAATTTCTTATTTATTTTACTCTGACACGAAGTTGATACATCTATCCAACTCGTCTCCCTTAATTTTAAGTCTACCTCCTTCTATGAAGTTGATAACGAATTGACTTTATTTGTGTATAATTCGCGTTTTTCGTCTGGATTCAGATCCTACTTTGGATCCGGCTTCGTACATATATTGACAATCAACCGTCTTGTCCGAGAAATTTGCTGTCCTTAAAGCACGCGTCTTACCTGCATGGCTGATGAACTTTACGTGATTATTCGTCCCATTCACTAACATTTCCAAGATTTCGAACTTCCTATAAATGTTCATCCTCGCCACTACACTGATTCTTGCATTTTCCGTGTTTGACTCTGTTCTGGTGGATCATGCTTCCAGTTGTCGCTTCCGTGGAGCTTATTTGCCTGAAATACCGGTTATATACATTTCTTATGTTTCTCATCGAAGCCAAGCTGGCCGATTAAGCATTGGTCATTTCTATCGACTGTTTAAAAAAAAAACCTTTCTACGAAAAATCGCGGCGACTCACTTCTTTTTTAACCGTCTGGAAGACCACTTTGGGATAGGGATATTTCCAACCTGTGCGTAACGGCTCTGATTACAAGCCGTAGTGAAAGCAAATGAAATAATGTTGATTCCAAAACAGCTAGCCTACTGCCGTAAATCTGTTCCTGTGTCAAATAATACTGTTTCAAGAAGAATCGAAGACATTGCAAGTGATATTGTCATTCCAATGTTTGCGAAAATACGCAACCTTTTCGAACCTTGATTAGGGATCTGAGGCACTCGGTACGGAAAAGGTTGGGAACCACTGGATTAAGCCTTAAAAACAGCCCGTAGACTGCAAGTTTATAACATTACAGACAAAAAAATGCCGGCTTTCGAAGAAATGTAAACTTCTTTTCGATGCGCTGTAAACTGCAGGTACTGCGACTTGTACTTTAAAAATTTCCGGTATCCGCCGGATTTATATTTTCTAAATTTGCGAATGGTGTCAGATCTATATGTCATCAAACACCTACATCTCTAAAAAGCTTGACCAAAAAATATATTGTTCTTCTGCATTCACCAGGTTAAAGTCCTACGACTGACCCGGTTAGGAGTTTAAATGAAACTGTACCTCATGTCTTCATGCTTTATTGTCGACCTTGTCCTGCTCCACCGATGTGGGTAGGTGGAAACGAAGAGAAGTGAAAAAAACAAAAGAACAAAAAAACAAGAGCTACGAGGTCGTATAACACTTCTTAGGAGTGGGTGGTACAAGAAAGTAGATGAGAACTTCACAAAATACCCCCTTCAACCCTCCCTAGGCTCGGTCCTAGAAATAGGATATCTAGTTTCACTCGAGTCTGAACATTTTCGGCATCGCCTCGGGTCATCCAGCGCAAATGAATTTTCTACCTTCCAAGTTTAGGTCCACACGTTTGATCCCTAGACGTGCCACACTATTTCCCCTTCCAACTCCCCCTACCGCGGCCGAATCTGATTCGGACACATAAACGGATCATCTAAAGCATCTTTTCTTATTTCTTGTGAAGTTTCACTCGAATCGGAACATTTTCGGGAGATTCCTGTACCGTGCTCGGATCCGGCCCGGACCCTAAGATATGTCATCTTGGGTATATGATATCTCTACTTCCCAAGTTTCATTCAAATCGTACAACTCGTTTGACCTCTATGCAAGCCAAACAATTTCCAGAACTCCCCCTCCAACTCTACCCACTGTGGCTAATAACGACTCGGAAACACAAATTTTGAATCTCTGACATATCCTCTCCTGTCCGTCAAGTTTTTCTCGAATCGGAGCATATTTGTCGATTTCCAGTTCCCGCTTGATCCTCCTCCTACCGTGGCAGGATCCAGTCCGGACTTCAAATAACAAATCCAGTCCGCACAAAATAGGTACTGTCCAACCTGCATCCCATTCGGCCCATTCCTTTGGTTTTTGTGCGTGTCACAAAATTCCCCCTCCAACTCCCCTAACCATGGCTGCATGTGGTTCGGAACATGTTTTGCTTATCTAGGTCATCAGTTCTTATCACCCATAAAGTTTCACTCGAATCGGACCACCCGTTCGGAACCTACGGAAGTCAGTAATCTCCGGATTCCCTTCCATTAACTCACTTAAAAATGATCGGATCCAGTAATGGAAGTTCTCCTGTAGGGCATTGTCTCGGGTCCTTAAGTCTATTTGGTCGGGTCACTAATATGCCTGCCAGATCTGGTCCTGTCAAGAACGTATCTGGGGCTTCTGCTTGTCCTTCTAAAAAAAATCCACCCCTATCCATCGGCTCTAAGCTTTTCACGAGGTTTTTGGTGCCCCCTTCTACTTCCCCCCACAAGTATCGGTTCCGCTCCGAACTTGACATGGAACATCTGAGTGATAGTTTCATTCAAATCCGATCACCTGTTCAAAAGTTATGCATGCCACTAGATCCCGGATCCCTCATCCCTCCACTCCCCCACGACGGTCAGGTCTGGTAAAAGACTATTCTTTAGCCAGTATGTCCGAGTCTCTGCTATGCCTACGAAGTTTCATCAGAGTAGCATACACAGGAAGTACCGAACTCGCCGGATCACCAACCAGACCCATCCTGCTCCCTCCGCAGTGCCCGAATCCGGCCCGGTTTATGTTAACGATGTATTTAGGACTTGTACTTATTCCTCCCACCAAGTTTCATCCCGATCCTTCCACTCCAACCGTTTCCCAAGATTTCCGGTTCCCTCTTCAAATCCCCCCAAAGTCACCGGATTCTATCCGGATTTGAAGTGGGTCGTCTGAGAGACGAGGTCTTTCCAAATATTAAGTTTTATTAAGATCCGATCACCCGTTCGAAAGTTATCCATACCTCAATTTTCTTGAATCCCCCTCCCTCCATTCCCCCCCCCCCAGATGGTCGGGTCGGGGAAGGGACTATTTCCAAGTTAATCTGGATTGGTACCTGATATTCGTGCCAAGGTTCATTGTCCTCTTATGTGGAAGTGCCCCAACCAGAAATCCGGACCGAAAGACAGACAGAAATTGCGATCGCTGTAACGGCAAGTGCCATAAAAACTGCATCGTTCATAAATAGCACTCGACATATTATTTCGGTGCTCAAAAGGCTCTCTCTTTTCCAGAGCTGTCATAGCAGCCCATTCTTATCTGATATGCTGTTGGTATGTCTGATTATTGGTGTTGTGTCATTATTGGGATCCCAAAACGTAAGTTACGGGATACCTATGACTTCGTATATTTAGGGGTAGGGGAGAGATTTCAAATTAAGGGACAAAAAAATAGATTTAAAAAGCCAATGAGATAGTCGCCTTAGGGTTGAGGAGACATGTTGAACTAGATCTGAAACTCGTTTTCTCGCCGGACAACTAGCTCGTCCGAAATCCATCCAGAACCGGAAAATTTGACAAAAGAAAAAGTGTTCTCTGAACTTTAGTAGAGGTTCAATATAGGTATATTTTTGAAAATACTTGAAGTGCCGGATGCCCAGCGATTCTAATTTCGTCCTCGTAGCTTACCGTTGAAGACTAAGTCCTCAGTTGAGACCCTTGTCAGTGATGTCATACTCAACGCTTGCATTATATTCGTACATTACAGAGGCACAGTCACGGATAGGCGTATATCAACTAAAATGTTCGTGTTAGGTCTTCTAAACGTCGCGGCTCTTATTTCAACCGTCTTATTCTCGCCACAAGTTTTAACTCGGTGGCACTGCCTCACATTTTATATATACATCACACCTTTCTGGCGAATGTTAACTAACGCTGATAAAAAACAAATTCGCTCTGTTAATTTCGTTTCTGTAAATTCATGCTTCGCCTCCCTCAATGGACCCAAAAAAGTAAAATCGTCACTACTTACAACATCACTCACCCACCTACAGCCGTTGGACAACTTATACAGAAGTACAACAATAACATTAAGCATCAATGGGAGAACATTCTTCTACAATAGGATAGTTTTTTAGATAGGATAATGTTGTCGTAGTCTCTATGTTTGTCTGATCTCCTCTCGTTATAGTGTTTCCTTCTTCTTTTCTTTCTTTATTCCTACTCCGCCTATGCCATGTAATTTTTGATGGGTGAAAAATAAAATTATTATTATTAGGATTATTTAGCTCTAACGCGGACAAATTGCGAAGCAAGCCAAGTGCAAGCCGAGCCAGTGTTTTCTTCACTTTGAGTCCTTTAAGACATCTTCCCTCTTTGTTTGTATGTTGTCTTCGTCGGCTTCATTAGCGATAAAGTCCTCTCCCGCGTCGATGGGCGTTCATCTGTCTCTTCCATCATGTTCTCCATACTTCACAGGGTGTCCACTCAGTATTCCACCTCCCAAAAATTGATGTCGTTAGTCAAACGTGGACATCGGAGTCAGACTCCCCCAGTAATGATGCCTATCAAGACCGTTTTTTGGCACTCGAAATCACCGAGGGATAAAGTATATCCCTGGAACCCCACACCTAGTAACAAAGAGGGCCCTAGACCTTCTAGTGCCGATCAGGTAATATGATAGGGCACAGATAAAAAATGTGATGGGTATAAGAAGCCGGACAGTTGGGCCGGTAGCGTGGAGGAGGCTTAGGGTCTCTATCTTCTAGCTGTTATGGAGTGAAACAAACTAGGGTTTACAAATAAATTTCTTCAGTACTTCACTTACTCATAGCGTTGTTCCATTGGTCGTGAAGTCACTAACGGAGATACAGTACGCTGTATCCTTGTGACTCACTGGCTAACTTTTCCTGACTGATTCTGACTTAATTAATAAATAAGCATGCAGGATCAGCAACAGGGAACCGCGAACCTTCTGGACTGGCTGGATAATTGATTATCCGTCGAAAATAGGGAAAAGCTACTGAAGTGACATTGCTTGTACCAGCCGGTAGTTGAGGACTGTCTGAAGAATACTAGCGACAGCCAGCATATCCCTAAAATACGGCTTGTCTGTAATTTGGACATCGTGGGAAGAAATACGAAATCCCCCCCCCCCCCTTCGAACTTTCTTCATGTTCTTCCTTAACAGTTGACGGAAGGAGCCCTGTTCTGATAGTAGCATTCTCCTTCTTCCTTGACAAATTTCGGCGTTCAGAGCCTTGTTTTGCAACGTTAGCCCCATTGACAAACAAGGCTACGACTTTTGGGTCTCGAACAGATTTCCGTAATTGTAACTTGGTCAACGAGCAAGCCTCTAGCTTTTTGTCCTCGTGTAGACGTGAGGCTTAACCTCATCTTATTGTGGGTCCAAGACTCCTTCGCATTCGACTGTCGCTAACTAGGCATGTCACTACTCCTGCGTCAGTATGTATGATTGTGTTCGTCAACTCTTCTGGGTTCCACTCTTGCACATTCCTACGAGCGTCTCACTCACGTCTCACGTGACGTGAAGGCTATCCGTCGCCTCCACTGCAGGCTGAAGAGGGATCACCCAACGCCCAAAGGGGCGGAGGTGAATATGCTGGGGTTGGTTATTGTCGGGAGACTTGGATGGGAGATGAAGAATATAGCCACTTTCACATTGACGGGTCGTTGCAATACGCTGCGCATGCGTTTATCTTGCGTTGCGAACAGGTTGCGCAGCGTATCTTTCACTCCTGTGCGAGAAGCTTTCGCGCTGGATGCTCATTTATATTTTCCTTTCTCGGTTTCTTTGCTAAATTTTAATTTCTTTCACTAGTAGCAAGTTTTTCTTCGCTATCAGCATGTTTTTGTTTTGTTTTTCTTCAAAAACTTCCATTTTCCACTGATAAATCTGATGCGTACGCGTCGACGCAATGCGAGAATAGAACTTGGTTCTATTCTCGCGTTGCGTTTTATTTGTCTGCGTAAGCTTTGCATTGCGTTGACGCAAGCACGTCACAGAGGTTGCGTAGCTTAGTGTGAAAGGCTCCACGCGGCAGTATGTAAGCGGCTTAGAAGCTTCGGCACACCTTTAGGTATACAAAGGAGGCTCTCCTTGCGTCTGGAAAACGTAATGTGGCCAGTCCAGTGACACTGACAGTCGAGATTTCATATGAACCAACCGAGTGGTCTAAATGATATACTTTGGTGCAATATGATATACCAATCAAGAGGTAACTCGTAAGCTGAATTACTGCTCGTATTGAAAACAAACTCCTTGTAGCCTAGCCTACTCGTCGTTTTTTCCGTCGTTGGTTAAAAATGACGAAGGAGCTCCTTGCAGAGATTTGCGACGCTGTGGCATCGTCTCACATACTAGTGGCGTTTTTGATCGCCGATGAAATTTCACCAGTAGACAAAACGAGTTTGCCGATTCGTGTTTATTTACTGTTTTCGATAGCCGATAGCCTTTGGCGTTCGCCGTTGTTTTTGGGTGCGCAAAAACTGGATTTTGTTTTGCTGGCAGTGTACATCTGTTATAACATAAACTACACATTGGACATGTCTACTCACATTGGACTTCAAAGAGGCTGTTCTCTTAACGCAGAACATAAAGAACATAATCCTCATTTCCCTCCATTTTTGAAAGAAATGCCAAATCGTCAACGAAATCCCAACGTCTACGGCAAACGGCGAGTCCTTGGCCGATCGCCGATGGACAGGAATACAGGCGATAGGCGTTAGCCGATTAAAACAAAAACAGAAATTAAGATATACAGCTACGGCAATCGCCTTCCGGTGAACGTCAAAAACGACAAAAAGTCAGACGGCTACGCTATCGCCGAACTAATCGGCGATCAAAAACGCCACTACTGTTTGTGGCTCCGTTTCGGGATGGTATGTTCTGACCGCTACGGCTCGACAATGTTGGGAAAGTTGTCAACTTCCTAGTTGATGTCGGAACGGGTACTACTGATCTACTGTATCTCCGACCCCTGTTCTAAGTACTGATCATCTTGCACTGAACCTCTATAACCAGGATACTGCTCACACCTGGATTAGTATTGATTCCTGATGAGATACGTTGATTTTGTGTCAAAGTTAATGATCATTCACTGTTCCATCTTTTTTTCGTTTGTGTTGTTGATGGTAGTAAACACTGTAAAAAAAAATCTTGCAATATTTGCTACTGGGATTAATCTTGTCCTTACTGAGATAGATTATCTCTAATTCGGATCAATCATATCCCGGTAGAGATAACATTAATCCCAGTAGCAAATACTGCAGTTAACTTTAATCCTTACTCGGAGAAACTTTTTACAGTGAATATTTCGCTCCTTCGTTCTTATTTGATCTTTAGGGTATGACAACTAAGTAGGCCTACCTACAGGCGTCGAACGTAGTCAAGTGCAGGAGTCATATAACTGGGTTCGCCCACCGCTATAGTTGTTCTCCTGTATCTGTACACCGTCCTTTACACAATATTCAACGGCAGGGTCATTCCGCAGGACGATTTTTCCTGTCAGTTTTTTTTCTCTTCGTGGATTCATGCCAAATCTCCTAGGATAGATGGAGGTGGATAAGGGCTTGGTCGAATAGATTGATCTTGTCAGTTGGATAATGGAACGAGACGGATCAGCAAGGGTTTGCTTTGTTTCTACATGGTGCTCACGTCCCAATCTTTACCTCTTTTCTTCATCGTTGGTTCATTTTATTTGCTAAGCCTGAGTAAATGAAGAAGGGGATGCTCCATGTTTGAGTCTTTCGCTTCATGATGGGTCCTCGCCTTCAATTCTCCTCCTCTGCACCTGAGAATCTTGACTTCCAAAGAAACAAAAGAACGTCCAGGACTCACAGTTTTTCTGCCATTTAAACCTGTGTGTACTAGTTCAGTTCAGTTAAATTTTTATTAAATTCAAATGAATGAAAAAAATAAGTTTCAACCTCTACCGTTACATAGAGGTTAATACCAAAATAAACAACAAATAAACGAGTCTCCACTGTTACAATAAAATAAAGAAAGAATGATTGAAGAATTTGTTTTATTGTTACTTATCGCTCCATCCTCAAAGTTCACCTCCAGGTCCCCACTGATCTCCCACAATCGCTAATTTAAAAATGAAATAAATAGCTAATAGGGGGCTCCCAAAAACTAGGATCCTTCGGTTGGAAACTTGGTAAAGAGAAGTTACCACGTTATATTACCCGAAGGTGGGAGGGGGATAAAGAAATAGTATTAGTGAGAGCTCGAAGCTAGCATAGATCTTTTCTTTGTCTTTTCGAATACGTGGGGAAAGATCATTGAGCATGTGTCGGAACAAGGAAGGTTCCGTTCGCAGGTTTGAGAGATGGAGATCGGGCTAATGTGCTATGCCTCCTCCCCCAAACAAGGGGCCTGTGGGGGAACAGTCGGGCAACAGTCATAGTCGGGAAATACCGGGAATAAGCGAACACAGGCTGTTCACAAATCGAGTGTGCGTCCTTCGAGTCATACCGGGTTGACCAGCTGACTTGGTGGCTGGTAGGAGCAGTCAGGGGCGTCACGACTGGGGGGGGGGACGCCTCCCCCCCCTCAATGCTGTTGGCCAGTCGGTAAAAAAAAAACGAGTCGGCGCTAAGTGCCGCGATTTTTCGTCAAAAAAGTCGATTTTTTTCATGAAAACAGTCGTTTTTTCTGAAAATTGGTCGATTTTTTGTCAAAATAGTCGGTTTTTCTGGAAATCAGCGAACTTTTCTGAAAATCAGTCGAAAATGTCATTTTCGTTGTTGAAAACAGCTGTTTTTTCTGCAGAAAAATTCGGTAAAAATTACCAGCCAGTCGGTAAATGCCTCGTGCCCCCCCCCTAACATTTTGGCTAGTAACGCCTCTGGGAGCAGTAACACGAAACTGGTCACTTATATGTCCGAACAGCATTAAACTTGAAAGGTCATGGACCCTAGATGTTCCTTCCGGTCCAGACTGGAGTCGACCTCGGTGGGTAGAGCTAGAAGAGGGTACCAGAAATTCAGTGACACGCGCAGACAGGGGCGTCGCTATGGGGAGGGGTTACCCCCCCCCCTCGCGAAGACAGAAAAAAGCTAAACTGGGCACCCTAGCGCCCAGTCAAAACTAGTAGACTAAACTGGGCGTTCGCAGAGGGCTCTGTCAAAATAAATGAGCTAAGCTGGGCGATCGCAGAAAGCGCGACCACAAAAGTTGAGCTAAAGAGGACGCTCACTCAGGGAACTTAAATGACAGGCTGGTAGTGCGCCCGGTGAAGTCAAGTTAGTAAGGCTAGTTCAGGGTTCCAAAAAATGGGTGGACATCCAGCGTGGCCATATGCGATTAAAAAAAAAAAAAAAAAAAAAAAATACCGGGTATGTTAAGAACGTGATAGCGGGTCACCAAGTAGTCTAGCCTACCCCCTCTAGGATGTGAATGAGCAAAGATGTCGCCATGTCACCAAAGATATTGTCATGGAGCACCGTGAACGTTTTATTGTAGGTTGATGTTGTAATAATAATAATAATAATATTTATTTATTACCCACTTACATCAAAAAGATTAATAGTGGAGTATAAACATGAAGAAGGAAAAACAAAACGGAAAAAGGCGTAAAACAAAAGCTAGAGTCAACAAAACATTAATCAAACAAACGGATCAAACCGTGGTGAGGCGACAAACGTCGATACGCTGTTTCTGAGAGCTTTTTGTGTAGGGATAGGTATTAATTTGTTTGATAGTTATTTAAAATTATGAGTTGAGTACTGAATATCTTGGACTGATAGATTGCAGTTGGAGTGCTTATTTATTTTTATATTTTATCCCGCTACGGCCTAAAGGGCTTTTTGGGGGATACATTCATTCATTCATTGGCTTTCCATTGTTCAAGTAGAAAGTCCGTGAACTTTAAGTCGTTTGCCTCAGGTTCAAATTGGAAGGACAGTTTGGGATTGCACTTAGGATTCCACCTCCCGTCCCAGTGAGTATTTCCCTTGATTCGGGTTGGACCGGCGATAGTAGCTTTTATTGTAGAAGGTGTGGACGCACCTGTTGATTGTCGAGTGGTTATGAGGCTGGAATGTGAACTGTAACGATTGTGGGCCTTGAAATCAGATGATCCCCGCCGCTCTTAGTTGTCACGAAACCAGTGTCGTACTTTGTGTGACTAAAGCATTGTTCTGACCGGTCTAACAAGCTGCAAAGAGCTATACACGTCAGCAAGAACAAATAACGATATAGAACTGGTGTCTCCCTATCTCGGTCATACAAACATGCTGAGTCGAGTAAAATACGACCGACTCCCGACGCAAACGAGCGGATGTTACTAGCTTCGCGCCACATCACGTTTCGTTACCTCTACAAATAGCTATATCGCTGTTAAGTCGCTGAAGAGGAAATATAGCAGTCAAAGCTGATTGGTTCTATGGACGCGCTCCAGAGCGGGTGTAAGCAACGGTGAAGACGGAAGAGGAGTAAACGGGTATGAACATCAGCTCAAAGCTAGAGTAAATAGCTATAGGTCCGCTCAATTTTGTCGGGGTTTTCATAGTCGCTGCATGCGACTAAAGACATAAGTTCTATCCGATTATTTGTTCTTGACGTCAGCTTATACTGCGAGCAGGACGTGACGGGTGTGATCCAAGAAAATAATCGATCCTGTTTTCACTTATACAGCTTTAATCAAACTCGCCTCCTGCTTGTGTTGTTCTAGCTACAAGAAACAATGCCACGGAAAATCTTATGCATCTTGTTACACCGATTTGAATAATGCTTTAGCATGGAGTAGCCTATTCAATTGAGAACTAGATTTCTCGGAATAACCACACTCACGTATCGCACTCCCGGCCGAGCGGGCAACGAAAGAGGAAAAATATGCCTCACGTATCCAATTGTATCGACGAGTATTCTTTTCAGAAAGTAGCGAGGACCTGTACTACATTGTCAGAAGTTTCATAACAGATAACACGAGGATGCGCGGTTTCAACAGATAATGCGTAACAGATAACACTTCGGATGTTATCTGTTGTGTTTGAAAACGGTATGCATGAAATGTTCTGCATAACAAGCTTTGTTAGGAAGAGCCAAAAAAGCATGTACTGACTTTATTCCTTATCGTCATGATGTCGGATAACTCAGCAGATACTTTTTGGTGGTTTTTCGGTTCTTCCTGATGGTAACGCTTATTATGGATAGCATTTTAAAACACATTAGATAACATCCTCGTGTTATCTGTTACGCATTATTTGTTGAAACCGCGCATCCTCGTGTTATCTGTTATGAAAGTTCTGACATTGTAGATAGGGTGAAAGGAGGCACACTTACGGTCTAAACCAAACACCAAATTGTCCTCATCCAGTGTGTATTGGCATCGTCGAGACAATGGAACATTTGCTGTCAGAATGTCCTAGGTTTGCGAGTCAGAGAGCGATTTTGATGAGAAAGGTTTCTTCACTGTCTGTTCAGGTTAATACCAGGAATATTTTGGGTTTTGGACGGTTCAAAGAAGAAGCAGAACGGCAGATCCTCTCTGCCCTTTGTGATTTTGTGTCCCGAACAGGACTGTTGTCTTACATGTGATTTCAGAATCAGTCCTCTGATGATTGTTTGTGGTTATCTGCCAAGATATTTACAAATCCGTTTAGTTTGGTGGCGCAGAGGGCTTACGCCGCGCGTCTTTACCCAGCCAAGCCAGTGTAGATACACAGTATGCGAGTAGTATGTCAACCGCTCACAAATCTTCTGCGTTAATTTTTTGAAGACGCCAAACTTCAGCGACGGGATTCCTGTTCGTTGTCGGTTTGACACGCAAATTGCAAGAGTAATGAATCGTCAGGCTCTTTTTCCTTATCCCCAAAACTCTTATTCCAAATACGAATGTTTCAAGACTCTTTGCTGGGTTTGAAGGAATAGGGGAGAGGAGACATGCTGAATCTTTTCTTCCAATCGCTTCTTACTCGATCAATAGTTCAGTTGGAATTGGACAAACATTGGCTGTGGCGTTAGGGGATTGGCAGCTAATGTCCTAGCAATGCAATCCCAAACGTCAGTGACGTCCCAAAGTGGTCAGTTTTACTTCCGTTTCTAGCCAAAGCCGACCTTAGACAGACCAAGAAAAGGAAATCATAGCCGTCTGCTCATATCCGAAATCATGTCCCGTATCAGGCCAAGTACTTTGATTGTACTTCAGCAGTACTTGAAATTCCGTTCTAATTCTGTCTTCGAAAGTGTCCACGAAGACCATCTTTCTTCTTGATCAGATTTAGTTTTAAATCAGAGCTATATTCTTAAGTTCTAGAACCTTCCAGCTGCCCATCATTCATCGTAAAGTTCAATGAGCTTGAATCATCGACGGTCCTTTGTGACTATATGCTAATATCGACTTAATTTCTAGGTGATGAAGTTCTAGAGTGGAATGGCCGCTCGCTTCAAAACAAGACCTTCGAGGAGGTTTACGACATCATCGCAGAGTCGAGACACGAGCCTCAAGTAGAGCTCATTGTCTCAAGAATGCTTAGCGACATTGGACGCCAGAGCGGACCCATGAAATATGTCAGGCCGAGCAACATCGGACGGGGTAAGTCCGTGTCCTTCTAAAGATGCTTTCATACTGATGTAACACCCCGTTTTACTGGCTAACGGGGTATTTCCAGTAGGCTAACTGATAGCATGGTAGTCGATCTGGGCTTCTGAGGTCTGCGCGATGGTCCGCTGTAAACCCTTTACGCGGACCACCAAGAGAAACCCTAAGAGCGCTCGGGTACGAAATATAAAGACCCAGTCGGTGTTGCCAAGTTAATACAATTTTTCGAGCTCTAAAAATATCCGAAAAGGTTCTTAGTACTACTTGAAGTACACGAGTACAATATAACGCAAATTATACTGTAAAAAAACTATTAAAATAAGGGATGGGCAGCATTGATCCTCGAACTGACGAAAAGCAGTAGTAATAGAACAAAAACGTGATTTTTTAAGAAAAGCTGTTTCTTTAGCTTCCAACAAAGTAGAACTGTTGTGCATTTTTTGGCAACCCTGACGGCGCTGCGCCTCTCCTCGGCCCGCTGGCGGAACCAACCAAGCGATCTGATTGGCTCTGCATAAGGAAGAATAGGGCCGAGCTCTATTTTCCTTATTCACCTTATAACAGCGCGCCCCGAGGAAAAGAGGAATCTGTAATAAGGCTTATACGCGGTAATACACCTTACAACACCTATTTGGACAATGCTTTAAGTTGGCCGAAAAGATACAAGCTGGGTTAGCTGCCCTTATCCGACTAAACTGTACCAAACGAGCCGGAAGTAAACAGATCTTGAGAGACCTGAAGTGACCTGAACCACACCTTAGGCGTAATCTCGCCGTTCCCCGAGGACTCCACTTGAGGAGTCCCCGCGTTTTGTTTGTCCCAGGGACTCACTTCCCATATTCTCGCGAATCCCCACGGACGGGGAATGCTCCGATTATCATCACCATCGTCAAAAAGGACTCCCTTTCAGATTCGGAGGGGAATTAATTTTTTTTGTATTGATGCAATGTAAAATTCATTAAAAACAGTCAGAATAAAAAAACCAAAAATAAAGTGGATCCAGACTAGTTTCGTCAACTGCATCGTTTTTTTTTCGAACAAAATCCCCGTGTTCTCGCTGTTTCTGTACGCGGAGTCCGCGTTGAGCGACTCCCTCTATTCTCGCCGTTCTCTTCGATTCCCCGAGGACTCCTCGGGGAACGGCGAGAACACACCTCTTATAAACCACGACACAGCGCAACACCTACACCGTCAGTCTGACCAGTGTTGTAAGTAATCTGAATTACAACTGACGGTTTGGCTCGAACGTGTGTCTCTTTTTAGGCTGGTTAAATTAGATTCAAGGCCCATGGTCGGTTTCAAGGAGAGTCAGAGTTTTCCCGGAGTGTTCTTTGCTTAACAATCGTTACACTGAATCAGCGTTTTACGTTAAGTAAGATATGTTTACGTTGTTTCTTACGCTAGGTCAGTGTTTCCCAACCTTTTCCGTACCGCGTACCGTTAAGCAAGGTTTAAAAATGCAGCGTACCCCTTTTCTTGACGAATCGTTATTTTACTATTTTTTACCACGATCAGAATGTCATAAAAACTATATTTATTGTCATCAATGATGAGGCATACACGTCTTTCTGAAATTGCGTGCGATGGGGTATCTGATCTTGAGGAAACTAAGTCAGAAGACTCAAAAACGATTGAGAGAAGAAAATAAAGCTACGGATTAACTTGATTTTTTTACCTTCTCCTACTCCTTGCCGGGGTCTCTCGTACCCTTTTGGGTACGCCTTCTGGGTACGCCTTTGGGTATGTCTTCTTAACCCATAGTCGCTATGACATTATCTGTTTAAAAAAAAATTAATTTACCCCTTATGCCCGATATCATAGGTATCCCTCCGCTTACGTTTTGGGATCCCAAAAAGAGCTATGCAGGAATCTGCGGCATATTTTTCGTCAAATTGTTTGAAGATCTGGAATCAACTGTTCTAGCAGTTCCGATGATGAAGTAGCCTGTCGAAGAGGGACTGTATGGTACAAAGAGTAAAAATTCGGGCTGAAACACTATCGGGATCGACTAAAAAGAGGCACGGCAAGGCACGGCATAGTTTAGGAGGCACGACTACTAAAAAGAGGCACGAAGACTAAAGGGGCCCTTTCTGGCTTTAGAGTGAGGAGCAGGAACGATGTTCTAACGTACCTTCTCTTAGGCTCTGGAGTTCCGAACTCTCACTTACTTGTCTACTTCTACTACTTGCTAATCTCTTTTTATTACTCGTGCCTCCTGCGCCGTGCCGTGCCTATTTTTAGTCGATCCCGCTTCTTTTTCCCACTCGTTCACAATGGAGTGAACAAATGCGAGTGGTCGTCTCCACCTCAACTCAATAGCATAACGCTAAAACTATTTTCTAAACACTAGAATTTCTAAAACAATAAAATCCAAATATTGAAATTCCTTACTTGACGTCACACGGTAATTTATATTTAAACTTAATTTCATTAACGAAAGAAGTTTTTTAACTATTTTTCTCGACATTATTTCATCGGCATTTTCCCTTACACATTAAATAACTATATGATAGCAGCAAAGAAGTAGATTTGAAATCATGACTTGAATCAAGTCGATAGTGACTGCATTTATGGGTTTGTTCCAACCAAAAAATCTAGACAATAAAACGTGTTGGATCTGAGCAAAATTGTGTTGAACCTAGGCAATAAAACGTCTTGAATCAAGTCGAAAGGCAATAAAACGCTACTATAACTATTCAGTAGAAAAAGGTCACGGCCAACAAATGTGGTTACCAGGATGAACCCCATCATGTCTATCTGACTAGAAATAGTGCAGAAGCAGCTGACTGGTTCTCCAACCCCTCACTAGCATCAGGTTACGGGCCTTGGATGACATTACTTCCCGTGTATCCAGGCGTCGAAACACGATATCGACAAACTAGTAGTTTGCTTCCGACATCACGCTAAACATCGATTTCACTTGTTTTCACCAAGGATATTCGCTTCTGCTGTAAACAAGAACGATGTTCACCGTGAACAACTTCCGCAAAATTTTTCTAGCGTCGGCATACTATAGGGGGGGGGGGGGGGGCTCGCAAGAAAGCAGCAGATGTTGGATTTAAAGCTGGAGGGGGGAGAATTAAGCAGGAAGGAAGCAATTCTTACACTTAAATTCTTCGTCTGAACCACCTTTGCCCTATTTACCGATGCGTAGGTTGCTACTTGGGGGGGGGGGGGCTGTTTACAAACTCGCAAGTAAGTCTAGCGGAAAGTTTTAAACTGAAAAGTAGAGGGGGTAGCAGGAAAGGAAGAGGGAAGCAAACTTTATTGATAATATTTTCATCCCTTCTGAAGCGTAATTTCCTGGTACTTGAAGGGGGGGGGGAGAATGGAAGAGATAAATAATCCTTAAATATTTACAGTTCTAATCTTCGGCTGTAACTTCTTCTCTCACCCGATGCGTTGATGTTACTTTGGATGAGAGGGGTAGGGGTCAGAAAAACCTCTAACTGGGAGGGGGGGGGGGGCTAACAGAATGACAAGGCATTCTGGTGGATGCAGGAACTGAACAGGGATGGGAGAGCGGCCGAGGGAGAGGGAAAAAATCTCAATTGCTACATTTGTGAATATTGAAAATAAAAAACTTGAACTTGAATCACTTGGGTATTTTGATCCGAAGCCCTTAGGCTGACTAAATCTTGGTAGCGTCGAGCGGTGGGGAAGTACTCAACTCTTCGAAGGCGTATTTGGGATCGTGTCATTCCTTTAGGGTGGTCGATTCTTTTTGTTGACACTTACTTTATTGATTCCTTGGATATAAATATATTTCTCTCGAATAAACACTCGGAATCATCTATTGATCATCTGCCCACTTCGGCATAGGGCATAGACAAGGCATGCCTTCTTATAATAGGCATACACAAGGCATGCCTTCTTTTAGTATGACCTGCTTCCTTTTAGTATGTGTGCTTTTTTAGTATGTGCCTCCTGCACCATGCCGTGCCTCTTCTTAGTTGATCCCGATTTACCAGTCATTTAGTGTAAACTTGGCCGAAAGCTCCAAGGTCCGTCGACAAGCTTCAGAATTTTGCAAGGAGACTTGTTAGGCCAAGAGGTATGTCTGGTAGGGTTTCGTACCGTTTTAATTTGCCTGAATCTCTTACTTTTTAACCACGGGGTGCCACGGCACGCACACGTTTTCAAATATTTTACGTCGAAGAGCCGGAAGACTGGACTGCAGGTATTCTCGAAAAACGATTTTTCTGATTCCTTTTTATCTTGAAACGATCAATTCTAAAAGGAGATGTGCTTTAATGTTTCAATATGTTTTCATTCCTCCGTCAATGCACATGATTCAGCAGATGTGGCGTTAGCTGTTTCGGAAACTCTTACGGACAAAGTTGAATGTGTCTAGACTCCATTTCGGAGAACTCGTTCTGAAAATTCTCTCTCAGTCACTGACTAAGTCAGAAGGCAAATCGATCTTTTGTTTCATCTTGAGAAACAGCCTTTGTCTATTCTCCCTGAGAAAGCAATCTAGCCCACGTTCTTTTTCAGAAATAATCGGCAGTCAAAGAAGCAGTCAGGATCGACCAGCTGTCACCGTGACTTCACCAACCTCCCCGGAGCAATACAATCAGCGTGCTTCTTCCCCTAGCCACTGTGGTAGGATACAGGTATGTTCACGGTTCACTTCCCACTTAAAGGAGTTGATTGATTGACTAAGAACAAAAAATCTGATAGAACTTCTGTCTTGAACTGAGCGGGCCGAGAGGTGCTTTGAGCTGATGTTGATACCCGTTAACGCATCTTCCGTCTTCGCCGTTGCTTATCGCAGAAAAAATAGTGCATGAGGCGCACTCCGCGCGCTGACCCGCTCTGGAGCGCGTTCAAAGAACCAATCAGCTTTGACTTCTACTTTTCCTCACTTGCGGTTTCACAGCGATTTAGCTATTTGTAGAGGTAACGGAAGGTGGTGTGGCGCGAAGCTACTAGCCTCCGTTCGTTCGTAGCGGATAGGGTATGGGAAAATATTCGACTCCGCATAGTCATATTATAGAGATAGGGAGGCGGAGGTTCTGTCAGATTATATGTTCTTGATATGACTGAAATGAACAGCAACTATAAACACTCGATACAAACGATTATTGTGAACATCAATGTACCTCTTCTTCCTGCAAAATCCTAACACCAGTTATCATCATTCACAAACAACAGAAACAGAATTAACCCTTCAGTGCAACGATTTCATAATTAATTATTCGGGAATTATGATACCATTCAGTGAGCTTAGTAGGTAGTAAGTAAGTAAGTAATTTATTTTTCACCCGCCATTTTGGAAAGCGGAGTATAAATAAATGAAATAAATAAATAACAAGAGCTAGAAGCTCATAGGTCACTTGCTAGGCTGGGTCGGGGGATGAAAGTAGGAATTTGGCAATATGTGGGTTTGTTTGGATTATTTGTAAGCAAGACCCTTGGGATAAGAATGATCACGTGCCCTTGGACATTAGGAGAATGTATAGTTGGCAAAAAGTATTTTTATCATTTGGCCGTGATGATGCTCACTTTAAGGGCGCTAGAAACTGATCTGCAATCAAAACCCTCGAGGCAAACATCGTCATGGGCCTTTTAGGATCATGAATATATATCGTTCGGTCAAAAGTATTTTTTCGACATTTGGGGTAAGATGCACACTTTAAGATAGCTAGACATTCATTTCTAAGCAAAACCTTTGAGGCAAAAGTGACCGTGGGCTCATGGGGATCATAAAAATGTATATCTTGCTTAAGAGTATATTTTGTACTTTGCGGTAAGATGAGCACTGACAAGGGATGCTCGGTTCTGGGAAGTGACAATTTCTAAGCCAATCTTGTTAAGAAGTCCCTAACGTTCAAGTCAAGGTTCATTGTCCTAGCACATCTGGAAGTACCTTAACTCATGATCACCGGAATTTCGGCACCCCTACAACCCCCCCCCCCCCCCCCACATTGCCCGAATCATGTCCGTTTCTGTCACTGATGTATCTACGGCTATTGCTTGTTCTTCCCACCAAGTTTCCACTCCAATGGCTCCACTCTAAGCGTGTCACAAGATTTCCGGTTCTCCCCTCTAACCCCCAACCCCCCATATTCATTGGATCCGGTGCGGACTTGATTTGAGACACGAAGTCTTTCCAGATATCAAGTTTCATTAACATCCGATCACCCGTTCGAAAGCTAAACATGCCTCAAAATTCCGGATTCTCCATCCCCCCCCCCCCCAACAATGGTTGGATCGGGAACTGACCACTTCTAAGCCAATCTTGTCAAGTCTCTAATGCTCAAGCCAATTTTCATCGCCCGAGCACATCGGGAAATACCTTAAAACACGATCACCGGAATTCCGACCCCCCCCTCCCTACAACTTCCCCCCAGGTTTCCGATTCCGGTCCCGTTCTGTCACTGATGTATCTAGGGCTTGTGCGTGTTCTTCCCACCAAGTTTCGTCCCAATCGCTCCACTCTAAGCGTATCACAATATTTCCGGTCCCCCTCCGCCCCCCCCCCCCACATTAATCGGATCCGGTCTGGACTTGAAATGGGATATCTGAGACACGATATCTTCTCAAATATAAAGTTTCAGCAAGATCCGATCACCCTTTCGAAAGTTATACATTCCTCAAAATTCCGGATTCCCAATCCCTCCACTCCCCCCACGGTGGTCGGATCGGGGAAGTGACTATTCCAAGTTAGTTTGGTCGGTTCCTTGATATGCCTGCCAACTTTCATCGTCCTAGCACTCCTGGAAGTAATCTAGCTCGAGAAGAGGGGACCGACCGACCGGAAAGTGATAGCTACATGGCACTTGAGCGAAGCTGAAAGTGCCATAAAAACAAATACAAAACACATAAAATAACACAAATTTAATCTTCAGCCTGGAGACAGGATAAAAGGTCATGCGCTGGTTGGGTCCAGTTGTGGATGATTTTCGGTAGAGACGAGGAGACTTTGGAAAGGGTAATACTTACATCCTGAACTTGAAACTTATCCTTTAGGTGTGGTTGTGGCATAATTTTGAAAGATGAGCGATTTTTCGTAAAACTGTCAATTTTTTTTCATGGAAACAGTAGACTCCCAACAACTCCAAAAGTTGTAAACCTACTTTCTTGTTAAGTATGGCAAATGGAAGCTTAATCTATACTCCACTCATCAGTTTGTTTCCGATATTGTGTTGGACGATGAGATTAATGTGGTCGGGTCCCTGATATGCATGCCAAGTTTCATCATCATAGCATTTCTGGAAGTACCTTAACTCCGGATCTGATGGAGGAAGGAGGAATCCGGAATATTGAGTCATGCGTAACTTTTGAAGGGGTGATCGGATTCCAATGAAATTCAATAATTGAACAGAAATAATGTCTCTGATTCTCTTTTTCATGTCCGGACCGGATCCAGCAACTGTGTGTGGGGGGGGGGGACCGGAAAATTTGTGACCCGCTTAGACTGGAAAGATCGGGATGGAACTTTGTGGAAATAACAAACAAATGCTCAAGGTAAATCATATACAGAACCGGGTTGGATCCGGGCACTGTGTGGGTCTAGGGCAAGGAAACTTGGCAGGGATATCAGGGACACGATCAAACTAACTTGGAAATATTCAGTTTCCCGATCCGACCATCTGGTGGAGGGAGTGGGAATCCGGGATATTAAGTCATACGGAACGGGTGATTGGATTCCAGTGAAATTTAATAATTGAACAGAGGACATGTCTCTGATGTTCTTTTTCATCTCCGGACCGGATCCTACAACTGTGGGAGGGGGAGGGACCGGAAAATTTGTGACCCACTTAGACTGGAGAGATCGGGATGGAACTTTGTGGAAATAACAAACAAATGCTCTAGGTAAATCATTTACAGAACCGGGTTGGATCCGGGCACTTTGGGGGTAGTTCAAGTTGGGGTCCGGAATTCCGTTGATCGCGAGTTAAAGTACTTCCAGTCTCTTCCAGATGTGCTAGGATGATTAAACTTGGCTGGATCATAAGAGACTTGACAAGATTGGCTTAGAAATTGTCACTTCCCAGATCTGACCATTCCTTAAAGTGGGCCTACTCATCTTAACCACAAAGTACAAACAAATAATTTTAAGCAAAATATACATTTTCATGATCCCCATGAGCATAGTAATTTTTGCCTGAAGGGATTTGCTTGCGAATGAGCATCTGTCACACAGTGATAGTGCAATAGATTCGCCAGTTAGTGAACAGGAAAGAGAAGCTTTCACTTTTTTCGGCACTTGCCCTTCGGCCAAGTCCGGGTTTTGCTAGTTCGGGCACTTCCACATAAGCTAGGACGATGAAACTTGGCAGGCATATCATGGACCCGAAAAGATTAGCTTGGAAACAGTCGTTTCCCCGACCCGACTGGGGAATGGAGAGTGGAGGAATCCGGAATCTCGAGGTATTTATAACTTTTGAACGGGTGATCGGATCTTAATGAAACTTGATCCACCTCGTGTCTCAGACGACCCACTTCAAATCCGAACCGGATCCGGTGACTTTGGGGGGAGTTTGAGTGTGGAACCGGAAATCTCACAGTGGAGAGATGGGGATGACACTTGGTGGGAAGAACAAGCACAAGTAATAGATACATTGTTGACAGAACCGGACCCGGTTCGGGCACTGTGGGCTAGTTGGGGGGGGGGGGAGGGGTGGATTCTGGTGATCCAGCGAGTACGGTACTTCCCGATGTACTAGGATTATGAGGAATCCGAATAGACCGACTTGAAAATAGTCGTTTGCACGATCTGAACATCGTGGGGAGTGGAGGGATTGGGAATCCGTAATCTAGTGGCATTTATAACTTTTGAACGGGCGGTCGGATTTGAATGAATCTTAGCAAGTGGAGAAAGCTGTTGTCTCAGATGTTCCTTGCCAAGTCCGGACTGGATCCGATACTAGGGGGGGGGGAGATGGAAGGGGGCACCAGAATTTTTGTGAAACGCTTAGCGTCGAGGGATCGGGATGGAATTCGGTGGGAAGAACGTTAGATGCGTTCTTGATAGAACGTTAGATACGTTCTTGACAGAACGTTAGATACGTTCTTGACAGAACCAGATCATATTGGGGCTCTTTAGGGGGAGTTGGAGGGGGTTTCCCGGAATTCCGGTGATCGCGAGTTAGGATAGGTTACTTCCAGATGTGCTAAGTAGGATAGAACTTGGCAGGCAAATTAGTGACCCGACCAAAGACTTAAGGACCCGACAAGACTTCCGTTCGTGGATCCGACCTTTTTTCGGGAAGTTGAGGGAGGACGAACCCGGAAACTACTTACTTCCGTAGGTTGCGAACAATGGTCCGATTCAAGTGAAACTTTATGGGTGATAAGAAATTGATGACCTAGATATAAAAAGCATGTGTCCGAACCCCATGCGGCCTGGTTGGGGGGATTTGGGTGAAGGGGGGGGGAGGGGAAACTTTGTGACATGCACAAAAACCAAACGATGGGCCGAATGGATGTAAGTTGGGCAGTAAAAAGCTTATGCTGCCTATATTTGTCATTTGGCGTCCGAACCAGATCCGACCAAGGTAGAGGATGATGAAGCGGGAACCCGAAATTTGCAGATATGCTCCGATTCGAGTAAAACTTGATTGACGGGAAGAGGAGACGTTAGAGATGCGAAGTTTATGTGTCCGAGTCGTATTCGGCCACAGTGGGGGGAGTTGGAGGGGGAGTCACGGAAATGTTGTGGCTCGCATAGGGGTTGAACGAGTGGAGTTATTTGAATGAAACTTGAAACTTTGAATGAAATAGAGAGATTGTGTGCCTCTGATGAAATTATTTTATGGTCCGGACCAGATCCGAGCACGGTGGGGAGAGTTGCCGAAGTTTTTGGAAAAATGCTCAGATTTACTTTCTCGTTTCTCACATCACCTACTCGTGACGACAAGTGCCATATGAGCTCGTAGCTCTTGTTAAGTTGAAGGGTGGTGCAATTTCATTTAAATCCCCTCGCCACGCTGCCATTGGCCGTTGTTTCCCGCACTTTAGCACCTCAAATCCGGTATTTCTTCATTTATTTTAGCATCATAAAAAAAGTAGTTGTAAAAACTGGGATCGACTAAAACCAGGAAGGGAAGGGAACGCGAGAAAAGCAGGAAGGCATACTAAAACCAGGAAGGGCATACTAAAACGAGGAAGGCTGTCGCCAGAATTCGCCGCACTGTTCCCTTCCTCTGTTTAGTATTCTTCGAGGGGTTGGCAACTTTTAGTTTTTAGTACTTTAGCGTTTTAGTACTTTCAAGGTACTAAAAGGAGGAAGGAAATGGTGGACTTGACACATCTTAGTTGCCGACCCCTCGCTGCACTCGGGGGATTAGTCGCCTACCGTCAGAACTAGAAATAAAAAGGTGAATTACAGTTTTGATAGTTGCCGACCCCTCACTGATCTTAATGCCTACCTCTGTCAGGATCCTAAAATGAGGAAGGGATGGTGAACTTTGGGTTTGAAAAGTTGCCAACCCCTCGAAGAATACTAAATTGAGGAAGGGAACGGTGCGGCGGATTCTGGGAACAGCCTTCCTTGTTTTAGTATGCCCTTCCTCGTTTTAGTATG
Source organism: Branchinecta sandiegonensis (assembly GCA_030848855.1). NCBI lineage: Eukaryota > Metazoa > Arthropoda > Branchiopoda > Anostraca > Branchinectidae > Branchinecta > Branchinecta sandiegonensis. The sequence goes on along the minus strand of JAUPMV010000017.1, from coordinate 1,210,449 downwards.
GCCTTCCTGGTTTTAGTATGCCTTCCTGCTTTTCTCGTGTTCCCTTCCCTTCCTGGTTTTAGTCGATCCCGTAAAAACTTGTACATCAAGATTTACAAGTTAGAACCACATAGGCAAATACAGGCCAGTTACGATTGTAATAGGCATAGACTACATAATGTCCTTTTTTATACAGGGATTCCCAGGGATTTAGGGTGCCGTGCCTACCGAAACCTTTGTCGAAAAGACTCCACTACCTTGAGGACCCCGATGGGTCACGGCTCCGACATTGGAGTCTCGTACTTTTAAATTCAGCTGAATATTATTTTATTTTTGGACTGGATTGGGTTTATCGGCTCTGGCTAACAAATCTATTGTATAAATTTCATCTCTGTATAAAAATACCGCTGCTTGCTATGGGAATCGGTAAAGTGCTATTTGTCCTTAACGTTATCAATCAGTCAATCAAGTTTAATATCCAAATAGCTTAAAGCTAGAAGAGGAATAAAATATTACGAAATACACAGATACGAAACAAATTAATGCGACCAGAAATAAATGATGGGATGAAACTACGTAAAAATTGGGCAGAAGAATTAGCAAGATATGGAGAAAACTGATTGCCAGTATTCCTCTCGGACCGATGCACGGAAGACGGGGGGGGGGGGGAGGTTGGGCCATCTGGGGACAACACATTATCTTTGCTTTATATCCGGAAAGGACACGCCCGGTGTCTCCTATTATCCGGATTTTTTTTTCCACGAATGACATATCTTGGAAACCTCGTTGGAAACCACGCCAAAAAATATTATCGTTTCTTACAATCCTTTTGCAGCCGTCGATTTAAATGCTATTTACCGATCGCTTTCTTATTTTAATGGTAGGTCATTAAATTACTTACTTACTTAAATAAGGTGTTTTTCCGTACTCCTACAAACAGTTTGTGGGTCGATTGTGGCTCGAAAAGAGACCCACAAGTGTGTTTCCGCGACCAACAAGATTTCTGTGGCTCGCTTTGTGGCCCGAATTCGACAAACAGCTGCCGAGTTGATTGTTGATTTTGTCGCTCGCTTCTCGCGGGAAATTCAAATTTAGCAGCCTAATAGTGTCAAAAAAATAAAATTAAATACTTTTCCAAGCATGTAGGCATAAAACTGAGGATCCTTTTTGCAGAGAATGACGAGGCGAAATCCTGAAGATCAGTTTTTTTAGATTTTATCTGAATCTTATTTTTATTGTCAGAGATTTGGATTTACCACTCAAAAATAGTCAAAACGGCGTTCGTGTTTCCACGAAAAACACAAAGAAGTGTGTGGCTCACAATTGCGTCGCGGAAAAACTCCTGTAAGGTGCTTGGGGTGTAAAAGCTTGAAGTGTAATTTGATCCCTTCATTCCACACATCCGTCGGCAAAATTTTGGCAGTTAAATGAGTCGTTGAAATCAAAGGAATAAGATCGATCAGTTCTTACTTTAATTCCCAATGAGGGAATTGAGGATTGTTTTTGAGGGGGGGGGGACCCTATACTCCTGCGTCAAATACATCTTTAAAGCACAACTCTTACTAGAAATGATGTTTTCCCTATAAAATGGATTAGAAAAACTTTACGAAAGTACCATTACTTCCACCTGAAACTAGCGATTCTTTTGTTAGCGCCTGTCGATTATATCCAGCCTTCCTGCTCTCCGACGCAGCGACTGGGCGCAAAAGATTTGAAAACTGAACGTGCCTTGGTTAAAAAATGGGAAAACTAGCAAATAAAAGAAGTACTAAACAGAAGATTATCACATCCGTATGTGTGAAAGAGTTGTCAGCGGACAATGAAGATCCGTTCCGGCAAACTTTTCGTTGGGTGACGGGAAAACTCGGCAAGGCTGAAAAAGCGCTAAAAATTCATAGTTACGAAATGAAACAATGGAGAAAAGTGGGGATTCTAGAAGCTTGTAATTTCATATGGGAGCTAAGTATATTATAAAAGGTAGAATAAGCAAGAGGGGTCCTTTAATGTTGTAAGCCCAATACTTCACGAGATTTTTGGATTCACCCAGGCTTGCTGTTTCTTACTTGCTGTTGTTCATCACATTGCCTCTCGTCAGCAAGGACCTTGCAATGTCAGTATCAGGCTTTACTACCAGTCGTTGGTATCACTCCAGCTTTTGCCACTAGGTTCGTGTCGTCTTCTGATTGTCAGTTTAACTGTTTTCTGAAGCGATTTAGAGACAGAATATTCAGAAGAATACTTGCTTGCACGAGTCATTTCAAAGTCGGCGCCAGTTTGAGTTTGTTCCTGGCCTTTTGGATCTGTTTTGTCTCAGCAGTTTGGAAAAGAGAACTGTCCTTTCTCTTCCAGTGACTCCGCTCCTTTCTCTGGCAATCTGCATGCATGAGGCTATTTGAATATCCCGCCGGTTCCCGTTTGTTTCCATTGAGTCATACATAAGTTCGTCTCCGAAATTCCGAGCTTCTCCGAGAAATTCTTGCATGTCTCTAGACTTTCTGTTTCCCACGCCTGGCAAAAATCGATTCGCGAGATCGTAAAGAATAGACTTTTCTCGCCTACTGAAACTAGGTGACGAAGAGCTAGGCGGTGTAATTGCATTTCTTTGGGTCACAGTTGAGGAAGCAAATAACTTCTAAAATCCTTTACAGACGCTGGAATTTGTGACTTGTGAGCTGTTTATCACAGGTGTGTCGTTAATTACTGGATCTATAAAGAAGGATCTTCAGGCTTCCAGCTAAGAGTTTAGAGGGGGGGGGGGGGGGGGGGATTAATCCAAGTTCGAAAATCGAATGAAACCCAAGTGATGTCTGCATTTCCTTCGTTTGTGTTATTTTAGTTGTAGCAGATGTACTAATGACAAGTTTAGTAATTTGATGTTAAACTTATAGTAAATCAAGCTGATGTAGTTAGATAGATGTATGGGTAGATTCTATTGATTGCTCTACAGCCCGATGGCCATGTTAACAATTAATCACAACAACAAAAAATGGAGGAACGTGTAATTTTCAACCTTTTTTTTACTTGTGAGGGAAGTAAGTGCATCGCGAAAACCGTAAGAAAAGAATTTGTGGAATTGCTTTCCTCTTCCAATTTTCATATAGCAAATACCTGTAGGAATTATTCTATAAATTTTGTAGCTTCGATACCTGTCAGGGGTCACTAGATTTGCTCTAGAGCAATCTGGGCCAGTTTCCCGTGAACTGGGTGGGTGGGGGAGGCTCAACTTCAGAAGTACTTTTCCAACCCTACGATCTGCAAGTACAATGAATGTCAAGTTCAAGTTCAAGTTCAATGGGTTTATTAACAAATACAAAATAAATCATACATAACAAAAACACTCAGTCCATTTCTGGACGCCGAGTACCACAATCTTTACATTTTAGACATAATACGCAGAGTGGTCACTGTTCCTACTCTCAGACACAACCTTGCCTCTCAAAAAACAAAAAAAAATAACCAATTACCTTCCTGCACCTTACCCCAGGGGAAGCCACCCCATCATAATTTTTTTTTATTATTATTTTATTATTAAGCATATTTTTTTTTTTTTTTTTTTTTTTTTTTTTTACCAGAAGTCCTATACCCAGCTCTGGAACATTAGTCACTGGGCCATCGGGGCCCGATAGCCCCTGAACAACGATGGTGTGGGGGAGGGTGGAACCCCGAGAAAGCACAACAATACCCCAATACCAATATGCATACCAAGCTTCAACTAGATACCTATCATGGTTCACGAGAAAAGCTTCAGAAAAAACAGTGAAACTCGAAAACGGAAAACCGGATACAGCGGCCGCAAGAGTGGATTGTTCATATATTCACTACGCATTCACCATCTTCAGGTTGCGACTCAGAAATTGGTGATCACTGCCATTAGGGTGGTTACATCTGAAGTTGAAAATCTCAGAAACGAGAATCGATCAGTGACGTAGAGTGTATGAGTAATATCGGTAGCCTACTACAGGTCCTTGATCACCGAGCGTTGTGTCACCTCCCTCTTTCATGGTACATGTCAGTTTTATTCCGCCTTTCTTTCTGACGATGGTTCTGTCCAGACTGCAAGCTTTCATTCACAGAAAGTTTATCTTTGCTCCACGTTGCTCGGTTGTACCGCCGGTGGAAGCATATCCATGGAACTCAAAGTGCTTATGGGAAAATGATATTTTGTCAGTCGTTCAAAAGCGGGTTCAAATCGCGAAGTGAGATGAGGGGTCGCAGATTCACCAGATTCTCCCTGCCGATGCAGAATCTCCGGGTATCTGCGGAAGAAAGCAAGAAACGGTGCCACAGCTGCGTGTCATTACGGACACGTTTACACCTTCTTCCTTAGGATCACTGGCGTATTTTGGACTTTGTCATATAGAGTATTCAGTTCAGTTCGGTTTATTTATCCATAGATATCTTTTACAGAAAAAAAATAGTGCTGGACATGTCATTACAAATAAAAAGATCAACCAAGGGATATATTTACAATGGTAACCTATGATTATATATACAATTCACGGTTTAAAATACAATTCATCAGAATACGAACGCGAATTACAATGACAAGTACAAAAATAATTCGTCGTAAGTGTCACTACTATTATACAATTCACGGTTTAAAATACATTTCATGAAAATACGGACGTGAATTAAAATGACAAGTACAAAAATAATTCATCATAAGTGTGACTACTGTTCTAGAATTTAAACAAATGTGATTGAGATAAAAAGATGCAATGGTCAAACTAATTATGTCACAACAAAAACAAAGAAACGGGCTGAAAAGAAATAGACGACAACAACTTTTAAAGAGCGTTAAAATGTTCGGTAAAATATGGCACGAAAGAATTGAGAAATGTTCGTGAGTCTACGAATGTGGTAGCGTTTGCGGAAGTTTTTCTGAAGGCCCGCTACGCAGTGAGTATTCCTTCAGTCCAAGCTGACTGTGAGTCATATCTACCATAGACTATAGTATTTGATACCACGCTAACTAGATCTGCAGCTTATCGTTTTTTGCAGTTACCGTGATATCTAATACTACGGTTGTTTTGCAAAAATGAGAATTGCCAAATTTCTTTTCGAAGTCATCCCAAAAGAAAACTTGATATCCACTCACATCACTAAGTGCCAAACTTCTTTCCCACCAATTGGTGATGATGAAAGTGAGATGACTTTTTCAGATACCACGATCAGTTGCCGCGATCCGACCGTTAAATCTGAATATCAGATACCACGATGTCTGTTAAAACGACTTTATACCGTGGCATCAGATACCGAATGGTATTTGCAAAAACGCAACTATTATGACAGTAGCCTACAATTACTTTCTTCAGTTCACTGTCAGAAGTTTCGTAACAGATAACACGAGGATGCGCGGTTTCAACAGATAATGCGTAACAGATAACCCTTCGAATGTTATCTGTTGTGTTTGAAAACGTTATGCATGAAATGTTATGCATAACAAGCTTTGTTAGGAAGAGCCAAAAAATCATCTACTGACTTTATTCCTTATAGTCATGATGTCGGAAAACTCAGCAGATACTTTTTGGCGTTTTTTTTTCGGTACTTCCTGATGGTAAAGCTTATTATGCATAAGATTTTGAAACACCACAGATAACATCCGAAGCGTTATCTGTTACGCATATTTGTTGAAACCTCGCATCCTCTTGTATCTGTTATGAAACTTCTGACAGTGTTGTTAATTGCGCATTTTTTAAACCCCTTTCTCCGCGATTGTCACTCATTTCGAAGTATTAAAGCACAACTCTTACTAGAAATGATCTTTTCACGATGAAATGGCTCAGAAATATCGTTTTTCGATTATACCATTTCTTAACACATGAAAATAGTGATTTGCTTGTTAGCCCTCTTTCGGACGCAGCGGCTGGACCCAAAGTATTTGAAAACTGTACGCGCCCTGGTTAAAATGGGTAAACCCGGCAAAACCAAAGAAGTCCAGAACAGAAAATAGACCTGATGGTCTACCATATCTTCGGAAACGAAAACAATACTTTGAAGCTTTTCATGTCCTTGTGTGTGAAAGAGTTGTCCGAGGATATTGAAACTGGCTGCAAGTTTGCGCTGCTTGACTGACAAAACTCGGGTTGGCCGAAAAACCGCCAAAACGTCGTAGTTACAAAATGAAACAATGGCGCAAGGCGGTGATTTCAGAAGTTTTTAATTACTGGATGGAGCTAGTGGAGGCAGAATAACTTTTTAGTTTTAGTTTTTGAGTTTAATACTTTTTATTATACAAACCAACTTACATGCTAAACCACACGAACACACCTTTTATAATCTTCTTACCATCCTTTACACATCTAGTTAAACCACACGAACACACCTTTTTATAATCCTTTACACATGTAGTTGATACCTCTTACTGCAGGAAAGCCCGATGGGCCGGTTGGGGCAACATCACTTTACATTAATTTTCACATACTTTTTCAAAAAAGAGAAGAAAACTGAAAGAGGAAAAACAAAAAGAAATGAAGGAAGAAAGCAAGAAGAAAAAACAACAACAGACAATAAATGGGAAACCATGCCGTCGTACCAAAATTAACCAGTCAACTTGACTTGACTTGACTTGACTTACTTTATTTACTACTAAATACAAAATAAACTATAAAAACACGCAACGGCCCGGGGAAGGCTCAAGAAGCCTGATGATGGACGACTGCAATCCTCTGATTCTCAACCTATATCAAATTTCATAAAAAAAAGAAAAAAAAAGAAGGACAAGAACACTCTCTCTCAATTAACCTTTAATACCAAAATTTAAAAAGAAAAAAAAAGAAATCTAAGAAAAAGAAAAAAAATAAGAAAATTAACTCCCTTCTCCCAATAAATGTTTTTTAAGTTTTACTTTAAATGACCCAATGTGTTCAGCCTCCCGAATGACAACTGGGATATCATTCCAAATAGTCGGAGCTAGATACCTAATTCCGAAAGCTGCACGTGTGGTGTCTCGGTACTCAACAACAAAATTATCCGCCACTCTAGTCGCATACCTGTGGAGTGAACGATTTGCGCGAAAAAATTCAGTAAAAACTGCAGGACATACATCATTCCAGCATCGATACGCAACGAAACAAATGGAGTAAACTTTTACACTATCAATGGTGGTTTGTCAAATAATGTTTCTTCAGTCGATCCTTGAACTGAGCTAAACTTACCGCATTCTGGATTTTACAAGGAATCGAATTCCAAACTACAGTTCCGAGAAAGTTTATGACGAAGCCCGAACGTGTAGTGTTTCTCGCTGTGCTTGGCAGTAGTTCCCCATTTCTTGTGTTATACTCGTGATTAATGTCCATGTTAAGAGAAACACTTTTGGGCCAAGTCCGTTTACAAAGGTATACACTGGTATACAAAGGTTCCAATCTGGTAACCTCTAATTTGTCCACCATTTGAAATATTAAACTTTCGAAGTAAAGATTCACGACTCACGACACCTCTTTCATACTTACCTATTGCCCGTAGAGCTTTGTTTTGCTGTATCTGTATTTTCTTCTAATTACTGTAAAAAATGCTAGTCCAAAGTGAACAACCGTAATAAATGTAAGGTGTTATTAATGAATGGTATATCATAATAAGAACGCTGGTAGAAAATATATTTTTGAAACGAGGGGTCCCTTAAGTGATCTTGAGATTCCTAGAGCGTGATGTCTTGTTGGACCAACGAAAACTCTTGTGATGTAACTTTTGAGTCTCCCAGGATTACTTTAAATTTTTTCTTCAAAGAATTGTACTTTCTGTGTTCCTTCATTCGTGTAAACTTTCTTGACAGCGCGAAAATGTTAGTCGTTTTGACTTTAGAACTCCTAATCCGTCGGCTCCTTGTTTTTAAGGTCACTGCTTACGCAAGAGGGGTCATATCGTTTTTGTCACGTACTCGCCTGGCAAACTATCCAGTAATTTCCGCCTTTCCGGTCTCCGATCCGGAAATTGTGGAGAAGACCTGAATCCTTTTCTCCCACAGCAGAGTATGTTGAAATCGATATAAAAAGAATCTGACTGCGGTTTTGTGTTCGAAAAATGTCAGGAGCTTAAGTAATTTTTGCCTAATCGTACTTTGCCAACCTATTTCTGTGATACACCGTATAGAAATTCATCTCGCTTGGGCTTCCGATCACACTTGCGTGCAGTTTCCAACCTGCTGTCTACCTTCGAAAGTCTAGTTCGCATAAACAACCAGAGCCTTGTTTTTGTTGCATGCTGCAGGTCCACTTCTCGTCCGATCCCGGACTGATTCTTTCTACATCCGTTTTTGCACTGCAGCGCTTCCGAGGAAGACGGCAGCGCTTCTCGAAAATCACGGACTTTCTCACCGACAAAGTCCGTGCTTCCCTGCAAGGTGCTGCAGCGCTGCCGCTTCGATCAAGAAGAAAGTGAATCCAAAAACGCATATCATTCAAAAGCAAAGAAGTGCTGCAGCAGCGATGCGGCAGCGCTATGCAACAAAAACCAGGCTCAGGGTATCCTTTTGTCTTACCTTAGACCTTAGTTCCTCCTGCACCACTAGAGGCGCTTAGGGCATCCAAGAACAGCCGCCAGACATCTCTCATAAGGGCCGTTTCATTATAAACTAAGCACGTCTTTTCACGTAAAAACTACCTTTTTCCTGCAAATCTAATACTTTATTTTATGGTCACCAATCCTTTTGCTCCCGAAAGTGTCGAGTTGAAGCACTGTCAATGCTGTCATGTCAATGCTGTCTCACACTGTGCGGGAATTATCTCGAGCAATGACAGACGGTCAGACATATGATCTTACAGGTGGCCCTTCATGTTTTTAGGGAGTAAAAAAAAGATCTGCTCACAAACATTTCCACAAATTTCGCCTAAGGCGCCTTTCTTGATGTAATTTGTAGTTGAAGGACAGGTCTGGGGTGTGTCGTTTAATTGGAGTCTTGTAGGTTTGGGATTTTGGGGCTTGAGACGTTAGCTTTATATGTCAAGAGCAAGTTTTGCCAGAAAAATGGCTGATTTCAAAATTCTAGCCTGCGGTGCTCAGTTTCATTTTGTCCTGTATACAGTCATCAGAAGCTGCTGTCGCTCTCCAGCAGGGAGCCACGAAAACTCATTCTCTCCTTTCCGGTGAATTCTTATTAAATTTTTGGTCAGAAGATGTTACAATTTTTTCCTGATACGTTGCTAAACTCCACATGCCTTTTCGAAAATCTCTTGATTTTTCTCATGATTTCTAGCACAAATCTCATGTGTATCTCATTATTTTCGGACCCTTGCTCGTGATATTGAAAATTTCCGAGTAGAAACACTGCTGCATATCTTCCCATTCCGGCTGGATGGACGCGTTGATATTGTGGAGATGCTACTGATAGGCACTGCGAAGAACGCTCTTCGGATCTGGATGACTTAAGTAATAAGGGGTTGCACTGTCATCTGGTGAATCGCCATGTTGTGACCCTTTCTGTCAGTGTATGTCTAAGATCCGCCTAAGACCGGTGTTTTCAAATGCTGGAAGACGTTTCTCCTGCTGTTGCCTGAGGTGCCAAGTTTCAGATCCGTACAGAAGTACGGAGAGAAGGTTGCTGTTGAAAAGTCTCAGCTTGAGTCCAAGGGAGTACTTGTTGCTCCTCCACCCTCTCTCAGACCCAGGAGACATTTTCTTTATGGGTATACTATCAAGTTCCCCGATGTTCTTGAAACAAAAAACAAAGCTATGATACTTAAAATATGCCAATTTTTAAAGAGTGTATTAGTTAAATAAAAAAAGTATCGAGTGATGTAAAGTGTATTATATCATGTATTTTGTACGGCCAATTGGCTATTAAATCTATTCATTTATATATCCTCTTTATCCGACTGAAGACACCGCTGACCTGGCTAAGTCTGATCTAGACCTCCCTTGGACAAGCTCCAGTATTTTCAGCTGTACTGCCGAGTTGTCGTAATTAAACAGCCTGTTCGACTGTTGGTCCCAACTTAACGGAGATCCATAAACATAAGCTAACTAAAAATAAAAACTTCCGAAAGGTAACTTTGGGAGGGGGGGGGGGGGGTGAATAAGAAAACTTTGACGCCGTGGAATGAAAATTTTATTGTGATATTTTCAGAGCGTACCAATCATGTTTTTCCTTCCAGTATTGGAGAACAGTGGGTCCAGTTGCTGATAATCCAGGTGAAGAAATTCCTTTAAACCTGTCAACCAGCTGTCTTTTGAACCAGCCGAAGGGACTTCTCTACACTGTAAAAAAAAGTCTTGCAGTATTTACTACTGGGATTAATCTTGTCTTTAAAAAAATAATCTTATCTCTAGTTCGGAATAACTTATCTCTATTAATCCCAGTAGCAAATACTGCGGTTAACTTTAATCCTTACTCAGAGAAACATTTTACAGGGTATGCAGTTTCTGAGTTGTAAACTCTCTTGCCAGTTCCAAAATGTTTTAGTTGTTATTCCTTTAAATTCGTCAGCTCCTTTTTTTACGTCGCTGATTATGCATGAGGAGTCATATCGATTTTGTCACATACTCGCCTGGCAAACTATCCAGTAATTTCCGCCTTTCCGGTCTCCGATCCGGAAATGATTGAGAAGACCTGAATCCTTTTCTTCCACAGAAGAAAATACTTGAAATCGATAGAGAAATAATACGGTTTTTATTCGTACGAGTTGCATTATCCTCGTATGTTCTCGCTATTTTTGGCAGACCGCTTATCTCAAGCCCCATCCCCCTTGTAACTACCCGAGCCTGATAGTTACTGAATAGCATGACAGGCTAACTACAAGCTGACGACAAGCTCATCGTCGTTCGGGGCTGCTCTTTTATTAGTTCAGACGACGGCAAACTTGGAGGGGGGGGGGCTACGGTGCAGCGAGAAACAGAAAAGAATAGAACATATGAAGCCACGAAACTGACATCATTTATGACTGGTCAAGCGCACTGCGGACCGCAGAAGTTCTCCTATTTTCGCCACAGAGGCACCCGCATCTCCCTCAGAGCGTCTAGGTACACTTTAGACTACTGACTGTGGATGGGGGTGGCGTGGTGGGTCGTCGAAACCCCCAGAATCTGGGTGTCCGACATCCCGGACTTCCAGACGTTTTTGTCTTAACCTTCCGAACCGATAAGGAAGAAAACGGATGTCTGGTACGGATATCCGGAAGACAAATCCTGGCTTCAGTTGGCTGCTTGCTTGATGTTGAAAGACAAAATGATGGAACAATGCAGGTTTTGAGCTCTGCTTGAAAGTTTAACTGAAAAACCAACTTTTTTGTATCATTCAACTGAATACTCAGTATTAACTGGATTGTGTTAAGGTATTTTTTTTTTATTTTCACTATTTGCTCTTGTATGACGTTCAGAATTTATACAGCCGTCCTCACAGCTCAAAATTCTACTATGACGCGGCAAATTGGAATCTCAATACGAACGCGGCTTTTCAGTGGCCAGTGATCATCTTGCGGAAGGTAACTCAGTGCGTGAACACTTATTTTTCGTAATTCGTTTTCGTCAAGCATACAACACAGGTATAAGCGAAGAAAGATACCACAATCTGACAGGAAAATTCCACTATATGAAAACTGATCATTCGTGAATACTCTTGATGACTAACTCTCCTTGCCGATGCAAAATCGCGGGTACCTAGCAGAAGAGCCAGAAGCGGTGTCACCTCGGGTATCACAGCTGGTCCCGAAGGTCGCCGTGATTGTTTGACACATGATTTAAGTTGTTGAGTTTGAGTCGTTAGTGTTCTTCCTGAGGATCACTGGCGTGTTTTGGACTAGTATAGTATAGCAGAGCAACGAAGTAATGCATTTTCATCGGGTTCAGGCCTCTCTGAGTGAATAGCTAATGGGTAACCAGATTGTCCTATCTCAGCCCTTTTCTGTTAAACTATTCGTAAATATCACTTGTTCTCTTTGCTATAGGTGAAATTGTGGTTCGACGCCAATGCACACCAGTTAGCGATCACAATCGTCGGTGCCACAGACCTTCGACGGCGCTCCGGGGGTTGTCCAAGAAACCCCTACGCTAAGCTCTTCCTGCTGCCAGACAGAAGGTACGGTCGCTTGGGTAGTGGGCATTAGCCGCAAATTATACATGGAATGAATGAATGAATCTATTACATGCTGCCTAGTAATAAGGCATTTACGCAGTACATACAGATCTTGTCAAAAACAGCTATAATCACCAATTAGTCAATCACTAAATTATTTCAATCAGCAGCGTTAAAACTGAAAGTATTGTTCTTTCGCGTCGCAGCTATCCCGCCGGCTTTTGGAATAAAACGGAGTTATATCAATCCATCTTCTCCAATCCGACCCGGATCTTCAGACGTTACAAACACCAATGTCAACTGAATGACTCAAGACATACTCCCATCGGTTACCCGGTGACTCAGTGGAGTACCCGCGTTGTTGTTAGTCCCAGGGATTAATGTCTCATTGTCGCGAGTCCCTAACGACGGGGAATGCTCCGATTATCTTCACCGTCATAAATTTTTTTTTATCCTTTTCAGATTCGACCGCGAGTCGATTTGGGGAGTTGCTGGTGTAGTTGTTTCTTAAAGCGGACCACAAAAAATGGTCTTTCTACCACACACCCAATGATAACCATCCCTACTGCCACTATGAATTTCAAAACCACAAAAACACCGCCAAACAGTGAGCAAGTTACAAAAACAAACAAAAATTTCCTAGGTTTGAAATAATTCGGTCTGGACTAAATCTCAGCCGATTACCTGAGACAGCCGTTATGGCACGTAGGGAGCCAAGGATCAAAATAATGATTTCCATCTAATGCTCCAACTGTTTATTACAAATACAAACAAATTAAAAGCCAAGACCAGCGTGGTACTCCTGAAGACATACAAAAAATTATAAATTAAGTCTTATTATTCTTTGCTAATCAAACGTGGAAAATGTCGCCATCTGGAGAAGAAGATGTTTTGCGTGTTTTTTTTTCGAGCCAAAACAGCAACCCGGCAATCAAGTTCAAATCTAAATAATCTGGTGGCATCCAATCTCTAAGAGAAGGTAAATAGAATGTTGGATTAGGTCTTTAAAAAACAGACGTTAAGGTCGTTGAAAGGAATTGCAGTGATAAGTCTTGTGTTTAATTGTCGGGTAGGTCGGGTTTTATCGTGATTAGGATTTGTTTGTCGTTGTAACTAATTCAGTTTTACAGCTTAAAAGAAAATTTAACTAGACGAAAAATAAATAAAGTGGACCAGAGCCTTCACATACGAAGCGTGCCACCTGAATAAGTCGAGAAAGGGTCGTGCATATGCGAATTCGTGTCATTTCCCGTGTTCTCGTTGTTTCCGCCCTCTATTTTCGTGGTTCCCTCGACTAGCGAAGGAGTCCCCGCGCAACTGCAAGAGCACATTTCTATTCGTTCCATACGTGCAGATCATACTCCATTCAGGTGTCGCTGTAAGAAGCGTTGAAAGGTCAAACATCGACTGGAATTTGCTCAGGAGTTTGCGGCCAAGGTTGATGATTTCCGGTTGGTCCTCCGGATCAAGCATGTTTCCCACTCCCGGCTCCCCAGGTTTCTTAAAAAAGCTGGCCAAATTTGTCTTTCGCTCAAGCGCATTTGCCATTAATGTGGTTTCGAGGGTGGTGGATAAAGCTAGGTCTTGAAGAGGGTCACCGGGGCCTGGCGGATAGCGTGGAAGTCTGAAGACCTTTCGCTCGTGCACATTTGCCATTGATGTTGTTTCGAGGGTGGTGGAAAGGCTAGGTCTTGAATAGGGTCATTGGGGCCTGGTGGATAGCGTGGAAGTCTGAAGACCTTTCGCTCATGCACATTTGCCACTGATGTGGTTTCGAGGGTGGTGGAAAGGCTAGGTCTTGAATAGGGTCATTGGGGCCTGGTGGATAGCGTGGAAGTCTGAAGACCTTTCGCTCATGCACATTTTCCACTGATGTGGTTTCGGGGGTGGTGGAAAGGCTAGGTCTTGAATAGGGTCATTGGGGCCTGGTGGATAGCGTGGAAGTCTGAAGACCGGTGGGCCTGACCTTAGGTTCCCCTCTCAAAACCAATCAACAAAACGAGGGGTAGGGATGTCCTAGGTGCACTGTAAAAAGTTTCTCCGAGTAAGGATTAAAGTTAACTGCAGTATTTGATTTGCTACTGGGATTAATCTTATCTCTACTGAGATAAGATTAATCCGAATTAGAGATAAAATTATCTTTTTAGAGACAAGATTAATCCCAGTTAAAAATACTTCAAGATTCTTTTTACGGTGTAGCCTAGGGCTCAGACGCACTCTTCTCTTCTCTCTCGACTAATCTTTCCTAAACGACGTGATGATGCTGGTGGCCCCATGGTGGAACTATGACCTACTGGTGGCCAGATCCTCCCTTCTCTCAGATAAATTCTCCCGATTCGTCTAATTTTCTTCCAGACGTTTTGAAAATTCGGGATAGTTACATAACGAGACGAAAGGGTTTCTCAAACCTACTGACATTCAAGAAGGAAGTTGATGAATATTATTCAAGTGACATTTTCTCCTTGTCCAAATTTAGAAGAAATGTAAATTAAGAATTTTGTAGAGGCTTAACGGCCTTCCATCCAATTTGCGAATATATTATTATTATAATTATTAAAACCGTTTTACGGTACAGTTTTATGCTATTTTCTTGCATTTTGCGCATTCTCGAAGAGATTTTGTGATTCTCGAATACGTTTTGCGCATTCTCGAATACATTTTGTCATTCTTGAATACATTTTTCATATTCTGGAGTACCTAATTTCAGTTTGAATAACAAGCACTTTTTGGAAATTCCCTACTACTTTTTCATCTTTTCTCGAACACTTTTTGTAGTTTCTCGAAGACCAAAAAAATTCTCGAAGACTTTTCGTCGATTCTCGAAGACAAACACCTATTTCTCGAAGACATTTGAGGGGTCCTCGAATACATTTCCTGGATTCTCGAATACATTTTCGACATTTTTAACCCCAAATCCATTCCATGCTTGATCTCTCGACCACGGTTATCGCGTACAGTATACCGCGGCGGGGGTAGCGAGTCGAATTTGCCGTTGAACGTGATGTCGGACAAATTCCGCTGTCGATCAGTTTTCGGCCAAGCATCAAGCTAAAAAGGTGGTGAAGGAGCAACAAGTGGAATGGGATGTAAGAACAAAAATAATAAGAGACATTAGGCCGCAGCCATCCAACAACAGGACGTGTGGTAAGCCAGACGGGGGCTAAGACAGAGGTCTTCGCAGTAGCGGTTTTAAGATAGGTGCCAAGAGAACGTGTTTTTTTCTGCTAACGAACTGAGACGCGACGCGAATAAAATTTGACTTGGATTTGAAACGTCGTGGCGCGAAATCTGTGATCTGAGGATGTGTATTTTTTTGTCCGCTTGCGATGCCGAATTCACCTAAGGTGCATTCTCGCCGTTCCTCGAGGCCTCGGGGAATCGAAGGGAACGGCGAGAATAGAAGGAGTCACTCCACGCGGACTCCGCGTACAGAAGCAGCGAGAACATGAATTTGGTTCGAAAAAAAAATACGCAGTTGACGAAATTAGTCTGGATACACTTTATATTTGGTTTTGTTTATTCTGATCGTTTTTTTATTAATTTTACGTAGCACCAACACCAGCAAAAGTTGATTCCCCTCCGAATCTGAAAGGGAGTCCTTTTTGATGATGGTGATGATAATCGGAGCATTCCCCGTCCAGGGGACTTGCGAGAATACGGGGAGCGAGTCCCCGTGGCAAACGAAAACGCGGGGACTCGGAGAACGGCCAGACCACGCCTCTAGCGAACGCGAGTTCGCATTCTGTGGGCAGTTAGCGTGATGTGGCTTGCGCAGACAAACCAAGCGCCCAGGCAGGGACTTGAGCCCCATGGGAAGGTCCCTACGCCAATCGAACCAGTCGTAGTATGTTCTGGAGTTTCTAAAAGAATTTGTGGCATGGTTTCCATCTAGTATTCCTCCTCTTGCTCATTGAGGCGGGAGTGTGCTTTCCCTTTAGAAGTAAACTGTTGTAAAATTCTCACGGATAATCGATAGTCTCGGCTAATAGGATCTATGTAATTTGGAGATGGAAACCACATTGCTAGAAGGCACGAGATGATGGGTTAGCGAGTTTGTTGAGAATGTGTTGATCAATTTTGACGTGGTCCACCACAGATCTCGTTGCTGGATGGCTGCGGAAGAACGGCTATAGAGCTTGGCTTACGGGAAGGCCCAGAGCTAGATTAATCGAATCGGTAAGAACCTCCTTGCCCCATCAAAAAGATCAAAACTCTGCTTCCAAGCTTATTGTAGGCCCAGTTTTCTCGCTCTATTCAAATGGGCTTCAACGTTTCTCTTGATATCATTGTTCTTACATTCCTTTTCCACGTCTTCTTCCTTGTACTGTTCTTAGCTTGGTGCTTGATCGTTAACTGGAAGGACTTTGTCCGAATCCTGCTATATGCCATCCACAGAGTCGGCCGTAATTTTTACGAAATAGATTCATGCTAGAAAAAAAATATGGGCGCAATAGGCGTTTACATCTGACAAAAGTTGCGTTTTTGGTCGAAGTTTTGTTCGCCGTTCGCTTAGCGGGTTATTTAATTTCCGTTTTCGAACGCCGTCGAAGTTCACCGTTTGCTTAATTAGTGTTTTTACGACTCCGGCGACCCTTGCCCGGTCGACGTTTCTTCGACGATTCAAGCAAACGTGAACTTGCTAGCTCACGAAGTTCGACGGTCAGTCTGAAGGACAAGGAAACTGTGACCGGCGACCCAAAAGGGTATTTAAATAAAGACCTTTGAGTTTGATGGTAACTTCAGACTTCGATCAAAAACGCAACTAAAGACCCTTAAGTCTTAAAGAACCGTAACGACGTTTACGCCTGATCAGTGTCCAGCTGCTCTTTGCTTTTCCATTTTACTAGGTTTCGAAACTAAGTGATTTTCAGGACCTGCTTCTGGGAACCGTTTTGTAGCAGACAAAGCGCATCGCGGGAATCGCAGAAAATGGGCATCGCTCTCGACTTTCCGTTTTCGTCTACCGCAAAAAAAACGTGGGAAGCTGAGATGAAGCTTTTTGCTGAACGCCGTGGACAGGCGATCAGGGGCTGGTGCTCGCGGACTGGAATTCATGTCCGGTTTTCGGCACCATCATCAGTTGTATGCGGAAAAGTTGAGATTGTCTTTTCTCGATGATGGCAATGCCGAAAATTCGGCCGAGAAAACCGGATCGTCTGTTCGACGAATAGGGGAATTTATCGGTTGCTTAAAGTATAACTGAAAGCTTATTTTTACATCTGAAATTTGAATACACTGAAACATTTTGACCCATCTAAGGAATTATGTATATTTTTTTTGTATTTCAGAATATGCGCTGTCTGTCCAACAATCCAAAATTTATCACGCCGAGATTTGAAATTTCAAAACCAGCCTGGATTCTCAGGATCAAAGACGCTAAGCGTGGGAAGGTCACGGCGTAGGCCGAAAAATGGCGTCTTGCAAGGAATCGGCCATGTTTAGTATATTTTTTGGAAATGGCTTACCTTTGTAGTTGGTAAATATTTCAATCACAGAGGGACAGGCGCAATGTTACCACATCCCTGCTTACTTTTATAAAGACCATGCATTCAGCTACATAGCTTACGCGGACGACTTGCTCTTAGTAAGCCGTACCCGATCCACACTCACCAAAAATGTCTGTAAGCTGTCGTCGGAACTTCTCAAAATCGGCCTTGATGTTAACCTCACAAAATGTGAGTACCTGCATTTCAACCCTTTGTCAAATCGTTTGAATGCATCCAAAGCTTCTATCTCTCTTGGACCGTTCGTCATCAAATCAACAGATTCTCTACGATGGCTTGGCATAACATTCAAATCTTCGTTGTCAAAATTTTGCTCTTCGGTTGTTCAAGAAGTTTCTAGATCAATCCGTACCGCCTATGGGTGCATCGTCCCCAACCGGGAGCGCTATAATCGTAAAGCCTTTGGAAAATTGTACAGCACCTTCTGCGCTCCTTCTATACTATTTCGTTCTGGTGTCACTCATGTTCTGCGAAAGAAGGAGATCAAAAAGATGAGATCATGTTATTTTAAATATGCAAAGCACCTGCTCCACTTGTCGAAATTATGCCATAACCATATATTGACGGAGAAGTTCAAAGTTCAAGATGCAAGTATTACCCTTCTGGATGTTTCTTCGTCGTTATCAAAAATCATTGACAACAGAGCCCAACCAGCGCCTGACCTTCTACACTGCTTCCTAACCGATGACTGAAAATTAGTGTCTTTTTCTGTGTATTTATGTCTTTTATTTATTTTCTTTTATTTACTCCGCTTTTTCGAAATGGCGGGTTAGAAATAAATTACTTACTTACTTACTTACAAATCCGAAAGATTAAGTTCATTATCGATGAAATCCTTTATCTGTGGACAGTGGACAAACTGAGTAACGCATTTTTATCGGCTTTTCAGGCCTGTTTAACTGAACACGTATGTGTAACTAAACTGTAGATTCTTAGGCTTTTTCGGTTATAATCGTGTTGACTGTTATTGGGATCTGCCTCATTTCATGATTCGTTTGTCAAGTTTGCGCAAAAATGTCTAACCTTCCGCGGCGGTTTTTGCTAGCCGTCGTAAAGGCTTTCCGGAAATGTGAAACGGTTTCCATAGTGCGAGAGCCCCTGCGGACCTCTCCAGTTTTCCGCACCGTAAAAACCAACGGAAAGAGATCCCGCCTCGGGTTCGATCTCTCCATGTTTCCCGGTCAGTTGTCGTTTATCTTATCCCACGCACATCCTTATGGCTTGAAACGACGATCAGGGTTGGGCCGGGATTTTCCACACCATTTTCACTTCACATTGAGAAGTCGAGGTTTATTAAAGAGCCGGAAAGTCGGCCGGAAAGTCCTGATCGTGTGTTGTCGCTATTACTCATACGATTTTGTTTGCAGTGAAAAATCCAAGCGAAGAACGCGAGCCATAGCCAATACACTGGAACCTCGATGGAATCAGACATTTCTTTACTCGCCTGTTCGTCGAGCGGAACTTCGAATTCGCTCGCTAGAAGTCACCGTCTTTGACTACGATAGATACGAAGCAAGCCATTATATCGGCGAGGTAAGTTTGTAATTAGCTTACCACACGTACAGCAGAGAACAATTGAGCCCATTGGCTTTCACACATCCTTGCTTGCACATGACGTTTGTGTTCTACTTAAATTGATGACCTGCGATAGGTATTGAGCGTGTTCGATCCTACCTACCGTAGTTACTACGCATGATGTCACGAATTTTGGCTTCTTGGCGTCAAGGCTGGAACGCATTTTCTATTTTTTTCAAAATATCACTCCACGGGGTAATCCAGCCAATCACGTTACAGAGATCCTTCGTTACCACGCTTACTACGCTCCCGAGCATGGTAAGCAAATAGTTACTATTAGTTACTATTTCGAGAAGGTTGGAACGGTTGGCATAGTAACTTTCCGTGAGGTTGGAACGGAAATAGTAACTAATAGTTACTATTGTTAAAAGGGTTGAACACGCTCATTTTTCTTTTAAATATTCGAAGAAGCTAGTGCTTTCAATAAAGAAAACACAGCTTCTGTTCTGACGGGTGGAGTTTCAGCCAATTGAAGGCAAGCGATGCTACCCTAAATGATTAGATTTTGGAAAACGTAGCCAATATTCCAATGGTCAGAAGTATCTTACGAGAGCAAAAAATTTCAGGAATGAAAAATGGTGGAGCAATCAGAACTGCGTTTGTTTTTATAGGAGGGGCGGGGGTGCGTCTTAACCTTTTATCAACGATAGATAGATAGATATTTTATTGATCCAACTCGTAGCGCCGACGTGGCACTAAATACGTCGACCATTACATTTCATGTGTTAAAATACTTGAATACAATTATTACATAGAAGAAAATAAATCACTTAGAATTCACTTTTTTTTGTTAATCTTCTCAGTGAAATAGGGTACAAAGGAATTCGAATACCGGTTTGTGCGACATTTAACTGGCACCAGGAGATTTTGATGCCTCGTCCGTCCTGTCATCGATGCTTGATCGGGCAGAATATCTCAATGTTTTTCACTGGCAAGGATTGATCGGCCAAAACGTAAAATTAGGTTTTCCCGGCGGACATGGAGTGGCTCAAGTCTTAATAGGAGGAGGGAAGCTTCGTAACCATTGTATTTCAGTCCTAGCATAATGCGGCACGCTCTGATTTGCAGTGATTCAATCTCTTCGTTATTCGCCCTTGCATAGCTGTAGTGGCTCGACTTGCATAAGCTACTCTTGTTGTATGTAGTAGAGGTAAGAAGGATATTTAGGCTTTCCAACTTGGGCCTGGCCAGGTGTCAGAAACGTCATTCCGCTGAAACCTAAGGACACAGACAAATTTAATTTTTTACGCTTTTTTCGAGCGTCGGTCGACTCGTCGGCACATCAAATTCTTTTTATACGCAAGAAATAAAATCCTGCAAACGTTTGTCGGGGAAAACACCGAAACAGCGGCGTCGTCCGGGACCGGGACACGGGCGGTTTGAAGTGCTTGCGCCGGGAGGGGGGGGGTGAATACTGCAAAATGTACTTGCCGGAAATCCAGCAAGGCTGAAGAGTTAAACGGTTTAGAAACAATAGACAAGAAACGTACTGCACCACATCCGGAAAACTAAACGAAGTTCAAGAAAGCAGTTAGTGAAAGATACAGGTCACGCCTAATAACAGGAACTCGCTGGAGAGCTAGGCCACCACATCACCTTCTAACGGCTTCTTGTATGTTTTCTAAAAAAAATCTAACTACTTCGTGAACAAATTTTCATCAAAGTAAACAGAGCGTACTACAAAAGGCGCCGCAGGCTAAAATTTTGGAATTCTTTATGATCAGAGTGCCTTTTTGAAAGCAAGGGCCACCTGTCATAGATCAGCCCGACGTGTTTCGTCTCGACACATTTAAACAGTTAAGTGTGAGACATTTAACTGAAAACTGGTACATCGAACCCGTTTTACACAGACCCACGTTAAACACAGATTTATAACTTTTCTTACCGTTTTACAAAACAAACAAGGTGGGGTCATTTGGAAAAGACACTGAGTGTTTACTTACTCTCTCCTCTTCCTACTTTTCTATTTTTTGCTCCTTCAGGGAGGTGGATCCCCACTGGAATTCTCAAGGGGGCCATCTGCTATTCAGGAAAAAAAACATGAAGTGATACCCGACGCCAAGTTACAAAGATAATAGTTGCGTTTTTGCAGATACCATGGTATATGTTACCACTGGATCTGCAATTAGTCGTTTTTGTAGTTACCGCGGTATCTGATATACTTTACTCTGCAAAAACGACAATTGCCGAAATTGCGCTTTTCAGAACTCATCCCAAGAGAAAAACTGATATTCAGTCACATCCAAACTTCTTTCCCACCAATCTGACAAAAATTGATGAAAGTGAGATGACTTTTCCAGATGCCACAGTCGGGCTACCACGTATCAGATACCACTATAACTGGCCAGACACCACGATAACTGCAACTAGGCCTTTTGACCGTGGTATCAGATACCACAGTAACTGCAAAAACGGCATTGGCATCAGATACCATGTTATCTGCAAAAACGCAACTAATGTCTCTCTTTATGTTCAGAGATACAACTGGACTAGGCTCAAACGTGCCTTGAAGACATTCACTATCTTGGATTAAAGAGGGTTCAATTTTCATGGCCGACCTTGTATGTCACAATTCTGATGAGAAATCGATAACACTTCAGATGTTATATCTGTTGTGTTTCAAAATGTTGTGCATAGTAAGCGGTACCATCAGGAAGAACCGAAAAACCGCCAAAAAGTATCTGCTGTGTTTTCCGACGCCATGACGATAAGGAATAAAGTCAGTAGATGCTTTTTTGGCTCTTCCTAACAAAGCTTGTTATGAATAACATTTCATGCATAACGTTTTCAAACACAACAGATAACATCCAAAACATCCTACGCATTATCTGACGAAACCGTGCATCCTCGTGTTATCTGTTATGAAACTTCTGACAGTGTAAGTATCTCCCTTCACGATCACAAATCGAGGCCCAGGGTCACCCCCGAAAATTGTTCCAGAAGTCCTATTTTGCCTTTTAGAGAGAGAGACAGAGATAAATTTTAATATATGATCGAATTTTACCAGAAAAAATTTCAGTATCATATCAGACCTGACACGTGAAAATCTATATAAATTTGTTTGTGGCAGGACTCGGTAATTTAATCACTTAGCATAATTATATTGGGAACAGAAAAGAAAAGGGAAAAAAATCAATGCGAAACTATACATAAACAACTGTATAAAGAAAAAAAAGAAAAAAAAATCAGTATTAAAGATAAATAGAAGAAAATTAAACCTCGTGGCAATCCAGAACCGATTCATACCCAAGGTAACCCTTTCTCCCACCCATCTTTACTCATCAAAAAACATTTCATCTTATTTTAAAATGAATATACACTCTTGGCCATCCTAGTGCTCTCCGGCAGATTATTCCATACGGAAACGCCCACATTTCTTTGCTACTCTGTTTTTTTTTCATTACGGTACTACTTCCTTTTTGCCGTTTCAGTCACTCGTCTCGTCGAAATACGAGTTGGTTTCCTTACCTAGAAATGCAAACGCTACCGACAAGACAGTCTTGTCTCTTGTAAGTTTGCGCTTCTCAGACTTGAAAGGAAGGAGTGATCGAGGTTCCTTTACTTGTGGCTCAAATGAGCACAGTAGAGGTATACTTATTTGAACAGTTATCTAACAGTTTCACTACCCTTCTTTTTCTACTTGCTAATAAAACAGTAAAATGCAAAGGACAAATAACTAATTTGGTATCAGCTAAGAGCCAATTATTTCAGGATTGTCCTGGCACAAACGTTGAGTTGAAATTTGAAATTCAGATATTATCTGTTATTTCTAAATGTGCCTCTTCTTGTATTTGAGATGTCCTTTGATCTGAACCGCCATCTACTTGCTGAAGGTACGTCCACTTACTCAAAGACTTTTGTGAAATGAGAACCACGGGGCATTTAACAGTACTTTTTTTTTTTCAAATTAAGAGTGAAGTGGCCAAACATGAATAGAGGAAAGAGGGTTTTTGGTGCCTGGTATGGTTTTAGTTTTCCTTGGCCGTTAATTGTTAGGTGACGTTCAAATAAGCATACCTCTACTGTAATTAAGAGGTTATACTGTCAGAAGTTTCGTAACAGATAACACAAGGATGCGCAGTTTCAACAGACAGCAGTTGGGATGTATCTGTTGTGATGTTGAAAACTTTATGCAATAAACGTTATGCATAAAAGCATTGCCAGGAAGAGCCGAAAAACTTCCGAAAAAGCCTCTGCTGCCTCCTCCGATATCATGAAGCTAAACAAATGGTACACCCCAACTGTTATCTGTTGAAAACGCGCATCCTTGTGTTATCTGTTCTGAAACTTCTGACAGTGTGGCACGTAAGCTTTTGACCATAATCTAATCTGTGATTATGTGCGTCATGGAGTTCAGGGCAGGGCTGCTGCGAGTCCAGCAAATCCGAGTCCGAGACAAGTCCGAGTCCTTGAAAAAGGCGTCTCGAGACGACTCCAGAGTCCGAGTCCACCAGCTCTGGTTCAGGGCTTCTTTTTAGTTTTTATTAAAACTCAGACACTCGAGTGGTTACTTGAACTTGGCCCAAACGACCCCAGCAGTCTTTTATCTTTACGGACGAAGGACCAGTTCGCCCCTTCCCTTGGAGAGGTTTGAGCAGTGTTCGAAGTATCTGCCAGGGCTATAACATCGCTATTTCGGACAGTATCTTTCCCTCGAGGATTATTAACGGGGATCCTAGGATTGGATGAGGGGAATGAGATTTTTTTTTCTCAGATAGCTTAGTCTGAACTCCTTGAACCGTGAAGTCGGTCGACGGCCGTATAAAAGCAAATGTGGCGGCGCGTTCTATTTACGATATCTTCTGGCGAAATGGATTCAAAGATGATTTAATCTTGGGATGGGTATGGTGTTAGCCTGACCTCTTAAGCCGCGTTCACAAGCATGCCTAGCCAAGCACAGATGCCTAGGCGCGTGTTCAGCCGTAGCCAGGCACCGAGTTCTAGAGCCTGGAACTCCATGCCTGGCCCAAAATCTGTGCCTAGGCATTGGTTTGAACGTTGATGCTAGGCACGTGCCTAGACATCTGTGCTTGGCTAGGCATGCTTGTGAACAGGGCTTTAGAGGGTCAGTAATTAGCTGTCAGTGTCATGACAGTCTTTGTGCCTTGATTCTGTGTCACATGAGTGTCGAGAAAAACTTGTTTTTGAGATGGAAGGATGATGTCTGCTCGTTTAGAGTGGAGGATGGGGTGGACAGGGCAGTTACAAGCCATATACATATACATTTACGGATCCGGGCACTTTGGGAGGAGTCGGAGGGGGCTCCTTTTGACATGTATTGCTCTGGAACGTGTAATCTGGTCTGGATAGAACTTGATAGTTGGCGAGAGCACGTTTCGTAGATCTTCCTTTATATTTCCGGGCTGTCTGCGACTCTGCCGAAATGATGCCATATGAGCTTTTAGCTCTTTTTTGGCTAACTCATTGACCGTCTCCGCATCGACTACATTGTCTAGTAGGGAGTTCCACGGGAAGTAGAGTAGAGGGATAACTGGTTTAAGGCTAATAAGGACGCCTGAAGAAAATGACGAAACCTTACAAATATTAAGGCAGTGGGTGGTCTTCGCACAAACATTTTGACTTGGTTTGACTTATACTTCGTGCCGGGCAGTAGAGGAGTGATGCCAACCTCCTCCAGATCCCGATATTCATCACTTTGCGTTGCGCTTGTTTTCAAGTGGAGGGTCGCTGGTCATACCGATCGTAAGCCTGGTATTTAATAACCCCTGTGGTGGGCTCTCCCTCCTGATGAGGTTATTTCTTCGATTCTTCCCTTTTTTTTCGGGATCCGATTCGAGCTGTCACCTGAGGCACCTTACATCTTACTCCTTATCTAGCCCGATGAAAAATGTTCGAGAATTAGTCGTATGGAGTTGTACGAAAAAGTAGCATGCAGTAGTAACTGTTGCCACTGCATGCTACTAATAGCAAAGTGGATGCTATTATAGCAAGATTGGATGATATCGGATACTACTACTTAAGATTAATTCAGTTGGAGGCATGTTAAATCAAAGTATTCCATACTACTTAATATCAATACATGCAACTTTTTCGTACAACTACAACACATCTACACAGTCCAAGATTTTTTTATCGGTAAAATATTTATTTTACCTACTAACTGCTTCTCTCGGAGCCAAACAGCTGAAGCATATTACGACTCAGTTTGTTGTTAATAATTCGTCGATTTGACCAGTCCAGTAAGGAATTTTTCACGAATTTGGAAAACCCGGTTTCTAGGGATTCAGCTAAGCCACATTACTTAACATGACGTCTCGCAGGATCACCCATTTTCCAGTTTCTGTTTTTGTCGGATTTTCTGGAAACCGCTCTTTTGACCGAGTTCCGGTCAAGGTTCTCCGAGGTAAGAACGGACCATTTTCCGGTTTAGTATGCCCTTATGTCACTTGGTAACCCGTCCAGTCAGTTTGGGCTCAGAATTATTCTCTCAGATTCCAAGCCCTTTGCCCCAGTTTCATAAAAGCATCTCAAACCGTTCGGGAATATTTGGGATTACAGACGGACGTACAGATTTAAGGTCGTGATACGACGTCATCCCTCACTTTTTGTACAATTTTCCCAAAAGATCGATCACATATTCCTGAAAGCGAGAAAACCAAGTCAGATAAAAAGCAATGAAGCGAAGTTTCAAAAGAAGACACGTTGACTTGAAAGTCTTGAAGTGACAATGCTTCCGCCTGCCATTGTTAAAGAGCGATAGAGATCTTGTTCATCATCATTTGTGTGTTTAGTTTTTTAGCAATTGTGTTGATTTTAATCACTGGAAGCCGTACGGTCGATAAATTCTGTATATTGTCTTAATTCACTTTGAAACTGGTGGAGTGAAGTAATTAAAAGAAAGAAAATAATCTAATACAAATAAACTTGGTTTGCTATTGTGGCTACTTCTGTCTATAGGCCACTACATATTGAGCGTGTTCCACCCTTCTAGCAATAGTAACTATTAGTTACTATTTCCGTTCCAGCCTCACGAGAATTTACTACACTGACCGTTCCAACCTTCTCGAAATAGTAACTGATGTGGTTTCGAGGGTGGGTGATAAGGCTAGGTCTTGAATAGGGTCACTGGGACCTTGTGGATAGCGTGGAAATCCTCTGAAGACCGACGGGAGTGACCTTAGGTTCCACTCTCAAAACCAATCAGCAAACGAGGGGTAGGGATGTCCTAGGTAGACTAGGGCTCAGGCGCACTCTTCTCTTTCTCTCTCAATAAAATAAATGTTTACTCAGCTACTATTTACAAAAGTCCCCAACAAGATGGTAATGTTAAGATGGCTACCGGAGGTGATAATGCTGATGGCGGATCAGCATCATCCAGGTAACAAACTCTGTCACAAAGACGATTAGAGACATACGCCATCTAACGGCAATAACCTTAGCTTATTGCCTAGATGGCATATGTGATTACACCATGGTTGGGAATGACAACAAAACTGGATGGGTCCCTCTGAGCCACAACAGTAGGTGCGTTTGTGATCGCCTGTGTAAGTTCCCCTGTGAGTTCGCCGTTGAAGCTTAATTTCTGTTTTTACACTCAGTACGCCTGACGCCTTCACCGTTTCAAGACGCAGGTGAATAAAAACCGAGGGGTTGTCCACTGTCGATTTTAGTGTACAGCAAGTGCCCGGTGCCGAGGTGTCCGGTCGGTGCCGGCACCGGTTGCCACGTGTTATAACTTTAAAATTAGCGTGTTGAGAAGCAGAATCGCTTAATTTATGGCCGGCACCGGTGCTAGTACTGCTGATTTCTGTCGGTGCCGACCAGTGCCGGGAAAGGGTGTAGGTACAGCAGGTGCCGGGAAGTGGGTAACCCCTCGATAAAAACGGAAAATAAACATCCTGGCAAATCATTCATAAAATTGCCTAAATAACTCAGTAAAGGGTTGTTGCATTTGACAGTGAAAAGGCAATTCTCGTAGTTGAAATATACAAGTCGTAATCATCCATTTCCAAACACAATTTCCAGGACTTTCAGTTTTGTTGGGTTAATTTATCCATGACAGGCGAACTCGGACCGGGAACTGCGTCTGCGTCACAGTTCGCCGTTTCACTTGCAGGTGTTGTAGAACCGAGAACTGACACGGTCTCCGATTCAGCAAAAACGACAATTAAACAAACTGCGAACTCGGAAGGTGATCGAAAATGAGAAATAAGAAGAACTGCGATCAGGAACGGCAATCAAAAACGCAACTAGTAACTAATTGTAACTATTTGCTTACCATGCTCGGGAGCGTAGTATGCGTGGTAACTACGCATCTCTGTAACGTGACTGGTCGGATTCCCCCGTGGCATGAAATCCTGCTGGAAAATAGAAAAGTGCTTCCAGCCTTGACGACAAAAAGTCAGAATTCGTGACTGCATGCTTAGTAACTATGATAAGTAGGGTGGAACACGCTCATTAGTATATTTTGTATATAATTAGTGTTAATATGGACGAGAACCACCAAATCGACTTGACCGTTGTATCAGTTTCGAAAATGAATTGAATTGAGTAATTGTTTTCGCGGGTACAACTGTGAACCTTAAACAGGCACCCTCATCCGAACGCAACATTCCAAGAGCAGAAATATCACCCAGCCAAGCGCTTTCGCATATAGAAAATATACATCAGTGTCGTGAGGTTCGCAGGAATCGAGAAAGAAAAACCTCTATCCACAGGACTCCTCTATTAATCGGCTTCCTGGTTCGCGGATATGGCTTCCGAGTATTTTGCTGGTAACGGTCAGTTAGTCACAAGTAGTTCAATGTGCCCATCAGATTTGGTGGATATTGATTCTGTGGGAACTTTTAAAAAATCACAACAGAAAGGCGGTAAGTATTATGTAAAATTGAAGTGTGACGCAAATGACTTTAATCTGACAAAAGCCGTCGATCCCTCTGAGGAGAACCTGTGTCTTTAAAGCACGGGTCTTAGTAGAAATAGCGTTCAAAAATACTCACACTTGCCTCGCCAATTTAGGGATTCTCTTGTTAGCGCTTGGCGACTCTGGCCGGATTTCGGTTAAAAACGCTTGTTTTTTCACGCAAAATATTTAAAACAAGTGCGATCCGTGTTTAAATGAATGAATTCATGAAATATTGTATTACCGATCAACACCACAAAGGAGAAAGAGATGGAGCATGGGAAAAAAAGAGGAAAAAGCAACGATAAAAAAAAACAAGACAACATTACACTAAATACAAAATCAAACAAAATCTAAATCATAGTTAACAATGGCGCCTCCCTCCACACGTGCCAATAAAATCAGGTTGGGAAAAAAGAGGAAAAAGGAACGACAACAAAAACAAGACAAAATTGTGCTAGGTATGAAATTAAACAAATCTAAATCGTAGTGAACAACTGCGACTCCGCCCACAGGCGCCGACAAAATTAGGTTTGTCAGAACCTGCTCGCTGTCCAAGACAAATAAAAAAGTTGTTGTCTGGCAACCGACTAATTTTCACTGTGACTGCGGTTATCACAGGTTAAAACACTTTGTATAGACATAAAAGGTCTTGAGAGATCGTGTTCTTTCTACGTAGTTATAAGCACCTGACCGAATCAATATTTCAACACGACTAAATTGTATATAATAAAAATGTGTTTGTATTACTGTATTTATTGGCTCAGTTTTTACGAAATCAGAATTGCATTTAAATTGTATGGACGATTCTTTAGAGCAATACTATGTACTTGCATGCTACTGTGTTTCTGTTGACATTCCTAAGATATTTTTCGTAAATGTAACAATAAAAATGAATTGGTTCCAAATTCAGTTTTCGCAGGAAAATCAAAATAAAAAAACAGAAAAAGCAAACAAACAAGAGCTGGAAGCTCATATAGAACGTGCAGGCTGATTCAGAGGAGGAAATATAGAATTTGCCTTTTCGTGGGTTTGTTCTGATCATCTGTAAGCAGAACCCTCGAGATAAGAATGATCATGGACTTGGAAATCACGAGAATGTATCGTTTGGTAAAAAGTATTTTATTTTTGAACTTGGCTGTAATGATGCGCACTTTAAAGGCGCTAGAAATTCATCTGTAAGATAACCCCTTGAGGCACAAACCATATCAGACTATATATCATTAATGTATAGCGTTTGGTCAAAAGTATTTTTTTTCCCCTTAAGATACGCACTTTAAGGGTGCTAGAAATAAATTCTTAAGCAAAACCCTTGTGGCACAAATGATCAAGGGCAGAGATGTATCGTTTGATCAAAAGTACTTTTCGACTTTTCCGTTAAGATGCGCACTTTAAGGGAGCTAGAACTTCATTTGTAAGCAAAACCATTAAGGCACAAATGATACCCCCCCCCCCACCCCAAGCGTCCGGATCCAGTAAACGATTTATATAGAGCAGTCGAATCCGGTCCCGGCTTGAAATGGGATAAAAGCGATATGTCATCTATTCAGTTATTAAGTTTCGTTCCAGTCCGATCCCCCCTTCGAAAGTTACGCACTAATCAGTTTTCCTGATTCACCCGCCCTCCACTTCCCCCCCCCCACATGGTCGGATCGGGACACTGAATATTTCCAAGTTAGTTTGGTCGGGTCCCTGATATCCCTGCCAAGTTTCATCGTCCTAGCAAATCTGGAAGTACCCTAACTCGAAAAAGTGTGACAGTCTGCCCTCAATTTTCCAGATTCCCCCGCCCTCCACTCCCCCCCGCCCAGATGGTCGGATCGGAAAACTGATTATTTCCAGGTTAGTTTGGTCGGGTCCCTGATATCCCTTCCAAGTTTCATCGTCCTAGCACATCTGGAAGTACCCTAACTCGAAAAAGTGTGACAGACAAACGGACAGACCGACCGACAGACAGACGGAGTTGCGATCAACATACAGTAGAGGAATGCTTATGTGAACGTCTGGTAATTGTGAACGATCGCCGAAGAAAAAACTAAAACCCAAACAAGGCATTTTTTTCAATAAATACTAATGATAACCATTTGCACTTTTTGAATATTTTGCTAATTCACTGATGAAAGCGACTGAACTATCAGCTGATTTCCTTTGTTACTTTGAAAATTTTGCCAAGTGGAACGTAACTTCAATGGAAAAGATGGCGGTCTGAACCTCCAGATGCAGTCAAAAGAGAAAGAATATTTTTTTGAAATTCAAAATCAAAGAAAGTGTATTGAATTTCTGTTTCAACTTTGTGCTAGGATAACCCTGAAATACTTAGCTATTAACTGATGTTAAGTTTGTATTTTTTCTTTTCCATTTTACTTTTTTATATGCAATTGACAAAAGCAAGGTAGTGTAACAGTTAAAAAAGTGTTCACATAAGAATACCTCTACTCTATGGCACTTGAGCCAGAGGCTGCAAGTGCCATAAAAACGTGGTCGACCCATCAAAGACAAAAACACTTAAATTACCTGCTTGTAGAAAATGAAGAACTTGCACCCTTCCGCTTGTCGAAAGTGCGCTGAAAGAGCCACTGATGTTCGAAATCCCCCGATATCGCCGTGTCGTGTTTCGTGTCTGGGACATTTTTCATTTTTGTAATCAGGCATATGGCGCGGAATCGATTAATCAAAGCTGATCATCTTCGTGTCCCCCCTGAAAATGTCCCTACCTTGACGGCTGGCTATCGGACGTTCCTGATTGCATTATTGAGCAAGCCGATACGGAATCAATAGACTGGAATAGTACAGCAGTTCCGGAATTTGCATCGGATGAATGGGTCCTCTTTAATCTATCCTTTCATGTGATTTCCGGTCCTGTTTCCTCTCCTTGGAAATTGGTGGCTGAATTTTGGTTCTGGCAATCTGTTTAAGCTGACTCCGCCCATCTGTGTGATAACCCGACTGCTTACGGGGCCAGTGCCTCCACTTACGATTTATCCCGAATTCAGGATTTTTGGATCCCGGTAGAATTGTTTCAGGATTTATGAAAATCCAGGATTTAGCAGGATTTCCAGACTTTTTAAGGATTTCCTAGGAATTGTCTGGTAATTATTACAGACTGCAGTAACAATATGGGATTTGGGGATAACGGAACGATAATAGAAGCTTTATTGTAGCTATATGGCTACGAATTCGACGTTCCGTTTTTGTCCGACTTTTACCATCGAATACCAAACTCCTTTGAAAAAAAAAAACAAAAAAAAAACTGCCGATTTCTTTCGTTTGAGAGCTATGTTTCTGATTATGTCTTCATTTCGGATCGCAAAAAGACAGTTTGACCATCAGTATTTCCAAAAAAAATCTGCCTGTGGCGCACTCTATAGTTCTCCCAAACGATAGAGATGATAGATTCAGCTGCGTTTGTTCAAAACTTCCAATCATAGTGTTCACAACCTTCCTTTCAACTAGAATGGAATCGTTTTTTGTTTGTTTTTTTCGGCAGGATTTTTCGACTTTCCTATAGCAGGATTTTTCAGGATTTTTGGGTTCGAGGGACTGTGCGGGGCCCGCTGCCTTGGATTTTAGTCAATTTTCGTTCCATTTGGGGCAATTCCGGGGGATCGACTAAAAGCAGGGAGGGAAGGGAGGGAGAAAAGCAAGCAGGCATACTAAAACCAGGAAGGACATACTAAAGCGAGGAAGGGAATACTAAAACGAGGAAGGCTGTCACCAAAATTCAAGGCTGTGAGAAACTGGAAAGCCGCACCGTTCCCTTCCTCTGTTTGAGGTGTCGGCAACTTTTCAAATACAAAGTTCACCATGCCTTCCTCGTTTTAGTATCCTGACATGGGTAGGCATAAAGTTCACTGAGGGGTCGGCAACTATCAAAATTGTAATTAACCTTTTCATTCCTCGTTTTAATAGCTGGTCACGGGCAGTACCTTAAAGTAGTAAAACGAGGAAAGAAATGGTGGATTCTCAATTATTAGTCTTTGAGGGGTCGGCAACTATCAAAATTGTAATTAACCTTTTCATTCCTCGTTTTAGTAGCTTGTCACGGGTAGTACCTTACAGTACTAAAACGAGGAAGGAAATGGTGGACTTTTAAATTTTGATAGTTGCCGATCCCTCGAAAGATAATAATCGAGAATCCACCATTTCCTTCCTCGTTTTAGTACTTTAAGGTACTACCTATGACCAGCTACTAAAACGAGGAATTAATTGCAATGTCGATAGTTACCGACCCCTCACTGGACTTAATGCCTACCCATGTCAGGATGCTAAAACGAGGAAGGGATGGTGACCTTTGAAATTGAAAAGTTGCCGCAACCCCTCAAAGATTACTAAATAGAGGAAGGGCACGGTGCGGCTTTCCAGTTTTTCGCAGCCTTGAATTCTGGTGACAGCCTTCTCGTTTTAGTATGCCCTTCCTCGTTTTTAGTATGTCCTACCTGGTTTTAGTATGCCTTCCTGCTTTTCTCCCTTCCCTTCCCTTCCTGCTTTTAGTCGATCCCCAGCTCCGGGGTATGATCTCAACTATGATTGAACATACATTCTATAGGTTGAGGTTATTCTATGTGTATCCATTTTTTCTGCATCTAGAACAGGAGTAAATGCTTCCATGGATTTTAAACTACACCCTTGCATTCAGAAATGAATTGTTTCTTAAATGGCCGACGGTAGTATGTCCAAGCTTTTTGTTATATAACAAGAAAGTCAAGCTCTGAAAAAAGTAACTGAACTTGAAAAAATGTGTTGGTACGTAGTGGCTGGTGATACCATTAACTCGGCGTTTCTTAGCAAATGTTATTGTGTTATCCAGCTACCTTGCTTCGTATATACCTGGCATTTGTACAGATCGATTTTTAGTTCATCTTCCGGTCGATTTTCTGTCGTTGCTTGATTGTTCCCCAGTCCATTGGACCGATCGTTCTCAAATCTTTTTTTATGATTGTCTGACCTGAGTATCCTCCCATCCAGTGGTTGCAATTTCCTTTTAAAAAATCAAGCAGAGGTTGCAAACAATTTGGAGATTATTGGAAGACGCGAAGAAAATATCAGTAGAAAATTCAATTCAATTCAATTCATTTAATTCCTCCAGAAGTCGAAGAGTAAAAAACATAGTAAACGCATACATAACTGGCCAAAAATAGAAAACGACAACTGTGACATAACAAGGCCGTATCGCATAAAACCGATCAACAAGCAAATATCAAACAAAAAATTAAAAATAAAACGTATGCATAATAACTCAACCATCAGCTACAGCCTCAGCGAGGTTGTGATGGATTCGAGGAATTTTAGAAAGAAAATTAGTAATTTTTTTTTGTATGATGTCTATTGGGTTTTTAAATCGATAAGTCTCGCTCATAAAAGAATTCGACTCAAATTTTGAGATCCGACAAAGATATTTAGCAAAGTTGAAGAAGGTAGTTTTGATGTGAGAGAAATTACTCGATGTGAAAAAAGGGAGTAAAGGAGAAAAAAGAAGGGCCTGAGGAAGAGCAACAGTAATAAAAACTTTTGCCAGAGATCGGCGAGACAGATAATCGTGAAGTGATATTACTGCCCCAAAGCTTGCTTCAGTCCTACACTTAAATGCTTTTGAAACTGAAGCACGGCACAAAGAAAGCGTGGGGCCATACGGCACTCCAAGATAAGTGAAAAATCCAACGGTTTTAAACTTGAATTATTAATAGAAATTGAAACCAAATTGTTTATTAATTATTTCAAAATCGGTAAAAATTTTGCTGATACAGTTTTTATGAATATCTCTAAAAACAAAAAGAACGCCCTATTATTAATTGAAACAAGGATTCAAAGACTGTCTGTGAACACTGCTCCTGCTATATGACACTATATTGCCGAACAAATTACAAAATACACTGTGGGGATCCGAAAACGTTTTACTTCGGAATACTTAGGTAGGATTGAGTAGGCTACTACCTAAGCAAAGATACTACTCGTCAGAGCTGGTGGACTCGGACTCTGGACTCGTCTCGAGGCGGTCTTGAGACGCTTTTTTCAAAGACTCGGACTCGTCACGGACTCGTCTTTCACGGTGCTGTCCGTCCGCCAGAGGTGTGAACTCGGACTCTGGACTCGTCTCGAGACGGTCACGAGACGCCTTTTTCAAGGACTTGGACTTGTCTCGGACTCGGATTTGCTGGACTCGCAGCACCTCTGCTATTCGTAAAGTTATAATAGTTAACATAGCTCCTTCTCAGTTGATATCGGAATGAGAAGCTCGAATGCCATTTAAAAATATCAACCACGCTGCGCTCGGTAGATATTTTTCATAACCTGCCTCGCCTTCGGCTCGGAAAGGTTATTTTCAATGGCCGTCTCCTTGTAGGCTAATAATCCGAGATCAACCTCGATGTCGGAAGTTAACCTTTAATGTATAGCCTATGCGGTAGTGAAGAATACCCTTTTGACACGCAGTCGAGAATAATAAGTAATTACCGACAAATAATGGACCTATTTGAAATCAGCAGTTGGGTCACGCTTATCAATAACTCCACGCCCTTGATTGCTATTAGGAACACGTTTTTCCAACAGCACTTGGCCTTAATTTCCAGGGTGACGTCAGCATTGGACTCCTACGGATTCTAAAACGCGTTCTTTGCACTAAGATTAGTTTGTGTTATATAGAGATCCGAACAAAGGTGAAGGGGACCAGGTGCGTCACGGCGAGGGGGGGAGGGGAGGGTGCACGCCCCGCCCCCGAATGTTGTCTTCCAGTCGGTAAAAAAAAAGCCGAGCCGGCGCGAAGTGCCGTGATTTTTCGTATAAACAGTCGTTTTTTTTCTTGGAAACAGTCGATTTTTTTTTAAAGGAACAGTCGGTTTCTCGTAAAAATAGTAGTTTTTCTTAAAATCAGCCGATTCTTCGTCAACGCAGTCGTTTTTTCTCAATAATAGTCGTTTTATCTGCAAAAAAAAGTCGATAAAAATGACCAGCCAGTAGGTAAATACCTTGCCTCCCCCCCCCCCCAAACATTTTGGTCAGTAACGCCTCTGAAGGGGACCAGAAAAATTAGCAAAAAGCAGGGCGCGTATTTGCTTCAAAAGACAAGGTCTGTCAGGAAGGTCGTCAGGTCTCAGATCCCCGGCTAGTTCGTCGTCGAATGAACATTTGTCTAGAGCTTTGGTTCATCGTAAATTAAAGCCACAAAAAGACGACATACCGGACAAAGTTTATTTAAGGATTACTTGCACACTTGAACTTGTGCCGGGACGTGGAGATGGGGACGCCGTGACGACGTCGAACGGAGTCTGCTAACTTCACTTCAAAACCAAGTTCCCGCGACACTCTGCTGCACACTTCTAGCCTAACATGTCTCAGTTGCGCGAACGTGCTATCCACCCGCCCTCCACTTAGAGGCCGTGTACTAGAGTTTCTCATGAAGGCTAAAAAGAGGAGGCTAACTGCAGTCGCAAGTCACCGTCCCCTGTCGTGCCGAACATGGCACGCCCACGGATTCTGTGGCTCAACCTAGCTGCCTCCGGCAGTATAAGGACAACGACGATGGATTATAGCGCTTCTTTGCACGCTGACTTCGAGATCAAGCTTTGGCAAATCGGTCGCGCTTCCGGCTGTCCTTGTCCATGTTTTGCAAACTTTCGTTTTAACTGTCCAGTGTCAAGATACGTTCTCCAATGGCCCGGGCAAAATATCCGGTCCCTGTGGAGCGGTAGACTGTACACTAGACTATACATACTAGACTACAGCGGTACTGTGAAGAATATCATAATTACGTCAAATTTCGATTGAGATTTCTTGATGATCTCTGGAGAAAATGTCGACTTCCTTGATGATCTTGGTGGCCACTGGAGAAAGCATTGCTTATATGTTGGACACCCTCCGTGATCCAGCCATCGTACTCATAATGTCTCCCGTAGATTCTTCAGGCCCGATTGAAAAAAAAACTATTTGATTGCCTGTGTCAATCATATGTCTTCTTAATGTCTTTTTTCTGATCCGCTGTCGCTTTGTGTATTTAGCGGGCAGGAATTAATATTATTGTTTATTATAAGAACTTACGGAGAAGCAAGCAAATGCTCCTCATGTTGGTTCAAGGTCAGGTTTTTATGGCACTTGCAGCCTCTGGCTCAAGTGCCATATACCGATCACAATTCCGTCTGTCGGTCTGTCGGTCGGTCCGAGTTTTTTGTCCAACTTATCCGAGTTAGGGTACTTCCAGATGTGCTAGGACAATGAAACTTGGTAGGCATATCAGGGACCCGACCAAACTAACCTGGAAATAATCAGTTTCCCGATCCGTATGCGGGGGAGTGGGGGCGCTCGAAACTTGAAAATTTAGGGCATTTTGTCACACTTTTTCGAGTTAGGGTACTTGCAGATGAGCTAGGACAATGAAACTTGGCAGGAATATCAGGGACCTGACCAAAGTAACCTGGAAATAATAAGTTTCCCGATCCGACCATATGCAGGGTAGTTGGGGCGCTGGAAACTTGAAAATTTAGGGCATTTTGTCACACTTTTTCGAGTTAGGGTACTTCCAGCTGTGCTAGGACCATTAAACTTGGCAGGCATATCAGAGACCCGACCAAACAGTCTTAGAAATAATCACTTTTCTGATCCGACCATTTTGGGGGGGGGGAGTTGAGGGCAGGGGAATCCGGGAAAATGAGAAGTGTGTAACTTTCGAACGGGTGATCGGATTGTAATGAAGCTTCATAACTGAATAGAATATATATCTGTAATGTCCCGTTTAAAGTCTTGACCGGATTCGGTAGCCAGGGGGGAGACCGGAAATTTCAAGAAACGGTTAGAATGGAGGGATCGGAGTGAAACTTGATGGGAAGAACAAGCATCTGCTCTAGATAAGTCCTTTAGACAATTGTACTGGATCCGGACACTTATGGGGGGGGGGGGTAGGGGGTTTCCCGGAATGCCGGTGATGGTGGTTTTGGGGATTTTCACGATGAAACTTGGCAGGCATATCAGGGACCCGATCAAACTGATTTCAAAATACAAATTTTGTCGATCTGATAATGGTGGGGGAGTGGAGGGAGGGGAATCCGAAATTTTCAGTCATGCGTAATTTTGGAATGGGTGATCGGATTCGAGTGATATTTAAGAACTGAACAGAGGACATTTCTCCGATGATCTTTTTCATATCCGGACCGGATCCGGCAACTATTGGGGGGGGGGGGGCGGAAAATACGTGACCCGTTTAGAATGGAGGGATCGGGATAGAACTTTGTGGGAAGAACAAACAGATGCTCTAGGTAAGTCATTTACTGAATGGGATTGGCTACGGGCACCGTGGGGGAGCTGGGGGGGGGGGGGTGGACCGGAAATCTCGAGAAACGGTTAGAATGATGGTATCGGAGTGAAACTTGCTGGGAAGAACAAACATCTGATCCATGTAAATATTTTACATAATTTGACTGGATCCGGACACTTGAGGGGGGGGAGGAGGGGGTTTCCCGGAATTCCGTTTTTTGGAGGATTTTCACGACGAAACTTGGAAGGCATATCAGGGACCCGGTCAAACTGACTTGGAATAAAAAAAAATCCTCGATATGATAATCTTGGGGGGGGGGGAGTTGAGGGAGGGGAATCCGGAATATTGAGTCATGCGTAACTTTGGAACGGGTGATCTGATTCGAGTGAAATTTAATAATTAAACAGAGGACATTTTTCTCTGGTGATCTTTTTCATTTCCGGACCGAATCCGGCAATTATTGGGGGGAGGGCGGAAAATACTTGACCCGCTTAGACTGGTGTGATCTGGATCGAACTTCGTGGGAATGACAAACAGATGCTCTGGATTAATCATTTACAGAACCGGATTTTCCGGGTATTGTGGGTGGAGTTGGAGGACGGGGGGGGGGATCTGGGATTCCGGTGATCGCGCGTTAAGGTACTTCCAGATGTGCTAGGACGATGAAACTTCGCTGGAATATTGGAGACTCAACAACATTTGCTTAGAAATTGCTACTTCCCAAATCCGATTATTCCTTAAAGTACCAATCTTGACCGCAAAGTAAAAAAAAAATACTTTTAAGCAATATATGCATTTTCATGATGCCCATCAGCCCATTAGCATTTTTGCCTCAAGGGTTTTGCTTACAAATGAAGTTCCAGCTCCCTTAGAGTGCGCATCTCAACCGTAAAGTCGAAACTTACTTTTGATCAATCAAATCATCTTAACCCATGCAAGTGTCATATGAGCTTACAGCTCTTGTTATGGCACTTGTAGCCTCTGGCTCAAGTGGCATATACCGATCGCAATTCCGTCTGTCGGTCGGTCGATTCGTTTGTATGTCACACTTTTTCGAGTTAGGGTACTTCCAGATGTGCCAGGACGACGAAACTTGGCAGGCGTATCAGGGACCCGACCGAACTAACCTGGAAATAATCAGTTTCCCGATCCGACAATCTGGGGTGGGGGAGTGGAGGGCTGGGGAATCAGGAGAATTGAGTAGTCTCTAACTTTCGAACGGGTGATCGGATTGACTCTGATTCCCCATTTGAATTCGACAGCTATGGAGGAGTTGGGGGGGGGGGGAGACCGGAAATATCGAGAAACGGTTAGAAGAGAGGGATCGGAGTGAAACTTGCTGAGAAGAACAAGCATTTGTTCTAGATAATTCGTCTACACATTTGGACTGGATCCGGACAGTTGGGGGGGGGGGAGGTGGAGGGGAGTTTCCCGGAAGTCTGGTGATGGCGGCTTGGCGGATTTTCACGACAAAACTTGGGAGGCATATCAGGGACCCGATCAAACTGAAATAAAAATTTCCTCGATCCGATAGTCGTGGGGGGAGTGGAGGGATGAGGAATCCGGAATATTGAGTAATGCGTAACTTTGGACCGGGTGATCAGATTCGAGTGAAATTTAATAATTGAACAGAGGACATGTCTCTGGTGATCTTTTTCATGTCTGGACCGGATCCGACAACTATTGGGGTGGGGGGGGGGGGCAGAAAATACGTGACCGGCTTAGACTGGAGAGATGGGGATGGAACTTTGTGGGAGTAACCGACAGATGCTCTAGATAAATCAGTTAAAGAACCGGATTTGCTCCGGTTACTCTGAACGGAGTTTGAGGGGGGGGGGGGGGTCCGGAATTCCGGTGATCGCGAGTTAAGGTACTTCCAGATGTGCTAGGGTGATGAAACTTGGCCGGAATATTAGAAACTTTTTCTATTGTTGTTTCTGATGATTCTTCTTTTTTATGGCACTTGCAGCCTCTGGCTCAAGTGCCATATACCGATCACAATTCCGTCTGTCGGTCTGTCGGTCGGTCCGAGTTTTTTGTCACACTTTTTCGAGTTAGGGTACTTCCAGATGTGCTAGTTCAGTGAAACTTGGCAGGCATTCAGGGACCCGACCAAACTAACCTGGAAATAATCAGTTTCCCGATCCGACCATATGCGGGGGAGTGAGGGGCGCTGAAAACTTGAAAAACCCGACCAAACAAACTTAGAAATAATAAGTTTGCCGATCCGACCGTTTTTTTTTTGGGGGGGGGGAGTGGGGGGCAGGGGAATCCGGGAAATTAAGAAGTGTGCAGCTTTCTAACGGGTGATCGGATTGTAATGAATCTTAATAACTGAATAGATTATATATCTGTGATGTCCCGTCTAAAGTCTTGACTGGATTCGGTAGCCAGGGGGGAGTGGGGGGGGGGAGACCGGAAATTTCAAGAAACGGTTAGAATGGTGGGATCGGAGTGAAACTTGCTGGGAAGAACAACCATGTGCTCTAGATCAATCCTTTAGACCATTGTATTGGATCCGGACACTTATGGGGGGGGGGGCGGAATTCCGGTGATGGTGGTTTTGGGGATTTTCACGATGAAACTTGGCAGGCATATCAGGGACCAGATCAAACCGACTTCAAAATAAAATTTTGTCGATCTGATAATGGCGGGGGGAGTGGAGGGAGGGGAATCCGAAATTTTCAGTCATGCGTAACTTTGGAATGGGTGACCGGATTCGAGTGAAATTTAAGAACCGAACAGAGGACATTCTCCGATGATCTTTTTCATATCCGGACCGGATCCGGCAACTATTGGGGGGGGGGGAATACGTGACCCGTTTAGAATGGAGAGATCGGGATGGAACTTTGTGGGAAGGACAAACAGATGCTCTAGGTAAATCATTTACTGAATCGGATTGGCTGCGGGCACCGTGGGGGAGCTGGGGGGGGGGGGGGGAAATCTCGAGAAACTGTTAGAATGATGGTGTCGGACTGAAACTTGCTGGGAAGAACAAACATCTGATCCGTGTAAATCTTTTACATAATTTGACTGGATCCGGACACTTGAAGGGGGGAGGGGGTTTCCCGGAATTCCGTTTTTGGGGATTTCCAGGACGAAACTTGGAAGGCATATCAGGGACCCGGTCAAACTGACTTGGAATAAAAAAAATCCTCGATATGATAATCTTTGGGGGGGGGGGTTTAGGGAGGGGAATCCGGAATATTGAGTCATGCGTAACTTTGGAACGGGTGATCGGATTCGAGTGAAATTTAATAATTAAACAGAGGACATTTTTCTCTGGTGATCTTTTTCATTTCCGGACCGAATCCGGCAATTATTGGGGGAGGGTGGAAAATGCTTGACCCGCGCAGACTGGTGTGATCTGAATCGAACTTCGTGGGAATGACAAACAGATGCTCTAGATTAATCATTTACAGAACCGATTGGCTCCGGGTATTGTGGGTGGAGTTGGAGGGGGGGGGGGGTCTGGGATGCCGGTGATCGCGCGTTAAGGTACTTCCAGATGTGCTAGGGCGATGAAACTTCGCTGGAATATTGGAGATTCAACAACATTTGCTTAGAAATTGCTACTTCCCAAATCCGATTATTCCTTTTAGTACCAATCTTGACCGCAAAGTAAAAAAAAATACTTTTAAGCAATATATGCATTTTTCATGATGCCCATCAGCCCATTAGCATTTTTGCCTCAAGGGTTTTGCTTACAAAGGAAGTTCCAGCTCCCTTAGAGTGCGCATCTCAACCGCAAAGTCGAAACTTACTTTTGATCAATCAGAACATTTTAACCCAAGCAAGTGCCATATGAGCTTACAGCTCTTGTTTTCATAGTTCATTATTTCAATCGTAGTTATTTCGTCAAATATTCGTCAGATATGAATCAACAATAAAAATGAAA
Source organism: Branchinecta sandiegonensis (assembly GCA_030848855.1). Classification (NCBI taxonomy): domain Eukaryota; kingdom Metazoa; phylum Arthropoda; class Branchiopoda; order Anostraca; family Branchinectidae; genus Branchinecta; species Branchinecta sandiegonensis. The sequence goes on along the minus strand of JAUPMV010000017.1, from coordinate 1,169,385 downwards.
CTTGATATCTGGAAAAACCTCATGTCTCAGATGTCCCATTTCAGTTCCGGACAGGATCCGATGAATATGGGGAGGGGAGTCGGAGGGGGGATCGAAAATCTCATGATACGCTCAGTGTGGAGAGATCTGGATGGAATTTGGTGGGAAGAACAAGCACAAGCTCTAGGTAGATCACTGACAGAACTGGATCGGATTCGGACACTGTGGGGAGAGTTGGAGGGGGTTCCGGAACTCTGGTGACCCGGAGTTAAGGTACTTCCAGGTGGTCTAGAATGAAGAAACCTGGCAGGCATATCAGGGATCCGACCAGATTAACTTGGAAATAGGCAATTTCCCAATCTGACCATTGTGGGGGGAGTGGAGGGAGGGGTAATCCTGAATCTTGAGGGATTCAAAACTTTCGAACTGATGATCAGATCCTACTGAAACTTGATCTCGTGTCTGAGATGTCCCATTTCAAGTCCGGGCCGGATCCGGTGAATGTGTGTGTGTGGGGGGAGGGGCTGGAGGGGAGAACCGGATATGTTGTGACACGCCTGGAGTGGAGCGATCATGATGAAACTTGGTGGGAAGTACAGGCACAAGTCCTCGCTTGTCACATCAGTGACATAATCGGACGGGTTTAGGGCACTGAGAGGGGTGCTGGAGCGAGGTGTCCGGAATTCCGGTGATCGCAAGCTAGGGTACTTCCAGATGTGCTAGGGCGATGAAACACGACTAGAGAATTAGAGACTTGGCAACATTGACTTAGAAATTGTCACTCCTCAGATCCGACCATCCCTTAAACTCATCTCAACCGCAAAGTACAAAACATACCTTTCAGCAAAAATTAAATTTTCACTGTCCCCATGAGCCCATGATCATTCCTAAGGGTTTTGCTTAGAAATGAATTTCTAGCACCCTTAAAGTGCGCATCTTAACCGCAAAGTGAAAAAAATACTTTTGACCAAACTAGATATAGTCATGATCCCGATGAGCCCGTCATCATTTGAGCCCCAAAGTATATTGATTGGAGATCAGTGACTAGCACCCTTGAACTGCACTTCATCATAGCCATGTGCAAAAATAAAATGCCTTTTGTGAAATAATACATTCTCGTGATTTCCAAGAGTCCATGACCATTCTTATCTTAATGGTTTTGCTGCCAAATTATGACAATAAATCCAAGACTTGGCAAATCTCTACTTTCATCCTCTGACCCAGCCTCGCACGTACCATATTAGCTTCTAGCTCTTGTTTAATAACAAATTAAATGACAAAACGGTCCACAGCCCGACAGAGAAGACAAAGTCGTGAAAAAAATTCTTCAAGTAACTACAACATACATTATTCAGTACAGGCCATTCATACTATTTGAAGTTTGCGTGTTCTCCCCTCAGCACCCCGGCCCCGACACATCCCGGTCACAACACTGTCAGAAGTTTCATAACAGATAACACAAGGATGCGCGGTTTCAACAGATAATGCGTAATAGATAACACCTCGGATGTTGTCTGTTGTGTTTCAAAACGCTATGCATAATAGGCGTTACCATCAGGACGAGTCGAAAAACCGCCAAAAAGAATCTGCTGAGTTTTCCGACATCATGACGATAAAGAATAAAGCCATTAGATGTTTTTTTGGCTGTTTTTTAGCTCTTCCTAGCATAGCTTGTTATGAATAACATTTCAAGCATAACGTTTTCAAGCACTACAGATAACTTCCCAGGTGTTATCTGTTATGAAACTTCTGACAGTGCAGTCCAGCAAAACCAGCAATAAAAAAAAATAGGTAACAAGAACCGAGGAAACGTACATCAGTTCAGAGAAAGATCCTTGACCGACTAATCTCAATTCCCTAGGTCCAGTATCTTCATAGCACAACTCTCGCATGGCTAGAGTTGTGTTTTAGTAAAAACATAATAATGAGAATTGCCTGACGACTAAGTTTGTAATCCTGGACATCCCCTGATTACTTGTCTGCCCCTCTAGTTTAGGAGGAAGGGAGAGACCGATTCGTCCCTGTAACAGAATGAGATATTGTACAGCATCCGATGTCATCTCTTAAGAAAGTAAGGTGACAGGAAAGGAGAATGGGGTCGATTGATGACCGTAGACTTTGGCGAGAGTAAGGAATCCTGCTGATATATCCCGAGTGGTTGTCGATGTTTTTTGGACACTTCTTTTTCGTTCTGGGGGGTCAAACGCTAATGTGAATTTGCTTATTTTGCGCTCCTCAAGGACAGGATATCCTTTTAAATTGAAGTCTGCTTAAACGATACGTCATACTTAGGTCACTAATGCATTCTACTTCAGTATAGTATTTCCATCCATTCTCGTTCTCGAGATTATACACTCGAGTGTATTCTATCTCCTCCACGAGCATTGCACTCAAGCTTGCCAAGTTTGTTCTCTTTACGTTACGCTGTCGATCAGTGTTCCGAGTAGATTATTGGTCAGTGGACTGGCTATGCAGAGTAGACCGGCTATGCAAATTTTGCCACGTTAGTCATTCAAGGCAAGGGACACGGAAAGAAGCAGCCGAAGCCTTGTGTAATTTGTTGTAAGCATTAGTTTTAAGTTATAGTCAACTATCTCAGAACATTTTCGCAGAAACAATAGGTAGTGCTAGGTGCCCTTTAAAGAAATAAATATTTTAGTTGTTTCCGCCGAAACTGGCGAAAAAAATTCCGAGAAAGAGGAAAAGAAACACAAAACTACGCACATTACAAGGATATAAATGAAGGCTTGAGAAGGATGACCGCATGGTAGGCTAAGTTAAAGTTCCTGTGGTGACACGACAGGTTCTCATCAGCCCCAGGACTAGTCAGGACATCGGATAAGAAGGCCAAGGGATGCCGGTTCAGCCACAATCAGTCCAGAAGTCCCTAATTAAGCTGGTTCGCACATCCTAGCGAAGCTGGAATTCGCGAATCCAGCCAAGCTCATGGATTACTAGACGAGTGGTCCATATAATCGTGTTATATAAGGGGGTCTGGACTCTGGAGTCCGGAAGTCCTACCCTTAGAACTTACAAAACAACAGGCATGTGAACACAACCGTACAAGACATAAAATGATCATCCCATCAGAATAACCAATCATTGGTTTAACAAGTTATTTAACCCTTAGGGGTCATGTGAACACAACCGTACTAGACATAAAATGATCATCCCATCAGAATAACCAATCATTGGTTTAATAAGTTATTTAACCCTTAGGGGTCAAGTAATGTTGCGAGTCACGGAAGCATGCCGACTAAGGTCTAGGCATAAGGTGGTTTGGACATTTAAAAGCTTTCAAGGTGGCAGGCAAATAAGCACAGTCATCTACGACAGTTTGCGGCTGATCCGATTCGTTGGTTAACCAATATTTTGGTTTCTGTTATTTTGATAACTGTATCCTTTCATAAGGCATCTCTAGTTATCTTTTTGCTTACTTGATAAGTACATATATACACAGCTGGTAAGTCAGCTCGATATGATATGATTTGTATTTATACGAAAATAAACATCATAATACAAAATTTAAAAAACAAAACAAATTTGGGGCAAATAGTGGGCGGGGACGATGTCGGGAATTAATTTTATTTTTAGTTGACGTCACTAGCTTTAGTATCATCAGTATAATTGACGCAGGACTGGTCCCTAATTAATCAACAAATGGTTTATCAAACCGAAGGCAAAAACGACTATACCGAGTCACGGAATAATTCCGTGGCGAACGAATTGCATCAAACTCTAACCTTGGGCTAACACAGCAGCGAAGGGAGAAAGACCGAGTGAGCTAAGCCACGATGCCGGGATACTGATAACGATGGTATTGAAAATAAAACATACGGTAAAAGAAACACACGAAAACATACTAATGATAAAGAGAAATATAGAACAATAGGTACAGAGGGAAGGAGTAACCTAGGAGGACTGTGACAGAGTAAAGTGCTATGGAATCTCTCCATGACATTATACAGGAGGGGTATCCAACCTCGAATTTATATGAACTCGAACTTGGCCTGAAAACCTTACAAGGAATTTCTTTGCAGTCCAAAACAGGTCCTTGGTCACTCAGAGTATCCTTCTTTACAGTTAGGACCTTTTTTAGGACCTGACTAAAATGTCCTTCCAACCTTTTTAGGTCAGGCTCGAGGATGTGTAAATTCGAGGTTGGACACCCCTCCTGTACCAGTTCATATATCTTTAATTATATTTTAACGAGTGCTTGATGAAGAGAATGATGAAAGCTGTAATCATAGCTGGTTTACCTCCTTTAGTGTTGGGCGGAATTGGATATCAGTAACGATACAGCGATATATTGGACCAAATATCGGTAACGAATATCGAAACGTAAATACCGATATCGAAAACGATATTTGTTCATTAATAAATATTGTAAATAATCCAACATAATTTATATTTATATACTCGAAACTGGAGCAATATGTTTTCCGTAATTCATTTCTTATCTATTCGGAGTTTGAGATGATCCAAGATGCTATTTAACGGCAATTTTCTTCTTGAATTTTGGCGAAACGAGACGTATCCTATACCGAAACCTAGTAAAGAAATATCCTCGGAAATATCGATATCGATTATTGAATATCGAAAGTGAAGATATTGATATATCGAAAAATCCAAATATCGCCCAACACTACTCTGACGAGAGTTGCAAATACATACCCGAAACTGGAGCAATATGTTTTCCGTAATTCATTTCTTATTTATTCGGAGTTTGAGATGATGCAAGATGCTACTTAACGGCAAGTTTGTTCTTGAATTTGGGCGAAACGAGACGTATCCTATAGCGAAACAGGGTAAAGAAATATCGATTATTGAATATCGAAAGTGCAAATATCGATATATCGGTATATCGAAAAATCCAAATATCGCCCACAGTATCCTCCTTCTGGCGAGAGTTGCAAATCTCTTAGAAGCTAAGTTTAAACGGAGGGTATTTAGTCCTCAGCAACAACAAAGTTGGATTTTCGAGCAATAATTTTGATTATGTCCGTATAAGAAGTGATCCAAATGGACGCATGTTGGTTTCCATTGTAGAGAGATGTCCTGAGCTTTACAACCTTGGAATCCATTGCCACATGACAGCACTCTCCCTTGAAAAATACCCGGGTACCATGTGAACACATTCCCTTCTCGTCTCTGGGTTAAAATCCCCGCCGTGTAAATGATCCTTGAAGAAGACATCATGATGTCATATGACGGCAAGTTTTGGATGAAGGGAATAAGTATTTATATTGTTTCTTTCTTCCAGGTTACGATAGAACTAGCGGCAGCGCTTCTTGACGGCGAGCCTGAGTGGTATTATCTGACGTCGTATGAAGAGGCGTCTGGACAGGTGAGATTCAGTTCAATTCAATTCATTTTAATATAAACATTCTTTAAAGCACAATGGGCACTAACTATGCTTTAATTTTTATAACATGCTTCACACATGTAAATTTCTGACTTCCACTAGATAGCACCTAAAGCCGTTTTATTGTTATCGCTTGTCATTGACTCTTCGGCGTATGGGCGGAGACGATTTCAGATCATGGTATTGCAAGGCGCGGAAATTCAAAAACTCTCGGCCATTTACGAAAATCACTCGTTTTGTAGAGCTGCGTGACGCGAGTGCCATGGCTTCGAAAATAAACCGTCTCTGCAGCTGGCAGATTGCTCTTGTGTTATCTGATGAAACTTTCTGTTGTTTGCTGTACTGAAAAAAAGTTTTGTTTTCTGGATGTGAAGTTACAACACTGCCAAAAAGTACAAATATAACCGACCTACTTGCAGCTGATTCCAGATCTTACAAGGAATTCTCAGGTAACACCGTAAGATGAATATTTGTCAACAATAAAAATAATGCGGAGTGTATAATAGCAAAGAGTAGATAAGAAAAAAGAAACCCCGCTTATATTTGTCGAAGCTAGTAAATCGGAGTATGGCAGTCATCAAAAAACGGCGTAATATTAGCGAAAAGAAGTTGTCTAGGAATCTGCTGATTTCTGATGTAACATGACCCCATGACCCCAAGGGTTTTTTTGTGCAATAAATTCATTCATTCATTCATTCATTCATTGTATTCTAGGGGGTGATAATGTGGCATCATGATTGTTTGATCCGCCCATTGAACTTTAAACAGAACAACACTCCCCAAGAAGGGCACAACCGTGTCCTGTGCGGGAGTGCACAGCTTTTAATCACCTATTACAAACGATGTAATTCGAGAATGAAGAGATTCGAGCTTCATGAAAGTGATGAAAGGGGACCAAAAGATTGATTGAATTATTTATAAAACGAAAAAGAGCAACAGGCGAATCCCCGAACTGCCAACATGCCACACTGTCAGAACTTTCGTAACAGATTACACGAGGATACGCGGTTTAAACAGATAATGCGTAACAGATAACACTTCAGATATATCTGTTGTGTATCAAGTTTTATGCATAATAAGCGTCACCATCAGGAAGAACCGTAAAACCGCCAGAAAGTATCTGCTGAGTTTTCCGACATCATGACGATAAGGAATAAAGTCAGTAGATGCTTTTTTGGCTCTTCCTAACAAAGCTTGTTCTGCATAACATTCCATGCATAACGTTTTCAAACACAATAGGTATCATTAGAAGTGGTATCTGTTACGCATTATCTGTTGAAACCGCGCATCCTCGTGTTATCTGTTATGAAACTCCTGACAGTGCAAAGGCTCTAAACGGCCAACTGACGAACTCAAAAAAGAACATAGGCCTACACTTTTCTAAAGAATAAAATTTACTTCGGCGCGTTTCCCTCACGAATTGAACCCTTGAGAATCTGGATGCAAATGACGTCAAAAGACGTTTTCTTGCGAAAACCATAGGCTAAGCTTACTTTGACAATTTAATTTATGGGGTTTTGGACGTTGGAAACGAAAAGGAAACTAGTTCAAACTAGTTCCGACCATACAAGTTGCCAATTTTAAAACACACGCCATCACCGACTTCCCAATCAAAATTTTTAGCCGGGTGAACAAAAACAATATCTTCTGACCAGCTTCTTATTGGCCAAGCTAAGTAGTGCCAAGAATTAATGCCTTCTTGACCTTACATTTTTGGGGTTTTTGTCTATTTTGTCTACTATAGTGACCCTAGTTAGACCCTGACATGCAAAATGCAAAGCAAGGAAAAACGTCAAATAATCGAAAGATGTGTAAGAAGTAAAATAAATGCTCTAGAAGGGAAACATCCCAATTGAAAGATCTTTTGTATTTGTTTTATTTTATTCGGGTGTTTAAACATTTCTAACCGATTGCGGTATTTGAGTTTCTTATCTATATTTTTTTCTTCCGCCTTCGGTACTTTCCTGTTCATATTACTCGTCCGATGGGTCAGAGTTTGGAGTTAGTTTTCGTGTTGTATTTTTTGCGTATTGGTTCTTAATTTGTTTTTACTATCATCAACTAATTATTCATTCAGGAGGTGATATTATTGTTCATTATCAAAAAAAAAAAAAAAAGGAAAGATATGTGTGAAGAAATCGGTTTTGCGTGGGATTTAGAGTGGAAACGACGGGACACTTTCTCTGAGGGTTACTTGCGCCAGTCCCCGGGAACTCTCACAGCGGTTTCGTTTGTTCCGGGGATGAACTTCCTGCACTCTACTGAGTCCGATGATCATCACCATCATCAAAACCTCTTTTCAGAGTCGACGGGGAAACCAATTGGGGAGTTTCCGCAGTTCTTTGAACAAGTCCGCAGGTGCCCAACGATGGAGTGTGAAAGAATGTAGTATCAGGTTCGGGTGTGCACGGAGTCATTCCCTGCGTTCTTAAAGGACCTGTCTTACCTATTATACTAACATAACCAGCTTCCATAATCACTCCATATATTTCTAAACCCGGAGGCCCACCCGATTTCTCACGGTATACTCTAACCTCTCTAACAAAACCACGCTGATTTTTCTCACTTGACGTGTTTTGCTACCTGCGATGTGTATCACGCTGTCGACGGTTGTCTGCGAGAAGTTTTTTCATTAGAAAAAACGGATCTGTAAATTCTTCATCAGAAAAACCGGATATGTAAATTGCTTCCCTGTTTTAGCTATAAGTCAACGGGTCTCGGGAAAGGCTTAAAACAGCCAAAACCGTTGGTTATTTGTTGAAAGCACAGCCTAGTTCTAAGTATTCAAACATTTGAAAATACTGTTAGTTGAAGAGTAAATAGTGCGAGGGGTCCATTAAGGTTTCTAATCTATTGAGGTCCGAGGAACAGACTCCCGCTCTTTTCGTGATCCCCGCGACCTCCCAAGAGAACACCCCCCGAGAAAAGCGAAAATACGCCTCTGGCCGTTGACGTTTGCTAATAATTTTTATGCTCTAGCGTCGTGGTGGCTACTTGGATACGGAGGTCTGTTCTCCGATTGGATCATTAGATCACATTTCCCCGCCTTCTACCACGTCACGCCTATCCGACTCCGACCCGTCAGAGTTGGACCCTGAAGAAGCCGTAGCCGGGTCGGACCACCGCGATAGGAGAGGGGAGGTGGCCTCTATTAGTAGCTTTGGAAGCTCAGCCAGGTATTTATTTTCAATCTTTTTCTGGGAGACTTAAAGGACCCCTCTTGCTTATTCTGCCTTTTATAGAATGTCTAGCTCCCTTGTAAATCCCTTCTAAAATCCCCACCTTTCTCCATTGTTTCCTTCTTTGCCTACGAATTTTAGCGCTTTTTCGGCCATGCCGAGTTTTGCCCGTAACCCAAAGCAAAGTTTGCCCGAGTCTTTTATGTCCGCCGACAACTCTTTCAAACACAAGGATATGAGACTCTTATGTTTTCTACTTCTTTTATTTTCTTAGTTTTCCAACTTTTCAACCACGGCGCCTTCAGTTTTTCAAAGGTTTTGCTCCCACTCGCCGCGTCGGAGAGCAGGAGGGCTGGTTAGTATCGACAAGCGCTAACAAGAAAATCGCAAATTTCAGGTGGAGAGGAATGATATTTTTGAAAAACTTTTTTTCTGATCCCTTTCATATTCAAAAGATCGTTTCTAGTAAGAGTTGTACTTTAAGGCGGGTCGCCACATGTTGCGCGATATTGTGAATTGTCACTCTTGACCTACGTATGACATTCAAGGACACCTGAACAATGAAACCATGCTTAAAGCGGGCCACAAAAAATGCTCTTTCTACCACACACACCATGCTAACCATCCCTACTGTCACTACGAATGTTCAAAACCACTAAAAACACCGTAAAACAATGAGCAAATTAAAAAAAACACTAAATTTCCTAGGTTTGAAAAAACTCTGTCTGGACTAAATCTCAGCCGATTATCCCGGACAGCTGTTATGGCACGTAGGGAGCCAAGGGTCAAAATAATAATTTCCATCTAATGCTCCAACTGTTTATTACAAATACAAATAAATTATAAAACCAAGACAAGTGTGGTACCTCTGAAGACATACAAAAATTATCAGTTAGGTCTTATAATTCTTTGCCAATCAATCCTGGAAAATTCCGCCATCTAGAAAAGAAGACGTTGTGCGTGCCGTTTTTTCTCGAGCCAAAACAGCAACTCGGCAATCGAGTTCAAATCTAAACAAACCCATGGTATGCGATCACTAAGAAAAGGCAAACAGAATGTTTGGATTATGTCTTTAAACACACCATGGAGAATGCATTTACAGACATGGCCACGGAGAGCATTTTTCTCCTGAGCGTGACGTTTTCAAAATAGGGATGTTCGTTTCTGGAGGTTTGCACATGCAGACTCCAAGACAAAAAGCGCAATTCATTCAAATCGTGTACAGCGCTGGCCGGATCGTGTTGGAATTTCTTCTGGATATACGTTTGGGCTTAACTGGTTAAAAAATATTCCAGAAGAAGGGTTGATTGGAGACATTTGTTCATTTCTAAAATTGTTTCTTAAAATTGTTCATTTCTAAAACTGAAATAAGGACAGATGCAAAATGGAGCAAAAATCATAGCTTGGAAACACTATTTAGTATTTGGATTGCGTTTTCTGAAGGCAATGTTAACGGAAGTCAGACAGATAGGGGTGATACTTGGTACTCTTCATTCTGGTGTCCTTTAAGATGAATCATTTTTGCAGTATTGATTCCAACCAAAAGTGAACATATAACGTTTGTTAATGGAAACAAAATTTAACTATCTGTTTCAGGCCAAAAGTCACCATCTACTTTTTTTGGTGCGGCAACCCTGACTTAGGGAGCTGGGTTTTCATTTTTGAAGTAGTGATTCCGACCAAAAGTGACCATATCACCTTTTCTTATGTAAATAAAATTTCACTCCCAATTCAATTTCTATTTTAGGCCAAAAGTCACTCTCTAATTTTGTTGGGTGTGGCAACCCTGACGTAGGGAGCAGGGTTCCGTAACTCGTATAGTATCAAAGAAAAGAATGATGAGGGTTAGTTGCTATTAAGGAACGAAATATGTAAGATGACTTTAGCGCTGTTGAAAACTGCGCCTCGTGATGGCCCATCCTGTATTTGGCTGAGTATCCGCTTATCCGCAAACGTTTCGTTTTGTTATTTTGTTGCGAGAGCAACACTTTTGTTTGTCCCATTTTTTTTCTATGCTCTTTTCCTATTTTTTGGCACTTGCTTTCCAGCCAAGTGCTATATACCGATCACTTTTCCGTCGGTCTGGCGGTCGGTCGGTCAGTTCGGTGTTATCGAGTTAGGGTACTTCCAGATGTGCTAGGACGATGAAACTTGACAGGCATCTTGGGGACCCAACCAAACTAATTTAGAAATAATACTTCCTGAATCTGACCACTGTGGAGGGAGTGGCGGGAGGGGGAATCCGGAATCTTGAGGTATCTATAACTTTTGAACGGGTGATCGGATCTTAATGAAACTTGATGTCTGGAAAGACCTCTAGTCTGAAATCTCAGACTTTAAGTTCGTACGGGATCCCGTGACTTTGGGGGGAGTTGGAGGGGAAACCCGAAACAATGTGATACGCTCAGAGTTGAGGGATTGGGATGAAACCTGGTGGGAAAAACAAGCACAAGCCCTAAATACATAGTTGACCCGGACAGGATTCGTGCACTGTGTGGGGAGTTGGAGGGCTGGGGTCCGGAATTCCTGTGATCCCGAGTTTAGGTACTTCCAGATGTGTTAGGACGATGAAACTTGGCAGGCGTATCATAAATTCGTCCATATTTACTTAAAACCGTCGGATCCCCGATTCAACCATCGTGGAGGATTGGAGGGAGGGGAATCCGGAATCTCGGGTCTTCGAAGTCTCATTTCAAGTCCGTCCCGGGTCCGGTGACTTTGGGGGAGTTGGAGGCGGGAACTGTAAGTCTTGGGATTCGCTCCGGAATGAAATTGACAGACCAGACGTTCAGTTTTGTGCCGCGAACCTGGGCCGTTTACCTCCGCTTAGCATGCAACAATTTGACATTGCTTCAGTGCTAACTTCATATGAGCTTTTGCGAACGCAGATTAACGATCTGAAATCGAGCATCGAGACGATCCGAAATACGGCCGTGACCCGTGACGAGCTAGCGGCAAATAAAATTGCGGGTGATGACTCAGGTCCGTCCTTATGTCCTGCGACTCATCTACCAAGGTCCACGTCTACAGGTACCGTTTACAATGATGCGGATCATGAAAGCGCTGCTGAAAGTGAGAACCATGTGATCCAGTTATCTCAACTACCCGATTTAGCTACCACATTTCCCAGTGGCGAGAATGGTAGCTTAAGCAATCGTAGGATTTTGCAGACGTTGCCGCACGACCCCCGACAAAGCGTTCTGGAAGTCGTGCGAGTAACAAGCCCCAGTGCCCTGGCGCTGCGATTATCGGTGCTATTTACAATGGTGGCCTTGTTGGCGTCAGGTATGCCTTGCAAGGTCGTTCTCGGAAGCTATTTGACGCCCGTGTGGATGCTGGGACTGATGCCAAGGCTCTTGGAAACGCTCTTGCGAGAAAACTCAACCATAGAGGAAGTGCTTTAGTGTGCGACCTTACCTTAGACCTTAGTTCCTCCTGTGCCGCCAGAGGCACCCAAGGCGTCCAGAAAGAGCCGCCAGTCGTCCCTCATATTTCCTGCTGCCCAGACGTCTTCCCACTGGGGTTGGACTATCGAATTGATGTGATTTAGGTCTCGCTGGTACGTACGACGAAGTGTATTCTTCGGCCTTCCTCTTCTTCGGGTTCCCTCTGGTTGCCACTCCAGTACCGTTCTGGGGAGTCTATCTTCCGCCATACGGATAACATTCCCCAAGTAACGCCATCTTCGTTGGCGTATGACATCAGTTACCAGGGGCTGGTGCGAGATAGAGCGAACTGTCTGGTTGGTTATGTGGTTCCTCCAGTTAATGTTCAGTATTCTGCGAAGACAGTTGTTCTCGAAAGCAAGAATCCTTCCTTAGTATGTGAGCGGATTACTAATACTCGCGGGTCTACCAGTGCTTCCTTTAAGGTGGTTATCCCTGCCAACTACTATGACACGGTAATGCATCCGGACTTCTGGCCTAGCGGGTTCTTGTGCGCAAATTCTATGAGCGACCCCAGGGATCCTGAAATGTGCAGCAGGCCGATTAGAGTATGTTTCATATAATTGCCGCTCTGTGTTCTCTATTCGACACGAGATCAGTAAACTGTGTAGTACGTCCAATATTATATTCCTGCAAGAGATCTGGCTGCTGCAGTGTGATCTCCCCCTGTTACAAAGCATTGATTCCTGGAATCGACTAAGACCAGGAAGGGAAGGGAACGCGAGAAAAACAGGAAGGCACACTAAAACGAGGAAGGCTGTCGCCAGAATTCAAAACTGGAAAGCCGCACCGTTCCCTTCCTCTGTTTAGTATTCTTTGAGGGGTCGGCAACTTTATAAACTCAAAGTTCACCATCCCTTCCTCGTTGTAGTATCCTGACACGGGAAGGCATTAAGTTCAGTGAGGGGTCTGCAACTATAAAAATTGTAATCCCCCTTTTCATTTCTCATGCTGACGCTAGGCGACTAAGCGAGGGGTCGGCAACTCAGACATTTCAAGTCCTCGTTTTAGTACTTTAAGGTACTACCCGTGGAAAGCAACTAACACGATGACAGAAATGGTTGACTTTAAAAATTGATTGTTGCCGATCCCTCAAAGAAGAATAATTTCCAATTTCCTTCCTCGTTTTAATACTTTTAAGGTACTTAAACGAGGAAGGAAATGGTGGACTTGACATATCTGGGTTGCCGACCCCTCGCTGGACTCGGAGGATTTTAGTCGCCTAACGTCAGCACGAGAAATGAAAAGGTGAATTCAGTTCTTATAGTTGCCGACCCCTCACTGAAACTAATGCCTACCCCTGTCAGGATACTAAAACGAGGAAGGGATGGTGAACTTCGAATTCGAAAAGTTGCCGACCCCTCAAAGAATACTAAACAGGTGAAGGGAACGGTGCGACTTTCCAGTTTTGAATTCTGGCGACAGCCTTTCCTCATTTTAGCATGCCCTTCCTCGTTTTAGTATCCCTTCCTGGTTTTAGTATGCCTTCCTGCTTTTCTCGCGTTCCCTTCCCTTCCTGGTTTTAGTCGATCCCTTGATTCCTCGTTCTCTGGAGCAGGTATTACCCCCATAAATGACTCCGAGCTTTACTGTATTGTGGAGAAAACGGCTAGGGCCGTGCTGCGATATGAGTAGAGTAGAGTAGAGTAGAATTTCGATATCGTAGATTTCCACGACGACCGCATTACTGGATTTAAGATCGGTCCTCAAGGGGTGCCCTGCTTTATGTAAACGTGTACTTACCTACGTGCTGCTCCGGAAATGTGTCTGAATTTGAAGATTGTCTCATCAGGATTCACTCTGTAGTTGAGTCTGAACAGTTTGACTAACATTGTTGTCATCGGTGATTTCAATTCCAATGCTAGTCGCTGCTGCTCTCCTGACTTCTTTGGTGAACTGCAATATTTTGCTCAAAGAAAGGACCTGTGTTTGATTGATGTGCAAAGGCTTCCAGCAAATTCCTATATTTCCGTGAGTGAAAGTCAACTAGAGGTGTTTTTCCGTGATCCCACAAACAGTTTGTGGGTCGATTGTGGCTCGAAAAGTGTGTTTCCGCGGCCTTTTGTGCGGCCCACAAGTGTGTTTCCGCGACCAGCAAGATTTTCGTGGCTCGCTTTGTGGCTCAAATTCGACAAACAACTGGCGAGATCATTGTCGATTTTGTGGCTCGATTCTGGCGGGAAATTCAAATTAAGCAGCAAAATAGTGTCTAAAGAATAAATCTAACTACTTTATCAAGCATATAGACTTAAAACTGAGAATACTTTATGTACAGAATGGTAAGGAAATAAGCCTGGAGTTCTATTTATTGAGATTTTACATGAATTTTATTTCTATTTTCCGATATTTGGAATTAACCCCAAAGAAATAGACAAAACGGCGTTTCCGCGAGTTTCAACTAGTGGCTCGACTGTGTGGCACACAATCGTGTTTCCGCGACAAACACTCAGAAGTGTGTGGCCCACAATTGTGTCGCGGAAAAAGGCCTTAGGTATGGTATCGTGGTTAGACCACGTCCTAGTGTCCAGTCCGCTTGTGCCCCTTATAAGCGAGCTGTAGATCCTCCTAGAACGGTGTCCTCTTTTTCTCTTTTGGATACTGTTTTAGGCGATCAGAGAGCTCTGCAGAAAGAGAAGAACGCCAAACCGGCGAAGCATATTCCAAATGAGCACGGATTTTAGTTTTAAAGTAACGGAGGAGGCATTTACTGTCCAAACCAAAAGATTAAACGATAGAGAGGGATTTAACTAGGAAGTTTGTTTTCGAACATGAGAATTCCATTCCCGACCGTCATCGATCGTTACCCCAAGCAGTTAAACTGATTCATACTGCCTGAGTTCGGAGTCTTTCTGTTTATTCCTGCTACAGTCTTTCTTTGCTAACGAAAGTAAAACTCCGGCTTTTCTTTGTTTTAAACTAGGTCTTTCCGACTGGCTTTGAGAAAATTCAATTTGTTGGTCCAAATTCTTCTTTCATGGTTTTTCGGCTGTTCTTACGAGAGATCAGCTCGCAGACTTGCGACAGGCTGTTCTTCTGCCGTTTCGCTATTATGTCAGCACCCTGCCATTTTACCCAGCATTTCCCTTTCTACAGACTAAAGGCGTATTCTCGCCGTTCCCCGAGGACTCCTCGGGGAATCGAAGGGAACGGCGAGAACAGAGGGAGTCACTTCACGCGGACTCCGCGTCCAGAAAACTGCGAGAACACGGAGAATGCTTCCAAAACGGATTTTGCTCGAAAAAAATAAATATGCAGTTGACGAAATTAGTCTTTATCCACTTTATTTTTGGTTTTGTTTATTCTGATTGTTTTTATTTAATTTTATATTGCACCAACACCATGCAGCAAAAATGGATTCCTCCTCTGAATCTGAAAGGGAGTCCTTTTTAATGACTGTGATGATAATCGGAGCATTCCCCGTCCGTGGCGACTCGCGAGAATACGGGAAGTGAGTTCCCGGGACAAACAAAAATGCTGGGACTCCTCAAGTGGAGTCTTCGGGAAACGGCGAGAATACGCCTTAAGAGGATTAGAGGAAATCCAAAACTTTCACAAGTTCGCATTGATACCAAATATTCGCTGGAACAGCTAATCGCAGCGTCGGAATAAGTGCTTCTTGGTTCCCGCGGGGTATTCCTTGTCAGTAATGGCACAAGAACACTTAAATTTTTATCATGAAAGTCTGGTCTCGTCACATTATGGAGAGCAATCCCGTGAACATTTCTCTTCTCAGTTCAGTTCAACGGATCTATTAACAAATAAGAAGATAAGTCACACATAATCAAAACACTCAGTCCATTCCTGAACGCCGAGAACCACAGTCCTTACATTTTAAACATAAGACGCAGAGTGGTCACTGCTCCTACTATCAAGACACAGCCTTACCTCTCCATTTACAAAATAACCAATTTCCTTATTACCTTCCTGCACCTTACCCCTGGGAAAACACCCCACCATATAAATAAAACCACAGTCCTGGATTGCTCCGGGTTTCCATAAATATCACATATACTCGGCTTTCAGTTGGCTTGAGTTGAATCAAAGCACACCTCGCACTTTTACTGTTTATGTTCCAGTATTCAAAACTATTGGAATACTGAACTAGGCTTTGCTTTTCGCTTTTAACAAATTATCCACGGCTTTGGCTGTTGAAGCCTTTTCCCGAGCCCGCTAACTTCTAGCAAAACCTGTTTTACGCACCAATAGCATGATACGCGAACACTTGTCGGCTTTTTCGCTTTTAACAAATTATCCACGGCTTTGGCTGTTGAAGCCTTTTCCCGAGCCCGCTAACTTCTAGCAAAACCGGTTTTACGCACCAATAGCATGATGCGCGAACACTTGTCGGGAGCATAATGCGTACGGAAAATAGTGAATCTAGTGCAAGTGCAAAGATTGATGAGGTGTGTTAGGACGGGAATACATATCTTTTCAAAGTTCTCATCTGGTTTCTTTTTGGGATCCCAAAACGTAAGTGGAGGGATACCTATGACATCGCAAAAGTTGTCTGTCTGTCCGCATGATAACTCTCGAGGGGATTGAGATATTTTGATGAAACTTGGTGGGAGGATCCTTTTGTGAAAAGTAAAAGTTCAGGGATCGACTAAAACCAGGAAGGGAAGGGAACGCGAGAAAAGCAGGAAGGCATACTAAAACCAGGAAGGGCATACTAAAACGAGGAAGGCTGTCGCCAGTATTCGCCGCACCGTTCCCTTCCTCTATTTTGTATTATTTGAGGGGTCGGCAACTTTTCAAATTCAATGTTCACCATCCCTTCCTCGTTTTAGTATCCTGACATGGGTAGGCATTAAGTTCATTTAGGGGTCGGCAACTATAAAAATTGTAATTCACCTTTTCATTTCTCGTTCTGACGGTAGGCGACTAACCAGGCAGGGCATACTAAAACGAGGAAGGGATGGTGAACTTTGAAAAGTTGCCGACCCCTCAAATAATACTAAATAGAGGGAACGGTGCTCCAAATTCTGGCGACAGCCTTCCTGGTTTTAGGATGCCCTTCCTGGTTTTAGTATACCTTCCTGCTTTTCTCGCGTTCCCTTCCCTTCCTGGTTTTAGTCGATACCAAAAGTTTAATATGAAGTTGATTAGAGGTTCGATTTTGGGGCAAGGAGATGTGCTGAGTCCGAATATGAAAATTATTTTCTCGCCGGACAATTAGTTCGGCCGGAATCTGGCCAAAACCGAAGAATTTGTTAAAAGTTAAAGTTTTATTTAAATTTGATAAGAAGTTCGATTTGCCGGTAAGAAGACATGCTGAATTCGTATATGACAATCATTTTCTGACCGGACGTATAGATCGCTCGGAATCCGGCTGAAGCCGGAAAATTTGTTAAAAGTAAAAGTTTAATCTGAAGTTGATTAGAGGTTGGATGTAGGGGTAAGGAGACATGCTGCATTCGTTTTTGAGCTTCAGTTTTTTGTCAGACAAATAGTTTGTCCGGAATCAGGCCGAAACCGGAAGTTAGGCAGAAGTAAGGAAGGAAGGAGATACGACGTAGCCTGTAGGGTAAACTATATGCTGATCCATATCTGAATATTTGACAGCGCAAAACAGATATCTGAATTAACTGAAAATTTCGGGATCCCATCGAAACCTTTGGTCTTGTTACAACTCGAGTCAGAGTCAAGTGGTTAGCGGGTATAGAATATAACGTACGAGTTTGGGTTTCCGGGCATAAGAATTAGCAATTACGGGAGTAGGTTGGATTGGCAGTGTAATATTTGCGTCCTTCCACATTTCTGAATGTTTGTCACTGAAACTGTTAAACACTGAACCCACAAGTTGAAACTCGCAGAAACGCCTTTTTTTCGCGGTAATATGCCTGAACATATGCAAAAGTATCAGCCCGATGACAGTCACAAGTCAAGATTCTCTAGAAATCTCTCGAGACTGAGAATCATGCGTGATTCCCTGCTCAGTCACCTCAATGGTAGGGATCGACTAAAAAAGAGGCACGGCACGGCACGACATGGCGCAGGAGGGACGAGTAATGAAATGAGATTAGCAAATAGTAGAAGTAGACAAGTAAGTGAGAGTTCGTAACTCCAGAGCCTAAAAGAAGGCACGTTAGAACATTGTTCCTGCCCCTCACTCAGAAGCCTGAAAGGGCCCCTTAGGTTTTCGTGCCTCTTTTTAGTACTCGTGCCTCCTACACTATGCCGTGCCGTGCCTCTTTTTAGTCGATCCCGAGGTATTCCCGAAGAAAACCGAGCACCAAATCTACAAAGTCCTAGTCAACGTCGCCGTGGAGAAGAAAGTCTACCAATAGAATAGTCCACAGTGGTAGTTTTCTCTTTTTAACAGAAAGGCTAAAGGGACCGACGACAACGTTGGCTCTACGTTTTTGGTTTGGAAAATCAGATAAAATATCAGTAAACAAACAGCAGCTTACGCTCTTAACAATATGTAGTAGAAGGGTCCTCAATTTATTTATATCTGCTTGACAAAGTAGCCCATCTTATCTTATTACTTTGGCTGTCAATTCCGCAAGATTTCAGTTTTCCCCCAACTTTCGACAACAAAATGGAAAATCAACTCAATAGTTGTTTATATTGAGCCACAGTGCTAGCCTCGAAGACCTTGTTGGTTGTGGAAACGCTCTTTCCGTACCCCATCCAAGCAACAGCCTCTTTGTGGGATCGAGGAAAAACGCCTTTATATTATTAAAAGTTGAGGCTGCGCGTTTTACATAGTTTTTCGTTGGAATGAATTCTTCTCTTGGGGTACTTTAGTCAGAGGCAATACTAGCCAAAATGTTTGGGGGGGGGGGAAGGCATTTACCGACTGACTGGTCATTCTTACCGACTGTTTTTGCAGAAAAAACGACTGTTTATAGGAAAGAAAACTGTTTTGACAAAAAAACGACTAACCCCGACAGTTTTTATGGCACTTGAGCTTCCTCAAGTGCCATATAGCGATTGTAATGTCTGTCTGTCTGTCGGTCTGTCCACATTTTGCTAGTTTGGGCACTTCCACGTACACGACCCACGACGATAAAACTTGGCACACATGTCAGGGACCCAACCGGATTAACTTGGAAATAATCACTTCCCTGATCCGACCATCAACGGGGGAGTGGCAAGATGGGGAATCCGGAAATTAGTAACATTCATAACTTTGGAACGAATAATCGGACGTGTATTAAACTTGACAGGTATCAAGAACAAGTGTCTTGGATGTTCATTTTAAAATTCGGATCGGGGGGGGGGCTGGAGGGGGGCATCCGAAATCTCTTGAAACGCTTTTTCTAGTTTTTGTCAAACCCCTACCCCTTTCTTCACACTAGTATAACTCTGCGCGTGGATGAGTCATTATTTCTTCACACTAGTATAGCTCTGCTCGTGGAGGAGTCATTCTTTGCTTAAATTCGTTCGGATTGAGCTAGCGCAATCGAAGGTCGAAGGGGTTGGTATAATGTGCTGTTGAACCTTAGTAGGGGTTGATATAGATTAAGGAACTCCACACAAGCTAGGACGATGAAACTTCGCAGGCATATCGGGGACCCGACCAGATTAACTTACAAATAATCACTTCCCCAATCCGACTTTCCCCGGATCCGTGAGTCCGGAAACTAGGTAGGAACAACGGTAGCAAAAGGGGAGCAGGCAAAAAGAGCGATGCCCGAATGCGGTATCGATCCACGAACCTCTGTGTCAAAGGTCCAGTGTTCTACCACTTGGCTACGACTTAATATTTAGAAGCGAATGCGGGAAGAGATACGGTTTAAAGATTAAAGTCAGACTAAGTGGTCTGACCCCACGCTAAATGCTAACCACTGCAAACCGTATCTGACAAACTTGCTATCTGTTCTTACAAGTGCCATATGAGCTTTCAGCTCTTGTTTAAGAAAAATCGACTATTTTTATGACAAACCGAAGGTTTTGAAGAAAAACCGACTGTTTCCAAGAAAAAAATCTACTGTTTTTACGAAAAATCGTGGCGCTTCGCGCCTACTCGGCTATTTTTTACCGACTGGCCGATAACATTGGGGGGGGGGGGGTGTCCCCCCTCCCCCCCATACGTGACGCCCCTGACTTTAGTTACCAAAAATTAGCACCAGTTTGACGCTGTATTTCCCCAGTCTCCATTATGAAAATAATTGATTAGTCACCTCTAGGTTTCCAGACATTGGGCTCGGAACGTCCAGTGTGGCATTCCAGGAAAAATCGATTGTGATGCAATTTCTCCGTTGAAAATAGATCTGGTTCAGTTGGGAAAGATGGGGGGGGGGCTATTGAGGCCAATTTTCTCTAAAATAAATCCGTATCCCGCTCCTGAAATCTTCACATTCCGATTGTCGTCAGGGACGGTCGACAAGTTTTCGTTGTCCTCGCTTTGTCGTTAGCTGACTGACCCCTGAAAAGTGACTGCATGTGACCTAGAGCTCTGTTGATCGTATAGTTGTAAGGCATGGATTTAATGCTCTGGTGGCATGATTCTTTCCTGTAAAGCGTAATTCAAAAATGGGGGAAGAATGTGGCTCGTTAAGTTCCCGTATGAGGTCGTTAGCAACAGCCCTTGTTTTAATTTTATTTGTAAATTCCCGCGTAGTATCTTTTTCAATCTTATTTTCACCGACATAAGAGTTGTAAGGCAACATGTCCTCCTCTACTCTGTGACATCTACGACTACTATTCGCTAGGGTGTACCGCCAGTCAGAGGCGTTACTAGCCAAAATGTTTGGGGGGGGGGGGGGGGGCGGCATTTACCGACTGGCTGGTAATTTTACCGACTGTATTTCAGAAAAAAAGACTCTTTTCAAGAAAAAAATTACAGTTTTGAAAAAAAAGTCGACTGATTTTCATAAAAAAAGACTGTTTTCATGAAAAAATTAACTGTTTTGACGAAAAATCGCGGCGCTATTTTTTACCGACTGGTCGACAAGATTTGGGGGGGGGGCGTCCCCCCCCCCTACCCAGTCGTGACGCCCCTGCCGCCAGCGATGATCTATCCTTACGACGACGACGCTCGTGTTGTGGCTATTATTATTTTTCAAAGTTCGGTGCAGTTGTTGTTTGATATTAGTTTTCCTTCTTTTTCAGTCCGCCTCTCGACCCTGACTACGACAGAAAGCGAGGTACTGCTGCTTATGGAACCCAATCGTTCCGTAAGCCTGCTGCGCCAGATCACCAGGATAACTACGCTTACCAACGAGGACCTGTAAGGGTGAGTTGTCAGATATGGGTTCAGCATGTATGTTTACCGCTATATCGTATCTGTAATCGAATTAAGAGAAAAAAATTCACCTCCAACTTCATTTCCGGTTTCGGCCGGATTCCGGGCGAAACACTTGTTAAGCAAGAAGAGCAAGTTCACCTATGGATTCAGCATGTCTCCTCGCCACTCATTGCATTATCTTAATAGTTTAAAAAAATCGTAAACCCCCTCCCCCGCCCCTACGTGTAGGCCTAAGGAGCCCACCCACGAGCTTGACTTTTACTTTGACCCGAAATCCTCACACCAAGCTATATTTCTAAGTTGGAACCCCTTCGAGAATTATTGCGCCAACAGACGGACAGACACAAAACTTTACGACGTCACAGTTCATTTGAGTGGTTCATGTGAGCTCCTTTAAACTGATGACCAGTAAGTGCGTGATAAAGGTCCCTTGAGACTGACATGGAAAAACTTAAGTGACATTTACGTGATCTCTATGCTACATTTCTACCTGTTTCCCGGAATGTCTTCCTGTCATCTGCTTTATCGGATACTTCGTAACCAGAAAACATGTATGCCTTTTGTTTGACCATTTAGCTTTGGATCGATACGATTGCGCCATATCTTGGATTTTTTTTTTCGGAATGAAGATAAGGCTTCTAGCCACGTCACGTTAGTATCTGGAGGACAGATCTGCCTTTTCGAAAATAAAAGACCAAAGATTTGGTGGAATCCCGAAAGGAATATTTTATTTCTTCCTAAAAGGATAAGGTTTGCTAGATTCGGTCTTCGCCACAGCTCATATACATGTTAATTTATCCATATTCAATACCTTAACCAGATTCATTAGACAATTCTTCTCTTTCTTTAATTTTTGGTCTAGCCCATATTACAACCGACATATCAATGCTAGTCGGAAAAAACAATTGTTGCGTTTTTACAGTTACCGTGGTATTTGATACTAAGATTACTTTGCAAAAACGACAACTGGCCGAATTTGCGCTTTCAGAAGTCGTACCAAAAGAAATACTAATATCCACTCACATCACAAGTGCCAAACTTCTTTCCGACCAATTTGACAAAAAAAAACATGCTCCAGTGTTGGTGATGGTGAAACTGACATGAATTTTTCAGATACCACGGTCGGGACGGTGACTGCCCAGATACCACGGTAACTGCAAGAACGCCTTTTGACTCTGGGATCAGACATCACGGTAATCGGGAAAACTTCAGCCCGTGGTATCAGATACCATGGCATCTGCAACAAGAGCTGAAAGCTCATATGGCACTTGTCGGAACAGTTAGCATGTTTGTCAGTCTGTCCTCCTGCGGCTACACCCGCCCCCCCCCACCCCAGTGACCAGACCCACAACGGACTTGAAACTGAATTTGAGACACTTGTTCTTGACACTTGTCAAGTTTCATGCGCGTCCGATCACACGTTCCTAAGTTATGAATACCACCTGCTTCCGGATTCCCCATCCCTCTACTCCCCCCACGATGGTCAGATCGGGGAAGGGACTATTTTCAAGTCAATATGTTAGAGTCCCTAATTGGCCTGCTAAGTTTCATGGTCCTAGCATTTCTGGAAGCACCCTAGCTCGAGATCACCGGAATTCCGGGAAACCCCCTCCACTTCCCCCACCGTGACACGATCCGGACCTGTTTTGTCAGGAATGCATCTAGGGTTTACGCTTGCTCTTCCAACTCCGATGCCTCGACTTTAAGCGATTCACGAGATTTCCGGTGCCCCCTCCAGCTCCCCCCTCCCAGTGATCAGATCCGCTCCAGACTTGAAATTGAACATCCAAGACACTTGTTCTTAATACTTACCAAGTTTCATGCACGTCCGATAACCCATTCCAAAGTTGTAAATGTCACTAGATTCTGGATTCCCCACCCCTCTACTCCCCCCGCGACGATCGGATCGGGGAAACGACTATTCTTAAGGCAGTCTGTTCGGGTCCCTGATATGCCTACCAAATTTCCTCGTCCTAGTACCGAACTCGCGGGATCACCGAATTCCGCCCTCCCCCCCCCCCCCCAACTCAACAAATATGGGCAATACATTACCGATTTATTGGTATTGGTGTGTCTATTGTCCAAACTATGAAGAAAGGTCTGACTAATAATGGATGACGATCTGAAATGGAATTCTCATGTTGACAATATTATCCGTAAAACCACCTTTTTAATTAAATCCCTCTCCACCCTTAAATCTTTCGGTTTGGATAATAAATGCCTCCTCTGTTATTTTAAAATTTATATCCGTTCTCATTTAGAATATGCTTCACCGGTTTGGCATTCTTCTCTTTCTGCAGACCTCTCTGATTGCCTGGAAAATATCCAAAAGAGAGCAGTGAGAATCATTCTGGGTGATCATAATATCTCATATGAAGAGGCTCTCATTAAACTTGACGTTCCTAAATTAACTGAACGTAGAAATACTCTTTCAAACAAATTTGGAGCTAAGATAATGCGTTGTCCCCAGATGGCCCATCTATTCCCCCCTCCCCTCCCGTCTTCCCTGCGTCGGTCCGAGAGGAATACTGCCAATCAGTTTTCTCCATATCCTACTAATTCTTCTGCCCAGTTTTTACGTAGTTTCATCCCATCATTTATTTCTGGTCATATCTTGTAAGTGTATTAGTTAATTTATTTCGTGTTTTTGTTTTTCGTAAATTTGTAATCCTCTTTTAGCTTTTAGCTATTTGGATTAAACTTGATGGATTGATTGATTGATTGACTTCTGACAAAGCTGCAAATATTATTCAAAGTGCAAGTTGTGCTTTTGTCCTTGCCCCACTGGATTTGAAATATCCGTGTCCGATCTAGTCAGGTCTGAAAGAATGGCGACCCAGTAAATCTTTGGTCAGCCAGGACCGGTTCAAAAACATAGCATTTCAGAGCTTTCCTTTTCAAGCTAGTTTGGAGTTCTGATTGGCGTAAGTCTCTGTTGACTTGGTCACTGGAGATGCCTATTGCTAAGTGTCCTCGTGACCCATTTCCAGCAAAGGGAAGTCGAAAGATCGTAATCCTCCGTCAAACATTTGCTCTGAGATTTTTACAAGGAAAGACTGACGACCTTGGCAACCATTTTACAGGCAATCATTGTCGTGGGGGAAATTGGAATTCAAAGCTTTTCGGAATTCTTCTGATTTAAAGGAAGTGAAGTACTTCTAGTTGTTTACTCACTGGTCCCTGCTTAGCTCAAATAAGAGCGTTCCCGTTTCAAATTCTTCCAGAACATGTTTAATGTGGTCTACCAGAAACTCCTGATTTTCATTGGTTTACCCGATGCTATAGATCGGTAGTGCATCGATCCAAATATGATCAATCAATTATTTATGACCAATCTTCACAACAGGAGAGCGAAGCACCCTAAAGGTGAAGTAACAAACAAAATAAGCCTACAAATCATGTAAAACTGTTTATTCCAAGAACGTCAAGCTCACTCCAATATTGATTTATGACTCCAAAATGCAACCAAGATGTTTGGCGTCTATGCCGCTGATTATTTTCTAAATTCATAGTTTATATGGTGCATAGATGCGACACGAACATGCTAACTCCGATACTAACTGCCACTTCTTTTGACTATAAACCCTAATGATAAGATAAGAAGATAAGATTTTATTTGCGCTAAGAGCCAACGGCCATGGCAAATATATATATAACAAAGAAATAAACAAGACCACACACAAAAAATGGTAGACTCCTACAGGCACCTATCCCCATGGGCTAGGGCTACCCTGAGGAATCTCACCAGCTGTTTTATATTTCCGAAACAGTTATTCCCCATCACACCACACATCCATTCTTCATCCATTCCCTTCCATTCACTCCAAAAATTTCTAACCTAAGTTCACTCAAACTTTCGCATTCACACAATAAATGTTTTAAATTCTCATCCATGCTACCACACATCGGACATGAATAAGGACCGGACCGACCCTTTGCCCTACCAATATACCGTCTTCTCTCCCCCAGTGGCAGACTGTCTGCCCTACAACTAATCAAATCCCGTGTTTCCTCCCTTTTAAGCCCCGCTTTAAAATATACTTCTTCCCCCCAAATCTCTTTAATTTTTGCATAAAACCTCAAAGACATTGACTCATCCTTGGCAACCCGCCAAGATTGAATTTCCTGATCCAACAGACGACTTTCCACCACCTTTCTCACATCACCCACAGGGAGTCCAGGCCCATCACCATTATTCCATAATTCTGACAAACCACACTGGTCCAATATCTGCCTCACCTGGGATGCCCATGAATCTTTTTTGGAGTCACGCATGCTTTCCCTATTTGCTGCCTTGGCGACTCGAACCCGTGGCATCTGCAGCAGCTTCTCCCAAAATGAAATCATACTTACCCATCTCTTTTTCCTTAAACTACTTAGGCCCAGGTCACCCTTCAAAACTATCGTATTTATTTTATTACTAGCTCCTAGTACTCTTTTAAAATACATCAATTGCAATGTAATCTTGGCCTTTAAAGTCCTACTTCTAAAATAATCTTTAATATTTCTCGACCCCAGTTTAATTCAACTAAGGGCAAACTGCCTTCCAATTCAGAGCAGGCAGAAGGTTTTTGAGAGAGGTAGTGTGGTTCCTGATGGGAGGTATGCTTGCCCACTTTGTGAGAAGGAGGAAGAAAATTTTGACCATTTCCTCCGTAGATGCCCGAAGCTTTCTGATTTAAGAAAAATTTATCTGAATGGTGTAATGTTGCCACTTCCCGAAATTTTGAGTAATACTAACCCTACTGTTATTACTCGAGTGGGCGTGTATATAGATAAATGTTTAGAATTAAGAAGGAGTCTGATTGTTTATCATATTCTTGTTTTTGTTTTTTTGTGTATATGGCCCGTGGGCTTTTGAAATACATTGATCTATCTATCTATCTATAGCCCAGATCTGAACATATAGCCTTCATGGTTCCAGGGACGTACGGCCGACCGAGAGCCCCCTAATACATTAATAAAGAACGAGATTAGCAGTGAAAAAACAAGCAATTTCAGCAAAGAAACCCTACAACTTAAAAGTTTACACGGAAAAGCGCTTTGAAGTGAGCATCCCAAGTTTTCGTTTTCCACTTATTTACTCTTCAACTAACAGTACCCGTTGGCTAGTAGTGGAAACAGGGAAAGAATTTACATAACCGTTTTTTCTGATGGAAAAACTTCTCGCAGACAACCGTCGACAGCGCGATACACATCGAAGGTAGTAAAACACGGCAAGTGAGAAATTCAGCGTGGTTTTGTTAGAGAGGTTAGATGTACCGCACGAAATTAGGCTATCCGGGTTTAGAAATATATGGAGTGGTTACGGAAGTAGGTTGCATTAGTATTATAGGTAAGGCAGGTCCTTTAAAGGTTCACTGAAGAACCTATCTCTCTGACTTTCAACTACAAGTATGCAGCTGGTCCGTTCCAGTTTAGATTCCGCTAAAGAAAGAAGACCAAAGGTGTCGATGGGATCCCAAAAATCTAATATTTGATTCCGACAGTCGGGTCTTGTGTTCGCCAGATCCAGTCTTCGCCAGGCTAATGATCAGAGAAAACCATGTTCAGATATACCTCTATAAGCCATATCCATTTTGACAATACTGACCGAGACTTCCTGCTTTACTTCTACCAAGTTTCCGGTTTCGACCGACTTCTGAGCGAACTATGTACAGAAAAAAGACAGCTGGGTCTTGTCTTAGCCAGATCTAGTCATCGCCAGAATCCTTGAACATTCTTACAATTAAAATTCAGAAACAGGCCAAATGCTAATCATATGAGAAAACCAAGTTCAGATATGGATTCACCATGTGTGTTTACCCGTATAAGTCATATCTGTTTTGACGAAAAGTCCCTGCCACTTCTGCCAATTTCCCGGTTTCGGCCGAACTCTAGAACTACTTGTCCGGCGAAAAAAGAAAGCTCAAAAACGAAGTCAGGGTATCTTCTTTCCCCAATAATGAACATCTAATCAACTTCAAATAAAAATTTAACTTATAACAAATTTTCCGACTCCAGCCGGATTCCGGTCGAACTATATGTCCGGGTAAAATATGATTGTCACACACGGATTCAGCGTCTCTTCTTACCCCTAAATCGGTTATCTAATCAGCTAGAAATAAAACTTCTAACAGTTTTCCGGTTTTGGCCGGATTCCGGGCGAACTACATGTCCGGGAAGAAAATTGTTTTCACATAAGAGTTCAGCATGTCTTCTTGCCCTAAATCGGACATCTGATCAACTCCAAATAAAACTTTTAATTTTAACAAACTTTCCGGTTTGGGCCGGATTCCGGGCGAACTACTTGTCCGTCGAGAAAATGGTTTTGACCATCGTCTTCAGCATGTCTTCCTACCTCTAAATCAAACATCTAATCAACTTCAAATAAAACTTTTACTTTTAACAAACTTTCCGGTTTTGGCCGGATTCCGGGCGAACTACTCGTCCGATTACAAAATGGTTTTCACCATCGTGTTCAGCATGTCTTCTTACCCCATAATCGACTATCACATTAGCTGTTTCAAAATATTTTGTTTGTCCCTTAATTTGAACCCCCTCCCCCCCCCCCCCCTAAATGTAGGGCTACAAAGCCCATTTACGAACTCGACTTGTCCGCCGACCCAACGAATCCTCACACCAAGTTTCATCAAAATATCTCATTCCCTTCGAGAGTTATCGTGCTTACAGACGGACGGACGGACGGACGGACGGATAGACGGACAACTTTTGCGAAGTCATAGGTATCCCTCAACTTACGTTTTGGGATCCCAAAAAGAGCAGCTCCCGTGCATTAGCTCTCCCAATGTTCCTTTACTGTTAAAGCGTTCTACTTATTATGAGCAATCTTGACTAGCCTCGCCCACAAACGTTTTTTCTCGGATTGGGTTGAACAGTCCGTACCTCTGATTGAACCAGTCAGAAATGACCGGAGAGGTGGGGAAAATTATGAAAATTCTCTCCATTGGAAGATTCGTTTGAGCGAAAGAACAAAAGCATGAAAACAACTGTGAAACTGAATCAGCAATACCCGGACTGGTGATGGCACAGCTCTTGAGTATTAAATATTGGAATAGTCCTATCAGGGTTCACTTCTACTTTAAGAATGATGATGGTCGTTGATTGCTGTTACCTTAGTTGCGGGTTTTTGCAGATACCATGGTATCTGTTACCACGGTAACTTGATCTGCAATTAGTCGGTTTTGTAGTTTCCTTGGTATACGGTTGCTCTGCAAAAACGACAATTGCCGAAATTGCGCTTTTCAAAGTCATCCCAAAAGAAAACTGATATTTAGTCACATCACTAAGTGCAAACTTCTTTCCCACCAGTTTGACAAAAATTGATGAAAGTGACTTGACTTTTTCAGATACTACGATCAGTTACCACGGTCGGACCGTGGTATCTGAATATCATATACCACGACAACTGGCCAGATACCACGATAACTGCAAAAACCCCTTTTGATCGTGCTATCAGATACTATGATAACTGCAAAAACGAGTTAGACCGGTGTATCAGATACCGTGGTATCTGCAAAAACGCAACTCTTGTTCTGTAAAGAAAGAAAAACCGTTCGGACTTCAAATTTAAATGATTCCTGAGTGCCGTCTGACAGTCTCTGGCCCACGTAAAGGGACTAAGGACGCTCGAAAAGTGTATTTCTACTGAAGTCGGAGAGAGAGTAACGATCGAATGTTTAAAAGATGTGAAAGTATTTTTGGCTCCTCATTTGCGTTATGGATTTTTTCTTTTGAAGAGGGGGCTTCTCTTTTCTTTTTATTATTTTTATCCTGTTCCTGGCCTGTTTTAACCGGTGAGCACAAATTGTACACGCTCTCTTGAGATTGAAAATTATGCGGTAAATTCGGATCTCTGAAAATGCAGAGTGTAAAACGGATAGAATGGAAAAAAGATCGCTAGGTGTTGTCGGCTCTCCACATTGAAAACGTGGTCATATTTCCAAGGATCGATAAATTTCTTAAACAAAGCAATCTCTTTACCTATTTTTGCTGAAGGAAGATTAATTGGCGACGCCAACTATAGTTGTATAAATTAAATACTTTTAATACACCAAAATGACGAGAAAAACAATAGTAAGTAAATAAATGGTTCAAATCCTGACATCAAATGATGGACAACTGTGCCCAATTCTGTAGTGTTTCCTGGCCGAAGTTTGAAAAATTGTATTTTTGATGTTTTTTTTTTCTTTCTTTTTTGTACAAGACAATTTCTTTTATTTACAAGTCGATTTCTGATGAGTTTCATTTTTTTCTTTATCTTTTTTACATACTCTGCTTGTGAAAATGGCAGTTCAGTACTAAACTACTCACGTACTTGCACGCTTCCTTACATTTCCTGATTTTGGATACAACAAATACAAAAGGGGCACACACTTTTTATTTATATTTATTTATAGAAGTTTATTTATATTTGTACGTATCGTTTTAATGTAACCGCCATAAGTCAATGATAAATCAAAACGGGTTATTGTTTTCGTTGACGTCCTATGCTATTCGTTGTAAAAGAATATTCGGAAATGAATTTGGATTAACGATCCTAAATATGATTCAGATGAAACCTGTTACCAGAGCTGCTGCGAGTCCAGCGAGTCCGAGACAAGTCCGAGTCCTTGAAAAAGGCGTCTCGAGACGAGTCCAGAGTTCGAGCTCACAGCTATGCTGCACGGACAGCTCCATGAAAGACGAGTCCGAGTCCTTGAAAAAGGCGTCTCGAGACCGTCTCGAGACGAGTCCAGATTTCGAGTCCACCAGCCCTGCCTGTTCCTCGCGTTTATTTTATCTCTTTCTTATATTTATGTTCTAGGAGGAATTCATCAATCGAGGTCAAGTGATCACACGCCAAAGGTCCCACTCCGCGGCCCCGACCGACTACCCTGAAGTTTCTCGATTAGCTCGGGCACGATCCAGAAGTCCAAGAAGAATCTCGGAGCCAGGGTCCAGAAGCCTTTCTCCCCCTGAGAAAAGGTATGGAACATTCTGTTCTTCCATTTTCTCAGAAATATCTCAGTCTTCAGTTTAATCAAGGGTTTGGTCTAAAACCGAAGCCGGACACGGCCGATAATTATTTTTCTGGTCGTTACAAATACATCGAATCTTTGAAAGATTTGATGGGTAGCAAAGTGTTCCAAGAGTTGCGTCGGTTGGGTAGATTCCTGAAGGTTGCCATGGAGGACCATGAACGTTTTATTGTAAGTTGATGTTGTGGTAGGGATAGGTATTAGTTTGTTTCATAGCTATCTAGTTATCAGAATTATGAGTTGAGGGTTGAATATTTGGACTGGTACATTGCAGTTGGAGTGCTTATTTTTTATATTTTGTCCCGCTATGGCCCAAAGGGCTTTTTTGGGAATACATTCATTCATTTAAAAAGTCGTCCCAGTGTTCCTCTCGGACCGACGCACGGACGACAGAAAGAGGGGGGGGGGGGTCAGACGGCTTATCTAGGGATAAGAAAGCGTCTTGTGACGCTCTATTTCTTAAACTGTATTGCCACGGTCAATTAATTTGGGAACACCTTAGCTTCTTCCTAACGTTCTGGTCAGTATTTCTCCTGTCCAATGTGTGGAGATGAGAATGAATGTGTGGTGCATGTCATGTGTGAATATGAAGAATTAAGATTGCTGAGGAATGAAGCGTTTGGGGAACACGTGAGGGTGTTCGATGAGAAGTGGATGTGTAGTATGATTGGTTGCTGTCAGTTTGAGGATCTGAGGAGGCGGGCAAGATTCCTCAGGGACACAGAAAATTAGCCTAGAGAGTAAGTAGGTTACTGTATAGATCGTTGTTTGTTTTTCGTTTATTTTGTTGCCATGGCATTTTGGCTTTTTTGTGCAATTAAATCTTATCTTACCTTACCTAGATGAATGAGAGCCCTTTCATGTGGGATTTTATATTCTCCTAAAATTATTCTCGATGCTCTCTTGTGGACATTTTGTATGTGCTACTGGGATTAATCTTGTCTCTAAAAAGATATTCTTATCTCTGATTCGGGTTAGTCTTATCCCAATAGAGATAAGATTAATCGCAGTAGCAAATACTGCAGTTAACTTTAATCCTTACTCGGGGAAACATTTTACAGTGTGGTCATAACGGTGACCATTCAGGTCTAAATAGGTCTTCCCCGTCTACAGTTGTTACTTAACATGGATTTTGGGTAACGAATGAAATACAGCGGATGTTAAAAATTTCATGCAGTGTAAGTATTTTTCCAGAATGGGGCGAGTAAGGACTATAGCATTGTAAAAGATAATAAGAGATACAGTTCTTGTACTTGACAAAATTTAGAGAAAAATCATGGGAACCTGCGAAGGATTTGCAGTTAACCACGCAATGCACTCAGTGTATAGGACAACGAAAGGTATTGCAGAAGCCAGAGGCGCTACTAGCCAAAATGTTTTGTTGTTTTTTTTTTGGGGGGGGGGCAAGGTATTTACCGACTGGCTGGTCATTTTTACCGACTGTTTATGCAGATAAAAACGACTATTATTGAGAAAAAAAAGACTGCGTTGACGAAAAATGGGCTAATTTTAGGAAAAGCAACTAGTTTTAAGAAAAAATTGACTATTTTTTTATGAGAAACGTACTGTTTAAAAAAAAATCGACTATTTCTACGAAAAATTGCTGCGCTTCGCGCGGACTAGGCTATTTTTACCGACTGGTCGACAACGTTCGGGGGGCGTCCCCCCTCCCCTCCCCCCCCCCCCCCCCCCCTAGTCGTGACGTCTCTGGCAGAAGAAGGATGTGCAGAAGTTGGTCCAGAGCGACTTGGATACAAGTATATTCAATAACAATCCGATTTGATGCCTCTTTACCACAGGCCGGTTCTTGATCAGTTTCATGCAACCAGACGCCATTGGTCCCACTAAAAATGACGTTCTTAAACATACGTCACCTATTTTGCCTACTAGATTTTCGTCATTGTCGGAATCATCCAGATAGATTAGTCAACCAACCTTGTTGAAGTTTGTTGTAGAGAGGATTCGAGTCAAGTTCAAGATACGGTGAGTAAAGTAAAAATGCAAGCTTTGAAATCTAATATGACTGTGAATGACAATAAATCGTGCACTATGACATTTTCTTTTTTTAAATCTTTCAGCCCTACTTTTCTACCTGAAATTTCAGATTCCTTGAGAGTAGAAAAAATTAAACTCCTAGGGATAATTTTAACTCACGATTTAAAATGGGAAGCACAGACGACCAGCATGATAAAGCGAGGGAATGCCGGACTTCAGATGCTTAAGCTCATGTCCAGGCATGGGGCATAAGCTGAGCTGCTAGTTTAAATTTATCATGTTATTTATGACCGTTGTAGCCGTATATGCGTAGGCCTATTATGTGTGTGTTCATTTGTATACATGACTATACCGAACAAATTTGGCGTGAGCCATGATCAGTTTTTGGCGAATAAAAAGATTTATCTATCTATCTATCTATCTATTGAGAAGGGGGGGGGGGATAGACCACATCGGCGAAAATAACTGGACAGACTGACGTATTTGCAGGATGAGTGGTCCCATCCCTGCCCGCCAGGTGATGTCCTCTCGCTCTGCCGTAACCACGCCCACCGGATCGCCAAAGAAGCGACAGCTGCCACAAATCCCGCCGTCTGCTTTCCACTTGTCGCGGGAAAAGATGATGCAGGTACGGTCTTTGTATGCACTTTAAGGGCAAGTTTTTTCCGGCTCTCGTTTCCGTGGGAGCTTTTTTCATACTATTTGTATTCGTATTCTTTTAATAAAATAGCTATCGTAGCACTCAAAATAGAACACTAAATTATGCTACTTTTACAGTCACAAAAAGGTCACTTGTTAAATACACTTACGAAATATGGCACAAATGAGTTTGCGAATCTGTTCGTACGGCACTTGACTGGTTCTGGTTTGATGTAATGCCTAGTAAGTCTGCTGATCGATGCGGATGGTGGAAGTATCGTAGACACAAAGTCAGTGATTTTTAGTGTTTATTTAACCACTTCACAGCATTCCGTAATGTACGAAAAGATCAGAGTCCCAACACTAACACTTATTCTCGCCACGATTTTTAACTCGGTGGCCCTTCCTCAAATCTTATACATCGCACTTTTCTGGCGAATGTTAACTAACACTGATAAAAAACGAATTAGCTCAATTTATTTTCGTTTCTGTAAATTCCTTCTCCGCTCCCTCCTTGGACCGGAAATAGTAAAATCGTCACTACTTACAACATCACTGACCCACTTACAGCAGTTGGACAACTTATACAGAATTACAACAATAACATTAAGCATCACTGGGAGAGCATTCTTCTACAATAGGATAGTTTTGTAGATAGGATAATATTGTCGTAGTCTCTATGTTTGTCTGGTCTCCTCTTTTTATAGTGTTTCCTTCTTCTTTTCTTTCTTTAATTGGATAAATTGGTCCTAAGCCTGCCGACCCAATTAATAATGTTTTTAGTATTAAGATGTATGATGCAGTCCTCAAGCCACTTGAATCTTTTATTTATCTGTGAATTCCGTATTCGCCATCAGTTTCCCTTTGCCGAGCTCATATGATGAAGTCTGTTCGGTCGAGAGTTTCAGCGAGCTTCGGTAGTGTTATTTCTGTTCGAGATTATTTAACTAGGAGATCGTCTGCGCGCGTCTTCAATACGGTTGCTTTGCCTCAAGTCCTTTTATTTTCTAGTTGGCTTCCTTATTTTTCTAATTCTAACATTGCACATATTAAAACTACTTTTTTTAATTTTGGTAAATTTTTGTGTCGACTTTCAAAATTCCATTCTACTTCATCGGCTATAAATTTGGGGATCGACTAAAACCAGGAAGGGAAGGGAACGCGAGAAAAGCAGGAAGGCATACTAAAACCACGAAGGGCATCCTAAAACCAGGAAGGCTGTCGCCAGAATTGTGAGCACCGTTCCCTCTATTTAGTATTATTTGAGGGGTCGGCAACTTTTCAAAGTTCACCATCCCTTCCTCGTTTTAGTATGCCCTGCCTGGTTAGTCGCCTACCGTCAGAACGAGAAATGAAAAGGTGTATTACAATTTGTATAGTTGCCGACCCCTAAATGAACTTAATGCCTACCCATGTCAGGATACTAAAACGAGGAAGGGATGGTGAACTTTGAATTTGAAAAGTTGCCGACCCCTCAAATAATACAAAATAGAGGAAGGGAACGGTGCGGCGAATTCTGGCGACAGCCTTCCTCGTTTTAGTATGCCTTCCTGCTTTTCTCGCGTTCCCTTCCCTTCCTGGTTTTAGTCGATCCCATAAATTTGTACCATTTGAAAGATCCACTTCAGATTATACGAAAAAAGCAACAAAAAGTTCTGTCGAAAATGTCTTCTCTTACTCATAACCTATATTTAGCGGTTAAAGAGTTAATATAGTTTAACGCGTGTGTATTTTATTTTTTGTATATTTAGTATTATTTGGCCAGATTGTTTTTTGCAGCATTATACGTTGGGCCAATTTGTTTGCATTTATTTCATTTTATACTCTCCGATCTTGGAGGTCAATAAAATATTTGAATTTGAATTTCTTTCTTGATTCCTACTCCGTCTATGACATGTGCTTTTTGATGGGTGAAAAATAAAATTATTATTATTAGTATTATAAAGCCAACATCCTTCACTTGAAAAATTGTTTATGGTATTGGTCACGGTACAAGTCCCTTGTCTAAAGTGCCATCTATATTATTAATTTCCGTGACATGGGGATGTGAACTGGTAGATGAATTTGCCTTCGGGCGGGATCACTGTTCCTATGGCCGGCTTCTACCAGACTATTGTAGTGGTTTGCGAACTCTGTTCACAAGCCCCTCGGTAGCTCAGTGGTAGAGTGACTGCCTTGTAAGCAGAGGGTCATGGGTTCAAATCCCGGCTGAGGAGCATTTTTGTCTATCAGTTCACTACTTATAAAATGTTTCCATCTCAAGGGCGTTTTTCCCATTAAAATTCTATATTTGGTTTTCTTTGGTTTTCACCATGAGACCCCGTCTTGTGGGTCCTGGTTTGTCTACGTGGCTCCGACAAGGGAGTCCTAGACTTCTAAATTATATTCGAAAAATTGTTTATGGTATTGGTCACGGTACAAGTCCCTTGTCTAAAGTGCTATCTATATTATTTTTCACTTGTCAACAAATGTCAATACTCTTCTTAAAAATACTTGCATACAGTTGAAAAAATACTCGCATACTTTGGCAATCTCATCTTTCTTCTTTTAAATTTATTTTTCCCTTTCTTCCTTCGATCTGTATCTGAGTTTGTTTCCTTTCTTCTTTATTCACGCGAGTATTTCCCTGTTGCAGTAAATAGCTAGGCCTATACAAGTTTCTTTTCCGACTTGGTAGATAAATTCTTTGTTTTTTGTACGTCCAATTTAGCAAAGATCTTCAGGCCCTGTTTCTTTGAGTCAACAATACACTTTACAACAATCCAAATAGCCACGGTTATTCGGGATCTCGGAACTTATAGTCTTTGCCTTTTGAATTGTCATCACCCGTCAAATGTCTCGGGCGAGTTTCCATGTGACTGGAGCTTCGTGAAACTACCCCACTTGTAGCTTGGTAGCTTGGTTGTTTGGTAGCTTGGTACCCTTTTGTAGTGGGAACCGTCTTTAGTATCCCAGCCGTAGCGTCGTCAGCGTTGCCACATATCGCACGATAGTGTGAATTGTCACTCTATTTTGTTTTTGTCAGTCTTGTCCTACGTGACCAAATGTCTCACTTTTGCAGCAGCGATTCCAACCAGAAGTGACTATTTCAAGTTCTTTTCATGAAAGTAAAGTTAAGATGTGTCATTTTTATATAGGCGATCCGACTAAAAGTGAACATTTCATGAAAATAAATTTCACTCTCTGTTTTGGGCCAAAAGTCACTCTTTAAGTATTTTTGATGTGGCAACCCTGAGCGTCATGTGTTTCATAATTATGTAGTTCAGTGTTCCTTCGTCCAGCAGTCGTACAGTGCCTTACTAAGGCCTGAGTGCCTTACATTATTCGTCGTCACAAGAATCCATGACAAAGATCTGTATCATTGGTTTAGACTACAACAAGAACCTACAGTATATACATAACTAGCAACCGTCTTAATTGACTATCCCAAACTATCAAGAAGTGCGGTTGCAAAAATAGGTCGTTAGCTCGGACCCAAAGGAATAAAAAAAATAAGGTAAATGAATGAATCATTCCTCTGTAATGAAAATAAAAAAGGAAGACTCCGTAGCTCCTGTGCTCGGGCGATACCAAACTCACTATCCGATAATAAAAAAAAACAAAAAAAAACTGGGCTATGGCCTAAGCTGAAGGAACGACGAGCATCTAGGCAAAATATAGCCTACATGATAATAAAATAAAACGCAAAGAAATACTTGAATATTTTAAAAATATGGACCGATTTCAGGTGATTTCCAAGGTATCATGTGGAACTTGCCGTTAATTACTAATTTACTAAAAAAATTCATTTACTAATTTTATTAATTACGTTTTTTTTTAGGCCCAGCTAGAAACTATATCTAAATATTGTGTGTTTATACTGGTATTTATCTTGTGTTGTTTTTCGTTGTTCTCTTTACTCCGCTGCCACCTTGTGTATTTGGCGGGTTACAAAAAAAATATATATATATATATTTAACGAGAAATTTCCTTTACAGGATGTCGATGATCGGCCAAGGCAGGTACGGCCGCGCCAGGCCCCAGGATACCGAATGTCCAACACAGTTGGTAAGCTAGCTCGCAATTGCTGGTCCAAATCGAACCGTGACACGCTGACAGTAAACTGTATAACAGGTTTGCCAAGAAAGTACCTATGCTGAAAGCTACCCTCAGGATTACAGCTTAGTCGCCCAGTGTTTGACGGAGGATCTAAACTAAACGTCTGACTTGTGCGACCATGGTCGCACAAGGTCGCGACCATTGCAATGGTCAGGTCGACCTATCACTATAAAAAATCTCTCCTTTGTCGGACTTTAATAGTTGTGCGTCACCGATTTCGGACATTTTTGTTCCTAATTCGGAGAATTAAAACCCGAATTCGGAGGGTTATAATGCGATGCAAGAAAAAATGCTAGAATGCAAAATTCTTCTGTGTACTCTGCAGTAGTTTGCATTCTACACTGTAATCTTGCAGTATTTGCTACTGGGATTACTCATGTCTTTGAGATAAGATTATCCCTAATTCGGATTAATTTTATCCGAATAAAGATAAGATTAATCCCAGTAGCAAATACTGCATCCTTATTCGGAGAAACTTTTTTACAGTTTTAATCCTGCATCTGATTAAAACTCTCCAAATTCAGATTTTAATTATCCGAATTAGGAATAAAAATGCCCGATATCGGTGACACACAACTAGTAAAGTCCGATAAAGGAGGCACTTTTTACAGTGTAGTGTCACGTATACGTGAGGTTGAAGCCCTCAAGCGCTGGCACACCCTAATATATTAGGGTGTGCCAGCGCTGGCTGCAACCCCGCTGAAGCTGGCTAGAAATGGCCCCGTGCCAGACCGAAACAAGGATGGTCCGCCTTTCCAAATACTTGAAGTTGGCAAACATTGACCTCTAGCTCAGGCCAGCGCTAGCTGTTGATCATGTTGGCTGGAAATTGACACCAGTCTAATAATAATAATAATAATATAAAAAAAGGCCGTTGGCGTCTAAAGTGTACGCCTAAAACAGTTTTCATAAAAAAATTTGGCAGCGGACAGATCGTTCAGGGGATTGCTGAAGGCGTTGATTGAGTCATTAAAAGCTACTTTAAACGTCTACGTTGAGCAAAGCCTGCACGAGACAAAGCATAAAGTGTTGGGCCAAAGCCAAAAGGGGTGGGCTAGGAGCCGAGTGATTCGCGACTTAAACTGAGGTACCTATCCTAGTTCGACGTTGGGGCATCCTGTGCTGCATCTTAAAGAAAAATTAACGAGTCTGGAAAAACCTACTCAATTTTCCATTCCATTCAAGCTGTTGGAGGAATATCCGGGTAAATTCGTCGTTTTCAATTTGTCAATTCCAGAAGGCAGTTCGTGCTTATCGCCAGTAATGATGATGATGATGATGACGAAATTTATTGACACACATTTACGAAGAGGAAATAGTGCAGTACAGATAAATAAAAGGAAAAAATATATTGAGCTTTCAACAATGTAGTAAATGCACAAGATCAATAAATAAACATTAATTAACATATAATAATTATGTATAAATAATTAATGACACTGATCCAAGACAAAGCGAAGACGGTCAACGACGGCCGTACTGCGACGCATTGTGAGCTTGCACCATGCTTCCTTACCATAGAACTTACCCTAGATCCTCCTGTCGTCCAAGAAGAGATCGTGCTGCCGAGTAAAGCTATTTCTCCTTGGCTGCACTTCCTTCCGTACCGAGGGGTTGCCCACTCTAGATTTTAGTGCACGGCAAGTGACCGCCTGATGGAAAATTTGTATCCTGTGTATTTGTATGAAAAAGTTGCATGTATGGATATGCAGTAGTACAGAATACTTTAATTTAGTGTGCCTCACACTGGGCTAATCTTAAGCAGTAGTATTCAGCATCCCGCCTTGCTCCAGTAGTATCGAGTCTTGCTATAGTAGCATATAGTAGCATCAGTTGGTGCTGCATGCTACTTTTTCGTAAAACTTCGTACTACTACTTCGAGATAATTTTGATCGGGCGGTCGGTTCTGGCACCGGCTGTCACGTGTTCGGGCATCCAAATCACCATGTATAGAAGCTGGAATCGCCCGATTTATGGCCGGCTCTGGTTCTGGCACCGCTGATTTCGATCGGTACATGGGAGTGGGTAATTCCTCCTTCCATATGCAGTTCCAAATTTGATTTTTTATGACTTTTGTATTCTATCTAATGGCGCCTCTGTTTTGTCAGGTCCCAACTCCGCACGGTTGTATAGTGGACACAGTGATAACGACTTGCTAAGTTACGAGCGTAACGGGAGTCGGCATAGAAGTTACGTCCCCGATGACAGATTTGTCAGAAAACCAAGCGGAATGCTCTCGCCGGATAGAGAGGGAGTGGCGGACAGTGATTTAGAAAGCGTCATAAGCGGGACGAGCGCGCTGTCTACGCAGTCAGAAAGGCCCATGAAAACCACCACTAGACGGTATATATTTTCTTTTTCTTTCTAAATTATGCTGCTTTTTCACTGAAAGGGAAAGGCTTTCAAACTAAGCTCTGCGAGTCTTCCGCTGCGTTTGCAGAGACTCAGAATCATTTATTTACACAAGCTATCGTAGTCAAGAAGAGAACTCTACTAAATGGCGCTTGGGCTGACAAATTAAAAGCCGACACAAATTAAGAACAGAATTTTCAGCACGTGTTAAACACTGATGTGTAATACGAAACGAACGTGTTTAAAAACCGATTGGTTCGTCTGGTACGCTGTACTGGTTTTTCTTTGTTTTTAGACCTAGTGTCAACTCGATTCGACATGACTGGTGGTAGTGTGGCCCTATGTTTGTCACTTCTTAGAAGGAACTGACCAAATTTGCATATCAAATTGAATCGACGGTCGTAAAGGGACGGTAGTCTTAAGGTTTATAATGCAGATTCATAAAAATGCTTCACACAATATTAACGGCTCATTTCTGTATTGACTCAAGTTGATCACTTACGTACCTAGACCGAAGACTTAAGAGACTACCTAGACTTAAGTACCTAAGACCTAGTGCAAGATTGGCGTACGGAATATCTACTCAGCAAACAGAACTGGATTCAAGTCCATTTTTGCGTTTGCGTTATTGCAAACGTTCCCGCAGAGAATTCGGGTTGTCCAAAAATCAAGGTAGTCCAAATTATAGAGAAGTGTTTAAATAAATATATTCTACCACGTAATCCTGAATTAAAGGGAAAGAAATTCGCTCTGTCAAAGGATAGGCAGTGGAACGCCCTTGTGTACAAAGAAATTATGAACGTCCTTTTAATAGTTTTTTTTTTCTCCGCGTAGCACCTTTTCTCGTTTTTTTCTTATACCGACTTTCTTGCTTTTGGGCTACATCTCCTCCCATTGGTGACGTTCATTTTTTTTTTTTAAATTAACGTCATCTACTCTGTGTAAACAAAACTTAAATTCTCTTCACCGAATATAATACCTTATTGTTTCAAATGAAAATTTAAACCGTTGAAAATTTAAACCGTTGTACCTTTTTTTCTTTCAATTTCTTTAGAATATAAGAGTTCTTTTATTTAAAAAATCAAAATCTACAACTAGTCTTAATACTATTTTAATTTTGTAATCTTCACATGTGCATGTAACTACTTTCATGTACAAACTAACCACCATTGACAATCTCTAGGGATTTTCTCATCTTTCTCTCAACGACTTCTTTGACTCTTATGTCAAGATTCCGAATTCCCCCTCCCTCTACTCCCCCCACGATGTTCGGATCGGGAAGTTGACTATTTCCAGGTTAATCTAGGTTGGGTCCCTGGTTTGCCTGCCAGGTTTCATTGGCCTAGCCCACCTGGAAGAAACTTAACTACGGATCACCGGAATTCCGGAACCCCCCTCCAACTCCCCCCCCCACAGTAGACGAATCCGGTCTAGTTCTGTCAATGATGTACCTAGGGCTTGTGCGTTTTCTTCCCCGAAGTTTCATCACGATCGCTCCACTCTAAGCATGACACAAGATTCGGTTCCTCCCTCCGACTCCCCCTCCCCCCCCCCCACATTCATCGGATTCGAACCGGACTTGAAGTGGGACATCTGAGACATGATGTCTTTCCAGATATTAGTTTCATTAAGATCCGCCCATCTGTTCGAAAGTTATGCATGCTCCTAAATTCCGGATTCCGCCGTCTCCCCCTCCTCGGTCGGATCGGGCAAATGAATATTTCGAAGTTAGTTTGGTCGGGTCCTGATATGCCTGCCAAGTTTCATCGTCCTAGCACGTCTGGAAGTACCCTAACTCGATAACAGTGGCCTGACAGACAGACCGACATACTTGAGCGGAGCTGCAAGTGCCATAAAAAAACACTTTTAAATACTCTGGAATCCAACTTGAGTTTTTTTTCTATCTTTATTTTGTATCGGTCACAAAAGGACACTTAGAACCCAGTATCCTGGCATGTCCTTGGAGGAAACTGCGAGACCTTTGTTTGGGCTTTGTTTGGTAACCCAGGTGACAAGGGGGGGGGGGGGGGGTATGATAAAAGAATCAAATTTCCAAGCACCGCGGAAACAATTTTCCTCTTTTCCGTAATTAATTGTATCGTTGTGACGTCTAAACTGTATTCCCTGGAAATTATTTCTTATCCCTTTAAGATGGATTTTATGGGAACATAGCTGTCCAGTTCAGTTCAGCTCAGTTTTATTTCGACACCACTCACGCACTAGCTGAATAGCAGGTGGTTAAGTCAAACGTAAATTAAAAATAACCAAAAATATCAACATATACTAGAAAGTGGTCGAATTACATATAAAATACCGAGAACAAACAATATAAAAAATAACGATTGGGGTAATAGACGACGGGGGGTAAAATCATAACCTACTAATTTATGTTACGTAGGGAAACATGGGACGGGACAAAACTATTCTTGTATCTCACGTGTCGGCAAAACGCTGGATTTGCAACAACCGACAATACAGAATAACAGCTTCCAATTTTTATTTTTTATTTGTTTTGTGCGGCTTGCGCTCATCAGTGGATTTTTTAGGATATATTTACGTTTGGATATAGAAATAACCTTGAATGTATTAGGCATGATTAATTAATACACTTCATTTTTGTTAATAAACCTTGAACAAGCCCTGGACATTGTACTGGATCCTATATTTTTTTTTTTTTTACTATCTTTCGCCGCATATGAGGCTGAACTCTGGTCATGGGAAAAGTTTTTTTAGTGTAGTTTTTCCGGACCGAGTTTCCGTTTACTATTTGTTATAGTTGTTTAGTTTGTGTGGCAATTGCTGGCTTTAACCAGTTTAGATAATATATAAGTAAGTAAGCTTGTTGAAGGACATGTCTTACCTATAATACTAACGCAGTCTACTTCCGTGATCGCTCCAACCATTTCTAAGCCCGGAGGCTCGAATTTCGTACGTACCTTCTAACCCCTCAAATAAAACTTCGTTGCTTTTCTCACTTGCCGTGTTTTACTAACTTCGATGCGTATCACGCTGTCGACGTTTGTCAGTGAGAAGTTTTTCCATCAGAAAAAACGGTTATATAAATTTTTCCTCGTTTTCGCTACGAGTCAAAAGGTGTCGAAAAAGGATTAAAACAGCCAACGCCGTGGATAATTTGTTGAAAACTGAGCCTAGTCTTAAAGTATTCAATTATTTTTAAATACTGGGAGTTGAAGAGTAAATAGTGCGAGGGGTCCTTTAAGTTTAATTAATCTAAAGCCTTAAAGCCGTGCTGAATTACAAAAATAAATCTAGGTAATTACAACAACGAAAGTCTGGAAAAACCTAGAGACAGTGCTCCGTGTTCGACACTACCAAACAGACGAGCTTCCACAGATTATGTTTCCACAGATTATGTATTCTGACGAAATGTTTTATCTCCCTACCTCCTTACCAGTCATGCCCCCACCTCAACCCGAAAATCCTCGCTCCTTAATTTCTTTGGCCTTTCACAAATATTCATAAAATCAGCCATTTTCCGAAAGAAAGGTTTAAAACTTATGCTCTGTTTCTGTTTTCTAATGAGGAACGTGAGATATGCTATAGGTTACGGAAATCAGAGCTGTTCAGTTCAGTTCAGTTCAGTTTATTTCTTACGACCAAAATACATTTAACTATGATGCCAGTACCCGCCCCAAGAAAGGTACAAAAAAGCACTTGCAATTGGGCGGGTACATAAAACTCATTTCCTAACTAATAATTGACTAAACACAAAACAAAACAGAAAAGAGCACTAAAATAAGAATTAATAACCAATCTCCCATCAACTCATTTAATAATAACAATGAGAAAAAAAATTAATGAGAAAAATAGAAAAAAAAACTATGAACCTTGGCCTAACAAATACTTTTTCAATTTATTTTGAAATAAATTGTTTGCTGTATATGCAAAGCAAACGGTTCGGCTTTATCCTTGAGGGATTGCAAAGTCGGGTGACCCCTCCCTGTTGATAAGGTCCTGGTTAAGCTAGCCATTAATACTGATCTTAATATTTTTTTCCCGTTTACTGATTTGGTAAGTAGACCAGAGTGTGCTGTCCCAGTTAATGCTGTGCCGTGGGACCAACCCAGAGCGGATTCCCGGTTTAAACCCCACCCTTTGGCTGATAGGCCACCTCTAAAGCGACCGGTAGATTTTCAGACTGGAAAGAGGGATAATCCGTTCCCGCCCTATGACTCCTTCGCCCCTATGGGACCCAGACACGACCAGGACTATGCCCACTACCATGACGAGTTTAGCAGTTCGCTTGACACGCAACAGATGGCCAGGTATAGTCGAGAAAAGGTGTTCTACCCGGACGGTGAACGCTGGCGGACTCCACCACGAGGCTTAGAGAGGACTTTGACCCTACCCGATAAAGCCGGATTTGAAGAGCCGTCGCGTGCCTGCCTACTGCCGGAATCCGGCGGGGATTTGCATCGCCGTAAACCACACTCGAGCATCGATCGCCATAGAGAAAGTCGTGTAGAAACCGAGGGTAAAGAATCTGCTTTCTCTCCTGGCAACACTATCGATCCAAAATACGTGCGG
Source organism: Branchinecta sandiegonensis (assembly GCA_030848855.1). Taxonomy (NCBI): domain Eukaryota; kingdom Metazoa; phylum Arthropoda; class Branchiopoda; order Anostraca; family Branchinectidae; genus Branchinecta; species Branchinecta sandiegonensis. The sequence goes on along the minus strand of JAUPMV010000017.1, from coordinate 1,125,568 downwards.
GGAAGTTATAATAAGGGCAGTGACGTCACAGTCCTTCGGGAACGGAGCAGCGACGAGAGTGGAATATTTTCCGGTCCGGAAAAGCAATCGCCGGAATATCTTCTTCTGAAGGCCAAATCCGCCGGACGCGCTACATACCCTCTAGATAAATCGCAGCACGACATCCGCCGCCAACCGCTTGAGCCATCTGATAGCTTCGAGGGCACAGGTCCCCGATTGGTCAAGAATCCACCAATCCAAGCCCAGCGCGTCCAATCTCGTGATGCATCCCCACGACATCATTTAAAGCGTCATCCGGCTAAGAAGCAAGAAGATCCAGACGCACCGGCTTATTGGGCCGACAACAGCTTTGACACATCCGACGACGTATTTTCGCCTTCAAAAACCGACAGTGACGACCCAAAGAAAGCTGCTGTCGTTAAAGGGGAGGAGGGGGTCAAGGGGCGACGAGTACGAGCCGATTCGGTAGTTAGTATAAATGAGAATTTTGAGTATTTAGAGTTCCAGCGTGATAAGTGTGCCAATAGTTTGAAGCTCGACACGATCAAGATCGCAAATAACCCGCTTACGCCCTCTCCTATCAATCCTTGTAGGGATCTGATGCAACCAGTGGCAGGTGTTAGCGATCGGAGGATCATGGGAGATAGGTCGCTCTCCCAAGAAGCGCCGGCCGATGAAAGAGTCGGTAAGTTTATTTTCGTTAAATCAGTTCTGAAACCCCAAATTGTACTAACTTTGTGGTCAATGGGGGGAGTAGTTGGTCAGACGCGGGCTTAGCTTAGTTGTCCGGGACAAGCTGTACAGCTGATTATCTACTTGCTGGAGTACAGATCAACTCGACGATATTTCCTGCGTCAATGACTTTGCCAGTTAATTTTGATCGCAGTAATAAAATGTACATGCAGTTGCATTTCGCATTTATGAATTTCTGAGGATTGTGTTAACGCGAAAATGGTTCATGGTTTTTGCGTCTACAGCGCTTTCAGAACGATGACTCCATGGCCCGCTGTTCAGTTTTGGAAACTCCCCATTCCCATGTCTTTAACGGTCATCTTTTGTGATGTTGTTGACTATCTTCGGCAGTCGACGACCGACCTTATGAGGACGTCGGCGCCTCAAGAGTTGCTTGCCGTAGTTCCATTTTGTTCGAACTGTGTAAGCACATACAGGAATTGAAGAAGTGAACGCATTCTGGGAATTCTCTTGTTAACTTTGAACCTCTCGCTCAAGAGCTTGCAAAGAAAGTTTATAAACGCCAGAGGCTGAAGGACGAGTGGAACACGAATATTTCCGTGAGTTCGTAATGGTTTACCGTGCCGTCACTCTGAATGGTGTGCTCTAACAACTACTGAAGGTTATTTTTTCGGTGCCTGTGGTTCTCGATAGCATCCTACTGGGGTGGTTATTTTCTCTGAGGACTCTTAACAGATTCTTCCAGCGTCAATAGATGATTTTTTGAGGCTTCAGGCGTATTCTCGCCGTTCCCCGAAGACTCCACTTGAGGAGTCCCCGCGTTTTCTCACTCCCCGTATTCTCGCGAGTCCCCACGGACGGGGAATGCTCCGATTATCATCGCCATCATTAAAAAGGACTCCCTTTCAAACTCAGAGGGGAATCAATGTTTGCTGGTGTTGGTGCAATTTAAAGTTAATTAAAAACAACCAAAATAAACATACCAAAAATAAGTGGATCCAGACTAATTTTGTCAACTGCATATTTGTTTTTAGAACAAATCCGTTTTGTAAGCATTCCCCGTGTTCTCGTTGTTTTCCGTACGCGGAGTCCGCGTGGTGTAACTCCCTCTATTCTCTCATTCCCTTTGATTCCCCGAGGAGTCCTCCGGGAACGGGGAGAATACGCCTTTCGGTAGATCTCTTCATTGATGAGTGAGGCGCGTTCTGTGAAAGAGAATGCAAAGCTGAAACCTAATCGTGACGATTCCAGCATTGTGGTTAGAGAGAGCAACGTGATCTCGGAATGAGCGAGTAGTCGCTGAAAACATTGCCGTGCATTAACTTCATTTTTTGGCACTAGATGGCTCCCTCAGTGACACAGCAGTCAACCACCAGACTTCCGAGAGAATCCGACGTGGCCACAGTCGAGACCAACGGTCATCTAGTAAAGGGGATAGAAGTTTGTCCAAGAAGAGCAACTCGACCTCTCAGCTTTCGGCAACAGGTAAGCCTTGTCTTTGTAATCATAAAAATATAATAATGTAATTGAAATTACGAGTAAAGTTGAGGCACAGACGAAGATAGAGACACCATTTGTGGGGGTCGAACAAGTCATGGGCTTGTCAAGGGAGGCTATAGTCTTTTCCAGGCGTTTGTTGGGTCTGGTTTGGAGTCTCTCCCTCCACAGCTTTAGAAAGAAGCTGACGGAGTCAGCTGATGTCTCCTTTGCTGGATCTGCTAGAAACCTGCTAGAATTCTGCTAGAAACTCTGCTCGACAAGAGCCTAGGAGTACTAGGTGATTTATTTATTTATTTCTCTCAGAACTGAGGAGCACAAAATAATGTATAAAACAGAACTATGCCTAAACTATCTAGTCCATTCAGTAACACATTAATACTATAAAAGATACACACGATTTCGACAACTAAATTGCAATTTAGTTAATGTGTTCGAGCCGAAAGTCATGCTTTTGCAATTCTAGCTGATACAATGCTCTGTACTTATACTCCGACTGTACGTTTATACTGTATTCGCGTTTATTATATAACTAGATAGAGCTTTTTTTTGACGGTGCAAATCGGATAAGTCAGCTACATTTTATTAGAGACATATTTCGGCCCTTCTTGGCAAGGAGTGACGGCAACTACAGTGACGCTTCTTCAGCTGCCTCCATGAGGCACGTTCGAACGCCAACGTCTCCTAAGGGTCAGTGCCAGAGCAAAATAACACTAGGGAGTAGCGCCAAGACCTATGCTTTTCATGCTTTGCAAACGGGCAATACTCGAAGCGCCGCCCACTACGCTTGCGGCATTAAAGCGAGACAAAACTGTCGGGTTTAGAAATTTCCAGTAAAGCAAAGGTGCGGACTGCACACACCAAGGAAACAATGGAGGCTGTATCATTATTTTGCTGTGTTCAGGATATGAAATTATCAGTGCCAGCGCTAGTGAACGATTGAACGAGTTTCAATAGGGACGTTCTCTATCGCTAGTGGTGCTAGTATCGCTGCTATTCGAGTCTGTGTCAATTTTGCCAAGTCTTGGTGCTACTCGCTAGTGTTATTTTGCTCTGGTAAGTACTGCTGTCGATTAGTCGAGTGTGAATGAAGTCTTTCCATCTGGTGCGTGATCTGCCTCTGGGGCGGTTGGGGTGAAATCGTGGACTACCGTTACTGGTGCGATGGCCGGAAAAAAAAACGTCCCAGTGTTGCCGAGTGGTACAATTGTACCAGATTCAGTACTTTTTTCTCGGACCTGTACATCTGTACAACTTTTTTGAAGTCGAGAAATCAGTACAATTACGTCAAACTGGTACAAGTTTAGTACATTTTCTTTAAAACTAAGAAAAAGAACTTGATTACATGACTTGTCGTACTAACTTCGGTGATTTACCTGAAGTTCTAACTCGGAAGGGGCATTTCTGTGTCCGCATGGCTCAAGGATCCAGTCGAATTTCTTCGCGACCAAACAGCTTTTTCTTTCTGGCAGATTTTGTGTGACTTCCCAGCTCCTAGTTACATAGGTTTGGCAGAACTAATTTACGAGTCTGGTATATTTCCCCGGGAAGTTCATTTTCAGACCTATGTCTAGCACAATTAAAAAAACCAGTATCGCAACACTGCACACGTCCCAGCAGAGAGACTTAAGCCAGGTGTGTGCTCTGAAGGAAACTGTGGAAAAGTTGGGTGTCCTTTTCCACAGGACAGGTGCTCGACGGTCTCGTGTTCACGGTGGATGTACCAGACGTGCTAGGAATATGAAAGTTGCTACGTGTATCAAGGACCTGATTAGATTCACTCTTGAGATGATCTCATGGGGTCGATCATCCGTGGTGACGGAGGGAGGAGGAATCAGAAACTTTGTTTCATGTATGACTATCCGATCCGATTCGGGGTCCGGATCGGGGGTAGAAAGGTAAGGGGTAAAAAATCGGAAAAAGATGAGTATGTAGCACTGGTTTGGAAATGGAGTGTGCCGCCAAATCTTGAATGCCGCCCATCTCGTCTAGTTGGTGTGCCTAGAAATAATGACATCGCTTTGGTTTTCTAAATGTCTTATTTACAAATGGCTGAGGATCTTGAACATAAAACATAAACTCTGGATATAGTACGATTATTTGTAATGACACGGCTAGTGCTCTTATTCGTCTACAGAACTAACATTTCTCTAAATAATACTCTTCCATTCATGGTTTACATTATTGTCAAAACTAATAAGATATCCTACAGCTGTAAGCTGGTCAGTAATGTGGTAAGTTGTGGCTGCTTCACTATTTCGGGCCCAGGGAGGGAGGCGGAGCAGATATTCATAGAAACAAAAATAAATTGAACAATTTTTTCACGGTGCTATTTAACATTCTTCAGAAAGGTGCGATGTATAAAGCCTATATTTGGGGGCGTTTTTAGACCGGGGCGTTTTGGTTGTTTACGTTCCACAGGACAAGCCTCTATATGTTTCCTCCCTTTAGGTCGAAAGCGGAAGCTAGGTTTCGGTAAGAAGGAGGGAAAAGGCCTCATAAACGTCCACAGAAGTGAGGAAGTAGTGCCTTCAGAAATGAGACATCTAGTGAGACAGAGTGAAAGCGTTTCCTCAGAGGGGGAGATGTCCAATGAGGCGGGAGAAGGAGGGGATAAGGATAAACTGGACAGAGTTGAAAGGTAGCGCCACCATAGATGTAGGCGCCTGCTTGAAGCCTGAATGATGATAGTGGTGTCACCCTGTAGTTTTGCTCGATGGCTGTCACACTCTGTGCTTTCCCTGTTTTTTGAAATGGAAATTATTTGTTAGAACCTCAACGCAAGATATGAAACTAGACGCTAAACATTGGGTAATCTACCCAGTAATCTACCAGCCAGTCCAGTGATCTATCAATCATACCAAAAAAATTTTTTTTTTTTTTTTTCAAGTTCAAGTTCTGTTTAGTTCAAATTAAATTCAAAATAAAGAGCCAATTTGGCAGAGAGAAGGCTCGTGGCCAAATGGCGACATTTTCTTCTACTACAAACTATAATAACGTCAACTCACAAGTTATAAATAAACCATAATCCATCCAATTTCCAGATTCAAACGACCAAGATGATATGGGACTAATCGCGACAAACCATTCACCCCCGACATTACCTTTAATCTTTTTTTATTATTATTTATTTTCTTTAAGTGTTTTCAATGAGCATTGATTTAACTTTATTGTTGACAACATTTACATTAATGTTACAACATTGCAAAATTTTATTTATGAATCGAAGACCGGACGACTAGTAAATAGTAAAATACACGTAACATTGATCGAAGCGATATCTCCGTGTAATATTAAGCTTTATAAGGACAAGCACTGAATATCTTTGAAAGTTTCTTGTTCGTTTTATATTTACATTGTATGGCTGACTTAACAGCGTTATAAATGATATGCATTTATATCATGGCTAATGAATCTGCATTGAATTTAACACTTGAACTAGTTTTGACTAAGATGAATCTCAATAAATTTCGGTGATAAGTGCTATCCAATCTGATCGCGATGTTTTAAAGAGTCGTCCCTGTACCATAGCTTTTTCAATGCTCTCAGTTGGTTATAGCAGTTTAAAACCTAACAAGTGGGAGAAATCAGAAGGCCCATTACCGGGTCTGAACTATCAAATATTTAACCGGTGGTAAAAGGCAGAATAAACGAAGCCCTATCTGCAGGAGTTCAAGTCATTCTGTGAGCGTATATTTTTGTTTTATTATTTTTAAATTTCATTTGACTAGTTTTGTACTAAACAGAACATGAACTTAAAATAAAGCTGCGTTCGATTTTGACCTTGCCTCGGTCTTGTCTTTTTGTTACTCCCTTGTCATGGTTTAAAGCCGTTTTATTTAGCCTTGTCAGGTGAATGACTCAACGGACAAGCATCACAAATAAAACGCAGTCGAGAAACTTAAACTAGACAAGACCGAAACTTGCTCTGGGATCATGTCGTCATTCACGGCGTCCTGTCTGACATGACATTGAAATAAACGGCCTCAATTGGACAAGGGAGTTCCATAAAACGGCATTTGGCTGGCAGGACCAATGCAAGGGGAAATCGAACGCGGCATAAATCAACCATTTGCGAGTAACCTATCCTTTATGGTTCTTGCCCAAACAGGAAGAACTCACAAAGCACAGAGTGTGGCCCAGGGATTGCAGTCGCATAGTAGTGCGTAGTTCGTAACCGCTTTTAATTTTAGCACAGCTGTTAACCCTCTGTTTTTATTTGAGACCGTAAACGCCAGCAGCCATCTAGCGGCATTCAGAGGAGTCAAGAGGTCATTCCGCCCAGTAGACTTGTGAGACAAACTTCAAGGGACTCAACAGATGGCAGTATGAATAGTATTAGTTCAGAGGGATCCTCGTAAGTGACAGCCTTCAGTGATTGGCTTGGGTTTCTGGCGCCATCTTTCCTATAAACGCTCTCTATAATCTTTTCTTACTCTGTCGCCTATAATAAGCCTATTATTTTGAAGAAAAAATAAACTGACTGTGTTAATAAAGATAATAATAAGAAATTGCATCATAAAAAGGCTTTTCTCTACATGAAATGAAAAGATTGGGACTAATTGAACTGAGTTCAAAATCATATTTGTTGCACACTTGAAGCTATTGAATCATTTAGCTTTAACAGCATCTTCATTACAGCATAACAGCATCATCTTGTTCCGCTCGGGTCTTAAATTTGCCATGAAGGTTAACTTGCAAAGGTAGATAAATGAAGGTAGAATGTTGTACTAATAATAATATAATGCAAATACATACTCCAAATAATACAAATATATTGCAAAAGTATTTGTTGTCATTCTTTCCGAGTGACCTTTCTGATTGCCAAATATTTCGGAAATTGTTTTATGTTCTTTTCGGACTTGAGTTTGTCTGGATTTTCTGAAAGTAAGGGTAGCCTATCCAGAAGCCTATCTTCATACAGAAAAGGGGAAAGCTTTTTTCTTTGCAAACCTTTTTTTTCAATGGAAAGAGACACAGTAGAATCTACAAAACACATAACGGACAAGCCGATGGGTTATTTTTGCGTAAAAACGCAACTTCATAACATAACAATCTATCGCTGGCGAATCACGACGAAATCTAGAAAGGGATGCAGTGTCAGCTCATAACAGCAGCAACGGAGCTATGATTTTATTTCTTGCTGCATCCGCAGAATTGAAAATTCGGGACAAATGAATTCGGATGACTCCATTAGCATTTTCATTTATTTTTTTAGTGCTTTGTTTTCTTCTCGCAGTGGGTTCAGAGAAAACTACAAATAGGAAATGTTACAATTTCGAGAACAGTTTTTGATGCCCCCGAAATTTAGAATTTGTCGGTCAGGCCTTTAGACGTCCACGAACCGATGATATTTTATCGTCTTTTTTTTTTTTTTTTTTTCCCGCGTAGCTTCTTTTTCATTTTCCTTGCTTTAGATCGAACTAAACCAAGTGGCTACGTCTCCACCTCCAACTCAGTGACGTTAATACAAAATTTACCCTACAGTTTACCCTACTTTAACGTCACTTACACTTTCGTCTTAAACCTATTATCTTTTTATACTTTATCAACTCAAAACTTAACTTCTCTTTTCAAACTTCTTAAGTTTTAAGAGCGGTCTTGTGGTATTCTACTCTGATGATGGTTTTATTTTTAACCCGTCAAATTGATCACAAGACACGAAGACTGAGTAAATATAAGGACAAATAGAAAGACAAGCACGTTAGAGAAATAACGAACAAAATAATAGTAATAATAATATATTTATTGCCCATCATAATGCACAAACGTTCAAAAAGACGGAGTGACTAAATGAAGAAGAAGAAAAAGAACAAGAAAGAAAGGAAGAAAAGAACATTACTGTCAACAGAAGTAATGGAAAGAATACAAGAGTCTACCGTACCCTAAAACCTAGGGCTTTAATAAATCAAAAGCCAGTAATGATGATATTTTGACTAAACTCTATTCCGCTGTTATATAGTGTTCACATGACGTCTCAGCTGCAACGTTTAGATAACTCAGGCGATTTCTGTCTTGACCTTTTGACTTTCCTCGACTTCTGCTTTATTTAAACTGCACGCTTACTGCTTTCAACGTTCCTGTAGTCTGACACCGATTTTCCTACGCAGACAGAAACTCAATGAGGGGTCACCTGCTTCCATGACAACTCGCCACACCGACCGAAAAGTTGCCACACAGAGAAGTCGCACGTATAGCGAGATGTCACATTGTGGCAAGTTTTCGGCGTGGCGAATATGGAACGCTGTTTGGGCCAAACGGACCGTCGAACCTGCCTGAGGAGACCTCGATCCTCTCTGACTGAATCTCCCTCACTCTCTCAGGTTGGAAAACTTTCTGTCGTGCAACTCGATCTCTCTCAAGAACAAAAACTACTGTCTGTCGTTCACCGCGATGTCTCTCAAGTTTTTAAACTTTCTGTCGTGCACTGCAATATCTCTCAGGTTCTGAAAATCTCTGCCGTGAATAGTTCTGAAACTATCTCAAAATACGATTTCTTTAAATATTTTGTTTTATGAAATAAAACATTTCTCATAGAACATCGCGCATCTTCTGATCGAGCCGCAAAGCAAGTTTCAGAACCATGAACGGCAGAGAGATATTGCGGTGCACGACAGAAAGTTGAAAAACTTGAGAGACCTCGATGCACGACAGACGGTAGTTTTAGTACCTATGAGAGACAGCGTTACACGACATAAAGTTTTAGAACCTGAGACTAGAGAGAGAGAGATTCAGTCAGCGAGGAGCGAGGTGCACGACAGAAAGTTTTCGAGCCTAAGAGACAGGTTCTGCGGTCCTTTTGGCCCAAAAGGCGAACTATCATTGTGGTACGCTGTCGGCGTGGCAAGATAGCAGTGTGGTAAGACATCTTTGTGACGAATAGTCGGTTCCCAGTTGTCTCTGTGGCGAGTTGTCGTGTGGTGAGATGTCCTGACATGGGCTCAGCGACATTGAAGGCGGGTGTGCAGTTCCCGAATCTTCTAGGCGCCAATACGATGGCTGGAACCCGAACGCGCATTCCTTCCTCCCACGGCCATACTCTAGTTGTATTCCCATACCTAGGAAGGACCGTAACCTAGTAAACCAACTATAAAGCACTTAATTCCTCCTTAACCCGGTTCTCTAGCAACAGCACGGGAAATTTACATAACCGTTTGTTCCGACTAATGGGCTTCTGCAAACAATCGTCGGGATACTCTTGATGACTAACTCTTCTTGCCGATGCAAAATTGCCCTGTACCTAGCGGAAGCTGCTCCCAAACAACGCCGTGATTGGTTAACACAAGATTGAGTTGTTGAGTTTGAGTCGTTACTGCTACGTTTTCTCATTCTTCCCGAGGATCATGGCGTGTTTTGGACTTAGTCATGTAGAGTATCATGAGACGAATCGAAATGAAAACGCAGAGGGTTTGGAAAAATCGGTTTCGTCACAGTGTATCGTATGAACTTCGGGTCTCCGAGTTTAAGAATGGACCAATTGACCGGTACGGAAGTAATTGAATTAGTATTACAGATATGACGGGTTCTTTAATACTAGAATGAGTCCAGGCTTCCATAAAGAGTCGGAATCATTGCAGTATGTTACTTTGAACGTCGCCAAACTTTGTACGGCACATACGACGAAAATCAAACCTAGCAAAATATTCAGTGACATTACGAAGCGAAAAGAGTAATTGAAGTAACATGAATATCACGCCGAAGCCACAAACCCGGATTCCGTGAAATGCTTTGTTCCTTGTTGTTCAGTTTATTCTGCCCTCTTTCCCCACCAGTTTATGTACATCTGGCATTTTGCATTACTGTTCTGACCATAGAGAAAGAAAGAACAAATCGCACCAAAGGATTTTGTTTTCGTGCCTTAAGCCGCTTTCACTTCAAGCGATGAGCCTTTCACACTGAGCTACGCAACTTTTGGCGACGCAACGCAGAGCTTACGCAGACATATAAAAGGAAACACAAGAATAGACCAAGTTCTATTCTTGCGTTGCGTCGACGCGGGCGCATCAGACTTTCCAGTGAAAATGGGAAGTTCTTGTAGAGAAACAGGATAAAAACTTACTAATGATGAAAGAAACGAAAATTCAGCTGAAGGAACTGACAAAGAAAGACGTAAATACGCATCCAGCGTGAAACCTTCTCGCGCAGGTGTGAAAGATATGCTACGCAGCCTGTACGCAAAGCAAGATAAACGCATACGCAACGACGCGTCAATGTGAAAGCGGCTTTATGTCCCACGAAAGCTGAAGCACTTTTTGCTAAGATTAAGAGCGTGTTCCGCCCTACTTACCGTAGTTACTACGCATGACGTCACGAATCCTGGCTTCTTGGCGTCAAGGCTGGAACACAATTTTCAGCAAAATCTCGTGCCATGGACTAATCCGGCCAATCACGTAACAGAGATCCTTAGTTACTACGCTTCCGAGCGTGGTAAGCAAATGGTTACTCTACGGTCAGCGTAGTAACTTTTTACGAGGCTGGAACGAAAATAGTAAGTAAAAGTTACTATTGTTAGAAGGGTGGAACACGCTCTAAGTTCTTAATTTATCGATCCCATTTGACTCTTCTAGGGGCGAAAAACAAATCAGGGGTCGTCTAGAATTTGGAAAAGTGTACTATTGTAACTATGTTAGAAAAGTCCAAGAAATTATAATGAAAGTTAACACATTTTTTCTTCAGCTGGGTGGCGCTTTCCCGACTGGCGCCGGAATCCAGCGGTCAGCTTTCCGAGTTCGTCGAAGGTCTTGGCCCGGGCCAGCTTGTGGGCCGACAAGTGCTCGGGGTGCCATCTTTAGGGGACGTACAACTTGCTCTCTGTGATAGAAAGGGCCACTTGGAGGTGGAAGTGATCAGAGCGAGGGGACTCCAGACGACGCCGAATGCTAAGGTCCTTCCAGGTAAATTGCGTGTTTCAAATAGTTTCCTTTTGTTCAGGTGGTCGTTACCAATTTTAGGGGAGGAATTGGTGTTTTTTCTTCGTCTCCACCAATATGAGTTTTAAATTGTTGTTATTTTGATTTGAGTCGTTCTCAGGCTGGCCCAGGTTCTGTTATATTTATTTATTTATATATATTTTATATTTTTTTTTGGTTTAGTTTGTTTTCGGAGACGGGATTTTGGAGTGAATAGTTTTTTGTTTTTTTTTGGTGTTTGACCAGGAACCCAGTATACTCGGTTCCTGAGAAAAGAAACAAAATTATGCACTTATAAGTGCCTAAATTTGTTTCTTTTTTCTTTTCTCTTCCTCTCTTTTTTCTTCTTTCTTTCTTTATTATAGTGTTATGTAGGTTAATCTGTCAAAGGGGGTTTGTTAAACCTCTTAACAAGTGTAAACTTCTGGAGGGTTTTGTAGTTCCTAGTATTTTTTCCAATAAACCCCATATATGATCTAATCGAGAATAAATGCTTGTCTTTCAACCGGATTTTGGTTCTGTAGGCTATCTAGTTTCCGATATTTCTCGATATCGGCTTAACCAGCCATCCGACCCGATAACTGATGGAACATTCAAATTCAACATGCTTTTTTCAGACCCACGAGAAACTCTCAAAAGTTCCCTCGGCAAGCTTTTTACGTCTCAAATTCGCGATATTCAAGTTCAGCGACACCGAGCGGACTAGTTCCTGTTAATACAATGCAAAATCGCCCTGTGCCTAGCAAAAGAGCCGGAAGCAGTATCACAACTGCTCCCAAACATCGCCATGATTGGTCAACACAGGATTGAGTTGTTGCGTTTGAGTCGTTAGTGCTACGTTTTCTCGTTCTTCCCGAGGATCACTGGCGTGTTTTGGAATTATTCATATAGAGTATCCCCCTATGCCTCGCCCTCATCACTTGTCACAGACATAGTAAAATAGACCCACAGGTTGATCAGTAGGAAATCGGCAATCTCCTTCCCATGGAATGAAGGTTCTGCACTACCTTAGGGGTCTTTTTACTGTGTCTGCACAAATGTTGAATATGAGGCAACGGGGATTAACAGAAACTAGTCCACTTGGAGCACTTAATCGGAATAAGGTGAAATTCCTGTTTTGCTCGATTCCGACCCGGTTATCTATCTGATCCTGATCCCCCCCCCCATTATATTCATCTGACAGTTAGGTTCAAAACGGATTCCGGCCGAACTATTAGAAGTTCTTGATCTTACCTGGAGCCCATCATTCGAATTTACAGTCATTTTCAATTGATCTCAGTTAGAAGAATAGTCTGTTTCGTTTCGGATGAGTAAACGAGTCGCCTAACACTCATATTAAAAGTTATAGAGCTCCGTATTTCATACCATCTCATACAATTTCACATCCCACAACGAAATCCTTCAAATCCTCGACACCGAAAAACTGTCTGAAAGAAGACATAATCTTCTCATGCGTTTTGGCCACAAAATTTTGAATTCTCGACACCACAGGACCATCCTTTCGGACCTCGTTACACCCTCTCATGGACCTAACACGTGAGCAAGAACGACCCGAAACCCGAGCTTGTTCTCCCGACTACGAATTCATCAGAAAGATACCGAAATTCATTCGTTCCGTATTTCACTAAACATTTTAACTGTACTTGATTTATTTTCGTTTCGTATTTATCGTTTGTTAGTTTGTGTTTTATATTTATTGTTAGTGAGTGCTTGTTTTTCCAGTTCCCGCCCCGTACGGAAAATCTCCACGTCGAATGCCATTTTACACCTCGAATCGAGGACGAAACGGAATTTTTGGTAGCGATGCGGGCGAAAGTATAGCGAGGACGAATATTGATGGCGAATTATACTTTGACTTACATTTTCGCTGCGAAGATGAAGGCGAAGGAGAGGGAGATCTCGCGTTCGCTATCGTGTTTAGTAAAGGGCGAAGGCGGATTTCCCTCCGACCTTGCTGCTTTGTGTGTTTCAAATGTACGAGGCCGTTTCGACCTAGATTCGAGGTGTAGATTTTCCGTACTGCGCCCGTGTTAGCCTAGTGCAATTAAGGTTGAAATAAAATTGATTGATACCAGTTACGCACAAACACTGTTAATACGGTTCTACCTCAAGCGTGATATTTCTTTGCTTTTCAGCTCCCTACGTAAAAGTCTACTTGGTCAGTGGAAAACGATGCATCGCCAAAGCGAAAACGGCAACGGCACGTCGAACGCTCGACCCTCTTTATCAGCAGCAGCTTGTCTTCCACGAAAACTACACCGGATGTGTCCTACAGGTAGGGACCATCCTATCAACTTATTTTAAGGGCATGTTCTATATGTCTGTATTTATTTATTTGCCCTTGCCCTCGGAAATCCCAAGGGGCCCTGATACTACATAAAACATTATCTTCCGCATTAACGTAGTTTCGATGACATCAGTTCATCGTCATTAATTATACAGATAACCCAAGGACTCGTTTCCACCCATATAAACTTTACCCACATGCCCATAGAAGGCAAGGCCAAAATTCATTATGAACAGTGTTTGGAAACCCTAGAATGATTTCGATAGTTTGATAGTTGATAGCTCGAAAATTTGTTGTTAGGTGCTTGCTACGATCTCACACCGAAAACCTTTGAAACAGATTTAAAACTTGCGCCAAAAAAAATCCAAAAACACTTCTAGTGTATATTTTTTTAGTTGTTTTTGTTTAGAGTCATTTACATATTTTTTGCCAATGTTGTCGTGATTATTATTGGTTAGTTTTGGGGGGTGACGGGGAGTGACGGGATACCTATGACTTCGCAAAAGATAACGATAACTCTCGAAGGGGATGAGATATTTTGTTCAGACTTGGTGTGAGGACTCGCATTGGAATCAAGGACAGGTCAAGTTCATGGAAAGAAGATTTCTTAGACCCAACTAGTCCCTTTTCTATCCTTTTTTTAATGTTTATTTTTTGATCTTGTGCATTTACTACATTACTGAAAGCTCAGTGTATTTGTTCCTTTTATTTATCTATACTGCGCTATTTTCCTCTCCTTAAGTGCGTAAACAAAGTTTCATCATCGTCATCGTAGATGGGCTCCGTAGCCCTGTATTTTGGGGGTCCAAATTGATGGGGCGAACGAAGTATTTTTAAAAGCTAATGAGAGTCGATTTATGTACGGAGACATACTGAAGCCGTAAATGAACGTCACTTTCTCCCCGGACATATAGTTCGCCCAGAATCCGGCCAGAACCGGAAAATTCGTTAAAAGTAAAAGTTTTATCGAGGTTGGCTAGAGGTTCGACGTAAAAGAGTCACGCTGATTTTTTTTTTTTTTTTTTTTTTAACGGACAAACACTGAACGATGTTTAACAGTGGCAAAAGATCTGTTGCTGAGCAGCCCATTTAAGCAATCCTCGTCTCCGGTGTTGCTATGGACAGTGGCATCCCGAGCCTTTCTTCATTGGGGGGGGGGGGGGGGGGGGAACCTGGTAAAATTGACCGAATCCGTACATGATTTTGAAAGATTTTTTCTTCTTCTAAAAACACAGCGAGCTGCCTAATCAGGATGCTACAGTGTAAAAGTTGCATAATATGTACAGAATCAAGTCTAAAGAGAAAATTTGGCGCGTTTTCACGCTCCTCTTCTTTTTTTTTCTTCAAGAAACGCCGTCGCTAGCCTTTTACCTTTGGGGGACGTCCAGTGACTCGAAAATGTGTCTGCAAAAAACGCCGCTGTCGCATAGCGACCAACGGCTGTACATACGACAAATGAAAGCGCGACAGGCGAAATTTTTTTAATCCGCCTTTTTTTCTGGCAACATCTAACTATTTTCCATGCAAATTCTAGCTTTTAATGTGGTTCAAGCCCCTCAAAATTTCAAGCCTAAAACGACAACTAAATGAAAGTGAAGAACTGAATTCTAAATAGTGATGACTGCAAAATGTGCCGCAGGTGAAATTTTGTGGAAAAACTGATGATCAAAGCGCTTTTTGGCGATCCCAAGACTACATATCAAACCACAGAGCTGTCTGGCGAAAAAACGCCATCCAGGTAAAGTAGATACAGATTACATTTATTCTGAATTTACAGCAAACAAAAGTAGGCTAGTTTTCACGTCAAGACCCTTGCTTATTCCTGAAGTATTGCAATCCTTGGAAGTAAAAGTTATGGAATGAATGGCAACTGGCTGAAGCTACTGTTAAACGGTAAAAATAAGAGCTAAATAAATTCCAATTGAATTACCGAGCTCAGTAACTGGGTTGAACCAAATAATGAATTCACACTACCAAAAAACTAACTAGTAAAAATAAGGAACAGATCGGGAGCGGTAAAATAACCGAATTTTGTGATGCAAAGAAGCTTTTGTTAGGACCAACTAAACAACAATCCGGTGAATTACCGAATTCGGTCACGAATCAGAACCAAATGATTCTGATTAATCACCGAATTATGAAATGAATTGACCAGATGCGATAGCACAGATACGGACTTGAGAAAACTCGGTGAATTACCGAATTCGGTAACGAATAAGACCAAATAAACACGTTAAACCCCTGAGTTTACGAAGGGACGCACCGAATGCCGTGAAGTTGATGCGGGCTAAACAGAAGTTGGATGGGTTACTAAATTCGATAAAGAATGGGAACCAATAAATGCGTTAGATCACCCAATTTAGAAACATGGGGACGCCCTCGGGACGCCTTTGCCTATGGAGCAATTGCAACCTTAAATCACCGGGTTCTTGGCATTTTGACTGGAAGTATAGAAGTTGTTACAGACCTGCCTGCGTTAAAAAGTTTTAACTAGCAAAAAAGTTTGATAACGTCTAATAAATGGCTGCAGTCTGTACATCTTTGAGATAGATTTGTGACGGATTCTGAGAAACATCTGACAGTGTAAGAACTGCCAACTTGCTAGTAGCGCAATGGTTCGCTTTTGACTGTATCCCTCCAAGTTGAACCACGATGAAAAGCTACTGGTTGATTTTGTAACGAAGAATCGTTGAAAAAAGCGTCTAGACTCGTATAATAAATTTTCCGTAAGAATCCACAAACGTGTCGTTCCTCAAACAAACGAAATCCAAGTTTATTGCCAAACGACATCAAATAAGCTCCATTGAAACGCTCCAGTGGGACTCTAGTTTGGCGGGAAATAATGTCAGCTCTTGAGCATGTATATGAACAAAAGATGGAAGCAATATTATATTTTCCTTTGTTAAGTAAGTGTTTTTTGTTTTTTTTTTTAAACCATGGACAGACGAACCGATATTTTTATTTTTTGTCAGTAACGACACTGATAAAATAAACTTAAATCCTATATCAATATTAAAGGACATGTCTTACCTATAATACTAATGCAACCTAATTCCATAATCACTCCTTATATTTCTAAACCCGGAGACCCCAATTTCGTACGGTACATTGTAACCCCTGTAACAAAACTACGCTGACTTTCTCACTTGCCGTGTTTTGCCACCTTCGATGTGTATCACACTGTTGACGGTTGTCTGCGAGAAGTTTTTCCATCAGAAAAACCGGTTATGGAAATTGTTTCCCTGTTTTCGCTACAAGTCAACGGGTCTCGGAAAAGGCTTAAAACAGCCAAAAAACGTGGGTTATTTGTTGAAAGCCCAGCATAGTTTAAAAGTATTCAAATATTTTAAAATACTGTAAGTTGAAGAGTAAATAGTGCGAGCGGTCCTTCAACAAATACAGATAGTATCTAAGACTTGTATATCATTCAACTGTCATTCTTATCAGGCCAGCAGCAAAGAAGAAATATAACCCCAGTCTAAAGACTGGAGTTATATTAGGGGCGTCCCCATCTCGTTTACCGAGAGATAGAATCTCTCGTAAAGATAAAATATACAATAGTTCATTTGTCAGTTGCCAATCTTTTCTGACGAAGTAAATTTTGTGGATTTTGACAACTGCGTGTTCATAGTGGTTTTTACTAACACCCGCTTGCTCTTCGGCGATAATATCTCATTCGGGAACGCTGATTCAAGTCTGGGATTAAAAAACTATAACAGTTTTTTTTTAGTGATTCTAAAACGTCAGTGACGGGATACCTATGGCATTGTCCATCCATCCGTCTGTCTGGCTTTCTGTCTGTTAGCTTGATAGCTCTAGATGGGTTGAGATATTTTCTTCAAACTTGATATGAGGATTCGTTGGGTCAAACTACAGGTTAAAGCACAACGGGCACTAACTATGCTTAATTTTTATAAAATGCTTCACACATACAAATTTCTGACTTCCATTAGAGAGCGCTTCAAAAATAAGCCGTTTTCCTGTTATCGCTTGTCATTACCTCTTCGGCGTATCGGTGGAGATGATTCCAGAGCATGGTATTGCAAGGCGCGGAAATTCAAAATCTACCTGCCGTGTACTAAAATCAATCATTCTGAAGAGCTGAGCGATGAGAGGGCCGTTGTTGCTAAAATAAACCGTCTCTAAAGCTGTCAGTTGCTCTAGTGTTATCTGATGAGACTTCTGTTGTTTGTAGTACCGCAAGAAAAGTTCTGTTTTCTGGGTGTAAAGTTACAAAACTGCCAAAAATGTACAAATATAACCGACTTACTTGCAGCTGATTCCAGAGCTTACAAGGAATTCTCAATTCACACCGTTAATATGAATATCTGTCAACAGTACAAATAACCCGGAGTGTATAATATCAACGAATGAATAAGAAAACAGAAACTCCGCTTATATTTGTTGAAGCTAGTAAATCTGAGTATGGCAGTCGCCAAAAAAAGCTGTAACGATATATTAGCGAAAATAGGTTGTCCAGGAATCGGCTAATTTCTGATGTAACATTGTATTCTAGGGGGTGGTAATGTGGCATCATGATTGTTTGATCTGCCCATTGAACTTTAAGTTTGTAGATGAGCTCTGTACCTCTATATTTAGGATTGGGGGAGAGGGTTTCAAATTGAGGGCGAATAAAATATTTTTTTTTTAAAGCTAACGAGGCAGTCGATTCAGGGGTAAGGAGACACGCTGAATCCTAATATTAAATTTATTTCCTCGCCGGATAAGCCGGAAGTCGGCCAAAACCGGAAAATTTGTTAAAAGTAAAAGTTTATCCTAAGTTGATAAGAGGTTTGATGTATGTGTAATGAGACATGCTGAATCTGTTTTTGAACTTTCTTTTCTTGCCGGGCAAGTAGTTCACCCGGAATCCGGCCGAAACCGGAAATCTGCCAGGAATTTTGAAACCTAATGTGATACCAAATTTGAAACTAATTTTCCTGTCGCACTGTCAGAAGTTTCATAGCAGACAACACAAGGATGGGCGGTTTCAACAGACAACTTGCAATAGACAGCACTTAGGACGTTGTCTGTTGTCGCGAAAAACATTATGCACGAAATGTTATGCATAACAAGCATTGCCAGGAAAAAGCATCTGCTGACTTTTTTGTTTGTCGTCATGATAACGCAAAATTCAGCAGATTTTGGCGGTTTTTCGGCTCTTCATGTCGATGCTTACAATGCATAATATTTCATGCATAACGCTTGTCGCGACAACAGATACCGTCCTAAGTGTTGTCGGTTGCGAGTTGTTTGTTGAAACCGTGCATCCTTGTGTTGTCTGTTATGAAAGTTCTGACTGTGCGGACAAGAAGTACCGGAATCCGGCCAAAACCGGAAACTTGATGAAAACTAAATTTCGTTCTCAATTCGATTAAAGGTTCGCATAGGGGTAACAACACTAAACGAATCCATCTCTGAACTGTATTTTCTCGTCAGACAATTAATCCTGCCGGAATTTGCCAAAACCCGGAAATTTGCATCGAAAGGTTCTTGGGTTCGCCTCTCAATGCCACCAGCTCTTTTTCGATGCATGCAGTTCGCCCGGAATACAGCTAAAGCGAGGAATTTGGTCGAAGTAAAAGACTTTCGAAAGTCGAACAGAGGTGAGATATAGGGATGTTAGGTTTGTGTCCCTTAGTTTGCCAAAGGTGGTTGCAAAATCATTCCAGTTTATTAACAATACGATGCACACAAAATGTTGGGTCGCAAATACATCATATTTACAAACGACCCCGGGGCCAGCGATCGGCGACGGCGTGTGGCCAGATCGCTTGCCGATCCGCGACTGAAACAAACCGGAATGAATTACACTGACTAGTGAGTCGACAATAATGAGTCACGACGGAGAGCGCGAGGGGTTAGTGCCTTCTGCAAATAGCAAAAAAGGCAAAAGTTGTGCTAGGCACAACAAGGGGTAAACATGCATGCTGGATCCATATCTGACCTTGGTTTTCTCATGTGATTAGTTGTTTGGCCGTAATTTGGCAAATACACCAAACCGGTAAAAAAAAATATTGTACATTTTGGTTGATTATGGACAAATAGTAACATGTTAAACGGGTCTGGCGAAAACCAGACATATACAAGACCCGATTGTCTGGATCAAGAAGTCCCATAAATATTCAGTGTTTGGGACCCAGTTACAAGTAGGTCTTCCTTGTCCATTATTTACAGAGCTTCCAAGCTGTGGAATAAACTAAGTAAAGGTATTAAGGAAATAGGTCATTTTAACCATTTTAAGTCTGATTTACGTATGGAGTTGCTCGGCAGGTATGCCTTCAAAACTGATTAAACAAATTTTTCTCAGGTTTTTTTTCTGTAATATTTGTATAATTTTCGTTTGTTATCTTTTGTTGTTTGGGAGTCACGTAAGGTAATGTTTTTGTCATTTTTTTTTTGGTATCGGTACATGGTCTCATTCTCCATATTCTCTCTTCTCTTCTTTTTTTCTTACAAGTTAGCACAGCCTCGCAAGTACCGCTTTTGTTGTGCTATTAAAAACAAAATGTTTAATTTCAATAAAACTGTTCTACTACTACTACTACTACTACATCGAAATCGTTGGTCTTGTTTCAGATGGTCGGGGGTACAGTAAAGTGAAGTAAAAAGTGATCTGTTGTTTTCAGGTGACGGTATGGGGTGACTACGGTCGCATCGAGGGCAAGAAAGTCTTCATGGGCGTTGCTCAAATCATGCTCGACGACCTGGTCCTAAGCAACTTGGTGATTGGCTGGTACAAACTCTTCGGAACCCATTCATTGGTTAGCCTCCCCCCAGTCAGTGGTAAGAGGGGCTCGTTGAACAGCCTCGACTCCATAAGTTAAGGGATGCCAGAACCTGGATGAAAGTCTGTTGATGAAAGACTGTAGTGAAAAAGGAGTGGCTGCTCGTCAGCCCTTGCAATACTTTCGTCTCGACACTGCCCAGTGAAACTCGTGAATGTGAGAGGCAATAACATACGTGAAGCATGGAAATCAGTGTTGTAGGAACTTTAAGTGGTCGAAGCAGCGATTCATACGTTCCGTCGAATACGTTAAGAGTGCAACGGTAACGCTCGGAATGCAACGATCGTCGCAACGTGAGCTGAAAATCAGATATCGATCCTGCAAGGTGGAGGGAGGGTTTCGCGTTTGTGGCTCACATGTGGCGGCACGCCGTAAGTGCCGCCACGTGCCACCACGTCTTTTTGCGAGAAACAAAAACTGACAAGAATCATTTTAGGGGAATGGCTATCAATCAAGGATTCCAGTGAACAGGAGAAGATACATAGTGGTGTAAACCGCGAACGGTTCCGGGCACGTAATGCGTCTGGTCCACCACGTCTTTTTGTGAGAAACAAAAAGCTTGACCAGAATAATTTTTGGGGAATGGCTATCAATCAAGAATTCCAGTGAACATGAGCAGATACATAGTGGTGTAAACCGCGAACGGTTCCGGGCACGTAATGCATCTGGTCCACGACGTCTTTTTGTGAGAAACAAAAAGCTTGACCAGAATAGTTTTGGGGGAACGGCTATCAATCAAGGATTCCAGTGAACAGGAGAAGATACATAGTGGCGTAAACCGCGAACGGCTCCGGACACGTAATGCATCTGGTTTAGGGGAAGTCCCCTGCTCGGGTTGCCCCAGGGTCTCTTGACATCGTGTCTGTTTCAGCTTCTGAGAATAGAACTGCAACACAGTCACTTAGATTTATCGTTAAAGCTGGCGAGATCGAGGGTATGGTCAGAATTTTTATTTGTCTAGTCGTATAAACCTTTTTAGCTGAACTTTGAACTGTGATCTGTACTATTAACCTCTGTATAAAGTGAATGGTACTAATGCGTTGTTGTAAGAATTATTCGATAGTCGATGCGAATTTGTGTATATCACTGAGCCCGCGGGACTGGAATGGAGCTATACCCAGGAAAAAGCAAGCCGTGATTTATTTAGTTGTCTTTCTTTAAGTTTTGCTTTATTTCGGACTTTAACGTGGTTCTTTATATTGCAGCGATTTGTCGTCACTGTTTTTCTATACCTACATTTTTCGGATTTTGTTCAGAGTTGGTACCGTAACGTTTAACAAGCTAGAGGGCTACACTGTAAAAAAAATCTTGCAGTATTTGCTACTGGGATTAATCTTATCTTTATTGAGATAAGATTACCCCTGATTAGGATTAATGTTATCCCAATAGAGATGAAATTAATCCCAGTAGCAAATACTGCATCCTTATTCAGAGAAACTTTTTACAGTATAGCCATCAGCGCTGGAGAAGATCGGTAGCGAAAAGTGGAAACTAACAGGGGCTGAAGAACATTGATGATGAAATGCTCATGTGCCATTGGTTTTAATTCAAGCATTACAGTTAAGATTCCTACCTGCTTGGGTGCTTTGCTAGTTGTACCATACTGATCTTCCCTTGAAATGCCAAAGGGCAAAAGCGCAATTTTATATATACAAGATAATACAAGATAAGATTGAGATAAGATTTGATAAATATTCCTTGAGCCGAAGCTGACTTTGAAACATTTATTCAAATAATGTATACAACAACGGATACGTCAGCTATGATGCTTCGTCAGCGATATTTCGGCTCTTCTTCGCAAGGGTCCAACGTCTTCAACGTCTTCAACGTCTCCAACAATCTTCAGGTCCAACGTCGGGGAAGGAAACAAACCTGTAAAAAATACCTGAAGCTTCTACCGACTATAAATATCTCATTCGGGCAAATTACTTTGAAATACCACTGTAGGGAAAAAACTAGTCCTGAGATTTAATTTTTGACAGGGCCGCTGTTTTTGCTGCACGATTGGCCAGCCGACGTATCCGTTGTATACATTATTTGAATAAAAGATCAGATTTGAATTGCAGAAAAAGCCAACGGCAGTGGCAGATATACAAAAGGTATAATCAAATAAACACAAATAAATAGAAATATGACCCTACCTTTCCCCATGGGCCAATGCTACCTTGCGAAACTTCGGCCAGCCGACGTATCCGTTGTATACATTATTTGAATAAAAGATCAGATTTGAATTGCAGAAAAAGCCAACGGCAGTGGCAGATATACAAAAGGTATAATCAAATAAACACAAATAAATAGAAATATGACCCTACCTTTCCCCATGGGCCAATGCTACCTTGCGAAACTTCGGTAACTGTTTGATTATTACGAAAACAACTCTATCTCATAACGTTAAACACCACTCTTCATTCGGCAACCTTCCATTCCCTTTAGCCTAGTGATATTTCATTTAATGATATTTTTCATTTAAAGGACACCTGAACAATGAAACCATACTTGAACACACCATAGAGAATTCATTTACATACATGGCCACGGAGAGCATTCTTTTCATGAGCGTGACCTTTTCAAAATAGGGATGTTCGTTTCTGGAGGTTTGCACATGCAGACTCCAAGACAAAAAGCGCAGTTCATTCAAATCTTGTACAGCGCTGACCGGATCGTATTCGAAATTCTCCTAGATATACGTTTGGGCTTAACTGGTTAAAAATATTCCAGAAGAAGGGTTGATTGGAGACATTTCTTCATTTCTAAAATTGTTCGGTACTGAAAAAAGGACGGATGCAAATGGAGCAAAAATCATAGCTTGGAAACACTATTTCGTATTTGGATTGGGTTTTCTGCAGGCAATGTTAACGGAAGTCATACAGATAGGAATGATACTTGGTACTCTTCATTCAGGTGTCCTTTAAGAAGTTTATTTGAAAGAGTCAAAGAAATGAGAAAAAGCATAATGCTCTTCCCTTTACACTGTAAAAAAAATAAATCTTGC
The DNA here is from genome assembly GCA_030848855.1 of Branchinecta sandiegonensis. Classification (NCBI taxonomy): domain Eukaryota; kingdom Metazoa; phylum Arthropoda; class Branchiopoda; order Anostraca; family Branchinectidae; genus Branchinecta; species Branchinecta sandiegonensis. The sequence goes on along the minus strand of JAUPMV010000017.1, from coordinate 1,102,402 downwards.
AGTATTTGCTACTGGGATTAATATTGTCTTCACTGTATTCCCAGTAGAGATAAGCTTAATCCCAGTAGCAAAAACTGCAGTTAACTTTAATCCTTACTCGGAGAATTTTTTTTTTACGGTGTAGATGCGAAAGGACATAAGATACATTTAAGAAGATTATCATTCATTACCGGTCGATTAGAGACAGCTAAAAGCTTCATCATTTGGTTGGAGCCCGACTTATGAAATGTGCCAACCGTACCTTCATCGTAGGGGGGAAGTCTATTGACGCTACACTGTAAAGAAAAATCTTGCAGTATTTGCTACTGGCCACCTGGATTAATCTTGTCTCTAAAAAGATAATCTTATCTCTAATTCAGATTAATCTTATCTCAGTAGAGATAAGATAATCCCAGTACCAAATACTGCAGTTAACTTTAATCCTTACTCGGAGAAACTTTTTACAGTGTACTTTCGTGACGTCCAGTAAACCGCAGTAGCAAAACACCGATCGGCAAAATAACTATTTGAATTGTCATGGCGAATTTAAACTAATTTTAACTCATACCTTTTTTATATTGAGACGAATTTGAAGTTTGGCCCTTCGAACTTTCAAGGGAATTACATCATTTGAACCATACACATTATTCCCGAATTCAGCGGCGAGTGGAAACTTATCTGCTGATTTCATTGATTTCAAGATGATTTCTTTATTTTCGTTTCGTGTCCTTTATAACCCGTCTGTTTTTCTTTAAGTGCGGGCAGAAAATAAATAAATAATTCCATTTGCGTCCGAAAAAGAGTGTTATAGCAGTAGCAGGACATGCATCCTGTAAGGATGGACATTGGCCTAACGAGGGATCGATATAACTTGTACCCGATGAAAAATTTATCTCAAAATAGTAGTATGAAGTTGTACGAAAAAGTAGCATGCAGTACTAACTGATGTTACTACATGCTTCTACTTCAAGGCTACTGTGTTACTGCATACTACTGCATACTACTATTAGCAAGAGTGGATGCTACTATGGCAAGACAGGATGCTACTAGATACTACTACTTCAGATTGGACCAGTCTGAGGCACATTAAATTGTAGTATTCGTTGCTATTACATAGTATTACATGCAACTTGTTCGTACAACTATCATACCCCTACGCAGGCTACAAATTTCATCGGGTATCGCCGTACCATGAGGGCTATACCGCCTTTGTTGCAGTTTAAATTGCGGAGTATAGGTTATCGATGCATTCAGCTGGGACAAATAACCATTGGCTAAATGGTCTGCTAGTATTGTAAAGTACTTTCTCGTTATAACATGTGTGAACTTAGTATGCCTGGCCTGTTGTTTCCTATCAGAGTGGGACAGCGCGAATCTGGAATTCACCATTGTTTTGGGGTTCAGCGGTGGAAATTGTGGGATCCGCAGTACTAAACTATCTGGATAGGCCTAAAAAGTTCGGTATGTCGTACGCGAGAGGCCTACCCAGATTAGTGCTAAAAATACGGAATCCTTGATTAGGGCTGTGGAGGAGGATCGACTAAAAAGAGGCACGACATGGCGCAGGAGGCACGAGTAATAAAAATAGATTAATAAGTAGTAGAAGTAGACAAGTAAGTTGGAGTTCGTAACTTAAGAGCCTAAAACAAGACACATTGGAAGATTGGTCCTGCCCCTCACTCTGTAACCTGAAAGGGCCCTTTTAGTTTTCTTGCCTCTTTTTAGTACTCGTGCCTCCTTAGCCTCCTACACTATGCCGTGCCGTGCCGTGCCTCTTTTTAGTCGATCCCCTGTGGAGGTCAAACTTGGTAATACCAAGCATTAGTAGCGTTTTTATCCGAATTCTCCGTTCAGAATTCTCGCTTCTGAATTCTCGACTATCGAACAAATTACCTTTTTGCTCCTCTGACTTCACCATTCTCGCTTTTGACAAAAACTCTGATTTTGCAGCTCGACCGCAACCCGTTATACGTGTTTATGCATGTTGAACAGCCGCACTCTGTTGGCCAATCAGAGAGGAGAACGGAGAGAGGAGAATCGAAAATTCGCCATCGGAGCAACTTCTCGATTCTTCAGAATCGCGAGGCTTTCCCCGTTCTTGATTCTGACAAAAACGCAAGAAAAGGAGAATTCACTTCGTCTGAATAGTCCAAAAACGCGAAATAGGAGAATTCGGATCAAAAACGCAACTGTTGATTTGGGACAGGCAACTCGCTTACGGTATAGCAACGGCCAGTAATTTCCGAATGACAGACTTTTACCATTTCTTAGTAGCTTTTCGATTGTTACAGATTTTATCTATGTATTATGTGGCTCCCCGATTCGCCCAGATTTCAATATGCTCATTACTTTTTTTTTTCATGATTGGACAGTGAACTAGAATTGAATTCCCAGTGAAAATAGTCTTTGAAATGTTGTTATACCGGTGCTCCGCGCTCATATATTGTAACCACTTGAAAAAAAATATCTGGTATTAGGTGCAGGGATGTGTCTGTGTGTTTGGGCCATTTTCGAGGTGGATTTGAAGGTACGCTTGTGGAACATTGCCTTTTTTCTTGCTTTTAAAGTAAAATTGTTCAGATATCGTTAACGCAGAACACATTTTAACGCCGGATATTCCAGTATTTTTTTTTGTCAGAAACCATCGCCCTCTCCTGCTTTCGCTGCTCCTTTTGTGGTATCCGATATATAGCCGTCTCTGTGGGTTTAATAGGCTAAAAGTAGCAGAGATAATTATAGCATACCAAGCTGCGGGACGTTTCAAGAAAGTGAGTAAGTAATTTATTTCTGACCCGCCATTTGAAAAGCGGAGTAGGTAAAATAAAATAAAATAAATAAATAAAACACAACAAATACAATATACAATTTTTCATTCATCGGCCAGAAAAGAATGTAGTGGCATGTGCTGGCTGGGCCCTGTTGTCCATTCAAAAGTGTGATGCTTGCATTTTACTTGGAAACGCTCCGTTAGCATGTGGCTGTATTCATTTATTGATTAATCATTTCATGTACAGACAAAACAGACTATCTATGCCTTTAGGGCGTGTTCCACCCTACTTACTTACTGTAGTACTTACTACTTACTACGCATGACGTCACGAATTCTGGCTTTTACCGTCAAGGCTGGAACGATTTTTGTATTTTCCAGCAGAATACCATGCCACGGGCGAATCCGACCAATCACATTACAGAGATGCGTAGTTACCATGCTTACTACGCTCCCGAGCATGCTAAGCAAATAGTTACTATTAGTTACTCTTTCGATAAGGTTGGAACGGTTAGCGTAGTAACTTTTCGTGAGGTTGGAACGGATATAGTAACTAATAGTTACTAACGTTAGAAGGGTGGAACACGCTCTTAGTGGTTATAACCGACCAGCTCACTAGGGAGTCGTGCTGACAGACGGGCAGACGATCGGAACGACAGACAGATGGACAACTTTTACGAAGTCAGAGGCAGGGGCGTCGCAAGGGCGGGGGGGGGGGGGGGGCAGCCCCCCCCCCCCCCTTTGAGATTCGGTAAAAATTTGGGCCGGAAGCCAAACATTTTATTAAAATTGTTAGGTATTTTTTCGATAGCAGAACTATTCGGTATGTTTAAGGGGATTCGGTAGTTATACACAAATAGGCTATCGGTACAAATCTTTTCTGTATAATGATCGGGATTCGGTATAATTGCCAGTTTTCGGTAGTTATCACGAATTCGGTGAGAGAATTTACTGATATATTTGGTAATTTTTCGAAGCCAGAACTATTCGGTATATTTATAGAGATTCAGTAGTTACACCGAATCCCGAATAAGCTATCGGTTCAAAATTAAGGACGATTCTGGCGATCTCTTGGATTCGCTTTCCGAAAAGCAAAGCGAGAATCCGCCGAGCGCAAGCGGAAAGTAGTTGCGCCTAAGTTGCACTTTTACAACTTCTGTGACTTGCCGAAATCGCTTTCCGCTCGCGAAGTGGATTCGCTTTCGAAGTGCTGGCGGAAACTAGCGGAACGCGAGAACAGCTTTGGAAAGCGAAGCGAGTTTTAGCCGAAGTAAAAAAAACAGCTGGCGCATAAGCTCGAAGAGCTTTCCAGACCGCCAGAATCGCCCTTTATTCGGTATCATGATTGGGATTCGGCAATTTATTCGGTGTGATTGACAAGATTCGGGAGTTACCACGAACCTCGGAACTCTCGGAAGAGGTCGGGTGAAGAATTGGTCACAGACAAAAGGACTAATCTATGATTTCATCGATAGTCCTTACTTTTATTTTGGATCCCAAAAAGAAGATGTAATGATAAATGTTTCGAAAAGTTCGCATTCGGCGCTTTTCGTAATATTCTCTATTTTGTGGAAGGGCGCATCACTTGACTGGAGTTTTAAGCCAGTTTTAGGACTGGGATTTGTGAAACATTAAAAGCTAGAATCTGGATGGAAGTAATTAAATCTGGCAGGAAAAAGCTAACTTACAAAAATCTCGCCTGCGGCGCTCACTTTATGTTATCATGGTTAGTACTGACTAGACTGAAGTAGCTGCTGCTGCCGGAACGTCGCTCCATCCGGTAATTTTCTCTTGGGTATAATAGATAGCAGCTGTTACTGCAATCGTGCCCGACAACATATTCTCCATCCGCCAAAGCGCGGATCGTCTTTCATGCCGCCCTTTAATTTTACTCTTCCTATTTAATCTTTTCTGTTCCACAATTAAAGCTCGAATTCTCAGTTTCTAGGATTCAGCAAATTTTTTGAGAGATTTGCTAAAATTTTGGCTCCAACCCCCCCCCCCCCCCCCCCCCCGTCCCCCAACAGAAATATGCACTTGCGACGCCCCTGGTCATAGATATCCCTCCACTTACGTTTTGGGATCCCAAAAACGGGAAAATTGGTGTCGCTTTAGAATGCATCATGCACTTAATAGATGGAATTTGCTCTGCCTTAAGAAGCTATAAAGGCATTACACGAAAACGTGATGACTGAAGATACGTTAGTCTCGTTTTTTGCCTAAAGAGCTACCACGTCCTTTCTGCGAATTTGACCGTTTTTGGTAGAGGTAAGTCTGGCGACATTCTCTTCAGCAGATTTGATCAGCTCACTTCGGAGCTGCCAATCTCCTTTCTTCGCGGACCTGGGCAGAACGAAGGTGGAAACCAAACCTTAGCTTATTATCTACGGCCCGTGACGTCATGAAAGAAATAGAGAAATTCGATTAAATTGATGTTGCAGAATATATATTTATATCTATATATATAGAGCAGAGATTATAAACACAATCGGACAATCGGTTCCGTTAGTAAATGGAAAATATTGGCTTTTTCGTGAGACGTATTGAGCCATAGGTAATCGGCTAAAGTTTAGTCAACACCGGGAAGAAGGGTTTGGTCAGGAAACAGCCACAAGAGCAGTGAGGAGTAAACGCTTGGTGAAAGAACGGGAAATGAACAAGGCCTTGGAAGACAGGGGACGAGAATCCACACGCCTTGTCGTCTCGCGCGGAAGACACTTTAGCAGAGCAGAATAACACTAGGGAGTACCGCCAAGACATGACAAGATTGACACAGTAGCAGCGATACTAGCACCACTAGCGATAGAGAACGTCCCTACTGAAACTCATTGAGTCGTACACCTGCGCTGGCTCCGATAACTTCACATCCTGAGCGTTGCAAAAGAATGGTACCATGGCCAACCATGGGCTACTCTGCAGTAAAGGAGGGTTTTCATTAGCTCGAAAGCGCCCGAATCATTTTCCAATAATTTTTGCCCTGCTTCCGAAAGTTTCTAAACTGTCCACAACAGTTTTCTCGCCCTGAATCAGTGGAAACCGAAGCAGCTTTCTTGGAAGTGATCCCATGAAGTTAGTGAAGCACTCCATCGAAAGTTGAATGCCTTGGCTTGTCCGGAACTTGAAATGTGGAAAACATGGCAAGCTGATGGATGCTGGATGGATGGCCTGGACATAGTCTATGAAAAAAAGAAAAAAAAAAGAAAAAAAGAATGGTACAGCCTCCATTGTTTCCTTGGTGTATGAAAACCTTGGCTTTACTAGAAATTTCTAAACCCGCAAGTTTGTCTCGCTTTAAATGCCACAAGCATAGTGGGCGGTGATACGAGTATGGTCCAAAAGGCAAAACATGGAAAGCATAGGTCTTGGCGCTACTCCATGGTGTTATTTTGCTCTGTACTTTAGAAGGGATTTTTCGAGCAGCGTGAGCGTGAACTGAAGAAAAAACACGAAAAAGATGTAAAAGACCTCATGACGCTACGTTCAAACAAAATATTTATTTTATTATTGGTTAATCATATATACAGACAGACAAAACGGATAGATAGCTCTTACTTGTCCGGACTAATCAATTAACTACAATGTCCGGTGGTGGTAACGGATTAGTCAGGTGAAACTTTATTCGGTGACACCTCGCTGTCGCTAAAGAAATGAAATTGTTAGCAACGGACTGAAGAAGAGCCCTACCAAGATATCGCAGAATCAAAATTTTCAGCTGACTGGCTAGTTTAGCACAACAACAAACATAATTTGAGTCGACTTGGGGCGAAGGATTACTAATTCTACATTGGCGCATCCTATCAATGACATCTTAAAACAAGATAATAACCGAAGTACACAAATTTACTAAAAATGAAACATTGAGATCAGGGCTCACGGCGAGTCTACCCTCAGAATCAGAACCGTCGCAAGACTCGCCCCTTGTTACATATCACTCAGCTCTGGCCGACTTGAACCAAGTCCCAAAAGGTTACCAAGAAAATGGCCAAATGAACTGGAAAATTAACGAAGACTAAGCAGGCACAGAAGACATCACGGACATCAATACAAGCAGCGACGTCACGACTTCTTACGCAACACAAACGATAATTATGGGGCTTTCACGTATGTAAAGAAACCGGGAAGCAAATTTTATCAAACGAGCAATACCAATAACCACACTGTCAGAAGTTTCATAACAGATAACACAAGATAAATATTCCTTCAGACCAAGCTGACTGCCAATCATATTTTATAGTGCAAAACGAATACGTCAGCTGTATTTTACCAGAGCTATATTTCGGCCCTTCTTGGCAAGGGTCCTCTTCAGGCTCAAAACCGCTCAAGTTGGAAATACGAACTTGTGGGAAAACCGCAACGTAGCTCTAATAAAATCCAGCTGACGTATCCGTTTCGCACTATTCGCAAGATGATACAAGGATCCGCGGGTTACAGCAGATAAGACTTAGGATGTTAGCTATTATGTTTCTCGAACGTTACGCATTAAAAACCACCGAAAAACCGCCGTAAAAGCATCTGTTGACTAATCCAATATCATAATAGTTGCGTTTTCGCTGATACCATGGTATCTGTTACCACGGTAACTAGATCTGCAATTAGTCGTTTTTGCAGTTATCGTGGTATCTGATATACGGTGCTCTGCAAAAACGACTATTGCCGAAATTGCACTTTTCGAAGTCATCCCAAAAGAAAAACAGATGTCCAGTTACATCACTAAGTGCTAAACTTCTTTCTCACAAATCTGACAAAATTTGATGAAGGTGAGATGACTTTTCAGATACCACGGCCAGTTACCACGGTCGGACCGTAGTAACTGCAAAAGCGCCTTTTGACCGTGGTATCAGATACCACGATAACTGCAAAAAACGACTTTAGACCGTGGTAACAGATACCATGGTATCAGCAAAAACGCAACTAATGACAAACAAAAGTCAGCAGATGTTTTATCGGCGACTTTTCGGCTATTTCTGTATTCATAGCGTTTTAACGCATAACGTTTGAAAACATAACAGCTAACATCCGAAGTGTTAGCGTTGAAACCACCTGTTATGAAGCTTCTGACAGTGCACTAGCTTCGCCAAGTATAGAATGACCTAAAGGTAAGACCTGAACAACTACCTTAATCTTCAAATGACCCCTCGCACTATTTACTCTTCAACTTACAGTATTTTAAAATGTTTGAATACTTTAAAACTAGGCTGTGCTTTCTACAAATAACCCACGGTTTTGGCTGTTTTAAGCCTTTTCCGAGACCCGTTGATTTATAGCGAAAACAGGGAATCAATTTACATAACCGGTTTTTCTGATGGAAAAACTTCTCGCAGACAACCGTCGACAGCGTGATACACATCGAAGGTAGCAAAACACGGCAAGTGAGAAAATCAGCGTGGTTTTGTTAGAGGGGTTAGAATGCACCGTTCGAAATTGGGGTCTCCGGGTTTAGAAATATACGGACTGATTATGGAAGTAGTTTGCGTTAGTATTATAGGTAAGACAGGTCCTTTAACGATCCCGGAATTAAAAACAAAATAAATTCAAGACCTACCAGTTTGAAGAAAAACGCAATCTGTGTTAAACTACTCTTGCCCCCCCCCCCCCCATGCATTGACGTGGAAGGAAAGGCGTGGGCCCCTGCGAGCAAGCCAAGGAAAGCCGACAACCCCTCCGCTACCCTAAAATTCCCACAATTTCCCACGAAAACTCCCACTGTAAAGACTTTGCTACAATTGCCCTGGTTGCCAGTACCGACTCGCATATCGGACGTCACGCAAAATAGGAACTGGAATAAAGCGACCCTAGAACTATTGTGGACGACGAGCTGGGATTCCATTCCAACACCGAAAATACGTCCCTCATAAAATCCGATGACGAATTGCCGCCAGAGGCGCTAGAGGAAGAATAACAATCACACGTGAGATCTTGTTATAAGTTACCTGACGGGTGAATAAGCGATTAGGCTTTTGCTTCATATCGAGTCGCGTATTAGCCCCGTGGAAAAGTCAGCCAGCATTCAGCACTGAAGTCGGAAGCCAGGAATGACAAACTTGATGAAGCTTGACAGAGCAGAGTTGGGTAAAGCAAAAAGAGAGGAAGAGGCATTTTAAACCGTTGTAAACACGGTTAGGCTTAAGAGGAACTGAAAATAGCTAAACGATAAAATAGATAAACGTACAGCAAGAAGTAACGTGTCATTGTTTTCTTTACGATAGCGCACCTAGCGGCCAAAAAAGAAATAATCTGAGAGGAATTTTATGAGGGGCGTATTCACTAGAGGAAACGAGACAAGAAGGACTATCCCCTCGCGCAAGCAGTACATCGGTATTATGTTGTTAAAGTCCATGAGTAAGGACCAAGCTGAAAACTGGCATGCCCTTAATCTTCACCTGCATGATAAAAAGCCAAGTGCTAACAAGTCCCACAAAATTCATACCTAACATCCGAAACCTATCAGCGGGAATATGATGTAACTCCACAAACTACTATAAAACAATACCCTCCCCGACCTATGCGCCATCGAAAACGTTCCAGAACAAGACGCCATTCCAAGATGCTGAAGAGGGAATCTGCTCATACAGTTCTACGAAACTCTCTGTCAGAAGCCATAGTAATCAGCACAGATATCTCAGATGGGTCTAAACTGGCAAGTTAGCTAAAATCTGCTCCGGCGATATTTCGGTCCTTCTTGGCAAGGGGACCTTCTCAGGTATTAGCTAGAACAAACGAATCTGCAATGATTTGGCGCTTTGTTCATGGAAGATCGTTCGTTAGTGGATTTTTCTTGTCAGTTTATTATGTTTTTATTCTTCTTCTTCTTTTTTCTCTCCTTTTTTTGATTTGTTTGGTTTGTTCCCCTTCAAGGACCCCTCGCACTATTTACTCTTCAACTTACAGTATTTTAAAATAGTTGAATACTTTAAAACTAGGCTGTGCTTTCAACAAATAACACACGGTTTAGGCTGTTTTAAGCCTTTTCCTAGACCCGTTGACTTGTGGCGAAAACAGGGAACAATTTACATATCTGCTGGAAAAACTTCTCGCAGACAACCGTCGACAGCGTGGTTTTGTAACAGGGGCTAGAATGTACCGTACGAAATTGGGGTCTCTGGATTTATAAATATATGGAGTGATTACGGAAGTAGGTTGCGTAAGTATTATAGGTAAGACAGGTCCTTTAAGACTATATGAATAAAGAATAAGCCCCGCCCATTGCCAGGCCTCATGTTAGGCCTTATGGTGGAGCCATAAAGAGTTAATGGTGTTTATTATTTTTTATGAATAAAACTGAAACTGAAATTGCAGGCTGCAATCATCCTAACAAGGACTTTGCAAAGAGGGGCCGAAATATAGCTGGAGCGAACCTTAGCTGGGTTTTACGTCTACTGCCACCAGATACGATATACAGTCAGCTTCAGCTAACAGTGCTTATCCCACAAAAAATCAACGAAGAAACCCACGAAAATTGGGTTTGTAAAGGCAAATTTTAATCTTCGGTTTCTTGTTGGTTTTCTGCTTTGTTTTAGTTTTCTTGGTTGTTGATCTTCATTCTGGTTTTGGCATTTTTCCTCGAAATTTTCTGTCTGCGCTGAAGAAGGGAGGCGGTTGTCCTCCCTTTTATTTCAGTAAGTAAGTAAGTAAGTAATTTATTTATGACCCGCCATTTTGAAAAGGCGGAGTAAATGAAGAAAATAAAGAAAATAAACAAAACACATAAACACACAGAAAAGACACTTAATTTTTAATCTTTATCGTTGGCCTTTACAAACCCCTTTTTCGGTGGTTTCTTCGTTGATTTTTTGTGATATGTCAGTCCAATGTGGTTTACGAAATTATCTTAGTGCTTATACCGATGTCTCGTTCTTCAGAAGGGGTTTGGATACCGACTGGGCAGCCCCCCACAGACGGACTGCAGCATCCCCTGATCAGCAACGTGAAAGTTGGCCACTATCGTCACCAATCAGTTAAACAGGAATGACATTTTCATTTTTCTAGCAAGTATAACTTAAAGGTACTCTAACGTAATCTAAGGTTTCGATTTTGATACCCAATTTCGGGACTTTCCGAAGTTGGCGAATAGCTCCCCGTCGTTTCTATTATGACAGGGACTTTCATACTAATTGCAGTGGAGGCATTGACGCTAGAAGAGGGGGGACTGTCGTAGATGTGTCTCCCTCGACTTCGGTTCACGTTAGGACCTAAAAGAAAACACGGTTGTTACCAAAACGAACAGCTTCATTAGATGAACTGAACTGCGTGAATCCGCAAAAGTACAAATTTCAAAAAAACTTCGAACAAACGCTCTTTAAATCTCACAACTACAGGCGTGTTCTCGCCGTTCCCCGGGAGAAGGGAACGGCGAAAATAGAGGGAATCACTCCACGCGGACTCCGCGTACAGAAACAGCGAGAAAACGGGGAATGTTTCCAAAATTGTTTTGTTCGAAAAAAAAATATGCAGTTGACGAAATTAGTCTGGATCCACTTTTATTTTTGGTTTTGGTTCTTCTGATTGTTTTTACTTAATTTACTTGCACCAACACCAGCAAAAATTAATTCCCCTCCGAATCTGAAAGGGAGTCCTTTTTGATGATGGTGATTATCATCGGAGCATTCCCCGTCCGTGGGGACTCGCGAGAATATGGGGAGTGAGTCCCCGGGACAAAAAAAACTCGGGGACTCCTCAAGTGGAGTCCTCCCCATTCCCACAGCCGGTGTAAGGGATGAGCTATCAAACGCAGGATAAGCTAGTTATGACAGGTTGCGTTTGGTGATCTCCGGTAAATCCATGAAGGCTGCTATGACCCACTATGAATTAGTTCTTTATTTCTTATACTGATTAGTGGTAAACTGCATTTTGTTGGGTTTGTTTTCTTTCTTTCTTTTGTCTCATACTCTGCCGCTATTGCACTTGTACAGTTTTGGCAAGTAATAAATCTATACCATATCATCATATCACTAACTGAAGAAAATATCTTATATTTCCGGGTGGGGGGCTTCCCGGTTTGGTGTGTAAAAATACTGTATTCAAGCACACGGTACTGCCGATTTAGGACAATGTCGACTTTAAGACAAAAATCTCTCATAAATTGGACAAGCACTGAGGAGTAACATGATTCGTCCACGCAATAATCTTAAATTAACTGAAACACATTACTCAATGAACTGTAGTTCATTCATATATTAAAAATATAATGTACCAACTGCCACCTATTCCTCTAAAAATTCGATCGCCTACAATAAACTGATCACGAGTAAGCGAGAATGCATACACCAAGGGCGTTTTTCCGTGCGGCCCACAAACAGCTTGTGGGTCGATTGTGGCTCGAAAAGAGCGTTTCGGTGGTCTTTTGTGCTGCCCACAAAAGTGTTTCCGCGATCAACAAGATTTGCGTGGCTCGCTTTGTGGCTCGAGCCCGACAAACAACTGCCGAGGTGATTGTCGATTTTGTGGCTCGTTTCTGCGGGAAATTCAAATCTAGCAGCAAAATAATGTCATAACAATACAATTAACTACTTTCTCAAGCACGTAGATGTAAAACTGAGGATTTTTTTTTTGCACAGAATGGTAAGGACTGAAGCCTGAAGTTCTATTTGTTGACATTTTATCTGAATTTATTTTCATTTTCAGAGATTTGAAATTACCACCCCAAAAATAGTCAAAACGGCGTTTCCGCGAGTTTCAACTTGTGGCTCGGCTGTGTGGCACACAATCGTGTTTCCACGGCACACTCTCAGAAGTGTGTGGCCCACAATTGTGTCGCGGAAAAACGCACTAAGAGCCGGCTGACTCGCACAAACAACACAACTCACTTATCATTCATGCTCTCTTGAAAACAACATTTATAATGAACAAAGAAGAACAGACAAAAAACAAGAATAGAAGTTACTTTTGAAATGAACTTTAGTCTCTTGCTCTACAAGTAGTTCATCCGGAAATGTCAGAGTAAAAGTTCTGTCTGAAGTCGAAAAGGGATACAGCGAATCGATAAAGATCGGATAAGATCTTGATCCAGTCATTTCCAGCGTTGACAGTTGGGTAAGAAACATGCTTATATCTATTTTAGTGCTGGCGGGATCTTAGGAACACACAAACATTCGGCATCGTAATAGTTCTTTCCGGGAGTTTGCAGTATCGATACAGGGGAAAGACGGAATGAAAATCTGTTTCCGGGCTCCGATCTACTACCCAGCCGACAGCCCGGCCGGAATCCGGCGACCACTGGAAATTCGGTAGGTATAAGTCAGTATTTCGTTTTGCTAACATCGGTCCAGGGGAATCCGGATAGAGGTAGGGAAATCCGGGAGAAATCCGAGGAGAATCCGGAATCCGGCGACGACTGGAAATTCGGTAGGTATAAGTCAGTATTTCGTTTTGATAATATCGGACCAGGGGAATCCGGATAGAGGTAGGGAAATCCGGGGGAAATCCTAGGGGAATCCGGAATCCGGCAACGACTGGAAATTCTGTAGGTATAAGTCAGTATTTTGTTTTGCTACTATCGGTCCAGGGGAAAAGAAATCCAACTTTTTGTTTCGTTTTACTATCAGATACAGAGATTAGAGACAGAATCTGGTGTACACGATTATCTCGAAAATATCAAACCTCTCGGTGCTATTCGTGTTTCGAACAGGATCCGGCGACAGAATGGAAAGCTAGAAGGGGGCGGGGAGATTTTTTGACGTCATTTACTTCCTTTGGCCATTTTCCTGTAACAAGTGCCAAATGAGCTCATGGCTCTTGTTCTTTAACCATACTGTCCGGTTACAAAAAGAAAGCAATACTCTTGATGACTAACTCTCCTTGCCGATGCAAAATCGCCGGGTACCTAGCGGAAGAGCCAGAAGCGGTATCACAGCTGCTCTCGAAGATCGGCGTGATTGTTTGACACAGGATTTGGAGTTGATGAGTTTGAGTCGTTAGTGACTATCACGCAAATGATGGAATACTATAATCTTTAAGATCCGCTTATTATAATGAATAAAAAACTTCAACGGGTTGTATCAAATTTTTCAGGTCTCCAACATAACCTGTGCAGGTTTTTTCGTGAATGATATTTTTTTTTATTTTTTTTTCTCAATTTGTTAGTTATAATTAAATTGTAGATACGTTTTAAGTATTTTCGGCAGTATAGTTAGGCAGGCAGTTCATGAGTTATAGTGTTTTAGCCGAAATTTGTCAGTGTATATTAATTTTTTTTTACTCGCTATCTTTGGCGGAAATAAAATATTGATTGATTGATTGAGACGATTTCTCGTTCTTCCTGAGGATCACTGGTGTGTTTTGGACTTAGTCATATAGAGTATTCTTGGGATGCGTTTCTCTGTCCACTACTAGTCTAAATGTCTACAAAAAAGTCAAGAAAGTCAGTCTACCGCAAGCTATAAGCGAAAGTAAGAAAAAAAGATCCCAGTTACAAGGTGCAACGACAGCGGTTCAAGCAACATTTAGTCTTACTGTATGGCAGTCTCATGGTCGGGCTGAAGAATCGAGTCAGGTCTGGAGTAGTCGCTTCGGCCACCAACCTTTGAACCTTGTCTCGGACGGTTCGGTCCTGTTTCAAAAATTTTAATTAGTACTAAATACTATGAGATTGTCGAAGCTTTTCCAAAACGTCCTCAAATCCAGGGCCGCATCAATCTCCTAAGCGATTCAGTCGTTCACCAGCATCCCCACTGCCAACGTTTGATACGTGTTTGCGCATCCTTCTGATATGCGTTACGATAACATATCTGTTGTGATCATTTTAAGTGTTATGTTTCAAGATAAAACTTATGTTGTGACCATCTCAGTGTTAAGTTTCGCGAAAAATAACATTTAAAAGGTCATAACAGATATACTCTTATAAGGTTTAACATACGGATGCGCCAACTTATGTTATCCATTAGTCAACTTCTGACAGTACAGGTACACTATCTGCCTTCCAAGAAATGTTGCACTAAAATATTGGAAACCAGTCATATCCACACATTAGTGTGCATTATGAGACATAAGTTACACGGGTAGCAACAGAAACCGCTCCCGCAATCTATAATACAGAAAAATAGAGTGACGTTGGATAGCTAGTGTGCCAGATAAGAAGGATTAGTGTGCATTATGAGACATAAGTTACTCGGGTAGCAGCAGGAACCGCTCCCGCAATCTTAATACAGAATAATAGAGTGACGTTGGATAGTTAGTGTGCCAGACAAGAAGGATTAGTGTGCATTATGAGACATAAGTTACTCGGGTAGCAACAGGAACCGCTTCCGCAATCTATAATACAGAATAATAGAGTGACGTTGGATAGTTAGTGTGCCAGACAAGAAGGATTAGTGTGCATTATGAGACATAAGTTACTCGGGTAGCAACAGGAACCACTCCCGCAATCTTAATACAGAATAATAGAGGGACGTTAGATAGTTAGTGTGCCAGACAAGAAGGATTAGTGTGCATTATGGACATAAGTTACACGGGTAGCAACAGGAACCGCTCCCGCAATCTATAATACAGAATAATAGAGTGACGTTAGATAGTTAGTGTGCCAGACAAGAAGATGAACCGAGTAAATTAATGGTTTAGATGAAAACAGAGTATATCCGGGAATTCCTTGATGAGCAGAAACTAGGCACCTACCCTGGAACCCCGTCCGACGTTGGGTAGCCTGGCGACAGGCTAGAGCTCCCACAAAACCAGCGTTAGGGCTCAAACATTCTAAGCTTAGACATCCAGAAAGGGCTTGCGCTTCATATGATTTAAGCTGCTTTCACATTGACGCGTTTGCCTTTCACACTGAGCTACGCAAGCCTTGCCTTGCGACGACGCAATGCGGAGCTTGCGCTTAAAAAGTTGACGCAACGCAAGAATAGAACTGAGCTCTATTTTTACGTTGCGTCCGACGCGTACGCATCAGATTTTTCAATTTGTTGTTCACTGAACTGGAAGTTTTTGAAGAAAAATTAGTTCAAGAGGGACCTGGACTATATGATAAAAAGGTTTCTGACTATCACAACAAGACTTTCATTAATAATACATGGTTATCAATTTGTGAAATCATCAACAAGGAGTTTAGCAAGAGCATGACTGGTAAGTTGACCCTACTTTGTATCACATTACAGTTAATTGGACCTTGTCTCCTTCAAGTAGCAAATAGAATAATAAAAAATTACCTATAAACATTCTACAAACTGTCTGAATTTGCCTACAGTCTCCATGTTCAGTCCAGGCATCATTTTAAGTCTTCATCAGAACTAGCCATTTTCTGAAAACTCGACGCATAAGCCTTCACGGTATGAAAGGTCCGACGCAAGACAGACGCAACGCTGACTCTACGTAAGCGCAAGGCAAGCCGCTTGCGTTCTCAGTGTGAAAGCCGCATTAAGCGACCGACCTCTCTACCTTTGCTTGGGGTCACTTTTTAACTCTGCCTGAAAAGTTGTCTAGAAATAATTGCTTTGCTCATGGAGTTCCAATTATTTTTCGTTAGGTCTCAGTATGACAAAAATTAATTTTACATCTGTAAAAAGCAGACGAGTTAAACTTCTGCGCACAGCAACATCTCCTTTTCACTGTTGCTGCGATGGCCAACACATATCGTATAAGGAGGAGACCATCGATAAAATACCATCGTTAATTCATGTATGGCACATCCTTGTTTGTTTTTTGATCAAGCTATATGGCGTATTAGGATACAGTCGGAGTGGGAACACATCGTCGCCGCCGCAAACTTCAGCGATGACTGGAGACCAGCGCACGACGTTATCCACTGCTTCCTGGCCGAAGATTGAAAATTAAGTTTCTTTTTCTGTGTGTTTATGTGTTTTATTTATTTTCTTCATTTAATCCGCTTTTTCAAAATGGCGGGTCATAAATAAATTACTTACTTAAGATGCCCAGGGCGCCTCTGGCGGCACGGCAGGATCTAAGTTCCAAGGTAAGTGGTAAGATGAATGAGTCGTTTAGTGGATGATATTAGCGGAATTTTTTTTTTCATTTACATACTGGATACTTACTCGAAGTGTGTTATATTTTTCTACCCTTGTATTAACCATGGCCCATTCGATCTATCTATGCTAGTGGCCGGTCCTTGTCGATAGTTACGAATACTGTATCGTGGGGCCCTTGAACCACATGCTTCAAGGATAAATGGCTTTTTTAAGAGAAAGATGAGTTGCGTTTTTGCAGATACCATGGTATCTGATACCACGGTCGAAAGTCGTTTTCGCAGTTATCGTGGTATCTGATACCACAGTCAAAAGGCGTTTATGTAGTTATCGTGGTATCTGATATTCACATACCACGGTCTGACCGTGTTAACTGATATCTGAAAAGTGATGTCACTTTCATCAAATTTTGTCAAATTGATGACAAAGAAGTTTAGCCCTTACTGCTGTAACTGGATATCAGTTTTTCTTTTGGATGACTTGGAAAAGTGCAATTTCGGCAATAGTCGTTTTTGCAGAGCGACCGTGTATCAGATACCACGACAACTGCAAAAACGAATAACTGCAGATTCAGTTACCGCAAAAACAGATACTATGGTATCTGCAAAAACCCAACTATGGAAATACTATTCAAATGACACTGTACATCGGGCGGAATCGCTGATGCTTGTAGCCCGCTCCTATCTGACAACAGCAGTGGCTTACGACCCATTTTCGAAGGCCCCTTGGTGGTTCAGCTGGTAGCGCATCGCTACTGTAAAGCAAAGTTCGCAGGTTCAATCCGGCTCGACGAAAAATTTTGTCTTTTAGTACTTATAATGCTTACCTAAATATGAGAGGAGTACTGGCAAAAAGATAAGCCCGTGGGCTGCTCCAATGAGGACGATAAGTAGGTACATCCTGAAGTAGAAAATCTGGAAAATCTGGGACTTGGCGAACGCCAGAACAACGATTCCACCGAACTTTGTGAGGGTGATCCCGGACAAGACCTGTGAAAGTCAAAGTGATTAACCAATCCAACTCTTTGTCTACGAATAATGCAATCCGAAAAAAAGCTCCAGCTCAAACCTAACTAATGAACGAACTGCAATGGCTAAAGAGACATGTGGAAAGGAGGTGTATACCAGCCAGTCGGTAAATACCTTGACCCCCCTCCCCCCCCAAACATTTTGGCTATTAACGCCTCTGTCTGCAGAAACCCCCCTGACATGGGGAGCGAACTACGGGTGTATATTAAATCTTCCTTTTCCTAGCTCTATCCAAGCGTTGTACCCACCTAAACCTCGCCTTGTAATTGACATTTTTCCACTCCTCTGGGTACAATCTTGTATGGCCTTTCGGCTCAAAAAACAAGCTTTATTGTTATTATTATTATAAGGACGGATGAACTAAGAAAGACTTGAGTCTGTAAGTTTTAGGAGATATTGCTTACCGACTGGGAGCAGGAGAAAAAACATAGGCAGTGCTAGGGAAGGTACTGGTCCCCACTTTTGCAATGTGCTCAGATATGAACGAGTGGTGGTGGATCTGATGCTAGCTAGATGAGCTGAGGTGGGATGTATTCGGTGAATGTGTGAAGAGTTGGGAATGGGTGTGAAATAGGATTGAACGCAAAAGCTTGTTTGATATTAGGAAACTGCCAAAAATCCGCAGGCTGGCATAAGTCCATGGTAGACAGTTCCACCTAAACATCATGTTATCGATGTGCGTTTTGAGTGAATGTTATCGGGGTGATACGTGCGATTCACAGTTTTAACGGGTTAAGTTATTATCAAGTGCAGTATAAATAGAAAAATACAATCAAACTGACTCTTCCCACTAAAACAATTGTCAAGGAGCAATAGTATTCATACTCAGTCAGTAGGTAGTGTAGCACATAAAATTATGTAAAATCCGGGAAGAGAACAACACAATAAAGAAGGGAGGGATCAATCGTTGTGGAAAAAGGGGGACACATTCTTAGTTGCAACAAGTCGAGCTTTAACTTCAAATTTCTTGTAAAATCCGGGAAGAGAACAACATAATAAAGATATGTCGTTGTGAAAAAATGAGGACACATCATGGAGACCAGACGATTCACTATATACTAAGTTCTTTCTCAGCTACAATATGTCGTTCTTTAACATCAAATTTCCTACGCAAGATTAAATGGGTAAACCAAGTTTAAAAAAACGCAATACTGAAAGACAGAGTAGTACAAGCAAAGCAGAAAGGCGGATGCTTACCGAACTTCCCATTTTTACCAATGACTCCTTGGCTCGGGATAGTCGCGTGTCTTCCCCTGAGACAGCGAAAGATCTGACAATGTGTGCGCAGAACTCTACAGAGATACCAACGGCCTATAAAGTGGAAAGTTAAAGCACAACTGAAAGGAACAACTCAACATTCCTTTCAATGTTGTCTCTCGTGTACGCTCTAACACACAGATCAATTATCCCGCGGAAAATACTGGCGCAGTTATGAACCATTCCCACAAACCTAAGTTGACACCGGTTTTGAAAACCGATTGTCTGAGAGCAATAACAGTTTAAACCATAAAGTTTTGTCTCGAAACATAACACTTGACACAAGGATGAGCGAACATGTGTTACCTGTTATTAAACTTCTGAGAGTGTACTATCAGTTTGGTAAAGTTCACACCTTTCTACCGGGCGTTGGCCATGGCTCCGATCTGTTGAAAGTTATAATTTGACGAATATGATTATTTTCGTTTTTATATAGCTTCATCTGTGATTAAGTACGCTATTTGGCATTGTGCCACGATTTGTACTTATGTTTTAAATAAATCAATCAATCAAAAGTATATTAAATTAAACAGTGGAGGCGGCAATACATAGTTTTTTATTCACATTGAAGAACAGGACAAACCCCGAGCAACGTGTTCGGGGTTTGTCCGTTCATTCCCGGTTAAAACTGAACAAAAAACGGGTTCCGTGAGGTTGACAAGTATTGCTACTTTGATACGCGTTGGTCTGAAGATCAGTTCATTTTATTAGGCACCCTGCTAGAATTCCAAATTCCAATGAACTAACTCTCATGGACACCTCCCTCGCATCTTCTTAAGGACTTTTCCTCTCACATTAGATGAGATTAGAGGATTCCCCGCGTTTTTGTTTGTCCCGGGGACTCACTCCCCGTATTCTCGCGAGTCACCACGGACGGGGAATGCTCCCACTATCATCACCATCATCAAAAATGACTCCCTTTCAGATTCAGTAATTAAAAACCATCAGAATAAACAAAACAAAAATAAAGTGGATCCATACTAATTTCGTCAACTGCACATTTTTTTTTCGAACAAAATCCATTTTGGAAGCATTCCCTGTGTTCTCGTTGTTTTCCTAGGCGGAGTCCGCCACTCCCTCTATTCTCGCAGTTCCCTTTGATTCCCCGACAAGTCCTCGGGGGACGGCGAAAATACGCCTATAGGGACGCATACACTTGTGAAGGCTGACGTCCTTAAAAACTTAATTTCGGGGAATGTAAAATGTAAAAGTTCGTTGTGGGGAACGTTCACTTTTGAAGATACGGGATCCACTTCTGGTACCATTACCGGTAGGTTGGTGGCGTTCGAAGATCTGGGATCCGACTTTTGGTATTAAATGACTAAACGGTCTACTCACCATAACTAGATTGACCAGTGAAACCGCATTAAGGCTGATTCCCCAGAAGTACATGGCACCCAGTAAGTCAATAACTATCATAGCTATGACAGCCATGATCACACACGAGGAGTGTATATCAAGACCAAGTAGTAGGAGGGTGGCAACAAAGATGGCGGCACCAGAAATTGTCAGACTGGTAATGACGTCTGTCCACATAGTGAGATACTGCTCGTAGAACACGTAGAAAATGCTAAAAATGGATAAGATTCACAATGATAAAACAGGACATCAAACATCATATCTCATAAATGTATCTGCTTGAAAATATTTTACATGGTTTTGCTTGGCAAAATTCTCGTGACCATAATTAAAATATGTCGCCATGTTTGATGCGCCCTACGATTTAAAACAAATGGCAGGTGGAGAAAGTTCAAGGGGGATCGAGAGCGTCCTCATTTATTTTCTGCTTCTCCCGTGACAAGTGCCATCTGAGCTCATAGCTCTTGTTTGTTTCAATCACTGAACTGTTCGACTGCGTACTGACGTCTTATGTTACATGTCTAGCAAGAAGACATGTACAAATATTTGTTTTTCTTATTTATTACCGTGGGAAATGTTTTAGAACTAAGATGGAATGACCCTTTTCGCTTTGAGGATTATTTTTTACATTTCTTGCAGTTGACCATACTTCATTCGTTACTTCTTTACACTACTTCCTATCGTTGTTTTAATTTTTTTTATCTTAGCCTACTATTTTCATCCTTTTCTAACTATTTTAATATTTTCGTTTTAATTATTTTATACTTTAATGACCTAAACAAATTCTGATCGACCAAAAAAAAAAGTGATCATCTACAGTAACTGAACAACGAGTAATCAGTATCGCTTGCTGATATTTGTCCCAATACTTCGGTACTGAGAAATCGCCGTCCACGGGTGGGTTGACAGAATGTGCCCTTCTGTAACATCTACAAGCTGTTGCGGACATAAGGCCTTTTTCCGCGACGCAATGGTGGGCCAAACACTTCTGAGTGTTTGTCGCGGAAACACGATTGTGTGCCACACAGTCGAGCCACTAGTTGAAAGTCGCGGAAACGCCGATTTGTCTATTTGGTGGTAATTTCAAATATCGGAAAATAAAAAAAAAATCATGTAAAATCTCAATAAATAGAACTCCAGACTTATTTCCTTAGCATTCTGTCCATAAAGTATCCTCAGTGTCTATATACTTGAAAAAGTAGTTAGATTTATTGTTTAGACACTATTTTGCTGCTTAATTTGAATTTCCCGCCAGAATCGAGCCACAAAATCGACAATCACCTCGCCAGTTGTTTGTCGAATTTGAGCCACAAAGCGAGCCACGAAAATCTTGTTGGTCGCGGAAACACACTTGTGGGCCGCACAAAAGGTCGCGGAAAAACACTTTTCGAGCCACAATCGACCCACAAACTGTTTGTGGGAGCACGGAAAAACGCCTATAGTTTCGCGCCAACAAAGCTTGGGTACTAAGGCCGACTCGCCCGCAACGTCCGGTAAGTAATCACGAAGTATCGAAGCAATTCTCTTGAATTACTCCTTCTCTATGACTCGCAAAAGCGCAAGTCTGTGGAAGAATTCCTGCTGCATGAAAGTTTGTTGCTCGGGAGGGTTATATGGATATCGCTTTTATTCTTTTTGAATTATCATGGTGAAATCCAAATTTTTCGAAATCGTCATATATACAACTAAACACTGATAGATAAATATGTCAATATGAATATGAATGAATGAATGAATGAATTTATTACGTGCAACCTAGTAAAAGGCATTTGCACAGTACATACAGAAAAAAAGGTAAATTAACGCTTAACAATAAATACAGAGGGTATAAAATCTACAGCGACAGCAAAAGATAAATACACGCAAAACAAGAAATACACAACCAAACACGAAAAGAACAACAAATTTACTGCATTAGCTGGCGCATTGGGCAATGGGCAGGAAGGCGGTTGAATGATGGCAGAAGATGTTCTCTTATTTCTTTTAGCTTGACAGTTGGGTCCAAGACAAAAAACCTCTCCATGATTCGATGATTGCGCATGCGACGAGGAAGGTACAGAAGAAAACGGAGATATTTGAAAAAACATGAACGCATTCGACTGGTATCTTTTTTCCTCAGAATCGGGTACAGACCAGCGAGGAAAAGCACAGAGGAGGAGACCTCGAGACCTCGTCGGTTGTATCTGGCTCTGTTTGGAACAATTTTCCGATAGCCCATCCTCGTCGCATTTGCTGTTGATAGAACAGCTGGTTCGCACATTTTTTTTAAGGTTGTTGAAACTGAAATTCCCAACCACTTGATTGAGGTTCGTGGTTGCAGAAGGCTGTTTGTGACTTCAAGGGTAGAAGAAGAACCTTTAGGAGGACTAAAACAAAGATATTGATATATGTCAACGTCATATACAAAAATAAACACTAAATAAAACTTCTTTTCATACCGTCCATGGTCACATTTTAGGTGTTAGAGTTTTTGGATCACCACTGAGGCCGCTCTTGCAGGTCGTTCGCGAGTTCAAGAATCGTGTGGCTGCTCACTGGAATAGCCTTCCGGAGGAAACGGCCAATTGCCAGTCACTCAACATGTTCAAGAGTCATATCGACGGAATGTTCAGGAAGAAATGTTTAAGCTTAACAGTTTTAAGCGAATTTTGTAGAGGTTTTGTGGCCTGATTTTTAGCAATATATTATTATATTGGTATCGAATGGTGGCAGAAGAATAGACGTATGGATAGGGTGCTCAAGCATTTTCTTTACCAAGCCATGCACACTTTCAACCTACGGGACTCAATGGGTCTACAGATGGTAAACTGATGAAGATTTTTCTCCCTTATCATTCTCCCTGGTACAATTGCTAACTAAACAAGGCCAAAACTTGTTATACTTCCTCCTGGTTATTAGTTGTCTATCGAAGTGTAATAAAATGCTATTATTACGACAAGATCATCCGGGACGACTTTTCTTACGGATTAAAATAGTCTCATACCTGTAGGGGAAAACCTGGTGAGGTCCGTTTGGATCCCCACCGTTGAGCATGAGACTAATGTTGTCCGCGACCATCCGAGCGGCAGCCATACCATTATAGTAATCGGCGGATGTCTTCATGATGGAATGATAGGTCTGAAGGTAACTACTCCTGATAACTATGTGGTTGTCATACACTTCCCGCTGAACAGCCTATGGAAAAAAGGAAAAGATGACGCGACGTTGCATATGCGTTTATCTTGAGTTGCGTAAAGGCTGTGTAGCGTATCTTTCACCCCTGCGCGAGAAGCTTTCACGCTGGATATCGTAGCATAACTAAATTCAGTTTGTTACAAGTAATAAATAACACATATATAAGTAACAAACACACAGTACAATTCAGCATTGAAAACCAAAGTAAAAAAGGGCACAAATGAGTTTCATAACGATTTGTCCGGACTTTAGGGGATTATAGTTTATTTTGCAGCCGGATTTGATTATTTGGAGGGGCTGTTTCCGGCAACAGTGACCGGTGGTTCGTACGGGCGCGGACAAATTTGCCAACCTGCAAAAATCAGGTGTTCAAGCAGGACTTTAAACGGTTGTAAATTCAGTTTTGCAAGGGCTTGTTCGTTCAAGTTGCTTTTGATTGTTCAATTACATAATTACGATTTGCATGACGACACATCAAATGTTCAGCTTCATCGGTAATGGTATTTTGAAAATAACTGGGCTGAGAGCTTGGTCACACTGGGCTCAAAAAGCCGCCTATTCGACAAACAACTGAAAATCCCTAGGGGCGTGGGATTTGATTGATTGATTTGATGAGTAGACTGCAATTATGGGTCAATTAGGGTTCCTGTTTATCACAGTTTTACACGCTGTTTTGCTCTAATTGATCTCCTGAATTTAAAACGACAATATTCAGAATTAGCTGTTTTTGTTGTTTTTTTTTGCAACCCCAAAAGCCAGGAAATGAGCCAAGTCTGATCAAGTTCTGAACGGAACTACACTTACCGTTCCATAGGAAGCATGACCTGCTTTTGGACATTCCGTGCCAGGGTTATCGT
Organism: Branchinecta sandiegonensis; assembly: GCA_030848855.1. Taxonomy (NCBI): domain Eukaryota; kingdom Metazoa; phylum Arthropoda; class Branchiopoda; order Anostraca; family Branchinectidae; genus Branchinecta; species Branchinecta sandiegonensis. The sequence goes on along the minus strand of JAUPMV010000017.1, from coordinate 1,078,068 downwards.
TCAAGAAGAATTCTAGATATTTGTCGAAAGTTTCCTGAGTTGGCCATTGCTTGTTATCAATGGTGATGAAAGTGGGTTCGCACTTCTCGCAGTTGAACTGGTCTGAAAGGAAACAAACATTACTACAAAGTCTCAATTCAACTCAATTCACTTTATTCGAAAAACATGCGACGGACAGAGCCGATTATTAGGTTTTTTTTTTTTGTCATAAAATAAACATGTATGTCAATCGACGAGCCAAAATTAACATCCACAAAAGTACAATATATCCAATTAATAACTATTTTGCAGACTAAAAAATCCACCCGGCATTAAACATCTTCACACGAGGACACAAAACTAAGCTCATATCGAGCATGTGACGCAGTCACAGGTTGAAGTTTTGGTACAGGCTTTGCAATGGCCTTACCCGATCCGGTACAGCCTCTGCAATGGCCTTACCCGATCCGGTTCATGTTGGGGCGGGAGGATATTTCGGTGTCTCAAAGACACTTTGCCACCCATACCTCAGTAAACGAACATTTGTGACGCAGCATCGAAATGTTCAACATATTACTATTTTAGTTGCTTTTCAGTAAGTACCATAGTATTTTATATTTGACAGTGCAAAAGGGATGCGTCAGCCACATTTTAATGGAGCTATATTTCGGCCCTTCTTGGCATGGGTCCTCTTCAGGCTCAAGCTGGAAAATGAACACGGATACGTCAGCTGAATTTTATTAGAGCTATATTTCGGCCCTTCTTGGCAAGGGTCATCTTCAGGCTCAAAACCGCTCAAGTTGGAAATACGAACTTGTGGGAAAAAAAATATACTAGTCTCTTGTGTTGGTGAAAGTGAGATGACTTTTCAGGTACCACGGTAACTGGCCGGATACTCGTAAATGCGAAAACGACCTTTGACCGTGGTATTAGATCTGCAAAAACGCTATCAGATACCATAGTATCTGCAAAAACGCAACTGTTATTTATACAGACAATCCTTCAACATGGACAGTACAAAATCGGAAACAAAAATATATCAATCGCGAAATTTTGCTGGCGCGCGACATACTTGTGTGAACTACAGTGATTTCAGAGGGAGCAGATGAGCGCAGATAAGTCTATATTTTATTTTACAGTTTGTTCAGTGTATTACTATAATTGTGTACAGTTATAATAGAATCAATACAGTTTGCTGACATTATGAAACATGGTTATCATTTCGCAGTGACCGAGGATCCATCCGTCCGGCCTAAGCTTCCATTTTAGGTCTCTAACCTCCGCGGATCTCTACCATTGCAAAGGCACTCCGGTTTAACAAAGTTGGAAACCCCCAGTTACCAATCTCACGATATGGAACGTTATAAAAAGCACTGAACGGCTTACCTCCCGTCTGAGAGCTGCAGAACGAGCCATTTGGGTAAACGTAACAACAACCACTGTAGTCGCCTTGATGATTGATCCAATCGTAGAAATCGTCAAGCCAAGAACCAGACGGTGCAGCGATGTAGGTTCTGGAAGGGAAATGGTGGAATCGGTGCCACTCGAACAGCTTCGTTAAAGTTGAACTGAAAAGCCAGCTTATTTTTGTATTATTTAACTGAATACACTGCGTTATTTGGATTGTGTTAAGGATTTTTTTTTTTTTTCTGTAGAATGACGTTCAGAATATCTACCGTCGTCCTCACTACGCAAATTTCTACCATGACTCAGAAAAACTGAATCTCAATACATACAAGGCGTTTCAGTGGCCAGAGATTAGCTTACGGAAGGTAGCTCACTGCGTGAACACCTGTTTTTCGTAAATCGTTTTCGTCGAGCATACAAAACAGATACAAGCACATAGAGCATACGAAGCAGACAAGGAAATTACACTATTTGAAAACTGATTATTCGTGAATAGCGGAGCAACAGTAACACATTTTCGCCGGGCTTTCAAGCTCTTTAAGTAAATAAGTTATGGGTAACTAAATTGTCCTATCTAAGCCCTTTTCAGTTAAACTTTAATAACTGCAATGATAACGATCGATTTTAATTTTTTACACAGACCATCAATGTTACTCCTGATTAGGAAGAGGGAAAAAAATGGGATCCACTCCATCCCGGATGAAGGGTCCTCTTACCGAACTAGTGACAGGACGTATAGCACTTTTAAAGTCCGTATCAAACCTGGACCCAAAAGTCCTAAGCCTTACTTGATCCTTACTTGACACAATCCTAGGTCATCACATTCTCGTCTAAATAGCAATCAATTCAGAGCAAAAACGTAAATAAAAACGGCAGGAGACACTGAAAATATTCCAAAGGACGAACTTACTACATGTTGATACTGAAAGGAACCGTCAGTGGGTTCCATGCGCAATATGCTCCCGACGACTGTCCGCGTATTATGCTATGTAAAACCGGTTTTATGAACCTTGCCAAGTTTTAGCTAGAAGTCAATGGTTCGGAAAAAGGGTCAAAACAGCCAAAGCCATGGATAATTTTTTAAAAGAAGAGCTTAGTTTCACAGTATTCAGACAGTTTTGAATACTGGTACATAAACAGTTTATGGTGCGAGGTATGCTATAACTTATCACAAATATTACATTGCTAATTGTTCGATATTATTCAATATGCTCATGGAGGGAAATTAAGAACCCAGGAGTCTCCGAATGGCGTCCAGCAAAGGTTTTGGCCACCTGAGAGCAGCAACCTGAAGTAAGGGAATGAATGTGCGTTTTTGTTCAGTATGTACTGGACTTTCAAGGAGAGCAAAATAACACTAAGGAGTATCGCCAAGACTTAAGAAAATTGACACACTCTTGAATAGCAGCGATACTAGCACCAATAGTGATAGAGAACGTCCCGACTGAAACGCATTCAGTCGTTCACCAGCGCTGGCTCCGATAACTTCATATCCTAAACATGGCAAAAAACATACGCAGTCTCCATTGTTTCCTTGGTGTGTGCAGACCCCACATTTGCTTTACTAGAAATGTCTATACCCGCAAGTTTGTCTCGTTTTAAATGCCGGAAGCGTAATGGACGAGCGCTACGAGTATAGCCCGTTTGCAAAGCATGGAAAGAATAGGTCTTGGCGCTACTCCCTAGTGTTATTTTGCTCTGCTTTCAACGAAGGACGGGTGGCTGGTATCGCGATATACATAGACGAGTCGGTTTGAACCAGAATTGGCGTACTTTCGGGGCCCTTTTACTGTAATTTACTTAACCCCTTTTACCCCCTTTAAAGGGCCCTTTTACCCCTTTTAAAGGGCCCATTTACTTAAATCGAGGTCGCTGTGTTTCCGCGCAAATATACTGATTAGAAAATTCTCTTCATGTGAGGAAGACATAAAATCTTTTCTTTTCAGGGCCTACAGCACTCCCGTTTACTGCCTGGCCCTTGTGACCAGCATCTCTGGGGAAACTGACCGGTCTTTTCGGATTCTCTATAACAATGCTTTCAGGTGGCTGCATGGTCTGCCTAGACACTGAAGTGCTTCTGGTATGTTTGTGGTGGAGGGACTTCCTTCTTTTCCTGAACTAAGGAGGCGAGACATTCTTTCTTTGCAGAACAGGATTCTCAGGTCGTCTAATCCACTTGTGCGGGCTGCATCTGCCCCGCTTTTGAGGTTGTCTCTGCCTGTGTGGCTCGAATGGGAGCGGTCTCAGCGGACGCCCCAGGTTCCACCTGGAGCCCGTTCGAGTCGATTGTTTTAGTTTAGTGTACTGTTTGTTTTGAATCTCTTATTTTTGTTTTTTATGGTTTTCAAAAACCGTTAAATAAAGGAAATTGAAACTGAAATACTTAGTTGCATAAAGATTGAAAACGCGCGCTCTAGTTTACCGGAATCGGGGTAGTCGGCAGGAGACCTTCCCCATTCTTCTGATGTTCTACTGTACTCGTCACGTGGTCCTGCACGTGATTTTACCCGAGCAGGGGAAGCGCGCGTTTGTTTATAGGGCATTTGATCACGCTTCCTCTACGCCGTGCTAACTAGCGCTGATGATGGTAATGAAACGGTCGAAACTATTTACCTGTTGGCTATCTTAGAGGAGAGGTAAAGCTGTGTTACCACCGAGTCGACATCACAGCCAGCGGATCCGCAAATTCGTCTTTGGACCTCCACCGCTGACATGTTAAGGCCACTGTCTTTTATCACGAAATACAAAGGAGCGCCAACAGCTAAGTACGTCTTCAGGAACTGTAAGATAAAGTTATAAAAAGGCCTGTTAGATAAACTGAATCAATTCTGAAAGAGGCCGCTGTCTTTGATGACAAAATATAAAGGAGCCGACAGCTAAGCGCCTGTCAAGGATTTGTAGAAGATAGTAATTGCGTTTTTGATCCGAATTTTCCTCGCGATTTTCCTCGCAATTTTCGCATTTCGCGTTTTTGGACTATTCAGATAAAGCAAATTCTCCTTTTCTTGCGTTTTTTGTCAGAATCGAGACGAGGAAAGCCTCGCGATTCTGCAGAATCGAGAAGTTGCTCCGATGGCGAATTCTCGATTCTCCTCTCTCTGTTCTCCTCCCTGATTGGTCAACAGAGTGCGGGTATTCAATATGCATAGACACGTATACCGGGTTGCGGACGAGCTGCAAAATTAGTGTTTTTGTCCAAAGCGAGAATGGTGAAGCCAGAGGAGCAAAACCGGTAATTTGTACGAGAATCGAAAATTCGGAAGCGAGAATTCAGAACGGAGAATTCGGATCAAAACTGCAACTATAGTGTTCGAAAAATAAACGTTCAACAAATCTCATCAGCTGTGAAACTGAAAATAAGTATCTTAAAGTTTAACTGAAAACTATTTTTGCATGATTTAACTGAATACACTGCATTATTTGGATCATGTTAAGGAATGTTGTTATTTCCCACTAGTCGCTACAGTATGACTTTCAGAATATCTACGTCCGCGCCCACAACGCAAAATTCTACTATTACGCGGAAAATTTTCGAATCTCAATAAAAACGCGGCTTTTCAGTGGCCAGTGGTCAGCTCGTGGAAGTAGCTCACTGATTGAACACTAATTTTTCGTAAATCATTTTAGTTAAGCATATAACACAGGTACAGGCGCACAGGTGTACCACAAATCCACCAGGGAAATTCCAGTATTTGAAAACCGATTATGTGTGTATAGCGAAACAACGAAGCAACGCATTTTCATCGGGTCTTCAAGCCTCTTTAACTGAATAAGTTAGGGGTGACTAGATTGTTCTGTCTCAGCCCTATTCGGTCAAACTTTAACGCAGCGATTCCTGTCGAATGTCGTCTATGTATAACCTATCGCTTCATCGACAATAACATTTTTTCCTAGGATGCATGGGTTGAAGTGGGCTGACTGGACGTCTATGCGCCTCCAGCGTTTGTTGGTGAAGACCTCTTTCCGGAAATTAGGCACTTTTATGCCTTTCTACTGAGAGGCGGAATTTTGAGTCGTCATACTGGTCACGAGCCGTCATACTGGTCATGAGTCGTCATGCTGGTTATCATGGCCAGACCGCTGAAGAGGCCGGAGCTCCTGATTCGGGGCCATGGGGATATTTTGGGGGGATATTTTAATTCCCCCCCCCCCCCGCCGGGCCCCGTTTATACTTTGGATAGACAATCAGGCCCTGGTGCAGTCAACCACAAACCCCTGATTTTTAGATACCCTATGACAAACGCTGGATATGTCTAGTGTTTGGCATACCCTATGCCTAACGCTGGATACACTATGCCAGGTGTTGGATACTATAACCCAATAAAGTATTGATGATATGAGTGAAGCAAAAAAGTCAACCAATCAGAACTCCTTTATATTGAGGGACGTCAGGGTTAGGTTACCAACAGGTGCCCAGCGTTTGGCATAGGGTATCCAAAAATCAGGGATTTGTGGTAGATTGGTCAGGTGGTCGCGGACTGGCATTCCAGCCAGGATTCTTGGCACCACATCAATTCCGTAAAGTTGAGATTTGTACTTGATGATGAAAGTGAAGAAAACCCGCCCGAATAATCCTGATCTTGTATTTGCAGCATTATTTGTTATTTAGTTTCTAGTTCGTCCTTGTAAAAACCAAAGAAAATACAATACAGTTCTACTTGCCTCAAAATAATCCTGCATATAAGAATCAAGGGGCATGGAAATATCCTGATTCAGTCCAACCTCTACGTGGGGGACCACGCACAGACTCACAGATAGCCATGCAACGAAGCCGACGACTACCAAGGGGCGGACCCACTTGTTAAGCAAAAGTGGGGCGTAGATGAGCTCGAACGTTTTGTAAAGTGTCCCCTCGTCTTTCGGATAATCTTTCTTTGCTCCCCGCACGCAGCACAGAATGTCCCAGCGATGACTCTGAAAAAAAAATGGATTTTAGTCAATTTTGAGGAAACATTTGGTTGACGTTTCTCGTTCTTCGCTAGGATCACTGGCGTGTTTCGGAATTAGTCATACAGAGTATTACGTAGCGCTCTGTGGGGTTCAGTTTCAGTCATACAAAGAACCCCGACTAGGAAGAAATAGTAGCAAAAAATTGATGCCAAACTCTGTCCTGTACCTACAAAACACGCCAGAAATGCACGCCAACAATAATCGAAACAAAAAGAAACAACAAAAGAAAACAATAATCCAAACTTAGTTGTGTAACCGGAAGTCGATTTTTAAAATAAACTTTCTATCAATCTATCATTCATAAAATGTGGTTGCGGGTAGAGAATGCGAAAAAAATTGACAAAAAATTCCAAGATTTTTAACAGCTCCGGTTCAACCAAGGGACCTTACGCGTCTACGGAAACGCAGGAAGAATAAGTACCAAGGTTCAATTCTACTACTGTTACCCAAACAACTCAGGGGACGTAAAAGGGGAAGTAAAACTGAAGGGCTTGCCAGCCTACACTGTGAAAAAAATCTTGCAGTATTTGCTACTGGGATTAATCTTGTCTCTAATGAGATAAGATTATCTCTATTCGAATTACTCTTGTTCCAGTAGAGATAAGATTAATCCCAGTAGCAAATAATGCAGTACACTGTACAAAGTTTTTCCGTATAAAGATTAAAGTTAACTGCAGTATTTGCTACTCGGATTATCCTTATCTCTACGAAGATAAAATTTATACCAAATAGAGACAAGATGAATCCGAGTAGCAAATACTGCAGTTAACTTTATTCTTTATACGGAGAAAATTTTTACAGTGTACTTTAATCCAGGCCTTTTTCTGCCTCAGAATACCTCGGATTTAATCCAGCCACGACACATTGCGGTTCCTGTATTTTCATACTGATAATAATTTTTGTTTAAATATTAAATTAATAACAATACCGACAACGTTCGTTAAACAAGTTTTCTCTGTTGTTCCAGGAAAACCGAATAATGAACGAGTTCCACAGATTATCATGGTAAACTGCGGCCGTGACGCCTCTTATTCCATAATCAAGTGCGAACCCTACAACTCCGTAATACTTACCTCCTGCCTCTTGGTGTCTAGGGAGAACAGAGCGACGAAACATGTAACTTGTAACAAGAAGTTGAAGAATAAGGCCAAGCCAGCGTAAAGGGCAAAGGCTCGAACTGCTGGCATGTCGGAAAGGGCGCCCAGGAAGAAGCAGCAAGCTTCAGAGATTGAAGATAGCAGCATCGAAGGTCCAACTTCACCCAGAATCCGGCCAATGTGCTCTTCGTGGGACTCGACCGGGCGGCGCGTTTCTCTTTGGTAAGTCTGAAAAATGGAAGGGAGTGTTACAGCAGAGTAAGATTCTTGTTTTTTTAAAGATTATATTTCCCTCCTCCTCCACTCAGTGACACAAGTGTGGCACTTACTCTTCCATTTTTACTTTAAAATTCAATTATCTTTACTGTTCTATTCATAACTTAACATTTACCTTAATATTGTCACCTTTACTTTCTACAATAAAAAACCTATTAAAAATCAATATCAATGAAAAGCATTCTTCAGGTGCGTTCTAAGATTCTTCGACATTTCTTTCAGGCGGTGCCGCTAGCGATCTAAGTTCTGCAATTACTTATAATTAACACTGCACGAGAAAACGACTTAGCCGCTACGCATCATGAAGAAACTGGGGATAGAGGTATTACGCAAGCTAGAAAATCTTCTCTATCAATAGACACTTAAAGGACTCCTTTCACTATTTACTCTTCAACTTACAGTATTTTAAAATATTTAAATACTTTAAAACTTTCAAAGCTTTCAACAAATAACCCACGGATTTGGCTGTTTTAAAGGACCTGTCTTAGCTATAATACTAACGTAACCTACTTCCATAATCACTCCATATATTTCTAAACCTTAGACCCCAATTACGTACGGTACATTCTAACCCCTGTAACAAAACCACGCTGATTTTCTCACTTGCCCTGTTCTGCTACCTTCGATGTGTATCATGCTGTCGACGGTTGTCTGCATGAAGTCTTTCCATCAGAAATAACGGTTATGTAAATTGTTTCCCTGTTTTCGCTACAAGTCAACGGTTCCCGGAAAAGGCTTAAAACAGCAAAAACAGTGGGTTATATGTTGAAAGCACAGCCTAGTTTTAAAGTATTCAAGTATTTTAAAATACTGTAAGTTGAAGAGTAAATAGTGCGAGGGGTGCTTTAAGCCTTTTCCGATACCCGCTAACTTATAGCGAAAACAGAGAAATAATTTACATAACCGGTTTTTCTGATGGAAAAACTTCTTGCAGACAACCGTCGATACCGTGATGCACATCGAAGGTAGCAAAACACGTGACAAAATCAGCGTGGTTTTGTTATAGGGGTTAGAATATAGCGTACGAAATTGGGGTCTCCGGCTTTAGAAACATATGGAGTGATTATGAAAGTAGGTTGCGTTAGTATTATAGGTAAGACAGGTCCTTTAAAGAGCATTAACTGCAATTTCTGTAAGGCTGATCCGCGGTTCAACAACTGGAGTGTCCACGGCTCCGTTGCGTACTTGTGAAAACGGGATTTCACAGAGCTAAATGCGTGTCCTCTATGACGACAACTTCTGCTGACGTTGAAGTTGTCAATCACTTCAAAGCTGTCATGATTTCCCTCGTCGAATGTCTCGACTCTGTCGCATCACAAATCATGGACATCAGGGCCCAACCACCGCACGACGTTATCCACTGCTTCCTGGCCGAAGACTGAAAATTAAGTCTCTTTTTCTGTGTCCTTATGTGTTTTATTTATTTTCTTTCATTTACTCCACCTTTTCAAATTACTTACTTACTATAGGCGATGGAGAAGTAAAAGGCGGACTAGGGACGGTTCACTGAAAAAGCTTATCATTCCAATTTCCCACCTCGGGCAGACATTGGCTGCGTCCTAGTTCGAATTTCCAGGAAGAAAACAAGAGCCACGAGCTCATATGGCACTTGTTACGGTTAGGTGATTCAAGAAAGTCGATGAGAATGTCACAAAATACCACTTTCAACCCCCTAGGTTTGGACCTAGAAATAGGATATCCAGTTTTACTCGAGTCTGAGTATTTCCAGCACTGCGTCGGATTATCTAGGGCATATGACTTTTCTACCTTTTAAGTTTAGATCCACTCATTTGATTCCTAAGCGTGCCACACCGTTTCCGGTACCCCCCCCTCCCTCCAACTCTCCCTGTCACGGCCGAGTCTGGTTTGGACATCTAAATGAATCATCTAAAGCATCTTCTCTTACCGCCCATCAATTTTCACTCAAATCTGAGCATTTTTCGGGAAATTGCTCTAGCACTGTGCTCGGATTCGGTCCGGACCCTAAAATATGTCATCTATATTCTAGGGCATATGATCTGTCAACTTTTCAAGTTTCATTAATATCGGTGCACTCGTGACCCCTCGGCGAGCCACAGAATTTCCGAGACCCTCCCTCCGACTCCCCCCTCTGTGACCGAATAGATTCGGACGCCAAATAACAAACCTGTGACGCATAAACTCAGTCCTGTCCAACTTGCATCCCATTCGTCCCATTCGTTTGGTTTTTGTGCACGTCAAAAAGTTTCCGGACCCCCCTCGAACTCCCCCAACCATGGCTGCATGTGGTTCGGAAACATGTTTTGCATATCTAGGTCATAAGTTCTTATCACCCATGAAGTTTCACTCGAATCGGACCACCTGTTCCCAATCTAGGGAAGTCAGTTGTTTCCGGATTCCCATTCCCTTAGCTCCCTCAAAAACGGTCGGATGACAGGAACGAAGGTTTTCTTAGGGCATCGTGTCGGTTTCTTAAGTCTATTTGGCCGGGTCAGTAAATGCCCGCCAAGTTTTATCGTCCTTGGCACATCTGGAAGTGTCATAACTCGCGATCACTGGAATTCCGGGAAACCTCCTCCAACCCCCACCAAAGGGTAAGATCTGGTTCTTTCGAGAACGTGTCTACAGGGCTTATGCTTGTTTTTCCTACCAAATTCTATCCCGATCCCTCGACTCTAAGCGTTTCACGAGATTTCCGGTGCCCCCCCCCCCAACTCCCCTCACAAGAATCGGATCCGATCCGTACTTAAACGTGGAAAATCTTAGACTTAGACTTATTGTTCTTCCCACCAAGTATCATCCCGATCCCTCCACTCTAAGGGTTTTACAAGATTTCCGCCCCCCCCCCTTCCCTCCAGCTCCCCCCAAAGTCGCCGGATCCGGTCCGGATTTTAAGCGGGTCGTCTGATGCACGTGATCTTTCTAAATATCAAGTTTCATTAAGATCCGATCACGCGTTCAAAAGTTATAAATCCCTCTAGATTCCGGATTTCCCCTCCCTCCACTCCCCCCACGATGCTCGGATCGGTGAAGTGACTATTCCAACTTAATCTTTTGGGGTCCCTGATATGCCTGTCAAGTTTCATCGTCCTAGCTTATGTGGAAGTGCCCGAGCTAGCAAAACCTGGACAGACCGACCGATAGAGCGACAGACGGACAGAAATCGCGATCGCTATATGGCACTTGGCCGAAGGGCAAGTGCCATAAAAACAGATCAGCACCCAGGCTTAACTCTCGCAGTGTATCCACTGTTTGTTTTCTCTTTGTAACACGAGTTTCAGACGCCATACCAGAGCCTCTTTTTTTGCACGCTGCAGCTCCACTTCTCGGCCGCTTCCGGGCTGATTCTTCCTACATTCGTTTTTGCACTGCAGTGCTTCCGAGGAAGACGGCAGCGGTTCATTTTTTTAACAATTACAATTCATTTATTCCCAAAACTGATAATGCAAAATGCACGGGATTGTCAAATTATAATTTGGTTAATTCACATTAAAGGACCCCTCTTGCTTATTCTGCCTTTTATAATAAACTTGGCTCCCTTACGGAATTATAAGCTTCTAAAATCCCCACCTTTCTCCATTGTTTCTTTTCGTAACTACGAATTTTTAGCGCTTTTTCGGCCTTCCCGAGTTTTCCCGCCACCCAGCGAAAAGTTTGCAGGAATCTTCATTGTCCGCTGACAACTCCTTCACACATAAGGGTTTGCTAATCTTCTGTTTATTACTTCTTTTAGTTGCTTAGTTTTCCCACTTTTTAACCAAGGCACATTCAGTTTTCAAATCTTTTGCGCCCATCCGCGTCGGAGAGCAGGAAGGCTGTATATAATCGACATGCGCTAACAAGAGAATCGCTAGTTTCAGGTGGAATGTAATGGTATTTTCGAAAACGTTTTTTCTGATCCACTTTATAGGGAAAAGATCATTTCTAGTAAGAGTTGTGCTTTAAAAATTGCGGATAAAATAAGGCACAAATGAGTTCAAAAAGCGCTCAGTGCTATGAGCGGGCGGGTTTACTAACTGAGCTTGAGAATCGCGGACTTGCTTACCGACCAAGTCCGTGCTTCCCTGCAAGGTACTGCATCAACTAAGAAGAAATCGTGCGGGCAGTGAATCCAAGAGCGCATCTCGTGCGGAAGCAAAGAAGTGCTGCAGCAGCGAAGCGGCAGCACTATTGCAACAAAAGCGAGGCTCAGGTTACCAGACACTCGGTAAGCCTTCTGTGTGGGTGTCAATCATTTAGTTATAATATCCATTCAGACTTAAGCCCGGGTTTAAATTAAGTTACTTGTAAGCCCTGGAAATTGCCAAGAAGCTTATTTCAAGCAGAGCAAAATAACACTAGGGAGTAGCGTCAAGACCTATGCTTTCCTTGCTTCGCAAACGGGCCATTCTAACAGCGCCGCCCGCTAAGCTTGCGGTATTTAAAGCGGCACAAACTTGCGGGTTTAGAAATTTGTAGTAAATCTAAGATGCGGTCTGAACACATCGAGGAAACAGGCGAGGTTGCATCTTTTTTATTGCTGTGCTCAGAGTATGAAGTTACTGGATCCAGCGCTGCTGAACGACCGATTGAGTTTCAGTAGGGACGTTCGCTATCGCTAGTGGTGCTAGTGTCACTGATATTCGAGTGTGTGTCTCTTTTTTCAAGTCTTGGCGCTACTCCCTAGTGTTATTTTGCTCTGATTACAAGGGGAGCCGGCTCACCTGAACTAAGATGAAAATGTTGTCGACGCCCACAGCAAGGACTAGGAAGGGAATGACTTCCATAATAATCAAAGTGGATGGCACTCCGACGAATCCATAGAATCCCATGGACGTCATCACTGATAGCAACACGATCAATACTCCACCGATGCCGAGAGTGATTTTGCTGTCGATCTGAAGAAGAAATGAGAAATCAGATATGCAAGGGTAAAATTAGGACACAATCTAGTAGCATCTCTTGGAACATAGCTTGTCGATGATTGCATGTACACCCTGCGTAAACCCGGAGGTATTACAAATTCTCATAGTGACGCTGCTCGGCGGGCTTTGCGTTTCCGACAGCTGGTTACATTATACTGCAAAAAAAAATCTTGCAGTATTTGCTACTGGGATTAATCTTGTCTCTAAAAAGATAATCTTATCTCCAGGCCCGTATCCAGGAATTTATTTCGGGGTCGGACAAAAAAGTACAAAAAACACAGAGATCAGAGGGAAAAGCCTATACATATCTCTATACATCACTCTTCTTGCTTTTTTTAATTTAATTTTATCGGTAGGTCGTGTTCCTTCATCTTTTAAAACTGGTTTGATTTCCCCTATTCTAAAAAATGGAAAGAAGGATTTAAAATCGTGTGGTTCTTATCGACCAATAACCAAGGGTTGTATTATTAGTAAACTTTTTGAAATGTGTTTTAAAAATATGTTTGAAGGCCTTGATGTTGGGTTAAACCAGGTTGGATTTAAAAGGGGTATGGGTTGCGACCACGCGCATGCTACTTTTTCCACTTTAATCAATGATGCGCGACTGAGCGGACAACCGCTTTATACGCTTCTGATTGACATAAAAGGTGCTTTCGACAATATTTCTCATGCGGCTGCTCTTCTATCCCTTGTGTATAATGGTATTCCCCGTTCTGTTGTGCGTGCTTTAAGGTCCTGGTACAATGGACTGAACGTTCAAGTGGCAATTCGTTCCCCAAAAATTCTGTCTAATTTAATTTCAGTGGGAAAAGGCGTTAGACAAGGTGGAATTTTATCACCATATATTTTTAATGCATGTTTGGCAGATTGTCTTCGGTCGCTTAAGACTTCTTTAATACATTTTGCACGTGATGTAACGTTTTTAGCATATGCTGATGATATTATTATTTTAAGTCGGTCAAAGGAAAAATTAATTGAAAATTATAACATTCTAGTATCTAAATTGAGGCAGAAGGGTCTAATAATTAGTTCTGAAAAGTGTAATTATTTTGTGATTAGTAGTTTGCCGACACTGAATTCCCCTCTGGATTGTGGTGGGGGGATTGTTTTCAGCCCTGTTGAGAAAGTTATGTATCTTGGAATCCCTTACTCATCCAATACCAGGGATTGGAAACTTATTCTTATTCAACATGTGCAAGATAAAATAAGAAGAGCATTTGGTGCTGTTATTCGTTTACGAGGGATGTATCGCAGAGATGTTCTTGGTTCTATTTATACGGCTGTTGCACTTCCTCACATTCTTTTTCCGTCTGCTTTCTTTTCTTCTTTCCGTCCTTCTGAACTTTCTGCGTTAAAAGTTACTTATTATAAATTCTCTAAATTCCTTCTTGGTTTCCCGATTTCTGCGAGTAACTCTTTCTTAACTTCGAATTTTAAAGTGAAGAATCCTTTGGAAACCTTAAATGGTAAAATCGAGAACTTTCATAAAAAGGCTGACAACATTCTTCTTCATCACAACCTTTTTCCTTTTTTCACAAAAAAGCATCCTGATTAGTTGGTTTATTTTGAGCTTTGTTTTTTTTTTGCATGTACTTCGTTGTATATTTAGTAGGCTAATTTGTCTTTAACGGTCAGTTGTTTATTAGTATGTAAGTGTGTGTGAGTCTGACTGACATGTTGTTGTTCCTTTTTATACATTACTCTTCAGTTTTGAAGGATTCAAATAAATAATAATAATATGATTATTTTGTATGTTTCGGCGGGGGGGGGGGGAGGCTCAACCCCCTAACCCCCATCCCCCTGGATACGGCCTTGCTTATCTCTAATTCGGATTAATCTTATCTCAGAAGAGGTAAGGTTAATCCCAGTAGCAAATACTGCAGTTAACTTTAATCCTTACTTGGAGAAACTTTTTACAGTGTAGGTGTATGTAGCTTCTATTAATTCCATTAGAATGGTAAGCGCTTCGAGGAGTTCGCAGTAAATCAGAATACATACGGTCGGTTAAGCAGAATGGTAAAATTAAGACTAGGAAATCCCCAGATGGCCCATCTATTCCCCCCTCCCCTCCCGTCTTCCGTGCGTCGGTCCGAGAGGAATACTGGCAATCAGTTTTCTCCATTTCCTGCTAATTCTTCTGCCAATTTTTACGTAGTTTCATCCCATCAGTTATTTCTGGTCATATCTTGTAAGTGTATTAGTTAATTTATTTCGTGTTTGTGTATTTCGTAAATTTGTTATCCTCTTCTAGCTTTTAGCTATTTGGATTAAACTTGATTGATTGATTGATTGTATGTGGCTCCAATAAACCAGAGGCCGTGGCACGCGGGTTCGAATCCTCCTTTGGAGCATTTATTCTAGGTTCACAACTTTGAAGCTACGTGGGCACACAGTTCGATTTCGCATTCTTTGCGTTACGATGGGAAAGCTACGTGCGATGCGTCAGCATTTCAGAACGAGGGAGGTAGTTCGCATCCGACTGCGAAAATCCGGCTGAGTGTGCACGTGTCTTTAATGTGTCAGCTTCAGGGGACCTCATAAATCGCCTCCTTACATGAACGAAGGCTGAAAATCTACATGGAATTTGGTGTCAAATCTCTGAATCACCCAATCCACAAAAATATTTTCCATTCTGAAAAGCTGACAAAAAGGCTCACTCGCAAGGTAGCTACTGCGGTTGAAAAGTTGCAGCCAATCAAATGTACCCACCAGAGGTTTGCAAAGAGTTTTGTCCCTTCATTTTTAAAGTTGTATAACAAAGCATAAGCTGAGCTGCTAGTTTAAATTTACAATGTCATTTATGACCGTTGTAGCCCTATATACGTAGGCCTATTATGATTTATGTGTGTGCTCATAAGTTGTATCCATGACTCTACCAAACAAGTTTGGCGTGAGCCATGATAAGTTTTAGTGAATAAAAAGCTTCACCACTAAAAGGTTTGGCTTTCCTCAAACACTACTTCAGCCTTCCTAATATGGAGTCTTAGGGTTCTCAGTTCTAAGTTTTTCTCAATTTAGTCAAGACGCAGCAAGCCCCCTGTTTAAACTCCCTTGTTTGGCCAAGTAAGCCCCAAAGACGCAGAGACGACAAGGGTAGGCCAACTGCAAATTTGGTTCATAACAAATATATGATAATTTTGAATTCTCGACACCACAGGACCATACTTTCGGACTTCATTACATCCTCTCATGGACCTAACAGGCGAAGCAAGAACGACCCGAAACCCAAGCTTGTTCCCCCGCCTACGAAACCTTCAGAAAGATACCTAAATTCATTCGTTCCGTATTTCACTGAATAGTTTTACTGTACTTGATTTATGTTCCTTTCGTATTTGTAGTTAGTTAGTGTTTTATTTGTATTGTTAGTGAATGCTTGTTTTTACAATCATCACCCGTGTTAGCCTAGTGCTATTAGGGTTGAAATAAAACTGATTGATTGAATATAAAAGACTGAAAGCTTTCGTACCAATAAAGTCTGGAATGATCGGAACTGTCCCAGTGCAAGAGCAATGTATGCGAACATTATCAAGTAGCTAATAGCGATTGTAAGAATGTCTGATTCACTCTGTCTGTTTAGCTCGTCTTCGATAGAACGTTCGGCCGAGTATCCGACCTCCATGAACGCTGGCTTCTCGTTCTTAGTCCAGTTGGCCATCAGCTCTAGATACCTGGAATCAAAAGAGCAATTACAAATCCGAACGCATTCACATTCTTTATTTCCATAATAGCACAACATAATATGGCTAGCAGAGGATCGTCATGACGTCCAAGCAGTGACGTACAATATATACAGTATATGATAATAATGAATAGGCCTACATAGTGTAAGACTTGTCACACAACAAGAATTAAATGGGAAATAACAGAAGGAAGCATCAAGAGTTAAAATGAGAAATGAAATAAGGTACGAATGATGATAAATATCGGTTAGACAAATTTACTAGGGGCGGGGTAATTTGAAGCTGATTTTTTTTTCTTTCAGTTTTTAGTCTAGTGATGGGCTGATTGCACCCTGTATGTATGTACCCTGCTAGTTGTCTACGAGCCCTCAGCATCCAATCTTTAATCCAAGAACAGCTTTTCCCTCAAGTTCTTTTTTCCTGCATTTACGGCAAGAACGTCACACTAGGCAAAATCAAATGAAGAGCTCAGCGCAAAGTGGTGATTATTCACTCTTTGCTAGTTTCGAGATAATCGCGTTTAAATTTTGGATATCAAAAGCTAGTTATCACTTTGTGGGAGTGATCTGGCGAAAATGTTGATAGCACAGGGGAAAAGAGTGCAAGAATTTGTCCTTCCAGATGGTGCTCTATTGCCTCACATGCATCATGCATCGTTCATTATCACGAATTTTGCTATAGAGTTTGGAATATAATCCCAAGTAAAGTCCGTGAAGCCCCGCACCTTGCTGCATTCAAGAACACAGTGAAAAGGTTCTTCCTCGCAAAACAGTAAGCAAGAGTCAGTCGTTTTCTTTTCTTTTTTTTTGTATTTTTCTTTAGTATTTGTTTAGTAATAAGAAATGTGGTGTTAGCAGTAGTATTTATTTTTCAATAGTAGTAGTATTTATTTTTCATTGGTAAATAGATGTGAATTTTGTTTTTCGCCTGTTATTTAACAAGTCCCCCGGGACTTTCCCTGCACGTGATGCAGATTATGTGGTATGTATTTGTTTGTACGAAACGTAATCCAACCTAATCTAAATCTTAAAAAAAAAACATGCAAACTTCATTTGACAATCCGCGTTGAAGTAACCCGATTCGTCTAGCGCATCGACAGGAGGATTTGTGAAGTCGACAGGAGCAGTTGTGACGAAGTGGTCACGCGTTAAAGCTACGCGCGCACAAAATTCGCAATGGGGAACCCAGCACGGGAGGTATCAAATTTCCAAGCAAAGGAGGTAATTCGCATGTTTCCAGATGCCAATACAGTTTATAGTTTATAGTTTAGTTTATAGTTTTATTTAATTACAACAAACATAGATAAAAATCACGGACCAGTGCACATGCCTGGTGGCATACTTTAGCACTGACAATGTTGCACAACGAAAATAAAATAAAAATAAAAAACTGGCGCCAAACTGGCGCCAAACTGGCGCCGTGGCAGACAGGCACACGACACGCCTAAATTTACCGGAGCTTGATGAGATCCGAGGAGCTTTTACTAGTTAGGACTAGATGACGAACAGTTTAGAAAATTTGGCGGGTGATGGATGTTATGAAGGGTCTTCATGTCTTTATTATTAGCAAATTCAAAGTTCTCATCTAGTTTACCTTTCAAACTGAGATTTAAAAGGAACATTGTTTCCGAACCTTTGAAACTCAGCAAGATTTAAAAGGAGAATTCAAAACCAAGTTCCACCACAAGTTCTTACATAACGCTTCCACGACGCTGCGGTTTGCAAGCGGGAGATGACCAGGTGATCATTGGGAGTCGAGCAAGGCGAGTCTGACGTCAGTGAAAGAGTCCATAAAAAGGCTTTTCTAATTATTTTCTAGGAGATAGCGGCAGATCATGCAGATCATAGCAGATTCCGGTGGCGATTCGAAGTGAAAACATATCAGTGAGTAAAGATTAACAAACGTATCCTGAACCCGAACATAGCGAAAACCATACGAACAAATCTACGCCTTCGATAAGACGCTACCGTGTTGGAAGACAACGCGAACAACTAAGTGAGCTGAAAGGAAGAGCCCTTCCTTTCAGCGGCCATGGCTTAGGCAGAAGCCTATAACAGTAAACCCGAACACCATGAGATAAAACCAATTGTTTTATGGAATGCTTAACAAAATATATGCCTACGTAAAGTAAAAGAAAAGGATTTGTTGTGTTGTTGGTGCGTCAAGGTCTAAATTTTTGGTGTTTCTTATTTGACAGTAGCTTACGACGTCGGCGGCAAATTTGTGTTTCTTCCCCAGGTCTTACCAGATATTGCCCTGTGGATACGGTCAAATCTAGTACGATGCCCATCTGATCGTTACGAGACGTGTGGGTTTTGGTGAACGGTTAACTGAGCCCTCCAGTTTACCTTTTTAAACAAAGCCAAAAATAAATGAAAAAGAAGATTTTAGATTATTTTAAATTCGTTTCTGCCGGCAATATGAAGTCCAATGGAATGAACTGGATATCTTAGAGCTGGCTGTGGCTCAGATTTGATCTGTTGTGACCTTAGTAACGGCATATAAATATAAATAATGTACTCCTTAGTTCTGAGGGAAATAAATAAATAAAATTAACAGACAAAATTCATTGCAAATACCGAGGAGTGACTGAGGAGGTAAAATGTATACATTTTAACTCCGGCGGCAAGAGACTAAAAGTACTAGCTGTTCCGCTGTGCTCTGTTTATGAACGGTTAAGAGCTTTTGCGTGCATGAACAAGTCCGTAATTATCCGCTAAGGTGTAATTGTGCGTATAACTGTAATTTTCTGGTTTTAGTAAAAAAAAAATTCCCTCATATGTAGGCTACCCAGAAATTATTGGTGTTATTTGATACTGCAAAATGGATACGTCAGCTGAATTTTATTAGACTAAATTAAAATTCAAGAAAAAAATAAAATGCAAGTAAAATAAAATTAACATTCTCTAATAAAATTCAGCTGACGTATCCGCTTTGCACTATCAAATAAGATTCGCATACAGCTTGGGTTGACGGAATATTTATTGATGTTATTTTTTTTCTCAATACACAGAATGAACCATGACGTTTAATTAGAACAAAAAGATTCAGCAAAAGTAAAGTAAGTAACAAGTAAAGCTTCCTTCGGGGACGAATTGCAGTTAAAAAAAATACCAGAAAGATTTTGTTTAAGGAAGCGAAATATGTTCAAGATCTAAAAGCTTTGGTCCACCAAAGCCCGTAAAAACTGATTCTATCATAAGGAGTGATACGATAAAACGCGTATTAGCCAATCCAAAGTTTGGATGAAAAATTCAAATTGACTGGAGATATTTCTCACACCTTCGTCATTTCATTAAAAGAAAACCCTACGGAGTTTTTAACTCGAAGGCACACACATCGCCACGCCTGTCGCTAAGCAGCTTTTGCTTGAGACAAATTAGATACGGTAGAATCAGTAATTGATTGTGACTCGGGGTGATCGAACGTCCTTCCAATACAAAGTGTTAAGCATGCGCCGCCCCGGGAAGGTTACATAATTAGCAGATACCGTAACTAAGTAATTAAAGACGGCCTTAAAATACACCGTTTTCTTCGTAACCAAACGTACTCCGTGTTTATTATACAACTTTCGTGGCTCTTGGCTAATTTGCAGGTGCAAAAAAAAAACATACAACAATTAGGCACTGTTAAATATAGACGTAAACAAGAGCTGGAAGCTCATATGGCACCTGCAAGGCTGGGCCAGGTGGAAGTGACGGTCAAAAGCATTTTGTTCACTTTTCGGTTAAGATACGCACTTTAAGGGTGCTAAAAATTAATTTCTAAGCAAAACCCTTGAGGCAAAAAGGATCATGTGCTCGGGGCGATCGTGAAAAAATAAGTTTTGCTTAAAAGTATTTTTTGTAATTAGCGGTTAAGATGAGTTCTTTAAGGGATGGTCGCATCGGAGAAGTGACGATTTCTAACCGAATGATGTCAAGTTTCTAATGCTCCAGCCAAGTTTTATAGTCCTAGCCCATCTAGAAGTACCTTACTCACGATCACCGGAATTCCAGACACCTCCTACAGCCCCCCCCCCCCCCTCCCTCGGTACCCGAATCCGGTCCGATTCTGACACTGATGCACCTAGGAATTGCGCCTATACTTCCCATCAGGTTTCACCCTGATCGCTCCATTCTATGCGTGTCACAAGATTTCCGGTTCTCCCTTCCGACCCCCCCCCCCCCCCCCAGTTCATCGGATCTGGTCCGGACTTGAAATGGGACATCTGAGACTTGAGGTCTTTCAAGATATTAAGTTTCATTAAGATCTGATAATCCATTCGAAAGTTATGCATGCCCCCATTTTCCAGATTCCGCCACCTCCCCCTCCCCCCTCGATGATCGGATCGGGCAAGTGACTATTTCCAAGTTAGTTTAGTCGGGTCCCTAATATGCCTGCCAAGTTTCACCGTCCTAGCACATCTGGAAGTACCCTAACTCGCAAACACCGGACTGACCGACCGACAGACCGACGGAAAAGTGTTCGGTATATGGCACTTGGCCGGAAGGCAAGTGCCATAAAAAGGCACAAATGAATTAGAATAACGGTTTGCCCGCGCACGTATAGGGGTCAGTTTGAGTTTCTGTCTGGTTCTGTTGTTTGGCTGCTTTTCCAAACCTCATGATGAGATCGCACAATCTTTGTTCTAGGCACTGGATGTTAAGTTTATTGAGTGCTTCTTGGTGAGGAATATCTCTACAACCCAGTATAATCCTGACTGCCCTTTTCTACACTGACTCTGGGTCGTGCATCAGGTGAGAAGTGTGTAGTACTGAAGTGCCCCACAAAGAGCAAGCATACTCCAAGACTGGTCGCACATAGCAAAGATAGGCACGGAGGAGACTATTGACATCGCAACCGAAGCGACGCATTTTTGACAGTGTTTGAATGGAGGCGTTACCTTTCCTAATTACACTGTCAACATGTGCGGCGAGGGGACAGTCTCTGGATCCACTTCCCGGCACCTTTTGTGCACCCTTTCTCGGCACCGACGAAACCAGCGGTGCCGGCCCTAGATTAGGCGATTCTCGCTTCTGAACATGTTGCTTTCAATGTTCTAACACGTAGCAACCGGTGCCGACTGATGTCACCCGGTGCCGGCACCGACCGGGCACCGCGCACTTGCTGTACACTATAATCGAGAGTGGGCAGCCCTTCGTGGGATCAAGCTCTTTCTTCCACCAAAGTTTGATAAGCAATGACTCAACCGCATAGACATCTCCTCGTACGAGAACAGTCTTCGCACACTCGGGCTCAAGTCACTATCTGAACGAAGGCATGAAGCAGTTATGAGGTTTGGGAACCAGTGTCTTGCTTCCGAAAGGCACAGGCGATCCTACCCGTTGCGGCGCCTACGGTCGATGGTCCAGTGACAAGAAGTAAAGCAGCCTCAAAAGTCACCCTAAAGCAACCACCTTTAAACTCCAGCGAGCGATACAGTTCATCTTTTGTCCCCTACTTTGTTAAGCACTACAATGCCAGATAATGTGCGTCTTGTTTTGTGTGTGTGCTCATTTTCACTGTTTTTCTTTTTTAACTATGTCTTGACAATGCCACTGCTATTTTGTAAAATATTCTGGCAAATTACAACGATTGATTGATTGATTGATAGACTTTATTCCTTTATTTTTCCGTTGCAGAATCTTTAACCCATTTGCTCCGCGCCCGTTACTAATCTCAAACTCCGTAACGAATTATTAGTAAGGCCATATCCATCTTTGTTAACACTTCATTCTTACGAATATTTTGATTGTTCTCTTTTATTTTCATGAATTCTTCGCTCGAAATTATTTTATATTGAAATGAAACAGAGAATAATGAAGCTGAGGGTGAAAACGGGATTACGTAAAAAAGTCCAAGTTTTAATACGCATTTCACGGAAGTTAGTGATCGGTAAGAAGCCACAAAAGCTAACGGAACATCAAATCAAGGGCCCATCATAAGTTGTTCAGAGCCTAGTTATCTACGGGTGTCTTCCACTGCCTCCCTTTCAGCGATTTTTAGCCCACTGACTAGTATCTGAATGGCTTCTTTAATCATACAAAATAAAGGTACGTCATTCGTGGAAGCAGAGCTTAGCGCTCGTGCGGAAACAAGAGGAAACTTACAAGGGTGGAAGAATATCGCCGAGAAATCATGCTACACTGTAGACAAAAATCTTGCAGTATTTACTACTAGGATATCTTGTCTCTAAAAAGATAATCTTGTCTCTTATTCGGATTTATCTTATCTCAGCAGAGAAAAGATTACCCCAGTAGCAAATACTGCAGTTAACTTTATAATCTTTACTCGGAGAAACTTACAGTCAAGTCAATCCGGACTTTGTGAACGCTTACATACAGCACATCATGGACCCTTGCTTAAAGTTTAACCGAAAAGGGCTGGGATATGACAATCTAGTTACCCATCACTTATTCGCTTAAATTGGCTTGAAGACCCGCTAAAATGCGTTACTTCGTTGTTCCACTATCCACGAATAATCGATTTTCAAATAGTGGAATTTCCGCGTGATTTGCAGTACCTCTATGCGCTTGTATTTTTGTTGTACGTCTTACGAGAAAGATTTATGATTTTTTTTTTGTTCAGGCACTAAGCGATCTTTACCAATCTCACCACTGACCTCTCAAAAGCCGCGTATGTGTTGATATTAAAATTTCCCGAGAAATAGTAGAATTTTCGTTGTGGGGACGGCAGTAGATATTCTGAACGGCTTAACTGGAGCAGTAGTGGAAAATAAAAAAAATCCCTATGAAGAATCCAAATAGTTCAGTGTATTCAATTAAATGACAAATAATAAGTTGGCTTTTCAGTTAAACTTTAAACGGAACTGGTTTTCCATTATTTCAGATGAAATGTAGAGAAGCTAAAATTAGTGAACAGCTTTCGTTTACCACAACATTTCGTAAGGTCTACTTAAAGTGAGAACATCCTGTCCCAACCTCGTTTTTTCAGTCAGCCTCCCTTCTGTTCTCACAGAGAAGTTGCAGACTGAAACATTAACCGGACCCGGTCACCTACAGTGTTTTTAGTAGTGTTCAACGTGGCTTGAAAAACGTTGCATGAACGAACAGGTTTTCTATACAGTGAGCGAAGAATTTTAGCAGATAATAATTAGAAGAATTGCGCAGGAGATAACCTTGACTTTCAACTATAAAACAGATCAAGTGACGAAGTTTCGCTGAAAACCGACACAAACATAAGTTGCAAAAAAAAAAAAAAAAATGCACTAGAAGTGTTCCGCGTTGGCATACAGTACTGGTTAGCCTCAGAAATAATCTGGATTCCACATCTTGGGGTTATGAACCTCTGTCTGCAGTTGCGTGTAAAACAAGACCAAACGCTTCGGTAGGATCCCAAACCAGGATAGGACTTTCCTGAGCCGCTCGATATCAGTTTTGCTGGAACCTGGGGTAACTATTGACTCAAAGATGGAGAAAGTCTACGGTTCCGGCAACCTCGTCAAGAAATTTACATGTCTAACAAAAATCCTGTCGGATTCCGTCAAACTGTTTAAAGGGGGAAATAAAACTGACACATCTTACACTTTAATCAAGTAGACGACCAACTTGTCCAGTAGGACTTTAGTCGAAATCTTATTTGTTCAACTTAAGTTTAACTCGAATTCAACTTAGAAACTGCCTAATTTTGCAAAAAGTCGCAGTTCCCGCCCGTCTCGGGTCAGACTTTGGTGCGACGAGAAAAAGATAAACCATCTTTCTAAAATCACTCAGCAAAGAAAATTCCTTAGATGACGCAAGATTATTACGTTTGCTACTTTGGTTCAATTTGTGATGTAATAATAATAATAATTTACTTTTAACCCAAAAATCTTACAAGACGAAAACAGTGGAGTACAAAAGAAAATATCAAGACATAATTAGGGAAAACACAACACATCCAAGCAAAATCTACTCAAGAGTCAAACAGACGAATAAGCCCGTGAGAGGACGATAGACGCGCGTACGCCGTTTCGGACAGTTTTCTGTGGAGAACAGACAATTTCTCCGTGATATCCGGTAGCGAGAACTTACTAATAATTTTAGAATTTCTTTGCCAAGGAGGGAGAAAAAGAAGAAATTTGCAAAAACGAAAGTGAGAGGATCGCATTGCTTTAATATCCTTTTTCTTTAAAACAGGATAAACACCAGATAGAAAAATAACAGAATGGTCGCAGAAGGAAGAGTATAGCTTGCCAAGAGATTAACGTATTATTCCTTCCTTTTCTAATATGTTCCATAAACCGATTTATTTTTCCCCGGCAAGTGTAGTCGGCGGATAAGCTGCATCATTTTAAAGCACTATAGCTTACAGTAAGTGATGCAATAGATTACGTCAGGATGACATCATGAGGGTATGGGGTCTGGGTGTGTGTAGACGGTGTGATAGCTTTTCTGCCTCTCTGTGACGATTGCGCAAATAACTCAGAGGACCGGTTTGCCAAACCATATGAATCGCCAAAATCGGACAGGTTGAGCAATACTGAGCCTCGTTTTTGTTGCAATAGCGCTGCCGCATCGCTGCTGCAGCACTTCTTTGCTTTTGCACAATATGCGTTTTTGGATTCACTTTCTTCTTGCTTGAAGCAGCAGCGCTGCAGCACCTTGCAGGGAAGCACGGACTTGGTCGGGGAGCAAGTCCGTGATTCTCGAGAAGCGCTGCCGTCTTCCTCGGAAGCACTGCAGTGCAAAACGGATATAGAAAGAATCAGTCCAGAATCGGCCGAGAAGTGGACCTGCAGCATGCAACAAAAACGAGGCTCTGGATACTTAGAAATTCAGTTCGAGAGAACACCCAAGTAATTCAAGATATGGCACGTGCGAGTCAAATGGGATTCGCCACAATCCTTTGGAATCTGAATCATACGCTTCTCCAGTATCATCATCGGAAAATACTTGCACGTATGAAGCAGACGCCCCAGTACATAGGCTAAGGTTTTGAAAAAAAAAAATCACGGACAAACTTGCAAAACTATCATTTTTGACCAAAGAGCTACTCGGATTCGAAATCGGAAGCCTGACCTCTTGAAAAGAGCCAAACATGGAAAATGTATTATCATGTATTGCCGCTAGGACGCACAAATCAAGAATAGGAATGGAACAATTGAGGACACTGCTCTGTCAGAAATTTCATAACAGACAACACAAGGATGAACAGTTTCACAGACAAGACTTGGAATATAGTCTGTTCTCGCAACGCGATAAACGTTATGCTTGGAATCTGCATTGCCAGGAAGAGCCGAAAAACTGCCAAAAAAGCATCTGCTGACTTTTTAGTTTGTCGTCATGATATCGGAAAATTCAGCAGATGCTTTTTTGGCCGTTTTTCGGTCGACGTTAGTCACGACAAAAGATTACATCCGAAGTGTTGTCTGTTTGAACCGCGCATCCTTGTGTTTTCTGTTATGAAACTTCTGCCAGTGTGGATGTGATATAGGTACGACGGGTCATTCAAATCCTGGCTTACCTACCTAAGATGAGTCAAGACCAAACAAGACCAATGGTTTTCAAAGGCATGGTCGAAATACTGGAATTCTCTTTCCAGACAAGCAGGTCGTACACTCTTAGCCAGATCCCGTACACATGGTCACTTAAGATGTATTCTCGCCGTTCCCCGAGGACTCCTCGGGGAATCGAAGGGAACGGCGAGAATAGAGGGAGTCACTCCACGCGGACTCCGCACACAGAAACAGCGAGAACACGGGGAATGCTTCCAAAATGGATTTTGTTCGAAAAAAAATATGCAGTTGACAAAAGTAGTCTGGATCCACTTTATTTTTGGTTTTGTTTATTCTGTCTGCTTTTTAATAATTTTACATTGCACCAACACCAGCAAAAATTGATTCCCCTCCGAATCTGAAAGGGAGTCCTTTTTGATGATGGTGTTGATAATCGGAGCATTCCCCGTCCGTGGGGACTCGCGAGAATACGGGGAGTGAGTCCCCGGGACAAACAAAAACGCGGGGACTCCTCAAGTGGAGTCCTCGGGGAACGGCGAGAATACGCCTTTAATCTCTTAGGTGATCCTACCCTTGAGCAAGGAGATACCTCACCCACATAAAAATCTGTCGAACTGAAAATTTGAAATAAACGCTTGTCTCTCAAACAGATTTGTATTGGGGTACTGCGCCCCGGCTCAAGGCATGGTGCCCCAACGTTGAAGCATTGTGTCCTAAAATCGACGATTCATGTATGACCGACATCCCTCCAACAGAAAAATGTCTCACTGTAAAAAAAAATTTCTGCAGTATTTGCTACTGGGATCAATATTGTCTCTACTGAGATAAGACTATTTGTAATTCCGACTAACCGTATCCCAGTAGAGATAAGATTAATCCCTCCCTACCGTTAACTTTAATCCTTCCTCGGAGAAACTTTTTACAGTCTACTCACGCTTTTTCCCAGTCCTTCGCCTTATTAAGGTGCTCCTCCGTCTTGTCGTTGTTCACCGGGAAAGTGAGTACAACGGCAGTGGCGTTTAAGAAATTGGCATTGTCCGATGTGACTTTCCCATCCTCAAGGAACCCACCAAGGACTACGTAGGGGAAGGCGGGGCCTCCGTACTCCGCCATGCAGCTGATGGAGTTGAAATTTCCGTCGCTGGGGGATGTTGGATTCCTAGAAAGAAAGTCCGGCGTTATAGGAAGAAAGGACAGAGTAGATGGCGTTATTTTCCGTTTATCAGCATTTTAGAAGCTTCCTCCGATTCTACAAGACCCAGATCTTTAGCTCAGCCCAACACAACACTTGAAGCTGCAACTGTTTGTGAGGACTTGTTCACCCGAACACTCGTTCAAACTACCGGTACCCTTCGTCATTCGTGCCCTACTTAGTACACTCCTTCAATTTTATGCTGTGATATACCTACTAATCAATAAAGTAAGTTTTACATATTAGTTGTAAATGTGGATGTTTTAAATGTTTGTAAGTTGTTAATCGCACGCCGATCCGACATACTGTTACAAGTTTCATAACAGAGAACAGAAGGATGCGCGGTTTCAACAGACAGCACTTCGGATGTTATCTGTTGTGTTTGAAAATGTTATGCATAACAAGCGTTGCCATCAGGAAGAGCCGAAAAATCGCCAAAAAGCATCTGCTGAATTTTCCGAAATCATGACTACAAACAAAAAAGTTAGTAGATTCTTTTTTGGCTGTTTTTCGCTCTTCCTGGCAATGCTTGTTCTGCATAACATTTTACATATAACATTTTCCAACACAACAGATAACATCCCAAGTGTTGTCTCTTACGCACTGTCTGTTGAAACCGCACATCTTTTGTTGGTTTTCATGAAACTTCTGACAGTGCACTAGTGAGTAACTTTTATGAGCTTCTATGACTTCTATGAGGAATAAAAGGTTATTTATTTAATGTGTATACCAAAGATTTCAGAACCCTCCTTCGGTTTTCGAACTAGTGAACAAGTCCCTTCTTTTTTCTAGGAGAGAGGAATCCCTAGAATTCATACCAATAGATACGGTAATTTTGGAGCACCTGCATCCACTAATCGCTGTCAACTTGGTGTACCCTTAAAATGACCCCTTCCTAACATCTCTATGGAAACAAGCGAAGACCGGAAGTCTACACGCCCCGATTGTCTTTGCGTAACAGTTAATCAACATTTCCCTGTTCGGATCCCACCAAGACCTTTGGCCTTCTTTACCATACTAGGGTATCTCTAGATGTCATACGAATAAATACGGTAATTTCGGAGCTCCTGCATCCACCAATCGCTGTCAACATGTACCCCTAAAATTACCCTTCCTAACATCTCTATGGAAACAAGCGAAGACCGGAAGTCTACAAGCCCCGATTGTCTTTGCGAAACAGTTAATCAACATTTCCCTGTTGGGATCCCACCGAGACCTTTGGTCTTCTTTACCATACTAGGGTATCTCTAGATGTCATACGAATAGATACGGGAATTTCGGAGCACCTGCATCCACCAATCGCTGTCAACATGTACCCCTAAAATTACCCTTCCGAACACCTCTCTGGGGAACAAGTGAAGACCGGAAATCTACAAGCCCCGATTGTCTTTGCGAAACAGTCCATTAACATTTCCACGTTGGGATCCCAGCGAGACCTTTGGTCTTCTTTACCATACTAGGGTAGAGGCTGGGTAGAGGGGGACCCACTCACTGGATGCAGTATTCCATGTGGCTAAGGTAATCAATCTGGTCTCCCGTCGTGAGACTTCCAGTATATTCCAGGTTCTCCTCGCTTCCTTGAAACCAGCCTAAGGGGCTCTGGATAGCGCAGAAGTCGAAATCCGGTGCCATTGGTTTGAAGCAAATGTCTCCGATTCGGGTCTCCTGTTGGCCTGTAACCTGCAAGAATCGAAATTCAAATTCCCAGAAGACCTTAGCTTCCGTTTCATCACCGACGAAAGTCCAAGAGTATATTAGCGATTTGCTCAAATTCTTGGGGTCCCGTCAGCTTATACAAACGTCAGTTCGTCACGACGCCCACACAGGGGCGTCACGACTGGGGGGGGGGGGGGACCCCCCCCCCCAACATTCTCGGCCATTCGGTAAAAAAATAACCGAGTCGGCGCAAAGCACCGCGATTTTTCGTCAAAACAGTTGATTATTTTCATGAAAACAGTCGTTTTTTCTGAAAATCAGTTGATTTTTTTTCAAAACAGTCGGTTTTTTTGAAAATCAGTCGACTTTTTTTTAAAACTGTAATTTTTTTCTTGAAAACAGTCGTTTTTCTGCAAAACAGTCGGTAAATACCTTGCCCCCCCCCCCCCCCTAAACATTTTGGCTAGTAACGCCTCTGCGCCCACATGTCCTGACAGTTCGCCAACAAAAATCTGTACGTTATTGCACACGTCAGTTCGCCCACTGACCTGTGGGTGTAGTGACAGCGACTCAAACCCTTTTAAGTACTGTATAATTTAACATGCCCTGTGGACAACAGCTGCAGTTCGTGTCAAAGATCTTGGTATTCTACACCAAGCTGTGGGATAAAACTCTTATCACATGGCTGGTTGTGGGACAAAAAAGTAACAGCATGAATATATGCGAGAAGCAAGTGTTATCGACCTTGATAAATATGATATATTTTTACTACAATTTTGCAGAGAATCAAGGGCCTATAATGTGTTTTTAAAGGACACCTGAATGAAGAGTACCAAGTATCATCCCTATCTGTATGACTTCCTTTAACATTGCCTGCAGAAAACCCAATCCAAATACGAAATAGTGTTTCCAAGCTATGATTTTTGCTCCATTTTGCATCTGTCTTTATTTCAGTACCGAACAATTTTAGAAATGAACAAATGTCTCCAATCTACCCTTCTTCTGGAATATTTTTTGCCCAGTTAAGCCCAAACGTATATCTAGCCGAAAATCCAATACGATCCGGCCAGCGCTGTACAAGATTTGAATGAATTGCGCTTTTTGTGTCTCGGAGTCTGCATGTGCAAACCTCCAGAAACGAACATCCCTATTTTGAAAACGTCACGCTCAGGAGAAGACTGCTCTCCGTGGCCATGTCTGTAAATGCATTCTCCATGGTGTGTTCAAGTATGGTTTCATTGTTCAGGTGTCCTTTAATATTTACGCACAACAGCCTTCTACTCGGACGATTTCTCGGCAATATTCCTCCCTAGATAAGCTCCCTACGTTCCAGGTAGATGGCTCACGGTGTAGAAGCCCTTCTTCCTCGCACCAGTTAGTTCACTAAATCTGCACTAATAACGGGGGTAGAAAGTTGCTCCAATAAGGGGTCGGTGGTGATGTTGCATTGGGTGTAACGAACAACGCTTCACAGGCCCTTAGTGGTATGATTCAATCAATCCTTTCAGTATTCGATGGCATTTGCTGACAAAGAGGGGATAAAAGAACAGATAGATAAGAGAATGAGAGGTCTTTTGGACAGAACATGACGGCCCGAACAAACCCTACAAATATCTTCGTTACTTACACGTACAGAAGTCCAACTCTTCACCTGTCAAACAAACGATATTAAAATTATACCAATCAGTCGCGCCGTCGTCGCTTACCATGCAACACGTGCGTCACTCCCTCCAAAAAAGTCGTTTGACTGCGATACGTCACCAGTGGCGACACACGACATGCAAAAATTCTAAAATACGACAAGGCCTTCGTCTGTCTAAAAACGTGCGAATGACTCAGGTTTTTACAGAAATCAAATTCGTGAGAAAAAAAAATCCAAGTCACTCTCCAGTTGACTGGCCTGGCAATCAAATAGGATACGGGAAGAAATAAATCGTAAACAAGTAATCGCAAGGTCTTAGCTGGAGGTTTTCCCCGGTGACTTGAGCACAAAATGTATCAGAGGAAGCAGAAAAAGTCCAATATCGAGAGGTGTCCAGCGGTAGCCTAATGAACCGCTACTGCCCAGTTTTATCTAATGTTAACTGAAGCACTTTATACGCCTGCATCTGAACGTCCGGTGAATAGATCTCTAGTGGAAATGCCCCTGCAATCTTTTTTCGGTCTCTTTTGCAAGGATCCGGAGACGAGATGGAAATCGGAACCCTGGGACTGGCTCACGTAAATTATCATCTGAGAGAGTTACCAAAACCTTCATGCGGATAGACGGGACAAGGGGGATCGAAACCAGGCAGGCTTTGGTGGTTACTGATGAACAAGATAGTAAAATAGGGCAGAGGTTCAGTTCGACTTTAACCCGTGGATCAACCCCCCCCCCTCCCCCCACCACCAAAAAAAATATAAACAATAATCGTGAATTATCAGTAGCACCGACACAGGTACCGGATTTCCGTCCAAGAATTTTTCATAAAAAAAAAACTAGCCTAGGCATTCCAGTACGAAAAGCAAGTTCCCCGCTTACCAACCATTCAATGAACTGGAATGACCAGCTTTTCATAAACTGTATGAATCAATTTAGAGCAGTAAATATTTTGTCAGACGACTTTCATTGCCTCTTCAAGCTGTAAGTTGTCTGGTTATATTAATAGATTGATTGGTTTCAGGTTCTATCCTTATTATATGACAAATATAAATCGATCACTGGCAGCCGGCAGGGATACAAGCTCGTTAGCTCGGACTCACTTTGTCAGAACGGTAGGGTTAACTTCACCTATAACGCGGGAGGGCCATCATAAGTATTATTACATAATCTACTGTAACTGATGGAGTGAGTGCTCATTTATGAACAATCAACTCTTGTGGCCCGGTTTTCAGTTTTCACTGTTTTTTTTTTTTGTGGGGTTCATAGCTCGTGAAGCATGACAGGTATCAAGTTGAAACTTGGTACACATATTAGCATTGGGGTCTAGTTGTGCCTTTTATGGTCCCACCCCCACCACAACCCGGTTCAGGGTCAAATGGGCTCAGATTGCCCAGTGAATAATGTTCATTACTTGACCAGAACTGGACATAGGACGATGAAATTCCTTATACATGTAGATCCTAGGGCTGGAAAATTGGTTTTAGAGTTGCACCTCCCCCACCCACCCCGTTCATCGGCAACTGGGCCCAGATTGCCCGAGAGTAAAGTTCGTGACCCGTGACAGGAATCTACAGGTACCAAGTTGAAACTCGGCAGGTTCTGGGCATTGGTGTCTCTTTTCCCTTTTTGGGGATCCCAAACCCCATTTCCACTTGGTTCAGGGGCAATTGTGAACAGATTATTATTATTATTTATTTGAATCCTTCAAAAACTGAAGAGTAATGTATAAAAAGGAACAACAACATGTCAGTCAAACTCACACACACTTACATACTAATAAACAGCTGACCGTTAAAGCCCAGTAAAGACCGTTAATTGCCCAGTTTTTAATGCTTTTAATCATTCAATCAATCAATCAGTTATATACATTTGGGAATATACATTTGGAGCTGAACCACCCTCCATGTTCATGGGCCAGTGGGCCCAAATTGTCCATGAGTTAAATTTTTTATCCATGACTTGAATCAAATTCTAAGTTGGTACGCGAGGATATATAGGTCTAAATATGCATTTCGATGCCCCCCACCCACCCTCCCGTTCATGGGCAACTGGGCCCATAAGTGCGTGCATGACAGGCCTCAATTTCAACTCTTATATACTTGTGGATATATCTGTATTGATGTAGATAAGAGCACGCGACGTGTTTTACTCCTTAATGAAAAGGTGGAAACTGGACAGTTTAGGCATATGGTCGATGATATGCCGTTCTTAATGAAGTTGTGACGAAGGGGGTCTTAGGGCTGGTAGAATTTGGTTTATTACACTTGTTATTACCTTGCTAACTGAAAAGAGGTTGAAAGTGGCGGACTGGCTGGCAACTTGCATTCATTACTGAAATTGAAACTGTTCTTGCAAGATGGTTTTTGGATTTCTCAAGCTGGTTTGTTTACATTAAAAGCTTTTAAACTGTCTTAAAAATTTCATCGCCACCTTTCCTTGAGCGGGATGAATCAAATCAGGTTAGTTCAACATTCGTTTGGTTATTAGCGATGTGGAATGTCTTGGCTCTAACTCTGTTCGTATATAAGATGCGATAAACATACTTCCACACTCCACGTTTGAGCGCTTGCGAACTTGTTCTATTTTGACGACGAGTCGGCTACACAATTTCACTCAAAGCGTTTCGCACTAGTTTCTAGCAGAGCAAATAACACTAGGGAGTAGCGCCAAGACATATGCTTTCCATGCTTTGCAAATGGGCCATACTTGTGGCACCACCCACTAGGCTTGCGGCATTTAAAGCGAGACAAACTTGCGGGTTTAGAGATTTCTAGTAAAGTAAAAGTGTGGTCTGCGCACACCAAGGAAACAATGAAGGCTGTATCATTTTTGTGCAATGTTCGGAATATGAAGTTATCGGAGCAAGCATTAGTGAACGACTCAACGAGTTTCAATAGGGACGTTCTCTATCGCTATTAGTGCTAGTATCGCTGCTACTTGAATGTGTGTCAATTTAGCCAAGTCTTGGCGCTACTCCCTAGTGTTATTTTGCTCTGAGTTTCTAGCAAGATCTAATAAAAGTAACACACTCTATAAAGGGTTATATGTCTGTAGATCATCGCCAACCATCTGTCGGCACAATGACATGCGTTCTCGGGACATTATAATCGCAAGGGACAAGGGCATCTAAAACACGAAAAAATTCAGAAGATTTGCTGTTCTATGACAGTTCACGGCAATTACGGTTTTAGTTAATCACGAGACACCATTTACAAGAGATTATTGAACTGCGTGGTATAGAGGGAAATTATGGCAAAGAGTTGCGAGAGGTGCGCAGTGCTGCATGTTACTGTCCGCCTCCCGACCCCGAAGCTAGTGAACAAATGCCAGAGAAACTAAGACGCTCCCGGAAAATTATGGAAACAGCAGCGCAGTAAGTACTGGCATGTTCGTACGACATTCCTTACGACTGAGATTCTCTCAAAGCTGAAGGACTAAATTACATTTTTTAATTATCTTTTCGTTTTTCTTAAATTCTTTAATTTTAGTTTTTTTTCTTTTAGTTGAAAATATTTGCTACTGGGATTAATCTTGTCTCTAAAAAGATAATCTTATCTCTAATTCGGATTAATCTTATCTCAGTAGAGATAAGATTAATCCCAGTAGCAAATACTGAAATTAACTTTAATCCTTACTCGCAGAAACTCTTTACAGTGAAGGTGACATTGTTGCTTCATCGTCATGAATCATCGTATTTATTCCTGAATATCTGTTTTACAGCATGATAACAAAGGACTGTCAACTTGAACCAAACTGGGTTGATTAGAAGAAACAAATTGACCCTGAAGTAGGTAGCCACAGGTAGGTATGTCGCGTGAGCCAATCCCGCGTGTCAGTTCCGACGTTCGTCACAGGCACACACTCAAAATCGACAAGAAGCGCAGTCATTCCGTATTTCACCCACACGAACCCGAATTCACATATTGTTAGCACAAGTACATGGCCAAATTACCAACTGTAGCCTAGATTAGTTGATGTGGCTTACCTCTTCAATTTTCTTCTGAAGCTTCAGCACCTCGCTGATGAATTCCTTCCTGAAGACAGGTCCATACCACTTGGTTTCTCCGTCAGTTGTTGTTCGGCTAAACTGAAACGAAAAAGGTTAAATGACAAAAGCTTTAAAGCACAACTCCTACTAGAAATGATCTTTTCACTATGAAATGGATCAGAAAAAAACTTTCTCAAAAATACCATCCTTTCCATCTGAGATTCGCGATTTTCTTGTTAGCGCTTGACGACTTTGCACAGCCTTCATGCTGTCCGTCGCGGCGACTGGGCGCAAAACATGTGAAAACTGAACGCGCCGTCGATAAGAAGTACGAAAACTAAGCAAATAAATTAGTCAAGAACAGAAGATTCTCATATCCTAGTGTGTGAAAGAGTTGTCAGCGGACGCTGAAGATTCTGGCAAACTTTGCGTCGTATAATGGGCAAAACTCGGCACAGCCGAAAAGAAACTAAAAATTCGTAGGCACAAAACGAAACAATGGAGAAAGATGGGGATTTCAAAAGCTTATAATTCCGTAAGGGAGCTACGTATATCATAAAAGGCAGAATAAGCAAGAGGGGTCCTTTAAAAGACCCCTCGCACTACTTACTCTTCAACTTACAGCATTTTAAAATATTTGAATGCTTTAAAACTAGGCTGTGCTTTCAACACATAACCCACGGATTTGGCTGTTTTAAGTCTTTCCCGATACCCGTTGACTTGTAGCGAAAGCAGGGAAACAATTTACATAACCGGTTTTTCTGATGGAAAAACTTCTCACAGACAACCGTCGACAGCGTGATACACATCGAAGGTAACGAAACACGGCAAGTGAGAAAATCAGCGTGGTTTTGTTAGAGGGGTTAGAATGTACGGTACGAAATTGGGGGCTCCGGGTTTAGAAATATATGGAGTGATTATGGAAGTAGGTTGTGTTAGTATCATAGTTAAGACAGGTCCTTTAAAGCATCGCCGAAAGCCTAAAACCATTGATTTTTAGAACTAATTCTGTTCTCAGCGGATATCACCGTCGACACGGTTCTGAACTGTTTGACGACATCCCCATACTCGCCGGCTGTTTCGAGGGGTCACAAACTTCAGATAGTCATTTAACAGGCAGGTCTTTCAAATAACCCCCACCAGAATCACAGGAGAACAGTAGCAGGGTACAATATTTTGTAAAGAGCCTATCTTAACTCTTTGGCAACTATCTACCTCTTGCCCTAGGCCAGCGAGACAAACACCCTTCAATACCACAAATTAACTCTTTTAATTTGGCGAACGGACGAGTCCTTTCAACACTGAGGCAAAGCCGACAAACCCTATTTAGCTCCACGTCACTAAATGGCCCAAATGTTTATGCCTCCTTGAGAGGCCTTGCCCAGCCACACAGTCAATCTGGTGAATTCTTGGAGCTGGCGACTTTGACCTCAACTCACAATCGACCGGCAAAGCAATGCTATGGCAAAAAAGATCGACACTAGGCGGAACAAGATGGCGGTGAATGTAGGTTATATTGTGTATCAATCCATATAAGCTGAACGTTGCATTCGAAAATCAACCTAATAAAGTGTTTAAGAAGACCGGTGAACCGAAAAGACCCCAACGTATGTGAACGACCCAGATAATAATCTGTAAATTGGTGTCAACCGCTCCTTCCTATTTATCTGGACCAGTAAATCAACGATTGACCAAACTGTTCGTAATTTGACCGCAAAACTAGGAAAAAACAATAGTTTTAACAGGTTATTTTGAGCAACATACATTCTGTGGTTTAGCCCGTGTCTGGTACAGCTGGGTGCATGTGAACCGTATCAAATTAATACAGCCCACCCGTAGGACATACGGTTAAGGAATAAAAGTTTGGGTGACACGGAATAATATATGCCCTTTCTTTTCATTTACTTAATCGTATTTCGTTAATTCAATCGTGGCACAAAAATCTTAAAATCATTCGATTTTCCGTCAAAACAGCCTTTTTTCTCAAAAAGAGTTCGTGTTTTCTAAAATTGTCGCTTAAAATGACTAGCAAGTCGGTAAATACCTTGCCCCCCCCCCCCCAAAAAAAAAAACATTTTGGCTAGTAACTGTCGGTACAGGACGATGAAAACCAAACGCTGTAAATTTCAACTTGGT
Organism: Branchinecta sandiegonensis; assembly: GCA_030848855.1. Taxonomy (NCBI): domain Eukaryota; kingdom Metazoa; phylum Arthropoda; class Branchiopoda; order Anostraca; family Branchinectidae; genus Branchinecta; species Branchinecta sandiegonensis. The sequence goes on along the minus strand of JAUPMV010000017.1, from coordinate 1,041,743 downwards.
GCTCCACGCGCAACTTAGGTTTTGTTTTGCTAATCAAGCGCAATGGGAACTAAAGAAACACGAGATGAACTAAATCGGGACCCAGTCCGGAGGGAACTTCAGTAACGAATCCCCCTCCCTCCCCCAAATCGGGAGTGTTAGCCCCATGTGGGAGTACGACCCAGCCAGGACAACAAGGAACAGGTTCGGCGATTCGGCACTTTTGAAGAGTAAGAGCATAAAAGTACCTAATTTCCGGGAAAAGGGTAAGGCCTTCGCCAATCCTGATCACTGTCTGATGCTCGATTCCCAATGAGTCCGATGAGAGATTTGGGTACGAACACTCGCTCAAGTTCAGTGCAGGTTAGTCGAGACCGGAATCCGGTTTTCCGAGTGCCGTTGCAAATGTTCCTGCCCCATTTCAAAATTATGACTTAGCGAGCCAAGAGGTAACTTCGAAGCTGAAAAACAGAAAACTTGTTGACAAAAGGTAAGGCCCTCGCAATTCTGATAACTGTCTGATGCTCGATTCCCAATGAGTCCGATGAGAGATTTGGGTACGAACACTCGCTCAAGTTCAGTGCAGGTTAGTCGCGACCGGAATCCGGTTTTCCGAGTGCCGCTGCAAATTTTCCTGCCAGATTTCAAAATTAGGACTTGGCGAGCCAAGAGGTAACTTCGAAGCTGAAAAACAGAAAACTTGTTGACAAAAGGTAAGGCCCTCGCAATCCTGATCACTGTCTGAGGCTCGATTCCCAAAGAGTCCGATGAGAGATTTGGGTAAGAACACTCGCTCAAGTTCAGTGCAGGTTAGTCGCGACCGGAATCCGGTTTTCCGAGTGCCGCTGCAAATTTTCCTGCCAGATTTCAAAATTAGGACTTGGCGAGCCAAGAGGTAACTTCGAAGCTGAAAAACAGAAAACTTGTTGACAAAAGGTAAGGCCCTCGCAATCCTGATCACTGTCTGAGGCTCGATTCCCAAAGAGTCCGACGAGAGATTTGGGTAAGAACACTCGCTCAAGTTCAGTGCAGGTTAGTCGCGACCGGAATCCGGTTTTCCGAGTGCCGCTGCAAATTTTCCTGCCAGATTTCAAAATTAGGACTTGGCGAGCCAAGAGGTAACTTCGAAGCGGAAAAACAGAAAACTTGTTGACAAAAGGTAAGGCCCTCGCAATCCTGATCACTGTCTGAGGCTCGATTCCCAAAGAGTCCGATGAGAGATTTGGGTAAGAACACTCGCTCAAGTTCAGTGCAGGTTAGTCGCGACCGGAATCCGGTTTTCCGAGTGCCGCTGCAAATTTTCCTGCCAGATTTCAAAATTAGGACTTGGCGAGCCAAGAGGTAACTTCGAAGCTGAAAAACAGAAAACTTGTTGACAAAAGGTAAGGCCCTCACAATCCTGATCACTGTCTGAGGCTCGATTCCCAAAGAGTCCGATGAGAGATTTGGGTAAGAACACTCGCTCAAGTTCAGTGCAGGTTAGTCGCGACCGGAATCCGGTTTTCCGAGTGCCGCTGCAAATTTTCCTGCCAGATTTCAAAATTAGGACTTGGCGAGCCAAGAGGTAACTTCGAAGCTGAAAAACAGAAAACTTGTTGACAAAAGGTAAGGCCCTCGCAATCCTGATCACTGTCTGAGGCTCGATTCCCAAAGAGTCCGATGAGAGATTTGGGTAAGAACACTCGCTCAAGTTCAGTGCAGGTTAGTCGCGACCGGAATCCGGTTTTCCGAGTGCCGTTGCAAATGTTCCTGCACGATTTCAAAATTAGGAGGCCAAGAGGTAACTTCGAAGCTGAACAAGACCAAAAGTTTCGATGGGATCCCAAAAATCTAATATTTGATCCAGACAATTTCGAACGAACTACCATACTTGTCCAGAAAAAAAAGTTCAGAAACGAATTAAGCGTATCTCCTCATCCGTATAAAGAACATCTAATCAACTTTAAATAAAACTTTTGCTTTTAACAAACTTTCCGGTTTTGGCCGATTCCGCGCGAACTACTTGACCGGCGAGAAAATGGTTTTCACCATCGTGTTCAGCATGTCTTCCCACCCCTAAATCGAACAACTAACCAACTTCAAATAAACTTTTACTTTTAACAGACTTTCCGGTTTTGGCCGGATTCCGGGCTAACTACTTGTCCGGCGAAAAAATGGTTTTCACCATCGTGTTCACCATGACTTCTTACTCCTAAATCGAACATCTAATCAACTTCAAATAAAAGTTTTACATTTAACAAACTTTCCGGTTTTGGCCGGATTCCGGGTGAAATACTTGTCCCGATGACAAAATAGTTTTCACCATCGTGTTCAGCATGTCTTCTTACCCCATAAACGACTATCACATTACCTGTTTAAAAATATTTCATTTGCCCCTTAATTTAAACCCCCTCCCCCACCCCTAAATTTAGGGCTACAGAGCCCATCTACGTACTCGACCTTACTCTTGACCCAAAGAATCCTCACACCAAGTTTCATCAAAATATCTCATTCCCTTCGAGAGTTATAGTCCGCACAGACGGACAACTTTTGCGACGTCATAGGTATCCCTCCACTTACGTTTTGGGATCCCAAAAAACCCAGTGAAAACCGAAAACCAGCTACCCGGGCCACAAGAGTGGATTGATCATAAATGAACACTCACTCCGGAAGTTACAGTAGACTATGTAATGAATACTTATGATGGCCCTCCCGCGTTAAATGTGAAGGATCCCAAAAACATAAAACTTGTTGACACATCAATGGGCAATCGCATTCCTTCTGCGGTCGTGTCCAATCGGCTGAGTCCGCGCTATGTACTCTTTAACCCAACAAACAGAACAGTCTTTGCGCTTCTCACTCCTCCCCTGAGAGCCAAGAGCCTAAACTTAAACTCCAGAAATTCTATTATCTCTTACTGAACCGCAACTTCGAAGAAGCTGATTAGACGAGCATTCATCGGGCGCTATTTCGGTCGGTCACCTCCCACTAGCGGACCCGCGTTTGCGGTTTTACTGATTTTTGGTCAAGCACCTTGTGACGTCAGCGCGAAATTGGTGGTTTTCATGGCAAGCCAAGACCTTCCACAGAATCCGACCAAGCACTAACACACTAAACCATCAGGGTTATTATTTACAGACAGCCAAAACCACATAGTACCACCAACAGATCCTCCACTACGCCGACCGTCTCACAGAGCAGGTTAGACGCTTGACCACGACCTTCTAATATAGTGACTATAATTAGTTACTAAAGCTGCGCCGATCGGTCCGTCATCCACAACATCAGCTCAGTGTCATTAGTTACGTTCTTGCAGATACCATGGTTATTAGTTTATTGTTATTAGTGAATGAGGGTTGGGTTGGGTGGGAGGGGGGTGAGGGGGGTAAAGAAAAGAAATGAGGAGGTTAAGACGAGTAATGTGTGTCATCGTTTACAATAGGTGAGTAAAAGTTGTGCACTCCCGCACAGGACACGGTTGTGCCCTTCTTGGGAGCGTTATGTTTGTTGTTTCGTTTAAAAGAATGTTGAAATTAGAATGAACTGAATTGAATTGAACATCTGTTACCACGGTACCTGGATCTGCAATTAGTCGTTTCTGCAGTTACCGTGGTATCTGATACCACGGTCTAAAATCGTTTTCGCAATTACCGTGGTATCTGAATACAGATAACACGGTGCCTTGCCAGATACCACAGTAACTGCAAAAACGCCTTTTGACCGTGGTATCAGATAGCACGGTAACTGCAAAAATGACTTTTGACCGTGGTATCAGATACCACGGTATGTGCAAAAAGCAACTATTAACTAATAAATGCTCGCTTCAGCGTCGCGTTGGGCTAAATTCGGCAAGACTGGCTAACACCGATGTAACCTTTAATCGAGTTTTATCAGTTACAAACCGTTCTATTATAATTTTCGTTCAACCGTTCGTCTTGAAAAGAAAATTAGCTCCTTCCTCTCATCATTTACGTTGCGCAAGTGTTACGATCGTTACAATAGCTGCGTTTCTGCAAACATCATGGTATCTGTTACCACGTGGTATCTGATACTACGGTTGCTCTGCAAACACGACAATTGCCGGATTTGAGCTTTCAGAAATCATCCAAAAATAAATACTGATATCCACTGACATCTAGAGTGACGTAACTTCTTTCTCACTAATTTGACAAAATACTAGACTCTTGTGTTAGTGATGATGAAAGTGAGATGATCAGATGCCAATAACAGTTACGACGGTCCGACTGTGGTATCTGAATATCAGATACCACGGTACCTTGCCAGCTACCACGATAACTGCAAAAACGCCTTTTGCCCGTGGTATCAGATACCACGGTAACTACGAAAACGACTTTAGACCGTAGAAGCAGATACCACGTTAAAAAAAAAAACTCAACTAATCTACTTATGATGGTAGGAAGTATCATGAGTGATAAAAAACTATCTGTTCAGCACGAATTCCGGGCCGAGTGGTGACATCTGTCCGCGCTTTTCTTAATTTCGTTCCAGAAAGGGTAGTCAATACCCTAATAAAGACATGGCTCTTCTTATCATCATTACTCGTAACAGCTTCTATGGGACGCAACCCAAAGAAGAAGTGTTTTAAGTGGTCAAAAATGCTTTCACTAATACTCGTCGATAACCTTCTAGTTCCAGGATTCGCTAAGATGCAAGGCAAGTTGTTTGATGGTTGATTGATAATTGGAGGCCTATTGTGCGTGTCGTATGTTATTCTCCTGTTGTCTTTTGCTCTTTTCTTTTTTCTACTTATCTTTACTCCACTCTCTTTTGTTATAAAACATTTTGTGGGTTATAAATATACTTACTTGCTTATGTTTGTCGAATATGCTGTCAGTAATACTTTTGCTGCGAAAGGACGCTTATATCCGTTCGAAAAAAAAATTCAGACAATTTTGTAAAGTACTTACAGGCTCCAAATTCTTTGCTGCGATGATAACCTGCTCAGTTCTGAAAAAGGGTGCGAAGTTCTTGTCGAAATAATCTTTTTCAACTCGCGAGCGACTGTTCGGCGACGCCCAGAGTTCGACAGGGTCAACTGTTATCTGAAGGTAGACGACACCACAAGACAGAGCGACAGACAAAAGGACGCCACTAAGAAGGACGACGATTGGGTGACTGGCGCAGACTAGAAAGAAAAAATAACCAAATTACATCGCCATGTTTACCTTTAAATTCTAGGGAGGGATTTGGTGTCTTCAAGCGACTCGTAACTGAGATTTTAATGAATGAAATATTTCATTGCCCATCAACAGCACAAAGGAGGAAAAAGATGGAGTCTGTGAGAAAAAAAATAAAAAAATAACGACTCCAAAAACTAAACAACATTAACCTAGATACAAAATCAAACAAATGTTATCGAAAAGAGTACCCATCCAGGGGTGTACAACATACTTAGAATATCAACACTTAGTATAGGGTCTGCGACAAAGTACTTCTGAATCAAGTACCAGTTGCGGGACCAACTGGGAAGTTATAGGATTCTTAAAACGTTCTATACTGTCTTCCTATTTACGTGCTTTCCGGACAAAATTACAGACTAATACTTCCTTATTTCCTTAAAGCACAAATCTTACTTGAAATGATCTTTTCCCTACAAAACAGACCAGAAAAAAGAATGTTCGAAAACACCATTACTTTCCACCTGAAATTAGCGATTTTCTTGTTAGAGCTTGTCGACTCTATCCAGCCTTCCTGTTCTCCGACGCGGCGGGTGAGCGCAAAACGTTTGAAAACTGAGTGCGCCGTGGTTAAAAAGTTGTAAACTAAGCAAATAAAAGAAGTCAAAAAGAGAAGATTATCATATCCTTCTATGCGAAAAAGTTTTTAGCGGGACATATAAGATTCCCGCAAACCTTGCGTTGTCTGAAGGGCAAAACCCGGCACAGCCGAAAAAGCGCTAAAAGTTCGTAGGCACAAAACGAAACAATGGAGAAAGGTGGGAGTTTTAGAAGCTTATAATTCCACAAGGGAGCTAGGTATATTATAAAAGGCAGAATAAGCAAGAGGGGTCCTTTAACAAGAAAACAAATAAACTGTATAAACTCCCTGAAATCCGTTGCTTCTCCCTTCTTTTCTCTGCTGACTGTCCCATGTGGACCGCAAATCCGCATTTGATAGTGCAAAACGGATACGTCAGCTGAATTTTATTAGAGCCTTATTTCTGCCCTTCTTGGCAAGGGTCCTCTTCAGGCTCAAAGCCAATCAAGTTGGAAATACGAACTTGTGGGAAAACCTGTCTCTGCCTGTGTTGCAAGCTTGGGGGAAAGAAATTTATTGTGGGTTCGACCCATCTTGATTGAGGTCAGTTGCCACGGTCGGGCCGTGGTATCTACGATAACTGCAAAACCACCTTTTGACCGTGGTAACAATTACCATGGTATCTACAAAAGCGCAACTAGTGTTGTCCAATTCTTTGATTACCTTGTATTACGAAGCGTAAGCTGATTTTAATTAGATTTGGCCACGGAGACTTGGTATGTCCACCGATCTATTAGAGGCAGTGAACGTCAGCTGGACCTTGGCCTCAGGAAAAATCCGATAAAAGAAAGTTCAAGAAGCAGAAAAGAAAGATAAATAAAAATAACTCACCAGTTCCCCACCAGGAAAAAAACGTCTCAAAGGAACTGTCCAGGGTGGCACCAAGTCTGTCACGGCAGGAAGCTGTGTCCTGCTCAGACATGCTCGAACTTGTCGAAACTGTATGATGGATGATCTCTCGTGCCTCATGACGAGCTGCCAAGAAAATAAGCACATTATTCAGAATTCCTCATACCAGGATAGTCAAGAGGTTGACTTAACCTTGCGGGCAGCACAAAGGGAACAAGCGAGTCAGGACTGTCAGCAAAAAAATCAAGGTACAAAAAAACAAAGAAAGCCGAAAACACTCAGCAACATTTTCAAGCTGTACATCGATCACGTTCCCAACCCCGATTTGAAAGCGTTTACAGATACGTATTGTCCCCGCCAACCTAGAACAAAAAAAACAAAACAAAAAAAAACTTTCTCACCCTGTAACAGAAAGGTACATAAACAGCTCTGTACCGGCGTTTGTTGTCATAACGAGCAAATGATTTTTCTAGTCCCTTGTTTGGTACTGTTTTACTTTTACTAAATTTTTCTTCGCAACTTTTGACGCCAGGGCTAGTGCGATTATCCAACCCAAGCGTTTCAGCGTCTTATTCACGTCCAAGATCCTATAAACCTTATTCTACTATTGATTCCTTGTGAGAACAGAGATGGTGGTCGGTATGTGCTCCCGCTTCCTGATTGGTTCAACTGAATTGATTAGAACCTCTTGTCAATTGGCTCGCTTTCCAGCAGAAGGTGGAAAGTCGGATTTCTCCTGGTTAAAATCTAGCTCACTAATTGTCCTAGAAATATAAGAGGAAGTGGTAAAAGCGTAATTATGCCACACATGAATAATCCTTCTGCTCAAGCTGACTGGGAATCATTTACTAAGAAATGAATCGACACGGAATTTTTTTTTTTTTTTTTATTCGACAATCTGTACAGTTCACTAAGCAAAGATGACATAAGGAAAAAAGACCAAGCGCACAAAAAGGGTTATTTATATGCCCATCACTGCCATGCGAAGGAATAGTAAATAAGCGGGTTTTTTTCGAACGAAAAGCCAACAAAGGTAGCATGCAAGTCTAGCTTCCTTTTTGCTGAAAGAACCTGCCGTATATTTCAAAAAGCCCTATTTTTGCGCCAAAGATGCGGTCATTTCGGTAGGAACCATTATGATTATATTTTTGAAGGTCTAATGGTCCGACTTATGCAACGTAAGTGAATTGGTACTACAATTTCCTCAAAAACCACAATGCAGATTTGACAGTGCAAAACGGATCCATCAGCTGAATTTTTATTAGAGCTATACTTGGTATTCTTTGAGCCCAAGCAGACTTTGAAACATTTATTCAATCATTGTTTACAACGGATACGTCAGCTATGATTCTTCATCAGCGATATTTCGGCCCTTCCAAAGACCCTTGCCAAGAAGGGCCGAAATATCGCTAATGAAGAATCGTATCTGACGTATCCGTTGTAAACATTGTTTTAAATGCTATATTTGGGCCCTTCTTGGCAAGGGTCCTCTTCAGGCTCCAGTGGCGCCATTTCAGTAAGCCTCAGGGGGGGGGGGCAAACATCCATTTTGGGCCCCCATCGTAGAATTTTTTTTTTGCTCAAACGCAAAATTTAATTGCTTTTTTAGGGTAAAATTAAAGTAGTTTTATAATATACCATAATGTGCATATACAAGAATCACGTATTGTTCAAAGACCCTTCACAAATAAAAATGTTCACTGGAGCATGTTGTTACCTGGAGTTTGATGCCTACCCATATGACAGAATAAGCGACTTTTGACCCTCTGAGGCTTTCGATCGAAACCGTATCGAGATTTGTCGCGATCTGTAGAAGAAGATCTGGATTCATGAAATCTTTTGAGTTCGGATATGGGGTTAAACAGCTAACAAATACCAGATTATCTTGAAAATGAGCGCCGCAGGCCAAAAAAAAAAAATCAGCCTGTTTTCTGCTAAAATACAAAGATATTGGTTCAAAACCAGATTACTAACTGTGCGGTGCAGTGTGAAATTTACGATTTGATAAATGTCTTTACTTCAGCATGTCAAACAACAAGGAATATAGACAAAAAACCTCGGATTTTGGGCCCTTTCAAATTCAGGGGGTGGGTGGGCATGCCCCCCCCCCCCAAATGGTGACATTTTCAGGCTCAAGCCACTCAAACTAGAAAATGAACTAGTGCTTCTTTTTTTTTAATTTCACAAGTTCATCTTCCCAGTTGGTGACATTTTCAGGCTCAAGCCACTCAAACTAGAAAATGAACTAGTGCTTCTTTTTTTTTAATTTCACAAGTTCATCTTCCCAGTTTGAGCGGCTTGAGCCGCGCCAAGAATGGCCGATATATAGCTCTAATAAAATTCAGCTGACGTATCCGTTTTGCACTGTCAAATATGATTCGCAGTCAGCGTTGGCTCAAAAACAAATATCTAATATATAAACATTCTGTCCAATAGGCTTTGCGTCGAAGTTAGACGTCGGGGAACCACTTTGTACACCAGAACACTGCAAGTTTCCAGCCCCTCAAGTCAAAGCGGGGAATAACAGAAGCAAAATACTCACGGTTCGCGATCACGTACACGCCAAGAAAAGACTGAGATTTGGCCTGAACCGGAAGCAAACCAATTTTGTCGAGATTTAGCCAACAGAGTGGAAATAAATTAAGACGAAATAATTTACGAGATTCAATTTATAAAGTCATTCGGAAAGAATTTCGAGAAGGTAATAGCACCATCCAAGGTCGAAGTGTTTAAATCAAGTCGGAAAAAAAGAACTGAGAAGCTTCCTTCATTATAGCACACAAAGCTATGCTGCAGCCATAAATAATCCAGTTTTGTGAGGTTTGGCTTCACATTTAGTATGACCGCATTATTTATAATCAGAAGGGTAATATTTTTCAGGAGTTTTTAGACGATACTTGTTTCATTAATTTCTGTTTACGTAGGGCTATTATCCAATTTTAAAATATTCCTTCAGCCCAAGCTGACTGCGAATCATAGTTGACAGTGCAAAACGGATACGCCAGCCAGCTACATTTTATTAGAGCTATACTTCGACCCTTCTTGGCTTCTTGGCTGAAGGGTCCTCTTCAGGCTCAAGCCGCTCACTGGAAAATTAACGAAGTTATTTTCTAGTTAACTAGTTAATTTTCCAGTCTGAGCGGGTGAGCCTGAAGAGGCCCTTGCCAAGAAAGGCCGATTTGTAGCTCTAACAAGATGTAGCTGGCGTATCCGTTTTCACTGTCAAATATGTTTTTATATCCTCATCTTGGTCGTTTGAATCTTGAAACTGGATGGATTATGGTTTATTTATAACTTGTGAGTTGATGTTCTTATAGTTTCGTTGTTCTTTCGGTATGCCAAGTTCTTGCTTGGTATACCTCTGTGGGCCAGAAGCCGGTGCCTGGTGTCTATGTATGGGATCACAGATCCGATCAAAGCCATCGCGGAACGGAGACTGCGGTTTGAGAAGTCGTTAGATTCGACGAATAGCATGTCCAGCGCCTTTCTGTAAATTGTTACCTGAAGTTGTTAAGTGTGTTTCTTCTTGTTTTGCAGTTGTTGTGATGAGAAGGTGTTTTGTCTATGTTTGTATCTGTTTTTTCTTCTTTTTCTTCTTTTTTTTCTCTTTATACTTACTCCGTGTTTACACCATGTGTGTATTTCGGGTAATAAATTTATTGATTGATTGAGTTAGTAGTAGAAGAAAATGTCCGCAATTTGGCCTCGAGCCTTCTCTCTGCCAAATTGGCTCTTCGTGTTGAATTTAACTTGAAATAAACAGAACTTGAACTTGAACAATAACCACCGGGTTTTTTGTCAATCGACCTTGTGTCCCCGGCTTGACCCTATATTTATTATGATTTTATACAGAAGTGTAATTAAACCTTGAACCAGTTTATCATTTTTTTTTAAAGGCTCATGGAAAACCCCTTCACTCTACTTTTGCATGAATTTTATCTGATCTATTAATTTCTTCACATGTTTGATCTGAGTGCATCACACAGGCCTAGGTGTATGGACTGGTTATTTCTTTTAATTTTAAATTTCACCGAAATCAATCAACCACCGCTGGGCACTGGAGCTTAATCTGTCACAGGCGTATGGCCGAATTTAAATCTGGTTGTGATCCAAAGAGCTGTATTTACGACTCCAAACACAGAAGGTTCTTGACGGCTGGGTCCTGACAATGTCAGACGTTAGCAAGGTCAAACCGCTCTTTTCAAACCAGTCTGTCTCAACAAATAAAAGGAGCCATGGAGGGTAAGCGACGTAAATGGCACTCGATCTCGCTCTCACAAAGATCGTAATTCACCTTATTGATGCTTGCAAATAGCCGGTTATTTCAAAACAAAACTATTGTTTATGTGGACAATTAGCTAGACGATTAGGCAAAGGAGTAATTTACAATTTGTTTTTCTGTCTGGCTTAATTTGATGTGACTGAAACAATGAACAAATTTCGCTTTAAAGACTCAAGTTGCGACTTTGTTGCGATAATCTCTGCTGCTTAAAAGTGCAATTTAATATTTATTGCATATTCATTAGTTTTGTCCCGGATACACAACACGATTAACCTGTTAATTCAGTTAAACAGAATACGGACGGAGTTTCCGTCTTGGGAAAGTGCTTATAAACTGGCAAAGCCGAACTATATTGTTTTCACATTTTTTTTCAAAAGCTCTAACATCGTTCAAAAAGAAAAAATTAGGAATTAGAAAAATAGCTAATAGTTATTTCTCAATTAGTAGAATGTTCTTTAAAACATGCTTTGCAAAAAAAAAAATAACACAGCTTGCGCCTTAAGTACGACCGAGTACGACGAAAACGGCTGTTGAATGTATCGCATCCCGTCGGTCGTTCACTCTCTTTATTTTGTGCTGTCGGAGCCCCGGACGTGTAGTTCCACCGGAGTCATGTCAAAGCTGGAAATCTACGCATGCGCCCTGGTAAAATAACACGCCCAAACGGAGAAAAACTAAAAGAAAATTTGCCCGACACCAATAGTGAAAACATATACGTTCCAACAAAGCCGTATCCAGGAATTTGTTTTGTTCTCAGCAACATGCATGCACACGCCCATAGTAAAAAAAAAAAAAATGAATTCACAACCAGAACAATCCAGTCCAGTGATTCGGACACAAGGACAACCACGAGACAACGTCTGTCCCTAACCACCCTTGAACAAAGCTTTCAACTTTTGGCTTAGTTTTTGTTGGCAAGTACAGGAATCAACTTAGATCCAATGAGCGCTTACAGACCTGAACTAAAACTGGCACGGGACACCCAGTGCCAGTTCAGACTCTGGTTCTTGTGAATTCACTTTATTTACAATGTCCCAGAATATAGAGTGAGGGTTACTTGACTTAAAACGTACAGTGGTCTCGGTCATTTAGTGGTCTGGCTTCTTCGTCAGTAAGTCCAAAGCGTGATGCCGATACCCCGGCAAGGCGCTGTCCAACGCTGTCGCGCAACGGGGTACCACTGCGACGGGTCGGAGAGTAGCTTGCTACGGTAATCAAGTGGTCAAAATCAGTAACAGTGTAATTAGTAACATGTCGGGTCCCAATAACCCCCAAAGTCTCCCATATTAAGGTCCCATGATGTCATATTTGACGCAAGAGCCGTCAACTACAACGATTCAGCGATCCCCCTTTGTAAGTTTCCTCGATCCCCGAGAGAGAACGGGAAGCTACAACAAAAAGCAGATAGAGCTCTACACGTCCTACGTCGGATAAATAGTAATCTGATTGGTTTGTTCTTAATGAAAATATAATACAACTGAATTCCATGGACGAAGTTATGTACTTCCTCCAATATCCAAGAATCAAGAACTGGGAGAACGAACATCCTCTTTAAAACCTCTTTTTTTCACTAACTCTGCAGCGTTTTCTTTAAAGGCAGATGAGAATTCCCTTCATCAAATACCCGCTACACAAGTCGACCACAAATGCCTGTTTTTTTTTTTAATAAGGTATGCTAACTGCTGAGGATCACCAACCAACCCAATCAAATATTTATGGGTCGAGAACAATCCATGAAATAATAATTCATTTTAGGGCACACTAGCCCAATCAAAAAATTTGGTTCTAGAGAAATTCATAAAATAATAATTTTTGTTTTGTTTTTGAAGGCAAGCGTGTCGAAGCGTTTTGAGTATAATTAATGGCGTTTCGCAAAAGGCAATCCACAAAATAAGCATTTACGATTTTTTTTAGGTCTGCAATGCCCAAGCGTTCGGGATATCATATTATATCTTTACCATACCATGGTCCACCCAAGAATCAGGCAGATGCAGTGGACTGGGTTAACACTGTCCATAATTGTCGTTCATGGACAGTAAAATCTTGCCCTAACTGTGGGTCGGGAGCGGGAAAAGCCAAAAGCGGGAGCCACAATCAGACTTCTCCATTCTTATTAATTCTTGGTTTGACCACCGGTGCCACATTCCCGACATTTTAAAAAAGATCTCCGAAGGAGATGTCTGCGTAAGAATCCATCTACACGATTGCCGAAAAACAAACGGAACAGTGCCATAAAGGCACAGTAATGGAAACTTCTACAAAATGTATATGTGAAATATGTCTTTTTAAATCCCGAGTCGTAAACAATGCATAGAGGCTGTTCTGGTGGTCATGTGTGCGTTAGCACGTCGACAAACTGATCTGCACAATATACAAGTCGACAGAAGAATGGCAAACTACGGGTAATTAACTAAACTAGCTAAAACAGTACAGCTAAATACAGCAAAAAGGTTAGGCCTCTGAAAAGGATCGGTATAGTACTGCACACGGCTGGCAGCATTAGTACCTGATGCAGTTGTTGTGAAAGCAGGCAGCAAGTGCTCACCGACGTTCCCAGTATCGACGGGGAAAACTGTATGAAAACACAGTAACAGTTAATATTCAAATGGCAGCTTTGCAAGCTTAGTCCTAATTTTACTTTAAAATTAGTGCGCGAGTGGGCTATTAACTACACGTACTACTGTAAGTATTCCATCATTCCAAGCTGATTGGGAAATGGATTCTGTTGCGGCGATACGGCCCTCCTTGGCAAAAAATAACTGACGTAACCTAGTTCGATTAACTGTCGACAGGAAGTTCAGAATTTTGCCAAGGCCTGACGAAGAGCCTTGCCATGAAGGCCGAAAGATCTTTGACTAATCCGCTTACCACCCCCAAACATACACCTTTACGAATAAGGTAGGCTAACTTAAACTACTGCTTGGTAGAGTTAGGCTAAGCTCGCGGATCCTTCACCGTAACTGATCTACTCCGCTACGAACTGGCATGTTCAGGGTTTCCGCCGTTTCGGGGTTAGGAGTGGCGCTCAAAATCCTCAAAGACATCTATAAGTGTTTTATTAGTTGCGTTTTTGGTGATACCATGTTATCTGTTACCACGGTCTAAAGTCGTTTTTGCAGTTATCGTGGGATATTCAGATACTACGGTCCGACCGTGGTAACTGGTCGTGGTATCTGAAAAGTTATCTCACTTTCATCAAATTTTGTCAGATTGGTAAGAAAGAAGTTAAGCACTTAGTGATGTAACTGGATATCTGTTTTTTTGGGGGGGAATGACTTCAAATTCGGCAATAGTCGATTTGCAGAGCACCGTGTATCAGATACCACGATAATTGCAAAAACGACTAATTGCAGATCCAGTCATCGTGGTAACAGATACCATGGTATCAGCAAAAACGCAACTATTGTAAAGAGTTCCGGTATCGTCCCTTTCTGTTTTGCGTTTGGTCAACACATTAGAAATGCCCTATAACATAAGGACACCTAGCGTGTAGTGTTTTTGTAATTTTTGTTTGTGTTATATTTCACAAAAAAAGAGTGAGGATTCAGAAAAAGTTAACCTATTAAGAAAAAATAGTCACCGTGATAGCTGTGTTTGGCAGGGTCAACGGGACATGTGTATTTCTCCTTCGGGCAAGAAATGTCTTTATTTGTTTATTTTTTTTGCCCATGAACAACAAAGTGGAAAACACGGAGTACATAAAAAACAAGAAGAAATAAAAGAAGAAAAATAAAGAAAAAAAATGACAATAACACATTTGTGTTGGAAAGTATTAAAGTAAAAGTTGACCGGGCGAGCGCAGTTTAGTTTATGTAGTGCGATATCAGAAGTTATCATGAATTTTTTTGTTTTGTTGTTTGTATATGGCCCTAAGGCTTTAAATACAATATTATTATTATTATTATCATCATACCTAAATAAAACAGAGCCATCTATCCGTGTTGCCTAAATGGTGAAGAAGTAACCATAGCCAATACGGGCTAATGGGTTACTCGCACAAATTTCTAACTGCTCGTATTCGAGCTCTTTTTTCCATTTTTTCCAGACGTAGTGCGGGGTCAATAATGCGATTACGATTACAAACTAAACTATTTCTAACCCATAACGGCAATCTCAAAAGAAACTTGCAGTATTTGAAGTCCGAAGTTCTTCGCCGCTCAGTGACGCTAAGAACTAGACGACGCTAAGAAATAGGTTCCTTTCAACAGAGCACAGTCGGCTTTTGACTCGCGTTGTTTATAGTAAAAGTAACTGGCGTTAAAAGTTTACTGGCAAGATGAACGAAGCTCGGCTTTAAAAATGACAGGGACAGGGATTAAGCGACGGTCTTTCCCGAATTGAAGAATATTAAGGCGGTCGATAATCAAATCCGGTGTTTTGGGCAGGAAGGTTTGAAGATTTAAGAAACGACGGTGCGATGTTTTTTTTTTTTCTTAAATGAGATGGACCGGTTTTTTAAATGTGTTTAAATGAAATGGAGTGTTTAAATAAGTTGTCTGAGTACTTCTGGTACTTCTTAGCTTCTTAACTTCTGAACACCACCGGACTATTTTCCCAGACTTCGAAACTCCAGACCGAACACAAGGGGAAGATTAGCTAACACTGACAAGCCACGGCTTCTTCAACCACCCATAAACTCAACCGAAAGGCATTTATCTTCGTTTGTGCCTTATTTTATTCGTAATTTTAACTGTCAGAATATCAATCAGTCGTGATTCGTAATTTGTTATGTTGACGATCCGCAGTTAGCAGTTGTAAATGCTATTAAGGAAATAAACGATTTATTATTATTTTGTTTTCCCAGAATTCTTTTTACCATGAATATGCTATCAGAAATGGTGACCATCTGGTTCATGAAATCCGACACTCAACGAGGTCAGGTTTCGCTATTAGCTATTAGAAACATCGCTGTTTCAGTGTGGAATGGTCTCCCGGATAGTGCGGCCGGTAACTTAATTTTGTTTAAAAGAAAGTTAAAGAAATTTTTAATTGAAAAAGGTGGTTGAATTTTGTGGGTTGTTGGAAGGGGGTGTAGGGAGGCGGGGAGTGAGGAGGTGGGGTGGGGGGAAGTGATATGGGTGACGGTGGGTAGGTTGTGACGAGAGAATCATTTTTCTTTCCTGTTTTTTTTTTTTCGTTCGTTCTTTTTTTACCTCTTTTTTCTTTTAAATATATTAGATTAGTTTTTCTGTTATTATTTATTGAATAATTTGAAGTTAAAAGGTGGTTTGAAGATACAGCCACCCACAGGATTTTTGTCTTTTATGTGGTTGTTGAGTTTTTTGTATAATGCAGTTGTGTTTTTTTGGTGAAGTAAAAAATATCTGAATCTGAATCTGAAAAAATCCGGGAAGATTGGGAGAGGGCTCGAAAGGAAATTTGTCTGTACCCAGTAGGACTGAGCAGGGACCTTAGTCCCTCGCTACAAGACCCGTGCCCATTTTTAATTGTTTTGCGTTGTCAGAGAATTGCAACAACACAATATTTAACATCATACAGCAACT
Source organism: Branchinecta sandiegonensis (assembly GCA_030848855.1). Taxonomy (NCBI): domain Eukaryota; kingdom Metazoa; phylum Arthropoda; class Branchiopoda; order Anostraca; family Branchinectidae; genus Branchinecta; species Branchinecta sandiegonensis. The sequence continues at coordinate 1,025,372 of JAUPMV010000017.1, read as the reverse complement.
AAATGCAATAACCTGCCACTGTACTGGTATATTAGTAATGTACCTACTCAAACGATTTCTCTTTTCATACAAACAGCAAGAGAAAGAGCTACGAGCTCATATGTCACTTGTTACAGGAAGATGTGCAAGACCAGGGTAAACTACCATCTGTCGTGAAATTCCACCAAAAAATCTAGGAAAGGAAAACGATTTCAAGTGGTAAAACATCTGAAACAGGTTTGCACATCCTTGTCTTATGTACTTATTAACACATTTTTAAGTCACCGTTTACATTATTTGGGTATGGCATTGAGTGTAATGAAGTGTCTGCCATTTGGCCCCGAGCCCAATCTCTGCCAAATTGGCTATTTATGTCATTACCCAAATTGGCATTAAACAGGACTTGAACTTGAACTATAACAGTTTTGACAGTGTAAATGTATTATAAATCTTGAAAGCCACATCCCGGTCGAGCAATTTCAGACCTCATTAAGCATGAACATCAACAAATTTAAAGTCGGACAGTTCCCAAATTAAGTTTCGTCACTTGTAAGGTGAATTGCAGTATGGTGAAATTTTAAAAGAACTCTTGAACGCTAATGGTAACTCATCTATCGGCTGAAGCCAACATAATGACTGGTCCGGTTACTTGTCACTTTCAGTGCTTCCAAAAGCACAGATCAATAGCGAAAAGTGAAAATTTCTTCACCTCAACTATTTTTTAGTTAAAATTATAGTAAATGTGGTCATTTTCTATCCATCAACATTTTCATATTCTGGAGGTTTTTAAAAAAAAAAAAATAAAAAAAACACACGAAAGGGTGCTCGTTTGGTGTGCAGCCCTGCCCAGCCTCCTCATACCATAGTTGTCTCATGCCATAATAAACTAAACATATCCAATATTCATGTGCCGTTTTCTTGATCAAACTGGGGGGGGGGGGGGGGGGGGTTAAAAATAAAGTACAAAATATAAGAGTTTACGTTGGAACCTTGACAAGTGATCTCCACATTAGTTATCACATCACGCCATTTCGTCTGACGAGTCCCAATGTGACAACACGATCTCTTTGACACAAAACAAACACACAAAACAAAATAATGAAAAATTCCAGAGTTGTCTAGCGAGAAACCTGACCAACAGCCAAGTCACGAAATTAAATAAAAAACATCTGCTGTTCAATTAAAGGACCGTTACCGAAGATATCAATAAAATTATTTTTTACTGTTATAGGTATTTCATGCCTATCTCCTGGCATACTGAAGAGCACAAAAAACAACCACAGAGTTTGCGCCGTTCCATCGAAAAAGTAGTAACAAAAGAAAAGCAGTGAATTTAATTTAGACGTTCTGCAGCTTATTTACCGCGGTATGAATGTAACATGTAGGCTATGAAATTCAGTCTAATAAACGAAAGAGCCCCCCTTCCTTTTTTAAGACTAATATTTAGGCGTACGCAAAAACTACATACTCTAGTAGGCTACTCTAGTAGACCAAGAACAAATAACGAGATAGAACTGCTGTCTCCCTATCTCGGTGATACAAACATGCAGAGTCGAGTAAAATACGGCCGACTCCCGACGCAAAAGAGCGGAGGTTACTAGCTTTGCGCCACATAACGTTTCGTTACCTCTACAAATAGCTATATCGCTGTTAAGTCGCTGAAGAGGAAATCTAGCAGTCATAGCTGATTGGTTCTATGGACGCGCTCCAGAGCGGGTCGGCGCGCGGAGTACGCCTCCTGCTAGCCTCCTTCACTTTTTCTTGTGCGATAAGCAACGGTGAAGACGGAACAGGAGCAAACGGGTCAAAATCAGCTCAAAGCTAGAGTAAATACCTCTAGGTCCGCTCAATTTTGTCGGGATTTTCATAGTTGCTGAATGCGACTGAAGACATGAGTACTGTCTGATTATTTGTTCTTGGTAAGACTGTTGCCTACCATATTTTTCTTTTCACCAGAACTAGCAAACACAGGGTAATAAGCTATACGAAGTGACGCTGACATTCAGCTAGATCCCTCCTGACAAAACGCATTAGGCTACAGGCGATCTTAATAGTGCCCTTACTGTGTCTAAGTACTATGTCCTTTGTCAAGTTGTTTAACGCCAGTGCTAGTGAGTAATTGTGTACCTGAGGTTAATTCTTTTTATTGAATGTATTGGACGATCAATTTTATTTTAAATTAATTCATAATTATTGACCGTAAATTGTATATATTTTTATTGACGACCAAACGAATATTCGGCTTGTCCGGTTTATGTTTTAGAAATAAAATGAATTGGATTGAACTGGACTAAATTGAAAAGTATATGGTTAATCAGAGATGGACAAAAATGACAATATCCTATTCCTCTAATAGTTCGCCTGACCCCCTTTCCCAAACGTTCTTTTAGGTCTAGGCCAAGCAAATATTGCAGTCGATTTTGCTGACTAAACTACTCCTTGCTACATGGTTTGACTTTTAAAATTCTGATTCTGTGCGAGCATAACACCTCAAAATATAAGCTACACCTATAACATATTTTGGCTTTCTACTGACATTCCTAAGGAAAGGGGGAAAGAGGGGACTGTAGGCTACGTCAGCAAAATTTCTTACCTCGGTTTCTAGTGCAGATCATATAGTAGCTCACAACCAGGAAGGCAGTACAAAGTGAAGTTGAGATGACTGCAATGACAAAGGCAAGTCCATCCATGCCTGCAACAACCCAGGGCTCAGGAAGGGGTGGAAGTGACGGAGGGATGGGGCAGGAGAGCTCGCAGTCGACGCAGGAGCACGCTGATCCGTCCTATGGTTAAAATAGAGTTGAAAATTAAAATAGCAACGCTTTATAACATCATTCTACATTTTATTTTTGCCATCTTAAAACTCCGCTCAAATGACAGTCAATAAGCAATTTTATTGGTCCGCAACATGACACATGAACTGACCATAGGGAGCACTAAGAAATGTCCATGCAAAAAATAACTGAGCCAAACTTTTTCAAATATAGAGCGTGTCCCACCCTTCTAACGATAGTAACTATTAGTTACTATTCTCGTTTGAACCTCATAAAGATTTACTACGCTGACCGTTCCAACCTTGTCGAAATAGTAACTATTTGCTTACCACGCTCGGGAGCGTAGTACACGTGGTAACTACGAATCTCTGTGATTTGATTGGCCTGATTAGCCCGTGGCATGATATTTTGCTGAAAAAAGAAAAATACATTCCAGCCTTGACACCAAAAAGCCAGGATTCGTGACGTCATGCGTAGTAATTGCGGTAAGTAGGGTGGAACACGCTAATAAAGACTATAAAAGGAGGGGGTTTAAAGAGGAAAGAAAATCCAGCTCGCACTACAGAAGCAAGAGACCATGAGCGTGTTCCACCCTACTTACCGTAGTTATTACGCATGACGTCACAGATTCTGGCTTTTTGCCATTAAGGCTGGAACGATTTTTCTATTTTCCAGCAGAATATCATGCCACGGGCGAATCCAACCAATCACGTTACAGAGATGCGTAGTTACCACGCTTACTACGCTCCGAGCACGGTAGGCAATAGTTACTATTTCGAGAAGGTTGGAACGGTCAGCGTAGTAGCTTTTCGTGAGGATGGAACGGAAATATTAACTAATAGTTACTATTGTTAGAAGGGTGGAACACGCTCCGTATGTAACGAAACAATTGCAACTATTAGTATAGAGTATTCGAACGACGCCATTACCTGTCTACAGCTGAATATTCATCTTTCCCCAAATCAGCGCTCCTAGCGTATTAAAGTACGATGAGAAGTTGCTCTAAGTTGACGCATAAAACTCGCCATCAAAGCACCGTTCAAAACTCAAGAGTTGCGTTTTTGCAGATACCATGGTATCTGATACTACGGTCTAAAGTCGTTTTCGCAGTTACCGTGGTATCTGATACTGTAGAGTTCTCCATTTAAAGTGATATAATATTGATTTCTCTTACTTATTTTATATTTATTTTGTAGGTGCTTGGGCCACAATAGATGCTTAAATACTTATCTGCTTGATGTTTGCTTACTTGCCATTTACCTGCTTGATGCATAATAGAAAACTCGACATGGTGTCAGAAGTCTAAGGAATACAACATGGAACACGGATCTTGCCCATCATTAGATTGGGATGCAACAAACTTAAAAGTTGCCTGGTCACACTTCAAACAGCATGCTGAACTCATGTTTACAGGACCTCTAAGTGGAAAAACAGATACAGTGAAGTGTTCATACTTGCTGATATGGGCTGGTGAAAAGGGCAGAGACATTTTCAACACGTGGACATTAACGGCCGCTGAAACGAACAATGTTGAAACATATCTGAGCAAGTTTAGTGAACAGGTTGAACCACTTGCAAACACTATATTCGCCAGATATCAGTTCCACAAACGTAACCAGAGAGACAGTGAATCAATAGAACAGTACCTCACTGAGTTGCGCATCACAGCAAAGGAATGTGCATTTGGAGCAACCAGTGATGAAATGATCAGAGATCGACTAGTTTTTGGAGTTTAGCAGGATAAAATTCGCGAACGACTACTTAGTGAAGGAGCAGGACTAACTCTAAATCGTGCAATAGCTACATGCAGAGCTGCTGAGGCGACCCAAGCACAATTGATGATAATGTCTAACCAGGAACATACAAAGGTGCATGTAAAATAAGAAATAGATGTGGTAACAAGGCAAGGACGAAGATGCTACAAATGTGGTGGAAGCTTCACACCTGGCCATGTGTGCTCCCCAAAGGACTCGGGTGAAGGGCCGAAGTGTTACAATTGTGGTGGAGTGTTCAATAAAAGCCATCAGTGCCCTGCTAAAGGAAAAAGTTGCATAAAATGCAAGAAGATGAACCACTTTGCCAAAATGTGCAGAAGCAGTCAAAGGAACATCCATAGTGTTGAAACAGGAGAAAGTAGCACAGACACATCCTCATAGTATTTCACTGAAAGCATCCAAACCAAGGAGGAAAAGAGCAATGAACCAATGGCCAAACTGTACCTAACAAAAGAAGGAATCAACGTGGAATTCAAGGTTGACACAGGTGCAGAAGCAAATGTCATGCCAATGAAGACCCTTAACAGGATGTATCCACAACCAATACTGAGGCGAACATCTGACATACTTACAAGTTATACTGGTGAATCGCTGAAAGTAGCCGATACCTGCAGTCTAGAGGTTTAGTACAAGAACAGAGAGCCACAAACACACAATTTCTATGTGGTGGATACGGACAAGAGGCCTATACTTAGCAGACAGACCAGTGTATCGTTGAACTTAATCAAGTTCATATACAACATAGAACAGACCCCAGTAGCTAGTACTACAGATTAGATCCTGGCAGAATACAAAGACGTGTTCGAAGGCATTGGTAAAATGCCTGGAAAATGCAAAATACACCTGAAACCCGGAGCAATTCCATCAGTACAGCCACCAAGAAGAGTCCCCCTGGCAATCCAAGACAAAGTGAAAAACGAATTGGAAAGACTGGTATCCCTCGGGATAATCGAAAAAGTTACTGAGCCAACGGAGTGGGTAAATTCTATAGTCGTAGTACAGAAGCCCAACGGCGATATCCGGATATGCCTAGACCCTGTAGAATTGAACAAATGGATATAGAGACCCCACTATCCGATACCAACGTTTGACGACATTGCCAACAAATGTCACGGAGCTCAAAATCTGTTCAAACTAGATGCCAGAAACGGATACTGGTCGATGGTACTTGATATGCATCATCGGATCTGACAACGTTCAACACCATGTTCGGGAGATTCAAGTGGAGAATATATCCATTTGGGATAATCTCAGCTCAGGACGAATACCAGCGCCGGATGGAGGAGGTTTTTGAAGGACTGGGTCTCGGCCTAATGGTGGATGACATAGCAGGCGTAGGAACAAGTAAAGAAAATCACGACATGCAACTGAAAGCAGTCCTCCAAAGAGCACGGGAGAAAGGAGTAAAGTTTAATTGGGACAAATGCGTGTTCAATGCAACAGTCATACCATATTTTGGCCATTTGCTAACCACAGAGGGTGTCAAGCCGGACCCCAACAAAACCAAAGCAATTGCTGAGATGCCGGAACCAAGAAACAAAGAGGAACTGCAGACGTTATTAGGGATGTTCAACTATCTCTCCAGATATATACCAAACTTATCCAGTCTGAACCAACCTCTACGAGAGCTTGGAAAAGCTAAGGACTTTGTCTGGACGAAGAAGCACAGTGTTGCATGTCAAATTATTCGCAAATCATTGTGCGAACACCTCTCATATTTCGATACTCACTGCCAAGAAGTCGAGATAATCGTTGACGCATCACAACATGGGTTGGGAGCCCAACTGCTAGTCAGAGACGAAACAGTAGCGTGTGGTTCACGATCCTTGAGTGACACAGAACAAAGATACTCTCAAGTTGAGAAAGAACTACTCGGCATCGTGTTTGCGTGCAAACATTTTCACCAATACATATTTGGAAGAAAGGTCTCAGTCATTACAGACCACAAACCCTTGGAAAATATTTTGACAAAACCGATCAGCAAGGCTCCACCCAGATTACAACGGATGATGCTAGCCATCCAGCCATATGACCTTAGATTCACATACAGACCAGGACAAGAAATCCCAGTGGCTGATACCCTATCACGTTTACACATGGAAAACACAGACCCAGAAGAAGAACTACAGGCTGAACTGCACGTGCATCAGGTTATGAAACACATTCCCATCAAAGATCAAATGGTGCAAAGCATTGCAGACATCACCAAACATGACCCAGAAATGCAAGTTATAGCCGACACCATCAACAAAGGATGGCCAGAGCACAAAAAGCAGTGCCCAGCTTAAATTCAGGAGTACTGGAACTACCGAAACGAACTTGCAGCTTACCAAGGAATCCTCTTAAAGGGTGATCGAATCATAATACCGAGGTGTATGCGCCAAGAAATCATGACCCGTCTTCACACAGCGCACTTGGGCACTGTGAAAACGAAACAACGTGCGCGCTCATGCGTTTTCTGGCCGAACATCACTGCCGACATCACCAGATATATCTCCGGATGTGGAATATGTCAACAATTCAGCGATTGCCAGCCAAAGGAAACTCTCATGAATTCCGACATTCCTGAGTACCCATGGGAACATGTGGGCACTGACTTACTGTTCTGGGAAGGAAGGAATTACTTGGTAACCATAGACTACTATAGTAGATACATCGAACTTGACAAGCTAGACAATACAAGCTCGGGAACCATCATAACCAAGCTGAAGAGCCAATTCGCACGACATGGGATCCCACGAATACTTACCTCTGACAACGGCCCCCAGTTTGCAGCAGACAAATTCAAAAAATTCGCAGAACAGTGGAGAATCAAACACCGCACATCCAGCCACAGATACCCTCAGAGCAACGGCCTCAGCGAAAAAGCGGTCCAAACCGTAAAAAGGCTAATGTCAAAAGCACTGACTGACAGATCAGACCCATACCTGGCTCTACTTGAGTATCGCAACACTCCCGTAGACGATTTAGCATCCCCAGCGCAACTACTGATGAGTCGCCAGCTAAGATCGGTAATGCCGTCGGTAGAACATAACTTCGTGTCAAAAATCGTGCCCAGAGAGGAATACAAGGCAGCCAGACAAAACAGCAAGAAGCCAAGAAGGAGGCTTACGACAGAGGTACCCGTCAGATTAAACCTTTTGCACCGGACCAGCAAGTATGGCTCAATAAAACTGGGCAATCAAATGAAAGATGGATCAAGGCCACAGTAACCGGTATCTACGACGAATCAAGCAAACGCTCAGTGACTGTAAAGACAGAAGATGGAGCGGTATATAGACGCAACAGGAAGTTTATACGTGCCAGACCCAGTACCAACGAGTTCCCCTACCTGCAAAACAACGCGTCGCCGTTACCAAACATGGAGGTGCCCGTGGAACCTGAACCGTCGTGTGAATCCCCCCAAATCACGAGCCGATCAAGCGTTAACAGTCGGAGGTTTAGCCCGCCTGAAGAATCGTTTCAGACACCAAGAGCGAACCGACGACCAAACGCTCAGGAACCGCAAAGCACATCTCCTGGTTCCAAAGCCGTAACTACAGAGCACCCGGTACAACCGAATATGAAGACGACACGATCGGGAAGGGTTATTAAGGAGCCGAAGAAGAAGAAGTCACTTGAAGAAGATCAAATCCAAAAGAAGGAAGATGTAGAGTTCTCCATTTAAAGTGATATAATATTGATTTCTCTTACTTATTTTATATTTATTTTGTAGGTCCTTGGGCCACAATAGATGCTTAAATACGTATCTGCTTGATGTTTGCTTGCTTGCCATTTACCTGCTTGATACATAATAGAAAACTCGACAGATACCATGGTCAAAAGGCGTTTTTGCAGTTATCGTGGTATCTGAAAAGTCATCTCACTTTTATAAAAATTTTGTCAAATTGGTGGGAAAGAAGTTCGGCACAGTGATGTAGCTGGATATCTGTTTTTCTTTTGGGATGACTTCGATAAGAGCAATTTCGATTTGCAGAGCAGCCGTGTATCAGATACCACGGTAACTGCAAAAACGACTAATTGCAGATCCAGTTACCGTGGTATCAACCATGGTATCTGCAAAAACGCAACTAAGGATTGCTAAAGTGACAAGCTAAGAACCATGACAAGCTAACACGAAAAATAAATAACAAGCAAGAATGATCACAATATCAGAATCAGAGACCCTAGCTGATGAAACCGAGCACTTGACGGCGCAGAAGCGAAAGTTCCCTAACTCACCTCAACTGCCTGGTTGCAAGGGATCAGGCTCGGATTGAACTCTTCAATTTCCTTCGGCTTTTCCGAATCCGACTTGATGAAGTGGTAGAAAATATCAAAGGGGGCGAATCCGGGAGTGACAGGATTGTCAGCGGACATGCCAAATGCGTTCATAAGCCTGGAACGAACCGAAAATCAGGCCGCGCAAAGCGACAGAAACAAATAATTCCTGCACAAATTGATGAATGAATGAATGAAATATTTCATTACTAAAAATGCTACCTACTAGAAATGTCACATTTCTTAAAATCCAGCCCGAGATGTAACAGACACTTTCTCTCCGCGTTATAAACGTTCTGCCACTGGATCGATCGAGGAAAACAGAGTACCGTATATTTTTCTTTTCTTATAAAACATCTGTTAAAAAAAACGGAAAAAATGCACAGACAGGAAATCGATCATTTCGCTCACTATGTCAAATCAGCACTGCCATGGGATAACTGCGTTGTCTCCCGGCTTAAATGAACGGTAAATGCAAAGGTAGTTGAAGGCAAAACTCATTGTCATTGTCAAGCTAAAAGAAATATGTGAACATCTTCTGCCATCATTCATCCGCCTTCCTGCCCATTGCCCAATGCGCCAGCTAATGCAGTAAATTTATTGTTCTTTTCGTGTTTCGTTGTGTATTTTCTTGTTTCGCGTTTATTTATCTTTTGCTGTCGCTGTAGATTTTGTGTACCCTCTGCATTTCTTGTTAAGCGTTCATTTACCATTTTTCAGTATGTACTGTGCAAATGCCTTATTGCTAGGCTGCATGTAATAAATTCATTCATTCACTGCACTTTCATATTATTTTATCTCTCAGTAGGCCATTACAGCAGTTCCAGTCTTTATTAGTTGCGTTTTTGCAGATATCATGGTATCTGATACCACGGTCTAAAGTCGTTTTTGCAGTTATCGTGGTAACTGATACCATGGTCAAAAGGCGTTTTTGCAGTTATCGTGGTATCTGGCCAGTTATCGTGGTATCAGATATTCAGATACTACGGTCCGACCGTGCTAACTGGTCGTGGTATCTGAAAAGTCATCTCACTTTCATCAATTTTTGTCAGATTGGTGAGAAAGAAGTTTACAACTTAGTGATGTGACTGAATATCTGTTTTTCTTTTGGGATGACTTCGAAAAGCGCAATTTCGGCAATTGTCGTTTTTGCAGAGCAACCGTATATCAGATATCACGGTAACTGCAAAAACGACTAATTGCAGATCCAGTTACCGTGGTAACAGATATTCTCGTGCTTTAGCTCTGAAGCCACTTTTAATCTTGACGAAAGTGTAGTTTTCTTTCGTTACCTGATCATTCACCACTCCTTCATTCAATCATTCATTCACCACTCATTAGCTGTGAAAGGCTACGGTTTCAGTATGAATGAACGAATATTTCCATTTTCCAACTTCTAAAAAATAGAAATAGGCTAGTGGAGTAAACAACCAAAAGAAAAAGAGAAAAGAAAGCATATTATAATATTATTATTATGTCATAATATCTACAATTCAAACACACAGATAAATCCATGGTGCGGAGAAAACGTATCTAGCTGCGTTCGTTGCACTGCGGGCTGTCTCTGGTGTTTTGTCACCGGTGTTCGGTTCTTCTCTTGTAACCGCGTTTTTTGGTTGACCGGTGGGTATTCTCCAGTGAGTGCAAAAACGACCTAAATTCTGGGTTTTTCGCGAAACCCCGTCAGTTGACGAAAAGTTGCTAGCTTCTCGGTAAAGCCGGGCTCCCGAGCAGGTTCTGGTTAGTCCGCATCGGTGAGATAAAACCGGACACCGGATAGTTTAAAAACGGGTTATAAGACTGGTGAGTAGCCACCAGTGGATGCAAAAAGCGCCTTATAAGAATTAGATTCAATTCAATTCGGTTTATATATCGATAAATATCTTTTACAAAAAAAATAGTTCTGGACATGCCAATACAGTTAAAAAGATCAACAAATGGATATATTTACAATTGTAACCTATGATTTATATATACAATTCACGGCATACAAAATATGAACGCGAATTAAAACGACAAGTCTCGAAAACAATTACAAAAATAATTCGTCATTACTCTTCTAATATTTATAAAAAAAAAATTATTGAGAATAACCGGACAAATTAAGAATAACCGGAGAGAGAGTTGCCGTGACAAAGAACGCAGCTATTAGTTGCGTTTTTGATCCGAATTCTCCTATTTCGCGTTTCTGGACTATTCAGATGAAGTGAACTCCTTTTGTTGCATTATTGTCATAATCGAGAACGGGGAAAGCCTCGCGATTCTGCAGAACCGAGAAGTTGCTCCGATGATGAATTCTCGATTTTCCTCTCTCCATTCTCCTCCCTCATTGGTCAACAGAGTGCGGGTGTTCAATATGCATAGGCTACACTGTAAAAAGTTTCTCCGAGTAAGGATGCAGTATTTGCTACTGGGATTAATCTTATCTCTATTTGGGATAAAATCAATCCAAATTAGGGATAATCTTATCTCAATAAAGGCAAGATTAATCCCAGTAGCAAATACTGCAAGATTTTTTTTTTACAGTGTAAACACGTATACCGGGTTGCGGACGAGCTGAAAAATTAGTGTTTTTGTCAAAATCGCGAATGGAGAAGTCAGAGGAGCAAAAACGGTAATTTGTACGAGATTCGAGAACTCAGAAGCGAGAATTCGGAACGGAGAATTCAGATCAAAAACGCAACTATTGACTGGTTGACAGCTTACCTATAGGGGTTGCAGAGTCCCGCCCAGGGGCTACACATCAGGAAAATTGCCTTCTGATTCGTACTTGGATTAACAATATCTTTGCAAGAGTCGTACATTCCAGTGACGTAATCATCGCCGATGTAAAACTCGACACTTTTTACAAGCGTCTTGTTATCTGAAAGAGAAGACCCTTCTTAAAGCACAATGGACACTTCTAATGCTTTATTTTGTATTAAATGCTTCACAAATAAACATTTCCGACTTCCATAAGAAGGCGCTACGAAAATCGGCCGTTTTCTTGTTATCCCTTGTCTTTACCTCTCTGGCATTTCGGCGATCCAAATCTTAGGAGCTGGGATATCGTGGCAGGAAATTCAAAAACTCCCGTCAATGCTTGATAGAAAAGGATATATTTGAGATGTCACCAAAGTCAAGCCACAAATGCAGTTTACCTGATTGTTCTAGTGTGTCATCAGAAGCTCCATGTTTTAAAGTGCCTATTAAAAGTTTTTCTTTGTGGAATAGTGTTGTGAAGCTTGATTAACTTGCTTTATAAAATGTACCAGAATATGCAATAAGTTTATAAAAAATAACTTAGCTACAAAAATCATTCAAAAACAAATAGCCTATTCAAATCTGAATTATACAATAGATCTACTAAGTATTATAAGAAACATCACTTTTATCTTTGTCCAAGCTAGTAAATTGAGCATGTACTGGCCCACAAAATTAACAGAGAGGAAACTGTTGAAAAAGCTGCTGAGCTCGGGGGTAAGCATTGTTCCTAGGTTGTTACAGAGTGGGATTGGGGTAGTTTGATGTGCCCATTGAACTTTAAACCCTTTAATCGTCAGGGAAACCAATTCCCCATATTCCAGTTCAGCACTTCGAAGCGGAATAGCATCTGCTAATCCCCCTATGCCTCACCATTAGCACTTTGTGACAGACATATGTTGTGTTTTTGCAGATACCATGGTATCTGATACCACGGTCTAAAGTCGTTTTCGCAGTTACCATGGCACCTGTACGACGGTCAAAAGGCGATTTTGCAGTTATCGTGGTATCTGGCCAGTTTCGACCGTGGTAACTGGTCGTATTATCTGAAAATTCATCTCAAGGAGTCTAGTTTTTTGTCAAATTGGTGGGAAAGAAGTTATGTCTCTCTAGATCTAAGTGGATCTCAGTATTTCTTTTTGGAGGGTTACTAAAAGCTCAAATCCGGCAATTGTCGTTTTTACAGAGCAACCGTATATCAGATACCACGGTAACTGCAAAAATGACTAATTGCAAATCCGGTTACCGTGGTAACAGATACCATGGTATCTGCAAAAACGCAACTATAGTAAAATAGATCCATAGACTGATGGTAGAAGATCGGCAATCTGCGTCCCAGGAAATGAAAATTTTGCATATGTCGAGTAGTAGGAAATGAAAGTTACACACTTATGTATTGACTTTTTACTATGTCTATCACACGTGTTGATTCCGAGGCAACGGGGGACTACTAGGAACTAGTCCGCTTGGAGCGCTGAACTAGAATACAACGAATTTCCCTTCCCGGCTAGCTTGGCAGGCCTTGTAGTATCCCAGATTTCCCCCAAGAGTATTTTTTTCTGCCTTACCAAGTAATACACGTTGTCATGTATCAAGGAACCAGGTTTCATTCCTGCTGACGTCACCTAACATGTTTCAAGTGTTTTGAGACTTAACCGCGGTTCGATAGGGAAAAAGCCACGTCCTAATTTACCGTAACCTGCCAAGAACCGAACGAGGGATTGGTGCTGAGAATTGGAAGAAACGCGCTAATGTGATTTCTCCATAATCGGCGTTATTTTAAAGAGTTAAGGACACATCGTACTTATCATTTTGATTCATTCTCCTTCTGTAGTATTTCCACCTAATCTCGTTCCCGAGATTCTTCACTGCAGAAGTGTATCATATCTCCTCTATTAGCAATACACTGATTATCACGCTTGCCGTTTGTTCTTAGTACGTGACGTATCATGTGCCCGATCATTTTTCAGAAGAGCTAATTCATCCGGAGACCGGTTACTAAAATTTTGCCAATATTGTCATCCAAGGCAAGCGACATGGAAAGAGGCTAAAACAGCCGAAGCCGTGCAATTTTCTGTAAGCATAGCTTAGTTGTAAAGTGGTCAACTATCAGAACATCTGTGCAGAAGCACTATGTGGTGCGAGGTGTCCTTTAAGAAGAATAATGTACTGCGCCCTTTATTCTGTACAGCAGAGATGAATGTCGTAATTATTTTTTATACTTCCAAAGAGCCTATTTCCAATTAACTTTGTTCCTTTCCCATTCATTCTCTAGGCTTATCAGCAGCGAAACTGATCTTAATGAAGGAAATTCTAGTCGATTTTCGCTGGATACTGGAATACTTTCCAGAGAGCGAAGCTCATATTTTTGAAGACTTGTTGTTATAATCATTGTAAATTTTTTATGTAACTTCCTCGTTCCTGCCGCAAGATGTCATTCGTTCACTAGAAAAAACGTCAGTGTCACTACTATGTACCTCTCGTGATCCTGGTCATCGAGTACATGATGTTTTCCATGAATTTTTCAGGCCCAGTTAGTAATTATGTCTAAAATACTGTTATTTATCTTGTGTTGTTTTTCGTTGTTTTCTTTACTCCGCTACCACCTTGTGTGTTTGGCGGGTTACAAATAAAAAATATATATATATATATTCAGACCAACTCAGAATCGCTTAGCCATTTCCTATACAACAAATTAAGGAACACATACAAAACACAAATTCTGGGAGATAAGAGATAACGACTCGCGGATCACATCAGTTGGTTTATCATTTCACCCATATCCAATCCATTTTCTTTTGCCAAAACTTCCAACTTTGAGCGGAGTTTTCTAACAGCCTTCTTGGAACACTTTCCGGGAAAGACCCAATGGTTTCCAATGCGCGAAAACCGCTGCGGGATCTTTGACAACTTTACTCTCTACCGGGAAAACCAACGGTTTTGCTTTTCAGCTCGCGAAAAGTTCCCTTTATCCCTTAAGCTACGTTTAAACGGAGGGTATTTACCCGTACTCCGCGGGTATTTTTCCCCGCAACAGCAACAACCGGGTATTTTGGACTTCAATTTCTCGAACCTTTCACTCGTGGATTTGTTTGTCGAAGGGTATTCTTCGACGTCAGCAACAACAAAATCGGATTTTCGAGCAATAATTTTGATTATGTCCATATAAGAAGTGATTCAAATGGACACATTCGTCCATTTCAATTTATTTTCAATTTATTTAATAATAAAGCAAAACATATCTCTCGTGGGCAGAGCCCAAATACGATGTTTTTGTAGTCATAAATAGAGATAAAATAAGTTGTCAACAGATAATTTAAAAGAAAATAAAAAATAACAAGGCAGATAAATGCTAAAGATCATTGTACTGCTTTACGAAGCTCGGCACAAAGCTTCTACTGTAGCGCATAGTGTTACAGTAGATTGGGGTCAATTTGGGAACTTTTTCAGCCACTTCTCGGGGGAGACGAGATCTTACAGGAACAAAGGGTGGGGGGGAGGAATGAACGGTAAATGGGGTGCTAGAGAAGGGAGGAGCCAAAGTAGCGGCATAGTTTTTCGCGGCGGGAAGAAAGGGACTCAATTTTAAATTCTTTGAGGTAAAAAGAGTATGGTAGGGGGGAACCGCCATAGATAATTTGCAGCGATCTCTTCTGAACTCGCTCTATTTTATCAGTTTCACCTTGGGTAAGAGCAAAGTGCCAAACCGGACAAGCATATTCGACTAAGGGTCGAATGAAAGAGCAAAACATTAGCTTTAGCTTGTCCTTAGGAACCCAAAACTTAGTGTTTTTAGCATTTGAACTGCGCTGTTAGCTTTCTTTACAATTGTCTTTGTATTTTCATGCCATGTTGGTCATGTCATGTTGATGTCCCTTGTAATATCCTGAGCTTTACAACCTTGGAATCTATTGCCACATGACAGTACTATCCCTTGAAAACACCACCATACCATGTGAACACTTTCCCCTCTCGTCTCCGGGAAAAATACCCGCCGCGTAAATGAACCTTTAACAGCTATTTCTGATGACAATCGATCATTATTCGTCAGATCGTCGATAACATTTACTCGTTAGACTTCAATTTAGCCTCTGCACCAGGTCGGAAAAGAGAGGTATACGTTAAGGCAAACAAACATGTCTATGAAAAATGTGTGTGTGATCCATCTGGAAAGTGTGACCGAACAAAGGCAATGGAAAATCTGTGATCACAGCAGTACGGTGTTGACTAAACTTCAGCCCATTATCTATGGCTCGTGACGTCACACGAAAAGTCAATATTTTCCATTTACTAACGGAACTAATTGTCCCTAGGACGTTTTATAAGTGTAAACGCGTCCCGCGCCTCGCTGGCCGATCGGCTCTATACAAATAGATACAAATATATTCTGCAACATTAATTAAATCGAATTTCCCTATTTCTTTCATGCCATCAAAAAAACGTCACGGGCCGAAGATAATAAGCTAAGGTTTGGTTTCCACCCTGAAAAGATGGGTAGACGTTAAGGCAAAATGTGTAAAAAAAAAAAAAAGTGTGTGTGTGATCCATCTAGAAAGTGTGATCGAACGACGGCAATGTAAAATCTGTGATCACAGCAGTAGCCTACTAGTGATAGATACCGGCGATCGCTTTCGTTTTGGGCAATCAGATTACCGACCTTTATTAACAAACTTCATTGAACCTTAAGTCAGTAAGCATCCCGTGATTGCATGTTTGATCGGGTGGGTGCACACCCTTCACCCCCACCAGCCTCCTCCATAGTATTTTTCAACAGTGCCGCCGAAGAAACTCCTTTCAAGTGGACCGGAATTCTTTTCATCTTGAAAGGAATTCCCGTCCCGCTAGACTTTTTTCTAGTCGTCTTCACGAACGCAATCCTTTCAAGTCGAGCGGAGTTCCTTTCTACTCGACAGGATTCTTGTCCGCGTAGACGCTGCAGTGACACAAATATCTTCGTGACGTATCTTCAAGTCCATTCCTGTACCCTAATATGTGAGTAGCAACCTGTAGCCGTGATTTGCGAGTAGTGTGACAACCCTCAATTCCGATCCTCCTGGGATTTGATTATGTCCGTCGGGTGCGAACCAGCTTACCTGTTTCAGTCGACGGTGGCACCAACTCCTTCGTCGACATGTATTTGCTCTGCTCAGGGTCGCAGGCCATGTAGCACCAATTCAACCGCATATTCCTGAAGCAGGTAGGGCACCGGCCAACAATCGACTGGGCCATGGCCATGTTTGTGGCCATTAAAGTTAGCTGATGAGAAGAGCAGCAGGTGCTGATCTGGGTTTCGTTCCTCGCAGCAGCACGGGTTACTGGAATATAATGAATTTATCAATTTTGTTTATTTATTTAATTCAGCCGCAGCCATATACATAGAGGAAAAACACACATTATCACTAGCCTACATATCACAACCACCCTTACGCAGCGTTTAAATGTAGAGGAAAACTTGGACAGAGTCCGGTCTTGGTGATAAGATTAGGGGCGTCACGTTAGGGATCTCCCCCCCCCCCCCCACAATGTTGTCGGCCAGTCGGTAAAAAATAGCCGATACAACGCGAAGCGACGTGATTTTGGTAAAAAATAGTAGATTTTTTCTTGGACAGAGTCCGGTCTTGGTGATAAGATTAGGGGCGTCACGTTAGGGATCTCCCCCCCCCCCCACAATGTTGTCGGCCAGTCGGTAAAAAATAGCCGATACAACGCGAAGCGACGTGATTTTGGTAAAAAATAGTCGATTTTTTCTTGGAAACAGTCGTTTATTTTAAGAAATAGTCGATTTTTCCTTAAAAGCATTCGATTTTTCGTCAAATAGGCGTTTTCTTCTTGAAAACAGTCTTTTTTCTATAAAAGCAGTCGGTAAAAATGACCAGTCCCCCCCCCCCCCCAAACATTTTGGCTAACGCCTCTGGATAAGATTGTGTTTACACACAAAGGGAAATAAATTTCTTTAATCCAGAAAATCTGACAAAAATAAACTCACTAGCCAACAAAAAAAATATTTTGACATATTTATGACTTCAGTACTGATGACTGCTGCTCTTAAGAGCTAGCTAGACTTTCGTTTAGTATTTTTCACCACCGCCGCCGACGAGATTCCTTCCAAGTAGACCGGAATTCCTTTTTTGTCCCTTCATTTCTAAAGTTGTGTAACGAAGCATAAGCTGAGCTGCTAGTTTAAATTTATTACGTTATGTTTGACCGTTGTAGCCCTCTATACGTAGGCCTATTATGATTTATGTGTGTGCTCGTAAGTTGTATCCATGACTATACCAAACAAATCTGGCGTGAGCCATGATAAGTTTTTGGTGAATAAAAAGATTTTTCTATCTACTTTTCACTTTGAAAAGAATTCTCGTCCCGCTAGACTTTTTTTCTAGTCGTCTCCGCGAACGGAATCCTTTCAAGTAGACCAGAATTCCTTTCCACTCGACGGGATTTCGAAACCGAGTGAACGCTACATTAGTCTGCAAAGCCCTCAAGCGAGTATTCATTTTTTTATTTAAATGCTCGCTAATGAAGTTTAACTCAAACAAAATGACTGTTGAGGATGAGCCAATCAGTCTACCACAAATCCCTGATTTTTGGATACCCTATGCCAGACACTGGATACCTGTTGGTAACCTAACCCTGACCTACGAGTTCTGACTGGTTGATTTTTTAGCTTCGCTCAAATCATCAATGTTTTACTGGGTTACAGTATCCACCACCTGGCATAGTGTATCCAGCGCTAGGCATAGGATATACCACACGCTAGACATGTCCAGCGTTTGGCATAGGGTAGGCTATCCAAAAATCAGGGGTTTGTGGTTGACTGGAGCCCATACCCTTCGACCATTTTTGAGTTGTCTAGCAGAACGACTGGAAAATCGGTATTGCCAATCCGTCAGTAAAGTTGATTTTAAGTATATTTAGTCTGTTTTTAACTATAAACTATATGAAAAGAATGTAATCATGTTTATTTATATTGTTTTGTTTAGTGATTTAATATGTGTATTTTACTTATACTCCGCTGTTATCCGAAATGCTGGTCGCAAATAAATAAATAAAAATAAATAAATTAGGAACTTAAGTCACAATTGCCCCTGAACGGGGATACAAACCTCCAAAAGTCAATCCAGACCGTTGTCACGAACCACGTGTTCCACCCTACTTACCGTAGTTACTACACATGACGTCACAAATCCTTGCTTCTTGGCGTCAAGGCTGGAACGCATTTTTCTATTTACCGCAAGATACCATGCCAAGGGCTAATGCATCCAATCACGTGACAGCAATCCGTAGTTACCACGCTTACTACGTTTCCGAGCGTGGTAATATTACGACGACTGTATTTGTATGTGAAGAAGCACTCTCAACCTTGATGTTATGACTAGGGGTGTAGTAGGCAGGACATAGATGGTAAATGTCCTTATATACAATCATCGGAGTCAGGTCAGCCTAGGGCGTCTGGTGGCCTATTACACGTGCCGACTTCACGGCTTCGTTGTGGATTCCCCCGGTCGATTCACACTAAGGTTTGCGTACCGAATCACAATAGGCTATAAACCACCCATCATACACTAGGCCTTGCAGGCCAGCCCACTCTAAAGAGTTTTAAACAAGACTCATAATAATGACCTATGGTCCGTAAATAAACAAAAGGTTTTATTCTCTGGTACTTACAATATAATATGAACAACCTTTAAGTGAAAAGGTTTGTCCCCGGTCGAGGCCCGGAAAAGATGTGGAAGAAGATGGCTCATGCTCGCCGGATGAGTCATGAACATGAGTTAATAACATAATACAATAGCCGCGACAGTATAAAAGATTAGACAAACCGAATGGAAAGGGGTAGCGCTGCGTAGCGGCGGCACTAGTTAGCAGTGCGGAGTGCAGATGGCACCATCGTAACAGTAAGCAAATAGTTCCTATTAGTTACTATTTGGAGAAGGTTGGAACGGTCAGCGTAGTACCTTTTCACGGGGTTGGAAGGAAAATAGTAACTAATAGTTACAATCGTTAGAAGGGGGAATAATAGTTAGGAGGGTGGAACACGAACTTAAATCACTAGGCAATCTGGTCCCAGCTGCCTCTGAGGAGAAACAGAGTGGGGGCCCGGAACCGAAAAGCCAAATCAGATGCCCTGCTAACGGACCTGAAAAGCCAAAGTAGACTCAAAGCCATTCTAACTTGACACCTCTCATACTTCACTACTTTCTCCACAAGAGTCAATGACAGACAAATTCGAAAATCTGACAACTGAAAACCGAAAGCCGGCTACAGCGGCTGCGATAGTGGAATGTCCGAACTGGCACTCCGCTTAACAGGCATCTTTCGCGCGTATCTGAGCCTTTCTTAGGGTACTTTTCTTATGTGTGTTTTCTTGTCAATAAATTATTATTCTTATCATAATACAGATTCTCTAGGGAACTGTTGTACAAGGCCGCCGTAACATCGTCGCTTGCCTGGACGAACATGTCTTGCGCCGTCGATCCAAAGCCCGGGACGCTGAATTTGTGTCGACGCACCAATTTTCCCTCGGTAGGAAGCACGATCTTTAAAACAGGAAAAGAACAAATAAGGTAAAATGCAGCCTACCTAGATCTCCATACAGCTCAGGACACGCCTCACTCAGCTTGTTAACGGATTCCTCTTCCTCCAACGGTAGAGCATACCCATCGTACTTCACATTATACTTATTATGTGCATCCACTCCATACCAAATGCAATGAGCATCACCCTCCTTCACTATTTCACTCATGATGGGATGCATTTTACTACCCGAACTTTCGCGATCATGGGTACCTCTATCATCCTCACCATCATCGTGATCACCGGCATCACCATGGTCTTCTAGGTGATCAAAGGCATCATCAGAATGCTCTTCAACATGATCACCGTCATCATCGTTCTCTTCAACGTGATCAACGGCATCATTATGCTTTTCAACGTGTTCAACGACAACATCAGAATGATCTTCAACGTGATCAACGGCATCATCAGCATGCTGATCATTTAATTGACTACCGTGACCATCGCCATGTTCGTTAGTTCCATTGCTAGTCGTGTGATGGCTACCGTTGGCAGTGATTCTAAGCGAATCGCCGCTGGATGGTACTGCTTCCAGATCATAGTCGACATTTGCCTATAAAAAAAAAGGAACTGGTAAGCGCACTAGGAAGCAAGGCAGGCGCTGTTTTGGTTGGTTTTTTTTTGGGGGGGGAGGGGCAAGGTGGTGAATCATACAGGGCTAAGGACCTTTGGAAAACTGCTTTCCAATAATTTTCGGTTTTAAATCTTTTGATTACTAATTTAGTTTTCAGTCTAAATCAAAAGAATTACCCCAAGTCTTGACCTTAAGGCCTTTCGAGGGTTGTCTCAGGGGTTCTAGGCTTTCAAATAACAGATTGTTAACAATAACCGACATGTATCCATACGATCGTATTTGTCCGTTTCCGTGGAAAAACAATATGACAAATAAAGGAAAAACAAACTCGTTTGCATTGCTGAATTGCAGTTCTTTCTTTACTTTGTTGTTTACAATTTGCTTTCCTTATTTGTAGTATCTTCGTTGGACAAAAATAATAAAACAAGAAAAATGTAATATAATCACTTTCAATAAATGCTGCACTATTATGTTCGGTCGTTAGTTAAGATCAAACTATAGATGTCATTTTAATTTAGTTTATTAAATTTCAAATAAATGCGGCACAACATTTCATACCCGAGCAAATTAATTGGCACTTGTCATTAACCTAAAACTAAAACATATATACAATTGTCATAAAATAAATACAGTAATTCAGGTGAGGTTGTTATGATACCAGGTAAACTGAGGCACAAAACTCTTACGGTACCTTTCAGTTTTACAAGAGACAGGTTTGTGTGTTTGGTACTTTCATAGCTGCTTCTCTTGGAGTTCTGGTTCTTTCCGGTTTAAAAGGTGGAGGAAGGATGTCGGTATAAAGGGTGGGATAACAAATTTGTTCCGAAACGTTCACACAGCTGTTCTCTGCGTACAGAAAGGGGTTCCAGCTTAAAGCTTCGATTGATTGACTGATTGATTTAAACAGAACATTGACACAAATCGTGACACAGAGCAAAATAGCGTGCTTAGATCGTACCCTATAACATAAAACTAAATAATCTGCCGGATACAGGCCCAATTCCATTCCACCAAAACAACAATTTTAGTTTTTTTAACAACATTACAATTTAAGCCGTTTACCAACAATACGAAGCGGCCGTGTGAAATCGACGCCACAAGGCACAACTTCGATGCTAAACATTGACCTTCATCTTCAACTCTCAATCCAGTATTCTCCAAAACCAGTATCTGAAATGTCGGTTAGTAATCCTAAACTACCCCATACAAAACCTGCCCTTCAAAAAACGTAGAGGAATATTAGATCCTTAAAAGGTGAATGAACCGAATGAAGATGTCACTCTTTGCTACGGCTTAGGCCTAATTAACCTATACACGAAACAGGAAAAGCCAAGGTCCTTCATCAAATTTCGAAGGTTCGTTAACTTCCATCAGTGAGCAAATCTGTTTAACTGAACATTTTTAGTTCTAGTAAAGTAAGGTTTCAAGAGAAAATGTCAATGTTTATAGTTTATGAACCTGAAAAAACACCATTCACACCTTATGACACAAGCACTACACGTTTCCTTTGTACATAACACTTCCCTGCCTGTTTCAAGTAAGATATCCCGACGGAATGGTAGAAACACAACCTCCACGTTATTTTTTTAGATGTCTGAATAGTTGGGGGGGACTGATAATAAAGATTTCGGAAAATTATAGATATCTTGCCCGCCTATTTAATGCAGTAATTACACCTTACGAACTTTATGTTTCGCCACTTTGGGAGTTTTTAAAAATAACAGATCAAAGAAAAATACGCACCACGTACTACAAGTACGCAAAATTTTTGCTTAGCGTCATCAGCGAAATATAAAATAATACACCCCACCGAAAAAATACATAAAATTGAAAAAAGTGCTCGGGCAAGAGCTTTAAATGCTTGCGCAAACCATATGCTAACTCGATTCGTAGTATAGATTTTAGTATTATGTTTAGTACGTGTACATATTTTCTTTAGTTTCTTTTCTTCTTTTCTTTTTCATTATGTACTCCGCTTTTTCCCTTTTGTAAGCTGGCACAAATAAATATATATATATATTTCTATTCCAAATTGGTGATTTCACACTACCAAATAATTATTACACATCACCAGATAAAGGGCATCGGACATTATGATTACTATAATGTTCTAACCCTAGTTCTAAGTTAAATGGGTATGACATGGAATGCTTGCTCGCCTGTACCTTCAGGTGTAATTAAAAAAATCAGTCAAATACTGTTCGGATCAACTAAACTGTAGCCTACGTAGCCTACTAGCGACGTAGATGATACCAGTAGGCTTACGGCAAGTGCTACAAATTTCCTCCAATATTCTATATGACTAAGTCCAAAACACGCCAGTGATCCTCGGGAAGAGCGAGAAAACGTAGCACTAACGACTCGAACTCAACAACTCAATCCTGTGTTAACCAATCATGCCGATGTTTGGGAGCAGCTGTGATACCGCTTCCGACTCTTCCGCTAGTTGCAGGGCGATTTTGCATCGGCAAGAAGAGTTAGTCACCAAGAGTATTAAACACGGCTCAAATTTGGGAAGCAGCCAGCTCGATTTCCCCTGTCTCAAGAAAAGTTGTTATCTCTTGGTAACTTCCGATGTTACGTCACCGCCCGACGTGCCGTATGACGCAAGTTGGAGAATCAATGATCCAACTACCGTAAACGCTGTGGAATTTCCAGATGAAGATATTGCTGTGGCTTCATTCAAAAGACTGTCTTGAAATAGGGTTTCCATCGTACCGTACAACAGCAAACCAAAATGAAATGCGGCTGACAAAAATACTGATTCCAATGCCTGTTCTAATGGGTAGGCGTCTACAGAAGAAGACTAACACTAGACGTGGAGAATCACGTCGCAGATAGACTATATCCCCTCTGAGAGGATATGTGGGAGGGGAAGGGGGCAAAGACAGAATTCTAGGTCACTTGTGATTTCTGCAACTTGTCTGGGAGGAGGGGAGGAATACGGGCAAACAGAACTAAAGGATTATTCGCGATGCTTGAAACTTGTCTAGAAACAAATGGGTGTTTAATCTGCCCCAGTTTTGTCAGGCAATCCTAAAATATCCATTTTACTTTTTATTCCCGAGAGCGTGTCTTAATTTGAATAATTCTACCTTAATTTTCCAATTAATCGTCAGAAGCTTCTAGGTTCGCCGACAACTCTTTCACGCATAAGGACATGATCAGCTTCAAAGTGTTGTTTTCCATTTCGGAAGTCTATCTCCAGAAGGAAGTCTAGTCGATCATCAAGTCTATCTTCTGTTTTGATTTTTTTTTTTTTTTTTTGCTTGGTTTTCCCAATTTTTAACCACGGCGCATTCAGTTTTCATATATTTTGCGTTCACCCGTCGCGTCGAAGAGCAAAAAGGCTGGGTAGAGTCAACAAGCGCCAACAAGAAATACGCTAATTTCACCTGGAAAGTAGCCTAATAGCGTTTGGGAAAAAATTACATTTCTGAGCTATCTCATCATGGAAAAATCATTTCTGGTAAGAGCTGTGCTTTAAGCGGAGTATTATGCCAAAATAAATTAAATACGTTTTACTTGATTGTTTGTGTTGGTAGAGTGAATATTTCTCGATCCAATTAAAAAAAAAAAATCAGAACTGCGCACTGCAACTCATGCAATCAAATTAAGTAGAAGAAAAGTACAAAGCAAACTTAGTCTCGTCGGTCAACTTTGCCTAACTTTGTTTCGTCGATTGACTTTTCATATGGCGGTATTCCTAGCTGTGATCCGCCGTAGAGCCATTTTCTGTTTCCAGTATTACTGCAGAGCCTACGTGGCTCGTTTGCACAAACCCTTTTTTTTTTTTGCCTTACTCACCCTCTTGGCGTTGATGAGAAACGCAGAAAAACTTGCATAACCGGTAATTCTTAGTCTGACAATGAGACCCACTTCGAAATGCGCCAAACAAGGAAATTACAAAACTCAGTCTAGATCCATTCGTGTGGAACCATTACATTAGTTGGAAGTTAGAAATCTCGGAAATAAGAATGGGTGGAACGATTAGGGGCGTAGAGTATCAGTGACAAAGGTATGACGGGTGCTTTAAGAATATATGCAGACACCTACTTGGTTTCCACAGATAATGTCAATAGGCCGTATGCGTGGTTGAGAATCTAGCCTTTAGAACAATTAAATCCGGCATGCTTGATCGAATCCCATAATAAGCACGGCCTCCAAAAGGAGCGGGTAGAACAAGGCTGTTTCCGGTTCTCTGGCTGCCAATTTTTTTTCGGGAGGACTAATTTGTTATAAACTAGCACTATATGTGTCAGTAACCAGTATACTCTACGACATTTTGGCCTTACCGTACAATAGGCAGTCCGACCTTAGATAATACATTGAAGAGCTCTTGGTATTTACTTGATATTTATACTTGATATTTTTACTTGATATTTATTATTTTTAACTCACTAGGTGAGGTGAATCAGAAAATGAGAGGCCATGTGATGTGCGGCGACGCTGAGATTTATATGTTGAACATATTTGAGATAATTTTGCTTAGGGCCGAAAATTGAGTTACAACCGCAAGGTGTAGTTACGAAATAGCCTAAATTACAGACTGCATGGAATTTGGTAAGAAATTCCTTTGTTATCCCGTTCAAAGACGTATATTTTTCCACTGCCCCTGGTGAGGTTTTTGGGATCCCAAAACGTAAGTGGATGGATGCCTATGACATCGCAAAAGTTGTCCGCTGTCTGTCTGTCTGTCTGTGAGCACGATAACCTCGAAGGGAATGAGATATTTTGATGAAACTTGGTGGGAGGATTCTTTGGGGCAAGGGAAAGGTCGAGTTCGTAGATGGGCCGTGTAGCCCTAGATTTAGGGGTGGGGGTTCAAATAAAGGGACAAACAATATATTTTTAAACAGCTAATGAGATAGTAGATTAAAGGGTAAGAAGACATTCTGAACACGAGTATGAAAACCATTTTCTCGCCGGACAAGTAGTTTGCCCGGAATCCATGATTATTTTTTAAGTTTAGAACATGTTTCAATCTCCACTATAATCCTTGATCTGTTTCAAATTTTTTAAAGTAATAACATCATAATTTCATCCCCTCACTTGTTTCAGTTTCTAACGAAGTCCCGGCTAATTTTAACGTTCTAACTTAAGTATTTTTGTTGTATTATTAGGCTATTAACCCTCGGTGATGACGCTATCAAATAAGTTTGGCACAAGCAAGTATAGTGTTTACGATCAAAATGATTCACCAATCTATGATTGACAGCACGGAAATAACATGCGACGATAAAAAAGATAAACAAAAAATCAACGTCACCGAATGAGTCGTAGCCCAAAAAGTAGAAATTAGAAAAGATGCTACGGGGCTTAAAACCAAAAACCAAAAAGAACACCCGCTTACTCCCTGTATTTCGTGCTTAGTAGATGACGAGTATCCGTCGATCACATCAGGTTGACTAGCCTGACAACTGACAAGCCCTTTAAAATGTCATTGACGTTCTATATCTTCCCCCTCTGGATATTCTTCCGTAACGAAAATCTTCGTCAAATTCGTTGAATTTTCTTTCGGTCTGCCAAATGTCTGCTACGCCCCCCCCCCCCCCCCCCCCACCTGGACAAGGAACAGCCATCTCACTGAAAAGTTTTGTATAGCTGATCCGTCTGCGGCTGTCTTGAGGTCCATCAACAGAAAGAAACAAAATTGTAGTCATCCATGGACCATGATGTTTCGATTCAATATTTTTTTTAATCTTTTAATTATGGTTACTGTTGTTATGTTTCTATTTTTTTTTTCATTTTTTACCATACTCCATCTCTACCTAGACGGGTCACGAATAAAATTCAATTCAATTATTCCAGATGAATTTATAAGGTTATTCTGAGGGAAAATATATTGAGTGAGAATGCCTAAGGTACGTGAAGCTAGGATCTCACAAAACAGTTGTCGCCAGGCAACAATGTTAGGCTAGTCAAAACTCTAAATGCCAGCCGACACTATGGAATGGGTCGTAATTAATCACGGAAAGGAACCAAACTGATTCATGTGGACTCAATTGAATGTTCCACGATTTGCGATCAATGACTTTACTTTACGAAGTTAAGATCTCAGAAAACAGTTGTACACTCTACACTGTAAAAAGTTTCTCCGAGTAAGGATTAAAGTTAACTGCAGTATTTACTTTACGAAGCTAGGATCTGAGAAAACAGTTAAACACTCAACGGAGTGGGTCATATCCTTCCACGAAAAAGAACCAAACTGATTCATGTGGACTCAATTTAATGTTTCATAATTTGTTTCAGCGGCTCTACTTTACGCCCGTATTTGTGTTTTCTCTTTAGTCTCTCTTTAGTTTAGTCAATAATCGGGCAATTTAAAAAGAAAGCCAAAAATGAGGTTACATGCAAAACCAAAAGAATCGAACTACACCTACTGCTAAAGGCAAAATCACGTGAAAGCAAGCCGCAAATGAGCATGAGATGGATGAGGATGTGTTCCACTATATGTGTGAATGTGAAGGATTGAGTGATTTAAGGTTCGAAGTATTTGGGGTGGGAATTATTAGGGAAGAGTGGCTAGTAGAAAAGATCGGAAGTACAAATATGGGGGATATCCATAAGGTGGCTAGATTCCTCCGCGTTGGCTTGTCCCATAGAGAGCGTTTTTTGTAGTTTGTTGTGTTTTCTTTTTGTTTTGTCGCCATGACCCCATGTTTTTTTTCGTGCAATAAGTTCATTCAATTCATTCATTCATTCATTAGCTTCTAGAAAGTGTTTGGTCACTAAAACTGTCGGGTACACTAGGGAAGATTGAGTCAGGCGGGAGGAGCGACCAAGGCAGAATGAACGGAAAATTAGGGACGTTAAGTGCCTCGGTCTGGACCGTCTCACTTGATTTTACGGATAACGACCGTGAAACATCCCTTTATGGAAAATGAGGGACTAGACGTGGCAATAAACGGGGAGGTGAGATGAAACGGAGTAAGACGATGTGAAATTATTAGGTCAGTAAGGCGGAGGGCTACGAGTGAGGGACCCCTCATTTTATATATATCCTGGCATATCTTTCTCATTTCGTGAACCGTTTCCTGACCAAAAGAAATTATCTACAAGATCAACATGGGTTGCAAGATTAACATAAGTAGTGTGATAGCTTCCAAAGAAGTACTTTAATCTGATTTTCTGGCTGTCTGATACACGGCAAGTAGTCCGACTCGTCTTAGCTCAGCACGCCTGACATAACAGTCGAAATTCATCAACTATTCCAAGTAAGGTTTAGCCTATGGGGTATTGTCAGATAGTCAATTTGACTAACTAACATTCCAATATTCAATTCGGAACAGACCAGCAGCAGGCCTATCTAGGCGTTTAAGCAGTAGGTTTATACCAAAAGCCAGAAACCAAGTCAAGTCTTAGTCTGTTAGGCTTTCCCGACCCCACCAACCCCTTTATACCCTTCCTTGTGTTGATAATCGGATCACAGCGTTGATCCTAAGCGACTCGAGTCATCCGAAATAAGCCTGGGAAGTTCTCCCAATCCATCAAGAAGTGATGACAGAAATATTGCACGAGCCGACATCTGAAAAATGTAGTCTACTTCCGGTAGTATTTATATAAGAGCACTCACACCCCTGGTACAATTGCTTCCAGCTATAGCTACATGGCACACTAATCTTATCAGAAATGTAGGCAAACCCCTACATGGCACACCAATCTTACCAGCAATTTAGGCTACCCTTCGGGGCTATCCAGGTCGACCCTAAATAAACGGGGATTAATTTCGCTTTTTAAAAGAGATTAAGAACAGCTGATTATGGCCTTTATATAGCAGATAAAATGCTTACCAGCTGCTGGGCCAATCCAAACGAAGAAATAAATCCTAGGCTGAGGAATATCACAGAATAGTGTAGTTTCATGTCTTCACAACTATTGTTTCACACTCAAATAATTTCACTTTGCACAGAGATGAATCACTTTAAATCGCAGATAGCACCATATCAGTAGATTTACGAAATGCCTGAAAGATAATGGAAGGTATAGTAAGCGCAAACAATATAGCGAGATATTACAGAGGATACAGGGCCAATCTTTTATAAATTAATTAATTAGTAATTTTATTAGCCATCGTAACGTACAAATACACAAAAAAGGAGTAGGAAAAATAAGGAACAGCTACACAATATACAACACTACGTAATCAACAAAAAATTATCAACTATTTCAGGAGTCTATATATATCGCTTGTCGGATCAAGATCATGCCTATACCGCATCCCGAGTCAAATTCTTCGTCAAAAAGAAATCAGTCACTACATACTGTGAAACTTCAAAATGAATCACCTCTTCCCCAAACTAAACCCAATCAAATGTTTAACTCTATCAATAAAAAGACAGGCATTCGTCAAATCTGTAGCCTACCTTCACACTATCTTCAGTAAGAAACAGAACAATCTTCAGAACGCTGATAATCCTACAAAATGATAATCCTTTCGTTTTTAATTTTCAGAACAACACTCGAAGGATGTCAAGGAACGACTGCTAAGTAATACGTCTCCAGGGCTGAGCCGAACCATCGGTCCGTGCGATATCAAGAGCCAAAACTGGTCGAGTCGTAACACCTTCATGCCAAGGTAGATGACCATCGGGTACACATAGTGAATGAACGAATACCCACTTCTATAAAAGCCAGGCTTCACCTTCCAGATTTACAGATGTCCGGGCCCTCCGCATAGTCAAGACCAAAGCCGATAATAGTGGGAAAGACCGGCGACTTCGCTAAAATCGGGTCTCTGAAAATCGATCGGAGCGACTCCTGGCGTTTGGACTTTGTCCAATTTCGAGCGGTAGATGGTATAATCAAAGCAAGAGGGCGTGAGTCGAAATCGTGAATTCAAATTTTTTTTTCATAAAAAAGCGATCTATTCTTTTCCTACTTGTTTTTTATTCCAATTAAAGAGGAAATCTGAATGGAGAGAGGATGCTCATAAAAATAATAAAATAAACGAAACGAAAAGAGTCAACAAAACGTGCATTGATGATGATTCTGCGGAGAGCGATGGAAGAAAATGTCAGCAGAGCGATTTTTTAACGAAAGAACATTCGCTAAACGGCGCTGATTGTTGTGACTCATGGGCCTTCCGGGAGTTTCCGGTCTTTCCCACTTTTACTGTTTTTGGTCAAGACAACCTTTCCAGATTTTCATGATAATGATAACAGCTAATTTTGCCATTCTTCAGCATTTCCTAAGTATCCCTTTCGCATTTCAAATATCTCCTGAATCACTTTCCCTTTTCTTCCTACATTTGCATAGTTACTACGTCTCTCGAACGAGTTGCTTCTATGGCACCTTCTAGACGTCCGGAATCTGGGGTGTCCAACACCCCGGACTTCCAGACGTTTTTGGCCTGACTTCACCTTCCAGATCCGTCTCGACGAAAACGGCTGTCTGGAATCCGGGAGAAAAATTTGGAAGGTGAAGCCTCGCTTTAACACACAAATTATGAGTAGGCTAAATTAACAAAAGAAAAAAATTACGCTCCTACCGCTTAACACCAACAGTGATTATTCAGACGTGCTAGCAAATTGCTGGCTACCAGAAGTTGCCCGGACGAAAATTCTGGGTATTACTTTTGAGCCACTGATGTCAGTAGAAAAACTATGGAACGAGAAAGTTGCTAGGATAACTGGGAGCATCAACGGAGCAAGGAATGGACTCCGCGAAACAGCATTTGACAGAGCTTTGTTTATAAACACGTATTGCCTACCTCACCTATTTTACTTAGCCGCGGTGTACCCTCTCCCCGAAGAACAAGCAAAGAAAATCGAGAGAACGATCTGGAGATTTGTGTGGATGGGAAAACTAGAGAAACTAAGCATGAAAATGCTATATGTTCCGTTAAAATTTGGTGGGCTTGGCGTTTTGGATTTCAGAGTCACGTGTAAATCTCTTTTCTTGAGAAATATTTGTGAGTTGATAGTAAAAGATGAAGCCCCGTCTACGCTAGTGCGACAGTGGTTGCTCCCGGTTATTAACCAAATAGAAGATGAAACCGCTGATGAAATGTCAACAAAATTACCAGTCCCCCTACAGTGTTCCGTGAGTGACCTTAGGAAACTAAAGCAAGCCGGCGCATTTTCAGCTAGTGGCAAAGATGATTTGAAACAAATTGTAGCTTCAACACTGACAAATACTGACCCCGTCAGCTTTAACGCTAAATTGAAAGATCCTTCATTCGATTTCGAGCTTTCGTTTTCGAACCTGCACGATCTACCATGTGAACAACTACATAAAGAATTGGCCTTTAGCATAATACACGGGATTTTGCCCTACAGAAACAGACTTAGCCGGATGCTACGCTCCGAACCCCCGGAGTGCACGTTCTGCCATGAAGTAGTAACCGACGGTTTATTACACGAGTTCGTTGAATGCCCGGCAAGTGGAAACGTGTGCTCAGACCTCTTTGCAGTTTTCCGGCAAGAAGGTGTAAATGCTGAAACGACAGAACAAAGGAAAAGGGTGCTGAAACTCTCTTTTTCGCACAAAGATGAGAAAAGAAAAAAGGCACTATGTGTCCTTGCCGTATGTGTGTGCGTGATCATATGGAAAACAAGGAAACGGAAAAAGTGGGTCGACAAAATAAAGCTAAATTACTGGCTCGTGAATTACTTGAAGGTGATGTGTGAAGGTCTAAAATGGAAATCCCATTTAGATGTTGACTGGCTGTGTAAAATAAGTTTGTGAAAAAAAAAAATAAAAAAAATAAATTGTAAATAAATAATTATTAAAGATTTTAAAATTTGTAAATATAATTTTGATACTTTTTATGTTTGATAATATTTGAGCAGTTAAAAGGGATTATGGTTAAATAAATGTGAAAATGTGGGGAATAAAATCCTCTATCTACGTATGATTTATGGTGTTTTGTTATATCGTTGTGTTGATTTTTTTTTGAGATAGAGTATTTTATTTTTAGGTCTTTTATTGGGGGGTTGGGAGGTTGGAATGATAGTAAAGTGGTTAAGAGCCGTAAGAGGATTTTTATTTTATTTTATTTTTGGTAATGTTGGTC
This sequence comes from Branchinecta sandiegonensis, assembly GCA_030848855.1. Classification (NCBI taxonomy): domain Eukaryota; kingdom Metazoa; phylum Arthropoda; class Branchiopoda; order Anostraca; family Branchinectidae; genus Branchinecta; species Branchinecta sandiegonensis. Next base: position 993,674 of record JAUPMV010000017.1, on the reverse strand, counting down.
ACGGTGGAAGGGGTTCCCTATGCTGGAAGGGCACCCTGTGATACCGGCTGAGCCATTATTTTAATGTGAATGTTATAGATTGATTGTAGGATACGGCTCTTTTTGTGTTTTTTTGGTTTAACTGCTCAAATAAAATTAAAAGATTGATAATTAATTAAAGTAAGAAATAAGAAATAATTTGAATTTAGTGTATGAGTAAAGTGTAGGTGACGCATAAAGATAAGATATTTGATTTTGTAATAATAAAGAAAGTTGCGTCACTGAGAGGAGTGGAGGTGGGATTAAAAAAAAAAAAAATAAAAAAAAAAAAAAAAATAAAAAAATAAAAAAAGAACAGAAGCAACAAGGATGAACACAACCATTCACATTTCGAGCATACAAACAAGACATTTTCCTGAAAGGAACCTTATTGCTCATTCGCTTTTTAATCTTCCCTGGCTCCCCTAAGGAATTATAAACTTCTGAAATACCCGCCTTTCGACATATTTTCTTTTGTAAAAAAGATTTTTTAGCGCTTTTTCGACCGAACAAAGTTTTGCCAGTCACGCAACGCAACTTTTTGGTGGGGGAGGTTTCAAATTAAGGGGCGAAATTTTTTTTTTAGCTAATGAGATAGTCGGTTTAGGGGTAAGGAGACATGATGAATCCCAATATGAAGATTATTTTCTTGCCGGACGAGTAGTTCACTCCGAATCCGGTAAAAATGGAAAGTTTGTGAAGAGTAAAAGTTTAACCTGAAGCTGATTAGAGGTTAGATTTAGGGTTAATGAGCCAGACTGGATGCTTCTATGGCAAGACAGGATGCTACTGGATACTACTACATAAGATTGGACCAGTCCGAGGCACATTAAATGATAGTATTCTTTGCTATTACATAGTATTACATGCAACGTTTTCGTACTACTACCATACTACTACGCAGCCTACAAATTTTTCATCGGGATTATCTCTAAGCCGAAAGATATAGTAGGCAAGCAGAATCTCAGCAAGACTGAACTGGATGTCTTGCTAGGGCCTTCTTGGCCTAACCTAACCTAGTATCAGTAGTATGACTGAATTCAGCCCTTAGCTAAACCTTACTTTCAATACCTACAAAACCCAGCTCAGACGCTTACTGCAATGAACTCACAAAAAAAGAACTTTAGTGATTATTGCATGCATCTAATTCAAGAGTCAAGTCAATATTTTATTGTGTTAGGATCCCTAACATTGGGCATATCCTAGCTGGCATTTAGCATAGGACAATTCCGTGCATTTTGTTTTATCAGAATTTTGGGAATAAATGGACTGTAATTGTAATACCAAACTATGGTTTTAACCAAAATCCAGCTAGCCTATCGAAAAATGAGGCAACCAAAGTAGGCTGGGATCAGGGTTGAGGATAATCAAGGCTGATGGATTTTGTGATCAATTAAATATGCAAGTCTCCTATGATCATCGTTACTGTCCAAACAAAGACAGTATGTGGACCAGAGAATGACGTGGTACAACGTGGTAGGGATATTCCAGCTTCTAAATGCTGTCACAACCATGCGTTAACAACAAACACTGGAATCCTAGCCCTAAGCAAGGGACCTAGGTAACAAAAATTCAGAATTATCCCATAGGCTTGGCTCTGCACAGCACCCTGAGAAAATGTTTCACATACAGCGACTAACATCAATCCATAATCCACAATTAACTGTGCTCCATACAAAAACAATGTCTTGAGCCTGGATGCAGTACAATTACTACAGTTGCGTTTTTGCAGATACCATGGTATTTTTTACTACGGTAAGTGGACCTGCAATTAGTCGTTTTGCAGTTACGGTGGTATCTGATATACAGTTGCTCTGCAAACAAGACCAAAGGTTTCGATGGGATCCCAAAAATTTAATATCTCATCCAGAAAATTTGGTCCTGTCTTCTCCAGACTCCTTAAGCATTTTCACTGCAAAAAATCAGAAACAAAGGCCAAATAGCTAATAATCTAGAAAACCAAGTTCAGATATGGATTCAGCATGTGTGTTTACCTATATAAGTCATTTGTTTTGACGAAACTGATCGAAAATTTCGGGAACTACTTATCCGACAAAATAACAAAGCTCAAAAACGATTTCAGCGTATCTCCTTAGCCCTATATCGAACATCTAATCAACTTCAAATAAAGCTTTAACTCGCGACAAATTTTCCAGTTTCAGTCGGATTACGGGCGAACTATGACTATGAGAACTATGATTCAGCATCTCTTCTTATCCCTAAATCGGATTCTAATCAGCCACAAATAAGACTTTTGCTTTTAACAAATTTTCCGGATTTAACCGGATTCCGGGCGAACTACTTGTCCGGCGAGAAAAGGGTTTTAATAATCATGTTCAGCTGTCTTTCTACGCCTAAATCGAACATCTAATCAACTTCAAATAAAACTTTTGCTTTTAACAAATTTTCCGGTTTTGGCCTGATTCCGGGCAAACAAGTTGTCCGGGTAAAAATTACTTTTCACATAAGTGTTCAGCATGTCTTCTTACCCCTAAATCGAACATCTAATCAACTTCAAATAAAACTTTTACTTTTAACAAACTCTCCGGTTTTGGCCAAATTCCGGGCGAACTACTTGCCGGGCGAGAAAATGGTTTTCACAATCGTGTTCTGCATGTCTTCCTACCCCTAAATCAAACATCTAATCAACTTCAAATAAAACTTTTACTTTTAACAGACTTTCCGGTTTGGCCGGATTCCGTGCTAACTACTTGTCCGGCGAAAAATTGGTTTTCACCAACGTGTTCAGCATGTCTTCTTATCCCATAATCGACTATCTATTAGCTGTTTAAAAATATTTTGCTTGCCCCTTAATTTAACCCCCCCCCCCCTAAATGTAGGGCTACAAAGCCCATCTACGAACTCGATCTTACTCTTGACCCAAAGAATCCTCACACCAAGTTTCATAAAAATATCTCATTCCCTTCGAGAGTTATCGTGCTTACAGACGGACGGACGGACGGAGAACTTTTACCATGTCATAGGTATCCCTCCTCTTACATTATGGGAGCCCAAAAAGACAATTGCCGGATTCGAGCGTTCACAAATCATCCAAAAAGAAATACTGATATCCACTTACATCTGGAGTGACCTAACTTCTTTCCAACCAAATCAACATAAAACTAGACTCCTTGAGATGAGCTTTTCAGATATCACAAACAGTTATCACGGTCCGACCATGGTATCTAGACCAATCAACTACAAACCCCTGATTTTTTTACCAAATGCTTGATATATCTAGCGTTTGGCATAGCCTATGTCTAACTCCGGATACCCTATACCAACTGATGGGTATGTATTGTTACCCTAGCCCTACCCTACTCCACTATAGGTGAATTCCGATTGGTTGATTTCTGAGCTTCGCCAAATCATCAATATTGTATTGGGTCAGAGTATCGAGCATTTGGCATAGCGTATCCAGCATTAGCAGGGGCGTCCCAAGGTGGTGGTGGAGGGGGGTGCTGCATCCCCCCCCCCAGAAGGTCTGTGGGAGAAAAATTCCGGTAAATTCTGACTTGTGCAGCGAAGCCACGCCAGTTAAAATCTGTCAAATTCACTTGAACTACACAATTTTTAGGTATACTGTAAAAAAAATTGTGCAGTATTGGCTACTTGGATTTATCTTGTCTCTAAAAAGATAATCTTACTTCTAATTCGGATTAATCTTATCTCAGTAAAGATAAGATAAATCCCAGTAGCAAATACTGCAATTAACTTTAATCCTTACTCAGAGAAACTTTTTGCAGGAATCTAACGGACCCCCCATAAGGACTGGGGGACAAAAAAATCTACAGGGCTACTTATTGCTCAGAGAACCTACCGGAATTTCGCTCAGAAGATCTACCGGAATTTCGCTCAGAAGATCTACCGAAATCTTGCTCAAGGGATCTACCGGAAACTTAACTCAGGAATCTATTGGAACGTGTCTCAGGGAATTTACTGGAGGTTGGATCAGGGGATCTACCAGATGCCCAACTGAATCTACCAGAGTTTTGCTCAGGGACGGAATTTGGCTGCTTACCGGATAAGAATAAACTCGCAGCTTACCTGGATGAGCCCAACACACAACTTACAAGAATGATTTGTGCCGAAAGACAACACAGCATACCAGAACGTTTCTGAATGTTCTGTAGCTTTCTAGAATTTGGCAACTTACTGAAATTACATCATTTCCAACTACAAATACCATTTCAGGAATAATGTCACAGTACTGTCTACTCCAGTTTCAGCAGCTTTCTCGACTCCTTTCCGGTGATAAGCCCAGAAGAGTTCCAAAACCGTTAGCCTTGTTCTGACATGATCTCGAAGGTTGCCAGGAAAGCCTCGAAACAAACAAAACTTTGGAGATAGATTCAAAGTCCTTCGTGATATACCCAGATATGCCCATCGTTTGGCACAGGATAGTGTCTGGATAGGGTATCCAGAAATCAGGGGTTTTTGGTAGACAGATCTGGATACCAGCAGGATTTCAAATAACACAATAACTGCAAAAACGCCTTTTGACTGTGGCATCAGGATCTGATACCAGATTACCAGAATCTGATCCAGTCTACCACAAATCCCTGATTTTTGATACCCAATGCCAACGCTGGATATATCTAGCATTTGGCGTAGCCTATGCCAAACGCTGGATACCCTATGCCAAACGCTGGATACTCTATGCCAAACGCTGGATACTCTATGCCAAACGCTTGATACTGTTGGTAACCTAACCCTGACCTACAGTAGAGGTATGCTTATTTGAACACTTTTTTAACTTTTCCACTACCTTGGCTTGGTTACTTGCACATAAAAAAGTAAAATGGAAAAGAAAAATTAGAAGCTTGATACCAGCTAACAGCAAACTATTTTAGGGTTATCCTGGCACAAACTTTAAGTAGAAATTTAATTAGCTTTCTTTGATTTTTAATTTACTAAAAAGAGCCTTCCTCTTTTGATGGCATCTGCTGGTTCGGACCGCCATCTTCTCCATTGAAGGTGCGTTCCTCGTCGCAAACTTTTCAAATTATAAAAAGCAAACCAGGTGTCAGTTTAGTCACTTTCAGCCGTGAATTAGCAAAATATTCAAAAAGTGACAAAAGCGTGAGTGGTTATTACAAGTATTCATATTAAAATTGCCTGGTTTGGGTTTTAGTTTTTTCTTCGGCGATCGTTCACTGTTAGCAGACGTTCACATAAGCATACCTCTACTGTACCTCAATATAAACAAGTTCTGATTGGTTGGTTTTTTAGCTTCACTCAAATCATCAATATTTACCGGGTTACAGTATCCAGCACCTGGCATAGCGTATCCAGCATTAGGCATAGGGTATGCCAAACCAGTCATACACAAATCCTCAATTTTTGGGCATGGTGCCCCAACGTCTGGGCATGCCTGGACGTATGGGCATGGTGCCCATACATTGGGGCACCATGCCCTGGAGCATGGGCATGGTTCCCTGTGAAATTTGGTTAAACTGAGACTTGCTACTTACCTAAATAGGGCCTTCTTCCTGTCCTAGATCAAAAGATACCTGATTTCACTTTCTATCCAACCTCATTTTCCAATTTTCAAAATATTAGAGCACTTCCAAGATACAGAGAGTTTTGTGGAGGCCACTTCTTTCCTAGTGGGTTTACTTTATCCTTTTCCATGTAGTTGCCACTATAGGTTACTCAATCCTTTTCCAGGTTGCCTCAGCTAGGTTACTCTATCCTTCTAAGGTAGTCACCGCTAGGTAGAGCGGATGAATTAAGCTTTTAAATTTTCTTCCTTTAGGAATAAAATTTCCTTTCCTTCCAAACTCCTTTAGATTGTTTGCCTTTTAAAGTATTTCTTTTGAGTTTAGAGAGTTTCGATAACAATTTTTAACAAAAAATTTTAATTTTCTTTTAAATTTAATATTTTTTTTTTTTTTAGTCACTCAAAATAAATACAGTATAATGCAAAAAATCTAAAGGAAATATTTGCTAAGTGTACAGATTGAAAAGCTTGCCTCATCCATGCTACCTAGCAGCAATTTTCTGAAAAAGGATAGGATAAACCCACTAGAAGAGAAGTGGCCTCCAAAATACTCAATGTATCTTAGAAGTGCTCTAACATTTTGTAAATTGGAAAATGAGGTTGGATAGAAAGTAAAATCAGGTATCTTTTGATCTAGGACAGGAAGAAGGCCCTATTTAGGTATGTAGCCAGTCTTAGTTCAACCAAATTTCACAGGGGTACCAAGCCCATGCTCCAGGGCATGGTGCACCAACGTGTGGGCACCATGCCCATACGTTGGGGCATACCCAGACCTGACCCAGACGTTGGGGCACCATGCCCAAAAATTTAGGATTTGTGTATGACTGTGCCAAACACCATATCCAGCGTTTGGCATAGGGTATCCAAAAATCAGGGGTTTGTGGCTGGCTAATCTGATCTTCTCAGATACCACGCCACGGCTGCGCCACGGTGACTGCAAAAGACAACTTTAGACCGTAGTCCAAAAGCGCATCCAAAGCTCATTGTAAAAATTTGGTGCTAGCCTAGTTAAATAAAGCCCAGATGGAAAACAATCAACTCACTTTTTTTCAATTCAGAAGTCTAAAGCTGTAATCTGGTAATAGGCAAATCAAATAATATGTAGTCTTTGAGGCAAATAGCAGGGAGTTTCACCAACTCCTAGGTGGTTAAGCTGTGCTCAGGGACACGATCTTTGCTCAGAAGACAGAACAGGCAGAACAGCCTAAGGATTTAGGGCGGAGTTGTAAAACAGAAGCAACTGACTGACAAATATGGCGTCAGCGCACTGTTGCCAACTGTGAGCGATTTCTTTCTCTTACTTTTTTGCTCCATTCTATTCTATAATCGGAATGGCGAGTAGTCATCTCCTGGTCATATCCAAGTAAACTCATTTTTCACGTTATAGATAATCTTGCGAAAAGGTTTTCTGTAGAAAGTATCTGGTAAGTACTTTACATTCGTAAGCTTTATCTTGACATCGTAAATAATAATGGAGGCTCTGGTGATGGAAGAGTACTTGCACTACTCCTGATTTTCAATTATGTTTTAAGAAAGGTCAAGGTCGCGAACACGTGCACAGTCTCCTTGCAAATGTGCTACTAGAATTTTGAAGGTTCGGATGAAAGCATCATAAAGGCGTTTTTCCGTGCTCCCACAAACAGTTTGTGGGTCGACTGTGGCTCGAAAAGAGTGTTTCCGCGGTCTTTCATGCGGTCCACAAGTGTGTTTCCGCCACAGCTTAATCATCTTAATCACCTAGATGATTAAGCTGTGGTTTCCGCGACCAACAAGACTTTCGTGGCTCGCTTTGTGGCTCAAATTTGACAAACAACTGGCGAGGTAATTGTCGATTTTGTGGCTCAATTCTGGCGGGAAATTCAAATAAAGCAGCAAAATAGTGTCTAAACAATAAAGTTATCTACTTTTTCAAGCATATAGACTTAGAACTGGGGATTCCTTTTGCCCATAATGGTAAGAATAAGCCTGGAGTTCTATTTATTGAGATTTTACATGAATTTTATTTTTATTTTCAGATATTTGAGATTTCCGCCAAAAAATAGACAAAACGGCGTTTCCGCGAGTTTCAACTCGTGGCTCGACTGTGTGGAACACAATCGTGTTTCCGCGACAAACACCCAGAAGTGTGTGGCCCACAATTGTGTCGCGGAAAATGGCCTATGATCGCGAGTCACGATGTACGTCGCGCCTTTGATTCGGGTGTCCATCCTCAGCTCTCCTGTCCGCACATGAGAGGTCTTGACTCTTCAATCATTGTTCCCTACCGAAGCTCCATGTTAAAGTAAAATATCCTTCTAAGGAAGGACCAGAGGCGTTACTAGCCAAAATGTTTGGGGGGCGGACGAGGCATTTACTGGGCTGGTGGCTGGTAATTTTTACCGACTTTTTCTGCAGAAAAACGACTGTTTTCAACAACAAAAATGACATTTTTGAAAAAAATCGACTGGTTTTTAGAAAAATCCGCTGATTTTCAGAAAAAACTACTATTTTGATGAAAAATCGACCAATTTTCAGAAAAACCGACTGTTTTCATGAAAAAAATCAACTGTTTTGACGAAAAATCGCGGCGCTTTGCGCCGACTCGGTTATTTTTTACCGACTGGCCGACAGCATTGGGGGGGGGGGGCGTCCCCCCCGTCCCCCCCAGTCGTGACGCCCCTGGGAAGGACACGTAGTTTCAGGTAAAGTTATTCCTGTACGCAAGGGTATTAGACAAGGTGCCCTTACGTCTCCCCCTTTGTACAACAATAGTGTAATTGAAGCACAAAAACAAGCGAAATTGAGCGTTGTTTTCCGTGGGCTTGATGTGTCGCTTTTGAATTATGCAGATGACATACTCATCCTGAGCCGTTCGATCTCCCGTATTGAAGAGAATTTCACTTTATTAGTCATTCGTATGCGGGCATAGGGCTCGCTTTTAACCCTAGTAAAAGTGATGCGATTGTTTTTAATGGTAGAAAGTGTGATAGTTCTTCGATTAAGGTGAAGTTGGGGGACATAATACTAAGCCCTTCCGAATCTCTGACTTACCTTGGGTTGCCCATCGGTAAAGACATGCGATCTACACGTTCCGGCCTAATCGGGCATTTCGCATTCAGAAACGTATATGGTATGCTTGCTGCGTCGAAAGCGCGTTACAACAGACTGGTGCTAGCGCAGCTGTATAATGCTCTTGCATTACCGCATGCACTTGCACTAGCACCTTTCTGGAAACTTTTCCACACATCTGATGTTAGAACTATCAGAAGTACTTTTTACAAATATGCTAAATTCCTGCTCGCGCTACCGCTGTGGTCTCGTAATCGACGAGTTACAAGAAATCATGGGATTAAAGATTCTTTTGAGGCTGTCCTAGATCGTCGTGCTCGATTTCTGGAATCTCTCGAGCCTCTAAACAGCCTCTATCCAGCAATTAAACAATAGTTACAGAAATAGTGTATATATAATAGTGTACAGTGTATTTTTCTCTCTTTTTTGGATTATGTATTGCCAAGTTAAAATTGTATCTTGTGTGTTGTTCATTGTTCCACTTTCGTTATTTCTTTCTTTTTTCTTTTTTTTTATACTCCATCAGTGACATTTTATGTAAAGGAGGGTAATAAACATATTCATTCATTCATTCAATAATAATAATTTATTTTTTACCCACAAATCGTACAAGACGAAAACAGTGGAGTACAAAAGAAAGTAAGAAAAGGTAATTAGGGAAAACACAACCCATACAAACAAAATCTACTCAAACAGACGAATAGGACCATGAGAGCAGAGGCGTTACTAGCCAAAATGTTTGGGGGGGGGGGCAAGAAATTTTTACCGACTGTTTTTGCATAAAAAAACGACTGTTTTCAAGAAAAAAACGACAGTTTCGAAAAAATCGACTGATACTCAGAAAAAACGACTATTTTGACGAAAAATCGACTGTTTTAATGAAAAAAATTAACATTTTGGCGAAGAATCGAAAAACTTCGCGCCGATTCGGTTATTTTTAGCGACTGGCCGTTGGGGGGCGCCCCCCCCCCTCCCCGCCCCCGGTCGTGGCGCCCTGAATGAGAGGGCGACAGACGCGCGTACGCCGTTTCGGACGGGTTGTCGACAAAACGTCCCCATTCGAAACGTCCCCGTGACAAAATGTCCCCATGACAAAACGTCTCCACGACAAAACGTCCCCGTGATAAAACGTCCCCGATCAAAACGTCCCCGGCTATAGAATTTTTTTCATTGCTGAGGGATAGCTAGGCCTATGAGACTACTGATTGCGTCATCAGTTCAGGCAAAAAGTGTTTTTGGAATTTATACTTATGCAAACCACGATGGGTTGACTACTTCAGCATTTAACCGATACTTGGCTATAGCCATTTCTTAAAGAAAGCGCAAAGATTTAGCAGTTTGCCAGTTTTCGTTTTATCTTTTCTTTGTATGGTTTGTTTTGTATATTAGTTTACGCTGCGATATAACTCGTTGATCTCGCTTTTGTTCGATATTTAATTTGGTGATATTTACTATTAAAAGACTTTATTAAAGGATCAAGCCGTCTAACCTAGATTTACTTGTCTCTCTACCTAACTAATAGATAATTAATCGTTCCTTCCGCTTTTGTTTCCTCACTTCCCCTGTCATTTTTATCCAGCAAAATGGCACTACGCTTATTTTTACATTTTCCTTGTTTGGCTCTCTTTGAGCCACAGCGGGCTTCCCCTTTCTCTGAGGAGCCTATTGGTGCTCCTCAGATTGTACATGTTGCTTCAAACGACCTAGAACTGAGCAGTTACGAGGCAATTGCAAGGCAAATTACACTACATATTTTAACTGATAACAATACATTTATGAAGCAACCGGTTCTATGTCCGATCTTTCCTGCTAAGAAGGAATGTTTCCACATTTGTAATGCACATTATGAAGTTTTTTTTACCTCGATCATGCACCTGAAGATCGAAGCGAATTTAAAAATCTATGCTTGGGGACGTTTCGCCACGGGGACGTTTTGTCATGGGGACGTTTTGTCTCGGGGACGTTTTTTCACGGGGACGTTTCGCCAGGGGACGTTTTGTCATGGGGACGTTTCGTCGGTAAGCTTTTCGGAGAGTTTTCAGTAGAGAAAAGCCAAATTCTCCGTAATATCCGGTAGCGAGTTCTTACTGATAATTTCAGAACTTCTTTGCCACGTAGGGACAAAAGGATATTGAGACTGGGAGACTATATTTAGAGTGTCTTTCTGTTTTTGGGATCCCAAAGCGTTAGTGACGGGAGAGATATGATTTCGTACAACTTGTTCATCCGTCCGTCCGTCTCTTAGCACGATCCAATCAGACCTTCCAACGTTCTGTCCCGTTTTCGTATCCCTACATCCCATTTAACCCGCAGTCCGGATGAAAGACACGAGTCTTTCATCCGTCCAACCTTAGATTACTATTGTGCTGTCTGGCACTTTGGATTAAAGGCGGCTTCACACTGCCACTTAAGAACTAAAGTTAAGTAGCAAAAGTTACGTTAAGTTAAGTAAGCCTTTCACACTGTACTTAGGCCTTTCACACCAAGGAGCTGAAGCTAAGTAAATTTTCTTCATTTCTTCCTAGATTTTCACCCTTTAATCATCAGCGAATATTCTCCTCTCTTCCTTAACTCAGCCTTAAGTGCACTTAACTTTGAGTGTAGAAAGTTGAAAAATTTTCAACTTTGAAAAATACTAAAGTTAAGTGAGATTTCTTACGTTAAGTGCAACTTTAGACGCATAAAGTACACTTAAGAGGCCTAAGTACTCCAGTGTGAAAGGGGTCTTAAGTCAGTGTGAAGCCGGCTTAACGCATGGACAGTCTGATGCTCTGTAGGAAAGATACAATACAGAGCACTTTATCTTCTAGCACGCTATCTTCTAGAAGATTCACTACCTGCCGATTTTCAAAATCCTTTTTGCCTGAACAGTCAATTTCATGACTATAACACAATACGGCGTTCCAATCTTTCTACCATTTGTTATCCTTCTACAAGGTCTAGCTTTTCTATTCGTCATACAGGTGTAAAAGTATGGAATTCATTGCCTGAAACTGTTAGAGTGTCCGAAGATACGAAAGTTTTTAAAAGAGCTCTAAAAGATTTATGTTATCTAGCAATTACATATCTTCTGTCTGATTTAATTGATTCATTTTTGTTTTGCTCGGAGGAAGATCAGACCCATGTCGCAAACCTTTTTTATTTTTCATTTTTTCTTTAGTCATTCGTCTGTTGTCGTAAATTCTCGTGAATTGTCCTTAAATTTTAGTGTTGATTTGTGATGGTTGTTCGTTTGTTTTTTCTTTACAATGCCTTAGGCTAGAATTGTATTAATAATTTTTACAAATCCATTAGAATTAGTGAAGCGTCGTTTTTTATGTCCCTGGCATGTCTGATGCTTTTGAGAAACGCCAGGTTCATTTATATTTGCCATTAAAATTGTACCTTACCTTTTACCTTACCTTACTTCTTGTGGCTGTCAAATGCGGGGAAGTCCCTTACATCGAACTCTTAAAGCTTCCCGATTAGATACTCTATCACAACGTCGGCAGAAATCGGCATCTGATCTTGGCAAAAAAAATATGGCTAATCCCGTCTTTATCCTGACTCCCGATATTTAACCCATCCAGACCAAGACTGCATTGATTCATAGCTCTTGAAGGGGTTGCGATCCCGAACAAGTATTTCTCCAGGAATCTGGGAACTCGAGTGTCAAAAGCTGCCCCCCCCCCCCCAGCTGGAATTTAGCGTCTTCGAAACTCTCGTCGAAACTTAGATAGGCCTACAGAATTCAAGCATCCACAGAAACAGATCGGTCTTTAGTATACCTTTGTCTTTATGGTAAGACTGGAACACGGAAGCCTTGAAAATTTTATAGCGATGTGCATGGGCTATGAAGGGTTAAACACGTCTATGCCAGAAGACCGATTAAGTGATCTTTTGGTCATTGGTACTCAACCTGAAAAAGCGAAGAAGCTTGACGTCAGTCTCGCATTGGACAGTTTCGCGAATTTGAAGAAGCGTCGTTTCGCCTCGGTCGATTAGTAAAATATCTCTTTGTTTCTTTGTTTTTATTACGTTTTTCTTCTTGAAATAAAACTGTTCATTTTCACTTGATTTGGGAAAATCGGCTCCAACTTTGCCCCCCCCCCCCAGGATTTTGACGCAATTACGCCCCTGGTAGGAAAACACGCCGGATCGATAGCTGCTCAAATTTTTATTCGAAATAAAGGGCATGTTGAATAGTTATATGTAAGGTGTTCGATGAGTTTTCAAATGACACTGATATTGCGGTCGTCATTTAGGCTGGACGGGAGTTTAAGACATAACCTAAGATTGGGGATCAATAACGTGTTGGGATCTGGCGAAGACGTTAAGTCTACAAGACTCGAAGTCCAAAAATATTCCCCTTTGGGATCGTTGTTAGTAGGGGCAAATGTTCAAATTCTTCATGACAAAACGCTGAGACAGATCGAGCTTATACAAAACGCATTTAAAGCACAACTCTTACTAGAAATGATCTTTTCACTATGAAACGGATCAGAAAAATGTTTCTCGAAAATACCATTACTTTCCATCTGAATTGAGCGGTTTTCTCGTTAGCGCTTGTCGATTCTGTCCAGCCTTCCTGCTCTCCGACACGGCGGCTGGGGGCAAAATATTTGAAAACTGAACGCGTCGTGGTAAAAAGGTAGAAAAACTAAGCAAATAAGAGAAGTCAAAAAGAAGATTCTCATACCCTTGTGTGTTAAAGAGTTGCCAGAGAAAGTTCTGGGAAACTTTGCGTTGTGTAACGTTGTAAAACTCGGCACGGCCGAGAAAGCGCTAAAAATTCGTGGGTACAAAACGAAACCCCGGAGAAAGGTGGTGGTTTTAGAAGCTCATAATTCCATAAGGGAGCTAGGTATATTATAAAAGGCAGAATAAGCAAGAGGGGTCCTTTAAGTGTAATTTTAATGTAAAACGCAGTCTGTGTGAACCAGAGGCGTCTTAGGGACTCTACCGGAATTTGGCTGCTTACCGGGTAAGTAGTTAAGTACAGACTAACAGGTTACCTGGACGAGCCCGACAAACAACTTACCAGAATGATTCGTGCCGACAGACAACGCAGCATACCGGAACGTTTCCGACCTTTCTGTAGCTTTCAAGAATTTGGCAACCTACTGAAATTACAGGCGTTTTACCGTTCTCCCACAAACAGTTTGTGGGTCGATTGTGGATCGACAAGTGTGTTTCCGCGGCCAACAAGATTTTCGTGGCTCGCTTTGTGGCTCAAATTTGACAAACAACTGGCGAGGTGATTGTCGATTTTGTGGCTCGATTCTGGCGGGAAATTCAGATTAAGCAGCAAAATAGTGTCTAAACAATAAATCTAACTACTTTTTCAAGCATATAGACTTAAAACTGAGGATACTTTATGTACAGAATGGTAAGGAAATAAGCCTGGAGTTCTATTTATTGAGATTTTACATGAATTTTATTTTTATTTTCCGATATTTGAAATTACCGCCAAAGAAATAGACAAAACGGCGTTTCCGCGAGTTTTAACTAGTGGCTCGACTGTGTGGCACACAATCGTGTTTCCGCGACAAACACTCAGAAGTGTGTGGCCCACAACTGTGTCGCGGAAAAAGGCCTTACATCATTTCGAATTACAAATACCATCCCAGGAACAATGTCACGGTACCGTCTACTCCAGTTTCGGCAGCTTTCTCGACTGCTTTCCAGTGATAAGCCGAGAAGAGTTCCAAAATGGGTTAGCCTTGTTCCGGCATGATATCGATCATCTGATTCATCGACCAGGGGCGACTTTTTAGCTTCCAGAAGTTCAGTGTGAAGCTACCTTTTTCTAAAGCTGAACCGGTAATGTAGTTTTCATCTTGATGGAATTCCGGAAAGAGAGTTTCTGAGGAAATGGAAAGAGCGGTAAAATTAATATTTTCCTCTGCTGTTTGTTTCAATGTTCGGTTGAAGAGAATTCGTCCCCTTCTTGCGACGGTGTAGCGGATTACCCACCCCGCGTTATTGACCCAGCTGATGCTACCTTGTCTAGTTATGCGTGGCAAATGGCTGAAAAGCGGTTTGGTGGGAGGGTTTTCGATTTTTATAACTGATGTAAACTCAAATAAAATAGAAAAACAAGATGTTCGTTTTTTTTTTCGTTTTTAGTGGAGTGTTCCTTGGAACATTCCACTATTGCGAGCGCTGTAGCAGCTTTCGGTTTTCGCCATATTTTGTGGAGCTCATAACTCGTGAACGAGTGCAACTATCAAGTTCAAACTTGGTACATTTGTGGGCATTGGGGTCTAGTAGTGCCTTTTGGGGATCCCACCCCCACACCCACCCGGTTCAGGGGCAGATGGGCCTAGATTGCCCAGTTAATAATGTTCATAACTTGACCAGAACTGGACATAGGACGATGAAATTTATTGGACGTGTAGATCCTAGGGCTGGGAAATTGCTTTTAAAGTTGCACCTCCCCCACCCACCCCGTTCATGGGCAACTGGGCCCAGAAATAAAGTTCGTTACCCGGTGACAGGAACCAACAGGTATCAAGTCGAAACTTGGTAGGATTGTGAGCATTGGGGTCTCTTTTTACTTTTTGCGGGTCCCAAACCCCACCCCCACTTGGTACAGGGGCAATTGGGCCGAGATTACCCATTTTTTAATGTTTTTAACTTGACATTAACTAGAGATAAGGCGATGAAATTCCTATGTGCTTTTGGATCATAGGGGTTGGGGAGAGTTGAACCACCCCCACCCTTCCCGTTGTGAGCCCCAAGTGGGCCCAAATTGCCCATGAAAAGTTTTGGACCCGTGAATGGAATCAAACTCTAAGATGGTATACTTAGGAAAAAAGGTGTAAATACGCATTTTGATGGGTCCGACCCCCCCCCCCTCCCGTTCATGGGCAGCTGGGCCCAGATTTACCATGAGTTAAGTTCGTCAGTGACAGGTCTTAAGTCCAACTCTTGTATATTTGGGGAGATACATCTATGGATGAGGATTTGGTGTAACAGCAACAAATAAGACGACGCGACGTACTTTAATCTTTAATGGACAGTTGGAAACCTGACTGTTTTGTCATATGATCGATGATATGCCGTTCTTAATGAATTGTGACAAAGGGGGCATTCGGCTGCTACGATTTGGTTTATTGCACTTGTAATTACCTTGCTAATGGAAAAGGGGTTTTAAGGGTGGGACCGGCTGGCAGACCATTTAGTGTTCGAACGAATGCTATTCGTGCAAGATCTTCAACATTTATTTGGATTTATACTGGCGGTTTGTTTACATTTAAAGCTTTTAAAGTGGGATGAACAAATTAGGTTATTTCAATCCATGTTTGGTTATTGGGGATGAGATATGCTTGGTTCTAAAGCTGTCTGTATATAAAATGTGATAAACATTTTACTTTTACACTCCACGTCTGAGCGCTTGCGCACTTGTTCTATTTTATATGAAATGAATGGTCAGCTTGGCTTCAAACCTTATATTTGATTTAAATTCCATCTTTTCTGAAATTAGTTCACAAAAATGCCAGACACGATCCACTCCAGTAATAAAAAAGATTTTCGCAAAGTTCACTTGTACTTATAAAAAGACATTTGTGGAACAATGTTATTTTTTTGGCTGATGTCATGTATCATGACAATTCGAGATCTATCTGCTACACCCAATTCTAACACAGGGACGACTGTTCTTTTGAAACCAGTTTCGGTTTCGGTGCGATTCATCACTTAAAACTTTAAGAACGGCAGCCAGGTTTATCACTCACTACAACACTCTGTGAGGATCCAATCAAGGTTCTGTATCGAAAGCTGTCGTGCAGATGAAAAACCGTTCCTTATAAAAACCGCCCTTACCAGTGATAGGTTTTCTTCAGAATGCTACCTTAGGAAAAAGTGTCAAAAGTAGCACTTTCATGATAGTGTGACAACGCTGGTGTCGTATTACTTGAAGGCCTCCTTTTACTGTTCTTCTAAGGTTGGTTTTGAAACGCTACAGCTTTATAGTCTACGGCATTTCGCATGCCATCTACGTACTGAGCTCATCATGGACAGTGCTCAAGCAGGGTACAATTTTAAAGCACAAGTGACACGAAAGTATCCAGCACAAGGAAGGAGAAAGGGACCCAGCTTGGAACCCAAGAGCTTAAGGTTTAACTGAAAAGGCAGCTTATTTTTACGTCTGATAGCAGCATTTTCTGACTGACTGGCTCCTCCTCAAAGGCGGGGCCACCTATCACCACTTGAGTCCTCCCCGAGGAGGAGCCAACTCACATCTATCAGCCAATAGCACTGACATGTTTTGACTGATCTAAGGTGGTCTACTATGGCGCGTGAAATTTGAATCTCAACACAAACGCGGCTTTTCAGTGGGCATTGGTGAGCTTGGTGAAGACTGCTTAGTGCCTGAACACACATGTTTCATAAATCTTTTTCCTCAAGCTTACCATACAGGTACAAGCGCATAGAGGTACCACAAATAGATAGTCCTTCAGCCCAAGCTGACTGCGAATCATATTTGACGGTGCAAAACGGATAAGTCAGCTACATTTTATTAGTTATATTTCGGCCCTTCTTGGCAAGAGTCCTCTTCAGGCTCAAGCCGCTCAAGTTGGAAAATGAACTTGTGGAAAAACGATTAAAGATTCTTCCTTAAATATCTGATTTTACGAACTTCTTCTCTGAAAATCAACTGGAGTTAAAGCTGGTGCTGTGATTTCATTCTTGAAGGCTGCTGTTTTTGCTGTTCGATTGGGTCGTCGTAAGGGTAGAGATTGATTTTGGAGTCAACTGTCTCCTCTTCTTCTTTCCAGCTAAGATGGATACTTGTCGGCGGCAAATATAGCTCTAATAAAATGTAGCTGACTTCCCCGTTTTGCACCGTCAAATATGGTACCACAAATCTGACAGGGAAATTTCACTATTTGAAAAGTGATTATTCGTTAGTAGCGGAGTAACGAAGTGACCATTTTCATCGGGTCTTCAAGCCTCTTTAAGTGAATAAGTGAGGAGCATAACTAGATTGTCCTATGTCCAACCTTTGAAAGAACAGGGTCCTCACTTCGCAAATGTGCGGGGTTGCGGCTGCAAACATTTTCAAAAAGGATTTATTTGAACTGTTACTCTTTATAAATAAAATATAAAACAATTGCTCACTTACTAAAAATTATGCTGTCGCCTACGCTTTTGGTCTATAGCGTCTAAAATAGGTTGCCTCTTGGCCTGATACCTTTTCTTCAGATCATCGATTTCCCGCTCCATTTCAAAATCTAAATTCTCCATGCGGTACATGAGGTCATCGTGGGTTAGGAACTTAAGCTAAAAGATAACGGTTATTAGAGCTGGTGCCACTGTCGTTGCTGGTACTGACTAAACTTTAGCAGATTATCTAGGGCCCGTGACGTCATGAAAGAATTAAATTAAATAAATTTGCAGAATATATATTTGCATCTATATATAGAGCCACTCAGAATTATTCTCGCTGCTCTCTTTTGGACATTCTCCAGGCGATCAGAGAGCTCTGCAGAAAGAGAAGAATTCCAAACCGGTGAAGCATATCTAAATGAGGACGGATATAAGTTTTAAAATAACAGAATTTTAAAATAATCGATCAGAATACTCACAAACTCGTAATCTCCGTCGATAAACGGCTTCTGAAGCGCCGGTGGCGGACCCTCGATGATCATTCCAGGGTTGAAGGGGTTTTGTACTAAATTTTGTGCGGTTTCAGTAGCGGCTAAGCGTGTCTGCAACTCCTCCGCATCTACTGCCTGAGCAGCAGGCGGCTCACGTGGCAACACTGGTGAGGCAGGAACAACTGGGGCAGCATTCTGACTACTTGGAACCTAAAATAGAATTTGTTAGTATAGAATTTCTAAAGAAAATGTAGTTAAAGAAATGTTTTACAAAATCTAAATGAGAGAATTAGTTTCCAAATATTAGGGAGGAAGAATAGTAAATAACATGTGAGTTTATTTTCAAAAGTAAGGTGACGTGAATAGCTAAAAGTGGGTAAAAATAGATTAAAACTAACGTCACTGAGGGATGGAGGAGTAGCCACAAAAAGTACGAAATGTGATTTCTTAGTTTTTAAATAATATAAAATAAGTTAAATTACAAAAGATGCTACGGGAAAAAAAAATTGTGATATACTATTTTGTAAGCCTAGTTCACACTGGGACACATTCTGAAAGGGACTCCCATCTATGGAGCTTAATCCATTGTATTAATTTCTGCCATTTTAGAATGAGCAATTTAATGTTAATTCTTTGTGGCTGTGATCAGCAGGAAGTTGAGGATGATTTAATTCAATATTTGACCTTAGATTTAAGAGAAAGACTGAAGGCTATGCCATTATAAAAAAAAAACATCCCGAACAACACAGACTAAAATGGACGTTCTTGGTAGTTTTGATTAATAATTCCTATTTGAAAGATACAAATACAGCTGAAACAGCCAAACACACTGGTCATTGTCTTAAATCATCACAAGTCTTAGTCGATCACTACTGAGTTTGGAAGTATTTTCACGCAGAAGCCAAACCAGCGTACTTTTTGGGATCCCAAAACGTAAGTGGAGGGATACTTATGACATCGCAAAAGTTGTCCGTCCGTCTGTTAAGCACGATAACTTTCAAAGGGATTGAGATATTTTGTTCAAATTTGGCACGATGACTCTTTGGTCAAATTACATTTGTATTTCGAAGATGGGCTCTGTAGCTCTATATTTAGGGGTGGGGGAGGGGTTTCAAATTAAGGGACGAAAAAAAGTATTTTTTAAAAGCTACTGAGATAGTTGATTTAGGGGTAAGGAGACATGCTGAATCAGAATATGAAAGTTATTTTCTTGCCGGACAAGTTTCCATCCTTTCTTCCCAAAAACTTTAAATAGAGGGCAACGTTTTTCTACAACGTCTTCATACAGCGACGACATAAGATTGCCCTAAATATGAAGTAAAGATGGAATATTATACAAGGGACAAGTCGCCAATATTTATCCAATCCCGTGGCATGGGAATAATGATAATAATAACTGTATTTGAAAAAGCCCGAGGGCCATATCCAAGTACAGGTTATAACCATACAACTAACCTACGGAAATCTTTCTACATTCCCGCGCTCTAGACACAAACCTACAGATCTTACTTATCGACTGGGCGGTTGTACTCGGATCGACTGTGGATATGAAATTAAAAATGGTCGATACTGCGATGCTGTAGCGGATGAGGATGATACTGCGGCAATTGATTTGTCTTCGGTGGGATCACTTTCCCGTGGCCCACTTCTATCTCACTATTGTTGTGCTTCGCGAACCATGTTCCCAAGCCCTTCTGTAGGTCAGTGGTAGAGCAGTGGCCGTATAAGCCGAAAATCGTGGGTTCAAATCCCGTTGAGGAGCACTTTGGTTTTTCAGTTCACTACTTACAACGTATTGCCCCTTCCTCGAGGGCAATACAAATCCTTACGATGCTGAACTTGTACTATTTGTTCCCAATCGCCCTGGAACGTCAGTAGGATCATCGGCCTTATTGTCTTGCGCTAGATGTTTCTAAAAAAAAACTTTGTCCTATATGTGACTGGGAGATACGCAGTCACTGTAATACTCTTGATGACTAACTCTTCTTGCCGATGCAAAATCGCCATGTACCTAGCCGAAGAGCCGGAAGCGGTATCACAAGCTGCTTCCAAACATCGCCGTGATTGGTAACACAGGATTGAGTTGCTGAGTTTGAGTCGTTGGTGCTACGTTTTCTCGTTCTTCCTGAGGATCACTGACGTGTTTTAGACTTAGTCATATAGAGTATACCAGCTCTCTTCTGGGACTTGGACGGGAAAGTACAGCTATGGTTAGCTGCAAACACAAAGCTTGCACCTAAGTACCTAAATAAGGTTCAGCTAGGCTGGGGTCTGAGATGGAGCAAAATTCTTCTGTTTGGAAAGAAAAACATACACTCACACTCTTCACGTTTTCTCTCTTCTCAAAATGATCCATAAACGGTGGGCGGTACTGATTTCTATTTCCACTATCCGTCTCATGCCCTAGAAAAAGTACTTTGTAAGATTCGAAAACATATAGCCACGTACATTTTTCCAGGAAAAGAAGCCGGCCGAAAAACGCGACCTGTTCTCGATCACCGACAGAAATCTACGGCCCCAAAGGAAAGACAGTAAAGCAGCGGCTCCCTTAATGGAGTCGTCTTACCTATAACAATGCTTCACTCTACCAAGAAGAGATAATCCACTAGAACCTCCGTCTTTGGTCCCATGCAGCGACTATGGATACCCCGACAAAACCTAGCTGAGCTAGAGGTACTTGCTCGAGCTTTGAGCTGATACCCGTCTACTTCCCTCTTCGCCATTGCGCATATCAGTGGAGTTAGTACAGGAGGCGCGCTAACCCACTCTTCAACGCGCCCAGACAACCAATCGGCCTTTACTTTGGAAGTCTTTTCTCTTGGGCTTTACTGCAATATAGCTGTTAGTGGAGGTGAGGAATTGTGATGTTCCGTCTAACTTCTAGCATCGGCTCGTTTGCATCGGGCAGGGTATGGGGATCTATTCGACTCTGCATGGTCGTATTACAGAGACAGGCAGACGAAGGTTCTGGTGCTTGTTTGTTCTTGACTTGACATGCACTATCATTTAAAATAGCGTTTTAATCCTTGCATTTTAATCCTAGCAATTTTAATCCTGCATCGGATTATAACTCTCCGAATTCGGATTTGAATTCTCCGAATTAGGAATAAAAAAAATTCGAAACCGGTGACGCACAACTACTAAACTCCGATAAAGGAGAGACTTTTTACAGTGTAACGGCACCGTGCTGATCTTCAGATACCAGTGTTTGGCTCTTTTCGAAGCGGACCAGGCTCCCGTTTACTGCTTCCAAGGAGCTCCTTGGTAGGAAATAACTTTTCCACACATCTGATGTTAGAACTATTACAAGTACTTTTTACAAATATGCTGAATTCCTGCTTGGGCTGCCGCTGTCTCATAATCGACGAGTTACACGAAATCATGGGATTAAAGATCCTATTGAGGCTGTTTTAGGTGCTCGATTTCTGGAATCCCTCGACCCTCTAAACAGCCTTTACCCAGCAATTAAACAATAGTTACAGAAATGGTGAATTATTAATTTTTTTTCTCTCTTTTTTGAAGTATGTATTGCCAACTTAAACTTGTATCTTGTGTGCTGTTCCTTGTTTCACTTTCTTTATTTTCTATCAGTGACATTTTATGTAAAAAGGGTAATAAACATATTCATTCATTCATATCAAATCAATCAATCAATTTCTTTATGACCCATCCCAACAGAAAGAGGGTAAAGCACCCTAAAGATGGAGTAACAAAAAAACAAATGGAGAAAAGAAACATTAACACTAAATACAAAAAATATCAACTAAGACGATTAAATAAAGGAGGGTTTCCGCGAGCTGGAAAGCGAAGTCGGAATCAGTTTCCGATGGTCTTCGCGCTACTTCGGAAGGTTGCCGAACTTTCCAATCCGGTTTTCGCGTTTTTGAAACCGAAGCAGCTTTCCCCGAAAGTGATTCCACGAGTTAGTGGAAAGCTCCGCGGAAAGTTGAATGTTTCGGCGGGAATTTCAAAGGTATGGAGAAAAAACAGTGCAAGTGTCACTAATAAACAAAAAAAAATGGAAATCGTAATAGGTGACTTCGATTGAATATATGAGAATCAAAGAACCGTTAAGTGAACCATATTTATTCTTTCCTTTATTTTCTTTATTTTTGTCGAAGTTTTTGTTGTTGTTGATATTTTGTTTCATGGGTAACTAGTCCCTTACAGGTTCGCCTCTCGGCATTGAAGATTCCATTTTTTTTAATAAACCCTTCATTCATTCATTCATAAAGTTTGTAATTAAAAATTTTCTCGGCGATATCAGCTTTCCATGCGTTTTCGCGATCAGTCCAACGGGAAAATAGAAAGTTATTCCAGGAATCGCTTTCCCACAGTTTTCGCGACGCGCTTCGCTCCTCGTGATTCCGAGATCTGGCGAAAACCCTCCTTAAATAGCGCTGACCATGGGTGAGACAACATTGGCACAAAAGAACGAAAATCCTGTACGGGTGGGCCGATTGGGAGAATTGGTCCTTACTTCTGCCCGATGTGTGGAGATATGAATGAGTGTGTGCGACATCTTGTGTGTGAATGTAGGGAACTGAATGGTTTGAGAAGGGAAATATTTGGAGTAAATGAGTGTGATCAGGAACAGATGAAGCAAATGTTGAAGCACTCTTTAAGTGTTATGTTACTATAAACAAAGTGGGTAGATTCCTTAAGTTGTCAATGATTCACAGAGAAATTTTTTTGTTGTTTTTAGTCGTTGTTAGAGATAAGTTCGTCATTGTGTTTATTTTTTGTTTGTATTGCCATGGCCCTTGGGATTTTAGGGTAATAAAAATCATATCATGTCATATCACTGACACAAAAGAACGAAAATCCTGTACGGGTGGGCCGATTGGGAGAATTGGTCCTTACTTCTGCCCGATGTGTGGAGATATGAATGAGTGTGTGCGACATCTTATGTGTGACTGTAGGGAACTGAATGGTTTGAGAAGGGAAATATTTGGAGTAAATGAGTGTGATCAGGAACAGATGGAGCAAATGTTAAAGCACTCTTTAAGTGTTTTGTTACTATAAACAAAGTGGGTAGATTCCTTAAGTTGTCAATGATTCACAGAGAAATTTTTTTGTTGTTTTTAGTCGTTGTTAGAGATAAGTTCGTCATTGTGTTTATTTTTTGTTTGTATTGCCATGGCCCTTGGGATTTTAGGGTAATAAAAATCATATCATGTCATATCACTGACACAGAAGAACGAAAATCATGTAGCCGTTTATCAATAACAGAAGTTGGAGAGATTGTCGGAATTTGCCCATCAAATAAATATTTCTAGTCCAAGGTGAATAACTAAGAAGTAATTTCGCAAAAAGAAAATACACTCTACGGACGGATAACTTCTGAGATTAGAAAAAAATGCTAAACGCGACATAGAGAATGGAGATGGGGGGCAGCTAGACTTCAAAAAATTACTGTTGCTGATGTAACGGAGACAACTCAATGGAACTTTTTCGGTCACTGGTAGATAGGCAAGCCTTGAAACAAGTTTTATCCGAATTTCGTTACCTTGCCGCTAGCTTTTCCGAACCATCAAATGGAACAGAAGAAAGTTTAAATTTGAGAAATTTATGTAAATGCAACTTTTTAAATTATATTGGTGCCAAAAATATTGCACACATATATAGCTCTTAACTAGTATCAGTTTTATTATTTCATTATTCTGACTGTCTTATAAGCACAATAAACAAAACAGGGGTACCGAGAATTTCTACAGGTGCTAAAAAATGAGAATACCTCTACTGTACAGTTTAGAGCGCGTTCCACCCTTCTAACAATAGTAACTAATAGTTACTATTTTCGTCCAGCCTCGTGAAAAGTTACTGCGCTGACCTTCTCCAACCTTCTGACCATTCTGAACCTTCTCGATAGTAACTAATAGTAAATATTTGCTTACCACCCTCGGGAGCGTAGTAAGCGTGGTAACTACGAACCTCTGTGATGTGATTGGCCGGATTAGCCCGTGGCACGATATTTTGGTTGAAATAGATAAATGCGTTCCAGCCTTGACGCCAGAATCTGTGAGGTCATGCGTGGTAACTACGGTAAGTAGGGTGGAACACGCTTTTAGTTTGAGAAGGTTGGGGCCAGAGCATAATAACACTAGAGAGTACCGCCAAGACTTGAAACAAGTGACACACACTCGAATAACAGCGACACAAGCACCACTAGAGACAGTGAACATCTCTACTGAAAATCATTCAGTCGTTCACCAACGCTTGCTCCGATAACTTCATATTCTGAACATTGCCAAAAAATTATACAGCCTTCATTGTTTCCTTGGTGTGTGCAGACCGCACCTTTGCTTTGCTGGAAATTTCTAAGCCCGCAAGCTTGTCTCGCTTTAAATGCCGCAAGCTTAGTGTGCGGCTCTACAAGTATAGCCCGTTCGCACAGCATGGAAAGCATAGGTCTTGGCGCTACTCCCTAGTGTTATTTTGCTCTGGTTGGGGCTCGGAGTCGGAGGTGTTCCAGATATATATATTTATGTTTTTCTTGCTTCTCGTATGAAGATTTCAAGAACTCACGTTTCATGGTGTCTTCGTCTTCGTCATTGATTACCATGGTGCCTAGATCCGACTGTAGTTCAACCATGGTGGCCGACGCACTAACCATAGTTCCATCCCCACCCGTTGTGCTGCGTAAAGGCGCCACCAGTGTTCGATCATCGTCCAACTTCCGGATCATAGTTGCATTTTGATCGTTCATCTGCTGGGAAGGCTGAATTAATATCAATCAATCATTTATCTATACCAAATACTCATCAGATTTTTTTTTTTTTTATGGTAATTGGCCAATACTAAATCCAAATCGTTAATTCATTAAGAATCTTACTCGCGGCGTGTGCCGACTAACTGATTCCAACGTCAACATATAAATACACATCAATATATATAAACAAAACAAGAGCTGTAAGCTCATAAAGCACTTGCATGGGTCAAGATGATTTGATTGATCAAAAGTAAGTTTCGACTTTGCGGTTGAGATGCGCACTCTAAGGGAGCTGGAACTTTATTTGTAAGCAAAACCCTTGAGGCAAAAATGCTAATGGGCTGATGGGATTGGTACTTTAAGGAATAATCGGATTTGGAAAGTAGCAATTTCTAAGCAAATGTTGTTGAGTCTCCAATATTCCAGCGAAGTTTCATCGTGAAAATCCCCAAAACCACCATCACCGGAATTCCGGGACCCCCCCCCCCCATAAGTGTCCGGATCCAGTACAATGGTCTAAAGGACTTATCTAGAGCAGATGCTTGTTCTTCCCAGCAAGTTTCACTCCGATCCCTCCATTCTAACCGTTTCTTGAAATTTCCGGTCTCCCCCCCCCCCCCAACTCCCCCCTGGCCTTTAAACGGTACATTACAGATATTTATTCTATTCAGTTATGAAGTTTCATTACAATCCGATCATCCGTTCGAAAGTTACACACTTCTCAATTTCCCGGATTCTCCTGCCCTCCACCCCCCCCCCCCAAATGGTCGGATCAGAAAACTGATTATTTCTATGTTTGTTTGGTCGGGTCTCCGATATGCCTGCCAAGTTTCATGGTCCTAGCACAACTGGAAGTACCCTAACTCGAAAAAGTGTGACAAAATGCCCTACATTTTCAAGTTTCCAGCGCCCCCACTTCCCCGCATATGGTCGGATCGGGAAACTGATTATTTCCAGGTTAGTTTGGTCGGGTCCCTGATATTCCTGCCAAGTTTCATTGTCCTAGCTCATCTGGAAGTACCCTCACTCGAAAAAGTGTGACAAAATGCCCTAAATTTTCAAGTTTCCAGCGCCCCAACTCCCCCGCATATGGTCGTATCGGGAAACTTATTATTTCAGGTTACTTTGGTCAGGTCCCTGATATTCCTGCCAAGTTTCATTGCCCTAGCTCATCTGGAAGTACCCTAACTCGAAAAAGTGTGACAAAATGCCCTAAATTTTCAAGTTTCGAGCGCCCCAACTCCCCCGCATATGGTCGGATCGGGAAACTGATTATTTCCAGGTTCGTTTGGTCGGGTCCCTGATATTCCTGCCAAGTTTCATTGTCCTAGCTCATCTAGAAGTACCCTAACTTGGAAAAAAGTGACAAAATGCCCTAAATTTTCAAGTTTCCAGCGCCCCGCACTCCCCCGCATATGATCGGATCGGGAAACTGATTATTTCCAGGTTAGTTTGGTCGGGTCCCTGATATGCCTGCCAAGTTTCATTGTCCTAGCACATCTGGAAGTACCCTAACTCGGATATGTGGGACAAAAAACTCGGACCGACCGACAGACCGACAGACGAAATTGTGATCGGTATATGGCACTTGAGCCAGAGGCTGCAAGTGCCATAAAAAGGCAAGCGTAACTGCCGAGTCAACTGCTATTTCGATTTGCATTGAAAAAAAAAAAAAAACCAAAAACATACTAAACGGTCAAACATATGTGCTTAAAAACCAACATAAAATCATGTGGGCTCTTTAATGGTGGATGAGAGTTAAACAGTTTAACAAATGCCGGAACAAAGCTGTTACTGTATCTTACGTAGGTGCATTGGACAGGTTGCAGAAGGTTTAAGCCAAAAACTGTACCTAAGACACTAAACACATCCAAATACCCTGAAAATATTTCTGCCCCTGACCCGGGAAAACTGCAAAAAGACCATTCCCAAGCCCCACATTCGCTCAAGTACGGGTATCTTATTTTGACGGAAAGAAGGTGCAAGGTTGTTGATCATTCTGGGCATTTTCAGTATCAGTTTTATTCATAAAAAATAATAAACACCATTAACTCTTTATAGCCCCACCATAAGGCCTAACATAAGGCCTGGCAATGGGCGGGGCTTATTTCTCACTCATATAGTCTTAAGGGAAACAAACCAAACAAATCAATAAAAAAAGGAGAGAAAAAAAGAAGAAGAAGAAAAGAAGAATGAAGACATAACAAACTGACAAAAAATTCCACTAACGAACTATCCTCCATCAACAAAGCGCTCTTGCCCCCCCCCCCCCCCTTAAAGAAAAGGAAAGACCCTGTGGCTAAACTGCGCATGGCTGACGATTAAGGTTCTAAGGCACAAGGCCCCGGTCTATCCCAGTTAACTAACGATCCTTCACTATGTAAAAAAACATTATCCTGTGCTTTACTGAAGTTTTTCGTAAAGTTAATCTCTTGGGACATGGTAGCGCTAATATTTAGGATGCGATACACCCACAGAAATATGTAGGTATGGGTAAAAAATAATGTAAGTGGAAGGCACAAAGCCCCCAAAATAAAGGAACAATTAAAGGACCTGTCTTACCTATAATACTAACGCAACCTACTTCCATAATCACTCCATATGTTTCTAAACCCGGAGACCCCCATTTTGTACGGTACATTATAATCTCTCTAACAAAACCACGCCGATTTTTCACTTGCCGTGTTTGGCTACCTTCGATGTGTATCGCGCTTTCGATGGTTGTCTGCGAGAAGTTTTTTCCATCAGAAACACCGGTTATGTAAATTGTTTCCCTGTTTTCGCTATAAGTCAACAGGTCTCGGCAACGGCTTAAAACAGCCAAAACCGTGGGTTATTTGTTGAAAAGCACAGCCTAGTTTAAAAGTATTCAAATATTTTAAAATACTGTAAGTTGAAGAGTAAATAGTGCGAGGGGTCCTTTAAGGGCTCAGTTAAGATGGGTCGAGCCCATGACAGAGTTCTTCCCCCCAAGCTCGCAACACAGGCAGAGACAGACTCATTTGCGGTCCAAATAGGACCACTGGCAGAGGGTTGCTCAGTGTGAGGATGAGTTACCGGAGAAAAAGAACAGAAAAACAGCGCATTTCAGGAGAGAAGGATGTTCTTCACCAACAAACCTGTGGACAGGTTGGTGTGGCTAGATAGCATAACATTACAGACGTCCCTCCAATACAGTGTTGCCAGATCGTGGTAAAAAGATAATCCGCGGCTTTTGCAAAACACACCAGAAAAATCTACACCTCCCAACTCTATGACTCTATGACTATCAACATAGAGCCCCAAAATTTTTTCCGGCCTTCGATCGCGATGATTAAAACGACGGAAAAACAGTCGATTTTCCTGAAAAACAGTCAATTTTTCTGAAAAACAGTCAATTTTTCTGAAAAACAGTCAATTTTGACGTATGCATTAAGAAACCCCTTATGCATTAAGAAACCGAGATGACATACTGGTTCCTTCCACTCCCCCAGTGCGCTCAGACTTTGGTCTGGAAGTGGCTGTGGGGCGTGCCTGGAATTCGATTCCGACTGAGATCCGGCAGTCGCTGAGTCTTGGTTCGTTCAAAAAACACCTTAAAAGATTTTTGTTTGAAAACAGTAATTAATTGGTTGAAATTTGGAGAAGAAAGATGAATTTCTTGAAAAAAAGTAATAAGGTTTGAATATAGTTGTTTATTATACTAGTTTAATAAAATGAGATGTTAGTGTTGGCTCTCGATGAATTTGTTTACTTCTTATCGATTTATTTTGTTTTATATTGTTGCGTGGTGATGTGAAGGTCGGTTGTATTTGTGAGAACACCTGGTGAATTATTTGATTTTGTTATAAAGATTGTTTTTCCCAACCAGGAGCCCTTGGAGCCCTTGGGATTGTGTTTAATAAATAAATTTTTATTTTTGTATATGTTAGTATTATGTTAGTTTTGTATACATAAGTTTACCAATAAAGAGAACTTGAACTTTTCTGAAAAACAGTCAGTTTTTCGTAAAGATAGTTAATTTTTCAAATCGCGCCAAAAAATCCGCCAGTTAAAAAGAGAAACAGCCACGTTTTACGCCACACGCCAGTTGCAAAAATATTTCCGCCAGTCTCCGACAAAATCCGCCAGTTTGTCGTAAAATCCGTCAATCTGGCAACACTGCTCCAACAGCTTAGGCACACCTACCTCTTTGGCTTGCACCGCCTTCATCGCTTGCCATTTGGTCACCTGACATTCTCGAATTTCTCTGGCTTCAGCCAGAATTGCTGTTAGGATCGACGCGGGGGGAGCGGCTCTGATATAAGGATGTTGAAGGAGTTCACTGGCAGTTGCTCTTTCTTGAGGATTCTTTACTAAGCACCTAAAACGGAAGAAGTAAAATTACCTACTTGCCCAGGAACTCGGGTCTGCATGTTGATTTTACTTTTTAAAGTTTAACTGAAAAGCCAACTTATGTTTGTATCATTTAACTGAATACACTGAATTATTTGGATACTGCTAAAGGCGTATTCTCACCGTTCCCCGAGGAGTCCTCGGGGAATCGAAGGGAACGGCGAGAATAGAGGGAGTCACTCCACGCGGAACTCCGCCTAGGAAAACAACGAGAACACGGGGAATGCTTCTAAAATGGATTTTGTTCGAAAAAGAATATGCAGTTGACGAAATTAGTCATGGATCCACTTTATTTTTGGTTTTGATTATTCTGATTCTTTTTAATTAATTTTACATTGCACCAACACCAGCAAAAATCGATTCCCCTCTGAATCCGAACGGGAGTCCTTTTTGATGATGGTGATGATAGTGGGAGCATTCCCCGTCCGTGGGGACTCGCGAGAATACGGGGAGTGAGTCCCCGGGACCAACAAAAACGCAGGGACTCCTCAAGTGGAGTCCTCGGGGAACGGCGAGAATACGCCTTAAGGTTTTTTTATTTTCACTCTCTGCTCTATTAGTGACGTTCAGAATATCTACAGCCGTACCCATAATGCAAATTCTACTATGACGCTGAAAATCTGAATCTCAATGCAAACGCGGTTTTTCAGTGTGCCAGTGACCTGCAGAGCTCGCGGCAGATGGCTCATTATCATCATAAGGTTTGAATGGCGTTGAGTCCCACTTGCGTGAAGACTTCTTTTTTGTAACCGTTTTCGTCAAGCATACAAAAAAGGCACAAGCGCATATAGGTACCGTAAATCCCACAGAGAAAGTCTACTATCCGAAGATCGATTATACAAGCCTACTTAAGTGGATAAGTAACTAGATTGTCTTATCTCAGCGCTTTTTGGTGAAACTTTAAAGTTTAACTGAAATGGGATAGATAGGACAATCTAGTTACACATCACTTACTCACATAAAGAAGCTTGAAAACCCTGAGAAAATGCGTTACTTCGTTGCTCCGCTATTCCCGAATAATCGATTTTCAAATAGTGGAATTTCCTTGTCTGATTTGTATGCTCTATGCACTTGTATCTGTGTTGTATGCTCGACGAAACGATTTACGAAAAACAGGTGTTCACGCAGTGAGCTACCTTCCGTAAGCTGATCACTGGCCACTGAAACGCCGCGTATGTATTGAGATTCAATTTTTCTGCGTCATAGTAGAAATTTACGCTGTGAGGACAACCGTAGATACTGAGCGTGTTCCATCCTACTTACCGTAGTTACCACGCATGACGTCACAAATTCTGTCCTTTTGTCGTCAAGGCTGGAACGATTTTTCTATTTTCCAGCGGAATATCATGCCTCGGGTGAATCCGACCAATCACGTGACAGAGATTCGAGGTTACTACGCTTACCACGCTCCCGAGCGTGGTAAGCAAATAGTTACTAATGTAACTTACTATTAGTTACTATTTCGAGAAGGCTGGAACGGTCAGCGTAGTAACATTTCGTGAGGTTGGAACGGATGTAGTAACTAATAGTTACTATTGGTACGAGGGTGGAACACGCTCACTCTGAACGTCATTCTAGAGCAAACAGTGAAAAATAAAAAAATCCCTTAACCCAATCCAAAAAATGCAGTGTATTCAGTTAAATGCTACAAAAATTAGTTGGCTTTTCAGTTAAACTTTAAGGTGCTTTTGCTAAGACAACAGGCGTACCCTCTGACTGGAGTGAGCCTCTCGACGTTGGTTGTGCAAAACCGACGTCGATAACCAACCTTGGTTGGTCAAACAAAACCAACATGCACAACCAACGTCCTGAGCCTCTTTCAGTTTCTTTGAGCGTTATACAGAGCGTGTTCCACCCTACTTACCGTAGTTACTACGCATGACGTCACCAATTCTGGCTTTTGGCCGTCAAGGCTGGAACGATTTTTCTGTTTTCCAGCAGAATATCATGCCAGGGGCGAATCCGACCAATGAGGTTACAGAGATGCATAGTTACCACGCTTACGACGCTCCCGAGCATGGTAAGCAAATAGTAACTATTTCGAGAAGGTTGGAACGGTCAACATAGTAACTTTTTACGAGGTTGGAACGAAAATGCTGTTAGAAGGTTGGAACACGCTCATAAAAGGTCCTAATTTTAGGACCCAGTTCTAACAGCGCCCTAGGTCATCCAGATTTTGCCTCTTGACAGTTAGGACCTAATTGAGACTGCGACGAAATTTCCTTTTGACATATTCGAGATCAATTTCGAGTTTTTTTTTCTCCTCGAGCGGGCTCTTCTTATTATTAATAGTGGGCCGAAGCTACCATACTCATACCTTTTAAAACCCTTTAACCTAAAAACACTGCAGGAGCGCAGAAAGGAGCTAAGCGCTGACTTCGATTCAGCCATGGTATCTCATCCTCCCCACTCCCAAATCTTCCCTCCCCCTATCAAAATGTTAGAAGTCGACCAGAACGAGTGGTAAGTTCCAGGGTTCCCAAGCTCTGTCCCGTACCTACAAAATACGCTAGATATGCAAAAAGTTTTATTCCTGAGTTCGTGCAATATTTTAACGAAGCGTAAATCCTTTAAGCGTACTGACACTAGATACATGTATTGTAGTTTATCCTGTTTGTTTGACAATAATCGCAAATTTGGTTTATAACCACGATAGTCGATTTTTACAATTAACTTTTTATCTATCTATCTAATCATCGATTACCTTGTAACGAAATCGATAAAATCCTGTGACCATCTATCAGGCTCTCGGAAAGACGGGGGTGGTTTAGTGGGGATCATAAAAATGGCTCGCATTGGGTGAATGTCTCCATACGGTGGTTTTCCTTCTGCCATTTCAAGCGCTGTTATTCCTAAACTCCAAATGTCGGCGACACAGTCATATCCGATCTCCTGAATGACTTCCGGGGCCATCCAAAAGGGGGTTCCTATGACTGTATTTCGCTTTGCCATCGTGTCCTGCCGAAAAAAAAGATCAATTAGAAAGGGGGGAAAGTAAAATCGATGTTTTTCATCCGCATTTGTCTTGCTGCAATGCTTGCCCCTCCTCCTCCATTAAAATCCTGGATACGCTACTGGCCAGAATACAAAAATGGATGGATATTATTTTCTGAGATTCGTTGAAACTCAATAAAGGTTAATGTTGTCTTACTCTTTGTTGTTGTTGTTCTTTTCTTTACTTTTTCACACGCTCCTAATTTTCTCCTTTGTGTCGCTGATGGGTAATATCGTATTTCATTAATTCAATATCAAGAGTTGGTTGCTTGTGTCAGGATCTGCCTTACACAATTTGCCAAGTATACATGGTAAGTGAAAAATCGCGTCTATTTTTATTTTTTGTATGTATTTATTTTCGTTCTCAAATCTTCGGTTTTCACCGGAATGGCCAAAACGCAGAATTAAAGCACAGCTTCTACTAGAAATGATCTTTTCACTATGAAACTGATCATAAAAACTTTCTCTAAAATACCATTACTTTCTATCTGAATTTAGCGATTTTCTTGTTATCGCCTGGCGACTCTGCACAGCCTCTCTGCTTTCCGACGCGGCGGCTGGGCGCAAATCATTCGAAAACTGAACGCACCGTGGATAAAAAGTACGAAATCTAAGCAAACAAAAGAAGATTCTCATATCAATCAATCAATATATTTTAATTCATGACACTATACGTCACATAAATAAAAGAACTGGACAATATAGCCTATATACACATTAACCATCTGGCAGTTCAGGGCAGTAGCATAGTCTGCAGTACAGACGATAAAACTGCCCGGAGCGACAAACCTCGTTCTGGTGAACAGCCTGCAGGAGTGGGTTTCGAGTCCGATTAAGGCGCGTTACAAAATTAACCATCACTTTCCGCCTCATAATATTAAACGACTCTATCTCATTATCTAAAAACATCTGGCCAGCAGAGTAGCGTCGATTATACGAAAAAAACTGTCGGAACGCGCTATTAAAACAAACTTTCAGCTTACTCAATGTCGATTCCAGGTAATTATCAAACAGTGGAAGACAGTACAACTGCGTGCAATATGTTTTAAATAAAAGAATCTTAACTGGGTGACTACAACATTTAAAATACGGATCAAATGGTTTGCACGCAGGCAAAGGCCACGATATTGACTGAACATGGCTGAATCATCGTGAATCATGTGAAAGAGTTTTCAGCGGACGTTGAAGGTTCTGGCAAACTTTGCGTTGTGTAACAGGTAAAACTCGACACGGCCGAAAATGAACTAAAAATTAGTAGGCACAAAACGAAACAATGGAGAAAGATGGCAATTTTGAAAGCCTATAATTCCAAAAGGGAGCTAGGTATATTACAAAAGGCAGAATAAGCAAAAGGGGTCCACTAAGGGTTACATTATAGAACACTACTAAAATTAGACGCCCCCTTCGTCAGTTGTTGTCGAAATAGGGCAGAGCGTGACAGGGGACTTGCAGACCGTCCAACGACATAAGGGAATTCTGCTAGTCCGCTACACTGAAACAAAAATCTTGCAGGATTTGCTACTGGGATTAATCTTGTCTCTATTGAGATAAGATTATCTCTAACTCGGATTAATCTTGTCCCGGTAGAGATAAGACTAATCCCAGTAGCAAATACTGCAGTTAACTTTAATCCTTACTCGGAGAAACTTTTTACAGTGTAGGGCTCACATTAACATACAGAAGGTGAGACATTATCGTGTTTGTACGTAATTTTACTTATTTGGGGTACACCCTTCGGGATGACGACCATGTTCCCGCGCTTCTACGAGGTTTGTTTAAGCGAGGTAACATGATCGTCCTCAAATTTGGGCACTGCTCGGATGCAGTGAAAACTCGCTTGTTCCAGTGCTATTGTTACCAGCTTTTTGAGATATCTCTAGTGGCCAATATTTCACTCAAATCGGCCAGGCTACTCAAAACCGGCTACAATCGAGTTGCCCGCCGCCTACATAAACTACCAAAGATTTGTATAGCGTGAGCAATGAACTTGTCTCCCTAAGGTGCTGTACACTGAATGAGATAGTGAGGCGATCTAAAGCGTCCTTTCACCAGAGAACTTTCTGGTCAGGAATGCCGCTGATCCCCTTTTCAGCTGCCTTCCTGTGAGGAGAGCGCTTCTCAGGGACGTGTGTCCCTAGCTCGTTCTAGTGCTTGTTAGCTTTTGTTGTGTTTTTATTTGTGTGTGCATATGGCCTCTGGCTGAAATAAAAGTTATTATTTTTATTACCGTCTCCTTACCGTAAGCTGACCAGCGACTCCGAAGTCAGCCAGTTTTGCCTGTCCATGGTTGTTGAGTAAGATATTGCCAGCCTTGATATCCCTATGGATTTTTCTTCGGACATGGAGATATTCGAGGCCTTTCAGAGTGTCGGCTAAAATAGTTGAAATCTCACTTTCTGTTAGTGTCTTCTTTCTAAGCCGCATGATGTCGGAGACGGAACCTGCGCCACAGTACTCCATGACAATCTGAAAAAAGCTCTTATAACAACGAGCTATCACAGGATCATAGAAGAATAGAATTTTATTTTTCAAAAGCTCGACCTTACCGTCGAATTTGGCCCTTTCGTCACAAAAACATGATGAATAACATCACACTCTATCACTCTATAGTCTTGTCACGAAAGAGAAAAAAAAACAATAAACTTACGGTTACTGTACGACTTAAAGGAACAGAAAACTTGACTCAAACTTGACTCGGGGGGCTAGCTGACATATCAAGAATGTACCCTGAGTCGTTATTGAGAGTAAGAAAATTCTCGTTACGACCATTGCAGTTTCCGGGCAGTTTCCGAGAATTCGACTTTTGAGTTAGTAGAAAAAAAGCAAAAGGTTTGTGTGCCGGGAGTAAGAATCGAACGCACGACCTCTTGACTACCATCCCGATGTGTTAGTCAACACGGCCAAAGGCGAACTTTTACAGTGCATAAGTGCATAATTACAGTGCATAAGGGGCAAGGGCCTGCCAACTAGCTTTGGGAACACTAAGGAGGGGGTTCGAGATAACAAAGAAGGGGGGTCCTGTCGACAATAAGTCCCCGTAGCTTTATCTAAGCCCCCCAGGTCGGTTTGATGGCCGAAAGTTGCGTAGTCAAGTTTTCTGTGCCTTTAACAAATGCTGGAACAAAACTCCTTCTATATCTTTCATGAAGAGGGGCCACAGGTGCTAGTTTGGGGATTATGGCATGAAAAAAGCAAACAAAAGAATACAAACATTAAACATCCGACTGGGTTTTCAGCGGCATGACTCATAACCCGTTCTGTATTCGAAGGGGTAAAAGTGTCGTCTGAAGTTGTTTTTGATAGCTGAAAGCATAGACGGAAGGTTTCCGTTTTCTTTCGCACCGCTTCACAAAGTTGCGAGTCCGATGTGCGGTAAAATGAATGAATGTATTTTCCATTTAATGGGTGAGTGTCAGGAGTTAAAAGACCTGAGGAAGGCAATATTTGGGGAAATGATTTGGGGGGAGGAAAGGTTTAAACAAATTTTGAAAATTAGAAGTTTTAGAGATATTAGAAATTTGGGAAGATTCCTAAAGGTAGCCATGATTCACAGGGAAAGTTTTTTGTAAATAGTGGTCGAGGTTACGGTTTCGTGTTAGCGTTGTTTTGTTGTTTCCATGGCCCTTTGTGCTTTTACGGAAATAAATCTTATCTTATCAATAGCGGTTTCTATGCTACAGAAACCGTTGGAGCTTTCCCTTGAAGGACACCTCGCAGTACAATTTACTGTTCATGTTCCAACACTCTGTAATCGTTTAGTTAGCTAAATACTTAAAAACCAGGCTCTGCTTCTAACAAACTATACACAGCTTCGTCTGTTTTAAGCCTTTCGCCGAGCCCAATGACTTCTAGCAAAACATGGACAGAATTTAAATAATCGGTTTATCTAACAAGTGAGCTTGGAGGGGGGGGGTGGTGAATGCACCGCATGAAATTAGGGTATCCGGTTTTAAGAGCGGATGCAGCGATCAAAGGAAGTAGGTTGCATTGGCATTATGTGTACG
This sequence comes from Branchinecta sandiegonensis, assembly GCA_030848855.1. Taxonomy (NCBI): domain Eukaryota; kingdom Metazoa; phylum Arthropoda; class Branchiopoda; order Anostraca; family Branchinectidae; genus Branchinecta; species Branchinecta sandiegonensis. The sequence continues at coordinate 957,437 of JAUPMV010000017.1, read as the reverse complement.
ACGATTCTTTTAAGGGTGTTTCACATGGCTAGTGGGAAGCTCGGTGGAGACTTGGAATTTCAGGCCAAAATATAAAAATAATACAAACTAATTACAAAAAACTTTTAATCTTCAGTTACTTTCTATGGGTTTTCACATTCAAACATAATCCCGAAGTGAACGCATTGACGAGTTTTCAGAAGGTTGCTGGAGCCAGGGGCGTCACGACTGGGGGGGGGGGGGGGGGGGGCGGGGCGATTTTGTCGGCCAGTCGGTAGAAAATAACCGAGTATGTGCGAAGCGAAGCGATTTTTTCCTCAAAACAGTTGATCATTTTCATGAAAACAGGCGATCTTTCTGAAAATCAGTTGATTTATTGTCAAAACAGTCGTTTTTTCTGAAAATCAGTCGACTTTTTTTCAAAACTGTCATTTTTTCTGCAAAAACAGTCGTTTTTATGCAAAACAGTCGGTAAAAATTACCAGCCAGTCGGTAAATGCCTTACCCCCCCCCCCCCCCCCCCCAAACATTTTGGCTAGTAACGCCTCTGGTTGGCGCAAGTGCGTTCTGCAGCGCAAGAGCACTAATCAAGCTATGATGTTATTCAAGGTTTTGCTTGTAGTAGAATAGAACAGAATAGAATTTTATTTTTCAAAAACAGCTGTCACAGCGTTACCGCCGAATTTGACCTTTTCGTCAGAGTTCATGAGTGGGAACTAACTAGGATAGATGCAACGAATACATACCCATAAATCGGTATTCTTGAAGTAGCTTCCGTAGTACTTCACAACATATGTGCTATCACATTGCTGCATTATAGATATTTCTTTGATAATTTCTTGCAAGTCTGTGTCAACTGGGACTTGTTTAATGGCCAGAATCTGACCAGATTCCTTGTGCAGAGCTTTGTAAACAGATCCATAGGACCTAAAATAAACAATTAAACATGTGGTCAGTTCTGAAACATGGAGTGAAAAGCTTGTGGGACCTGAACTTAACCTCCTATCAGGAGTGCCCTTACTACAGCACAAGTCCCATAGATAAGATGAAAAAGCTCTTGAGACTAACTCGGTAAAAATATGTTGCTTTTGATAATCTGACAAAGCCCCTTTATCTTGGGCATATACTTTTATTATTTTTTTTTGTACACTTAAAAATTAAAAGAACTTGAAGTACAATTTTCGTAATCAAGTAGTTTTCTTGCGAAAACAAATATCAGAAATTTTCTTTCAGAAATTTTGAAAAGAAGAACTACCACCTTTTAGCATTGTTGCATACATAATTCGTATTTTTCTGGCATTGGCTTAATGTTGGTTGAAGCAAAAATAAGAACGGTAATCTGGTGGTTGATTTTTTTTGCTAATCCCATGTGTGGCAGGAGGAATGTCTCTTTTGATTTCTTGCTTCTTTCACTCCCCTCCTTCAAAGCCTCTTCTGCTATATACTACTAATGACATCTTAGTTATGATACTAACATGACATGCAGTCAGCTTGGGCTGAAGAAATGGTAGGTATAACCTGATCAACTCCATTTGTACTCCAGACAGAAACCAAATTAAAAAAAGCAAAAGAAACCGAACAGATTACTGAAACGGTGGTCGTATGCATGAGATTTCCTTCCAAAACTCTCACTCCATTCCCTCAAATTTTATTGCTTTTTCTTTTACTTACATCTCCTGAACACAACAGGGCTGAAAAGTAACAACAAACAGAGGACCCTAAACAGTGGAAAACAATTTGAATAAGAACTGTTAAATATGGGTTGAACTATTCAGAGTGTACGGCTATCTGTCAACTTAGCCTGGTTTTTGCAGATAAAATGGATGGAAAAAAACTACATACCCTTCTCCTAGTTTGCAAATGATGTCAAAAACTTCTTCTGGGGACTTGGTAAGACTTTCCTCCGAGAGTTTTGTCAGCTGTTCCCTGCAAAAAAACATGTTGTGATGAAACTGTTCACACTGAAAAAGGAGTTCAAACAGAAAGCTATTGTGACACCAACACTAGCCTATCCTACACTAGAGAAGGATAGGAATTTGTGCAAAATTCAAAGAATAAGGGCTTAGACAACTTGAAACCTTTGAAACACACTAGCCAATATTTGGCACAGATGGCCAATCCAAAGCATCAGGCATGTGTTGAAAGTTTATGGCAGACAGACCTCAGTATAATTGCCCTTTCGCAAATGCTCGTAAGTACCAGATATCTAACAACTGACAGAGGTTATCAAAAAATAAATAACTGAATAAAATGAATAATTTGATCTGTTATCAAGGCTTTTTCTGTTTTAACAGAAAGTACATACACTAGGACTGGGAAGCAGATAGCAAACCACAGAGCTAATCAGATGAAACAGCAGTAGGCCCATGCAATATCCCCCCCCCCCAAAAAAAAAGATTGGTTGGCAGCAAGGATAAAGCCTGAGAGAGTTGTAGCCAGCTGGTACCTAAATTGCAACCAGGCAATCGCTTAACAACTTGCTACCTGAGAAGTTCTGTTCCCCTGTTTGCTAACTTGTTCAACTTGCATCAACCGTATACACAGTCCTGAATGCTTCTATTTATAATATTGACATGTTTTATTTGACAACACTGTCAGAAGTTTCATAACAGATTGCGCATAACACTTTCAAGAAGAACACCTTTTCACTTGGAAATAAAGTGTTATGACCAATTAAGTTTACACTTTTTCGTGCCTAGATCTCCAACAACACCATCAATTGAATACTAACGGGAACGAAAGAAACATAACATTTAACATCCCAAAGTGTTATCTGTTGAAACCGCGCATCCTGCTGTTGTCGTTATGTAACTTCTGACAGTGTAGTATTTTTACCTATTGAAGGTGTTGTTGGAGATCTGGGCACGAAATAGTATCAACTTAATTGGTCATAACACTTTTTTTCTAAGTGAAAAGGTGTTATTCTTGAAAGTGTTATGTGCATCTGTTATGAAACTTCTGACAGTGAAGATGCCAGAAATCCATGTTAACATGTTCATGTACCATATTGACAACTTTTATTCAAACAATGTTTACAACGGGTACGTCAGCTACGATTCTTCATCAGCGATATTTCGGCCCTTTTTGGCAAGGGTCCTCGTCAGGCTGTCAATCCTCTGGTTCAACTTCGGGGAAGGAAACAAACCTGTAATCTAGGATTACAGGTGTAATCTAGGATTACAGGTTTGTTTCCTTCCCCGAAGTTGAACCAGAGGATTGACAGCCTGACGAGGACCCTTGCCAAAAAGGGCCGAAATAAGATTACAGGTTTGTTTCCTTCCCCGAAGTTGAACCAGAGGATTGACAGCCTGACGAGGACCCTTGCCAAAAAGGGCCGAAATATCGCTGATGAAGAATCGTAGCTGACGTACCCGTTGTAAACATTGTTTGAATAAATGTTTCAAAGTCAGAATATTTATATTGACAACAACGAAAAAAAAATCAGATTTGAACTAAATTGAACTGAATGAGTACAATTTCGTAAAGAAGTACTTTGTTAGCCTTTACATTCCTCCCTGCCCTGATCTTCTCTGCACTCAACTTTTGTCCACAGAAATAGAAAATTCATACAGAAAAGTCAGGAACACAGACAGTTTCTAGACAATTTGGCAGAAATATATTTTGTAAAGCCTGAAGATAAAGAGTACTCTTGAAAAAGAAGGGCTAGAAGTAGAGCATCTTCCGAGAAGTTACTACAAGTAAGCCTATGGCTACGATGACAGGAGGTGGAGCCAGCTCCTCATTGTGGTAGTTGGTAAATAATGAGAGTGAGGAACAAATTTTCTTATCACAGCGACCTCTGGGTCGTCTGCCTATGGGGCTCTGGAACAAACATAATAACAAGGATCTTAATGAATGTAACTAATAACAAATGTGGGTAATGCAATCATTTTCCATCACTTTCATATTACCTTTCAGATTATTTAAAAGTTTTAGGGAATAGGGCACATTTAGTGCCCTTACCCTATTAGGTAAAACATCAAAAGGACAGATGTTTTTTTCTTATTTAACATTTGCAGGGACAGCATTGCCTTTACTCCTTCGTGAATTAGGTTCGAAGAAAAAGCAGAACTTTGCATGTTCGCCTCCTGGACTTTATTTTTGCTATATAAATAAAAGCTTTCTGCCTTGGAAGTGGCACCCCTCTGTTTTCATGTTCGAACATGGAATAACCATCTCAGAGAGCTATCGGACATTCATCAATGGTAAAATACTTTGTTTGATATGCTTTTCGTCACAAACAGACGCAATCCAGTTGTCTGAACAGATTTACGTTGCTGAACACGGATAAAATACAATGTCCGAGTAATTATTTTTCAATGAGAAGCCTTGCTGGATGTTTTGGAACCAGTGTGACACACATGTTGGCCCTCTTCAATAGAAACATTGGCCTTTTTTTGGGCAATTTATTACTTTAAGGAACCGTTTCTATACAATCAAGCCCTATAAAATTTGGTATTGACTAAACTATAGCCGAAACTATAGACGTTTTCATGATGTCATGAAAGAAATGAGAATATTCGATTAAATTAATGTTGCAGAATATCTATTAGCATTTATCTATTAAACGTTTAGCATTTTTGTATTTATAAGCATTTACACTTATAAACTGTACTAGGGACAATCAGTTCTGTTAGTAAATGGAAAATATAGACTTTTCGTGTGACATCAAAATCTATAGATAATCGGCTAAAGTTTTGTCAACACCTAAAATTTGACCATCCTTTGATTAGAATTTTCTCTCATCTAAAGGTTACAGCATTGCCAAAACATAAAAGCTAGTAGCAGTTCAGTTATGTTTTTTTGCAACTGTTGGCTATCCAATTTTTATTTTGCAAGTGCCATGACTTTGTTGTGATGAATAAATTAGTGTCTGATTTGCACTGTTTGAACATGTTCCAGTCCCAATGTGTTTGAATTTCAAGGTTTTACATCACTTAGTGCCACTTTGTCTTTCAGCAAAAACAAACATTGCCAATTGTATGGAAAATGCTGCTAAATGCTACAGGCAGGCTAATGGTCAGGACACTCACAGTCTAGCCTAGTACACTAGCCCCTTTTCAGGCATGGTGCTCAAATGTCTAGCACCATGCCTGGGTGCTAGACATTCAAGCACTGTACCTTAGGTTTCATGCATGGTGCATGGATTTCAGTATACAGTGCATTCATTAAAAACACAGTTTCTGTCATCACAAACTGAGCACCAGCTCGGACAGGGCAGAAATTACTATCATGAATTAGAGAAATCAAAGACAATCCTTATCGAATTTTTCACAACAAAAACAGAAGGGCTCGACTGATGATGGAGATGCAAAACCTAACAGCACCCTATCTATTTTCCATGTAGAGTGCCCCAAGAGCCAATATTCTGGTTGGCTGCTAGGTAGAAAAAGCTGAGGCACAGGACACTTTGCATGCAAAACCCTTGACCATGTAGAAAAGGAAATGAGGTTTTCACGTCTGTCATCAGCCGAGCAAAGTTGTTTTTGTTATGAAAAATTTGATAAGGATTGTCTTTGATTTCTCTAATTCATGGTAGTAATTTCAGCCCTGTCCAAGATGGTGCTCAGTTGTGATGACAGAAACTGTGTTTTTCATGCTTGCACTGTATTCTGAAATCCATGCACCATGCATGAAATCCAAGGTACAGTGCTTGAACGTCGAGCACCCAGGCATGCTGCTAGACATTTGAGCACCGTGCCTGAAAAGGGGCTAGTGTACTAGACTGGACACTCAGTGTGGCTATCCTGTAACTAGGTTTTCATTTCTGAATCACTTACCCTTCCATTGCAATCAGTATTCTTTACAACAACTTGCAGCCTATTCAGCTTTTAATCGACTCCAGATTAGCCTAACCAAATTTCTCAAGTAATCATCTGTAATACGAGAACAAAAGGAGCAGTTTCTAATAAGAGTTCCTAAACAAAAATCTTGTTGTTTTGTTGTTTTGTGTTGTTGATTGGAGCTTCCAGAAGGGTAAAGGTAAACGCGGGTCACCCGCAAGATGATATGTTGAAGTCCTGAACATTACTAGATCTGAAGTTGTAAGAGACGCAGTGCTACGCGCTTAAAGTATGGCCATACTAGATGGCACTAGTATAAAGTATTTCGGAAAAGCCTCTGAAACGGAATGGGGAAGGGGAATTCATCAGTTTAAGGTGAGGTCTGAATTTCCTTTAGTCTTTCTCCTTCGCTTTGCTATCTTTCTGCTCACGATCTGATTAAATTTGCGTGGGTAACTTATGACAAAATCGGGTTCTCTCCTGAACTGTTTCATAGATTTACCTTAGCGATGAAATCCATTAATCTGAAAGCTCAAGAAACCATCATTTTTTTTTTTTTTTTACCACGTTGGCTATCGGTGACCCTTAAATAAGTCACTTGTTTGTATGAATTGGTATGCCGGATGCCCCCTCCCCATCATCCTTAAGACCACGTTTTATAGGTTTGGCATCTCACAATCTAGATGGCACCAGCAGGCTGAAGCAGAAAGGGCCATACCACAATCCTTTTAAAAGCTGCGTTCGATTTGATTCCTCTTTGTCTCGGTCCTGTCTTCTTGTTACTGCCCTGTCACTGTTTAAACCCGTTTTATTTACCCTTGTCAGGTGAATGACTCAGCGGACAAGCATCGCAAATAAAACGCAATCGAGAAATCTACCCGTGACAGGACCGAAACTTGCTCCGAGAGCATGTCATCATTCACGGCGTCCTGTCTGACAGGGCACTGACAATTGTCAGCTGACAGGACAAATAAAACGGCATCAAGCGGACAAGGCAGTTAAATAAAACGGCGTTTGGATGACAGGACTGAGACAGGACCGGGACAAGGTTAAATCGAACGCGGCTAAAGTTAATGAAGGACTCAACGTACTTTTGTCTGTTAAGGTAGATAGTAGCCAATTTTACGGCCACTCTCTTGCTAATCAGATTTTAATTTTTTTGCTGATCCGACGGCGACATCTATCATACTTTTTAAAATTAACTAATTGATAGTAAGGTACTGCTCTAGATGACGCTGGTTTCTGTACTTGCTAATGACGGAAGCCGACTGAATAGGACAAATGGGATCCTGTTCCAGTCCGTTATCCTTTCGAGTAGATTTACCTCTGATTTCATCCTATTCATCAAAGAGGGGCAGATGCAAATGCATGAAATAATGTATTATTCTGTTAGAGAGACATGCAGTAGAAAAGTTCTCAGTCCAGGCGCTTTTGGTTTTCCAGATCGACATAAGCAGTGTTTCCACTGATCGCAGAACTCTGTGATTTTTCAAAGATTACGTCAAAGCCAGAATTCTGTGACCGGTTGCTTACCAGTAAATTAGTTGTGTGTGTACTCCCTTGATAGCTGGTAAAAAAAAAGAAGGAAAAAACGGGACCTAGTTTGTCACACCAAATGTCACAAATTCCGTGAGATAAAGTGAGAGGACTTTGACATCCATGAGAAAATGTCATTGGATCTACAGGACAACGTGATGAAACAGAGGACAAAACGAAGGTTTGTTTCTTTTTCAAACCCTTAGGCAATCTATTCTTAGTAGCGTCTAGCGGTTCGGAGATACGCAGGTCTTTGAAGATGTATGGGATTCGTAGTCTTTTCGTTTGAGCTTACTATTTCACACTTACTTAAAATCTTGACAAGGGTATAATATCGGTAAGCACTTCGTTTTCTTTTCACAATAATAGTTGCTCTTTTGCAGATACCATGGTACGTGATACCAGGGTCTAAAATCGTTTTCGCAGTTACCGTGGTATCTGATACCACGATCAAAAGGCGTTTTTGCAGTTATCGTGGTATTTGATATTCCGATACCACGGTCCGACAGTGGTAACTGGTCGTGGTATCTGAAAAGTCATCTCACTTTCATAAAATTTTGTGAAATTGGTGACAAAGAGGTTTAGCACTTAGTGATGTAACTGGGCATCAGTTTTTCTTTTGGGATGACTTCGAAAAGTACAATTTCGTCAATAGTCGTTTTTGCAGAGCAACCGTGTATCAGATTCCACGGTAACTGCAAAAACTACTAATTGCAGATTCAGTTACCGTGATAACAGATACCATGGTATCTGATACCGCGGTCTAAAGTCGTTCTTGCAGTTATCGTGGTATCTGATACCACGGTCAAAAGGCATTGTTGCAGTTATCGTGGTATCTGGGCTGCTATCGTGGTAACAGATATCCAGATACCACGGTCGGGACCGTGGTAACTGGTCGTGGTATCTGAAAAAGTCATCTCACTTTCATCAATTTTTGTCAAATTGCTGGGGAAGAAGTTTAGCACTTAGTGATGTGATGAATATCTGTTTTTCTTTCGGGATGACTTCGAAAAGCGCAGTTTCGGCAATTGTAGTTTTTGCAGAGCAACCGTGTATCAGATACCACGGTAACTGCAAAAACGACTAATCCAGTTACCATGGTAACAGATACCATGGCAACTAATGTACTGCCTCGGGCATGGGTCGGAGGAGCTATCTTCCTTTTCCTGTCCAACAGGGGCTCGAGGACCTCTGCCGAGCAGGAGACAAGCTGGACGGTGACGTCGCCCGTCTAGCTTTTCACGCAAAATGGCCATTGAGCCACCGCCGCAAAATCACTCATAGTTATCACGGGACTTGACATCCAAAGGAGCCATCCAAATGAAAATGTCCCCTTAACACATGATGGGTGCAGCGATCTGCATCGATATTTATTAATTAATTAACATTATTGATTATTTTTATTGTTTATTGCGAGTTTGAACTGGTGACTACTGCTGTTTTTCTTGTATTTTGAAGAGGTAATTGATGGGTGCAGCGATCCCAGGAAGCCAGAATGCGCAGTTAAGGAAACTCACGGAAGGGCAGTTCCTCGCTGTTGCATTCCAGACTAAAGAACACTGAAACTAGCACTAAAACCGTTTTATTTTACACAATGTGAGCCACCTAATACTCTTTTTAGTATACTTTTAATCTGCAAGCGCAGGGGGTGCATGTATGCATCCGGAAATATAGATCAATGAACTTGAATGTACTTGTAGCTAGTAGCAAATGCGTACGATTAGTCAATAATCACAGGGCACAACACAATCGATCCACCTCTTGAGCATAGCGATGACGGCTTGATTTGTCGAATGGTCCAACATATTTCAACGGAAAACCAACTCCTTTAGGACTTAAGTACTGAGTTTTCTGTCAGATCAGGAAGCATCCAGAGTTTGTCATGCCTATTCCGCCACGCTGGTTCATCCGTCTCATTCTGGTATCAGGTTGGCAACCTTAAAAAGAAGAAGGGACCTTAGAATGCATGTGATGCACAAGCAGCACAACTTCTTCGCGCCTAACCCTCCTACTCTCTGGGAGAGTGGAGATGGTTCACTTCAACAACTCACTGTCTGACCTTTCCTGCATTCCTGTCGAATCCGCATAATACAAAGATTCTCGTTTTCATGTGAAAATTTACAGGCATAGATCAGTCGGTGGATGACAATATAGACTTTCATCCATCTCAATTATTCTCCATACTCCCGAATGCAGAACCTGCGCCAAAGCCTGAAACGCTTTGTGACAAGACTTGACGGCAAATGCAGTAGATAAATAAGGATAAGGTTCAGGAAATGGGCCTCGAAAATACACAACCGTGGCAATCCATTCGAATACCGCAGAGTGGGTATTAAGCACCGGATTGTACGAAAAGCAAAGTTTCGGGATCAACTGACTTAGTTTATCAGTAAGAAGGGAACAGAATACAGCAAGAAATGGAGGTTACGGGCTACGAGAGCCACTAAAGGAGGGGGGGGGGGTTTGCTATGATGCACTCAGTGGAGGGGGGGGGGGGGCAACTTGGTTCCTGCTACAGAAATGCACTCTACTGGAAAATATCTTGAATACGTAGTTGCTGGAACCCTGAAGTCATCAGTCGAAGCTGTCAAGTAGGTGCACCTTTCCATACGATATGTGTTCCCACATTTATTTGCTTGTCAGTACTGCTGTCTGTGCATACCTTAGAAACAAAAACCTTACCTCAATAAAACTGTACAACCGGATCTTCCACTTGCAGGCGTAAGTTATGGTTATGTAATCCGAAGCCTGATCAAAGGAAGTGCGACTTTTCAGGATGTTTACACCAAGACTATTTAGTTTGCATGGTTCCTCTGATAGGTCCGGCAAAACACATCGTCAGACCTTCCCGTCTTCCAACCAACACTAGAAATTAAAAACAAAAAACTAGTAAACTCACATACGGTAACTGTATTACCGTATACATACGGTACCCCCCCCCCCCCCCGTTCAGTTTCAGAGGCTTTTCCGAAGTACTTTACTAGTGCCATCTGTACATCTATAGCAGACCTCCATCTATACATCATCTATACTGAGTGAATTTTTTTAAATCTCTATTTTTTTCGGAAAAATTTGCGCCCGACAAATGTTTGCAGAATTTGATTTCTTACGTCTAAAGACCCGATGGGCGGACAAGAATACCGACGCCCGACAAAAGCATTCAGAATTCGATTTCTTCTGTGTTTTGCCCGACAAGACTGTAAAGAACTTTATTTCTTATGTGTAAACAGAAAAATTTGCAGAATTTGATTTTTTTTTTTTTCGTGTAAAAAGACCGATGTGCCGACGAGAATACCGATGCCCGACAAAACCATCGAGCATTTGATTTGCTCGAATAGACTGTACAGAACTTGATTTCATATGTGTAAAAATAACCCCTTCTGCCGATGAAACTTGAACTTCCCGGGTGCGCCCGATGAAGTTTGCAAAATTTGATTTCTTACGTCTAAAAAACCCGATGTGCCGACGAGCATACCGAGGCACGACAAAAGCAAGCAGAATACGATTTCTCTAGTGCTTTGCCCGACAAATCTTTGCAGGACTTCATTTCTTGTGTATAAAAAGAACCCGATGTGCCGACGAGTCAACCGACAAGGGGGACCCCCTTCCCCCCCCCATAGTGACGCCCCTGCCCACAGTGGCCGAATCCGGGTCGGATGCATTAATGGTTTAAGGCATTTTCTCAGCCACTCACCAAGTTTCAGTCCTATCACATCATCAGTTTGCAACTTGCACGTTGTGTCACAAGGTTCCAGATTACCTTTCCTTCAGCACCCCAAAGGTGGGTGATTCCGAGAACGGAAAGCTTCCTAGATCATTTGGTCGGGTTCTTTAAACCTTTGCCAAGTTTCATCGTGTGGAAGTACCCAATTTAGCATAGCGCAGACGGAAAGGATGAAAGACGGACGGACGGACAGAAGCTGCGATGCCACATGGCACTTGAGCTGAAGGCGGCGAGTGCAACTTGACATGTATGTTTTAACATAGAATATATCGACCACTCCAAGTGTTATCGTGCTAACAGGCGGAAAGACAAACTATGGGGTACTAAGGTTTTGGGATCCCAGAAAGGAATGTGAATATGATACCTTTCTTAAATTTTTCAGTTTCCAATGACACACTTGCTCCACAAACTTAAATCGCATGACACAGCTATGCTGGTGAGCTTTCAGCCCACTTGAAGGCTCTTTGGGATCAGGATGCTTAAGCTGGAAAAATAAGATCACATGTAGTGTGTAAACTGATGACCAGCAGTCTGGTAATTTAAAAAACCCAGCTTTGTTGCCAATACTTTTAGTGTTTTCCTTTTCTGCCCTTCCATTCCAACAGTAGCTTACTATCAATCCTTTCAACCTGTTAGTTTGCTGAGACTGCAATTATGTCATACTACCCATAGAAAAACTTCGGTCCAGGACTTATGAGTTTAGGAAAGACTTTGGCTAGACAGAACAATATATGGACCAGTAAATGCCAGCAGCAACATAATTAACAAACAAACAAAAATTAAATCTGAGGCAATGAAGTTACCAAAGTCAAGAAAAGTTTTTTTTTACTTGTTTGACTCATTACACTGTCTTGTCTAAAACTTATTCACACTGGCATTTAATGGCACTCTATTATCTATCGTGCTGGTAAATATAAAAATGATATACGTTATATAAAAAGAATGATTGGTGAAAAAAGTTGTTTGGTTTAATTAATTTTCTTTTCTGTGAATTTTCACTGTGTTAAACAAGGCAAAAGGAAAATTCCTAGTACAAGAACAAAACACCGAGTCACACTGTCTAAAACTTTCCCAAACCTTTTTATTGTTACCTTCACTTCTTCAGATCATCAGCTTGCAAAAAGGCATCCTACCAATAGAGCACATACAGGCGCCTGGTAGAATGTTACAGATCATTTATAGACATCTTCAGTCTCATTCAGCTTACACTTTAAGGAAACTAACAGAAAACTATTTCATGCCATATTATCATGCCATAACTTCAAGACATACAAGCCATGCACATGTAGCAACCACATAACTGAGGCAGGCTAGGGTACCCAGCATTTAGCACCTGTTTCGCATAGGTACCCAGCATGAGGCATGAGGTATGCCCATTCTATACCACTGTTGCATTCTCCTACCTTGGAGGTTTCTTCTGATCTTGCCACTGTTGCAATCTCCTACCTATGAGGTTTCCCCCTGATCTGACTGTCAAGTAATCACTTGAAGCTAAGGTTTATCCTAGTATCTACATAATCTGCTATCTGTGGGGTTTGTGCCAGTCTGGCTGCTCCAGTGATCTCTTGAGCAGGAGGTTTGCCTCAATTTTGCTGTCATCTGATCTTCTAAGCCTGCCAAACCTCCCCAGATCGAGGTTTGGCAGTTCTAAGAGATTGTAAGACGGATCAGGTGACAATAAATTGAAGCAAACCTCCTGCTCAGGAAATCACTAGACCAGCCAGATTGGCAGAATCCCACAGATAGCAGGTTATGTAGATACTAGGACAAACCTCAGCTTCAGGAGATTACTTGACAGCCAGATCAGAGGAAACCTTCCAGGTAGGAGATTACAACAGTGGTACAAGACAGGGTACATCGAATGCTAGATTAGCATAAACTGAGTCACAAAATAATCGATTTTCATACAATGGATAAAAACAGAAATGTCAGCTACAGTACATATGCTTGGAGAGTGATATATTGACCCTTCATGGCAAGGATTCCATCACACTGCTGGACGTCAGGACAATGTTAGGGAACGGAAAAGACAACCTGCAATAAATACAGGAGGGATACCTTTCCTCGTTTTTACACTTTTAGCTGGAATGTTGCCGGGAAAATGTTAAATGAAATGTACATGCTGACCTGACAGTCAAGAGGCGAAATACGATTTTTTTCAACTGCCTGTGTCCAAAAATATTCAAACTCTGTGCATTTTCTTTGTTTTGAAGCTGCTTTGAAAAGGGATTTTCTGGCTATTAGCTTTGATAACTCTGCCTTTTTAATTATTTGTAAGTCACGGCGAGGAATTCAAACTAAGGTTAGAATGAGGTGATCGTGTTTGAAAAGAAAAATATGATTAACTAGAAATTTTGAAACAATATTTATTTATCCAATAACCCATTCAATTAGCTTCAATCTGGTATGTTTGTCATATTTGTTGGTTCCTCTTAAGCCAGACAGATTATTCTGAAGGAAAGACTTCTCTGGAAATTTGAAATCTTGTCTGAGCCATCTGAGGTTGGACCCCTCCTGTACTGAAGCCAACTGAAGCTCCTACCCAGTGGCGCCATTTCAGTAAACCTCAGGTGGGGGCAAACATCCTTTTTGGGCCCCCATCCTAGATTTTTTTTTGCTCTAACGCAAAATTTAATTGCTTGTTTAGGGTAAAATTACGGCAGTTCTAAAATATACCATAATGAGCATATGCAAGAACCACGCATTGTTCAAAGACCCTTCACAAATAAAACAATGTGACCTGGAGTTTCAGGCCTACCCATATGACAGAATAAGCGACTTTAGACCCTCTTAGGCTTTCGATCGAAACCCTATCGAGATTTGTTGCGATTTCAAGATGTAGGTGTGGATTCATGAAATCTTTTGAGTTCGGATATGGGGTTAAAATTATAAAACATCTAACACACTGAGCACCGCATGCAAATCTTTTTAAAAAATCAGCCTTTTTCTGCTAAAATACAAAGATTTTGGTTCAACACCAGATTACTAACTGTGCGGTGCATTGTGAAATTCACGATTTGGTAAATGCCTTTACTTCAGCATGTCACAAAAACAAGGGATATAGACAAAAAACCACGGATTTTGGGCCCCTTTCAAATATCCTACTTGGGAAATTACTTTCTGGAGATCACTATAGGGAAAAACACTAATTTGCTGAGATTCCATTTTTTGGCATGGCTGCTGTTTTTGCTGCTAGATTGGGGTGATATTGACATGACTATGATAAACGAAAAAGTGTGTAAGGGGTTCAAGTTACGATAGTAGCGTGTGGCGGGCGAGCATGATATTGGCTACTGGTTTAGATGTTAATGCACCGAGTCTTTTCGAAGGCGATACTCAGTTCGTAGGTCAATAACTAAAGCACATATATTTCGTATTTACTTACATTGGAGTTAGGTCAATAGCACTTGTCACTAGGTCAACTGGGACTGTGGCTCGAGTCGAACCCCAAGTCGAACTCGCTCAGAGCTGAACTAACTTTCCAACTGCGAACTCGGTCCTTTTAAACCGCCTTGGAAATGTCAACTGAGTGCCTTAACGAATAGGGTTGCTTTCCCAACGTCCTAGCAAATCTCTATCCAGTACGAAAGGGTTGGTGACTAACGGAGTAAGTTTGTCTAGGTTCTTGATGGGGAAAAGAATTCCTTGATTGGAGGAAAGGAAATAAACTCTTTCCACCGGAGAAAAGCGTGGGCGTTAGAGCTAGTCGGGAATAGAGAGAGTTGAGGATAGAGCTTGTTGAATAAGTTTTGTTCAAGATATTTGTTTGTACTAGATGTATCCTCACATTACGCCCTCCCTCTGAAAAATTCGAGCTCCCGCGAGACAAAAAAAATACTAAGGTTTTCAGTTCAACTTTAAGCTTTAAAGAATGAATAAAAACATTTACGATATCTTGCACTCAGAACTATAGTATTTACACGATTTTTAAGTTGTAATTTACACTAATTTTTCTATTTATACTGAAATTTGAAACTATTAATTTTTTTTCTTTTCTCTTTTCATGTTATTTAAATTTTTCTTGAGATTTTGCTTTGGACACACTCATGACGAATACACTTATCACGTAGATTAATACGAATAATACGGAAAGACACATCAAAAGACAACTTCACTGTACAATGTTCCACTCATATTTCGCAAATTGTCTTTCAGAACAACTTTATGGTAGTTGCTCGGTAATGCTTCATGAAATTAAGTGTTCAGGGGGATGACCGCTTACCATTTCTCCGGGTCATAAGTCTGTCACTCTTAGTAATGTTGCAGTATAACTTCACTGAAATAAGTGTTCATGTTATGCCTGCTTGCACTTCTTAAGATCAGAAGTAATCACTGTTAGCTGTAGTGCTAGGCATAAAGCTGTCACATTAGGTTATATCCGTCCATTAACCGTAATGCACTAAGTTTCAGCCACCGTTCAAAGTTTCAATCACTTTTGTCATATCATCACTATCATCACTCCATGTAGATGGGACTCGTCGAGTTTCTTCTTGGTTCTTTGGCTAAAATCGAACCGACGTCTTCTTCTTAATAGGATGACCAAACGAAGTAGTAGTCTGCTGGGTGCTGGTAGGTCAGTGGGTTCTCGACCTCATGTCAGCACATAGACATGTCAGTATATAGACGTGACTGGCGTTCTATGCTCGTTTGCATTAGAAAAGACTATCTTTCTTTTCTTGTTGTTTTAGGGTTTAACTTTTGGGTTTTTCAGTATTTTCCTTGTTTCTCATAATTTTTTTTTTCGTTGTTAACAGCTGTATTTTGCCGAGAAGAAATTAATCACCTTCATTATTAATTTATTATCACTCTCTCCTTGGAATAGTATTTTTCCTTTGGGTATGGTTTGCGATTCATTTGCCCTAGCAAGTCATTTTTGCAGAAGATAATACCGGGTACTGAGCTCCAATTCTTATTATTTTCTTGCTTCCGTGCAAAATTTTGTCAGTTTGGTCTTCTCGTTAGCATTGATTTATTTTGCCCCGTCTCTTCGCGTCTGTTCTCCCCTTAGAAGATTTGATATTATTACGAGTTTTATGTCCTTTTGGCTGACGAGGGATACAGTTCCTCGGCATTCCCTCCTAGTCATTTTTGGGAGTTCATTCGTTTCGTTGCTTATCCGATTTGGATCTGGATACTTTTCATATTGGATTTTTACCAGTATGCTAACATTAGCTTTTCAGATTTGTAAGTAAGCTGGTGTACGCAGTAACCTCATATGTAAATTGCGGTCGTTCCACCTATTATCTATTTCGTCATATCGCCTATTAGCACTCATTTCCTTTTATATTTTTGCCTCTGGCGCGTTTAGGAACTTTTGAAATAGACCATTCTAGCTTTGTTTTCACCCCTTTTTTTTGTTTGCCACCTTTGTTGTTCTCCTGTTTATAAGCAATATTTTGTAATCCGACGGTTCTTGATTTGTTGGGCCGTAGAGCGGTAGATTTTCCTGGAAGGTTAGTTTAACCCGGATTTTCGATTTTTTCTCTTCTATTATTCACCCTAGTACAAAATTAAATTTTGTTTTGAATCGTGCAGTTAGTCAAGGGGACCAACATTGACCGAGCTCACTCGAGGTTTACCGGTGCATGACGTCACTGTACGATATGATTTTGATCCGTACGGAAAAGATGAAGAAGAGAAAAAATATAGACTTACACGGTTAAGTGAGCGACAGTTCGCGACGCTGCTTCTCACTGGGTTCGCATAAATTTTGAAAATTTTATTGTTTGTTTTGTCAGGATTTTAACGAATGTTATGATTTTGGCTTATTTACTTCTTTTAAAATTTTCGTTATTGTTCCTAAATTTCTTTGTCGCTGGGCTGTAAGTTACTTATTAAATGGTTTAAATGGACTGTTGTTATTATTGTCTCTATTTTCTATTCTGTTTGGTGGCAAAACTAGTTGGAATTGGTAATCGGTAATCGGCAGTATTCATATTTAACGACGCTCGCGTTAGGGTTCTGTATTGTTTTTTCTTCTTTTTTTTTTATTGCCTTCATTGTAGACCTCTTGTCGTAAGATAATGTGGGGCTTCTCTTTGAACTTCTAGCAAATTATTGCAAAGTTTTTCTCCCTTTCATTTTTTGGACCTGCGTATTGTTGCGAATTTTCCCAAACGTGCAATTTTCCACTTGTGTTCCCCGTAATTGATTTTTATTTCATCGTCCGTCGTTCATCTTCCAGCCCCATCGTTTAATAATACAATATATATGGATTGCTACTCATCTCATTCGGCGGGCTTAGGCTTTATTACGTCTCTTTGGCCGAACTAATTTGGGCTGATTTTCCGGTCCGTTCCACACAGTAAGGATTACCAGCTTTACTTTATTTACAAATTCAATCTTTTAGGCGGTTTTGATACTCGACCTGAACGAGTTCTTGTTTCACCAAGTCCTCTACCGGTTACTTGAACCGTAGCTTGATCATAGTGTTGATTAGGACTCTGGACGACCGGTTTCGAAGGGCCTGGTATCGGTTCTTCGTATTGCTTTTTTGGAGCTTTCTCGGTTTTTTCAAAACTGTCCGTGACTAGCCGTTTCTTTGGTCTTCCTAGCTCCGGATCTCGAGAAGAAGATGGGGTCATAACGTCCCAAGCACGTGACTGACGTTGCTTTATTTTCTTAGCCTTTTCCGACAATTTTCGCGCTTGTTCCGCAGCTGAGGTTGGAGGGTTTGTATATTGGTACGTTTCGAGCGAAATGTTTTGTGAAGGCAGTCCACTGGGCCCTGGCTCATCTGGATTAAATACGTATTCGGTCGGTGTTTGCGGTTCAGGCTCTCTTATCATTTCTGGGGCTTGGTAATTTGGGGCAAATGGATTTATGGTCTGCCATTGAATCGGTTCTTCAGCTATTGGTGGGGCCCTATTGGCTGATTCCGGTACTTTATATTCCGGAGCAAATGGGTTTAAACTTTGTTGTTTATCTCTTCGGTATTCCTGCAACAGTTCGGTAGGGGAAATTAGCATGTATTTTCGGGAGTTTGCTATCTCTGGTTTCAATTTCCAATGATCATAACTAATCGGACTGTCAAAACTTCGCCATTTTTTGTCCAAAGTCAGCGTTGTTGGAAAAATAGCTTGTTCTAGGGTATTGGTCTCTCGTTCGTCTTCGCTCGATGGGTACGCATCATTGGGTGAAATACGGTAAAAATGCCGTGAGGAATTTAGTTTTGGTTTTACGTCCTCAGGTATTTCATAATCAATTTCCGGAGAAGGGGTTCGAAAGTACGGAATTCCTATGTCTGTTGGGTGGTTAAGGTGGATGGGCGAAACATTTTCTTCTACCATTAAATCCGGTTGATTTCTTCCACGTTTTGGGCTAGAAATGCGCGAAGGGAAGAATTGCGTTTGATTCTGTTGTGGCTGTAAGAAACTTGGGATTTCAATATCTGAATCAAACTGCAAGCTAGGGTAACCGTCGGGGTCTGGTGGAGAGCTTGCGCGTGATTGGGAAATCTGTGGTTGGTTGTTAGGCACTATTGCGACATTGCTCCCAGTTAAAGGTGCTCTTGAACTGGCATAATCATTAAACTCGTCATCGTCAAAAATGGTAGGCAAAAACAGGTGATGCGGTTTCATGTTCTTTAAGCGGTTTGCTAATATTGGACCTTTCTCGAATAGCGATGAGGTTTTGTTTGTTTCCGGTAGGGGTTCGGTTGTCCATGGGCTCTTTTGGTACGCTCTTTTTAGACGGTTGTGATGAGCGACATAAGGTTTACCGGTTTCCGTGTGTCTCAGTTGATAAGTTAGATCATTTTTCTCTCTTTTTTCGACACGATAAGGTCCCTTGTATCTGTCGGCCAGTTTTCCATCTTTTTGGATTTCGAGAAATACTAGATCACCGGGTTGGTACGTATGGAAGTTACGGGCTTTCCTATTGTAGTACTCCGTATGGTTATTTTTTGCCTTTTCGAGATTTTTCCGTACAGTCTCATAGCAGTAACGCATTCTTGCTATTATCTCCGATTTGAAGTTCGTATCCACATTGTAGAATTTTCGGCACCCAAGTATTTCATTTATAGCTGTTTTAGGTTCCCGTAGGAAGAAAACATAATGGCTCGAATCACCTAGCGATTCCCGGTAGCTGGTATTTATAGCAAAAACTACCATTTGCAGGTATTTATCCCAGCTTGTTGGATCGTCCCGGCAAATTATGGCTAAGCTATCTCCCAGTGTTGAATGAAATCTCTCTATCGGATTTGCTTTCGGATTTGCCGCACTTGTCAGTAAGCGATCGACGCCCAGGATTTTAAAGAGCTCCGCGTTCAGTGAATGTAGGAAGTTGGTTCCTCTGTCTGATAGGATTGCCGACGGAAAACCATATTTACAGAACAACTGTTCTACTAGGGCTTCCGCTATATCTGATGCTTTTTCTCCGTAAAGTGGCAATGCGAACAAGAATTTCGAAAACATATCGGTTACAGTGAGCACCGCCTTGTACCCACGTTCCGAGGGGGTTCCAGCTTTCCAGATATCCATGCTTAGGACTTCGTAAGGCTGGGTTGGGAGTGGGGCATTACCGAGAATTTGGATTGGTCTGGTGGGAGTCAACTTTCTTAGGTTACAGCCTGTGCAACTTAGAATGTATTCTTTTACTTTGCTGTAGGCACCAGGGCGATAAAATTCTTCTTTGAATTTATGATAGGTTTTTGCCAGTCCCAAGTGAGCTAAATCTTTGTCATGGATTTGCTTGATTGCTTCCGCGAGTAGGATTAGTGGTAAGACCGGTATCATTTTTATTTCTGCCGATTTATAGGGCTGTGGTGCCGTATAATATTTGCAAAGTACACCACTTTCATCAACAATATATTGGTCCACGTCTTTTTCGAAGGATTTCAAGTCGAGCGGTAAGGTAATTGAGGACTCAACACGGTCTATCAGGTTTTTGCAGAAGTAATCGGTATGCTGGAATTTCCGCAGGTTTTCTACGCGAAGGGGCGATCTTTTTTCTAGCACGGAAACGTCAAGTGAATTATCAGTGTTTAAGTCGGTAGGTAAGCCTTTGTATTGATCGATTGGATCCGGAAAAGGGTTTTTGGAAGAAGTTTTCTCTTTCGCCGGTTTTTGGTTTTTAGCCGTTTTTTCACCTTTCTTCGCCGTCATTTTTGGTCCAGCCGCATTAATGGCTAGTACTGCTTCCGTTCTTTTTTCGGAGTCCAGGATATCAAGCATATTTTGCAGTTCCGTCAGGGAAAATGTTTGGGGTTTCTCTTTTGGTGTTTCTTGATCACAAGATAATCGCGAAAGAAAGTCTGAAATTCGGTTGAATTTTCCTGGTAAATAAATGATTTCGTAGTCGTACTGGCTGAGCGTTAGGACCCATCGCGTTATTCTTGAGTTCTTTGGTTCGCGCAAACATTGGAGATATTGCAGTGGTTTGTGATCCGAGTAGATTTTTATTTTTTTCCCCAGAATATAGTGCTTCCAGGTTTCGATAAATGTGATGATAGCTAGAAATTCCTTCTCCAAAACTGAATAATGGGTTTGAGCCGTATTTAAAGTTCGGGATCCGTACTCAATGATTCGCTGACCTTTCCCATCCAGATGATAAAGTATTGCCCCTATACAGTCTTTAGATGCGTCCGTCGCCATTTCGATTTCTAGTTCCGGTTGATAGAGAGTTAGAACTGGTTCCGAAGTTATAGCGATTTTCAGAGCTTCAACAGCCTGCATTTGTTCCGGTCCCATGCGGATTTCTGCTCCCTTTTTTAGCATATTGGTAAGAGGTAAGGCAAGTTTGGAATAATTACGGATGAATTTCCGCAAGTATGACGTCATTCCTATAAAGGCTCGCAGTTTGGTTATGTCAGTGATGGATTTTGGGTCAAAATTTGTTATCGCGCTGATTTTCGCGGGATCTGGAGAAATTTGGCCCTCACTGATTACATGTCCTAAGTAAGATATTTTCCTTTTCAAAAAGAAGCATTTTGAAGCTTTCAGTTTCAGTCCAGCATCATGGATTTTGGTCAAGGTTTGCTTAATAACTTCTTTATGGCTTTCGAAGTCCTTTGAGAAAGCACAGATATCATCCATGAATAAGCAGATGTTTTTGTTCAGTAATCCGCGGAAGATTTTTAGCATAAGCTGAACAAAAATTCCCGGAGAAGTTTTCAATCCGAATGGTAATCTTTTGTACTGAAAAAGTCCCATGAATGGTACGGCAAATGCTAATTTTGGCCTGTCTTGTTTTCTCACTTTTATTTGGTAGAAGGCTTGGAACAGATCTAGAGTGCTGAAAATGCATGCACCTCCCATTGCTTGAAGATTATCTACCGTCAGTGGATTTGGGTTACTGTTGCCCTTTAAAACAGTATTTAGGCGTCGGAAATCTGTACACATGCGCAGTGAACCGTCTTTCTTTGATACGAGTACCACCGGAAAAGACCAAGGTGAGGCCGATTCCTCAATCAAATCAAGATCCATCATTTCATTTATTTTACTTTCGACCCAAAATTTATGTTGGTGTGGTAGCTTATAGGGTCGTATGGATATAGGGTCAGCATCGCCCGTATCGATCGTGGCTTCTAGCAAGTTCGTGCAACCAATATCTTTTTCGTCCCTGGCGAAGCTCCATCTGTGCTCCCAGAGTACAGATCCAAATTCCTCTTTTTCTTTTTCATCTTTTGCTTCGTTTAAATCAAACTGAGACAAAAATTCTTCTTTTGACATTCCATAATCCTCATCTGAAATTTTAGTTTCGGTTTGTTCATTATTCTGTATAGATGCTATCACGTCCGGAATTAAAATTTCGTCTTGTCCGTCGGTAAAAATCGTCGCTGTTCCAATAGGTCCTGCCGGCAGTTTCATTGGGTGGTTTTGGCCGTTTAGAATTTGTAGTTTTGCCTGTCCATTTTCAGCCGATATCAGTTGGTCGTCAATTATGACCTTCGAGTAGCCTTCGAGTGGGAAACTTTCGATTATAAAATCGCCAGTAGCTCTACTGTGTGTACCAGAATTTTCGTGTATTAGTTTAACGCTTACAGTTGAATTGGTACCCGCGGAAATCGTAGTTCGTTTTTCCAGTATTACGAGCAATCGTTGAGGGCTGTCACATTCATTTTCTGCTTCCACTGGGGCAGCTGCAATATTTGCTATTAAGGGACTGGTGATTTTGTTGGAACGCTCATGGCTCATTATGTCAGTTGACGACATGCTGCTTAATTTGAGGTTCGGCCGGTTGATATTATTCAGCGCTTCAACTATTGACTGTATTTGCGCGTCTCTGTCTGGGATTTTGGCAAGTGTAGTCTGGGGGAAGGGGATCCGAGTTTTACGACCGTCTGCTGGCGTTCCCCTTGCAATTTCATGGGCTGTGTGGCAGGTATTGATCGTAGTTCGCGAATTTCTTTTCAGGCGGTTTCCATAGCCACCGTGGTAGGTTCGCGGAGAAAACGTCTGCAGACCGTAGGAGGCCTGAAAATTTGTCCGCTGAAAATTTCGGTTATTTGGCCGGTCGTGGTTTGGTCGTTCGAAGTTTCTTCGATTTTGCTGATTTTCCCGGTAAACATTATTCACGAAGACTAAGGTTTTTTGGTAGTCTTTTGGTGTGTTTGGGGTTTTTGGTTTGTCTCGTCTCGTGTGTACGCTGCTGATTCGGTCAGTCTGCGCGTGATCTCGAAATTCCCTTGAAAAGTCCGATTTGAAGTGAACGGTTTTATTCTCAGCATCTAGGAAAATACTATTTTCTCTCAGAAACGGAAATCCAAGTACAACTTCGTAGGGTATATCAGAACATATCAAAAACTCAGTAGGCATAATTCTCCCTCGAAATTTAACGTTCACATACGCTAATTCTCGAGCTTTGAGAGAGTGGCCTGTAATTGAGCTAAGTTGTCGTGTGACGGGTCGGACTTTCCGTTTTTCGTCGGGTTTAAATTTTTCAAAAACATCTGATCTCATTAAGCAACAAGATGCACCCGAGTCAACTAAAGTTTTGGCTCTGACATTATTAAACATGAAGCTATTTACAATTGGCAAGTCACAAAATTCATCAAACACTTCATTCAAATAATACGCTCTGTGATTATTAGCATTCTGCTGTCTACCTCGCTGCTGTCCTATGCTCCTCTTGGTCCAGCAGCGAAATACTCGTTTTTTGGATCACGGCTGTAGTTCTTTTCGGATCCTGGTGTGGCATTTCCCGGAAAATGGCTTCCTCTGTCGCTAGGATGCTGTCGCGGAAAATTCCGTCTGGTCTCCGGGAAGTATTGATCGCGGTTTTGTCTCCGGAAAGCCTGAGGTCGTGGCTGGGAACGGGAATACGAGGAAAATTCGTTTGGTCGGGAGCGGAAATGAGAGTACCGAGTTGCCGGTGATTGGTAAGCGACGTCCCGTTCGCGTTTGAAGCAATTTCGCTGGATGTGTCCCTTCTTATTGCAATAATAGCAGATAATTGCCCTTTTGTTTGAGAAATTGGGTTCGTTTTGGTAGTTATGTTGGGGACTCGACTGGTCATTTTCGTGGTTTTCCGCGAAAGATACTCTACGGGGCCGGACATTGGTTGGTCTTTTGGGGGTTTCAGGTGACCGATCTCTGGTTGGGGTTTCGTCGCCTGGAGGTGATGAGGATCTTGATCTAACATTATCTGGAGCCACTATTGATCCCGCTGCGTTGATTGACAATTTTCGATGGGCTCTTACCAGATTTTCTATGGAGATCTCATTTTCAACCGTTTCAATTGCTGTTTCAAGGTTCTGAATTTGTCTGCTGACGCAGATTTTAAACAGGCGTTCTGGTAAGCCGATCTTGAAGTTCTCGAATACTGCCCTTGTGAATGTATCGTTAACCGTGTCACCCAAAGTTATAGCTGTTTTGCGACGCACCAAGTCTGCGTAGTCTCTGACTGACATGTGGGGAAGCAAGGTCGGGATGTCATATTTCAGTTTTTCGGAGTCGGTTGTTTCTTTAAACCTCTTCCTGAACAGGTCAACGAACTGTCTGTAGGTCAGGGTATCTGTCATTATCGTGGCTACATATTTTAGTGCATTCCCTTTTAGTCGTAAGGGTAGTATGTTTTTTAAGTTTTCCCATTCTGTGTCTCCACCCGTGTAGTTCATAATGTAGTCAAGGATTTGTAAAAATTCGGATACGTCTGTGGTGCCATGAAATTCAGGGATATTTTTCAGCAGGTTTGTTTTCTGAGCCTTTTCAGATGCTCCGTAAAATCGTTCTTCGGCTGTCGCCATTTTTTCTTATTTTATGCCACGGAAAAAAATCGGGGTATTTAATCACAGAAATCTTTGACTTGGACAAAAATCAGAATATTAGATAATTTTCGGTTTCATGAATTTCATTTTGGGCTTCGGTTATATACATCGGTTGTTTGTGGGTTTAGTAGGATTTGTCATAATCGGTGAACAAAAAAAATTTGGTTTGATTTGGTGTGTTATTCATGGTTTGAAGATCATGTCTTTAAAAATCGTCGTTAAACATGGGCGATTGATTCATGGTTAAAAATCATATGGGTATTAAATATTATATATCATCATACGGATGCGTTTGGATTTTAGTTATTGACCGCGCATGTCACCAAATATGATAAACGAAAAAGTGTGTAAGGGGTTCAAGTTACGATAGTAGCGTGTGGCGGGCGAGCATGATATTGGCTACTGGTTTAGATGTTAATGCACCGAGTCTTTTCGAAGGCGATACTCAGTTCGTAGGTCAATAACTAAAGCACATATATTTCGTATTTACTTACATTGGAGTTAGGTCAATAGCACTTGTCACTAGGTCAACTGGGACTGTGGCTCGAGTCGAACCCCAAGTCGAACTCGCTCAGAGCTGAACTAACTTTCCAACTGCGAACTCGGTCCTTTTAAACCGCCTTGGAAATGTCAACTGAGTGCCTTAACGAATAGGGTTGCTTTCCCAACGTCCTAGCAAATCTCTATCCAGTACGAAAGGGTTGGTGACTAACGGAGTAAGTTTGTCTAGGTTCTTGATGGGGAAAAGAATTCCTTGATTGGAGGAAAGGAAATAAACTCTTTCCACCGGAGAAAAGCGTGGGCGTTAGAGCTAGTCGGGAATAGAGAGAGTTGAGGATAGAGCTTGTTGAATAAGTTTTGTTCAAGATATTTGTTTGTACTAGATGTATCCTCACATGACAGTGAGTTTTTTTTTAACACTACAGTAAAGAAAGTACCACACAAACTGGAAAGAACCATACCTTGTACTTCAAAATATAGCCATAGGGTTTGCTTGCAGCCGGTTGGCAAACAGAAGCGACAAACAGAAAAGCAACACAGCCTTAATATAAATAGACAGGGAACCTTTGATTTGCTAGTGATCAACAATCAAAGACAAGTAGTGTGTGCCAACTACTAACGGTCTTGCTGCCCTTCACTTGTTTAGATGGATAGCTTCGTAGCTGCAGCAAATGAATCTAGTAATAAGGTACAACTGCGGGTGGGTCCCGCCCGCACAACCCGCAATTACCCAGAGCCCTTCCAGAATTTCTTCTGTGATGATGTTCCAAGAATACGCCAAAAGGGCCCAATGCCCACGCAGGCTTCTTCCTCGTCAATGGGTTCTAGGTGTTGCTAGCGCCGCTGTTGCGCGCTGTTGGCTTCTTAGACCTTTTCGATCAGGTCACACGCTCGCAGGATCGCAAATAGGTGCTGGAAGATCTTGATTTCGTCTGACTGGTGTTGTTCCTGTTTGGTGATATCAGCGCATGTGGGGTTAATCTTCAGCCTTGTCAGTAGGGATTTCAGTCTACCTCGTTCCTGGTTTGCTCGTGCATTCAGCGATTTGCACATGAACAGGATGTGGTCCATTGTCTCGTCGCCGTTTCGGCAAATCCGACATGTTGGGGATGTGGGGGGGTCTTCGTTAAGATGGCTGATCTTGTAGTGGTATGCCTGGTGGGCTAGTCCATTTGCGTTGGCTCGAACGCGGTGGTAAACCCTGGTCTCTAGCTTTCCTGGGCATGGATATGTTCTGGGGCGAGGTGGCTTGACTGTATGGGCCTTCAGTCGAACCTGAAGCATGTCACGTAGAGGGATGGGGCGGTGTGAGATGATGGGGACTTTTGTTGCTTCTTTTGCTGCTTCGTCGACAGTTGTATTGCCGGGTATCCCCACGTGGCTTGGTATGTACTGGAGAGTAACTTCGATTCCCTTTTTGGCAAGTTCTTGAATCAGGTTTGATGCGTTGTGGAGATCGATGTCTGCTGAACTCCATTCCTCTGACATCAGCGCTTGGAGGGCAGATTTTGAGTCAGAAAATACTGCTACTTTGACATCTTTGATTTCTCTCCTATTCAGGTCTAGCAGAGCAAGGTTTATTGCGTGGATTTCAGCTGACATGATGCAGATTTCTGTGGAGAGTCTCTCCATCATCTTCGTGTTCCACTGGGGAAAATAAACTGCACATCCAGTTGCCTCATCAGTTTTTGACCCGTCGGTGTATATGTGGATGTGGTGGCTGTACTGCTCTTCCACCATTTTCTTGAATTCGGAGATCGCAATCATTGGGATGTTCATGAGCTCTGTTTTGTTCCTGCTCGAAAACTTTGGACGTATGGTAGGTTTTACCATCGTCCAGGGGGGGTTTGGTGGAACCTTCGGTGGGATGCTTTGGTTCATTATTGGGAGGTGCATCTGCACCGTCCTGAATTCCTTATGTGGCCCAGGTAAGGAGCACTGGCTTCGTACAGGGTGATGGAGAATATGGTGAGGCGTTGACTCGATCCTGGTGAAGTATCTTATAAGCAGTAGTTTTCGTCGCTCTTGCACTGATGACATGCCTGACTCCTGCAAGAGGAACTGGGTTTTCGTGGTTCTTCTTGCACCAAGAGCAATTCGTAGAGCTGTGTTTTGGGTTGTTTCAAGATGGGCCATGAGGCGCTTTCGGCATCCTCCATAGATGATTAGGCCATACTCCATCTGTGGCCTGATGTACTGCTTGTAGAAACTAAGCAAGATATTATCAGAGCACCCCCATGGAGTGCTACTGAGCCTCAGCATTATCTTCATCTGCCTATGACATCTGGAAACAATGCCTTGGATGTGGTTTTGGAAGCTTAGTTTCCTATCCAGGGTTATGCCTAGATATCTAACTGTTGATACTTCTGGGATGGTTGTCAGATTCATTGTTACTACAGCTGGCGTTTGGGCCTTCCTGCCGTGGAACTGCATGACCGTTGATTTCGATGGGGCAAGTGGTAGATCGGAAAGTCTTGAAAACTTTTCTACTTTGGAGATTTCTTCTTGCAATTTCGACTGGGCCTCAGGTAATGTCTTGCCTATTCCCCACAAAAGGATGTCATCGGCAAACTCCCCATTCTTATTCGATAATGCCATATCGTACAGAAAGAGGGCGAACAACAAGCAGCTGAGAACAGCTCCTTGGGGAAGTCCTTTTTCAATTGGCCGGGCTGAAGATATTTGGCCGTTTACCCTCACAACAAATGATCTGCTGCTTAGGTAGTCAAGGATGAAATCTGCAAAGGCTTGTGGAAATCCAATCTTCAGGAGTTTCGCCTGGAGTATTTGATGTTTTACGTTGTCGTAGGCCCCTTCAAAGTCCAGGAAGGCAGCGAGCAATATCATTCCTTGGCTTAGGCTCTCTTTAATGGCTATTAGCAGGCGGAGGACAGTGTCGATCGCAGAGTGATTTTTCCTGAAGCCGGTCTGGGTATCGGGGATGAGCTTGTTCCTTTCAGCGTACCACTGGAGCCGTGTATATATCAGCTTCTCAAATAGTTTTCCCAGAGTGGGAAGGATCATTATTGGCCTATAAGAGGAGGGGGTTTCTTTTGGCTTGTTTGGTTTGAGAACTGGGACCACAACCGCTGTTTTCCATGCAGATGGGTAGGTGGATTTCAGCTAGCAGGTGTTGTATGTGTGCAATAGGGCCTTCCGAAAGTTGCCTGGGGTATGCTCGAGCCATTCTGGGTGGATTTCATCTGTACCTGCAGCTGATTTTGTTTTCAAAGCACCAATTGCTTGGTTTACCTCGTCTACAGTAAAATCTGAGGTGAGTTGATCCGTCCCGGTGAGCACTTTATCTGTTTGTGCGCCAGTTAGTGTTGGGGGTATCATATTTGGGTCGTTAATAAGCTTGAATTTAGCGGCATAGGTGTCAGCAAAGGCTTCTGCTTTTTCTTGGTTGTCCTCAATGATTGATCCTTCCTGCTGGAGTGGGTACCGAAGGGGGTTTTCATTTGCTCCCTTTCCGTTGATTCTGCTTATAAATTTGTGGATTTTTGTCTCAGATGTCTCGCGTCGAAGTCCTGCGAGGAAATTCACCCATGTTGCCTCCTTTGCTTTATCTGAGGCTAGTTTCATTTTGGCGTCTGCTCTCATTTTCTCAAGGTATGATTGGACACTTGGTTTTCTTTCAAACCTTCGTGTAATTTTTGTCTTCTCTTTATATTGTTTTTCGCATTCGTCATTCCACCACGGCTTCGGCGGCCTGCTCTTTCCATCTTTGGTGGTTGGTCTTCGGTTGCTTTTTGGGATTGACTTTGATGCTGAACTGTGGATTATTTCTGTTATGGCAACGGCTTGCTTGGCTGGGTTGGCTTCCTGATAGATGGGTGTGTAATCTACAGCTGAGAGTATTTCTTCGAATTTCTTCCAATTCGCCTTTGATTTGATGAAATGGGGCCTCTGCAACTCTTCCAGTGCTGAGCCTCCTATTTTTGTTATTATTCCATAGTGGTCACTTAGCAGCTCGTCAACTCGCACTATTTCCGTTTCGTTGATCAGCCTCGTTGATATGATCTGAAGATCTATGGTTGAGAATCTCCCACTTCTCAAATTATAGTACGTATTCAGGTTCGCTGGTGTTGCAATAGTTATGCTTTTGTTGTCTCTAGTCAATTTCTCCAAATATTTCCCTGCTCTATTATGATTTCTCTCCCCAATCAGGACTATGAGCGTTCATGTCTCCTACGATGATGATTCTATCCATTTTCATCTTTGGTGTTACCTTTTTGAAGAAGTCGTCAGCATCATTCGCCCCCGAAGGATTGTAGAACGAGACGACTGTTAGGGGGGGTTTCCCTCTTAACCAAATTTTTGCCCCTATTGCATCGACTTCATTTTCATATTCACCATAATCAATGGCGCAATGTTTTACTCCTTTTCTTACACCGATTAAAACGCCTCCTCCAGCTCTTCCAGATGTCCTATCTTTTCGGTATATCTCATATCCATCAATTGCTATTCTATCATTGTCACGAGTTTTTGTCTCTTGCACACATAAGACATCAATTGCTTTAAGGCCCAATACTTTTATTACTTCTGCGATTTTACTATTAGTCAGACCATTTGCATTCCACTGGAGTATCGATAACTGGGAGGCCTTTGTGGGTGGGGCTGATCTACTGTTTGTTGGCTGGGGTCGCCGTCACTACCCCCACCCGTCGATTCACCCACCCGTCAATTGAACCGATGAGGTTATTACTCGTGTTATTACTCTTTACTTCCGAGTTCCCGCGATGGACCTTTCGTTGCTGGTTCAATGTCGATACTCTGACCGAGAGCTAACCCCGACTTGCGAACATAACGGTAGCGTGCGAACGGGGGAATCGTTCAACTCTTCAAAGGCGTATTTGGGATCGTAGTCTTTCGTTCGGTGGTTCGAGCTGACTTACTGTATTATAAATTGCTGGTCACAAAATAGTCCAATGCACAACAGCTTTTTCTCGGCTTGTTTCTAATTCGTATCTCCTTCGCCTCTCGTACGTATCTGTTTCTAAAACCGCTCTCCAGTTCCTGCTTCCACCACCACCACTTCCGTTAGCTTGCACAATCGCGGTTCTTCCAAAACCCACAGAAACCACGATGCTTTACCAAAATCTATGTTTTTAGCAGGATATTCAAAACCACCATTTCCAGGAAGTTCCACCCAAAATCTACGTTTCCAAGGGGAAATGGAATATTCTTTTACGTCTTTTATATTTTCTGAACTACGAATAAAACGCTTCCGATAATTAATTATTAATGACCAACCCAATGTAACACTCCTTCCTTCCCTGAAAAGTTTTGTCTCCGACAAAACAGAACCACGTCAAAACTTGATATCTTCTACTTAGCTTTCTACTGCTTAAGCTTCATTTTGATTTCAATTATTTTTAACTCTACCAATCGGTCAGTCTGTCTAACCTTAGGTTACAACAGGACAACCTAGTTGCAGTATCGGCTTTGTAAAAATAAGATTCTTAATTCTTAACAGCCTCAACTCTTGCTTTGCCTGAGGGTTCTCATAGCGGTGACTACCGGGTTTTATGGACCCGAAGTCGGTGCTCCAGCACTACTAGCTGTCTACTCTCCTGGCCAAGCGTAATATTTTATAAAAATATTCAAAACAATAAAATAAATTCTATATCCCTCCCCCCTTTCGAAAAATTTCGTTCGGGGTGGGTCTATTTTTATTTCGACGAAATCAAGTTTTGATTCTCCGATCACAACTACCAACAAAGAAGGATAAGTATCACTAACGTCTGGTCACTCCATTTTACTTTATAAATTTAGTAAATTTAAAATGAGATATACTGCAAAATCGACACAATTACTTTTTTAAAATATCAAATATTTGGAAAAATTTGCTTTCGAACCAACCTCCCAGAATTAAAAACGGAATAAACTTTTTCTCTTTTAAAGTTCTACTTAAACCATGTGCAAACTTAGAAGCTGTGGTCACGATGCAAGGAACGAGAACTACATTACCACGATTCTGAAATTCGCCTTGCCAAAGCTGTTGTCAAATTTACAATCATCAATATCTAATTTCGTATTCTCCTCCATTGGCTCTTGATACTCGGCCATGATGATGAACTCTCCTTACGGTCATCTTCCATGACCTCTATGCCAGCGTAGCTGAATGAGTTTGCAACGACGTTTCTTTATACAACCAGATGTCAGCTCCTGCAACAAATGAGCACGTTAGCAGACAATAAAAGCCGGCTAGTAAGACTTCACTAGCCGTTGGCTAGAATCGGCTGTCCTCTGACGCCCGATTTTAGCCACAAGGGACTGCATAATAGTTGGCTGGCGTTTGGCCATTATAATGGTATGGCCATTTCGATAATTTCGCTGGATAAATAGTTTCGCTTATATACATGCTTCTGTACACACAGGCGTCTTTAGAAGTTGGCTTACTCTTAGCCGTTAGAACTGTATGGCAATTTTGACAAATATGTCACAGATGAAGTTCATACTTCATACGCAATTTCTTAATATACGTTGTCGTAACCTCTTATTTTCATTAGGCTTGTTGTTGTGAGTGACATATGATTCGAGGTCTCAAAATGGTACAGTCGCACTATGTTGTTTCGGGTAGTGGCAGAATTTCGATTAACTGCTTAGTTGCAGTCACCTTGGTACGGTTCTAAACAGTTGTTCTTATTCTACCTGGGAGTGTGCGACAAAATGTCAATAGTTGGTCAACAGATACTTGTACTTTTAGATCGATAGACGTCTGTGCCGCGATGACGTAATCAATCCAAGGACGCCATAAAAACGCACTTTGACATGAAATAGTAATAAAATTGATTTATAGCTACGTTTCTCCTGGGTTCTTTATTAAGAACCTCTGGCGGTGCAGGCAACTCCTCGTCCACATACAGGTTGACTCCCAATCCAATGAGGGGTGGTGATTCAGCTTGTCCGTCTTTCTCCGTAGTGTATGTGGACGGTGTCTTTCCTCCTCCACGCCTTACAACGGCGACACACTGATAATCCTTGGATTCACTTCTACTTTAAATTAAAATCTGTAAAATAGTAAACGCATTATATCTAGAACAGCTGTGTAACCGCTTACTTCGCGATATTCTCACGTCTTCTCTGTATTTGATCCTTTGTGATGAAAATATTTCTGCTTCATTCAGCCGCATTATTTTTGGTTCGATGTTCCCGAATTGTACTTTCCAGGAACAAATCTTATCTGCGTCTCCAGTTTTCGACATTATTCTCTCAGCAAAATTTAGAATTGAATTATTCTTCAATTCTTTTAGATCGTCCCACATTAAGCGGAGGTCCAGTTTCTTACTCTGAGTAAATTTGTCTTTCCCGTCGCTCAATTTCAAAATTTGATTTTTCCTTTTGGACATTAAAATCAAACTTTCGTCTATTTCTAGGGTAAACCATAGATCAAACTCCTAGTAGGTACAGGAAAAATGCGAAATAGTTCAAAATCTGGTGCTGCGTCTTTCAATGGTATTTTCAAAGCCACCTGCAATCGCTCTTCTACCAAGCTAAAAGAAGATTCAAGCAAAAGCGAATACCAAGCAAAAGGATTAATCGGTTCTACGTTTTCTGCTAATTCGTAAATACCCTTTGAACGGACCAATTTATCAACCTGCTCAAGAAGTATCTTTAAATCTTTGGGGGGAACCAGTAGTTTGGGAATTTTCTTTGCTTCTAACACGGATATCGCCCTCTCCACTTCTAAGAAATAATCAGCCAGGACCTGCAAATGTGATCCCGTTTCAAACATTGCGGAAGACAAATAGGCTGTTTCTAGAGCCAAAGTTACATTAACTTGCCGTTCATCTAGTTGGATAAGGGTTCGTTCCACTTTCCCAATTCCCTCCAAAATCTCTGATAATGTCCAGTTCAGGCTTGACATACGATTTTCTAGATTCCACAGTGAACTTTGAGTGGTTGAATCGTGGAACAATTCAGCCATTCTGATTTTATCACGCGTGGTTTGAAGAACTGAATTATCGTCCAAAACCAATTCAAGTTTATGTTTTAATTGATTTGCTACGTTAAATACGGACTCTGAGCTTTCGGAGGTCAAACCTGAAAAGACGGTCGTTCGTTCCCTAACCATATGCAAAACTGAATTCTTATAGCGGTCCATAGCGTAAATTTTAGCCAAAATCGAATTTTCATAATTCTTTGCAATACTTTCAAAAAGTCTCGCGGAATAAACTGATTTACGCTTGAATAGTGGTTTTATTGCCGCCGAATATCTTTCCGCACGTTCACTCAACAGCTGATATGTCGACTGCAAGTGTCCTAACTCGACATCGAGGTATACTGTCCATTCCGAAATAGTCACTGTTACTCCCACGGTCTTATGAATTAAAGCGCCATCGACTAGCGAAAATGTCCTACCATTTTGAGTTGTGAGGTGATTTTCTGAGTCTTCAGCCAATGCTGCTACTGCAAGAACGAGTAGGAATCCACTGTTCATTTTTTTTGGTTTTGAGCAACGATACACCTACAGTAAAAATATTATGCGCATTCATATTTAAACTCTGGGCTTATCACTGTTTTAAATCTTATCCCAATCGACTAAATTTTCGGGTCTGAATTTAGGATACATAGTTCGCAGTCCGCTTAATTCTGAGGTCTTAAACATTCCTGCTGGACAGTAGACTGTTTTTATCCACGGTTCCACACTTTCTACTACCTCACTAACTTGTGAAGTAACTCTGAGAATCCACTTAATACCACTATTCTGGACAGTTCCCACTATTTCATTTCTTTTGCTATGCCCTGAAAAATAGGATGCAATCTGTTCCGCTGAAATTTTTACGCTATTTCCCACTAAAACTTTCAGTTCCCTAATCAGTTCCCTGTCAGGAGTGAAGGAAGGGCTACTTATCAGATTGATTATGAGCGTCAGTACGCACTCCTTAGCGAAATTCTCGGATACCCGTTCATCCTTTCCTCCTGCCAGAAAATCCCGGTATGACTTGAAATCACTTATGTACGTTACGATTTCTTTCATTTGTTCTGAAATAAGGGAACGCAAATAAGGCGCAATTATGCTAGCAACTTCCAAAGCAACACATAAACGGCAGTCTTACAAAGTATTTCTATGAATTACCATCCCCTTATTTTTATTTTTATTTTTATCCCTGCGCAGCAACTACTTCTTTAACTTATTATTAATTTACCCATCAAATAAAAGCAAAACAAAACTAAATTATACTCTACTTATTGGCTACGCACCTCCTCCACTCAGCAACGTTAATTTTTCTACTTTTTACCCCATTACTCTTTTAACGTCACTTACACTTCTATAAATTCACCCAATGATTTTATACCAAACCTCCCCTTTGATCTTAATCCCCCCCTTTTGCTTTTAAACTCCCAAATTTTTTTTTTATAATTTGAAAATCTTTATTATGCCAATAACTTTTTCTCCGCATCCCCAGCAGAGCTCCCACTTTTCCCCTTCCTCCCCCCAATTGTTTTCAATCGACGTATACGTCGTCGAACTGTGGCAGACCAAACAGTTCGCCCACATGTTTGCCACGTAAACTGCCCCATGGCAGTCGGGGCATGTGCCCTTTCCTGCAAAATTTGGCGTCATGACGCCTTTGCAGTGGGGACACATCCCCTTCTTGTAACTTGAATTCATAGTTTTCTCCATTCTGAAAGGAAATGACCCTTGGTAGCTAAGTGATCACATTAATAAGGAAAAAGATCATATTGACAATAATAAAGCAGCAGGGTTTAGCGCGGTACATTATCTCATGATACACTGATAACAAGCAGCAAAATGGCGTGTCGAATAACAATAAATCAAAGCTGACTGCGGTGCATAAAACAAGCGGAACACAAATTTCTTATCCAAGATTTGGTAGGATTTCACTGTGTATGGATTCTATCGCTCCCCGAAATGGATGGCCCGAAAACACTATTTCCATAAGGCTTTTACACTGTGGACATCGAAGGCTGTATAGCTCATCTGTCTCTAATACCCGGCGCCGGTAGTGTTCCTCATAATTAGAGATACATGGGCCACAAAACCAATGTCCACACTCTTTCCCTATTGCTGGGTCTTCAACCACTTCTAAACAAATGCTACACTGCAGTGTTTCTGATAATTTTTGTCGTGCCTCTGCACGATCCCTTCTAAGTAGTTCGACTTCCAATTTTCGCTGATTGTTAATCTCTCTAGCGAATTTTAACATGCTCATCTGTCCAATGAGCATTTCCTGCGTGTCCAAAAGTACATCTTGCACGTCTGCCAGATGACCTTTGATTATCCCTATTTCTCTGTCCTTACTTTCTATCTTTTTCAACAGAGACTTATTATGAATTTCCACTTTTTCTTTCTCGTCCTTCAATTCAGTCTGTTTGTTCGTGGCTATTGCCAATAGGAGTCTATTGTGTGCATTATCTAGCCTTTCCATTTTAAGTGCGATTTCGGCCTCCTTCTTCTCCATTTCGGTAGAATCCAATTTTTGTTTAAGCATTTCCAAACTTTCGTCCATTCTGTAATAAAACGGATACTGAATACTACTTTTTTTGTAATAAAAAAAAAAAACTATTTCTGGTAAAATGGAAAATATGGATTATTTTCTATATGTTTCAGGTAAGTATGGAATTCCGGGTTTATCATACCCGAACCTATCCGGGGGACGACTTTCTCTTGACGTTTGTCTGGAGCCCCTGGTGGCCAGATCAAACCTAACACCTTGGAGTGCGGCCCTGCGCGCATTTTGAGTACGGAGCCTTAAAGCTTCTGACCTAGCCGTAGGATGGCTCAGAGCTCTGTCACGAATCAAAGTTGGTGGTGGACTACTAAGGTCAATAGGGCACTCCGACACTGGATGGTCGGATTCCAGTTCTCCGAACGGTCCCCTCAATTCAGGCATACTCCCAGAACAATTACCCTCATTATTGACCCTAACGCCGGGTTCTAACTCGAGTCCGGACTGACCCGAGTCTTTACCAGAACCTTCGTCCTGAGGGCTTGTCCCTCCGGCTTCTTGTAATCGTGGCACTTTACTATTACGAGACTGAGGTGTCTCGATCACCGTCTGATTAGGTGATTCTTCTTCCGGTCGGACAGGGGAAAATTTAGGGGACCCGTCAACCCGTGAACTGGACTGGGGAAAGTTAATAACCCCGGATGGACCCTCAATATTAACAGGATCACTACGCTGATCCGGAACAACTGGGCTCTCGAACTGGAGGCGATAGTTAGGTGGATCTAGTGACGGTAACCAAGCACCCTCCAGATTTTCGTAGTAATCACGAGATGGCGTGATACCTGGCCTTGACATTGGTTCCTCGCCAAAAGTTGGCGTGGAGCATCTAATTCTCGCCGGTGTGAAAAGCTCTCTTTTCACTAGTGCGTCATCTAGTGACTCACTCTCGAAGCTTGAAGAACTTCCTAAACCTTGACGCCGAAGAGGCGTTTCTGTGTAGGGGTCATCCCAAGCCATATCTTCAGAACCCACCGAATAACGTCGTTTACAGTCCCCATGTTCATTTGGTTGATCGGTGTGATACGGTTGTAATGTTAAAGGGCGGGTCAATAGAGGAATTTTACGAAATTTTTGGAAATCATCACCCGGTTCAGAACCCAAGACCGGCGATTCCGGTCTAGAAGTAAAATTACCCGTGCCGATATCATACATTTCCTCAGTAAGCAGGTTTGGTGGATCGCAACCTGAAATAGCTTTCTGAGCCGAAGGTGTGTTGTCCCACCAAGTAACTGTTTTCCCGGTGCGCGAGCTTTCAGGTTTACCCCCGGCTGGTTCTTTTGCGAGAGTGGGTAACGGAAGAATAGTGGGCGGGGATAACGGATCAGTAGTGGGCGGGGATAACGGGAGATTTATGGGTGTGGGTAGCGGAATTTCGTCAAAATCAGGGGGTATGATCAGTTCATCCTGGACGACGTCTTTTTTCCACAGACTCCTGGGGACGTACGTCTTCAAACGATTATAATGGACAACTTCCACCCGTCCGTCTGATAGTCGTGTGATTTCAAAATTTAACCCATTCTCTAAAACTGCCGATACCCGGTACGGTCCCGCCCATCGTATTTTGTCTAATTTTCGTAGCCGCGCGTCGGGTGGAGTATGCAACAGGACGAGAACGCCCACCTTTATAGGTTTCTGATTCTCATTTCTGTTGTAATAAAACCGTTGCCTCTCCCGAGCAATGTCAGAGTTTTCTCTGATCATTTGGTACGCAGTTCTTTGTCGGGTAATCATCTCTGATTTGTAATCGGTGTCCAGATTATAATAAACTCTACTGTTTATGACAGTGTCCGTCGGGAAACGGACGTCGCGAAGGAACATAGCATAGAACGGATTATCTGAGATGGATTCATGAAAAGCCGTATTCATAGCAAACTGGACATAACGAAGTTGATCCTCCCAATCAGAGTGTCCCCTATCTTTGACATAAAGGCTTAAAATGTTTGCAATATCCCTATTCCGTCTTTCTACCGCCCCGTTACACATTGGATGGTAAGCAGATGTACGAAGCTGCTTAATGTCTAGAAGTTCAAGGATGCCTTTGAATACCGCATTTATGAATTCTGAACCCTGGTCGCTAATTAAACGTTCACACGCTCCGTAAACCAGAATGAAATTCTCGACGAACGCTCTGGCAACAGCTTTTGCTGTTTTATCCGCTATGGCCGTAAGAACAATGTATTTCGTGAAGTGATCAGTGATAACGACTATATACTTTGATCCTTGCCTGGACACAGGTAAGGGACCTAGTAAATCAATGCCTACCATATCGAGTGGTCTCGATGATTCGGGAATGGTGCCCAAAGGTGCCCTAGGTAAATGGTTAAGACCTTTTCGTTGACAGCAGTCAAGGCAACACTGAACGTATTGTTTGACAACGTTGTACATGTTTCTGAAGTAAAAACGGTTGCGCACGCGTTCATATGTCTTGAGGAACCCAAAATGACCCGATATTTTAGAATCATGGCAATCAAATAGCACTTCCGGAATAAGCGAGCGGGGTAAAACCGGTACTACCCGCAGATCCGATCTACGGCAGTTTTGATACGGGGTGTAAACGTAACAAAGTAAGCCATCATCTAGTACAAAATTTTCGATTTCGCGCAAAACTTGATTTTCGATTTGAGAGGGCAACTCACTACCATGCTGAAGGTAGTTACGTACCGCAGACGAAAACCCGTCTTTCCCTTGTAAATTACGCATTTCCTGTGAAGAGAACTGGCTGTCCGCCCCTGGTACCACGGCCATTATATCGAGATTTGAATCAGCCGTCGGAAGGCGACTGAGTGCGTCTGCGACAACGTTTTGGGCCCCCGGAATGTGTGTAATCTCAAAATCGTACCCCTGCAGTTCCATCTGCATTCTAGCCCACTTCCCGGTGAGATCCTTCCCTGTGCTCTTCATCAACCACTGAAGAGGCTTATGATCTGAGGCGACAATGAATTTTCTACCAAGCAAGTAAGGGCGAAACGACCTAATGCAGTGCGTAATGGCTAAGGCCTCCTTCTGAACCGCGGCGTGTTTTACCTCTGCGTCATTGAACGTACGTGATGTATACTGCAAGACCTTTTGTACCCCATTTTGAATTTGTGTCAAAAATCCCCCACACGCCTTGTTGCTGGCATCGCAATAAATTTTCATCGGATTTGCTGTTCGACTAAGATCTGGAAGACCAAGGATAGGTTCTTCCAATAATTTAGACCGAAGCTGTTCAAAAGCCTTCTTTTCTTCATCACCGAAAACAAAAGATACCTCCTTTTTCGTGAGTTTAATAAGAGGCGACGCTATGGCCGAAAATTGGGGAACAAATTTCCGGAAATATGAGAATAGACCTATGCAGGATCGCAATTCACTGACGTCTTTCGGATACGCGAGGTCACGTACGGCACTTAACTTATTAGGATCGGGACGAATTCCATTTTTATCGACACGGTGACCCAAGAAAATAACTTCTTCCTTGAAAAAATCACATTTCCGCGCTTTCAACTTCAAACCAGCTTTGCGAAAAGCTGCAAAAACTTTAGTCAACAAAATCATGTGTGAATCGTCGTCATCGGAGGCGTTTATCACGTCATCGAGATAAACGGCGACCCCTTCATCAAACAGATGTTTTAAAATTCGATGCATAATTCTACTATAAGCGGCGGGTGCGTTTTTTAGACCAAACGCGAGTTTCGCATATACGAATTGCTCGTAGCCGGGAGCTGAAAATCCTGTATATTTTCGACTTTCCGGGTCAACTGTCATCTGCCAATAGCCACTTAAACAATCGAGAACAGAAAAAATCTTTTTACCATGCAGTTTGTCTAAAATGGCATTAATATAGGGGAGAGGAAACTCGTCACTAACTGTCACGTCATTCAGTCGGCGAAAATCTGTAACGGCACGATAAGATTCATCCTTTTTCTTTACTAACAGCAGAGGGGCCAGCCACGGTGAAGATGTTGGCTCTATGACCTTACAGGCCAACATACGGTCTATTTCTGCCTTTGCAACTGGTTCTAGGTGGACTGGGATGCGATATGGACGGACTTTCTGAGGGGAAGCATTACCAACGTCAATTACAAAAGGCTCAATATTACAAGTGCCCAAATCAAAATCGTCTTTCGCAAACACGTCATGATTATCAATAAGAAGTTTCTCAACATTTTGTTTTCGGATTGGGTTCTTTGCAAGATGATCTAATTTGAACATTTTAAGAAACCCATCCACTTCATTGTTTGGCAGTAAACCAGAACCCGAAATGACCTCTGTGGGTTTCAATGTTTCAGAAATACTCATGCAAACGTTTTCTTCCGGAACCCAAGCTTCGGCATTTGCCATGTAGAACCGGGGAATTTTCAAAGTTTTATCCGAATAGTTCTCTATGAACACCTGAAACATGCCATCCTGAGTAGTTACAAGCTGTTCCGGTAGGACTAAGTCTGGGAATCTTTCGCTCATTTCCTTTGTAGGTGAAACCAAAAATAAACCGTCCGTATCTATTGGCCCCCTACTAGTAGATAACAC
Organism: Branchinecta sandiegonensis; assembly: GCA_030848855.1. NCBI lineage: Eukaryota > Metazoa > Arthropoda > Branchiopoda > Anostraca > Branchinectidae > Branchinecta > Branchinecta sandiegonensis. Next base: position 917,720 of record JAUPMV010000017.1, on the reverse strand, counting down.
GCACCGCTTACTGGTCTTGGCATTAACACTAGCCCTAGACACAAGTTGAAGCCTATATATGCGTTTCGGCGATTTCGCCGATTCGACCTCCGGTTTTCCTAACCCAATTTCTGATTTTAAACCATCACTTTCATTGATAGGAGGTGGACAAGGGTAGCTGGGATGGGGTAAATTAACTACAGGACTAACGGAGGAACAAGGAATCGACTGTGGACCACAGGACTGGCTTCGAGCAAAACAACAATTTGGTTTCATTTGTTCTTTAAGGTTGACCAGATTTGCCGACGGGTCAGAAAATTCACAAACAGACCGCAGACTTTCCCCGTTAGAGCCTCTACGGATTAATTTGTCATTCTTAGCATCAATTAATAGGTCATTTTTCTTCAAGAATCCATAACCTAATATCATCGGCATTTTCAATTTGTCACTTATCAAAAACGTCTCAAAGTATTCATGTTCGTCAATATTAACATTCTCTGAAATACTCCCGATAATTTCCATGGAATGACCGGTAGCACTGCTAACATCATTATAGTTTTTAACTATCTTTGACCTAACTAAATCGGGTAACTGCAAAAACATATCGTAACTTAAAAGCGATATCGAGGCGCCACTATCGGCAAGCGCGCGTACAGAGACACCACACACAGAAGCATTAACATACGGCAAAACTTTACAATTTACTCCACTGCAATTAGCAAAATACGACGCTATAAAATTTTCTCCCATAATTTTAGTCGAACGATAAGGGACGGGATGCGCATCAGAATTTACCGAAACGTGACGAAGTGCGCGTCCCCTTACAAGTTTAAACGACTGAAGTTTTCAGCTAGATGGCATTCCCTTGAGAAATGTCCCGGTTTCCCACATTTAAAACATTCCTTGGGACGAGGACCGGCAGATTGGCTGCAACATTGTCTTGCCAAATGCCCTACTCTTTGACAACTATAGCAACGCAGGGTACGGGGTGCGCGACATTCCCGAGCAAAATGACCGGTTTTGTTGCAGTTGAAACAATTCTTATTCGAACCGCCAGGTTTCCGGGACTCGGACCTCCCATAGGAACCTTCCCGAACCCCTCTCATCTCACGAGATCTACCCCTGAAGCTGCTTATGTCATTTGACAGTCGGTTACTTTGTGACGGTTCCCGACGGCGAAACGTTGGGCGACTTGAACGCCGGAAAATAGTGCCGTCGGTACGCTTATCTGGTATGTTTTCTGAGACCCTGCCATCTCGTGTGGCTCCATTTGCTAGTATACTAGGCCTAGTTTCGACTGAAGCGGAAGCAATATTAGAAAGCACATGAGGCGACTTGGCTTTAGCAAATTCACGTGCACGAAAATCGTTTATCAAAAACTGTGTGGCTTCCTCAAAATCTTTGGGACACTTCGCGACCACCCGCATTCCTAGTTGAGGGGAAAGGCTGTCTAGGAGGAGGTTTTTCAAAAGATTTGAATAGCCATCAAAGCTTCCTTCGGTTGCCGACGGAACTTGATCCAAACCCATAAGTTTCAAAGTTTTTAATTTCAATTTTTCGAAAAACGGAAACGGATCTTCGCCATCCTCCAGACGAAGAGTTTCGTGGACCAACCGTGCCCTAAGGGACGTGTGTTCAAACTGCCTGGCAAGGGCTTTCTTCAAATCATCGAATGACTCAAATTTCGCGTGACTGGTTAGGAAATTAGCCGCCTGACCTGTCGTTTTCATGAATGCCAACCGGATAAGTTCATCGCTCTGAATAGACTTATCCCAGAATTTTAAATTTTCGAGCGTCTCAATAAATATCAAAACGTCTTCGCTCCCAGAGAAAGTGGAGACTTGAGATGCGATTTTGCAAAGTGTGCCAAGGGACATATTTGATGTGTCATCTTCAGACATTCTAACCCGGTCTAAAGGAAAATACACTCAAAACACTATATCTAGCCTATGATTCCCTTCCAAACGAAAGACAAACGCGCCACCAGTGAACCGATGAGGTTATTACTCGTGTTATTACTCTTTACTTCCGAGTTCCCGCGATGGACCTTTCGTTGCTGGTTCAATGTCGATACTCTGACCGAGAGCTAACCCCGACTTGCGAACATAACGGTAGCGTGCGAACGGGGGAATCGTTCAACTCTTCAAAGGCGTATTTGGGATCGTAGTCTTTCGTTCGGTGGTTCGAGCTGACTTACTGTATTATAAATTGCTGGTCACAAAATAGTCCAATGCACAACAGCTTTTTCTCGGCTTGTTTCTAATTCGTATCTCCTTCGCCTCTCGTACGTATCTGTTTCTAAAACCGCTCTCCAGTTCCTGCTTCCACCACCACCACTTCCGTTAGCTTGCACAATCGCGGTTCTTCCAAAACCCACAGAAACCACGATGCTTTACCAAAATCTATGTTTTTAGCAGGATATTCAAAACCACCATTTCCAGGAAGTTCCACCCAAAATCTACGTTTCCAAGGGGAAATGGAATATTCTTTTACGTCTTTTATATTTTCTGAACTACGAATAAAACGCTTCCGATAATTAATTATTAATGACCAACCCAATGTAACACAATACACCCAATCTAAAAATCCGTCGATTCACCCAACCGTCGATTCACCCAAACGTCGATTCGCCCAACGTCGATTCGTCCAACCGCTGATTCGCCCAACCGCTGATTCGCCCACCCGCTGATTCACCCACCCGTCGATTCGCCCACCCGTCGATTCGCCCAATGTCGATTCACCCAACGTCCTGTTGCTTGAGCGTCGATTCGCCCAATTCTATGATCCGTCGATTCGCCCACCCGTCATAAGACCCAAAATATCCGTCACAACCCCCACTTTTTCCGACGGTTCGACTACCCGTCACAAGACCCAAGAAATCCGTCGATTCGCCCAAAAAATCCGTCACAACCCCCACTTTTCCCGGAAGTTCGTCTACCCGTCACAAGACCCAAAATATCCGTCGATTCGCCCAATTTTCAAAACCGACCTTTGATCCAGCGCGGCTCCTTTCATTGAACGCGATGGAACAAAAGCGACTGAGTCACAGGGGAATAATTAAGAAGGATACAATACCGTCCGATGTAAATAAGGGTGAAAACTAGTCAATACAGCTTGAGCCAGAATGATGAGAAGCATGATATAAGACCTCGGTGCTGATAATGAAAGAGGAAATGGAGGATGAAAGCAAGAGTAAAATATCAATGAGCTACCATGTTTTTAAGTACAACATGTACCGAAAGCGGTAGGCTACATGTTGTGATTATTTGTTCGGTTAAAGGAAATTATAACGGCACACGATCATTCGATTCTCAATAGATTAAAATTTGACTGGTACTCCTTTAGTCGGCAGACTCGACCCAAAGTCGGCTAGAAGTTGGGCGGCAGGAATACCAAAGGTTCCGACGGAAACCCAGAGGAGAATATTTATGAAACTATTACAGCTGGAATACTGAAGCTCCAAGGGATATTCTGATCCATTTTATGCTTCCTTATATATGACCCTTGTCGGATGAATCGGAAATTGTACTAATTAGTCGGTAGCTTTACAAGCTTCTGCAGAACAGCTGGACGACGACAATTATAAGTCAACTTTTTCCCTTAAGTTATTACCGGATTTCTTTTGTTGTTCCGGGCTGAACCTGATTTTAGCTGAATCGGTCCAGCAGGAAAAATGGGCTGACGCTCATAATGACCATGATCACAACGCCCACGACTCAAAATGCCCACTATTCAAAATGTCCACGATTCAAAATGCCTACGACCCAGCCCACGGTTCAGAATGCCCACGATCGTACAGTTTGAGGTGTTCAGGCCGTAGTAAATTGGACGTAGTGATGAATGTGAAACGAAAGGCGCGGACCGAGTATCAGGATGGCGATAATCGTGCATTGAAACTGTTCAGTTACAATGTAATTTCGAAATCTGAAAATAGAAATGAAACACCAACAGTGAGCTCAAAACTGTTATTTTTGACGATTCTTACCTTCTGGGTGCAAGGTTTAGATCGCCATTTCTTCGTACTTTCGCGCAAATCATTCTAGTTTGATGAATTATAAAATAATCCTTTCATAATTTTCCGTAGTAATCCTGTCCCTTTTAATCTCGCTGTCCGTTGTCCCAGATCATTTTGACCTCCCCTACCGACAGTTAGTCGTCGGCACTTTGAACCAGGACGATTTTAGCCTTCCCTGAGAGCATTTTCAACTGTCGGAATGACATTTTTGACAATTTTGATTTCACCCTGAATTACGGCATTTTGAGTCGTGGGCATTGTGAGGTGGGCAAAAAGATCGTGCTGATTTTGGGAACCACCCGAAAAACGTCTATAATATCCCCATTTTTGTTTGTTTAGGGTTTTCATGCCCCTATCTCGGCACTCTGATCGGTTCTGGTCAAACTTTTACAAGACATTACTTACCGTTTTTCAACGGCACGAAAATATGTGTGTTAATTCTCCAGCCTGAAACTTGGCCTTAGAACAAAGCTTTTATCAAGTAAGGGAAAACTGGAATATCCAGTATCCAGTTTCACAGAAGTGCGAAAAGTACCACTAGTAGATCGCCAGATTGCGTGTGGAATTGATGAAAAACTCATTTGCGGGAGGTTTTAAAGTGGGGAAGACATTTCCGGAAAATGCTTGGCTCTAATGAGACTTGTCGTAAGAGCTGATGAGCTAATTGGCCCGTTTCTAGGTCCGAACCGTAACTGCCTGTGGTTAGGATGTTGAAAGGGCATGTTGTGGCCATACCCCCTCCTCCCCCCTCCAGCTTCCCCTCATGTAAGGCGGATGGTCTTACTAGCATCAAAAATTACATATCTGTGACGTAATTTAGTTCAATAACAAATAACACTTCGCTACACTCGTGATATTTTCTGTTATGATTTCGCAATTGTTGGGTACATACCGAATATTATAACTCTTGGGAATCACGAGAATGTATTGTTTGGTAATTTTTTTTGCACTTGGCTGTGATTATGTGCACTTTAAGGGCGCTAGAAATTCTTCTGTAATCAAAACCCTTGACAAAAAAATTATCATGGTCCCTTTAGGATCATGAATATATATGGTTGGTCAAAAGTATTTTTTTTTACTTTTCGGTTAAGATGCGCACTTTAAGGGTGCAGAAATTCATTTCTAAGCAGAACCATTTTGGCAAAAATGATCATGTGCTCATGGGGATCATGAAAATGTAGGTTTTGCTGAAAAGTATTTTGTGTACTTTGCGGTTAAGATGAGTACTTTAAGGGATGGTCGGACCTGGGAAGTGACAATTTCTAAGCCAATCTTGTCAAGTCTCTAATGTTCTAGCCATGTTTTGTCGTCCTAGCACATCTGGAAGTAGCCTACATTAAATTGCGGCCACCGGAATTCTGGATCCCCCTTCAACTCCCCCAGAGTGACCGAATCCGGTCCGGTTCTGTCACTGATGTATCTAGGCCTTACGCTTGTTCTTCCCACCAAGTGTTATCCCAATCGCTATATTCGAAGCGTGTCACAAAATTTCCGGTCCCCCCCCCCCCCCCCGGCTCCCCCACATTGATCGGATCCTGTCCGAACTTGAAATGGGACATCTGAGACATGAGTTCTTTCCGAATATCAAGCTTCACTGAGATCCGATCACCCGTTCAAAAGTTAGGCATACCTGAAGATTCTGGATTCCCCCTCCCTCCACTCACCCCACGGTGGTCAAATCGGAAAAACGGCTGTTCTTACGAGGACCTGCCTTACCTACAATACTAACGCAACCTACTTCCATAATCACCCCATATATTTCTAAGCCCGAAGACCCCAACTTTGTACGGTACATTCTAGCCCCTCTAATAAAACCATGCTGATTTTCTCACTTGCTGTGTCTTGCTGCCTTCAATGTGGATCACGCTGTCGACGGTTGTCTGCGACAAGATTTTCCATCAGGAAAACCGGTTATGCAAATTTTTTCCCTGTCTTCGCTACAAGTCAACGGGTCTCGGAAAAGGTTTAAAACAGCAAAAGCCGTGGGTTATTTGTTGGAAGCACAGCCTAGTTTTAAAGTATTAAAATATTTTAAAATACTTTAAGTTGAAGAGTAAATAGTGCGAGGGGTCCTTTAAGTTAAAATTGTGGAGTCGCTAAATGCTTGCCAAGTTTCATCGTCCCAGCACATGTGTAAGCATCTTCAGTCGGGATCACGGTAATTCTGGAACCCTCCCTCCAACTCCCCCCACAGTGCTCGGATCCAGTCCGGTCTTTTAACTATGTCTCTACGGCTTGTGCATGTTCTTCCCACCAAGTTTCATCCCGATCCGTCCACTCTGAAGATGTCACGCGATTTCCGGTCCCCCCTCCAGCTCCCCCCAAAGTCATCCGATCTATCACAGACTTGAACTGTGATGTCTGAGACACGAGGTCTCTCCAAGTATAAAAGCTTCATTAAGATCCGATTCCCCGTTCAAAATTTGTAAATACGTCAATATTCCGGATTTCCCCTCCCTCCACTCCCCCCACGGAGGTCGGATCTTCCGACCACCGGGTCGCATTTCCAGGTTAGTTTGGTCGGGTCTTTAATATGCCTGCCAAGTTGCATCGTCCTAGCACATGTGTAAGCACCTGAAGTCGGGATCACCGGAATTCCGGAACCCGCCCTCCAACTCCCCCCACAGTGCTCGGATCCGGTTCGATCTTGTCAACTATGTATCTAGGGCTTGTGCTTGTACTTACCACCAAGTTCATCCCGATCCGTCCACTATGAACATGTCACACGATTTCCGGTTCCACCCTCCAACTCCCCCCCTCCCAAAGTCACCGGATCCATTCCGGACTTGAAGGGAGACATCTGAGACAAGAGGTCTTTCCAAATATCAAGTTTCATTAAGATCCGACCACCTGTTCGAAAGTTATGCATGCTGCTAAATTCCGGATTTCGCGGTCTCCCCTCCCCCCCCCCCCCCATGGTCGGATCGGGCAGATGACTATTCTCAAGTTGGTTTGGTCGGGTCCCTGATATACCTGCCAAGTTTCATCGTCCTAGCACGTCTGGAAGTACCCTAACTTGAGGACAGTGGCATGACAGACAAGACCGAAAAGTGATCGGTATATGGCACTTGAGCGGAGCTGCAAGTGCCATAAAAACGGTAGGCTAGCTCTTTTTTCTGATGTTTTACTCTTGCATTCATCCTCTTTATGATGCTTCTGATCAATCTGCCCCAAGCTATATTTACTAGTTTTCACCCTTATTTACATGGGACGGTATCGTAACCTTCTTAATTACTCCCCTGCGACTCAGTCGCTTTCTGATACCGCGTTCAATCATAAAGGCCGCGCCAGGTCAGAGGTTGATTTTGAAAATTGGGCGAATCGACGGATATTTTGGGTCTTGTGACGGGTAGGCGAACTTTCGGAAAAAGTGGGGTTTGTGACGGATTTTTTGGGCGAATCGACGGATTTTTTGGGTCTTGTGACGGGTAGGTTAACTGTCGGAAAAAGTGGGGGTTGTGACGGATTTTTTGGGTCTTATGACGGGTGGGCGAATCGACGGGTGTGCGAATCGACGGATTTTAGAAGTGGGTGAATCGACGCTTCACGGAACCGAGGTTGGGCGAATCGACGGTATGCGAATCGACGGGTGGGTGAATCGACGGGTGGGTGAATCGACGGGTGGGTGAATCGACGGGTGGGTGAATCAGCGGGTGGGCAAATCAGCGGGTGGGCGAATCGACGGATATTTTGGGTCTTGTGACGGTTAGGTGAACTGTCGGAAAAAGTGGGGGATGTGACGTATTTTTTGGGTCTAATGACGGTTGGGCGAATCGACGGGTGGGCGAATAGACGGGTCCCCGTTGGCTGCTGATGTTGCATTGGTGGTCGATGGTGAGTGCTGGGGGACTATGAGGCTGAGGTAGTGGAGCGCCTGGTGGTGGTTTAATATCTGTATCAGCTCCAGCTCAGCCTCCTCCACTATGTCTTTTGTGAAATATTTTGAGGCAACATCTCTCATTACTACCGCCTTGACACCCTGAGGGATTTTAGCCTGGGACAGGAACGTTATAGTAAGGGTGTACATAACTAGGTTACTGATCATTTGGCATGTTGTAGGGTGTTGCTTTGACCATGTTGACGGTTGCTGTTCTGTTCTTGTGGATTGTGGCTGTGGGTCTCTAGGTGGTGGGGCTGGTCTCGTTGGGGCTTGGCGCAGGGGTGAGTATAGGTGGGTTGTTGGGAGCTGGGTTGGTTCGGCTATTTGTAGTGTGGTGGGTCTCCTTCTTGGAGTAGGAGGGTTGTCGCTGTTTTCAGTGCTAGTGCTTGGGGGGGCTGGGAACAAGGGGAGTCCGTTGCGGCGGTTTGGTGGGGCTAATTTTCTCTGTGGGGTGCTTGATATACTTGGTGACCAGAGGTCTCCTCCCAGGGGGGACAGCAGGATTTCTTCTTTGCGAGACTGGACAGGGCGGGGTTTCTCCTTGCTAAGCTGTGCTGCTATTGGGACAGGGATATTCAGTAGTTGTGCTGTACGCATGATTTCCAACCTTTCTCTGTACATAGGGCACTTTCGGCGATCATCAGATTTATGGTTCCCATTGCAGTTTCTACACTTTGAAACGTTGTTGCATGTTTCGCCGTCTTTGTGTTCTTCAGAGCATGTTTTGCATCTTTCCTTAGTCTGCTTGCAGTTTCTACTGGTGTGTCCAAAGATCAGGCACTTTGAACATTGCATAGGTTTGTCTCTGTATTCCTTATGTGCCTTTGACTGGCCAAAGAGAAATACTTTGTCCAGGTTTACGTCGATTGCCAGCTCAAACAAGACAGTTTTTCCTTTTTCTTCTTCCTTGGTCCCATGCTTTTTCATCCTTTTCACAGCAGAAACTGAAATGGATTCGCCTTTTGCATTCATCAGGCCTTCCTGTAATTCTTCATTTGTGAATTCTTCTGGAACGTTGTATATCACAATCTTCTTTTGTCGTTTGGGGGGTGTCCATATTTTGGCAGAAACCAACATTGTTCCAACAGTTTTCAAGGAGAGGGCTTTTGGGACATCAGCAGGGTTTTCTAGCCAGATGTCTAGCTCGCCATCTCTTGTGATGTTTGTGGTAAAGTTGCATTTCAGCTTCATGAAGAGGTTAAGTCTGATCTTGGCAATGTCTTTTACTGCAAACAAATTGTTCTTGTCTGGTGGTGACAAGCGGACCACAGATTGGGGCCTGTTTTGGGTCATGTCCGGCGCATCCGGTTGTGACTGGATGCGGGTCATGCCTGGGGCATATGGTGGGGAAACGGTTTGGTTTCTTTTCCTCTTTTTCTTTGAGACTGTTTGGAATCCACCTCCTTCTGCATGGTCGTTGGGTGAGATTCCCTTTACTGTCAGTAGGGTGCCATCCGGCGACTCTGACATTTGGTCTGATTCTTCTTGATTGGTTTCCTCAGCTTCTTGGTACCAGCTTGTAATGGGATCGGGATTGTAGTTTCCAAGGACTGTCTCAGATGAAGTGGTGGCTTCTGGTTGAGGGGGCATTTTGGTGCCCCCTTCGTCTGCTGACGGGTCTAGGGTTGTCATGTTAAGGAAGATTTCGACAAGAACATCTAATCTACCAAATACACTTTCTTATAGGGCAACAACTACTGATAAGATAGAATTTTTCAAAAAGGATAAATTCAGGTGTTTTCTTCTTTTTGAATTTTCGCGCGTTTTTCTACGCTTGAGTCTACTCTTCTGTCTTCTTCTTCTTGGTTGTCAACAAAGGCGTCATCCAGCCTCCATCTATGGTCATCTGGCGTCAAATTCAAGCAGGAAATTCTAATTTCTGTATGCAGATGGCGCTAAACAAAGCAGGTGCGTTGCATGTGTACAATACGATGGGCATGTGTAACAGTGTAATCCGTCTTCATTGGGTTAGCTTTCAAAAGGTTTCCGCAAGCTAGAAAGCAAAGCCGGATTTAAACTACAACAGCTTTCCCTAGAGCCCTAGTGAAAAACCCATGAAATCTTTTATGTCCTGGATAATTGTCCCTAGTCCCATGGTAGAGCGAAATACCTGGGAAACTGCCTTTGCAGATAAACGGTTGCGCGAAGCGGACTGTTTGGTAGAAGTATCCCCAAACAAGAGTCAGGTGTCTTATTGCGCTCAAAAGTTTTAGCCAAAATCAGGAAACGTCTGAAGCTTGTCTTGCATGTTTTGGCAAAGGCCCATCGTCAGTTCTTAGTAACTTGGTTACGGTTATCTACAGAGCTCAGATAAGTGGATATTTTTAAGTGGCCGCCAGGCCTGTGATTCCGATATCAACCGAGATGGTATTTTAACTGTTATAAATTTTTCGAAACAGAAGCATTAATATTTAACCACTAACCATGCACATCAGCAATCACAAGTCCAACAAGGAATACCGTGATAATCGTCACACAGAAATTAAGCGGTGGATATGACTTAGGACTTAGTATCAACATCACCACTCTGGAGTTTGATATGAAGTGATATCCACCGTTAACTTTCTGTGTGACGATTATCGTAATACAAATGACTGTGGGTTCCAGGATGGGACATCTATGACCCACGGTCAGTTATAGTACGATAATCGTCACACAGAAAGTTAGAGTAGATATGAGAGGATGATATAAGTCATATCAGCCTCCAGAGATGTGTTCTGTTTGAAAAAGTTGTAACAGTTAACACGCCTCCATCTCTGTTGATATGGGGATGACAACCTCGATGGTCATTAAAAATATCAACCTCGCTTTCGGCTCGGATAGGTTATTTTCAATGACCGTCTCGGTGTTATTTTCCGATACCAAGCTTGATATCTGAAGCTAATTTCGACCCCAGATCCTCCTTGTTCCACCAGAGGCATCCATGATTAGGGGCCCGTCTTCCCCCTGGTTGGCTGCTGCCAGGACATTCTCCCACTCAGTTGTCGACTTGCATGTATGTTTGCAAGGCTGTCAATTTAGGATGGTGCTTGGCAACCTGGATTCGTCCATGCGGAGGACGTGGCACAAGTACCGCCATCTTCTGGTTTCGATTTTTTCCATTTTCCAGTTCATTTTCCAGCTCGAGCCGCTTGAGCCTGAGGAGGACCCTTGCCAAGAAGGGCCGAAATATAGCTCTACTAAAATGTAGCTGACTTGTCCGTTTTGCACCATTAAACATAGTATTCAATTATTTTAAAATACTGGAAGTTGAAGAGTAAATAGTGCGAGGGGTCCTTTAATAATGAGTAAAATTTTTTTCTTAATTTCTCGTCATCAGCGCTTTCACGCACATAATTGGATAACCTGGTGTTACATACTTTGACACTGTTTATTAGTCAACACCGAAACCACTGCTGAACAGTAATTTTAGCTCGTTACAGTCTCCATGGCGAAAATACCGACATCAATATCTTTCTGGTCTCGGTGACGACTTTGTCGACGAGTTGTTCTCCATTTCTTCCTTGCGCAATTTCCAAAGGCGAGCTCGGTTCACACCAGGGCCTAAGAAAATAAAAAATCATACAAAAATCTTCCACTAAGACGGATTAAATACAAAAATCATACAAAAATCTTCCACTAAGACGGATCAAATACAAAATTCCTACAAAAATCTTCCACCAAGACGGATCAAATACAATAATTATACAAAAATCTTCCACTAAGACGGATTAATTACAAAAGTCATGCAAAAATCTTCCACTAAGACGGATTAAATACAAAAATCATCCAAAAATCTTCCACTATGACGGATCAAATACAAAAATCATACAAAATCTTCCACTAAGACGGATGAAATAAAAAACATACAAAAATCTTCCACAAAGACGGGTTAGATACAACAAAAATCTTCCACTAAGACGGATCAAATCAAAATCATACATAAATCTTCCACTAAGACGGATTAAATACATAAATCATACAAAAATCTTCCACTAAGACGGATTAAATACAAAAATCATACAAAAATCTTCCACTAATAATAATAATAATAATATAACTGCAGTAAAAAGGCTTTCGCCTCTGTTAATTTCTCGAGACACTGTGTACACTAAATTGAATTTCAGCCAGGTGACGATCCACGCCTGCTTTAAACTGGTTGATATTTTCGGCATTTACGACATTTTCGGGGAGATTATTCCAGTACTCCACTATCCGGTTTTTGAAGCTCCATTTTCCAATGTCTTTTCGGAATTTCTCACCACGAATTTTCAAGCTTGTGTGTTCGCACTCAGAAGCGTGTGGCACACAATCTGCCATGGAAACGGCATGGCACATAGGGTATTAAAAAATCGCAATAGTTGCGTTTTTGACCGAAGTTTGAAGTTACCTTCAACCTCGAAGGTCTTTGTTTAATTACCGTTTTTTGGTTGCCGGTTTGGTTTGACCGGCAACCAAAAAACGGTAATTAAACAAAGACCTTCGAGGTTGAAGGTAACTTCAAACTTCGGTCAAAAACGCAACTATTGCGATTTTTTAATTAAACTAAGACGGATCAAATACAAAATTCGTACAAAAATCTTCCACCAAGACGGATCAAATACAATAATTATACAAAAATCTTCCACTAAGACCGGTTAGATACAAAAATCATTCAAAAATCTTCCACTAAGACGAATCAAATCAAAAATCATACACAAATCTTCCACTAAGACGGATTTAATACAAAAATCATACAAAAAGCTTCCACTAAGACGGATTAAACCCATGTGCATAGACAGACCGATGAGATTTCGCATGCGAAATTCGCATCACTACGAGGAAGTCTCCATCTTATGCGTCAAACTTCATCGTAACTTCAAGCAGTGTCTGTACTAGGGTCGAAAGTCCGGTTCAGCTAATTTTTTTGCAGGGTGTGCTCCGAACCAGAGCAAAATAACAGTAGGGAGTAGCGCCAAGACTTTAAAAAAGTGACACACTATAACGGTGTATCGCATTGTTTAATAGTTTTAACTGGACCCCGCAAGTGAGAACCCCCTAGGCACCTTTTATTGTTCACAGTTTGTACTGCAACTACTTTTGTGCTTCACCGGAATTGTGGTTCTACACAATAGTAGTCAGCAGTTTTCGTGTCTCCCACAATTGTTCAACAATTGTGGTGCCGAACTACAATTCTAAGATTAAGATATAAGCCAGGGTGTTCGCGCTAGTTGGGCAGTCTAAGTCGTAGTCTAAGTGGCAGTCCAAGTATATATTGTGTTAGACCAAGTACGGTCGTTGGAATGGATTACCGGTCGTGAATTTCATAGAAGATCTATCATTGTAAAGTGTGGTGAGTGAATAAAACTATATAGATCTTATACTCTCTAGTACTGCGTTGTAGCCTCTAGACTAAGGAGAACCTGACTCGCCTCCTCGCTACCCACATAACTATATACCGAGGTACGGTATAACACGCTCGAATAGCAGCGACACTAGCAGCACTAGCGATAGGGAAAGTCCCTACTGGAACTCAATCCGTCGCACACCAGCGCTGGCTCCGACAACTTCATATTCTGGACACAGCAAACAAAAAGATACAGCCTCCCCTGTTTCCTCGATGTGTGCAGACCGCATCTTAAGGCGTATTCTCGCCGTTCCCCGAGGACTTCTCGGGGAATCGAAGGGAACGGCGAGAACGGAGGGAGTCACTCCACGCGGACTCCACGTACAGAAACAGCGAGAACATGGGGAATGATTCCAAAATGGATCTTTTTCGAAAAAAAATATGCAGTTGACGAAATTAGTCTGGATCCACTTTATTTTTGATTTGGTTTGTTTTGATTGTTTTTAATTAATTTTACATTGCACCAATACCAGCAAAAATTGATTCCCCTCCGAATCTGAAAGGGAGTCCTTTTTGATGATGGTGATGATAATCGGAGCATTCCAGTCCGCGGGGACTCGCGAGAATACGGGAGTGAGTCCCCGGGACAAATAAAAACGCGGGGACTCCTCAAGTAGAGTCCTCGGGGAACGGCAAGAACTTTTAGCTTTGTTTAGAAATGTCTCAACCCGCAAGGTTTTCTCGTTTAAAATGCCGAAAGCATAGTGGGCAGCATCACGAGTATCGCCCGTTTTCGAAACATGGAAAGCATAGGTCTTGGCGCTACTCCCTAGTCTTATTTTCCGAACGTACCATAGTCGTTCCAATTTGTATCTCCCTTGGCACATTTTGACCGAGATGATATCTTTCAGTAACTACCACGCTCAGGCTTGGTATTGCAGCGTGCGGAATTCGCTGTCGCATCCGGTTGCCGGTCTATATTTTCAGTCCGACTTCGGTTAAATCAATTCATCCCAAATCTTTTATCTTCAGCAGAAATAACAAAAGAACAATCATAGGTTGTTATTTATCATTAAACTTGACGTTCCTAAATTAACTGACCGCAGAAATACTCTTTCAAAAAAATTTGGAGCAAAGATAATATGTTGTCCACAGATGTCCATCTATTCCCTCCTCCCCTCCCGTCATCCGTGCGTCGGTCCCAGAGGAGTGCTGTCAATCAGTTTTCTCCATATCCTGCTGATTCTTCTGTCCACTTTTTACGTAGTTTCATCCCATCATCTATTTCTGGTCATACCTTGTAAGTGTATTACTTAATTTGTTTCGTGTCCGTGTATTTCGTACATATTTTGTTCCTCTTCTAGCTTCAAAGGACACCTGAATAAAGAGTACCAAGTATCATCCCTATCTGTATGACTTTCGTTAACATTGCCTGCAGAAAAACCAATCCGAATTACGAAATAGTGTTTCCAAGCTATGATTTTTGCTCATTTTGAATCTGTCCTTTTTCAGTACCGAACAATTTTAGAAATGAACAAATGTCTCCAATCAACCCTTCTTCTGGAATATTTTTAACCAGTTAAGCCCAAACGTATATCTAAAAGAAATTTCAATACGATCAGGCCAGCACTGTACCAGATTTGAATGAATTGCGCTTTTTGTGTTGGAGTCTGCATGTGCAAACCTCCAGAAACGAACATCCCTATTTTGAAAACGTCACGCTCAGGAGAAGAATACTCTCCGTGGACATGTCTGTAAATGCATTCTCCATGGTGTGTTCAAGTATGGTTTCACTGAGCAGGTGTCCTTTAAGCTATTTGGATATTAAACTTGATTGATTGATTGATTGTGCGAATACGGGTTTTCGAGACTCGTCAATGAGTTGGTCCAATTAGGTAAGCCTTAGAAAACCATTCTTATCGCCTGTGGATTCACTACTACTATCTGCGATGGATTACTGGTCCAAGGTCAGTGTAATCTTGGCCCATTGCCTCAATACACATTGAAGATGTGCGGTCGATTCAAAGTGCCTGAGCATGTCAGCACTTGCAAGACTGACAGACTGGTTGCAAAGGATCGCCGTGTAGCACTTCGGTTTTTCATCAAACTACCATTATGAAAATTCCGCTGAGTTTAGCGTCTTACTACGCGTGTTCCAACCTCCTCCCGCAGTTACTAAAACGTAAATACAGGTTGCAACGACAATAGGCGTATTCTCGCCGCTCCCCGAGGAGACCACTTGAGGAGTCCCCGCGTTTTTGTTTGTCCCGGGGACTCACCCCCGTATTCTCGCGAGTCTTCGCGGACGGGGAATGCTCCGATTATCATCACCATCATAAAAAAGGATTCCCTTTCAGGTTCGGAGGGGAATCAATTTTTGCTGGTGTTGGTGCAATGTGAATAAACAAAACCAAAAATAAAGTGGATCCAGACTAATTTCTTCAACTGAATATTGTTTTTTTGAACAAAATCCATTTTGGAAGCATTCCCCGTGGTCTCGCTGTTCCTGTACGCTGAGTCCGCGTGGAGTGACTCACTCTATTCTCGCCGTTCCCTTCGATTCCCCGAGGAGTCCTTTTTGGAGGAGTCCTCGGGGAACGGCGAGAATACGCCTAATGGGTAGCTTTCAGTAACTACTAATGGAACACACCATCCGCTAGCGTATACCAAATTTAAAGTCTGACGAACAATACTTACCAATATAAGATAGGAGAACTGGTAAGAAGATGAGACCGTGAGCAGCACCGATGAGGACGATCAGTAGATACATTCTGAAGTAGAAGACTTGGAAGAGCTGAGATGTTGCAAAAGCAAGAACGACAATCCCACAGAATTTGGTCAGAGTGATTCCGGACAGAACCTAAAAACGGTAAGTGTCAGTAATCTAAATACTCTTAAACACCCCATCCTCCGTAAAATCCTCTCCCCTGATTTTGAAACCGAACGGCCAAGACCTCCAAGACTAGTTGCGAACCCAATTCCAAAACTGCGACCTGTCCAATGCACCCACGTAAGATAAAGTAACAGCTTTGTTCCGGCATTTATTAAACTGTTTAACGCTTCATCCACAATTAAAGAGCTCACATGATTTTATTTTGGTTTTTAAGCACATGTGTGACCGTTTAGTATAGTGTATTTTTTTTCTGTTGTTTCAATGCAAATCGAAATAAAAGTTCCCATTTAAAATGGGAACTCAAACGAAGGAAATGGTAAAGCGTGGGCACACCGGCCTTCATATGCTGAAATCACTTGCTAAAAATAGGTTCCCTGAACAAGATTTGCTCCGTTTTTATGTTTCTTTTATACGTTCGGGGCTAGCTTGACACTTAGGCCTTACTGAAGACCAGGCTTATCGGATCGAAAAAATACAGAAACGTGCCCTACTAATTATGTCACGATCCCCTAAAATGTCTTACAATGAGCTCCTTCCGAATTTTAAACTTGAGTCCCGTAGGTTGAAACTGTGCATGGCTTCAAGAAAATGCTTGAGCACCCTATTCATAAGTATATACTTTCAACACCGTTCAATACTGCACGCGAACGACCTGCAAGAGCGGCCTCAGTGGTGATCCCTCCAACACGTAAAATGTGACCATGTAGGCCTACGGTATGAAAAGACGTTTGTACCGTCTTTCGTTAAAACTTTTAATCTCATTTAGTGTTTACTTTTATATATGTCGTTGACATATCTATAATGAGTGTCTGCATGTATATATGACGATTTCGACAAATTTGAATTTCACCACGATAGTTCGGAAAGAATAAAAGCGATATCTATCTATCTATCTAGAGTCGACTCGGCAGTTACGCTTGCTTTTTTTTTAGCAGACGAACCTCTGCTAACACTGAACGATCGCCGATGGAAAAACTAAAACCCAAACCAGGCATTTTTTACTATGAATACTTATTATAACCACTCACGCTTTTGTCACTTATATTGATGTGTATTTATATGTTGACTTTGAAATCAGTTAGTAGGCACACGCCGTGAGTAAGCCCATGACAACTACGGAACAGTGTTTGGAAGTTAACTTCGGGCGATCGCTATTTACACTGTATGGCTCGAGGAAGACCCCTGACTGGCCTTTTACCTTTGGGGGGGGGGGGGGGACGTCCTATTTGTGCCGACGGACTCAAAAATGTGCCGACAAAACACTTACATTTCCCGACAGCACAGAATCGAACCGGAGTCAAACTAACTGTAATGCATCAGTTGAGATCATTCCTTTGATGTAATTTCGTATATTAAAGTTCACATATTTGGTTTTCATTTTAACGTTCGCTAAAAAGCGAAGCTTCCAACGACTGTACCAAGAACAAGTTAAACTATGCGGCCGCAGGCGAAGTTTTTTAATCTGCTTAATTCCGGAAAAATTTAGCTATGAAAAATGTTCGCAGGATTTCAATTCTTGCGTATAAAAAGAACCCGATGTGCCGACGAGACGACCGACGCCAGATAAAAGCATTCAAAATTTCAGAAGCGCCGGCAAACAATTGAACTTTCGCCGAGCTTCGCCCGACGAAAGTACTTTCTCAAGATCTTGGGGGGGGGGGGGGAGTCCCCCACTCCCATAGTGACGTTGCCACGGTAATCTGTTGCCACGGTAACTGGATCTGCAATTAGTCGTTTTTGCAGTTACCGTGGTATCTGATATGCAGTTGGTTCTGCAAAACGACAACTGCCGAAATTGCGCTTTTCAAAGTCATCCCAAAAGAAAAACTGATATTCAGACACTTCACTAATTGCCAAACTTCTTTCCCACCAATTTGACGAAAGCTGATGGACTTGTTACAACGGTCAGACCGTGGTATCTGAATATCAGCTACCACAATAACTGGCCAGATACCAGGATAACTGCAAAAACGCCTTTTGACCGTGGTACCAGATACCACAATGACCGTGACCTGTGGCCGTGACCTTTAGACCGTGGTATCAGATACCATGGTATCTGCACAAACGCAACTGATGTCTTTTGAGAATCGCCAGCCGCTCAGCTTGAAGCAGTGTCCGCTCAGACTTGGCTCCATGGCAGACGAGCGAACTTCAAGAACTTTACTCCTCCTCAAGGAGGAGCCAACTCTTACCCATCCGCCAATCCTGGGGACCGAGGGGCGGAGCGGAGTTCTTGAAGTTGACAATCGTGTCAGCAGGCACATTATCTTGGTTACCGTGATGAATCTTGCAGCGTTCTATCAATTCACCGAGTAGAAATCGAAATGCTTATGCATGGTATCTGCACAAATGCAACTGATGTCTTTTGAGAATCGCCCAAGAACAACTTCCAGAACTTTACTCCCCCCCAAGGAGGAGCCAACTCTTACCCATCCACCAATCCTGGGGACCGAGGGGCGGAGCGGAGTTCTTGAAGTTGACAATCGTGTCTTGCAGCGTTCTATCAGTTCACCGAGTAGAAATCGAAATGCTTATGCAGGTAGATTGGGTGCTTGGGTGACCTTATCCTGAGGTTTGGCAACATGGTGCTGCCTTACCCTGGTCACAATGACATTTTACCCCCAGAAGCCCCGACAGTCAGCCACACGAGATGGAAACTAAAACTTGTGCGTGCTCGGACAAATCGCTACCAGAACTCTTTCGTGCTTTTTTTTACGTCCTTGTATAGTAGTGAATAACATGTTTTGTAGTACAACATAAAATTAGCCACTGAGCTACGATTTTTGTGTAAATAAACCTTTCTCTCTCTCTCTCTTTGGATAAGGGTACGTCACATAGGGAGAAAAAACTTCCTGAAACGCCTACTCTTTCTATGGCATCGGTGTGTTTGTCAAGAAAGGGTCGGTGGGAACCGGAACGGTGACCTTACTCTCTGATAGATACGGCGTGGCTACTAGCTATCAAACTAAAGCCACCTCCACCCCCCCCCCCCGATGATCGGATCCGGTAAATGAAGATCCCTGAACTCATTTAATGTGCGTTTCACTGTGTACAAATTTTAAGTCTATTTAATGTGTTTTTAAACTATATAAAAAGAAAGTTCAGTAGAGGTATGGTTATGTGAACACTTTTTTTTAACTGTTACACTACCTTGCTTTTGTCAATTGCATATAAAAAAGTAAAATGGAAAAGAAAAATTACAAACTTAATATCAGCTAACAGCCAAGTATTTCAGGGTTATCCTAGCACAAACTTGAAGTAAAAATTCAATTGACTTTTTGATTTTGAATTTTAAAAAATCTTCTTGCTCTTTTGACTGCATCTGGAGGTTCGGAACGTCATCTTCTCAATTGAAGTTGCGTTCCACTTGGCAATATTTTCAAATGAACAAAGGAAATCAGCTGATAGTTCAGTCACTTTCATCAGTGAATTAACAAAATATTCAAAAACTGCAAATGGCGTGAATGGTTATTCATGTATTTGTTGAAAAAATGCCTTGTTTGGGTTTTAGTTTTTTCTTCGGCGATCGTTCACATTTACCAGAAGTTCACATAAGCATACCTCTACTGTAGTCATGTTTATTTACATTGTTTTGTTTAGTGTTTTAATATGTGTAGTTTACTCATACTCCGCTGTTATCCAAAAAGCGGGTCAAAAATAAATAAATACAAAAAATGAAGACTTACAGACGAGCCCATGTTAACTAATGCCGACCTGGCGCGTTCTTGCCTCGTTTCAAGTCCAGACACGGCAAAATGGCGAACTGTATGAGCACAGAACTCGACTGAGATACCAACAGCCTGAAAAAAAAAAAATAGATTATAGGATAGATATTCCTTAAGGTCAAGCTGACTGCGAATCTTATTTGACGGTGCAAAACAGATAAGTCAACTACAATTCACTAGAACTATACTTTAAACCAAAATGCAGAAGAATCTCTACCCTTTCGACGACCCAATCGAACAGCAAAAACAGCGGCCATGCCCAGAATGAAATCACAGCACCAGCTTTAACTCCAACCAATTTTCAGAGAAGAAGTTCACAAAATCAAGTATTTAAGGAAGAATCTTCAATTGTTTTTCCACAAGTTCATTTTCTAGCTTGAGCCTGAAGACTTGCCAAGAAGGGCCGAAATATAGCTCTAATAAAATGTAGCTGACTTATCCGTTTTGCGCCGTCAAATACAGATTATAGGAAGCGCGGCATAGAATAAACTCTCCATAGCGATAAGAAAGGGTCGACAGGTCGCCACACAGACAACTGTACATAAAGAAAATTTGTGACAACCCTTATCGGGGAGAAGACTATTTTACTCGCAAGTTTATCCTGGCTTCCTACGTATGCATAGATCCCGCTTTCTGATACATAAAATGTGTCAAACCAGCTTTTCTAGGCCCTGGCAACAACTATCGACAATGACCTAGGCTTGGTCAGTCTTACTTAGACTTAGGTCCTCCTACGCCTGGAGGCGCATAAGGCAGCAACAGTGGTTCGCCGCCACGACCTGTCCTGAGCCATCAACCAAACCTCCTCCATCGAAGACCTCGCCAGCTTTGCCTCCCTCTTGCAACAAGAGCTGTAAGCTCATATGACACTTGCATGGGTTAAGATGATTTGATTGATCAAAAGTAAGTTTCGACTTTGCGGTTGAGATGCGCACTCTAAGGGAGCTGGAACTTCATTTGTAAGCAAAACCCTTGAGGCAAAAATGCTAATGGGCTGATGGGCATCATGAAAATACAGATATTGCTTAAAAGTATTTTTTTTACTTTGCGATCAAGATTGGTACTTTAAGGAATAATCGGATTTGGGAAGTAGCAATTTCTAAGCAAATGTTGTTGAGTCTCCAATATTCCAGCGAAGTATCATCGTCCTAGCACATCTGGAAGTACCTTAACGCGCGATCACCGGAATTCCAGACCCCCCCCCCCCTCCTCCAACTCCACCCACAATACCCGGAAAATCCGGTTCTGTAAATGATTAATCCAGAGCATCTGTTTGTCATTCCAACGAAGTTCGATCCAGATCACACCAGTCTAAGCAGGTCAAGTATTTCCCGCCCTCCCCCCGATAATTGCCGGATTCGGTCCGGAAATGACAAAAATCACCAGAGAAAAATGTCCTCTGTTTAATTATTAAATTTCACTCGAATCCGATCACCCGTTCCAAAGTTACGCATGACTCAATATTCCGGATTCCCCTCCCTCAACTCCCCCCCCCAAGATTATCATATCGAGGATTTTTTTTTATTCCAAGTCAGTTTGACCGGGTCCCTGATATGCCTTCCAAGTTTCGTCGTGAAAACCCCCCAAAAAACGGAATTCCGGGAAACCCCCTCCTCCCCCCCCCCCCCCTCAAGTGTCCGGATCCAGTCAAATTATGTAAAAGATTTACATGCAAGTTTCACTCCGATACCATCATTCTAACCGTTTCTCGAGATTTCCGGTCCACCCCCCCCCCCCCCCCCCCGAGCTCCCCCACGGTGCCCGTAGCCAATCCGATTCAGTAAATGACTTACCTAGAGCATCTGTTTGTTCTCCCCACAAAGTTCCATCCCGATCACTCCATTCTAAACGGGTCACGTATTCCCCCCCCCCCCCCAATAGTTGCCGGATCCGGTCCGGATATGAACAAGAGCTGTAAGCTCATATGGCACTTGCATGGGTCAAGATGATTTGATTGATCAGAAGTAAGTTTCGACTTTGCGGTTGAGATGCGCACTCTAAGGGAGCTGGAACTTCATTTGTAAGTAAAACCCTTGAGGTAAAACTGCTAATGGGCTGATGGGCATCACGAAAATGCATATATTGCTTAAAAGTATTTTTTTTACTTTGCAGTCAAGATTGGTACTTTAAGGAATAATCGGATTTTGGAAGTAGCAATTTCTAAGCAAATGTTGTTGAGTCTCCAATATTCCAGCGAAGTTTCATCGTCCTAGCACATCTGGAAGTACCTTAAAGCGCGATCACCGGAATCCCAGACCCCCCCCCCCCCTCCTCCAACTCCACCCACAATAACCGGAGCCAATCCGGTTCTGTAAATGATTAATCCAGAGCATCTGTTTGTCATTCCCACGAAGTTCGATCCAGATCACACCAGTCTAAGCGGGTCAAGTATTTTCCGCCCTCCCCCCCCCCAATAATTGCCGGATTTGGTCCGGAAATGAAAAAGGTCACCAGAGAAAAATGACCTCTGTTTAATTTTAAATTTCACTCGAATCCGATCACCCGTTCCAAAGTTACGCATGACTCAATGTTGACAATCCGAGGCTAGCTGTATGCTATTGTGGAGAATTAAAACGATTCTATTCTATTCTAAATATTCCGGATTCCCCTCCCTCAACTCCCCCCCCCCCCAATATTTTCATATCGAGGATTTTTTTTATTCCAAGTCAGTTTGACCGGGTCCCTGATATGCCTTCCAAGTTTCGTCGTGAAAATCCCCCAAAAAACAGAATTCCGGGAAACCCCCTCCTTCCCCCCCCCCCCCCTTCAAGTGTCCGGATCCAGTCAAATTATGTAAAAGATTTACATGGACCAGATGTTTGTTCTTCCCAGCAAGTTTCACTCCGAAACCATCATTCTAACCGTTTCTCGAGATTTCCGGTCCACCCCCCCCACCCCCCCAGCTCCCCCGCGGTGCACGTAGCCAATCCGATTCAGCAAATGACTTACCTAGAGCATCTGTTTGTTCTTCCCGCAAAGTTCCATCCCGATCCCTCCATTCTAAACGGGTCACGTATCCCCCCCCCAATAGTTGCCGGATCCGGTCCGGATATGAAAAAAATCATCGGAGAAATGTCCTCTGTTCAATTCTTAAATTTCACTCGAATCCGATCACCCATTCCAAAATTACGCATGACTGAAAATTTCGGATTCCCCTCCCTCCGCTCCCCCCACCATTATCTGATCGACAAAATTTTTATTTTGAAGTCAGTTTGATTGGGTCCCTGATATGCCTGCCAAGTTTCATCGTGAAAATCCCCAAACCACCATCACCGGAATTCCGCCCCCCCCCCCCATAAGTGTCCGGATCAAGTACAATGGTCTAAAGGACTTATCTAGAGCAGATGCTTGTTCTTCCCAGCAAGTTTCACTCCGATCCCTCCATTCTAACCGTTTCTTGAAATTTCCGGTCTCCCCCCCCCCACCAACTCCCCGCTGGCCACCGAATCCGGTCAAGACTTTAAACGGGACATTACAGATACATATTCTATTCAGTTATGAAGTTTCATTACAATCCGATCATCCGTTCGAAAGTTACACACTTCTCAATTTCCCGGATTCCCCTGCCCTCCACCCCCCCCCCCCCCCAAAATGGTCGGATCAGAAAACTGATTATGTCTAAGTTTGTTTGGTCGGGTCTCTGATATGCCTGCCAAGTTTCATGGTCCTAGCACAACTGGAAGTACCCTAACTCGAAAAAGTGTGACAAAATGCCCTAAATTTTCAAGTTTCCAGCGCTCCCACTTCCCCGCATATGGTCGGATCGGGAAACTGATTATTTCCAGGTTAGTTTGGTCGGGTCCCTGATATTCCTGCCAAGTTTCATTGTCCTAGCTCATCTGGAAGTACCCTCACTCGAATAAGTGTGACAAAATGCCCTAAATTTTCAAGTTTCCAGCGCCCCAACTCCCCCGCATATGGTCGGATCGGGAAACTGATTATTTCCAGGTTCGTTTGGTCGGGTCCCTGATATTCCTGCCAAGTTTCATTGTCCTAGCTCATCTAGAAGTACCCTAACTCGGAAAAAAGTGACAAATGCCCTAAATTTTCAAGTTTCCAGCGCCCCGCACTCCCCCGCATATGGTCGGATCGGGAAACTGATTATTTCCAGGTTAGTTTGGTCGGGTCCCTGATATGCCTGCCAAGTTTCATTGTCCTAGCACATCTGAAAGTACCCTAACTCGGATATGTGGGACAAAAAACTCGGACCGACCGACAGACCGACAGACGGAATTGTGATCGGTATATGGCACTTGAGCCAGAGGCTGCAAGTGCCATAAAAAGATCATCGGAGAAATGTCCTCTGTTCAATTCTTAAATTTCACTCGAATCCGATCACCCGTTCCAAAATTACGCATGACTGAAAATTTCGGATTCCCCTCCCTCCACTCCCCCACCATTACCAGATCGACAAAATTTGTATTTTGAAGTCAGTTTAATCGGGTCCCTGATATGCCTGCCAAGTTTCATCGTGAAAATTCCCAAAACCACCATCACCGGAATTCCGGGACCCCCCCCCCCCATAAGTGTCCGGATCCAGTACAATGGTCTAAAGGACTTATCTAGAGCAGATGCTTGTTCTTCCCAGCAAGTTTCATTCCGATCCCTCCATTCTAACCGTTTCCTGAAATTTCCGGTCTCCCCCCCCCCAACTCCCCCCTGGCTACCGAATCCGGTCAAGACTTTAAACGGGACATTACAGATATATGTTCTATTCAGTTATGAAGTTTCATTACAATCCGATCACCCGTTCGAAAGTTACACACTTCTCATTTTCCCGGATTCCCCTGCCCTCGACTCCCCCCCAAAATGGTCAGATCAGAAAACTGATTATTTCTAAGTTTGTTTGGCCGGGTCTCTGATATGCCTGCCAAGTTTCATAGTCTAGCATAACTGGAAGTACCCTAACTCGAAAAAGTGTGACAAAATGCCCTAAATTTTCAAGTTTCCAGCGCCCCCACTCCCCCACATATGCTCGGATCGGGAAACCGATTATTTCCAGGCTAGTTTGGTCGGGTCCCTGATATTCCTGCCAAGTTTCATTGTCCTAGCTCATCTGGAAGTACCCTAACTCGAAAAAGTGTGACAAAATGCCCTAAATTTTCAAGTTTCCAGCGCCCCCACTCCCCCGCATATGGTCGGATCGGGAAACTTATTATTTCCAAGTTACTTTGGTCAGGTCCCTGATATTCCTGCCAAGTTTCATTGTCCTAGCTCATCTGGAAGTACCCTAACTCGAAAAAGTGTGACAAAATGCCCTAAATTTTCAAGTTTCCAGCGCCCCCACTCCCCCGCATATGGTCGGATCGGGAAACTGATTATTTCCAGGTTCGTTTGGTCGGGTCCCTGATATTCCTGCCAAGTTTCATTGTCCTAGCTCATCTAGAAGTACCCTAATCGGAAAAGTGTGACAAAATGCCCTAAATTTTCAAGTTTCCAGCACCCCGCACTCCCCCGCATATGGTCGGATCGGGAAACTGATTATTTCCAGGTTAGTTTGGTCGGGGCCCTGATATGCCTGCCAAGTTTCATTGTCCTAGCACATCTGGAAGTACCCTAACTCGAAACAGTGTGACAAAAAACTCGGACCGACCGACAGACGGAATTGTGATCGGTATATGGCACTTGAGCCAGAGGCTGCAAGTGCCATAAAAACGATTACATAAGGCGTATTCTCGCCGTTCCCCGATGACTCCTCGGGGAATCGAAGGGAACGGCGAGAATAGATGGAGTCACTCCACGCGGACTCCGCGTACAGAAACAGCGAGAATACGGGGAATGCTTCTAAAATGGATTTTGTTCGAAAAATGAATATGCAGCTGAAAAAATTAGTCTAGATCCACTTCATTCTTGGTTTTCTTTATTCTGATTCTTTTTAATTAATTTTGCGTTGCACCTACAACAGCAAAAATTGATTCCCCACCGAATTTGAAAGGGAGTCCTTTTTGATGACGGTGATGATAATCTGAGCATTCCCCGTCCGTGGGGACTCGCGAGAATACGGGGAGTGAGTCCCCGGGACAAACAAAAACGCGGGGACTCCTCAAGTGGAGTCCTCGGGGAAGGGCGAGAATACGCCTATAGGTAGACTAAGGGGGCGTTTTCGCGTGGATGGCTGTAGAGCTGAACGGGCGATCCCGTCCCCGCGAAAACGAGAAAATCGATCGGGCGTTGAACGGCTGAAGAAGATGGGTTCCGTCCACGCGAAAATGCCCATTCAGCTGGACTGGAGCATATGAGTGGGAAGGTCCACACAATGGGGACGTTTTCGCGTGGATGGCTCTGGTCCCGTCGACCTCCCGTTGAGCTCGACGGACATTTTCGCGTAGATGCCGTCGATCTTTTAGTCATTTTCGCGTGTACGGATGAACAGGTGAACGGGCCATCCAGGTCCTACAACTGATCAAGATAAACTTTGTCGCAGTTTTGCGCGAGTTCAGGAGGATCAGGAAATTCAACTTTGGCATGAACAGACTGTTAATTCAGAGACTCTGAAAGATTATAGGAATATTAAAGAGTCGGTTGGTTTTGAATTTTATTTTAAGTTACGTTTACAGGCTGAAAACCTGCGTTTGTGGTTCCAGATCCGAGCGAACAGTCTCCCTCTTAAGAGTAGGGTTAAATTATTTGAAAGAAATTCCCGAAACCCGAAGTCATGTTATACTTGATCGTTATGTGGTTTGGAAGAGGAGAATCTGCCCCACTTCCTGTCAAGATGCAAGGGGCTCTCGGATTTGAGAGTAAGATTTTTTGGTGAAGATGGGTTGCTCTTTCCTGGTATCCTAAAGTCATCTTCACGGTCAGCGATAATGGCAGTTACAGGTTTTGTCAAAGAAGCGTTAAAGAGATGCAAATAGTTATTGGTGGTGGGAGTTTAAAGCGTTTTACATGTGAGTTTATATAATCGCTCTCTCGAAGTGTTTAAAAATGTATGATTTTGTGTATGGCCTAACGGCTAAATTAAAGTATCTATCTATCTATCTATCTATTCCATCGAAGTCACCTTAATTTCGATTGACATTTTTTTAATTTATTAGTGACACTTGCACTGTTTTTTCTCCACACCTTTGAAATTCCCGCCGAAAGATTCAACTTTCCACGGAGCTTTCCACTAAGCTCGTGGAATCACTTTCCGGGAAAGCTGCTTCGGTTTCCAAAGCGCGAAAACCGGGTTGGAAAGTTTGGCAACTTTACGAGGTAGCGCGAAAACCATTGGAAAGTGATTCCGACTTTGCTTTCCAGCTCGCGAAAACCCTCCTTATCTCTTCAATGAGAATTTTGAATTTCGCGCCATGCCAAGAGCGTAGGTCGGTTGGACGGAGCTCCCGCCTCCGTCCACTGGTCGGTTAACCGATCAGCAAACGGAGCCAAAAAAAACAGCTCATAAAAACTTAGGTCGGTTAACCGAAGGAAGAACACGACTTATAAGGCGTATTCTCGCCGTTCCCCGAGGACTCCTCGGGGAATCGAAGGGAACGGCGAGAATAGAGGGAGTCACTCCACGCGGACTCCGCGTACAGAAACAGCGAGAATACGGGGAATGCTTCTAAAATGGATTTTGCTCGAAAAATGAATATGCAGCTGAAAAAATTACTCTAGATCCACTTTATTTATGGTTATGGTTATTCTGATTCTTTTTAATTAATTTTGCGTTGCACCTACAATAGCAAAAATTGATTCCCCTCCGAATTTGAAAGGGAGTCCTTTTTGATGATGGTGATGATAATCGAAGCATTCCCGATCCGTGGGGACTCGCGAGAATACGGGGAGTGAGTCCCCGGGACAAACAAAAACGCGGGGACTCCTCAAGTGAAGTCCTCGGGGAACGGCGAGAATACGCCTATAGTGGGAAATCTTGTAGGTCGGTTAACTGGATGACGGGAAAAAAACGCAGCTATTGTTACATACAAGTCTACAATTGTATCCCTATTTTCTGACCTTCAACACGATGCAAAAAATATTTGCGATCTGGAACTGCAAGTTCACAACAGCTTATTTCTGACGATGAATAAAGATACTGTTCATTCATTCATTTATTCATACCACACAAACTACATAACGTAAATACAAGGCAAGAAGCAAGAGCTCCTGAAGCTATCTTGTTGGGGATTGTTGGCTTCTGTTTTGTTTTGGTAGACAACTCTTTTATTTATTTTTGTAAGGGTGAATCAAGTCACTGCTTAGGCACCGAACCGGCGAAAATATGCTACTTACCGTCACAAGATTAACCAATGAGAGTGCGTTCAGCTCTATATTCCACCAAGCCATGGCACCAATGATATCAATGATGATCATTACGATATTTACGATAATAATGAGTGCTGAGGCGATGTCCATTCCGAGAAGAATCAAGGTCACAACGAAAATGGCGACGAAAGAAATGCTGAGGTTAACAATGACGTCACGCCAAGTGGTGAGGTACTGCTCGTAGTAGACGTAGAAGACACTAGAAATAAGGCTACATGTTACCAAGTACTGATATCCAGCTCGGACCCCAGAGCAGTGATGGGCGAATCCGAATCCGGATTGGAGTCCAATTCGATTCGGATTCGCATTCGATTCTGGATTCGAATCCTCAGCCTGATGGTGGTTGGATCCTACCTAGCCCTGGATTCGGATTCAAATCCTTTCATGACCGGATTCACCCAACTGTGCCCCAGAGGCGCGACCGCAATTAGATCAGATATGATATGATATGATGTTTATTACCTTAAAAAGCCCAAGGGCCATGGCAATACAAGCAAAAAGAAACACAATAACGAACTTATTTCTCACTACCACTAAAACTACAAAAAATGATCTCTGTGAATCGTTGACAGCTTGAGGATCCACCCACTTTCTTTATAGTCGCATAACACTCAGTCTTAAACATTTGCTCCATCCATTCTAGATCACACTCATTTACTCAAAATATTTCACTTCTCAAATTGTTTAATTCCCTCCAATCACACATAAGATGCCGCACACATTCATTCATATCTCCACACATCGGGCAGAAGTAAGGACCAATTCTCCCAATCGGCCTACCCGTGTACCTCCTCCTATCTCCCAGCCGTAAAATATCAGCATGCATATCAGCATGCATACATATCACTAAGATATTAGTGATAAGCTGAGGCTCGGTTACTCTAAGATTGTTGCAAATCGTGGACACTATAGAAGAAGAGCGCTAACTCGGCTTTACTCAAATTTTTGTGATCACTCTGTACTGTTCTGTACTGGTATTCGGCCACTTCTGTTGACTGGTGATCTAAAACGTATTCGCATAAATTATTACCGGTACTGCAAATTTCTCCTATATCTGCCTCGTTCTTACCGGAATACAAAACTGATAAAGAAGTATTGTGCGACAGATATTACTGGTGTTTTCGAAAAATTATGTTCCAAGCTAGCCAGTGAAGCGCCTTATAGGCTAGGGTGTTTTCATCGCCTTATCCGTCTTTTTTCTGTATGTGATTAACTTTGTTTCTTGTTTTCTCTTGTTGTTTTTCTTTTTGTATTTACTCCACTTAACCTCTGTTCTGTAAAGTGGGTGATAAATAAATTATTATTATTATTATTATTATTACTAATTAATAAATCTAAACCCGCTTTAAAATAAACACATTCACCCCATTTCTACTCGTTCCTACTTCTGCCCCATGTGAGGGAGTGAAAATTGGACGTGTGAATGTCGCAAGCTAGCTGAGTGGATGAGCTGGTCATCCTACGGTTTGAAGTTAAAATATAATGAATGAAAGCGTATTACCAGAGCTTTCAAACTCTGAGTGACTGAGGGTAGTAGAACTTGAGGTGAGAACTTGAGTAGAACATCATTGAGTTGACAACCATTCATTTTGATAATTCGTTAAAGGAGCAGAAAACTTGACTCGGGGAGCTAGCTGACATATCAAGAATGTACCCTGAGTCGATATTGAGAGTAAGAAAATTCTCGTTACGACCATTGCAGTTTCCGGGCAGTTTCCGAGAATTCGACTTTTGAGTTAGTAGAAAAAAAGCAAAAGGTTTGTGTGCCGGGAGTAGGAATCGAACGCACGACCTCTTGCCTACTATCCCGATGTGTTAGTCAACACGGCCAAAGGCGAACTTTTACGGTGCATAATTACAGGTCATAAAGGGCAAGGGCCTGCTAGCTAGCTTTGGGAACACTAAGGAGGGGGTTCGAGATAACAAAGAAGGGGGGTTCTGTCGACAATAAGTCCGAACATGAAAACAGAGGGGTCCCAGTTCCAACGCAGAATCTTTATCTAAGCCCCCCAGGTCGGTTTGATGGCCGAAAGTTGCGCAGTCAAGTTTTCTGTGCCTTGAATAAATAAATACCTGCTTCCTCTTAAAGTTTAACTGAAAAGCCAACTTATTTTTGTGTTAGTTGACTGAACTGAATACACTGAATTATTTGGATTCTGCTAAGGTTTTTTTTTATCATCCACTTTCTGCTCTAGCAGTGACGCTCAGAATATCTACGACCGCCCTACAACGCAAATTGTACTATGACGCGGAAAATCGGAATCTCTATACAAACGCGGCTTTTCAGTGGTCAATGATGAGCTTGCGGCAGGTTGCTTACTGCGTGAACACTTCTTTTTCGTAAATGGCAAGCATTCAACAAGGGAACAAGCGCATAGAGGTACGATAAACCCAACAGAGAAAGTCCACTCCGTATTTTCATCGGGTCTACAAGCCTATTTAAGTTTATAAGTGGTTGGTAACTAGAGTGTCCTGTCTCAGCCGTTTTTTGGTTAAACTTTAACCTTTTTAGGATAATTAAGACATCTTCCGCCATAAACACTGTCCCACCTTTTCCAGTATCCGCGGTTGACTACGTATAACCAAGAACAAATAATCAGATAGAACTTATGTCTTTAGTCTCATGCAGCGACTACGAAAACCCCGACAAAACTGAGCAAACCTAGAGGTATTGATGTTGATACCCGTTTACTCCCTCTCTTCCGTCTTTTCCGTTTCTTATCGCACAAGAAATACTGAAAGAGGCTAGCAGGAGGCGTACTCAACGCGCCGACCCGCTCTGGAGCGCGTCCATGGAACCGATCAGCTTTGGCTGCTAGATTTCCTCTTCAGCGACTTAACAGAGATATAGCTATTTGTAATTGAAACGTGATGTGGCGCGAAGCTAGTAACCTCCGCTCGTTTGCGTCGGGAGTCGGCGGTATTTTACTCGACTCAGCATGTTTGTATGACCGAGACAGAGAGACAGCAGTTCTATTTCGTTATTTGTTCTTGGTATAACCCCATAGATATTACCGGTATAATAAAGCTGGAGCACACCCTATTTTTCAGCTACTGGCAGTGCATTCACCTAAGATCGCCTTGCGGACCCGACTCTTTCCACGAACTAGGATTAACATGTATAATATGTCTTGAACCGGGGCAATATAAAAATCCTCTTTCTTTATAGCCTAGATACGTACCTGTAAGGAAATACAAAGTGGGGTCCATTCGGGTCTCCTTCGTTTAGCATCAGCGTGATATTATCTGCTACCATCCGTGCTGCAGAAAGGCCATTATAGAAATCTACTGAGGTCTTCAGAATCGTGTGGTACGTGTTGAAGTAACTGACGGCTACATTAATGTCACCGTTGTCGTTGCGAGTCGTCCTCAAAGCCTTAAAAGACAAAGAATGAACATTAGTTGCGTTTTTGCAGATACCATGGTACCTAATACCACGGTCTAAAGTCGTTTTTGCAGTTATCGTGGTGTCTTGCCAGTTATCGTGGTATCTGAAAAGTCATCTCACTTCGAAAAGCGCAATTTCAGCAACTGTCGTTTTGCAGGGCAACCGTATATCAGATACCACGGTAACTACAAAAACGACTAATTGCAGATCAAGTTACCGTGGTAACAGATACCATGGTATCTGCAAAAACGCAACTATTATACCAGACGAAAGACCTAAGCTAAACAAAACCGACTTTTCCCACTTCAGTCAATCGGGGATTCTAATTTTGACTCCCCTAATTGCTTCAATTTACACAATGAAAGCTAATCAGAAACTCGAAATGAAATACGAGCGGAGGCTCGGGTACGTGGAACATCACTAAACTGACATCAAAGTCGATTCAATCAGTGGCGCCATTTCAGTAAACCTCAGAGGGGGACCAAACATCCATTTTTGCCCCCATCCTAGATTTTTTTTTGCATTTTGCATTTTTAGGGTAAAATTAAAGCAGTTTTAAAATGCATTGTCAAAGACCCTTCACAAATAAAAATGTTCACTGGAGCGAAGCTTGGGCCGCAGGAACATCTATCACTGGAGCGTGCTATGACCTGGAGTTTGAGGCCTACTTTAGACCCTCAGAGGCTTTCGATCGAAACTCTATCGAGATTTGTCGCGATCTTGAGAAGAAGATCTAGATTCATGAAATCTTTTCAGTTCGGATATGGGGTTAACATCTTAGACATCTAACAAACACCAAATTATATTGAAACTGAGCGCCGCAGGCAAAAAAAAAATCAGCCTGTTTTCTGCTAAAATAAAAAGATTTTAGTTCAAAAACAGATTACTAACTGTGCAGTGTAGTGTGAAATTTACGATTTGGTAAACGCCTTTACTTCGGCATGTCAAACAACACGGAATATAGACAAAAAACCTCGGATTTTGGGCCCCTTTCAAATTCAGGGGGGGGGGGGCGTTTTTGCAGATACCATGGTATCTGCTACCACGGTAACAGGATCTGCAATTAGACGCTTTTGCAGTTACGTGGTTTCTGATATCACGGTTGCTCTGCAAAAACGACAATTGCCGAAGTTGCGCTTTTCGAAGACATCCCAAAGGAAAAAACTTCTTTCCCACCAATTTGACAAAATCCTAGGCTCTATTGTTGGTGATGATGAAAGTGAGATGACTTTTTCAGATACAACGATCAATTACCACGGCCGGACTGTGTTATCTGAATATCAGGTACACCACGATTGACTGGCCAGATACCACGATAACTGCAAAAACGCCTTTTGACCGTGGTATCAGATACCGCGGTAACTGCGAAAAAGACTTTAGACCGTGGTCTCAGATACCATGGTATCTACAAAATCGCAACTAATGAGTAGCCTACTAAAGAAAGGGTGGAATCTTAGGTCAAGTAACAGCTTGTGTCTGGAAGCAAGTACAAGTATAAATATTCCTTCAGCCCGAGCTGACTGCGAATCATAGTGCAAAACGGATACATCAGCTGAATTTTATTAGAGCTATATTTCGGCCCTTCTTGGCAAGGGTCCATCCCAAAGGAAAAAACTTCTTTCCCACCAATTTGACAAAATCCTAGGCTCTATTGTTGGTCATGATGAAAGTTAGATGACTTTTTCAGATACAACGATCAATTACCACGGTCGGACTGTGGTATTTGAATATCAGGTACACCACGATTGACTGGCCAGATACCACTGTAACTGCAAAGACGCCTTTTGACCGTGGTATCAGAAACCGCGGTAACTGCGAAAAAGAGTTTAGACCGTGGTGTCAGATACCATGGTATCGGCAAGATCGCAACTAATGAGTACTAAAGAAAGGGTGGAATCTTGGTCAAGTAACAGCTTGTGTCTGGAAGCAAGTTACAAGTATAATTATTCCTTCAGCCCGAGCTGACTGCGAATCATGGTGCAAAACGGATACATCAGCTTTGGTTTTAGGACGCCTTCCTGCTTTTCTCGCGTTCCCTTCCCTTCCTGGTTTTAGTCGATCCCCTATATTTCGGCCCTTCTTGGCAAGGGTCCTCTTCAGGCTCAAAGCCGCTCAACATAAAACTCAAACATAGTTTTCCTACAACTTCGTATTTCCAACTTGAGCGGCTTTGAGCCAGAAGAGGACCCTTGCCAAGAATGGCCGAAATATACCTGTAATAAAATTCAGATGACGCATCCGTTTTGCACTGTCAAATACAAGTACAAGTAGGTTCTTAGGCCAAGCAGAAACCGGAACGGGATTGTCTTTTTACTATAACTGAGAGAGTATCAACTTGGACTCGACGATCACCGTGACACGAGCAAGGGTTCGATGCGGTCAGTACCAGGTTACTAATTCTCCGGAAGCGGATACGAATGCTCCGAAGAGAATCCGAGTCGTCGGACACTGTGGGAGCCAACCGTAACAGCAATCTGCATATATATTGCTAACCTAGTATTCCGGCCGGATCTACAATCCATCTCTTTACATTCAGTTTTCCAGCGTCTGCTCCTATCCACTCAAGTTCACCAGTAGGTAATGCACCCGTATTTACCCATTATTTTTTGTGTTATTTTTGTGGGTTTTTCTCTCTTTCATTTTTATTCTCATCTTTATTTTCCCTATGATTCACCACGATAAATTTTTTTTTTTTTTTTTTAATAATTCTTCCGTGTTTTTTCTATTATTTCCTTCCCTTTCTCTTTCTTTCCTTTCGGTGTATTTTTCTTCTTTTTTTGCCGTTAACTTTTTCTATATGCGTAGTTTATTTATGCTTGTAATGTGATGTAACTATTGTAATGTGAATATTTCCAGTGTAGGTTAGTGTATAGGTAGTGGATTCCCAACAAGATAGCTTCAGGGGGTCTTGTTTCTTGCCTTATATTTATGTTATGTAGTTTGTGTAGTGTGAATAAATGAATGAATGAATCTCGTATTTATTATTATTATTATCATTATACATTTATTTCAGCCAAGGGCCATAATTACACAGTGACAGAAAGTAAACACTATATAACAGCCAAAAATAACACTTAACACACAACTGGGACATTAGCGAACATTCAGTTCACCACGCCAATCCAGCCCGAGTGGCAGGCTTAGCTGAAAAATGGGCAAACATGAAACTTTGATGAGCCTGTTTTCGGATCTTAATATTTCAGTAAGAAAACAGATTTTCGCTTAAAGTTTAACCGAAAAGGGCTGGGATAGAACCAGGGGCGTCACGAATAGGGGGGGGGGGGGGGGGGGTACGCCCTCCCCCCCCCAAATTTTGTCGGCCAGTCGGTACGCGGTTTTTGTAAAAACAGTCAATTTTTTTCTTGGAAACAATTCATTTTTTTAAAACAGTAGTTTTTCTTAAAATCAGCCGATTTTTCGTCAACACAGTCGTTTTTTCTCAATAATAGTCGTTTTTACCTGCAAAAGCAGTCGGTGGGAATGACCAGCCAGTCGGTAAACACCTTGTCCCCCCCCCCCAAAAAAAACATTTTGGCTAGTAACGCCTCTGTATAGGACAATCTAGTTACCCATCACTTATTCACTTAGATTGTCGAAAATGCGTTACTTCGTTGTTCCGCTATTCACGAATAATCGATTTTCAAACAGTGGGATTTTCGTGTGATTTGTGTTACCTCTATGCGCTTGTATTTTTTTTGTGGCCTTACGAGAAAGATTTATGATTTTTTTCTGTTCGGGTACTAAGGGATCTTCACCAATCTCACGACTTCCCACTAAAAAGCCGGGTTTGTGTTGAGATTCAAATTTCCCGCGTCATAGTAGAAGTTACGCTGTGGGGACGGCTGCAGATTTTTTGAACGTCATTACTAGAGCAGATAGTGGAAAATAAAAAGAATCCCTTTGCAGAATCCAAAAAATTCAGTGTATTTAACTAAATGACACAAGAATAAGTTGGCTGTTCAGTTAAACTTTAATCTCGAAAATCGACATAACACTAGGAGAGGCAAACATGCCGGACGCACTGCATCGCTGTGGTAACCTATGCAGTTTCCTGAAAGTTGTGACAAGCACGAGTGAATGATCTGAGTTGCGTTTTCAGACTCGCGATTCTCAACGCGTATTCCCCACAAGTCGTTTTTACGGAGCGCACCCAGTGCGCATTCTAACACGGGTTCCGTGTTCTGTGGCTTCACGCGTTTTTAGCTCCCGTGTTTCTTTCGAGTTCAACACAGAATCCAAACACAAACGGATTCGGTAGAGTATCAAATCCTGTGCGGGGTTCTCTTATGTAAAACACGGGCGCTGAAAACGGGTGACAGCGCAACGTGTTAGGATTCCAGTGCAAGACGCTAATTGCTGAAAACGCAACTTGGTTTGAATACTCTTGATGACTAACTCTCCTTGCCGATGCAAAATTCGCCGGGTACCTAGCGGATGAGCCAAAAGCTGTATCACCTCGGATATCACAGCTGCTCCCGAAGACCGACGTTATTGTTTGACACAGGATTTGAGTTGTTGGGTTTGAGTGGTTACGGGGGCGTTTAGCCTACTCCTTCTTCCTGAAGAGCACTGGCGTGTTTTGGACTTAGTCATATAGAGTATTAAACTCGATCTTGCCGGTGCGACATGCGGATATTCTGGTCCGGCACTTGTGTTTTATTACGCGCTGGGCTGAATGGTTGCTGAAAAAAAATTAGTAAATACAAACCGAGGCATATGCGGCTTTCCCGCCCTTCGGACAGCTCTCGCCAGGATTGTCATTCAAGAAGAAGTCGAGGTATTTATTGAAGGTCTCCTGGGTTGGAAATTCTCTTTGTTGGTCTTCGTCAAAGGCGTATGTTGGCTGACATTTCTTACATGCGAGCAGTCCTGAAAGGAAGTTCCGTACTTAAAGCACAACTCTTACTAGAAATCATCTTTCCACTATGAAATGGATCAGAAATAACGTTTTTCGAGAATACGATAACTTTCCACCTGAAATTAGAGATTTTCTTTTTAGCTCTTATCGACTCTGTCCAGCCTTCCTGCTCTGCGACGCGGAGGCTGGGCGCAAAACATTTGAAAACTGAACGCACCGTGGTTCAAAAGTGGGAAAAATAAGTAAATAAAATAAGTAAAAAAGAGAAGATCCTCATATCCTTTTGTTTAAAACAGTTGTTAGCTGACGCTGAAGATTCCGGCAAACTTTGCTTTGAGTGATGGGTAAAACTCGGCACGGCCGAAGAAGTCTAAAAATTCGCAGGCACAAAACGAAACAATGGAAAAAAATGGGAATTTTAGAAGCTTAAAATTCCTAGGTGTGCTATAAAAGGCAGGATAAGCAAGTGGGGTCCTTTAAAGGACGCCTCGCACTATTAACTCTTCAACTTACAGTATTTTAAAATGTTTGAATACTTTCAGACTATGCTCTGTCTCAACAAATAACCCACGGTTTTGGCTGTTTTAAGCCTTTTCCGAGACCCGTTGACTTATAGCGAAAACAGTAAAACAATTAACATAACCGTTTTTTCTCGCAGACAACCGTCGACAGTGTGATACACATCGAAGGTAGCAAAACACAGCAAGTGAGAAAATCAGCGTGGTTTTGTTAGAGGGGTTAGATTGTACCGTACGAAATTGGGGTCTCCGAGCTTAGAAATATATTGAGTGATTATGGAAGTAGGTTGCGTTAGTATTATAGGTAAGACAGGTCTTAATGCTCGTTCTTTTTCCTGCTTCGAGCTTAATCCGGCTTTTTTTTTATTAACCCTAACGGCATTAGCTGATGCAAGGGCCCACAATAAGTTGTTGATTTTTTTTTTATCCTCAAGGGTCCTTCACTATTTTTCCTTTGACAAAGCGATTTTCTTCCAACAGAGTCAATTTTGCTCACCGACTGTTACAGCGAGGAAGGAAACCTTGTTTGATCCGTAAGGGGGAACTACTCCATTTGAAGTACTTATTTTTGTTTTACTGCAATTTGACCAGATCGCCGTTCTATCCGTATACCGTAAAGCACGCGTAGTACCATCTACGTTTTCTAATGGCGGGACGTTAACTAGCGGAACACGAGGGGACTTAAAGTCTAACCCAATAGGGCTAAGATACTACTCTTGTTCACTTAAACAGGCCTCAAAACCCGGTAAATTGCATTACTTTGATTCTCTGCTATCCACAGATAGTCGATTTCATCGAATGAACTTATTCTTTCAGAAAACAAAAAATCAACGAAGAAACCAACGAAAATGGGGTTTGTAAAGGCCAACAAATTTACTGAAATAAAAGGGGCATATTTCGGGAGGACAACCGCTTCCCTTCTTCAGCGCAGACAAAAAATTTCGAGGAAAAATGCCAAAACGAGGATGAAGATCAACAACCAAGAAAACTGGAAGAATTGGAAGCCTAAAATAAAGACAGCGAGCAACTCACCAATACCTGCGAATAACAATTACGAGTGTTCTCGCTCGGTATTAGAGTCTCTCACTAGTGCCGACCGAGCGAGGAAGAAATTCCTTAGGTGAGTCAAAATATTAAAGTCTATCAAAATATCAGATGTGTAAAAACAAGCTGTAAAGGTCCTAGAAACAAGCGTTTAACAAGTTAAACATTAAAAGTGGGACTGGGGTATAAAAAGCAATTAAGGTCCTAGAAACAAGCGTTTAACAAGTTAAACATTAAAAGAGGGACTAGGGTATCAGAAGCAATAAAGGTCCTAGAAACAAGCGTTTAACAAGTTAAACATTAAAAGAGGGACTGGGGTATAAGAAATCCAATGATAAAATATACACACCTGTCTCTAGGGAGTTGCAGAAGGACCCATTGTTGTAGACTCTGCAGCAGGGCTTGGTCACAGTGAGACCTTGCGAGCCATAATCCAACCAATCATAGAAGTCGTCGAGCCAAGAAGAAGATGGCGCTGCAATAAAGGTCCTAGAAAAGTAAGGATGCGTAAAAATTATGATAATACTAATAGTGTACTTTATTTTGCTTAAAGTTTAACTGAAAAGCCAACTTATTTTTGTATCATTTAACTGAATACACTGGATTTTTTAAATTGAGTTAAGGGATTTTTTTTTATTTTCCACTATTTACTCTAGAACGACGTTCAGAATATCTACAGTTGCCCTCACAGCGCAAATTTCTACTATGACGCAGAAAAATTGAATCTTAATACATACGCGGCGTTTCAGTGGCCAGCGATCAGCTTACGGAAGGTAGCTCACTGCGTGAACACTCATTTTTCCGTAAATCGTTTTCGTCGAACATACAACACAGATGCAAGCGCATAGAGAATACAAATTAGACGAGGAAATTCCACTATTTGAAAATAGATCATTCATGAATAGCGGAGCAACGAAGTAATGCATTTTCTCAGGGTTTTCAAGCTTCTTTCAGTGAATAAGTGATAAGGGAACTAGACTGTCCCATCTAAGACCTTTTCAGTTAAACTTTAATAGCTTGTATTCTACACGCTAGTACTGGATAGTCATTCACACAAATAAGACACGACACGTTCCACACAATAGACATAATAGCCATTTTATCTTTATGTACAACTTATGAATATCGTTTAACTTGACTAAAATTAAAATATTGGGTGAAATAGGGTACAAAAGATTTCAGAATATTCAGATAGCGATCATTCGAGTTTATCGGTGGTCTTACTAGTCTCTGGGAAGCAGGGTCCCTCTGTCTTGTCTTTTGTCGCGTGTTGGGCCTGCTACATGCCAGGGTCTTAAAACCAGGCAAGATGCGACATTTGACATTTGCTCCGGATCGCTACTGTCAGCTGATGCTGTCTTTTAGGGCAGGTCAAGCTTGACCAGGCCAGCCTCATATGAAACATAGCCCGGACCAAGCATAACTTTAACAGCCCTTTTCTGGATGGCTTCGAGTCTATCAGTCTGTGCGTTTGCGAGTCCTAGGTCTAGACGAGCATGCTCCACGCAAAGTCGAATCTACGTGCAGTAGATAGGCTACTGCGTAAACGTCACGACGGAATAGCAAACCGTTTCAGAACCGCGAACGACTTGAGGAGTGGTGTTGCTTTTCGAGTAACATACTCTACGTGCTTAAGGTCATCATCAATCAACCAACCCCGGAATTTAACTGTCGAAAAACTCCCGTCGAAACCAAAGGTTTCGATGGGACCCCAAAAGTTCAATTTTTGATCCAGACAATTGGGTCTTGTCTTCGCCAAATCCAATCTTTGCCAAACTCCTTGAACAGTTTTACTATTCAAATTTAGAAACAGCTAAGGCCAAATAGGCTTAGGCTAAGGCTTCTTGCCTTACTTCTGCCAATTTTCCATTTTCGGCAGAATTCCGGAATTACTTGTCCGGCGAAAAAATAAAGCTTAAAAACGAACTCACGGTTTCTCTTTGCCCCTATATCCAACGTCTGATCAACTTCAAATAAAAAATCAACTTATAACAAATTCTCCAGTTTCAGCCGGATTCCGGGCGAACTACTTGTCGGGCGAGAAAATGGTTTTAATCCTCACACCAAGTTTCATCAAAATGTCTCATTTCCTTCGAGAGTTATCGTGCTCACAGACGGACAAATTTTGCGATGTTGTCCGGCGAGAAAATGGTTTTGACAATCGTGTTCAGCATGTCTTCTTATCCCTTAATTGACTATCTCATTAGCTGTCTAAAAATATTTTGTTTGCCCCTTAATCAGAATCCCCTCCCCACCTCTAAATGTAGGGCTACAGAGCCCATCTACGAACCTGACCTTGACTCAAAGAATCCTCACACCAAGTTTCATCAAAATGTCTCATTCCCTTCGAGAGTTATCGTGCTCACAGACGGACAACTTTTGCGATGTTGTCCGGCGAGAAAATGGTTTTAACAATCGTGTTCAGCATGTCTTCTTATCCCTTAATTGACTATCTCATTAGCTGTCTAAAAATATTTTGTTTGCCCCTTAATCTGAACCCCCTCCCCCACCTCTAAATGTAGGGCTACAGAGCCCATCTACGAACTCGACCTTGACTCATAGAATCTCACACCAAGTTTCATCAGAACGTCTCATTCCCTTCGAGAGTTATCGTGCTCACAGACGGACAACTTTTGCGGTGTTTTCCGGCGAGAAAATGGTTTTAATAATCGTGTTCAGCATGTCTTCTTATCCCTTAATTGACTACCTCATTAGCTGTCTAAAAATATTTTGTTTGACCCTTAATCTGAACCCCCTCCCCACCTCTAAATGTAGGGCTACAGAGCCCATCTACGAACCCGGCCTTGACTCAAAGAATCCTCACACCAAGTTTCATCAAAATGTATCTTTCCCTTGAGAGTTATCGTGCTCACAGATGGACAACTTTTGCGATGTTGTCCGGCGAGAAAATGGTTTTAATAATCTTGTTCAGCATGTCTTCTTATCCCATAACTGACTATCTCATTAGCTGTCTAAAAATATTTTGTTTGCCCCTTAATCTGAACCCCCTCCCCCACCTCTAAATATAGGGCTACAGAGCCCATCTACGAATTCGACCTTGACTCAAAGAATCCTCACACCAAGTTTCATCAAAATGTCTCCTTCCCTTCGAGAGTTATCGTGCTCACAGACGGACAACTTTTGCGATGTCATAGGTGTCCCTTCACTTACATTTTGGGATCCCAAAAAGACACTCTGAGTACGACACTCTTTTGAACGGCTTACTAAAAGTTCAACTTCGGATAGGTCACGCTGTAAAATTTCAGAAACTGTCAAAAGAGGTGCTTCTTCATCTGAAGGAGAAAGTGAACGGAGCGAAATAGTTGAAAGGTCGTCAGCAAATTTAAAACGTTGCTACACGACACAAAAATGAGCTACACGACTTGCGAAAACAACAACACGAGGTTTTAATGATGTGACACGAACTAGGCAAGGTCGGATTCGTAGCGTAAAAGCGAGAGCGAGAGCGAGCTCGAGGGACTAGCTTAAAGCACAACTCTTACTAGAAATGATCTTGTCTCAATGAAACAGACCAGAAAAAACGAATTTCGAAAACAACATTACTTTCCACATGAAATTAGCGATTTTCTTGTTAGAGCTCGTCGACTCTATCCAACCTTCCTGCTCTCCGACACGGCGGCTGAGCGCAAAACGTTTGAAAACTGAACGCGCCGTAGTCAAAAAGTTGTAAAACTAAGCAAATAAAATAAGTTAAAAAGAGAAGATTATCATATCCTTATCCGTGAAAGAGTTGCTAGGGGGACATTTAAGATTCCTTCAAACTTTGCGTTGTCTGACGGGCAAAACTCGGCACAGCCGAAAAAGCGCTAAAAATTCTTAGACACAAAACGAAACAATGGAGAAAGGTGGGAATTTTAGAAGCTTATACATCCAGAAGGGAGCTAGGTATGTTGTAAAAGGCAGAGTAAGCAAGAGGGGTCCTTTAACAAATCTCAAATTTTCTGTTTGGCTCATACTGCAAGCACACAATCAGGATTTCCAGGCCGTATTTTCTGTCCTTTCATCATCAAGTGGAATACACCTCAACTCTTCGATATGGAGTTGATGATGGTGCAGAAAACCCGGGAAGTAATTCCAGTCCTGCAGGGACCGACCCTCATGGTCTATTCAAAGAATTCCCACATTCCTTTTGAAAAAAAGGGTTGGTAAACGGATACGAGTCAAAAGGTGAGATCCAAGAATAAACTACCAAGTTCCCACCACCTCCCCCAAAAATGTTCTGACTAGTGAGATCATAAACAAGAACCCCAGCACATTAATTTGAGGGAATTTCGGACAGGACAATCTAGCCAGAATCACAACAACATAGAATTTTAGAAAGTGAAGAACATAGCAGCGAAAAAGTTAACAGCATAGGTGGAATCGCTTCGTAAATTATAGATTTTTGACAATAGTAAATCAACCTGTGGAATGGAGACAATTTTAACTAGGCTACAAACTCACCGATTGGCTATTTTCGCTGACAGGTAAAGCTGCGTCACGACCGAGTCGACATCGCAGCCGTTTGAGCCACAAATTCTCTTCTGTACCTCGGCATTCGTTAGGTTTAAGCCAGTATCTTTGATGACAAAATATACAGGTGCACCGACGGCTAGGTATCTTGCAAGGAACTGGAAGACAAAAATATAAATATTAGGGGTTTTCGTGTCCCTAACATTAGATAGATAGATATCGCTTTTATTCTTTTCGAACTATCATGGAGAAATCCAAATTTTTCGAAATCGTCATATATGCATGTAAACACTCATATAAATCTGTCAATATAAATATGATTATTTATATATATTAGTTGCGTTTTTGATCTTATTTTCCTCGCGGTTCTCCTCTTTTTGCATTTTTGTCAGAATCGAGAACGGGAAAGCTTCGCGATTCTGCAGAATCGAGAAGTTGCTTCGAGAGTCAATTCTCGATTCTCATTATCCATTCTCCTTCTTGATTTGTCAACAAAGGGCGGATGTTCAACCCGTATAAGCAGGTTTTAACGGGTGGTTAATTAGTATTTCTGTCAAAATAGAGACTGGAGAAGCGAAGAGCAAAAACGGTAATTTGTACGAGAATCGAGAACTGAGAATTTCTCGCTGCGTACTGAAATGTTACCATCAAATCTGGAACATATGTATTATAAAAGCGGAAATTCAAAATTTCAGATAAATAATATAAGGAAAATCCGCAGTAACTAAACATGTATTACCTTATTCGGTATTCTTCAGCCCAAGCTCACTGCAATTTGATTTTTTTAAATTATTTCTTTTTTAGTTTTGTTTTGTCTTGTATGATGGACGTCACACGGATGTTATGATCAGGGGTTGCCAAGAGCTCGACCCATAAGTGTCAAAGTTTCTGACAAAAAGCTGCTTTTTGACAACTCGAATTTTTTTCTGCGCAATGCGCAAAATGCGAATATTTGGTAATTATACTGAATTTGTAAGAACATTTTTCAAAACATTTCTCAACTGTCAGTTCACTGTTTTGCAAATTTTTTTTAATCGGGCAAGAGCTTTATAAGGCTTCAAACAGTTCTTGTGTACTAAATCAAAGTAAAGTACACGTTTTGGAGGGTGGTAATGCGAAACTTCAGTCAAGTAAATGAAAAGGTGCTTTTCTGACCTAAAAAGTGTCATTTGTATGAAAAGGTGTCATTTTCAGAGGAAAAATGGCATGATGTTACCCAGAGGCAAATGTCCAAAAGCACCAAAAGTGTCACACTTGGCAACCCTGGTTCTGATCGCCCTGCATCCATATTATGGAGAAAATCTGAACTAAATCACATAAGGTGTCACTACACGTCATGATCACAAGTTTAGATCTTCTACAGCCTGAAGTAGTCCCTTGCCAAGAAGGCCGATACATCGCCGGACAGAAAAGTCTGCTGATCAATTCGTTTAGTAGTGCAAAACTGAAGACTTCGGCAGATTTTACAGTCGTGTGCGTATAGTTGTTTCGAACAAATATAATCGATCGCCGTGATTGGTTGACACAGTATGTGAGTGGTTGAGCTTGAGTAGTTACGGAGACCTTTTCTCGTTCTTCCTGAGGATCACTGGCGGGTTTTGGACTTAGTCATATAGAGCATTCATTCATAAAGCAACAACTGCCACAGCGAGTACGCTGAATCCGACTTTGTCGTCAAATATAGAAATATTCGCTAGCCTAAATATGTACAAAATACTTCCGAGTAATTTAAACAGAGCAATAAAACAAAAGAGAAAAAAAGTGACACTGGTATATGGTTGTTATTTTTTGCAGAGCTCGACAAAATCCGGAACAAAACTCTTCCTATATCTTTCACTCGCTGGAGCAATTGGAGTTTAGTTTGAGACGTCTTCTGCAACCAAGTAGGATTAGCCGACTGATCGTTATGCTATTATTATATTATTATTCTAGTTAATTCTTAAAAAAAAAAAAAAATACTGGTAGAACTCGGGGCATGACTCGGTCTCAAGAACATTTTTCGTCTCGAGAAATTTTGTCCAGGACTCGACTACGTCCCGGACACACTGGATTCGAGAGCAGCTCTGGCTGAATCAGTCCTTCTTTAACACAATTTGTGCTGAACATACCGACTTCAAGAAGCCGGCTGCGCTTCGCCTCCTCCACTGAAATCCCAAGTTACAAGTCTTAAATGAAAGAAAATTTTGAGGAATGGAGATTTTAAAGATGTGAAGAAAATGGTAAAATGAGAAAAAGGGCAATAGATGAAATAAGAAAGGATATAAAAAGATTAAACGTAGAGATAGAGTAAAGTGTAGGTGACGCTAAATATATAGGTCGGCTATTGAAAGAAAAAAAAAATTAAAATATTAGATGTTAG
This sequence comes from Branchinecta sandiegonensis, assembly GCA_030848855.1. Taxonomy (NCBI): domain Eukaryota; kingdom Metazoa; phylum Arthropoda; class Branchiopoda; order Anostraca; family Branchinectidae; genus Branchinecta; species Branchinecta sandiegonensis. The sequence goes on along the minus strand of JAUPMV010000017.1, from coordinate 873,036 downwards.
GACCGTTGGCGTCACCGAGGGAAAGTGGAAGCGTAGTCACCTGGCCAAATCATAATAATCCTTGTTTATTGAGCCAAAAGGCCATACAAGATTTGATACACGTTACACTTCATAAATAAACTATTACACCTCTAGAAATACTATGCTACGTAAGCTAAGCTAAACTTTCATTCCTGAGAATAAATCCTTTGGTCACATATTTACAAACGTCAACGATACATTTGGGGTTCGTAGATATCAGGATACGGGGAATCGATACCAATCCACCCCCAGCAATTTTACTCTCAAATGCGAAAGCTCTTGGCACTGTAAGAGGAAGTGGTTCAAACCCTCCTCCTGCAACTTGCAGGACAGGAAGAACGGAAAAGATAAAGTCGGCCGACTTACCCCAAAGTAGTCCTGCATGTAGGAATCCACAGGCATGGAGAGTTCCTGATTCAATCCAATCCCAACCTTTGGAGCGAAGGAAATCGACACCATCGCCCAGATGAAGAAACTGACGATAACAAGAGGGCGAATCCACTTGTTGAGAACAACTGGGGCGTAGATGACCTCGAAGATCTTCCGTAGGACGCTCACGCTCTTTGGGACGTCCTTCTTGCTCGCTTTGACACAGCAGAGCATGTCCCAACGGTTACTCTGTAAGATATGAAGGTCATTAGTACTCTTTAATTTGAACAGAGCTGAAAAAGTACAGCATGTTGTTTGCGTACTTGTTTCTTGCGGTTTTGATCGTCACTGTTTTTGCAGTCGCTGTTTCTGCTTTCGCGGTTTTGACATGTAATACTGACCAAGAGTCTGCGCAGTTACTGACCGGGCCATAAAACCGCTTTCACATTGACGCGTCGTTTTACACCTATGCGAAAAGATTTCACGCTGGACGGGTATTTACGTTTTCCTTCCTCGGTTTCTTCCGCTGAATTTTCGTTTCTTTCAGCATTAGTAAGCTTTTCTTCATCATTGGCAGAACAACGACAGACCCAACAGGTCTTTGTCCCGGACTATAATGAACAGCAATTCTGTAAGTAATCGAAACGTCGGGTTCTCCAGTTTTTCTTCAAAAACTTCTTTTTTCACAAAAAAATTTCCCCTCCCTTATCCTCTCATCTAAGACTTCCTCTACTCCTTGACGACCAGCGACAACCGCCCAATCCATTCCCAAACAAAGAAGACGTTCCGATTATCACAATCATTTATTCATGCATACTACAAATTTTCTGTTTTTTTGTTTTACAGAACTTGCACATATTCAGAGGAACTGTGAACCTGAATTGGCTGCTCCCCGGGGATAGGCTGGGACCATACTACCTTAGCAGTTGTTGGTTGTGCTAATTTTGCACGCGAAGTATATCGTTCAATCATTGTCTGTGACTTCCAGCCGACGTATCTCCTGACCGTCTCCTCGTCCACACCTCCCTCAAGCATGGTTATAACCGCTCCCGCTCTTAAACTATGGTGTTTCACCGGCGAATAGCCCAGTTGCCACCAAGGTCTGCCTCAGGGCCAACCGGATTTCGTCGTATTGTACCGAGCAACGTAGAACCCTTTCGTGCTTGAAATTTTGGAAAAAGTAATTTCCACTGATCCTAAAATTCTGGTCACTTTTTGTAAAACTGATGTAGTCATCAAGAGCCCGGACAGGGCATATGACTTTGTCCGAATTCCCAGCAACTGCTAAGACCTTCCCAGAAGAGTCTCGAAATGTCTTCCCCTCAGACTGTAAGAATATAAAGCCATCTCCCTTTCTCGACTTTCGCAAAGCTGCTGAGACCAAACGGGACAAATCTGAGAATAGCGTTGCAGTAAAAAATTGCACTAAGAAAAAGGCTCTGTCTCTGAGACATGCAAACCGAATTTTCCCATTTGACGCCAGTCCTATCTGACGTTCCAAATGCTCGGCAATACACTTGAGCTTACCGATGGATGCGGACGCGTCAACCCACAAGTTCGTATTTCCGACTTGAGCGGCTTTGAGCCTGAAGAGGACCCTTGCCAAGAAGGGTCGAAATATAGCTCTAATAAAATTCAGCTGACCGTTTCGCACTATCAAATATGATTTGCAGTCAGCTTGGGCTGAAGGAATATTTAAGATAAATAACAGTTTAAACACACAGAATTATATGTAAATCCTAGCTTATTTCACTCTACATACGCTAGGACAGCCCCCTCCGCGACAGACAGACATTCTACAAAAGTGATACCACTAAGGACTCACTTGTTCTCTTTTCGCATCCAAGGAGAATAGCGCGACGAAGCACGAAATTTGCAGCAAGAAGTTATAAATAAGCGCGAATCCGGCGTAAAGTGCAAAGGCGCGTACGGCGGGCATTCCGGACAATGCGCCAAGGAAGCTGGCGGTTGAGTCTGTCGCGCTCGACAAAAGCATAGAAGGCCCAACTTCACCCACGATTCTGCCGATGTGATCTGCGTGTGACTCTCCAGGTCGTCTAGTCTCGCGCTGGTGGGTCTGAACGAGGATGAAGATGTTGTCTACTCCCACCGCCAGGATGAGGAAGGGAATGACCTAAAAGGAAATTAACGTATGGGAGTAGCGGAAGACAAAATAGCTTAGATCGAAAAGTTTAAAAATGCATTCTCTTCTCTCGACAATAACAGCACGCGTTAAGTCAATCGTCACGCCATGCCTTTTACTTTTAACAAACTATCCGGTTTCTGCTGGATTCCGGACGAATTGCTTTTCCGGCGAGAAAGTGATTTTCATCATCGTGTTCAGCATGTCTTCTTACCCCATAATCCACTATCACATTAGTTGTTTAAAAATATTTTGTTAGCCCCTAACTTAAACCCCCTCCTCCACCCCTAAATAGGGGTACAGAGCCCATCCCCAGCCCACCTTGACCTTACAACTGACCCAAAGAATCCTCACATCGTGCTCACAGACGGACGGGTGGACAGACGGAAAACTTTTGCTATGTCATAGGTAGCCCTCCACTTACGTTTTGGGATCCTCTCTCTCTCCATATCTCAAAGAAAACAGGAGTCGTCTACATTTAGCTCCCTCAAGGTGACGGGGGAGGAAATCTGTTAACATCTTTTAGGTTATTTTTTTTTAGATTAGATTACGTTTATTGCAAACCAACACATACAACATAATCTGCATCACCTGCAGGGAAAGTCGCGGGGGACTTGTTAAATAGCAGGCGAAAATCAAAATTCACATCTATTTACCAATGAAAAATAAATACTACTACTAGTGAAAAATAAATACTACTACTACCACTACATTTCTAATTACTAAATACTAAAGAAAAAGACAAAAAAGAAAGAAAAGAAAACGACTCTTGCTTACTCTTTTGCGAAGAAGAACCTTTTCACTGTGGTCTTGAATGCAGCAAGGTGCGACTATAAAACATGGATAAATAGAAACAGGAGTGAAGAATTACCTCAAGACAGATAAGTGTAGAAGGCTCGCCGATGTAGCCGTAAAATCCGATAGCGGTGGCAACAGACAACAGGACCATGATCACGCCGCCAAGACCCAGTGTGATTTTGCTGTCTACCTGGAAGCGGACAAATTTACAAATGATGAACAAACAACACTGCACTGCAAGTAGGTCAGGGACACTGAATATTATGGACAAGTAAAAGAAGTATTTGGTGAAGAGGTATATTTTAAGATAAATTTGCCCCAGTTATATTTGCGGTACTGGATCCAGTTGCGGGCCAACTGTCTATCAGTGCATAGATATTGTTATTTTTTGAAGAGAAAAGATGAAGACCAGCCATCCGGTGTGCTTGCCCTCTTTGTGGTAATGGAGTTGATGATTTGGTCCATGTTATGTGCCGGTGTCCAGAGCTTTCTGGGTTAAGAATGGAATTATTGGGAGGTGCGATTTGTTACTTCCTGACATCTTAAAGAGCACGACGCCAAGCATTATATGTAAAATTCGCAGATTTGTTGATGACGTGGTGAAATTTCGAGAGAGCGATGGTGAAGTTTAGTTCATGTAAAGTTATTTTGTTTTGTTGCTTTATATGAATTTTCTTGTATGTGGCCTTTGGCTCTGAATACAATTATTAATTCCACCTTACCCCCCCTCACAATAGTTGCGTTTTTGCAGATACCATGGTATCTGTTACCACGGTACTGGATCTGCAGTTAGTCGTTTTTGCAGTTACCGTGGTATCTGAAATACGGTTAATCTGCAAAAAAAAGACTATTGACGAGATTGAGCTCTTCGAATTTATCCCAAAAGAAAAACTGATATTCAGTCACATCACTAAGTGTCAAACTTGTTTCTCACAAATTTGAAAAAAATTGATGAAAGTGATATGACTTTTCAGATATCACGATCAGTTACCACGGTCGGGCCGTGGTATCTGAATATCAGATACCACGATAACTGGCCAGATACCACGATAACTGCAAAAAACGCCTTTTAACCGTGGTATCAGATACCACGATAACTGCGAAAACGACTTTAGACCGTGGTATCAGATACCCTGGTATCTGCAAAAACGCAACTAATATGTCTTATTTCTGACCCAATCACCCCAAGGTGGCGGAAATTTCAAGCTGTGTCCAAGCGTCGCAACATTTTCTATATTCAAAATTAATTAAATTTTATTAGTCAAAAAAGCGCAACGTTCTGAAATTATGTTTTCTCGACGATTAGAATGCAATAAAATATTGTCAAACATGCAAATAAATTGCTGAATTCTTTTGTGTAAAGTGAGATATGGGACCACACGATTCACGACTAAACCTGGTATGGCAGAAAAACGGCAGTTCGTTCGTAACGCACGAGCAGTTGGGCAGTCGGCTGTAATTTTGCTACAGGTACAGCCACTCAGCCTGAAGGATCAGCCTGAAGGACGTGCACAAATAGTCCGACTTTTGCGATCGGATGCGAATTTCCTCCTTTGCTCAGAAATTCTTACGCAACCCATGCGGATTTCCCCATATTGATGCAAGTTTCTCCTTACCGGACTGTGTGCACGCAGCTTTAAAGTTTAACCGAAAGGGCTGTGATGCGACAGTCTCATTTATTCATCTATTCACTTAAATAGGCTTGAAGGCCCGACGAAAATGCGTTACTTCGCTGTTTCCGAATAATCAATTTTATCAAATGAACTTATTCTTACGGACTTGTCGTACCTCTACGTCAATAATACATAGATGGCACTTTACGCAAGGGACTTGTACCGTGACCAATAAACCAGAAACAGTTTTTTCGTATAATGGTGATGTGAACTGCTTAGATGAATTTGCGTTCAGGCTGGATCACTGTTGCTATGGCCGGCTGCTACCAGCCTATTGTAGTGGTTTGCGAATTCTGTTCACAAGCCCCTTGGTAAGAGCACCTACCTTGTAAGCAGAGGGTCCTGGGTTCAAATCCCGGCTGAGGAGCATTTTTTGTCTTTCAGTCCACTACTTATAAAATACCTGTGCGTCGTTGTACCTATGCTCAAAATATTTTACTTTCAGTCCTCAGACGCCCTCATCTCTCGCCTTGATCATCTCTCAGCTTCCCTCTATTGGCTACTGAAAGTCCGAGATGGAAAAATATAAAACGCGTTAGAGGAGTCAAAAATTCAGCGTATCCGAATTTAGGATATAAAGTTTTTACTCAGTCAGAGAGTCTCAGTTTGTAATTGTCGATTTCTTGTGTGTTTCATATGAAAGTGTTACGTTTTGCTTTTGTTTTGTTTTTTACTTTTCGTTTTTGTACTCCGTCCATTTTCTGTTTAAAATGACGGGGGATAAATAAATAAAAAAAAAAAAAAATAAGTTGGCTTTTCAGTTAAACTTTAAGAAACAAATAATTTTTTCCGGGTTTTAATTCTTCCGTATGGTGGGCTGCAGCAAAAGAGTGAGATGGCCGCACTTACCAAAAGAGTCTTCAAAGACCGGAACTGGCCGAGTGTCAAGGCCGTATACGCAAACATGATAAAGTAGCTGATGGCAATCGTCAGGAGATCAGCTTGACTCTGTCTGTTCAATTCGTCTTCAATGGATCTTTCAGCTTGATAGCCAATTTTCATGTAAGACGGTTTGGTTTTCTCCCATTTCTGGATGGTTTCCAAGTATCTAAATGGACGTACATGGTAAAACTTAAGTTCTCGCTTCTCAGGCAACCTATCAGACTATATACCCGATGAAAAATTTGTAGACTGCGTAGTTGTATTGTAGTTGTACGAAAAAGTTGCATGTAATACTATGTAATAGCAAATAATACTATCATTTAATGTGAATCAGACTGGTCCAATCTTAAGTAGTAGTGTCCAGTAGCATCCTGTCTTGCCATAGTAGCATGTAGTAGCATCAGTTAGTACTGTATGCTACTTTTTCGTACAACTTCGTACTACTATTTTGAGATAAATTTTTCATCGAGTACATACTCCGACTACATACGTACAGACTGCTGGAGTCTGACTACCATGTTTATATTCTGAGCCTCAGACTATATATGTATCAGACTCTAGAAATCTGGGAGGATTTACCTCGAGTTTTTGCATTCGCGATTTGGGTGTCGCGGGGGAATGTTTCTTACTCCAATGCATCCGTATTCCAGTTACTCCACTGTATCTGACTGTGAATTGGCAATCGTGAATACAAGCAAATCGGCCGAATGACAGCCTCGTCGGCGATTTGTATGACAACTGCTCTTGGCAGTCAACTTATTTATTTATTTATTTGACTAAATCAACGGCCAACAAGGGCCATATACATCTCAAACAACAGCAGAAAACAAAATTAACAACAACACACTATTATACATTACTCAAAACCGGGGGAAAAGTTGCAAAACAGCAACTTCCCCCACGACAACCATAATGGGATGAGATAACTTAGCATGGGAAATGTTTGGGAGGAGAGTTTGCAGTAATGAGAAATTTGGCGGTGTTCGTCCGGTTAGCAGCGAGGCATCGGGAGGGTCTACTGTAAGTGGTACTGAGTTTTTGTACATTTTGCTTGTGTGGTTGCTATGGCCAGTTGGCTCTTTGCAATAAATATCTATCTATCTATCTACGTTCCAGCCTCCATAATAATGGTTGCCAAAACGTATCACCATCGTCGTAACATCCCCGTTGCGCCATAATTCCATTAATAGAGCAAATTCTAATTTTTCATCTTGCAGAAACAATGCAAACCTTTACACCATTGTTAACTTTTCTCCTACCATGCTCCGGTATGGTATGTAATGCTACGGACACACGGCCAGGGTTTCAGGCGCACGTGCTAGCTTTGGATCGTCATTCACGCAAATAAACACATGACAATTATGTAAATAGACATTTCGACAATACGTACAGTTATGAATATTGCTTAACCTGACACGAATTAAAATACTGGGTGAAATAGGGTAAATTCTATTTAGTGTGTTTTTAAACTATATGAAAATAACTTAGTCATGTTTATGTACATTCTTTTGTTTAGGGCTTTAATATGTGTATGTTATTTTGTGTATTTTACTCATACTCCGCTGTTTTACAAAAGGCGGGTCACAAATAAACAAATAAATAAAAAAAAAAAAGATTTCAGATAATGATCAATCGAGTTTACGGGTAGTCTTTCTAGTCTCTGGGAAGCAGCGTCCCTCTGTCGCTATTCGGCCTGCTACTTGCTCATAACAAGAGCAGATAAAAAAAAAATCCCTGATCAGAATCCAAATAATTAAGTGTATTCAATTAAATGACATAATAATATGTTGGCTTTTCAGTTAAACTTGAACAAGAACTACAACTGAAGGGGCGGGGTTGGGGCAATAACAGAAACAAAAAATCAGAATTTCTTACGCTTTTTCCCAGGCATAGGCTTTCTTCTTGTAATCCGGATCTTTCTTATTTACGCAGGGAAAGGTGATAACCGCAGCAGTTGCCGCCATATAATTCGCATTATCGGAAGTAATTTCCCCTTCTTCCAAATAGCCACCGAGGGCAACATACGGGAAGACCGGCCCCCCAAAGGGTGCAAAGCAGCTCGTTCTGTTGAAATTTGGGTTGGCAGGGGCAGCTGGGTTTCTGGAAAGAAACAAAATGTGTTATAGGATGTTGCTCGAACATTTTTCAATCAATCAATCAAGTTTATTGTTCAAATAGCTTACAGCTAGAAGTTGAATACAATATTTCCGAAATACACAGACCGAAACAAATTAACTAATGCACTTACAAGATATGACAAGAAATAAATGATGGGATGAACTACGTAGAAATTGGGCAGAAGAATTGGCTGGATATGGAGAAAACTGATTGCCAGTATTCCTCTCGGGCCGACGCACAGAAGACGGGAGGGGAGGGGGGAATAAATGGGCCATCTGGGGACAACACATTACCTTTGCTCCGAAATGTTTTGAAAGAGTATTTGTGCGGTCAGTTAATTTCGGAACGTCTAGTTTAATGAGAGCCTCTCATATGAGATACTATGCTAACCCAGAATGATTCTCATTGTTCTTTTTTGGACATTTTCCAGGCGATCACAGAGCTCTGCAGAAAGAGAAGAATGCCAAACCGGTGAAGCATTTTCTAAATGAGCACGGATATAAGTTGTAAAATAACAGAGGATATTTCGCCTCATCGCTTGATCTGCAATCGAGCAAGCGGCGTGGCTCTGTGAATATGGGCACGGAAGATTCAGCCGGAAAATGGGTACTCGGGAAAATCAGAAAGCGGGGCAAGGACGGCCCCAATCCAGGACTTAGAGTGGGATTTTAGAACAAAATCTTCTCTACTTCTGAAATCCCATGCGATGCTCCGGAGATTTGGTATACCAACAAGACTCATGAGATCCCTGTATTGCCCTGCAACTGAATATTCGTGCCCTGTTTGGCATCCGGGCCTTACCAAAAGTCAGACGGAGAAACTAGAGGGGGATATAGAAGCGGGCTTGTAAGATTATTCTACTTATGAAGATAGCAGAAAAAAAACTCGGTCTTCCTACTTTGGCTTGCCGTAGACACAAGCTTACCATTGATTTCGAACTGAAATGTCTATCTTTAGATAGCCGCAGATCTATCCTACCAGATTATCAATCGCCCAATGCTACTCAGCCCAACACTATGCTAAAAATTGAAAAAAGAAATCGGAATCAAATTGCCCCGCCCCTAGTACATTCATCTGACCGATATTTGCCACCATTCGTACCTTATTTTATTTCCCACTTTAACTCTTGATGCTTCCTTATATTATCTCCCATTTAAGTCCTGGTGTATGGCTTGTATTATATTAAGTTGGCACTCATTACTATCACATCTTGTGCATCATTGCTTTGACATGTGTTACGTCATGACGATCCTCTAGTAGCCATCCTCTGTTGAGCTATACGGAAATAAAGAATATATCTATTTAAGAATATTTATCTCTATTTATATTCCAGACTGTGGGCTACTTATTTCTTATAATCTATGCCCAATAAGTTAGGTAAACTACCTAGTGCCACTGGCAGAGGCGTTACTAGCCAAAATGTTTGGAGGGGGGGGGGGGGGGGGGGGGTTAAGGTATTTACTGGCTGGCTGGTAATTTTTACCGACTGTTTTTGCAGATAAAAACGACTGTTACTGAGAAAAAACGACAGTGTTGATGAAAAACCGGCTGATTTAAAAAAAATACTATTTTTAAGAAATAATCGACTATTTTTACGAGAAACCGACTGTTTTTAAAAAAATCAACTGTTTCCAAGAAAAAAATCGACCGCTTTCACTCTTCGCGCCGACTCGGCTATTTTTTACCGACTGGCCGACAACATTCGGGGGGGGGGGGCGTCCCCCCCCCCTAGTCGTGACGCCCCTGGCCACTGGTGAACAACGTAAGATTCTCGTGCTTATGTAATGACCTTTAGAGCACAATAATTGATTCTTACTATCACTATAACAATTTACTTGTAACCACTCCACATGAACAATGTCAAGATAGTGGAGTAAAAAAGAGAAAGAAAGAAACGTAGATACAACACAAAAACACCAGTACAACGCGATATGGGGAAAGCCTTTTATATGCTTGATCAAATAACTTGCCAGAATTATAGCATAGGCATTGCAGGAATATGCAAATACTACCGAGGTGCCAAAATATGTTATTCACAAAGGTCCCACCCGCATGAATCACACCTATCTCCCCCCGCTTGTAAGTTTCCTCGATTCCCCCTTCATGGTGCTAGGTAATTCCCTCTCAAATTATCGGTGATTATCACTTACGAAGTGCAAAACTCCAGATGACTCAGATAGTTGAACATATCACCAGTGTTGCCAGCTGGTTGGGTGTAATCCAGCAGTTCTTTTCTTCCCTGGAACCAACCAGATGGGCTCTGAACGGTGCAAGCTTCAAACTCTGGCGCCATGGGTTTGAAGCAGATGTCGCCAACGGTCGTTCCGTCTTCTCCCACAGCCTGCAAGAAGGCGTAGTTCCCCATGAAAAATTTGTAGCCTGCGTAGTTGTATGGTAGTTGTACGAAAAAGTTGCATGTAATACTAAGTAATAGCAAAGAATACTGTCATTTAATGTGCCTCAGACTGTTCCAGTCTTCTGTAGTAGTATCCAGTAGCATCCTGTCTTTTATTCAAACAATGTTTACAACGGGTACGTCAGCTACGCAGGTTTGTTTACTTCCCCGAAGTTGAACCAGAGGATTGACAGCCTGACGAGGACCCTTGCCAAAAAGGGCCGAAATATCGCTGATGAAGAATCGTAGCTGACGTACCCGTTGTAAACATTGTTTGAATAAATGTTTCAAAGTCAGCTTGGGCTCAAAGATTATTCATCCTGTCTTGCCATAGTAGCATCCAGTCTTGCTAATAGTAGCGTTCAGTAGTATGCAGTAACACGGTAGCCTTGAAGTAGAAGCATGTAGTAGCATCAGTTAGTAATGCAGGCTACTTTTTCGTACAACTTCGTACTACTATTTTGAGATTAATTTTTCATCGAGTTGCACTGTTAGAAGTTTCATAACAGATAACACGAGGATGCGCGGTTTCAACAAATCATGCGTAACAGATAACACTGCTGATGTTATCTGTTGTGTTTGAAAACGTTATGCATGAAATGGTATGCGTAACAAGCTTTGTTAGCAAGAGCCAAAAAAGCATCTATTGACTTTATTCCTTATCGTCATGGTGTCCGAAAACTCAGCAGATACTTTTTGGCGGTTTTTCGGCTCTTCCTGATGGTAACTCTTATTATGCATACCATTTTGAAACACAACAGATAACATCTGAAGTGTTATCTGTTACGCATTATCTGTTGAAACCGCGAATCCTCGTGTTATCTGTTATGAAACTTCTGACAGTGTGCGCTACTGTGTTTCATTTATCTCGTGTTCAAAGATCAAAGAAGCCTTCTATCAGACGATATGATGATTGATGTTTACTATAGGCGTATTCTCCCCGTTCCCCGAGGACTCCTCGGGCAATCGAAAGGAACGGCGAGAATAGAGAGAGTCACTCCACGCGGACTCCGCGTACAGAAACAGCGAGAACACGGGGGATGCTTCCAAAATGGATTTTGTTCGAAGTTGACGACATTAGTCTGGATCACCTTTATTTTTTACTTACTTCGTTCTGATTGTTTTTAATTAATTTTACATTGTCTGATTCCCCTCCGAATCTGAAAGGGAGTCCTTTTTGATGATGGTGATGATATTCGGAGCATTCCACTTCCATGCGGACTCGCGAGAATACTGGGAGTGACTCCCCGGGACAAACAAAAACCCGGGGACTCCTCAAATGGAGTCCTCGGGGAAAGACGAGAATACGCCTTATGCTACAGAGCCCACGGTCCAGGAAACACGAACTAAATAAAAAGAATAAGACACAACAACCGACCCCTTGTTTATTCCACTAGGCTAGCTAAGAACACGAAACTACTCAACTGGTTGTCTAGTCAACTTTCTAGAAGCTGAAATTCTATCTCAATGAAAATATCATGCCAAGTAACAACCCGAGGCGTTACTTGCCAGAATATTTGGGGGGGGGGGGGGGGGGTCAAGGTATTTACCGACTGGCTGTTCATTTAACCGACTGCTCTTCCGAAAAAGAACTTTTTTTTAAAGAAAAACGACTGTTTTGATGAAAATCGATTGATTGTCAGAAACAGCTGTTTTTAAGAAAAAATCCTTTTTACGGAAAACCGACTGTTCTTAAGAAAAATCGACTATTTCTACGAAAAATCGCGGCGATCGGTAAGTTGTTACCGACTGGCCGACAAAATGGGAGGGGGGGGGGGGCGTCCCGAAGTAGGTTGCGTTAGTATTATAGCTAAAACTTCGCCGTAAAAAAACTCACAAAGCGTGGGACAAAGCCTCTCTCACACCGCGCATGGGATGTACGCGATGTGCGTACATCCGAAACCAATAGTGCTTATAATGTGTTTATTTCGTGCTTTTATTTAACGTTCTGACATCCCAGGCTAATTTAACGAATCCTGGGAAAAACAAAATGATTCTAATAACAGTGGCGAAAGCCCTTTTACTGCAGTTATATATATATATCACTCCAAATATTTCTAGACCCGGAAACCCCAATTTCGTACGGTGCATTCTAAAGTAGCGTGCACACACAGTCCGAATTTCGCAGTCCGGTGCGAATTTCCTTCTCCGCTCCGGAATTTAGACGCATCGCATGCGCATTCGGTCCGATAATTTCGTTCCGACTTGAGTAGAAAATATTCTACTTTTTCCGGAGCGAATTTTAAACGCATGCGAAATTGTGCTCTGATAATTGAGAAATTGAAAGCTGTGATGCCTGTGTTTGAAATTTCAAATGTTTATACTACCTATTTAATGTCAGCTGTAAATCCATGTTTGTTAGAGAAAGATCTTGGCTGCAAGTGTCTGCTAAATGCAAGCTACCAGGTAGGCAAACTTAAATGTTTACTAGGCTATCTACAGGAAGTCTGAATATTTTTGCAGTTTATCTTTTTACAGTTGCTGCAGTAAAAGGAAAATACTGGTCAATCAAAGCAGTTCCTTTATTGCATCTTTCTTTGATACTCCTCAGAAGTTCAGAACTGTTCAAAGTCACATAGGCTACACCTCATGTATCTTATACAAACAATATAAAATAGACATTTTTTAATGAACAGAGAATTTGCAAACATTCGGCAATCAATCAGCATCATCTGAGGCCAAGCTTCCCATCCGAATTTCTTTTTCTCTGAAAAACCTGTCGGGCATAGTGACGCGAATTTCGCATGCGCGTTTTCGCGTGCGGAATATACCTGACTGTGTGTGCACTTAGCTTAACCCCTCTAACAAAACCACGCTGGTTTTCTCACTTGCCGTGTTTTGCTATCTTCGATTTGTATCACGCTGTCGACGGTTGTCTAGAGAAGTTTTTCCATCAGAAAAACCGGTTATGTAAATTGTTTTCGGAAACCATCTCTCGCCTTCATCTACCACTTGGTCAAAACTTCCATGGCCATGCCTTTTTCCCTGCCATTTACGCCACAGGGAAAACTGCCCAATGGAGTCTCATCCTCCTTCCAAACAGCTTGGCAAACAATTACAAACTCCCCAATTTCCTCTGAAACCGCTGCACCCTCGGGTCTCGCACATCGACCAGGTTTACCTGGTCGGGTTTTAGCTCACAACGGGTTTTAGCTAATACTCGGTACCAGCCAGTTCCAGAAATCGCTCTGAGACCGAGAATTAGCTGGGTTTCTTTCGCAATTGATACTGGTGCCAGTTTCGGATACTAGCTAGTCTCGCACCCAAGTTGAAATCAGGTCAACTTTTGAGGAGCCAATCAGATTATTTTTGGGGATATTGAGGAATATTCTGATTGGCTAGTTTCGAACCAAGCCCAATAGATAAAATCACATCTACTCTTGCTGTCTTGAAAACCGAAAGTGAATTTAGGTCATTGATATTCGGTCTGACGTCGTTCAGCATTAGCCAATCGGAACATTCCTGAATATTCCCCTAAATAATGTGATTGGCTAGTACCCTGAAAAGTTGAACTGATTTCAACTTGGGTGCGAGACCAGCTGGTACCCAAAACTGGCACCAATATCAATTGCGAACGGCAGAAACCCAGCTAATCTCGGTCTCAGAGTGATTTCCGGAACTGGCTAGTACCGAGTATTAGCTAAAACCCGTTGTGAATGGGCCTTTAAAGTCAGGAATTCCCGTCTAACTGCAACTTTTTTGCCCTCTGACCCTTGTGCAAAGTTATCTTCAACTACCCAGGACCTTCACGTTTCTACCCTTGCCCATTTCTCCACATTCCATCTAGGAAGAAGATTTCTGAACCGATTATGTTTATTTTTTGACCTTGTGCATTTACTACATTATTGAAAGCTCAGAGTATTTTTTTCCTTTTATTTGTCTATACTGCGCATTTTCCTCTTCTTAAGTGCGTAAATAAAATTTCATCATCATCATCAGAAGTGGGAGTAACTCCCTACGAGTGAGACTACGAAACATTCACTTTGTTAGTCGCGACTAAGAACACATCATTCGAGAACCCCCATGTGACATTTGGTTGGTCATTAATAACTAATTATCAGAAGCGATTTTATTCTTAGTTCAGAAAATATAAAAACGTAAAAGAATATCCATTTCCCCTTGGAAACTTAGACTGTGGTGGAATATCCTGGAAGCTGAAGTTTTGGAGATACTGCTGAAAAAACGTAGATTTTGGTAAAGCATCTTGGGTACTGAGGTTTTTAGGAATATCCTGTGTGGTGCAATAACGGAAACTGTTGTAACGGAGAGCAGGAACGGAAGAGCGGTTTTGACGCAGAATAGATTGAGATGCGAATGAGAAATAAGCCAAGCAAAAGTTGTTGTGAAGAAACAGGAATTTTGTGATACCAATTTATCAATACAGTAAGTCAGCTCGAACTACCAAACGAAAGACTACGATCCCGAATACGCCTTCGAAGGTTGAATATTGCCGCCGCTAGAACGCTACCTTATAATGTACCGCCTGCCAGAGTATAAAGAATAATAATAACATAAGGGGCTAAGAACATCATTATTACACCCACACCCCCAACGTAAGGCATCTAAAACTGGTTCTACTGAGAGGGGGGGGGGGGGGGGGGCTCTCCGTTTTCTCAGATTTACCTGCTCAATCATCTCTTGTAGTTTCATGACTTCCAGTATAAACTCCTTCCGAAAAACAGGGCCATAAGTTCTTGACGTTCCATCGGAAAAATTTTGAGTGAACTAAAGTAAAAACAATCATGAACACTTGAACGTACACCTATCTCACTGAAGGTCATCTCGAGGGGCTCCTCACTCCCAAGTAACTCATTTATTACTGGTTTTTGTGCATTTTGTACTTACCCTTACGAGTTGCACAGCAGCGGGCGGTTGTCGGTATGTTCTAGCCGTTTCCCGGAGACGAATGTCGTTCCGGATTGGCCTGTATGGTGTTTCTAGGAAAAAACGAGCCAACCGACATTGCTCATACACGGGAACGACTGAGCATTAACGAAAGCACTGCACGGGCTGGTGATAAACCAGGGTAGTGAGAAATAACAACAAGAGCTACTAGCTCATATGGCACTTGTTACGAGTGGGTGGTGCAAGAAAGAAGATGAGGAAGTCACAACACAACATTCCCCCTTCAACCCCCGCTAGGATCGGACCTAGAAATAGGATATCTAGTTTCATCCGATTCACATAAGAATTACGCATAACGAATACTATTGCGAGAGATAATATCCTTAGCAATGACCTCTTCCTACTAACGAAGGGAGGATTGACCAACTAAACCAACTTCAGAAGCTGTTTGGACGGGTCTTTTGAAAGCAGTTTCTGTTCTTTTGTCTAGCCGCGGGATACACAGGGCCGTCCCCTATCTTGTATCTGCAAATGGTGGCATAGGATTCTTGTAAAAGTTCAGCATATCAGCAAGTTACGCGTGAGGAGTCTATCTTTTTTGACAGTGCAAAACAGATACGTCAGATGGTTTTACTAGAGCCATATTTCGGCCATTCTTGGCAAGGGCCGTCTTCGGGCTCAAGCCGTTCAAGCTGGAAAATGAAGATTAATTTTTTCCTTTGATTCAATTTGGGATCCAAAAACGTAAGTGGAGGGATACCTATGACATCGCAAAAGTTGTCCGTCTGTAAGCACGATAACTCTCGATGGCAATGAGAAATTTTCATGAAACTTTTTTTCAAAATGTTTCATGATTTAGTTTTGTTTTTCGCTGAGGACGGTTTGCCGGAGGTGCAACCGAAATATCCGAAATTTTACTTATCCCTCGCACATCATCTTAGAGGCGTAACTAGCTGATCAAGAAAAAAACCGAAAATCTCGTTTTTATGGCACTTGCCTTCCGGCCAAGTGCCATATACCGATCACATTTCCGTCGGTCGGTCGGTCAGTCCGGTGTTTGCGAGTTAGGGTACTTCCAGATGTGCTAGGGCGATGAAACTTGGCAGGCATATTAGGGACCCGACCAAACTAACTTGGAAATAGTCACTTGCCCGATCCGACCATCATGGGGGGAGGGGGAGGTGGCGGAATTCGGAAAATAGGGGAACGCATAACTTTCGAATGGGTGATCGGATCTTAATGAAACTTGATATCTGGAAAGACCTCCTTTCTCAGATGTCTCATTTCAAGTCTGGACCGGATCCGATGAATCTTGGGGGGGGGGGGGAATCGTGTGAAACTCTCAGAGCGGAGCGATCGGGATGAAACTTGGTGGAAAGAACAAGCACAAGCTCTAGATAAACAAATGACAGAACTGGACCGGATTCGGACACTGTGGGGGGGGGGGAGTTAGAGGGGGGTTCCGGAATTCCGGCGATCCGTAGTTAATGTACTTCCAGGTGGGCTAGCACGTTAAAACTTGGCAGGCATATCAGGGACCCGACCAGGATAACTTGGAAACAGTCACTCGCCCGATCCGACCATCGCGAGGGGAGGGGGAGACGGCGGAATCCGGAAATTAATGGCATGCATAACTTTCGAACGGGTTATCGGATAAATATTCCTTCAGCCCAAGCTGACTGCGAATCATATTTGATGGTGCAAACGGATACGTCAGCTGAATTTTTATTGGAGCTATATTTCGGCCCTTCTTGGCAAGGGTCCTCTTCAGGCTCAATACCGCTCAAGTTGGAAAAACAAACTTGTTTCGAAGGTGTTTCCCACAAGTTCGTTTGTCCAACTATTTTCCAGCTTTATTTTCCAGCTTGAGCGGCTTGAGCCTGAAGAGGACCCTTGCCAAGAAGGGCCGAAATATTGCTCGAATAAAATGTAGCTGACTTATCCGTTTTGCACCGTCAAATATAAAACTTGAGCAGTATTGAGCCTGAAGAGGACCCTTGCCAAGAAGGGCCGAACTATAGCTCCAATAATTAGCCAGCCATTCGCAGTGTTGAATGGGGTTCGCCAAGGAGGTGTGCTGTCTCCGTTATCGTATAACCTGTATGCTGATGATTTGAATTTGCTGTTGGCTAGAACTGGAGTTGGTTGCTTCATACAAGGGCTGTGTTTCAACAACCTTAGTTATGCTGACGACCTAGCCGTTCTTGCCCCAACAGTAGCAGCACTGAATAAGCTACTGGCTGTTTGTGACGAATTTGCTTTGATGCATGATGTCGTCTTCAACACGAAGAAAACACTGTGTATGGCATTCATTCCACGTGGTCTTCATTTGAAGATTATCCCAGATGTTGTACTATCTAGTTCAAAGATTCAAGTCGTCCAGCAGTTCAAATACTTGGGTTTCACGTTTTCATCTTCGATGACTGCTGAAGCGCATGTTTCTTCGCTTATGAGGTCTCTATCTATTAGAGCAAATATACTGATAAGGAGGTTTGGTAGCTGCGAGGCCCCGGTAAAGAGTTTTCTTTTCAGGGCTTACTGCACGCCACTTTACTGCCTTCCTCTTGCGTGTAATGTCAGTGTGAAATGTGAGAATTCTTTTCGGGTTATGTATAATAATTCGTTCCGGTGGCTTCACGGTCTTCCTTGGAATTGTAGTGTATCGGGAATGTTTGTTGGTGAAGGGCTTCCATCTTTTGGTGAACTTCGGAGGCGGTCAATTCTTTCCCTTCAAACCAGGATCCTCCGATCCCCTAGCCCACTTCTTAGGATCCTTTGTGGGCCTCAGATGCGGCTTTCTCTGCCTGTATGGCTTGCGTGGACTCGTGAGTTGTACGCGGGGCTTTTGACGGGAGTCACGTAAGTGACCTGGTACTTACATTTGTTTGTTTGTTGAGTGTGTTTTTGTTATATTGTGGCCCATGTTGGCCTTATTTGAAATAAAATAAAATAAATAAATAAAATAAATAAAAATTCAGCTGACGTATCCGTTTGCACCATCAAATATGGTTATCGGATGTTAATGAAACTTGATATCTTGAAAGACCTCATGTCTCAGCTGTCCCATTTCAGGTCCCGACCGGATCCGATGAACCTGGGGGGGGGGGGGTAGGAGGGGAGAACCGGAAATCTTGTGACACGCCT
This sequence comes from Branchinecta sandiegonensis, assembly GCA_030848855.1. Classification (NCBI taxonomy): domain Eukaryota; kingdom Metazoa; phylum Arthropoda; class Branchiopoda; order Anostraca; family Branchinectidae; genus Branchinecta; species Branchinecta sandiegonensis. Next base: position 854,648 of record JAUPMV010000017.1, on the reverse strand, counting down.
AGAGTGGAGCGATCAGGATGAAACTTGGTGGGACGTACAGGCACAAGTCCTAGGTGCATCAGTGACAGAACCGGACCGGATTCGGGTACCAAGGAGGGTGTCCGGAATTCCGGTGATCAAGAGTGAAGGTACTTCCAGATGAACTAGGACGATAAAACTTTGCTGGAGCATTAGAAACTTGACATCATTGGGTTAGACATCGTCACTTCTCCGATCCCACCATCCCTTAAAGAGCTCATCTTAAACGCAAAATAAAAAAAATACTTTTAAGCAAAATTTAATTTTTCACGATTTTCACGAGTACATGATCCTTTTTGCAAGGGTTTTGCTTAGAAATTAATTTTCAGTACCCTTAAAGTGCGCATCTTAACCGAAAAGTGAAAAAAAAAACTTTTGACCATCATTTCCATCTAGTTCCATCCTCTGACCCAGCCTTGCAAGTTTGGCGCAACTTAACCAAAAAGAGAAAAAAATGCTTTTGACCGTCACTTCCATCTGGCCCAGCCTTGCAAGTGTCATATGAGCTTCCAGCTCTTGTTCTATTTTGTTTCCAATGAATGGTCAGCTTGGCTTCAAACCTTCTACAATAGCTCTTCAAGTACATGACGTCACCATGTACGTCACGACTGTACGGTATTCCGCCATAATTTCTACGACACACCCAAAAGAGGTTTTAAGTCAAACTCACTGGGCCAATTCCGTCAGCAGCGATGATGACCTGCTCTGTTCTATAGAAGGCGCCGAAGTTCTCATCAAAATACTGTTTTTCTAATCTCGAACGGCTGTTAGGAGCAGCCCAGAGCTCCACAGGGTCAATGGTAATCTTCAAGAACATGATTCCCACGCAGAGGGCACCCGATATCGACAAGCCGATAAAGAGCACCAAGAAGGGGTAGGTGGCGCAGACTATAAAAGAAAGCTTTTCAGGTAATCAATCGATATATAAACCCTACGCGAATACTCTGCAGGGCTGACCTCGACAGGGCCGTGAAAAATTTTATTTTTCTTAATACTGTTTTTGAATAACAGAATAATTTGAAAATGTTATTTTTTACTTGTGGGAATTAACAAGAAAAAACAGAAAACAAGGACCCCTCGCACTATTTACTCTTCAACTTACAGTATTTAAAAAAATTTGTATACTTTAAAACTAGGTTGTGCTTTCAATAAATAACTCACGGTTTTGGCTGTTTTGAGCCTTTTTCAGAGAGCCGTTGACTTGTACCGAAAACAGGGAAACAATTTACATAACCGTTTTTTCTGATGGAAAAACTTCTCTCAGACAACCGTCTGACAGCGTGACACACATCGAAGGTAGCAAAACAAGGCAAGTGAGAAAATCAGCGTGGTTTCGTTAGAGGGGTTAAAATGTACCCTACGAAATTGGGGTCTTAGGGTTTAGAAATGCATGGAGTGATTATGGAAGTAGGTTTCGTTAGTATTATAGGTAAGACAGGTCCTTTAAAGAAATCGATAATGCAATGCGAATAATTAGTTTGATTTTTCCACACATTTTCCATATGCCTGCTACAACAAGAATATTTTGTTAGATCCATAGTCAAACTATGATCCCAGCCTCCCCATGTCGGGCGCTTCCGACCCGCGTCGCAAGATGACCCAGCGTTCGGATCGAGTCGAGCCTTCATCTTGGGTCTTGGGTGTGGGGGGGGGGGGGGGTCAAGACGTTACAAGTGCTAGAATGCTTATGATATAACTCCTTTATGGTCCATTTACACACTGCGTAAAATCCGAGCGTATTTTGAAATCAGAGCGTACTTTACGCACTTTTTGAGCTTGAAAAGATTTCTAGCAATACGGACGTATTTAGATACAAAACGGACCGTTTTCTCAAATACGTCCGTATTGCTAGAAACGTTTTCAAGCTCAAAACCTGCGTAAATTACGCTCGGAATTGAAAATACGCTCGGATTTTACGCAGTGTGTAAATGGACCATTAAGCGGCGGAGTTTACTGCAGGGTTGTCACCTGCTCCTGTCTAAAGTGTGCTATTTTTCTCGGGAACAGGGTGCTACATAAGTGCTACACAAAATTTGTGCTAAATATGCAATTTTCGCGTAATCCTGCTTGGTGTTGATCAATTAACTTTTATTCGCGTTTTCGATCGCACAAAGATTACAGCATTTCTACGCACATTTCACACTCACATTATACGCACATGCATAATAAGCTCCGTGGCGCTTAAAGTTGCCACCGATAGAAAAATTGTACTCTTTTGAGTCCAGACAGCCGTTTTTGTCGAGATCTATTTTTCCTTAGCAGCATACGCGGCGCGTTTCGAGTAAAAACTACGGCTGCGGCAGTGCAGAACGTCTTCTTGCACCTTCTTACTCATATTTGAACTATGTTTTCGAACCATTTTTACTATGGCTGCCCAGTTTATCAAGTTGCAGTTGCATTGCATTACACACTGCACTTTTCTTTTCCTGAGGAAAAATCAAGTTGCTTCAACAGAAGTTGAAATTCCCATTTATGTGAACTTATCAAACTAGAAAAGCTCAGCAGAAGATGCTCCTCCAGTTTTTATGGCACTTGCAGCCTCTGGCTCAAGTGCCATGTACCGATCAAAATTCCGTCTGCCGGTCTGTCGGTCGGTCCGAGTTTTTTGTCCCACATATCCGAGTTAGGGTACTTCCAGATGTGCTAGGACAATGAAACTTGGCAGGCATATCAGGGACCCGACCAAACTAACCTGGAAATAATCAGTTTCCCGATCCGACCATATGGGGGGGGGGAGTGCGGGGCGCTGGAAACTTGAAAATTTAGGGCATTTTGTCACTTTTTTCTGAGTTAGGGTACTTCTAGATGAGCTAGGACAATGAAACTTGGCAGGAATATCAGGGACCCGACCAAACGAACCTGGAAATAATCAGTTTCCCGATCCGACCATATGCGGGGGAGTGGGGGCGCTCGAAACTTGAAAATTTAGGGCATTTTGTCACACTTTTTCGAGTTAGGGTACTTCCAGATGAGCTAGGACAATGAAACTTGGCAGGAATATCAGGTACCTGACCAAAGTAACCTGGAAATAATAAGTTTCCCGATCCGACCATATGCGGGGTAGTTGGGGCGCTGGAAACTTGAAAATTTAGGGCATTTTGACACACTTTTTCGAGTGAGGGTACTTCCAGATGAGCTAGGACAATGAAACTTGGTAGGAATATCAGGGACCCGACCAAACTAACCTGGAAATAATCAGTTTCCCGATCCGACCATATGCGGGGAAGTGGGGGCGCTGGAAACTTGAAAATGTAGGGCATTTTGTCACACTTTTTCGAGTTAGGGTACTTCCAGTTGCGCTAGGACCATGAAACTTGGCAGGCATATCAGAGACCCGACCAAACAAAATTAGGAATAATCAGTTTTCTGATCCGACCATTTGGGGGGGGGGGGGGGGGTCGGAGGGCAGGGGAATCCGGGAAACTGAGAAGTGTGTAACTTTCGAACGGATGATCGGATTGTAATGAAACTTCATAACTGAAGAGAATATATATCTGTAATGTCCCGTTTAAAGTCTTGACCGGATTCGGTAGACCGGAAATTTCAAGAAACGGTTAGAATGGAGGGATCGGAGTGAAACTTGCTGGGAAGAACAAGCATCTGCTCTAGATAAGTCCTTTAGACCATTGTACTGGATCCGGACACTTATGGGGGGGGGGGGGGGGGGTCCCGGAATTCCGGTGATGGTGGTTTTGGGGATTTTCACGATGAAACTTGGCAGGCATATCAGGGACCCAATCAAACTGACTTCAAAATAAAAATTTTGTCGATCAGATAATGGTGGGGGAGTGGAGGGAGGGGAATCCGCAGGGGAATCCGGGAAATTGAGAAGTGTGTAACTTTCGAACGGATGATCGGATTGTAATGAAACTTCATAACTGAACAGAATATATATCTGTAATGTCCCGTTTAAAGTCTTGACCGGCTTCGGTAGCCAGGGGGGAGTTGGGGGGGGGGGGAGACCGGGGGATCGGAGTGAAACTTGCTGGGAAGAACAAGCATCTGCTCTAGATAAGTCCTTTAGACCATTGTACTGGATCCGGACACTTATGGGGGGGGGCGGGGGGTCCCGGAATTCCGGTGATGGTGGTTTTGGGGATTTTCACGATGAAACTTGGCAGGCATATCAGGGACCCAATCAAACTGACTTCAAAATAAAAATCTTGTCGATCAGATAATGGTGGGGGGAGTGGAGGGAGGGGAATCCGAAATTTTCAGTCATGCGTAATTTTGGAATGGGTGATCGGATTCGAGTGAAATTTAAGAATTCAACAGACGACATTTCTCCGATGATTTTCTTCATATCCGGACCGGATCCGGCAACTATTGGGGGGGGGGGAAATACGTGACCCGTTTAGAATGGAGGGATCGGGATGGAACTTTGTGGGAAGAACAAACAGATGCTCTAGGTAAGTCATTTGCTGAATCGGATTAGCTACGTGCACCGCGGGGGAGCTGGGGTGGGGGGGGGGGGGTGGACCGGAAATCTCGAGAAACGGTTAGAATGATGGTATCGGAGTGAAACTTGCTGGGAAGAACAAACATCTGGTCCATGTAAATCTTTTACATAATTTGACTGGATCCGGACACTTGAGGGGGGGGGAGGAGGGGGTATCCCGGAATTCCGTTTTTGGGGGATTTTCACGACGAAACTTGGAAGGCATATCAGGGACCCGGTCAAACTGACTTGGAATAAAAAAAAAATCCTCGATATGATAATCTTGGGGGGGGGGGGGGAGTTGAGGGAGGGGAATCCGGAATATTGAGTCATGCGTAACTTTGGAACGGGTGATCGGATTCGAGTGAAATTTAATAATTAAACAGAGGACATTTTTCTCTTGTGACCTTTTTCATTTCCGGACCGAATCCGGCAATGATTGGGGGGAGGGCGGAAAATACTTGACCCGCTTAGACTGGTGTGATCTGGATCGAACTTCGTGGGAATGACAAACAGATGCTCTGGATTAATCATTTACAGAACCGGATATTGTGGGTGGAGTTGTAGGAGGGGGAGGGGGGTCTGGGATTCCGGTGATCGCGCGTTAAGGTACTTCCAGATGTGCTAGGACGATGAAACTTCGCTGGAATATTGGCGACTCAACAACATTTGCTTAGAAATTGCTACTTCCCAAATCCGATTATTCCTTAAAGTACCAATCTTGACCGCAAAGTAAAAAAAAATAATTTTAAGCAATATATGCATTTTCGTGATGCCCATCAGCCCATTAGCAGTTTTGCCTCAAGGGTTTTGCTTACAAATGAAGTTCCAGCTCCCTTAGAGCGAGCATCTCAACCGCAAAGTCGAAACTTACTTTTGATCAATCAAATCATCTTGACACATGCAAGTGCCATATGAGCTTACAGCTCTTGTTTTAAATCCTCTTACTTGCTGACTCTGGTCCTAATATTTTTTTCCCCCAAAATTGTAGCACTAAGGTGCTACATTTTTCCAGATTTTCCGAAATAGTGCTACATTTTACCCTGACCGTGCTACCTATAGTGCTACAGGTGGCAACGCTAGTTTACTGTGGTATTTTTAACCACTGATTTGTTTGACTGAATAGAAACGTGACTGTATACAGTATGTGCAGAGTATACGTTTATAGTATATGCATAAGTGTATGTAGGCTAGTATATCTAGTAAAATTAAGTTAAAAGTATCTGAACTGCGACGCTTAGGTAAGTATTAATCTAAAATACGCAGCGAAAAATGAGGGAGGCACGACCCCTGTTTTAATTTTCTTCTTCTTCTTTCTTATGATAGGATCGCTGTTCTGGCGTATTTATTTATTTTATTTACAGAAAAAGAGGTTAAGCTGAAGCTTCTCTCTCTACAAAACACATGAACTATTGTTTACCATAACACTGCACTATGCACTGAGCGTGTTCCACCCTTCTAATAATAGTAACTATTAGTTACTATTTTCGTTCAGCCTCGTAGAAAGTTACTACACTGACCGTTCGAACCTTCTCGAAATAGTAACTATTTGCTTATCAAACTCGGGAGCGTAGTAAGCGTGGTAACGACGAATCCCTTTAACGTGATTGGCCCGATTAGTCCATGGCATAGTATTTTGTCGAAAATAGAAAAATGCGTTCCATCCTTGACGCCGTCATGAGTAGTAACTATGGTAAATAGGGTGGAACACTCACTGTTACAACAAGGATACACTAAAAAGGATTTACATAAGCGCTACAGCTGAATGGTGTGCCAGCAAGATGTTGCTCGAACGAGGGTATTTAGGGAATTGTTCATTATTCATGTATTATTTGACATGATGACAAAGATTTACTTCTTTCCTTAATACTGTAAGAAATGTTTTTAAAGATTGTTTGACTGAAATGCCAAAATGTTAAGTAATTTTACAGCATTCCTACCGAGAAGTCTCAGTGACAAAAGTAAAACGCTCGAAACAACAAAAAAACATCAAATACACTGTCAGAAGTTTCATAACAGATTGCACATAACACTTTCAAGAATAACACCTTTTCAGTTAGAAAAAAAAGTGTTATGACCAATTAAGTTTATACTAATTCGTGCCCAGATCTCCAACAACACCTTCAATTGGTAAAAATACTACACTGTCATAAGTTACATAACGACAACAGCAGGATGCGCGGTATCAGCAGATAACACTTTGGGATGTTATATGTTATGTTTCTTTCGTTCCCGTTAGTATTTTTACCAATTAAAGGTGTTGTTGGAGATCTAGGCACGAAATAGTGTAAACTTAATAGGTAATAACGTTTTATTTCTAAGTGAAAAGGTGTTATTCTTGAAAGTGTTATGCGAAATCTGTTATGAAACTTCTGACAGTGTAAAGAGCAAAAAGAACGAGTAGATAGATTCTCGCAGGTAATGTCTACCACTAGGCTCCTTGAAAGAAGTAAGTTAAATTAAAACATGATACGACCTTGATACGACACCAGCCTTTTGTCTGGTGGAGGGGGGCGAGCCTCGACTTCCCGCAGCACTCTCCGCAACACCAAACCTGGTCCGTATAATGCCGGGTATGCGTTGTGCCGGTGCATCTTGTCCCGGAAAGTCAGTGTCTTTCGACCGTGTGATGGGGCGACGTTTAGTCGGTAAGCGCTGCGGCGAATCAGCGCGACAGATAAAGGTGTGTGTCGGACTGATGTCGTCAGATATCCGTGTTATTGGTGGTAAATAGCTAGGATTGACATTGTGACAGCTAGAATTCTTACGGACGGGTTATGCTGACGAATTTCGACCCGTGGTCTTTTTCCGGTCGACGTTGCGCTGCGACACAAGGTAATACTCACGTTTTCCCCACCACGTGAAGAAATCCTCCAAAACAGTTTCGACTTTGAAGCCGAATCTTTCTCTACAAGATGGCTCTCCTTCCTCCACAGCAGACGTTGTTGATATTCCCTGAAGAAGCACTGGCTTTTGCTTCCTCACTAAAGTAACAGATGAAAACAATAAGGAATCACGTAAAGCCAAAGAAAGGACAAAAGTACAAACGGCTTGAGCACGAAGACTGGGATCTGACACGTGCAATCTTGCGTAGGTTCTCAGCCTTTTCATCGTCTTAAGTCGTGGTGAAGGAAAGGTTCCTTACCACTATCTGCTCGGTAAGTTCAAGCTCACCACCTTGGACGCGAGAAGAAACCTCCTGCACCTTCACTTCGGTACCAAGACTCTGGCTGTTCACCGCTTACGTCCTATCCTACCCGAGCCCTACTCACCCATCCACAGCAGACCACGACGCGACCCAGGAAGTTTCCAAATTAACTCCCGTCCCCACAGTGCACGAAAGATATCGAAGGAGTTTTGCTCCAAGTCTTGTAAACTGTACCACAGCCAGTTATTGTAGGATTTTTAGTTTTAGTCTTTGACAATTTTAACTGTGTTTTTATTTATTTTATATATGTATTCCAGTGAAACTACGTTTAACGTAAAGGTTAAATTCTCCCTTTTTTAAAATCAATTTTAGTAGTAAGTGATTATATTAATGCTCTCAATAATCCCTTGGCAAGTTGTTTGCCGGAAGAATCTACAGTGTACATTGTTATAGACTAGTTTTGCAGAGACCGATGGCATATTATATGCATTGTGCTATGTTTATTACTGAAATGAGGAACTGATTGATTGATATTTACAGAAATTTTGGTGCGATTATGTTTGACGTAAAGGTCAAATTCGGCGCATGCGCTGTGAAAGATACCTTTTGTGCATAAAACTCAACTCTACTCTAGCCTACTCTATGAAACTCTTTAGCTAGACGAAGAGGAACAAATTTAACGACTTGGAGTTCAAACGGCAGGAAGCGAATATGGAGAAGTCAAGCCCTTCATACCCTACTTTATTTCCATGATGCAATTAATATTCAATCAGTATACTGTATACAGTAATTGTGAATTGGGATACTTTAATTTATTATCAAACTATTTTCTATCAAATATGATTCGTAGTCAGCTTCGGCTGACAGAATCACATCAAACTGTTAATAAAGATATAACGCTGGCAAGTAATTTCTATGAGTTAAGCCTACTAATGAAATTAAATATTTAAACACAAATAAGCCGACAGCAAATGCGAATTCGCAGAGGGCGCCAGGCAACATGTAGCGGACATGACTCGCATCGCGCTCTTTCAAGCTCTGCCTGGATATGAGGAAGCGACGCCTGTCTTCACAGATCACTTTCGATTCACTCCAGAGGTCGCCACTCCCTCTCCATCGTTATGGCAACGCAATACGTGTTTTCCTGTGCCCGATCGACATATCCACAAAAAACACCCACCTTTCTTCCTAGTGATGACGAAGTAGTAGCTGACGATTAAGAAGGCAGTGCCCAAAATGGCGGTGATGATAGTGATGACGAAAGTTAAGCCATCCATTTGTCCGATCATCCATGGCTCCCCAGGGCCGGTGTAAGGAGGAGGCACCGGACAGGATGCGGTGCAGTCAACACATGAACAAGCTGCATTTTCTTCCTGAAAACAAATACAACTGCATAAGTAATTCCTTCGAGTCTAAAATGTGCATTTTTGCTAAGAGACGCGTAACTTCGCCCGACAGATGACACTCAAACTAAACAATATAACCCAATAAAAAGAGGCATATTTAAAGCAAAACAAGAGCTGGAAGCTCATACGGTACTTGCAAGGCTGGGTCAGATGGAAGTGAAGGTCAACAATATTTTGTTTTCACTTTTCGGATAAGATGCGCCAAACTTGCAAGGCTGGGGTCAGAGGATAGAATTGATGGTCAAAAGTGTTTTTTCACTTTTCGGTTAGGTTGCGAAAAGGGTGCTAAAAATTAATTTCTAATCAAAACCCTTGAGGCAAAAAGGATCATGTACTCAGGGCGATCGTGAAAAAGTAAATTTTACTTAAAAGTATTTTTTGTATTTTGCGGTTAAGGTGAGTTCTTTAAGGGATGGTCGGATCGGAGAAGTGACGATGTCTAACCCAATGATGTCAAGTTTTTAATGCTTCAACAAAGTTTGATCGTCCTAGCACATCTGAAAGTACCTTTACTCACGATCACCGGAATTCCGGACAGCCCCCCCCCCCTCGGTACCCGAATCCGGTCCGATTATATCAATGATACACCTAGAACTTGTGCCTGTACTTCCCAGCAAGTTTCATCCTGATCCCTCCACTCTATGCGTGTCACAAGATTTCCGGTTCTCCCTTCCGACCCCCCCCCCCCCCAGAACATCGGATCCGGTCCGGACTTGAAATGGGACATCTGAGACATGAGATCTTTCAAGATAGCAAGTTTCATTAAGATCCACATGCATGCCACTAGTTTCAGGATTCCGCCGTCTCCCCCTCCCCCCACGATGGTCGGATCGGGAGAGTAACTATTTCCAAGTTAATCTGGTCGGGTACCTTATATGCCTGCCAAGTTTTATCGTCCTAGCCCATCTGGAAGCACATTAACTACGGATTGCCGGAATTCCGGAACCACCGTCCAAATCCCCCACAGTGTCCGAATCAGTTCCAGTTCTGTCAGTTATTTATGTAAATCTTGTGCTTGTTCTTTCCACCAAGTTTCATCCCGGTCGCTCCACTCGTGAGAGTTTCACACGATTTCCGGTTTCACCCTCCGACTCCCCCCCCCCTAGATTCATCGGATCCGGTCCGGACCTGAAGTGAGACATCTGAGAAGCGAGGTCTTTCTAGATATCAAGTTTCATTAAGATCCGATTACCCATTCGAAAGTTATGCATGCCCCTATTTTCAGGATTCCGCCACCTCCCCCTCCCCCCACGATGATCAGATCGGGCAAGTGACTATTTCCAAGTTAGTTTGGTCGGGTCCCTAATATGCCTGCCAAGTTTCTTTGTCCTAGCGCATCTGGAAGTACCCTAACTCGCAAACACCGGACTGACCGACCGACCGACAGACCGACGGAAAAGTGATCGGTATATGGCACTTGGCCGGAAAGCAAGTGCCATAAGAAATAATAATGTTTGTGTCAAAAAAAGGCTGAAAAAGTTAGCTGACTGACATTGACACTGGTGTTCAAATAGGCGTGCCCTTACTGTATACTTCAGTAAGCTTTTCACCTGTCCTGACTGATACTGACGTGTAATGGATGATGCTATGGCGAAAAATTCAGTGTTCGGCTTCGTCCGTGAAAGAATTCCGAGAGAATTTCCGTCCGTGAAAAAAAAATAAAAAAAATAGTCCCTTCGGCAAAGTAAATAAAGTAATAACTAAAAGAACTGATGAAAAGAAAAGGCAACATGCGCTCGTCAAAAACAACGACCTTAAAACCTTTTTCGGTCATTAGTCATCAAAACACACCAACGGTCTCCAAACACGAGTTAAGGCCTATTCACAACGGTTTTTTAGCTGAAACCTGGCCCCAGTCAGTTCTGAGAAATCATTCTGCCACCTAATTCTCGTTCTGGATTTGCCGTACCCAATGGACACTGGCCTACTTGGACACTACCAGCTGAGTCTGCAACTGGCTGTGACCGAACTGAACTTTCAAGGGTACTAGCCACTCAGATTATTCTGAGAATATTACTGATTGGCTAGCGCTGAACCAGGTCAAATAGGAAAACGATGATCTACTTTACATTCGGTTTTTAAAACAGCAAGGTGTGGATGTGAGTTTGTCTATCGGATAAAGTTCGACACTAGTCAATCAGAATATCCCGCGAAATAGTCTGATTGGCTAGCACCCCGGAAAGTTGGATTGATTTCAACTTGGGTCTTACTAGCTGGTACCTGAAACTGGCGACCTCCATTACGAACGGCAAAGCCTCGGCCCCCAGAGGATTTTCAGAACTGGCTGGGACCGAGTTTGAGCTAAAACCCGATGTGAATAGCCCTTTAGCAATTCCAACGGTCAAACTTCTTTATCACCCTAAGAAAACTCGACCAATTCACGTCCGTCCTGTACAGGTCAAGATAATACTAGAGAGCAGCGCCTAGACCTATGCTTCCCATGCTCTGTAAACGGGCCTTAGTCGGAAGCGCCATCCACTACGCTTGCGGCATTTCAGACGAGACAAACTTGCGGGTTTAGAAATTTCTAGTAAAGCAAAGGTGCAGTCTGCACACACCGAGGAAACAGGAGAGGCTGTATGATTTTTTTGCTGTGTTCAGAATATGAAATTACTGAAGCCCGCACTGGTGTTCTCTATCGCCAGTGATGCTAGTATCGCTGCCGTTCGAGTGTGTGTCAATTTTTATCAAGTTTTGGCGCTAATCCCTAGTGTTATTTTGCCCTGGCCATGTAAGATCGTCGGTTTAAAACTGAGACTTCGAGCGTGTTCCACCCTACTTACTACGCATGACGTCACGAAATTTTGCTTCTTGGCTCCACGGCGTAATCCGGCCAATCACGTTGCAGAGATTCGTAGTTGCCACGCTTACTATGCTCCCGAGCATGGTAAGCAAATAGTTATTATTAGTTGCGATTTGGAAGGTTGGAACGGTCAGCGTTGTAACTTCTTGTGAGGTCGGAACCGAATTAGTAACTAATAGTTACTATTACTATTGTTAGAAGGGTGGATCACTATCTTCATGTCACCAAGAATAAATTTTTTCTTAATGTCTATTCAAACAATGTTTACAACGGGTACGTCAGCTACGATTCTTCATCAGCGATATTTCGGCCCTTTTTGGCAAGGGTCCTCGTCAGGCTGTCAACCTTCTGGTTCAACTTCGGGGAAGGAAACAAACCTGTAATAAATAACTGAAGCTTCTACCGACTATAAATATCTTATTAAAGTAAGTTATCTTCAAATACTACTATAATGAAAAAACTAGTCCTGTGAATTATTTTTGACACGGACGCTGTTTTTGCTGGACGATTGGGGCGATGACATGAGTACTCGATAATAGAAACGTAGAACGAGGTTATTAATAAAATAATATTTAAGTTTTCTGTCCCTTATAAATAAAAAAACCTAAGTCGACCAAAATGCAGAAAAAAACCTTTCCTGTCATCGCCCCAATCGTCCAGCAAAAACAACGTCCGTGTCAAAAATAAAATCACAGGACTAGTTTTTTCATTATAGTAGTATTTGAAGATAACTTACTTTAATAAGATATTTATAGTCGGTAGAAGCTTCAGTTATTTATTACAGGTTTGTTTCCTTCCCCGAAGTTGAACCAGAAGGTTGACAGCCTGACGAGGACCCTTGCCAAAAAGGGCCGAAATATCGCTGATGAAGAATCGTAGCTGACGTACCCGTTGTAAACATTGTTTGAATAAATGTTTCAAAGTCAGCTTGGGCTCAAAGAATATTTTTCTTAATGTCACTAAAATGCTGCCACGAGTCCTCAAGAGGCATGAATGTAGACATGCACGCCAGCCAGTAAATCATCAAATAAAAATAACGGACCTTCTGAAACATAAAAACACTTACATCTATGTTTTCGTTGCAAGGCACCAACGTGGGGTTGAATTCCTTAACGCCCTCTGGTTTCGTGTCGTTCATCTTGATGTATTGGAAGAAGATATCAAAAGGTACTACAGGATTGTCTTGAGTTGAGCCGCATGCATTTAGAAGTCTAGAAAAAACAACAGAAACGAATAGTGAAAGTGTTCACACTTTCTGCAGTAGTAACCACGGGTACGCGACGCAATCGGTATGAGACACGGGGATAAAACGTCACAAGGACAAAACGTAACAGACACACTGTAACCAAGGTGTACTTTAACCAGGGAGTTGGCTACACCTTAGTTCCTTCAGTTTAATCCGCCAGGTAACATTCAGGTTCCTGGCGATGACTAATCTCAGTCATTCAAGTTTGAGGGAGAGAACTGGGAGAAGTTTAATCCAGTTCGTTTTGAGTTAGACTTGTGAAAGGTCGTTGCCGGAGAGCATGGAAAGTTAAGAGTTGTATACATAACCTTTTGAACCTTTATTCTGATGAAGTGTAAATAAACATGTTTTCTATATTGCTTTATCTCTCTTTTCAAACCTGAAACGATTTGGTTTTTCTATAAAGGTGCTATTACAGTGCTAGCTACTCTTTGTTCGACCACTTACCGAATACGCCTGTCAAGTTTGACATCCTGGCCTAACCCAGAACCAGTCCTCGAGTATCGAAAAAATTCAAAAGTGTGGTCTCCGAATCATCCTTGGGGACAAATACTTGGACTATGACTCGGCACTGGCGAAGCTAAGCCTAACATCCCTTGCCGACAGAAGACATGCACTAATTATGAAATTTGGTCTCCATTGCCTTGAATCCGATCAACACCGCACCATTCTACCAAACTTTAAACCGAACTGTACATATGAAGTTAAGACCAGACGTACTTGTAAATTTAGTTCTGTGCAAAAACTTGAAGAGCCTCGTGACAATTCATCTGAACGATTTTTAAAAACATTTGTGCCGTATTTTACTAAATTTGACGAAATGCCCTGAATTTCAAATATTTCTTGTACGTCTTGTATTGTGTCGACGTGCCAATGTTATAACTGCCATGCTTTTATGGTGAATAAATCTGAATTGAACTGAACTGAACTGAATAACTGATTAATGAGGTAGACACTAGTTTCTTTGCACGTTACTTTGTACCGTTAAGCATGGTCCGCACCGCTCGGGGGCCATGTACAGAGTAGCGTTGCATAAACAGTGGGTTAATGTTTAAGGGCCTATAAAGCATTGTCCAAATAGGTGTTGTAAGGTGTATTACGGCGTATAAGGCTTATTACAGATTCCTCTATTCCTCGGGGCGCGCTGTAATAAGGCGAATAAGGAAAATGGAGCTCGGCTCTATTCTCCCTTATGCAGAGCCAATCAGATCGCTTGGTTGGTTCCGCCAGTGGGCCGGGGAGAGGAGCAGCGTCATCAGTGTTGCCACGGGAAGCACTACAGTTCTACTTTGTAGGAAGCTGAAGAAACACTTTTCTTCAAAAGAACACGTTTTGTTCTGTTACGACTGCTTACTGTTAGTTCGAGGACCAATGCTGTCCATCCGCAATTTAATAGCTTTTTACAATATATTGGGCGTCAAATTGTACTGGTGTTCTTCAATTAGTACTAAGAACACTTTTTCTGATCTTTAGAAACTCGAACTGTATCGCCGTGGCAACACCGAACGCTGCATTCATAAGAACCTCGGGCTGCTCTCGGGTTCTTATTTGAACAGGCGTGTGTATGGAGACGTAAACATCGCGTATAGCGCTATTCAGCTTATTACACCTATTTGGACAATGCTTAACTGTCGTAAATGAAGGCTCCATTACAACACGGAAAAGGTATTGTTGAGAAGAGTGTCCCTTACCTGTAGGGGTCACAAAGGTTCGCCCACGGGAAGCACATCAAGAAGACAGCTTTGGTGTTAGACATGGGGAAAACGACATCCTTGCAAGAATCGTACATCCCGACAGCATAGTCGTCAGCAACGTAGTATTTAACGCTGTTGATCAGGATTCTCGAGGCTAAACGAAAATAACAGCAACTAGGTTTCAAAAAATGTCGAACTTTGCGTCACAACTTTGTCTTGCGTCAACAACGTCACCAACAATTGGTTGGTCGGTATGGCGGCGTGCATACGTTGTATCTTTATTATTCTTGTTTGTTTCTGTAGTTAGATCAGTTATCAGTTGATCTATCCGACCTTTTCATGCTTTGCGCCCTGCCGGATCTATGTAAATTTTTATTTTTTAGAAGTAAGTATATCAATAAATGAACCTGAACCTGAACAAAGAGTATTTCTCATCGTCTAGGCCTATAGTGAATAATTGAAGGGTCAAAAATTCCACAAGCACAATAAATTCGGGCTTGAAGTAAAACAAGAGCTGACAGCTCATACAGCACTTGCAAGGGTATATTATGCAGCGACAACGTGCGGGGACTACATGTCCCACCTACCAAGTACCGTCCTAATCTCTCCATCCTAAGCATGCCATAGAATCTCACGGACCCCGTCCAACTCCCCACACAGTGGCCAGATCCTTCACGGACCTGTAAATGGAATACTTCAAATATGTGTATTGACCGCAAAATTCCGTCCCGATCCCAATACTTTAAACGTGGGCCAAACTCCCAGGACCTATAGATAGTCCTTCAGCCCAAGCTGACTGCGAATCACATTTGGCAGTGCAAAACGGATAAGTCGGCTATATTTTATTAGAGCTATATTTCGGCCTTTCTTGGGTCCTCTTCAGGCTGAAGCCGCTCAAGCTGGAAAATGAACTTGTGGAATAACAAATAAAGATTCTTCTTTAAATATCTGATTTTATGAACTTCTTCTCTAAAAACTGGTTGAAGTTAAAGCTGGTGCTGTGATTTCATTTTGGACACAGCTGCTGTTTTTGCTATTCGATTGGGTCGTCGAAAGGGTAGAGATTCTTCTGCATTTTGGTTTTGGAGTCATCCGTCTCTTCTTCTTCTTTCCAGCTAAGATGGATAATTGTCGGCGACATGTACGGGCGATCTGAAGTTCCGTACTGTGGTGATAGATAGTCCTTCAGCCAAAGCTGACTGCGAATCATTTTTGACGATGCAAATCGGATAAGTCAGCTACAAATTATTAGAGCTATATTTTCCAGCTTGAGCGGCTTGAGTCAGAAGAGGATCCTTGAAAAGAAAGGTCGAAATATAGCTCAAATAAAATATAGCTGACTAATCCGTTTTGCACTCCCAGGCCCCCCCCCCCAGATTCCCCCAAAGTCTCCAGATACGGCTGGCCCTGTCGACGGGGCGTGTAGGGCGTTCCATTTGCCAACTATCAAGTTCCATCCAGATCGTATCACTCATTCGAGTGTAACGCATGTGTTTCTGGGATAGCCTATTCAACTATCTCCTCACTGGCAGGATCCAGCCCGGACTTGTAAATCCAACATCCAGAACGCGTGCTCTTGCTTACTGGTAAGTCCAATCCGGATCGGATCAGCCACTCAGAGGATCATCGGATAAGCCATTTAAGAGATATGTATGCCACAAGATCCTCCCCTCCACTCCCCCCAGAGTGCTCGCACCCGGCCTGTATCTATAAATAGTACATCTAGGGATTACGACTGTCCTGCCGCCAAGTACCCTTACTATCCCTTCACTCTAAGCGTACCCTAAGTTTTATCTCCCCCCCCCCCACACACAGCTGCTGGACAGAACCCCGACCTATAAATAGAACATCTGCTCTTGCCAACTTTTAAATTTCAAATATTCGAATCACTCGTTCGACAGTTTTGCATGCACCGAGATTCCACGGATCCGGGAGGTGGTGACATTGATAGGCGATCCACCACCCCTAAATATACGGCTATGGGGCCCATCTACGAACCTGACCTGTACTTTGACCAACAGGATCCTCACAAAAAGTTTGAACAAGATATCCCAATCCCTTCGAGACTTATCGTGCTAAATGACAGACGGTCAACTTTACGATGTCATAGATAACCCGTCACTTACGTTTTGGGATCCCAAAACCTTGAGATGGTGTGAATGAACTGCTTTCAACTGTGGGACACGAATCCATGTTCTGTAAGCACTTATTTTCATACACCAATCGTATTTGGTGGAACAGGCCCACAAAAATTGCAGTTGTGAACTGAAAAACATAAATCCTCCTCAAGCGGGCCCTAACCCCCCAACCTTCGACTTCACGCACAAACGCTATAACCACCTGAACTATCGGGGAGCTTGAGCATGGTTCACGAACCCCCACAATCGTCAGTCTATGACGGGCTGAGGGAACCAGAGCAAAATAACACTAGGGAGAAGCGCCAAGGCTTGAAAAAAGTGACACATACTCTAAAAGCAGTGACACTAGCCCCACTAGCGATAGAGAACGTCCGTACTGAAACTCAATCAGCCGTGAACCAGCGCTGGCTAATAACTCCATATTCCGAACACAGCAAAAAAAAAAATGATGCAACCTACATTGTTTCCTCGATGTCGTTAGACCGCGTCTTAGCTGACCCACAAATTTTCTAAACCCACAAGTTTGTCTTGCTTTGAATGTTACGAGCGTTGTCGGCGGAGCTATGATAAGGGCCGTTTCCGATGCGTGGAAAGCATAGGTCTTGGCGATACGCACTAATGTTGTTCTGCTCTGTGAAGGAACAGTGATCTCGCTCTAGTAAAACTTGTGTTAACAGTTCACTACCCCATGTCGGATAGTTAAATATGTTGAGATAAAACTTTTACCGTGACATAAAAATTCCAGAAACCGATACTGAATGTCTACGAAGTTCCTAGATTAGAATTCTAGACTTCTAAATCAAAATAGGTTCTGGTTTATATGTGACCGCAGAATTATTTGACCCATATATACTTAGTTATTCACACAGCCCTTCCACTAAGTGCACTCTTCTTCCTTCTATATTTAGAGCTTGTTCCACCCTACTTACCGTAGCTACTACGCATGACGTCACGAATTCTTGCTTTTTGCCGTCAAGGCTTGAACAATTTTCCTATTTTCCAGCGGAATATTATGCCACGGGCGAATCCGACCAATCACGTTACAGAGATGCGTAGTTCCCACGCTTACTACGCTCCCGAGCATGGTAAGCAAATAGTTACTATTCCGAGGAGGTTGGAACGGTCAGCGTAGTAACTTTTCACGAGGTTGGAACGAAAATTGTAATTAATAGTTACTATTATTAGAAGAGTGGAACACGCTATTAGTGTCACTTGAGCCCACTGCCTGGTTTGGCGCTGAAGTCAGATGGGGTAAACTTCCCTCGCTCAAGGAAGACCATCACGTTTTTTTTTTTAACACGACATTAGCCCGCAAAGTCTCATCTTTTTTCGTTAGATGCGACATCTAGCGGAAACCAAGTAAACTTACAGGAGAAGAAGAGAAATAGCACTAATGGAAGTCCCTTGTTATGCATTGTCCAAATAGGTGTTATAGGTGCATTACGACGTATAAGGCTTAACAGATTCCTCTTTTCCTCGGGGTGCGCTGTAATAAGGCAAATAAGGAGAATAGAGCCAGGTTTTATTTTCCTTTATGCAGAGCCAATCAGATCGCTTGGTTGGTTCCGCTAACAGGCCGAAGAGAGGAGCAGCGTCGTCAGGGTTGCCAAGGGAAGCACTAAAGTTCTACTTTGTTGGAAGCTGACGAAACAACTTTTATTAGTTCTAGGACCAATGCCTGCCCATCCGTTAATTTAGTAGCTTTTTACAATAAAGGGCGTCAAATTATACTCGTGTACCTAAACACTTTTCTGATCTTTAGAAAGTCGAAAAATTGTGTCAGCATGGCAAAACCGATCGCTGTTTTGATAAGAACCTATTGAGTACCTATTTGAACAGGCATGTGTATTAAGACGTAAACATCGCGTATAGTGCTATTTAGCTTATTACACCTATTTGGACAATGCATTACTGACTATGAACATCAAATCATGGACCCCTGGTTGAAAAGGGCTTACGGTCTTCTTCGGTGGGGGTTTCTTCGTTAATCTCCAAGAAATCACTTTGTCGCGGATCACAGGCCATTGAACACCAATTTAGTTTGATGTTTCTGTAGCAACTTGGACATCTGCCAAGCAGAGCCTGAGCCTGGGTTACTTGAGATGCGACATTGTTCACTTGAGCTGCGGAACAGCATGTCCGGATGTCGGGATCACCGGTTGCATTGGCCGTCGCCTCTGAAAGGAATTTAAAGTTTAACCGAACCTGAACCGAACAGGCTGAGATCCGATGGTCTAGTTCCCGATGAAAAATTTGAAGCCTACGTAGTTGTACGAAAAAGTTGCATGTAATACTATGTAATAGCAAAGAATACTATGATTTAATGTGCCTCAGACTGGTCCAGTCTTAAGTAGTAGTATCCAGTAGCATCCTGTCTTGCCACAGTAGCATCCAGTCTTGCTAAAAGTAGCATGCAGTAGTATGCAGTAACATGGTAGCTTTGAAGAAGAAGCATGTAGTAGCATCAGTTAGTACTGCATGCTACTTTTTCGTACAACTTCATACTACTATTTTGAGATAAATTTTTCATCGGGTTGCACTTCAGTTGCTTACTACAAAAGGCCTGTAAAAGCGAAAAAAATGCATTACTTTTTTTTGTCCAAGTATAACTGATTTGGTCAAATGAACTATTCTTTCGAATGTGTGGTACCTCTATGTGTGCTTGTCCCTCTATAGGCGTATACTATGTATGACTAAGTCCAAAACCCGCCAGTGATCCTCAGGAAGAACGAGAAAACGTCTCCATAACGACTCAAAATCAACAGCTCACATACTGTGTCAACCAATCACGGCGATCGTTGGGGACAGGTGTGGTGGCGCTTCCGGCTCTTCCGCTAGGCACACGGCGATTCTTCATCGGCAAGGAGAGTTAGCGATCAAGAGTATTCTCGCCGTTCCCCGAGGACTCCACTTGAGGAGTCCCCCCGTTTTTGTTCGTCCCGGGGAGTCCCCACGGACGGGAAATGCTCCGATTATCACCACCATCATCAAAAAGGACTCCCTTTCAGATTCGGAGGGGAATCAATTTTTGCTGGTGTTGGTGCAATGTAAAACTAATTAAAAACAATCAGAATAAACAGAACCGAAAATAAAGTGAATCCAGACTAATTTCGTCAACTGCATTTTTTCGAACAAAACACATTTTGGAAGCATTCCCCATGCTCTCGCTGTTTCTGTACGCGGAGTCCGCGAGGAGTGACTCCCTCTATTCCCGCCGTTCCCTTCGATTCCCCGAGGAGTCCTCGGGGAGCGGTGAGAATATGCCTTATGCTTGAAATACTCAGCAACTACAAAGGTAAGAGCCTGGTCACACTGGGCCCAAACGGCGCCGATTTGACAATTCGCGCAGAAATCTGGGCAGGTTTCTCGGCTGAAAATGAGTCAACAAATCTACGCAGACTGTGTGATCGCCGGGAGGATTCTGAAAATCCTTTCGGGAGGTGACGTTTGATGGCTGGGGCAGCTTTGGGGAAAACGAGCAGACTGTAATTAGGGTTTTAAAATCGAAAGTGGACCAGTTTTGCAACAATTCGCCATATTCCTGTTCAGCACTTCCAAGCGGGCTAGTTTCTGTTAATCCCCCTATGCCTCACCATCAGCACTTGGATCAGACATGGTAAAGTAGATCTACAGGTTAGTGAGTGGAAAACCTGTCATCCGTGTCCCAGGTAATGGAGGTTTTGCATATGTTTCAGCAGCAGAAAGTGAAAGTGACCCATTCCCCTATGCGATTAGACTTTTTACTATGTCTACACAGTTCATAACCAACGCTTTTGTAGACATTGTAAAAAGTCGGATCAATAGGGTAGTGGATCACTTTCATTTTCTGCTCTGACACGTATGCAAAACCTCCATTACCTGGGACACAGATGACAGGTTTTCCACTCGCTAACCTGTAGATCTACTTTACCATGTCTGATCCAAGTGCTGATGGTGAGGTATAGGGGGATTAACAGAAACTAGTCCGCTTGGAAGCGCTGAACAGGAATATGGTCAATTCAGTTTCAGCTATGTTGAACTGTTGTGAACTATCATGATTTTGCTTTCAACATCCCAGGATTAAGCTAGGTTATTTGGGGAGAAAGGTAAAGACTTACTAGATGCCAGAATTGTATCAGTCATATCTACTTGATGTCTTTTTTGTTTTCTACTGAAGAATAATAAGGAAGCATGTGTTTGACGTCTTTTCCTTTTTTTTCCGTGCAAAAAAAAAACCTTATTTGCATAATTTTTTAGTTGGTTATGGTTAGCACTAAAAAATACCAGTCTGTTTCATGTAACCTCGCATGTAACATAATCAGAAATGCTGTTTCGTTATAATTGGTCTCCTGTATTAAAAAAAAACAGCATTCAGAATTAGGTGTATCTTGTTCTTTTTCTTTCCTAATTTAGCAACCCAAAAAGCTGCCTTTTCTTGGATCCAGTGTGACCAATTCGGCGCCTAATTTTGTAGCAGAGGAGTTGTCCGAGCTCAGCATTCATCACGCATAAAAACACAGGCTTTTGTTGAAATTCAAATTCTCCGCCTCTAGATGAATTTTGGGTTGTTGTAGAAGTAGCGCACATTCTGAACGTTATTACTAGAGCCGCGGGTGAAACAATACAAAATCCCTTAAATGAGTCAAAATAATTCAGCGTAGTTGATTTCAGATGTAAGAATTAACTGCCCTTTCGGTTAAACTTTAAAGCTTAACTGAAAAGGGCTGAGATGGGAATATTTAGTTACCCATCACTTATTCACTTAAAGAGACTTCACTTAACTTCACTTAAAAAGACCCCATGAAAACGCGTTACTTCGCTGCTCCGCTATTCACATAATAAATTTTCATATAGTTGAATTTCCTTGTCGGATTTTTGGTAGCTCTATGCACTTGTACACGTGTTTTATGTTTTACGGAAATGATTTACCAAAAAATAAGTGTTCAGGTATCTTCAAGCAAGGGTACCTTAAGCAAGCTGATCACTGGTCACTGAAAAGCCGCGTTTGTATTGAGATTCAAATTTTCCGCATCATATTAGAATTTTGCGTTGTGAGGACGGCCGTAGATATCCTGAACGTCACTACTAGAGGAGATAGTGGAAAATCAAAAAACCCTTAGCAGAATCCAAGTTAAATGACACGAAAATAAGTTGGCTTTTCAGTTAAACTTTAACAAGAGGTTCAACTTAGGTATCATCAAAGCCTGGACGTATTACAATCTTTGGCTTCTTCTTGATACAAACCTACCCCCTCTTGTAAGGTAAAAGGTAAAGGTTTCAGCACTAGCCTTGACAGGCCAAGCTGGCGGTGCTGATCTCCGATTCTCGGCCCTCATCCAGGAAGTGCAATGGGGGGTTGGGGGCCAGCCATCCTGTGCTTTCACACACCCTTCCTGTCACCTTCCCCGGATTTCTCCAGGTACCCATTTGAAGCTGGGTGGACTTTGGCTTGTCTTACAGGGTTACGCCACTAACCCCCGTCCCAAACCAAACAGTAGGCACTACCGAGACTCGAACAAGCGACCCTTCACTTGCGAGCCCGGCGCGCTAACCACTCGGCCACGGACAGACACCCCCTCTTGTGGGTCACAATCATTACCAGACAAAATTTCAGGCACGTAAGAAGCTTTTCCTATATAGCAACTCACTTCGAGCAAGAACATAAATACAAATTCAAATTCACTTTATTTTACCTTAATATTCTTGTCGATCACAAAAATAACAGCGAAAGTCAAATGGTGTTTAAAACACTTACAGATTTAAATTACTCACACAATGAAAGGAGACATTCAAATATTCATAAAGATGGACTTATTTTATACTGATATTTTAAACCTTCGGATTATGATACTGCTAATTATTCTGTGATGGATGGGGGTTATACAATTGCATGTAGCATCTAGAAGGAAGTGAACGCATAAGCAGGTGTGGCATTTGTGGAAGGAGAAGATTTTAGGTATCACTTAGTGCACAGAGAAGTTGTTAGCAGAAACAGAGCAGTTTTACTCCTTAAAGGACAAAGAACATCAGGTATTTTCTCGAAGTTTCGAAGACCACCCGTCATTACCTGCGGTGCTCAACTGGGGTGGTGGCAAATATGGTAGTACAATGGAGGTACCTTTTACGTTAAAGCGGGTCATAAAAAATGGTCTTTCTACCACACACACAGTGCTAACCATCCCTACTATCACTATGAATGTTCAAAACCACTAAAAACACCGTAAAACAATGAGCAAATTAACAAAAAAAAAAACCAAATTTCCTAGGTTTGGAATAACTCTGTCTGGACTAAATCTCAGCCGATTAGCCCGGACAGCTGTTATGGCACGTAGGGAGCCAAGGGTCAAAATAATAATTTCCATCTAATTCTCCAACTGTTTATTACGAATACAAATAAATTATAAAACCAAGACCAGTGTGGTACCTCTGAAGACATACAAAAATTATCAGTTAGGTCTTATAATTCTTTGCTAATCAATCCTGGAAAATTCCGCCATCTAGAAAAGAAGACGTCGTGCGTGGGTTTTTTCTTGAGCCAAAACAGCAACTCGGCAATCGAGTTCAAATCTAAACAAACCCGTGGCATGCGATCACTAAGAGAAGGTAAGCGGAATGTTTGGATTAGGTCTTTAAGTTAATCTCAGACAATCCCATTCTCATCGACCAGATGTGACGAAAGTCAACCGCTGTTATTACTTTACGATTTAGCCAAAAGCGCAGCATCGTCCGGACTTGAATCACAGTCCGAGCTAGCACATCTCTGCTGTATTTCTTTGGTGAAAGATACAAGAATGTGACACGACAAAATCTGAAACCTCAACCGAACTCCGAAAATCGACACTCCGCAAGTTTTCTTATCTTACACAAGAACCTTTCCTTGATTGTTTTGTCGAAGCCTGGCTAAACGATGCGCAGAAAGGTAGGAAATGATGGGGTAGAGTCACCTCCCAAAACTCCTGTAGGACTGCAATAATAGTTGTTTTAGCAAAGGAGAGATAAGACTTTTCTGGGAAATTTCCAGCTGCAGATACGTAAAGGACGACAACTGAAAATCGGTCGACGGTTTCGTGCTATCTAGCCAAAACACGCGACGGCGAAGTGCTTTATACTCTCCCAGCAGTGGTCTTAGTGCTGTAATGGTGCCATGCTGAATGAGGATTGAATCACTGTGAGACAAGTTGGAGCATAGCCCCAGTTCAACTAACTTTATAGTGCAGTGTTGCATCCTGATTCAATGTAAGCAATAAATAACCTGCGTAGTTATTGACCTACGAACTGAGTACGCCTTCGAAAAGACTCGGTGTATTCGCACCTAATCACCTCGCACGCTACTACCTTAAAGGACCTGTCTTACCTATTATACTAACGCAACCTATTTCCATAATCACTCCATATATTTCTAAACCCGGAGACCCCAATGTCGTACGGTACATTCTAACCCCTCTAACAAAACCACGCTGATTTTCTCACTTGCCGTCTTTTGCTACCTTCGAAGTGTATCACACTGTAATGGTTGTCTGCGAGAAGTTTTTCCGTCAGAAAAACCGGTTATGTAAATTGCATCCCTGTTTTCGCTATAAGTCAACAGGTATCTGGAAAGGCTTAACACAGCCAAAACCGTGGGTTATTTGTTTAAAGCACAGCCAAGTTTTAAAGTATTCGAGTATTTTAAAGTATTGTAAGTTGAAGAGTACGGGAGGTCGGGGTGGAACCGGACGCGGGTTGACGAAGTTAGTTGTGTTTTGTGAGTGCTGCGCGATAGTTTAGTTCAATGTAGGTTCAATCCTGCATCTTACTACCATATTGCGGGGTTCCTAGTGCTTTCCGTTTTTTCTTGGTGTTCATTTTCGTAGAAATGGTCTCTGTGGGGCTGAACCGGACACATTCTGGGGGGTTGAAACGGACATTATTTTAGAGGTCCGGTCCGACCCCACTCTGTCCGGATCAAAATATCTACCAGTTTCTGCACTTTTAAAAGCAGGATAAAGGCGTTGTACCCAAGCTTTCGAAATCAACTGCTTGTGGTGGAACAAGTTTGTGTTCAACAAGCGTTTTCTTTTGAGTTTGATTTTTCAAAGTTTTCGGTTCAGTGGTATGCTTGCATGGTCCTACTTTTCTCCAGAAAATGAAAACTTTATTAGCTTTTTGGTACTACTTATTCGGTCATATCCAGAGCTCATCTTAACAATGTCCGGTTCAAAACACCATCCGTACAAAGCAACCCCACCGGCGGGGCTGAACCGGACTTTTTTTTTAATAGAAAACATCGTAGCGCCAAAACGAGTTGAAATTAAATTCTCAAAAAATTACAGGACACACCTAATTTCATTGCCTTTCTTTTCCACTTTTAAAAAAATTTCCGAATTCTACAGAAAGGGAATAATAAGCCGACAACGAAAAACGTACGGGCCAACCCCGACCTCCCCTAAATAGTGCGAGGGGTCCTTTAACGATGTATTCGCACCCAAAACCAGTTGCCAATATTATCATGCTCGCCCGCTACACTAACCACGCCACACGCTACTACCTTAATTACCCCTTCATACATACACAACACAGCTTAATGCTTTATCATATGACCGACAACAATTCCTGGCAGGATTTTCGGAACATTCACTCCCATACAGGAACATTGATAACGTTTCGATTTCCCGACCAGAACTAATGAAAATGGAGAAAATCCAACTCAGGGTAAAATACATGCACGAATATATTTAGACGGAGAAGTTCAAAATTCAAGATGCAAGTGTTACACTTTTGGATGTTTCTTCGTCGCTACCAATAATCATTGACAACAGAGCCCAACCAGCGCACGATCACCTCCACTGCTTCCTGGCCGAAGACTGAAAATTAGTGTCTTTTCTGTGTCTTTATGTGTTTTATTTATTTTCTTTCACTTACTCCGCTTTTCCGAAATGGCGGGTTTTAAATAAATTACTTACTTACTTACTTATTTCTGTGGGTTAATCAGAAAAGGGGTCTTTACCTAGTTCTGCGTAGAGTTCTGGGCAATGGATTTCCAAGTTCCTTTTGGCGTTCTCGTTTCTCAGAGGCAGAGGGGGTCCTTCATACTTAACGTTGAGTTTCCCCTCGACGTCATACCAAATACACTGCCCAGGAGGCGAGAGAGTCTTTTCGCCCTAAAAAAAAATGAAAAATAAATTAAAGGACAAAAAACCCAGAGCTTGGCAAAAAAGATGGACACTCGAGGCCATCAACTAAAAGCTGCGTTCTTTGTCACGAGAGTTCTCACCGGTGGTCTCCATGTAGTTTTTGGGATCCCAAAACGTAAGTGGAGGGATACCTATGACATCGCAAAAATGTCCGTCTGTCCGTCTGTCTGTGAGCGCGATAACTCTCGAAGGGAGTGAGACATTTTGATGAAACTTGGTGTGAGGATTCTTTGGGTCAAGGGTAAGGTCAAGTTCGTAGATGGGCTCTGTAGCTCTACATTTAGGGGTGGGGGCGGGGGTTACAAATTAAGGGGCAAACAAAACAAATTCAAAAGCTGTTGAGATAGTTGATTTAGGAGTAAGGAGACATGCTGAATTCGAATATGAAAGTTATTTTGTTGCCGGACAAGTAGTTCACCCGAAATCCGGTGAAAACCGGACACAAAACTTGTCGACCAGTTTTCGGCTATAGCGCTCCTACTCCTTTATTCTCAATGATTATAGCTCTGCGCACGTGGCCGGCAGTCGTCTGTTTATTCAGTGACGTAATCGAAGGTCGAAGGGGGTCTCTAGGGTTTTATACAGAGGTGAAAGAGACATGGGGTGAATGTGTTTATTTTATAGCGGGTTTTGGTAGGGAAGAATTGAAATTATTAATTAGTATGCGTGCTGATATCTTAGGCGACATCTTATGTGTGATTGTAAGAAATGTAGTAGGAACTGTAGGAATAAGCGAGGGGTTGCTCACTAAAAAGGTGTACTTGGTAAGGGAGGGGTTAATCACTGGAAAAAAAATGTACTGGATAAGTGAGGGGTTGCTCAGTGGGTGTACGAAAGTTGTTTGGGGAGGGGGTTGGGTGAGCCGGTCCCAGGTACTCGTGAACCAATCCCAGGTGCACGCGAGGGGTTACGAATTGGGTGTACCCGCTAAAGGAGTACTCGAGGGGTTAGACACTTGGGTGAGCCAAGCGAGGGGGTTGATTCATGGTGTACCAAAGAGGGAACTGCTAGGGTACGCGAGGGGCTACTCACTGAAAGAAGGGTGAACAAGGTGAGTGAGGGGTTGCTCACTGAAAAAAGGTGTACTTGATAAGGGAGGGGTTACTCACTGGAAAAAAAGATGTACTGGATAAGTGGGGGTTTACTCAGTGGGTGTACTAAAGTTGTTTGGGGAGGGGTAGGGTGAGCCGGTCCCAGGTACTTGTGAACCAATCCCAGGTGCACGCGAGGGGTTAGGAATTGGGTGTACCCGTTAAAGGAGTACTCGAGGGGTTAGACACTTGGGTGAGCCAATCCCAGGTACTAGGTGTGTGTGAGCCAGTCCTAGATGCTCGGTGAACCAATCCCAGGTCTACACGAGGGGTTACTCACTTGCAAAAAAATTCAGGGGTTAAGAACTGGGTCTTGAGGGGAATTCCCCGAGGGAATTATCGAATTTTGAACTTTGTTTCCTTGACGGATAACCTGGCAAAATTTGCAAGGTTCGGCTCCAGCGTCGATCTTTTGCTCTGCATGCAGTTCGCCGGGAATGATGCTAAAATACGAGGGATTTGGTAGAAAAACAACAACACAATTCTAAAATACCTTTTTGAGGTCGATTAGATGTGAGATACTGGAGCAAACATGGTTGTTGAATCCGTATCTGAACTTGGTTTCCTCATTTGATTAGTTGTTTGCCCGTAAGCAAAAAACTTCAAAATGGTAATATTTTTGTTCTAGGCTACATATTTAAGCGGTTGATTATGGATAAATAGCAAAAATGTTAAAGGGGTCTAGCGAGGACTTGGAAATGTAGAAGATTCGATTGTCTGGATCAAGAAGTCTGATAAACGTAAAAATTTTTGGGATCCCATCAAAACCTTTGGTCTTGTCCTGTTTGCATCCACCCGTCTTATAACCCGTTTTTAAACTAACCGGTGCGGACTAACCAGAACCTGCTCGGGAGCCCGGCTTCAGCGAGGTGTTAGCATCGGTGAACCAAAAAACGCGTTATAAGAGAAGAACTGGACATTGGTGACAAAACACCAGAGACAGTATTCATTCAGCGCTCGCCGGAGACGGTCGCGTTAAATAAGTGCTCTGACGAGTTTCCAAGTGAGACGGTGAGCCGAGTTGCACAAAGCGAATGATGCAACTGTAATCAGTTATTTTCACGCGGATATATAGCAATAGTTATGAATCAAGCAACACAGCAAGCAATTGACAACTTGTCAAAATTGTTAAATGGAAAACTGGACTCGATCCTCCAAAAGCAGTCGGTTCTTGAATCAAAGATCGACAAGTTTGGAACTGAATTAGCGCAGCTGCAAGCCGACGGTATTAAAAAAGACAAGAGAATTGATACCCTTGAAAATACGCTAAGTGCTGAACAAAAAAAAATTCAAGGATTGGAGAAACAACTGTTGTCTCTTGAGGTTAAGGACCGAAGCCTTAATCTGTTAATACATGGTCTACCTGATGAACAGTTGAACCAATCAGTTGAATCCAACTTCAGAAATTTAATTACGGACAAGCTGGCCATTCACTCTTCAATAGCAGTTACCAAATGCTACCGCATAGTTTCCCGAAAAGCAAACGTCACAAGCCGAACTCATTCAAAAAAGTCGCCGCGCAGTAATCCGATCTTGGTGAGGGTTGCGCATGATAAGGATCTACAATTAATCATGCAAAGCATTGGAAAATTAAACAAGAGCTGTAAGCTCATATGGCACTTGCATGTGTCAAGATGATTTGATTGATCAAGAGTAAGTTTCGACTTTGCGGTTGAGATGCGCGCTATAAGGGAGCTGGAACTTCATTTGTAAGCAAAACCCTAGAGGCAAAACTGCTAATGGGCTGATGGGCATCACGAAAATGCATATATTGCTTAAAAGTATTTTTTTTACTTTGCGGTCAAGATTGGTACTTTAAGGAATAATCGGATTTGGGAAGTAGCAATTTCTAAGCAAATGTTGTTGAGTCTCCAATATTCCAGCGAAGTTTCATCGTCCTAGCACATCTGGAAGTACCTTAACGCGCGATCACCGGAATCCCTGACCCCCCTCCCCCTCCTCCAACTCCACCCACAATAACCGGAGCCAATCCTGTTCTGTAAATGATTAATCCAGAGCATCTGTTTGTCATTCCCACGAAGTTCGATCCAGATCACACCAGTCTAAGCGGGTCAAGTATTTTCCGCCCTCCCCCCGATAATTGCCGGATTCGGTCCGGAAATGAAAAAGGTCACAAGAGAAAAATGTCCTCTGTTTAATTATTAAATTTCACTCGAATCCGATCACCCGTTCCAAAGTTACGCATGACTCAATATTCCGGATTCCCCTCCCTCAACTCCCCCCCCCCCAAGATTATGATATCGAGGATTTTTTTTTTATTCCAAGACAGTTTGACCGGGTCCCTGATATGCCTTCCAAGTTACGTCGTGAAAATCCCCCAAAAACGGAATTCCGGGATACCCCTCCTCCCCCCCCCCCTCAAGTGTCCGGATCCAGTCAAATTATGTAAAAGATTTATATGGACCAGATGTTTGTTCTTCCCAGCAAGTTTCACTCCGATACCATCATTCTAACCGTTTCTCGAGATTTCCGGTCCACCCCCCCCCCCCACCCCACCCAGCTCCCCCGCGGTGCACGTAGCCAATCCGATTCAGCAAATGACTTACCTAGAGCATCTGTTTGTTCTTCCCACAAAGTTCCATCCCGATCCCTCCATTCTAAACGGGGCACGTATTTCCCCCCCCCCCCAATAGTTGCCGGATCCGGTCCGGATATGAAAAAAATCATCGGAGAAATGTCCTCTGTTGAATTCTTAAATTTCACTCGAATCCGATCAACCATTCTAAAATTACGCATGACTGAAAATTTCGGATTCCCCTCCCTCCACTCCCCCCACCATTATCTGATCGACAAAATTTTTATTTTGAAGTCAGTTTGATTGGGTCCCTGATATGCCTGCCAAGTTTCATCGTGAAAGTCCCCAAATCCACCATCACCGGAATTCCGGGACCCCCCCCCCCCATAAGTGTCCGGATCAAGTACAATGGCCTAAAGGACTTATCTAGAGCAGATGCTTGTTCTTCCCAGCAAGTTTCACTCCGATCCCTCCATTCTAACCGTTTCTTGAAATTTCCGGTCTCCCCCCCCCCAACTCCCCCCTGGCTACCGAATCCGGTCAAGACTTTAAACGGGACATTACAGATATATATTCTGTTCAGTTATGAAGTTTCATTACAATCCGATCATCCGTTCGAAAGTTACACACTTCTCAATTTCCCGGATTCCCCTGCGGATTCCCCTCCCTCCACTCCCCCACCATTATCTGATCAACAATATTTTTATTTTGAAGTCAGTTTGATTGGGTCCCTGATATGCCTACCAAGTTTCATCGTGAAAATCCAAAAAACCACCATCACCGGAATTCCGGCCCCCCCCCCCCATAAGTGTCCGGATCCAGTACAATGGTCTAAAGGACTTATCTAGAGCAGATGCTTGTTCTTCCCAGCAAGTTTCACTTCGATCCCTCCATTCTAACCGTTTCTTGAAATTTCCGGTCTCCCCCCCCCAACTCCCCCCTGGCTACCGACTCCGGTCAAGACTTTAAACGGGACATTACAGATATATATTCTCTTCAGTTATGAAGTTTCATTACAATCCGATCATCCGTTCGAAAGTTACACACTTCTCAGTTTCCCGGATTCCCCTGCCCTCCACCCCCCCCCCAAAATGGTCGGATCAGAAAACTGATTATTCCTAATTTTGTTTGGTCGGGTCTCTGATATGCCTGCCAAGTTTCATGGTCCTAGCACAACTGGAAGTACCCTAACTCGAAAAAGTGTGACAAAATGCCCTAAATTTTCAAGTTTCCAGCGCCCCGCACTCCCCCCCATATGGTCGGATCGGGAAACTGATTATTTCCAGGTTAGTTTGGTCGGGTCCGTGATATTCCTGCCAAGTTTCATTGTCCTAGCTCATCTGGAAGTACCCTCACTCGAAAAAGTGTGACAAAATGCCCTAAATTTTCAAGTTTCCAGCGCCCCAACTCCCCCGCATATGGTCGGATCGGGAAACTTATTATTTCCAGGTTACTTTGGTCAGGTCCCTGATATTCCTGCCAAGTTTCATTGTCCTAGCTCATCTGGAAGTACCCTAACTCGAAAAAGTGTGACAAAATGCCCTAAATTTTCAAGTTTCGAGCGCCCCCACTCCCCCGCATATGGTCGGATCGGGAAACTGATTATTTCCAGGTTCGTTTGGTCGGGTCCCTGATATTCCTGCCAAGTTTCATTGTCCTAGCTCATCTAGAAGTACCCTAACTCAGAAAAAAGTGACAAAATGCCCTAAATTTGGAAGTTTCCAGCGCCCCGCACTCCCCCCCATATGGTCGGATCGGGAAACTGATTATTTCCAGGTTAGTTTGGTCGGGTCCCTGATATGCCTGCCAAGTTTCATTGTCCTAGCACATCTGGAAGTACCCTAACTCGGATATGTGGGACAAAAAAACTCGGACCGACCGACAGACCGACAGACGGAATTGTGATCGGTATATGGCACTTGAGCCAGAGGCTGCAAGTGCCATAAAAACACTGGCATCACAATTTGCACGGATTTGCCACCGGCACTGAATTCAATTCGAAGTGACTGTTTAGCCAAAGGAAAGCAAATGAAAGAATCCGGAGCAATCATGGCGTCACGTGTGAAACATAAAGGAATTGAAGTATGGTTGGAGATCAAGAGACATGGTGCTAGCACGTGGGAAAAGTTCAGTGATGATAGTTCAGAATCGTTCTAATACGATTTTCAGTTTTTCATTATATTGTGATAAAGAGATAAGAATCGCGTTGTTTAATTTTGTATTCCGCAGTGGAAAAAAAAAGAAAAGAAAATAGGATGTTTTCAGTCCGTTTTTTTGCGGGCAGATGTCGTTGGGGTACGTACCCAGAGAGTCTCGGGGTTTTTCTATGTTTCTTTCTCACCCTTTTGGTTTATTTTTCTTCAGTGAGGATTAATCGTTTCAGATATACTCTATTTCCGAAGTTCATTTTAGTTTCTGTTTGCCTTCGTTATTTTTGTTTATTCCATGTAAATCAGGTTCAGCTTTGCTCTCGTTTTCTACTTCAGTTGCGCTTTAGACTGATTATGCGAAGAATAATCCGTTCATCGCTGAGAATTGCCGCGAATTCTCACCACTTTTCCAGGTTAGACTTGCGCCTCCAGTTGGTAAGTTTTTTTGGATTATAGTAATGGACCTAGCGGGGAGTGCGATCGACTGGCTGCGCTTGAGGGGGGACCACTCGATTTAAATACTTTTGTAAAAAAGATTGGAATTGAAGAAAAAGATGGGAATAAAATGTTTGAGGTAAATTATAAATGTAAATATATTATTCCGGAGATGGCTTCCAAAGTTAATTGCTCGTCTGATCTTAGGCTTGCTTTTCTGAACTGTCAGGGACTAATGAGCAGTTACGACCACCTATCATCATTTTTGCCAAATTGCTCTGTTGATATTTTTGGTGCATGCGAAACTTTTCTAACGGATGGGACAGCTGCAATCAGCAATATTCAAGGGTATGCGCGTGTGAACAAAATGAGAAATAATCGGAAACAAGGCGGACTAGCTATTTATCTGAGAGATGGAATACCGTTTAAAATCCTAACAGATTATGATTATCTGTATGAAGAAATGGAGTTTGAGTTTATTGTGATTGAGATAAATTTAGGAAAGGAACGATTAACATGCTGCGTTATATACAGGCCTCCGAGCTCGAGCCCCAGACGTTTTATATCTAAAGCTGAAGAACTGCTAAATTCGATTCAGAATAAAAATATGAAAAGTATAGTAATGGGTGATTTTAATATTGATTTGTACGAGATGAACAAAAATGAAAAAAATTTGAATTCGATTGTTGTTGATTGGATGTCTGTACTGCTGGAAAATTATCTATTGCCGGCTTGTACAATTCCGACGCGTATAACTAAAACGTGTGCTTCACTAATCGACAACATTTGCACTGATTTAACTGTGAAGTCATGTAAAGTAATTATTCATGATACTTCAGACCATTGCTTATTGCTTACTGATGTAACGGTTAAGTCGAAGCCTCAGAAAGGTCATCCAAGTCGCTCAAGGGTTATTAATAAGACAAGTGTGGAAAAGCTAAAAGGCCTTCTTTCATCTACCGATTTCAATGAATGTCTTAATGCTCAAGACATAGACGTCTCTACTGATTCGTTTTTGAATAAATTTACTACAGCTCTTGATAAAGCATGCCCGGCACAATCTAAGAGACAAAGAGACCGTCAACCAAAGAAACCATGGGTAACCCCTGGTCTTTTGCGTTGCATAAGACGTAAAAATAAATTATTTCGGAACTTTGTTAAGGATCCAACAGATGAGAAGCAATCCAGATTCAAAGAATACAAGAATATTCTTACCAAATTATTAAGACGGGCAAAGATAAGTTTTTATGATCAAGCGTTCTCCAAAGCCGAAGGATCTCCCAAACGTACTTGGGCGTTGATAAACCAACACCTAGGGAAGACACCAAGCCGCAGTACCTTACCCGATGAGATGCGATCCCCCCATTTGAATTCCACCGTGTCTGGCAAGCGTGAAGTTGCCGAACTGCTAAACATACACTTCTCCCAGATTGGCGAGATTACTTCCAAGTCCTCATCCACGGATGACAATGCACCTTCGCGTAACTTCCGTGAATTTCTACCTCCATCCAGTGAGAAATCAATGTTCATGACACCAGTTATTGCTGAAGAATTAATATCTACTGCTAAGCTACTGAAAAACGGCTCCTCCCAAGCCATGGACGGTACTTCAACTGAACTTCTAACAGCAATTATGCCTGTTATAGTGGATGTACTAGTGCATATAGTGAATTTATGCTTTAAAGAAGGTGTCTTTCCTAAGAGCCTCAAAGGTGCGAGAATAATAGCCCTGCATAAAGGAGGCGATCCGGCTGACCCATCAAACTACCGCCCGATTTCCATACTTTCGGCATTTTCGAAGGTAATTGAGAGATGCATGTATAATAGAATTGTAAAGTTTCTAAATGCTCAAGGATTTTTCAGCCCTTCCCAATTTGGATTTAGACGCAATCATTCAACGGAACACGCGATTCATGTGGTAACCCAATTCGTCCATGACGTTCTCGACAGTGGTGAGATCCCCGCTTCTATCTTTGTAGATATCAAAAAGGCATTCGACACTCTTTCGCAGTCTATTCTACTGAAAAAGCTAGATAGATATGGTATAAGAGGACCAGCAAATCAGCTCATCGAATCTTATTTGCACAACCGAACGCAATATGTGGATGGAGGCGATGTAGAGTCTTCTGAGGTGATGCAGTCCAATCTTGTTGGAGTTCCCCAGGGATCAATATTAGGCCCTCTACTATTTTTAATTTATATAAATGATCTTGCTGATGCGTTGAAGAATCTGGGCCTCACTGTTCTCTTCGCCGACGATATCGCACTTAACTTAAAAGCCACCGATGAAGCGAATCTGAAAAGTAAGCTTGCCAATTCAGCCCTTCAGCTAATGGATTGGTTTCACAGTAACAGCTTATGCGTCAACTGGGATAAAACCAAATTTATGATTTACTCTCGGTCCAAGCAAACGTTTCCCGAATTGAAAATTGTAGCCATGGATGGCAAAATCCCGATGAAAAGAACCAGCAACATAAGATATCTGGGTGTATTGCTGGACTCAACGCTATCATTCAAAAACCACATAGAAAAAATACGAATAACACTAAGCCGGAATGTTGGAATTATGAAATGCTTGCGACACTCACTACCATATCACGCAATGAGAAGTATATATTTTTCCCTGGTACAATCATATCTGAACTACTGTGCACTGTCGTTCATGAATACATTCAAGACACACTGGAATCCACTACAGATTCTGCAGAATAAAGCACTAAGGGTCCTAGTTAACTATCTGCCTTTACCTTCAGCCTACCCAAAGTCATCCCATACGAAGAGCATGTACAAATTCTTACAGATACTTCCAGTTTCACTTACTGTGCCCTATGCGTCTGTGCTTCTGTCAGCGAAGCACTTGAAGGGTTTGCTTCCATCGCTATTTTATATACTTGATCTTCTACCCCTATCATCCACCCATAATCATAACACCCGGCAAACAGATTTGGTTAGGCAGCCTTTGATCAGATGTGAGCGGTCGCGATTTTCATTGAGGAATAGTATGATAATCAGTTATAATAAATATAATAGTAAGATCCAGGTTGGTTCTTCTGTAGAATTAATAAAGAAGAAATTTAAAGAAATAATGATTATGAATTATCAAATTTATTTATTATAAAGAGTGGTTTTCTCCTCTTGAATGGTCCGGAAGGTTGCATTCCCTTGCAAAGGTCCACAGGATTGAAAAGTTGGAGGTGCAAGTCTGGTCTGGTGAATGTGGTATTTGTTATTTATTTTGTATTTATGGTATTGCGGATGATTACTCGTTACTTATTTAAGTTAAACTTTTTTTTTCATTGTATGTTGTTCCCGAGCATTCGAGATGCCTCTCTGCCGGGAAAGAAGTGTTATTTATTTTATAAATTTTTTACGTAAATATATAAACCTGAACCTGAACCTGAACCTGAACCTGACAGCCCGGAGTGCAACGAACGCAGCTAAATTAAAAGCCAGGCTTCCGGGTTACAGACGACCGTTTTCGTCGAGAAGGATAAAAAACGTGAGGCCGGCCAAAACTAGTCCCGGGTGCTGGACACTCCAGATTCTGGATAATCGAGGCAAAACTTGATGATTCGACACAACAATTATTCAAATGAATGGGTAAAAAGCAAGAGTCGATCAATAGCTATGATGAGGAGGTAGAAGATACGCCTCCTTAGCTGGCAATGACCAATGAGCGACAGGGGGCCGGATTTCTCGGCGAAAGCAGAAATTAGTTCGTTAGTGGATTTTTTGTCAATTTGTTATGTCTTAATTCTTCTTTTCTACTTTTTTTCTCTCTCCTTCTTTTTTCTTTTGATTGTTTGGTTTGTTTCCCTTAAGACTATATGAATAAATTTATTCAAACAATGTTGACAACGGATACGTCAGCTATGATTCTTCATCAGCGATATTTCGGCCCTTCTTGGCAAAGGAAAAACCCAAGAGGATTGACAAAACCCAGAGGATTGACAGCCTGACGAGGACCCTTGCCAAGAAGGGCCGAAATTCGCTTGAGAAGATCTTAGGGGACTTATCGGCTTGGGTCATTTTACGATTCCCAGCCAGTTTAGAAAATAATATTATTTTATTTAAAATTCTTTATTTAAGTAATTTTTATTTTTATTTAAAGTATTTGATAGTGCAAAACGGATACGTCAGCTGAATTTTATTAGAGCTATATTTCGGCCCTTCTTGGCAAGTTTCCTCGTCAGGCTCAAAGCCGCTCAAGTTCGTCTTACCAACTTGATAAACCAACTAATAAAATTATGCGTTTTGCACTATCCAATATGACTCGCAGTCAGCTTGGGCTGAAGGAATATTTATTTATTTAAAATATTTTTTATTGAGGGCTATATTATATTGGCAAGGATAAACTCACATACTAAAGTGATCAGGCAGTTCTTTTTTCCTGGCGCACTCCTTCAAGGATTCGCTTTCGGTGGGGGCTACGAAAGGAATTTCTACAGTCGCCAATATGTCTGGAGCTCAATGAATAACATAAATGAGATGGAATACAATCCAGGTCTGATAGTCCCACGCAGATTCTGCCGATCAGAACATGGCTCTACTGAGATTCGATAGTGTTCTCGGCAACTTAGTCTTGGCGTTGCTTAAGCATTGTTCAAATAGGTGTAATAAGCTGAATAGCGCTATACGGGACGTTTACGTCTTAATACACACGCCTGTTCAAACAGGAACTCAAAAGGTTCTTATCAATGCAGCGGTCGGTGTTGCCACGCTGATACACGTTTTCGAGTTTCTAAAGATCAGAAAAAGTGTTCTTAGTACTACTTCCCGATGAAAAATTTGTAGCCTGCGTAGTAGTGTGGTAGTAGTACGAAAAAGTTGCATGTAATACTATGTAATAGCAAAGAATACTATCATTTAATGTGCCTCAGACTGGTCCAATCTTATGTAGTAGCATCCTGTCTTGCCATAGTAGCATCCAGTCATGCTAATAGTAGCATATAGTAGCATCATTAGTACTGCATGCTACTTTTTCGTACTACTTCATAGTACTATTTTGAGATAAATTTTTCATCGGGTTGAAGTACACGAGTACAATTTGACGCTCCGATATTGTAAAAAGCTATTAAATCTACGGATGGACAGCATTGGTCCTCGAACTAACAATAAGCAGTCGTAATAGAACAAAACGCGTTCTTTTGAAGAAAAATTGTTTCTTCAGCTTCCACAAAGTAGAACTTTAGTGCTTCCCGTGGCAACCCTGGCGACGCTGCTCCTTTCCTCGGCTCGCTGGAGGAACCAACCAAGCGTGTGACTGGCCCTGCATAAGCGAGAATAGAACGCGAGTCTATTCTCCTTGTTCACCTTATTACGGCGCTCTCCGAGGAAAAGCGGAATCTGTAATAAACCTTATACGCCGTAATACACCTTATACACCTATTTGGACAATGCATTACGGTTGACGATTTACGATTACGGTTGTTATTCGGTGAACTGGGCTTTAACATGACATGAGAAATGCTTTTAAGAGGGGTACCCTACATCGCATCTTTAGTATCAACGTCACATCAACGAATTCCTAATTTAGTGTTTGTACACGACCATTTTGTCAAGATACAAGATAAGCTGTTTAATCAGCATGGACATCAAACTTGGATTGCGTAATTTCTCTGTTCCTCTTCAACGAACGGAACGGAACAGGGAACGGAAGACTGCGGGAAAGATACAGCTGGATAAACTTTTTTCTAAGATGTCAGAAAATCCTTCGAACCACCCTTGGAAGGGTTTTTTTGTTCTAGCTCTGGTTCTGTTGCTGTTGTTGTTGTTCTTACTTTTTATTTTTTGGTTCGTTATTAGGTAACTTTTTAAAAGTTAGTTTCGTGTTGTTTTCTGTATGGTGTTATGTCTTTCCGTATATTACTTTTTTCTAAGATGTCAGAAAATCCTTCGAACCACCCTTGGAAGGGTTTTTTGTTCTAGCTCTGGTTCTGTTGCTGTTGTTGTTGTTCTTTCTTTTATTTTTTAGTTCATTATTAGGTTAATTTTTTAAAAGTTAGTTTCGTGTTTTTTTTGTATGTTGTTATGTCTTTCCGTATTTTACTTTTTCGTCTTTTTGTATTTATACTCCGTCTTTCTCTTGTCAGTGTATGATGGGTCATAAATAAATTATTATTATTATTATTATTATTTGCTCGTGTTCGTTTTCACGACTTGTCGAAGGGTGATCGTAAAAGAGTCCTGAAAAATATTTGATGGTGCAAAACGGATACGTCAGCTGAATTTCATTGGAGCTATATTTCGGCCCTTCTTGGTAAGGTCTCAAAACCGCTCATGTCGAAAAACGAACTTGTGGGAAACACAGGGGCATGGTGTTTCCCACAAGTTTGTTTTCCAACTTGAGCGGTTTTGAGCCTGAAGAGGACCCTTGCCAAGAAGGGCCGAAATATAGCTCCAATAAAATTCAGCTGACGTATCCGTTTTGCACCATCAAATATGATTCGCAGTCAGCTTGGGCTGAAGGAATATTTAGTCCTGAAAGAAACCATAACCCTAAGAACACTTTCTTCTGTTTTTTTTTGTCATCAATACTTTTGGCAGATACCTTGATGCTATGTGATACCACGGTCTAAACCCGATGAAAAATTTGTAGCCTGCGTAGTTGTATGGTAGTTGTACGAAAAAGTCGCATGTAATACTATGTAATAGCAAAGAATACTATCATTTACTGTGCCTCCGACTGGTCCAATCTTAAGTAGTAGTTCCTGTCTTGCCATAGTAGCATCCAGTCTTGCTAATAGTAGCATTCACTAGTATGCAGTAACACGGTAGCCTTGAAGTAGAAGCATGTAGTAGCATCAATTAGTACTGCATGCTACTTTTTCGTACAACTTCGTACTACTATTTTGAGATAAATTTTTCATCGGGAAGTCGTTTTTTCATTTACCGTGGTATCTGGCAGGTTACTGTGGTAACTGATATTTAGGAACCACGGTCGACTTATTCCAGTCCAGCGCTCCAAGTGGACTAGTTTCTGGATGAATGCAGCGAATCCGCGACCAAGTTTAAAGCCATCGAGAATTTCCACATGACGAAGAAAGTAGGAGAGGAAGAAAGAACACATCCCGCGCGGGTTGGATACGCTAGTTCTTCTTTAGCTCTTTCAGTCCTGAAATTAATAGTGTTGGGCGATATTTTCACTTTCGATAGTCGGTAATCGATACCAATATTTCTTTAGCATGTTCCGCTATAGGACATGTCTCGTTTCGCAAAAGTTTACTAACAAAATTGTCGTTAAATAGCATCTTGCTCATCTCAACCTCCGAATAAATAAGAAATAAGAACACGGAAAACATACTGCTCCAATTTCGGAGATATAAATGTAGGTTATCAAAGGTTAACTTCAGACATCGAGGTTGATATCGGAAAATAACAACGAGACGGCCATTGAAAATAACCTGTTCGAGCCGAAGGCGAGGCAGGTTATGAAAAATATCAGCCGAGCGCAGCGAGCCTTCGGTATCAACCGAGATGGAGGTATTTCAACTATTATAACTTTTTCGAACAGGTATCGACAGTTACAATCTGCTTTATAATTTTGCTTTATAACAGAAAGTCAAGTTTTTTTTTCTATTTTAACTGATGAAGTACTCCCTAAGAGCTTGGTCAAACTACACTAGGCTTTTTTCTTCGCATAATTCGGCACCGAAGTATCTGTCCACCACTAGATCGAAGAAAAAAGAGATTTTCGGGGTTGGTTAAAAAAAAAATCAAGAAAATTCAACGGATTCTGAATATTGTTGTTTCAAATCCTTACGAGTGACGTCACAACATTTCACGAATCTGCGCAAAACAGTTGACTCTGTTCTTCAAATCTCTGCCGTGTTTGAGCCTAGTGTGACCAGGGTGTAAATACATTCCGATTGTGCTTTTAGTATGTTCACACGCGTTTAGAATATTTGATAGCGACAGCTTTGCAGAAGATTTTTGCAAGAAATTTGAAATCAGGCGAAAACGTGCTTTACGATGACAGTGTTGCCAGTGATTGCAGAATTCTGATATTTGTCACATATTCTGGACTTCCTCGAAAAGTGAGTCCGGGTTCCGCGACAGGTTCCTTACTTCTTGACAGTTAATCGAGAAATGAAGCTTAGGGCATATATCATAAAGATGATAAAGCGAGATTTCTATCTAATAGTTGGTACATAAGGCACAATTTCGTAGGCGCCAGAATGTAAACAAGATTTTGCAGCCAAAAGTCACAGGTTCCTTCAGAAAAAGGTGGCAACATTGGGTATCACGTGGTCTTTGAAAATTATAATATATCTTTCCTCACTCATAGACAGTTTTAAGTGCTCATTAACTACCTTTTTGGAAAGTAGGATGTTGTTTCAGTTGACAAGCTGTATTTTCATTGGAAATTTGATTGTGACAAGGTGTGACCTAGGGATAGGCTGGTAGTCTAAGAGAGTAAGATGTTCTGTCATTTTTCAACATTTATTTTACTTCTTATTTTATTTTTTTGTATTTTTTAAGTATTGTTTTTTTTTTTACTGAAAGTATTGTTTTTAATTTATTTGGGGAGGTCAACTTCTGCTTTTCACTATTTGAGGAAAAGTGCTCGATGAATTCAGTATTTGAGGAAAAGTGCTCGATGAACTTCTGCGGAGGCTGTTACGGCTTCGTAGCATCCTCCACAAAAGAAATTGTCATAAATAACTTCCTGTGGGACACAGGAAGTTATGCATTGCATATCTGTTCGAGAAAAGTTATATTGGATTATTTACAATACTTATGGATGAAAAATATCGTTTTCGATATCGATATTTACGTTTCGATATTCGATATTCGGTCCGACAAATCGTTATCGATATCGAATATCGCCCTCACCTTCACAGACAGCTTTGGCGATGCGAAGAAGACAGCGCAGAGAGTCAAGAAGAAAGCTTTCCTGAATGCCATTTCAACTGCAATATCTCAACTGGTGATATCGTTGCAGCGTGCCGGAAACGGCCACCTTGAAAAGATAAATGAAATTATTGGTATGTTACACGGTGAATGCCTCCCGAATGACGAACGCTTCATTACTTCAAACCTCCCACCCACAGCCGAACCGGATGAATGACTAGGTCTTTCGACTTTATGCTCACTAGCTTAATCTCCCGTATTCTAGACTTCCTTTTGGTCCCAGATAAAGCTAAGCAAAAGCGCCTAAAGGGTGATGCACTGCAGAGTGCTTGATCAGTATTCAGTTCAATCCAGTTCAATTGTCAATTCTTCAACATAACCAACATATTCATATACCATAGTCCGCCTTACCTTGTGACAACAGGTCACCTGTGCAAGACGAACAACGAATTACCAAAAATTATCTAGAAACAAACCTTTACTTCAACTTTCGTCACTCAAAATCCATAGCCGACTTTCGTCTCCAATACCCAAGCCCCCTCCCTCTTCCCCCTTCCAATCCTTCTATCTCTTCAATCACTATCATAACTTTCCAATCAAAGTCGCTAACCGGCCCTCGCCTCCTTGAAGTTGCCAAGGAAGCAAGAGGTCGATGCACGGACGCCAACGTCGACACGAAAAGACAATCTTTTTCTTACGGATTCGAGACATCCGTTTTCGTTCAGACAAATTTGGAAGCTGGAGCCAAGGCAAAAACGGCTGGAAGTTCGGGATGTTTTAAAACCCAGATTACGGATTTGGATGGTGTTCTAGAGGCAACGTACTCGAAAAACACAATACAATAAAATTGCAAATTTGTGGGGCAGGAGAAAAAGGAATGTCACTGACAGTTGTAACTGGGGGGTAAAAGATATGCAACATCAACATCTACTAACGGTTGAAGAATAACAAAATTAACTATGATCATTATCGTAAGACCTGGAAGGGTTGGCTTGGCTGTGTGGAAGGCGGAGCCATCAAATCAAAATCGAATCAAATCGGTTTTAATTCTCCACAATAGCATACAGCTAGCCTCGGACTGTCAACATTCATCTGAAAGTCTGGTAGGTGAAGCCTGGATCTTAGTTAGGGCACTAAGGAAAACAACTCAACAGGATTGTACTCAGGACCGTGAACTATCCAAAGGAAGTATCTGAAGCTTTGAGACTAGTTTAAAGTCGCATCGTCCAAGATAGGCTATAAGGTTGCGAGCTAGTTTGATTCGAAAAGGCTTAAACACAAGAATGCCATCTTGTGCATTTGACAAATAAGGCGATGGTTCCTCGTCTACAAGACTTTACTTCCGATGTGATGGCAATACTCTATATGACTAAGTCCAAAACACGCCAGTGATCCTCAGGAAAAAGGAGTAAACGTGTCCGTAAC
Source organism: Branchinecta sandiegonensis (assembly GCA_030848855.1). NCBI lineage: Eukaryota > Metazoa > Arthropoda > Branchiopoda > Anostraca > Branchinectidae > Branchinecta > Branchinecta sandiegonensis. Next base: position 812,115 of record JAUPMV010000017.1, on the reverse strand, counting down.
GACTCAGACTCAACGACTCAAATCCTATCACGGCGTCTTTCGGAGCAGCTGTGACACCGTTTCTTCATTTCTTCTGCAGGTACCCGGAGATTCTGCATCGGCAGGGAGAGATAGTCATCAAGAGTATTTAACTTCCAGTAACCTGATAGAAGCTCTATCACCCTTGCCCTAGTCCACGGAATCCCTACAGCTTAGGTTGCTTTTATTTGCATATTTAGGCTACTGTCTCTCTCGAATGTATTGCTGCTACGGCTCGATGAAAACGTATCTCTGAAATCCGGAAGAAAATTTACAGGGGCAAACAGATACGTCAGCTGATTTTGTTAGAGTGATATTTCGGCCCTTCTTGGCAAGGGTCCTGTTCAGGCTCAAGCCTTTCAAGATGGAAAATTAAAGCCTCGCTTTAACAGGACTGGATACACGGGCATCGTTATGCCCTATAGCCGCAGATTTTTTTATAACGCCCTCCAATGCGCGACGGCTGGAGCCAACAGACACTACTTCAAATTACATGACAAAGAAAATAAGACTCACTGATTTCTGGAATCCTTTCCACGAGACTGAAATTAATACCACAAGTCCCCAAAAACTGAATTTTTTGACTCTCTATTGACATTGATACTTTGGATTCTCGCAAGATCTTTACTATCTTATCAGCAGTGACAATTTCTTTTCCGCCCTAATCCTTGCCAGGATTTTTTCCTTGGGATGTATGGCAGTTTTATTAGAGATTTGCTAGTCACTGATAGTTGGATGGTCAATGTCAAGGTCATACGGTCTGAAACGGTCAAAGTGTGAACGCCCGTCTTTCAAGGTTCAACTATTGGAAATGCTGACATCGGTTAGTTTTCGCTACGAGTTCAGCCTCTTTCACACTGAGGCGTTGAGGCTTTCACACTGAGCTACGCAACCTCTGCGCCGCGCTTGCGGTGGCGCAACGCAAGAATAGAACCATGCGTTGCGTACGCATCAGATTTTTCAGTGAAAGATGGACAGATGGAAAGATGGACTAGAGAAAGCCTACTAACGATGAAGAAAAACAACAATGATGAAAGAAACGAGAATTCAGCATAAGAAACTGAGAAAGGAAAACGTAAATACACATCCAGCGTGAGAGCTAATTAGGTGTGAAATATACGCTACGCAACCTGTACACTGTAAACAGTTTTTTCGTATAAAGATTACAGTTAACTGCAGTATTTTCTACTCGGATTATCTTTATCTCTACGCAGATAAGATTAATACCAAATAGAGATAAGACGAATCCGAGTAGCAAATACTGCAGTTAACTTTAATCTTTATCCGGAGAAACTTTCTACAGTGTACGCAGCGCAAGACAAACGCATACGCAGCGCATCGTACGACACGTAAATGTGAAAGCGGCTTTAGGATATAGACAGCGGATTCCTCTCATTTCCTCGATTCAGCTTTCGTTCATTGCCTGAATGAGCCGTGGAAAGCACGTCGATGGTATCCTGTTACCCTCTTGAGCAATGATTCCGTCTTTCACACTGAAGGTGAGCCGAAAACTTACAGGGTTTCTTAAAATATTTATCGGGGAACATCACTATCTTCAACCAGCTTGTCTCGATCCAGTAGCAACAAGTAGTTCCCGCGCCATGAGTCAATCCGCTCAATTGTTTCTCGAAGATTCTAACCCATTAACATGTAGACATATTGGAGGCCTCTGTCCCGCGATCTCCAGATCCAGCACTATCTGAAGGGGCAGATCCACCGCGAAGAACTCTGTTGAGAACAAGACCAAAGGTTCCGATGGGATCCCAAAAATTTATTATTCAATCCAGACAATTGGGTCTTGTAGATATCCGGTCTTCGCCAGACTCCTTGAAAATTTTTCCTATTAAAATTTGGAAACAGATTAAGGCCAATGGCTATTCATTTGAGAAAATCAGGTTCAGATATGGATTCAGCATGTAAGTTTACCCCTATACGTTATATCTACTTTGACGAACTGGATCAAAACTTCTGCCGAATTTCCGGATTCGGCCGGAATCCGGGCGAACTACTTATCCGGCAATAAATTAAGCTCAAAAATGTATTCAGCATATCTCCTTAACCCGGTACAGAACCTCTAATCAACTCCAGATAAAACCTTCACTTTTAACACATTTTCCGGTCCCATTTCCATGTGCTTACCCCTAAATCGAAAATTTAATGAACTTCAAGTAAAACTAATACTTTTAACAAATTTTCCGGTTTTAGCCGGATTCCGGGAGATCTACTGTCCTACTTGTCCCGCGAGAAAATGATTTTGATATTCGTGTTCAGCATGTCTTGTTACCCCTAATTCGACTATCTCATTAGCTGTTGAAAAATGTTTCGTTCGCCCTTCAATTTGGACCCCTCCCCCACCCTTAACTATAGGGCTACAGAGCCCATCTTCGAACTTGACCTGTAATTTGACCCAAATAGTCCTCGTGCCAAGTTCGAACAAAATATCGCAACCCCTTCGAGAGTTATCGTGCTAACAGACGGACGGATGGACAACTTTTACGAAGTCATAGGTATTTACGCAGAATCCCAAATAGGCTACCGGCCCAGAATCATTCGGTATCATAAATGAGATTCAGTAATGTATTCGGTATAATTATCAGGATTCGGTAGTTATCACGAAAGAAATAGAAAACCGTGATTTTCTGGGTTTCTTCTGCGCTTTCCCAGGGAACAATTGTAAAAAAACTTGGTAAATTGTAAATAGACACAGAACTAGGAACTGTAAAATAATCAGATTTGTACATACACACTTTTAACACGCACATTTTAAAAATTCGTTATTTTATTCGCATTTGTATGTCGTTCAATCCGCTTCGTTCTTCTGGTTTTTGGGATCCCAAAACGTTAGTGGAGGTTTGGACACAAATGGGATTCGTGAGCATTGAGAAGAGGTCAAGTGAAGCACTGGCCACAGACAAAAGGACTGATCTATGATTTCATCGGTAATCCTTACTTTTATTTTGGATCCCAAAAAGACGCTCTAATCTTAAATATTTCCAAAAATTCCGCCCGCACCGCTTTTCATGGTATTCCTTATTTTTTGGAAGGGCGCGTTATTTAGCTGGGGTTCTAAACCAGTTTTAGACTTGGAATTTGAGAGACATTAAAAGACAGAATCTGCAAGGAAACAGTTAAATTTGGCAGGAAAAAGTGAACTTAGAAAAACCTCGCCTGCGGTGCTCATTTTATGAGGTCATGGGTACTAAATGTGTAGCCTACAGTAGTTACAAGCTGCTTCTGGGACATCGCTCCAACCGGTTTTGATGTAACTGGATATCCTTGGGATCTTGCAGTGTTAAATCCACGGTAAAAGATAGAATTTATATGGGAAGTGGTTAGATTTTGCAGGAAAAAAAGCTAGCTGAATACAAAAAAAATGCCTAAAAGCGCTCGATTTAAGAAGATAATATTCGCCTTTTATTTCAGTATATTCGTTGGCCTATACAAACCCCATTTTCGTTGGTTTCTTCGTTGATTTTTTTTCGCTCGATTTAATTGGGCATAGTAAATAAAAGCTGCTACTAGAATTGTGCCCGACGATATACTGACCATGTGGGCTAGTAGCTGTCCAATCATCTTTCATGCTGGTACATGTTGCCTTTAAGTGTTACTCTTTGTACCTAATCTTTTCTTTCTAATAATTTAAAGCTCAAATTCTCAGCTAGCATTCGGTAAATTTTTTTAAGAATCAGTAAAATTTGTGTCTACACCCCCCCCCCCTCCCCCAACAAAAATGCACTTGCGACACCCCTGTCTGTGGGGTAGGCAAGACAATCTAGACAAAACTCAGGCTACAAATGGCCTAACCTTTCATGTGACTGACAGAGCCTTAATGTTGGTGGAACATTCCCCTAAAGGGGTCACTCACTCCTCAGAGCATCAAAGCGGCTCTAGGAGCCTGGGGATGTTGATATCCATGCTGCACCATAATTGACTGCACCATTTCCACAGATTCTGAAAAATCAAAACGGTTAGCACTTCCCAATTTATCTTGACTTGCATTGTTGTACAAAATAATCTCTGCACCACAGATACCAACACCACTAGGTTCCCTATAGCTGTCCTGACACACAGGCAGAGGAGCATGTCCTAGCTTTAGACAGGCTTTAGAGGCGACATATATTCAGCTCAAACGTAATATTGCTAGCTATAACTCTGACTTCCAACTGTTTTAGGGCTCTGTCATTTGTAAGAAAGGTAGTTCCATTTAGTGATAGTTTGTTCCAGTCCAGACGGACTCTATCGCTGCCCCACCGTCTAGTCCCCGAAGTCACGCAGAACTTAAATTCGGCGGCGGCGCGCCGAAAATTTATCAGCGTTTGCTCAATTTTTAGCATTTTCAAGGTATTTTTTTCAATTCTCCAGCAATTTTTCTCCAAAAATCGTCAGCGTTGTTATGTTATTATTGTACCTGGTATTAGCCTTCGGTTCAAGTGCCATATTGCGATAGTATTGGTGGTCCCTCTGTCTCACTTTTGCTAGTTCGGGTGCTTCCACGTAAGCTAAGACGATGACAGTTGACAAGCTTCTGAAGGACTCGATTGAATGCCCATGTTTTCGTGGATTAATTCTATCATTGTGTGGGGGTGGAGGGAGGGGGAACACGGGAACTTGCGACTTGCGTGACCCGGGTCGAAGTAAACTTTATGTATTGTGGGAGCAAAAAGATACGATGACCACGGGGCGGGGGGGGGGACTTTTGGAGCATACGGGGCGGGGGGAGGGGGACTTTTGGAGCATACAAGGGACCAAAGGAATGTAGGGACTGAGATGAAACTTGGACAACACAAAGATCACGGGTCCCAGATGTATGATTTTGAAGTCCAGACCGGATCCGACCTCGGTACGGGGAGTTGGAAGGGGCGTACGTTAAATTTTTTCGGAAGTACTCCGATTCGAGGAAAGCTTGGTGTCTTACATAAAGAATCGCCCTAGGTCAGACATTTAATTTTTCAGAAGCTTTCCGGGTGGAGGGGGAGGCCTGGATGCACATGCGTAGATACCAACTGTATAGTATAAAGTTCATGGGTACTAGAGATTTTATTTTGAGTTCCAGACCGGATCCGGCTGGGTGGGGGGAGCTGGGTGTCACCGAAATTTCCTGCATGTTTTCCGGTTCAAGGGAGACTTGTTCGGTAGTAAGTGCCAGGATGCAAAGTTTGCGGGTCCGAATCGCATCGGATTACATTGGTGGGATGGAGGGGGAGGCTTCGTATCCTGCATCGGGACCAAACGGATGGAGGGAATGAGATGAAACTTGGTCATGTGTCCATGATCTGGAAGTGGTTCCACTCGAGTAAACTCGGTGGTTGACAGGAGCAAATGCCCTAGAATTGGTATTATGTGTACGAATCGCATGTGGACACGGTAGAGAGGGGTTCCGGAAATTTTTGGTATGCATAGGGACCAAAAGGAGAAAGTGCCGGATACGACCAAATACTACGTAGATGGAAATGGAAGACAATTCAAGTGACTTTACCATGACAAATCAGCTGGTTTAGGATATTTGTCACGGTACTAGCCCCTTGTATAAAATTCCATCTACATAAGGCGTATTCTCGCCGTTCCCCGAGGACTCCTCGGGAAATCGAAGGAAACAGCAAGAATAGAGGGAGTCACTCAACGCAGACTCAGCGCACAGAAAACAGCGAGAAGACGGGGAATGCTTCCAAAACAGATTTTGTTTGAAAAAAATAAAATGCTGGGACTCCTCAAGTGGAGTCCTCGGGGAACGCCGAGAATACGCCTATAATACCTATCTAGTCCTGTGACAAGGGGATGTGAAGTGTTTAGATAGATTTGTCTTCATCGGGTTCACTGTTCCTATGGCCCTCTTCTTCGGGACTATTGTAGTGGCTTGCGAGCTGTGTTCAAAAGCCCCACTGCTGTACCTCAGTGGTAGAGCAGTGGCCTTGAAAGTCGGAGGTCCTGGGTTCAAATCCCGGCTGAAGAGCATTTTTGTCTTTCAGTTGACTACTTAAAAACGGATACGACCTCTAGGATAGATGACAGTTGCCTGAAACTTTTCGGAAGTTTTCATGAAACTTGATGGGTTTAGATAAAAAATGCTCTAGATGTAACATTTATGTGTCTTTATCAGATAGAAACCCAGTGGAGGATTTTGAAGAGGGGTGCCGGAAGAGCTGAAAGATCATATAGTACATGCAAGGGTAGGTAGCATGTATTTTAGCTCAGGGTCGCATATGGTCCGGCCATACAGACCGAACATTTTGGACATTTGCTCTCCCCTGCTGGCAAGTTCCTCCTCATCCGATCACATTTCGACATGTCACAAATGAGAAGACATCCAGGAACCGCCTCAAATTTCCCCACCAAAGCCGGATTCTGTTGTGGCCCCAAAATTACATATCTAGGACCCATGGCCTTGTACCGTTCGCGATATATACGGGTCAAGGTCAAGGATTGCTCACCCCCCACACGGATGGTCGGATCCGGAAAAGAAGGATCCATTGATTATCGGTCGTGTCCTTTACATGCATGCCAAATTTCATGGTCCTAGCTTGTATGGAAGTGCCGAAACTTGCAAAGTGAGACGAGGGGATAGACGAAACAACGGAGAGACATAATGGTTGCTGTACGGACTTGAGTCGGAGGCTGCAAGTTACGAAGCGGCAAAAGGGGACAATTACAAGCAAGTGCCATACAATCCTTTAACCTATATAGGCTACCTGCTGCTTTACTAGCTTTACTACAAATAAATTTGTGAGAGGGGGAATCCCCAATACTTGAGGGGACTTCTAGGGAATTACGAATGTCCAGCAATCGAGGGGATTTCGAGAGAATTAAAATGTTTTCCGAGATTCAGTGACATGGCGCTACTGTCCACAAAGAATGGGAAGTTTCACGCTCTAGCCAGTGACGTATTTACCCTTAGGCCAGTTAGGCTGGTGCTGGGGGCTAGGGGAAAAGAGAGGCCAAGCGGCCGGTGTAAATTGCTGAGAGATAAGGCTATGTTTACTAGCCGTATTGCCTTGTACGCACCCTCGTTGCTTATGCTACCAAAATTTTGTCTGATGTGACCAGAGTGGCTCGACCAAGAATAGTGAGCCAATGGGTTGACATTATTTACATTTTTGACTTCGAAAAGGGGCTGCAGACCCATGGAATGCCTAGGGTCCACCACAGTCTAGTACACTAGCCCCATTTCAGGCACGGTGCTCAAACGTCTAGCACCATGAGTGGGTGCTAGACGTTCAAGCACTGTACCTTGGATTTCATGTATGGTGCATGGATTTCAGTATACAGTGCATACAGGAAAAACACAGTTTCTGTCATCACAACTGAGCACCGGCTTGGACAGGGCTGAAATTACTACTATGAATTGGAGAAATCAAAGACAATCCTTTATATATTTTTCACAACAAAAACAAAAGGGCTCTACTGATGATGGAGATGAAAAACCTAACAGCACCCTATCTATTTTCCATGTATTTTCCCTATCTATTCCCCAAGAGCCAATATTCTGGTTGGCTGCAAGGTAGAAAAAGCTGAGGCACAGGACACTTTGCATGCAAAACCCTTGACTATGTAGAAAAGGAAATGAGGTTTTTCACATCTGTCATCAGCCGAGCCCTTTTGTTTTTGTTGTGGAAAATATATAAAGGATTGTCTTTGATTTCTCTAATTCATGGTAGTAATTTCAGCCTGTCCGAGCTGGTGCTCAGTTGTTATGATAGAAACCGTGTTTTTGATGTATGCACTGTATACTGAAATCCATGCACCATACATGAAATCCAAGGTACAGTGCTTGAACGTCTAACACCCAGGCATGGTGCTAGACGTTTGAGCACCGTGCCTGATAGTGTACTAGACTGGTCCACCAGAAGTAAAAGACTTCACTGGCCCTAACTGGTCTGGAAGTGTCTGAGCTAGCAAACTTTGGACAGAGGGACGGACCGACAGTAATTATGGTATTTGTTTACATGGTGCAGAGCTAACATACAATTTTGTTGTAATAAAGAATAGTCCTGCATTGCCACCACAACCGGTGACTCTTTCTGCTTACTTGCTGATGGCAAAAATAGAACAAAACCTGGAACCTTTGGAAGATAAAACTAACAGAAAAAAGAACCTGTAACATTTCAACCAAAATAAATAGATTCAGAAGCATAATTTTACTGGTGGACTGCTGTAAACCAACCCTAACAGTGACACGCCTAGTTGATTTTGGCGGCAACCCGCTGAGATATTTTTTGCAGCAGGCCACCAACTTTTCTTTGGTGTGGCTTCTGGCTGGGACTACCACCATCCCTATTTCTGCTGATAGTTGAAGAGATCAGCTAGCAGGATCTTCCTCAATTTTTTGCATACCAACACTGCAAAAATAATCCAAACGCATGTTTTCTGGTGTTTTGAAAAAAAAAAAAAAGGAACAACTGACAACTGGACAAAGTCAAACATCACCAAAAAACATGACAGGTGCAATTCTATAGTAGGAAATTAACTGCAACATGTACAGTATGTGAGAAAAATCCATAGCAGTGAGTATATAAAGGAACCTTCCATTCTTATCTGTTTTGATGAAATCATAGTTGGTGACTAAAGCAACGTATTTTAATTTCGAAAAGCTTGGCCGCAGCGCCCAAAGATAATAAACCTAGCCTAGCTTTTCACGTAGTTTTCGCGCTAACTCTATGGTGAAATTTGCAGGTGCAAGGCGGTCATTCCAAACTGAGAAGAAACGTGACTCCAAAATGAAGCTATTGACACATAACTTTTTGACTTCAAAATGTATTAAAGGAGTAGCTACTGGATACCCCTTAAAAATTGTGGTAAGTTAGCAATTGCAGCAGGTATGCTTGGATGAGATTGTTAAGTGAAAGCTGATTTGTCTGCCTGGTCCTATTTTCCAGGAGGGGTTGCCAACTGAAAATTGTATCCAGATTCCATAGGCCTTGAAATTGGCATAAAAAATGTAAGAAGGAAGTCTCCATGTGGTCCTAACTCTAGGCATTTTCTGTGCTCCCACAAACAGTTTGTGGATAAATATTCTTTGAGCCCAAGCTGACTTTGAAACATTTATTCAAACAATGTTTACAACGGGTACGTCAGCTACGATTCTTCATCAGCTATATTTCGGCCCTTTTTGGTAAGGGTCCTCGTCAGGCTGTCAATCCTCTGGGTCAACTTCGGGGAACGAAACAAACCTGTAATCAAGGTTCACAGGTTTGTTTCCTTCCCCGAAGTTGAACCAGAGGATTGACAGCCTGATGAGGACCCTTGCCAAAAAGGGCCGAAATATCACTGATGAAGAATTGTAGCTGACGTACCCATTGTAATCATTGTTTGAATAAAAACAGTTTGTGGGTCGACTGTGGCTCGAAAAGAGTGTTTCCGCAGTCTTTCTTGTGGCCTGCTGGTGTTTTTCCACGACCAACGAGAGTTTCCTGGCCTGCTTTGTGGCTCAAATTCGACAAACAACTGGTGTGAACTGGTGAGATGATTGTAGATTTTTCGGCTGGATTCTGGCAGGAAATTAAGTTAAGCAGCAAAATAGTGTCTAAACAATAAAGCTAACTACTTTTTCAAGCATCTAGACTTAAAACTGAAGATGCTTCTTGTACAGAATGGTAAGGAAATAAGCTTGGAGTTCTATTTTTTTAGATTTTACGTGAATTTTTTTTTATTTTAGATATTTAAATTAGCCGCCAAAAAAATAGACAAAACGGCGTTTCCGCGACTTTCAACTAGTGGCTCGACTGTGTGGCACAGATCGTGTTTCCGCGACAAACACTCAGAAGTGTGTGGCTCACAACTGTGTCAAGGAAAAAGGCCTTATAGGAGGGTTTTCCAGAGATTCTGTAATCATTTTTATGCAGTTCTTGTGACCTGACAGAATTCTGGAATTGGTTTCCACTTTCCCTCTGTACTAGTTGTGAAATGCATGGAATGCCCGAATCACTGAGAAAATGTTGAATTCTGAACTTTGTAGAAGAAGTATGTATGGACGGTTCACTGGATGGGCTTGACATCCCTTTGATTGTCATATATTCCAACCAAATTATTTTATGATGTATGGCATATTTTTCCATTTCTTGGTGACTATTGCAGTGTATTTTCAGCACTCTGAAAGTTCCCACCATAGTATTCAACTTTCCGCAGAGCTTTCCACAAACTTTCTGCAATAACTTTCCAAGACAGTTTTTTCGTCTTCCAAAGAGCGAAAATCAGGTGAAAATTTTAGCAACTTCCAAAAATGGCACAAAAACCATTGGAAAGAGATTCTGACTTGGCTTTCCAGTTCTCTCCCAAAAACCCTCCATATGTTATGCTGTGCGGTAGGCATGGATTTTTGGCCATAACTCAGGCAACAAATGACCCATTGACAAAAAAACCACTTGTTCCATCACTTTTGTAGTGTTTCACCAAATTTAAAATCTGTGCTACAGTCTTCCCAGCAGTTATAGGAACTTGAACAGTTCGCTCAGGCAAGCCTTTCTCAAAACAGCATGCAGGTCAGTGCAGTCCTATGCCATTAAGATTTTACTTCTCAATGGCTAGGAAGACAGGACTGCACATGAATTTATTTTTTCATTTTTTCTGTCCATTTCAAGGCTATATAATTTGAGGTGGGCAACCTTTCTGTAGAAGACATGTCCTTTATACCACAAGTTTATTGGATGGTACACTAGGGTATCCATGTCAGACCCCAACCAAGTTCTGCTGTAGTCACAAGCATTCAGTTAAACTGTAGCGTATTGGGTTAATCCAGGTTTAATCTTTGATTTGAAACTGAGAGGATTTTTGACATTTCCTATAGGCTAAAAGTACGGTAGTTTTGGAAAATCAACAGTGAAAAAGTTCTTCTATTTACCTACATTACATACAATTATCTTAAATTACGTTAAATCGTACTTGCTAGCGACAAGGCTGTGTAGCCTGTTGACGTCGCCATCTGGAAGTTGATGCTGGATCCCTGTGGTTTGTTTTCCAGGTCACATCTTTCCAGTCGCAGTCTACCCTTCTCTTGAAGGAATCTGTTCTTTTCGCCATCACTGTCTCCTCGCTAAGGGAGTTCCACAGGGGGACAACCCAGTTTGCAAAGAAATTGTACCTCTCCTGTTTCTTGCTAGAGACTGCTTCAGTTTTTGTGAGTGCCCACGCGTCCTGCTGGAGGTGCCTTTTACGAGCAGCTGTTCACCGCTACTGGTGGTGAGCAACTTATGGGCAAAGATCACATCCCCACGTCGTTGCCAAAAAATCAGCGATGGTAGGTTGAGCTTTTCAAGGCGCTCTTCGTAGGGGAGTTTCTTTAGTTTGCTGATCATTTTCGTTTCTCTTCTTTGGATGCTCTCTAGTAGGTCGACGTCTTCCTCGAAGTGCGGTGGGGCAGCTATTGTCCCAAATTCCAAATGGGGTCGAACTAAGGCCACATATAGCTTCTTCAAAATCTTGGGATGAGGGCTACTTATAGTCTTCCTTATGATTGCAAGCATTATTTTCCCTTTTGGTGCTTGCTGTCTCGAATGGCTGTGGAACTTCGTTTTTTTTGTCAGTGTTAACGCCTAGGTCACGCTCTTTGTCGGCTTCCTGGATTGGAGGTTTCCGCTGCTGTCAGTCAAGATGTATGGTGTGGTTACCGTTCTTGTGTTCAAATGCAGTACTCTGCACTTGCTGGCACTAAATTCCACAAGACAAAGATGCCAAGAGAGAAAGTGTTAGGATACCCCTGTAGGCAGAGCCATTACTAGAGAAATATGTGAGGGTGTGGCAAAGTGGCCAGCGACAATAGGTGGGGAGGCATTCCCCCATATACATGACATCTCTTCCTTTAGATCCTTGATACAAGTTATATATAGTTCCGTTTTTCAGAGTACAGTCTTACAAATATTCAGGAAAGAAAATAATCTTACCTTTACTTGCATTTGTGAGGATGCATTTAGGACAAAAAGGTATTTACAAAGACTTACTAAACAAGCTCCATCCTTAACTCTCTCTGTTTCCGACTAGCTCTAACGCCCAAGCTTTTCTCCAGACTGAAAGAGTCCTTTTCCCCAATCAAGGAATTCTTTTCCCCATTCAAGGAAAACAAGACCAAAGGTTTCGATGGGATCCCAAAAATTTAATATTCGATACAGACAATTGGGTTTTTTCTTTGCTAAACCCAGTCTTCGCCAGACTCGTTGAATATTTCTACTATAAAATTTAGAAACAGATTATATAATAGCTACAGATTCAGCATCTCTTCTTACCCCTAAATCTTCAGATAAAACTTTTGCTTTCAAGAAATTTTCCTGTTTTGTCCTGATTCTGGGCAAACAAGTTGTCCGGGTAAAAAATACTTTTCACATAAGTTCTTACCCCTAAATCGAATATCTAATCAACTTCAGATAAAACTTTTACTTTTAAGAAAATTTCCAGTTTTGACCGAATTGCGGGCGACTTACTTGCCCGGCGAGAAAATGGTTTTCACCATCTTGTTCAGAATTTCTTCCTACCCCGAACTCGAACATCTAATCAACTTCAAATAAAACTTTTACTTTTAACAGACTCTCCGGTTTTGGCCGGATTCCGGGCTAACTACTTGTCCGGCGGAAAAATGGTGTTCACCGTCATATCCAGCATGTCTTCTTACCCCACAAAGCGAACATCTAATCAACTTTTGAATGAATTTAATGTTAACCTCAATATTGTAAAAATTATTGTAGGATTTTTTAGTGATAGGTCCCAAATTCTAAAATATAATAATAATCTGTCGGACCCACAGGCAATTTTGTGCGGTGTGCCACAGGGAACAATTTTAGGTCCGCTACTTTTTCTTGTAACATTAACAGTACAGCTTCTGATAGACCAGAAAGATGGAAATACGTTGACGATCTTTCTCTTATTGATATATGTGAAAAAGGACAAAGTAGTGAAGCAGCCAATATAATTTCGCAGATACAGGCCGAAGCTTTAAATTCAGACATGGCTGTGAATGAAAAGAAGTCTGCAACTCTTACAATTTCTTTCCTGAAAGAAGGGCCAATTTCCATTTTTATTTTATTTTTTTACGTTCGAGGCTAGAATACCTGGTGGAAGCTTGGCACTTTGGCCTTACTGAAGACCAGGCTTATCGGATCGAAAAAAATACAGAAACGTGCCCTACTAATTAAGTCACGATCCCCCAAAATTCCTTACAATGAGCCCCTTCAGAAATTTAAACTTGAGTCCCGTAGGTTGAAACTGTGCATGGCTTCCGGTAAGAAAATGCTTGAGCACCCTATCCATAAGTATATACTTCCGCCACCGTTCAATACTGCTCGCGAACGACCTGCAAGAGCGGCCTCAGTGGTGATCCCAAAACTCCAACACGTAAAATGTGACCGTGTACGGTATGAAAAGACGTTTGTACCGTCTTTCGTTGAAATTTTTAATCTTATTTAGTGTTTACTTTTATAAATGACGTTGACATATTTATATATGATTGTCTGCATGTAGCCTATATATGACGATTTCGACAAATTTGGATTTCACCACGATAGTTCGAAAAGAATAAAAGCGATATCTATCTATCTATCTATCTAACTTCAAATAAAACTTTTACTTTTTTACAAACTTTCCAGTTTTGGCCGGACTCCGGGCGAACTACTTGTCCGATGACAAAATGGTTTTCACTATCGTGTTCAGCATGTCTTCTTGTCCCATAATTGACTATCATATTATCTGTTTAAAATTTGTCATTTGCCCCTTAATTTAAACCCCCTCCCCCACCCCTAAATATAGGGCTACAGAGCCCATCTACGAACTCGACCTTACTCTTGACCCATAGAATCCTCACACCATGTTTCATCAAAATATCTCATGCCCTTCGAGAGTTATAGTGCGCACAAACGGACAGACGGACAACTTTTGCGATGTCATTGGTATCCCGCCACTTACTTTTTGGGATCCCAAAAAGAACCTAGACAAACTTAGCCCGTTTGTTGGTCACCTAACCCTTTCAGACTGGATAGAGATTTGCTAGGACGTTGGACAAGCAACTCTGTTCGTTAAGGCACTCTATGGACAGTTGTAAGGCTGTTTAAAAGGACGGGGTTTCACAGTTGGGAAATCAGTTCGACTTGGGGCTCAGTTCAGTCTGAGCTATCTGAGTTCGAGCTGAGCTCAGTCCGATCCAGTTGACCTAGTGACAAGTGCTATTGACCTAACTCCAGTGTAAGTAAACACATATGTGCTTTAGTTATTGACCTACGAACTGCCTTCGAAAAGACTCGGTGCATTAACATCTACTAATCAGTAGCCACTACCATGTTCGCCCACTACCACAGCACACACTTTTTTTTAATATCATACACTGTGTGCAGGCACGAGATACCAAGACTACAGAAGTTGAATTCAACCCTGAATTCATTGCAAGGATGATTCCGAAAGTTGAATGGACAGCCCTCTGCCAGGCAGCTGACAGTGTTGGTGGAGGAGAAGAGTTGCCTAGAGAAGTTATATCTGATTACGAGTCAAATGAAGACTTCCTGAGAAAAGCACACCATGTCCTGATGGAAGTAAGTTTTGCATTCTGCTAAAATTTTGATGATAACTGTTAGTCCGACCTTGGAAAATGTAACTCAGATAACCGTTTCACTTCAAACAAACAACGGTTTTTGTGGCTTTCAATAGTGGCATAACTTTACTAAACCATAGAGTGGGTGCCAAAGATCAGCTTTGGGCTTCAGTCCCATGTTTATTATACAATAAAATTCTCGAACAGGTATGCAGTGCATATCTTACGATGTCCCACACGAAGTTATATTATGACAGTTACTTTTGTGGAGGTTAATACGACCTCGTATCATCCATCAGTCTCATGTTTATTATACGATAACTTTTCTCGAACAGATATGCAATGAATATCTTCCTATGTCACACAGGAAGTTATATTATGACAGTTACTTTTGTGGAGGTTGATACGGCCTCGTATCATAAATATTCCTTCAGCCCAAGCTGACTGCGAATCATATTTGATAGTGCAAACTGAATAAGTCAGCTGAATTATATTAGAGCTAATTTCGGCCCTTCTTGGCAAGGGTCCTCTTCAGGCTCAAAGCCGCTCAAGTTGGAAATACGAACTTGTGGGAAAACCAAGAGGCTGATACGAAGCCGTATCAGCCTCCACAGATACCGCAGATCTACAACCAACGCAAGTATGACAAGATGGAAAGGTATGTTAAACCTGGTTATGCTGCTAGGAGGAAAAAAAAAGAAACTAACCACCGTCTTGATTGCAACTAGTGGTGTTTGGTAAGTACTCTTTCTCGACAGTTCACAGGTAAAGATTTTCCCTTTTTTATGAGAAACAAAAGCGGATTAGATAGATTATCAGTTAGATTTAAAAGAGGTATTATTTTGTAGATTGAAGTAATCAACGGGGACCTCATTTGCCCAGAAACTGAAAGGAAGTTCACGGTTACAGACGGCATTCCCAACATGTTGGTAAATGAAGACGAAGTTTAGGTTTCATATCTGTATTTTATATTTGATTTGTTAAATAACCCATGCCACATTCACCTTTTGAAATGCTAACGAGTTTGTGGAAAGATGCAGTCAGGACTTCGGCGAGAATAACTTTAATGTCTAGAATGTCCCAAACCCCGTTGCTAGCAGAAATGCTGATAAAAAGAACCCTCGGAATGTCAGTTTACTTAGAGTGTAACTGTGACGCTACTAGTGTGCGAATCCGTTGTTCTCATCTCTCCTGGTGTCGAACAGTAGTACACGAAGCGTGGTTCCATTCCTCAAACCCTCGGAATCTCAGTTTACTTAGAGTGGAACTGTGACGCTACTAGTGTGCGAATCCGTTGTTCCATCTCTCCTGGTGTCGAACAGTATGTACACGAAGCGGGGTTCCATTCTTCGAACCCTCGGAATCTCAGTTTACTTAGAGTGTAATTGTTACGCTACTAGTGTGCGAATCCGTTGTTCCCATCTCCCCTGGTGTCGAACAGTAGTGCACGAAACGTGGTTCCACACGATCAGGATCGGGAGCTCCCGGACTGGAATTTCTGCCCGGATTTTCGGCACCATCATCACTTCCATATGGAAACTTGATGATGAAAGTGTAGGAAATCCGGCAGGGAAATCCTGATCGTGTGATCGCACTTTTAGAGTGTAACTGTGACGCTACTAGTGTGCGAATCATTGTTCACATACGCCCCTCATAAAATTCCTCTCAGATTAGTTCTTTTTTGGCGCTAGGTGCGCTAACGTAAAGAAAACAATGCCACGTTACTTCTTGGTGTACGTTTATCCAGGTTTGTTTGGCTATTTTCAATTCTTCTTAAGCTTAGCCATGTTTTAAATTGTTTAAGATACCTCTTTCTCTATTTTTGTTTTACCCAACTCTGTTCTTTCAAGCGTCATCAAGTTCGTCATTTCTTGCTTCCGACTTCAGTGTTGAGTGCTGGCTGACTTTCACACCGGGCTAATACGCGACTCGATATGAAGCGAAAGCCTAATCGCTTATTCACCCTTGAGATAACTTATACCAAGATCTCACTTGTGACTGTTATTGTTCCTCTAGCGAGTCTGGCGGCAATTCGTCATCGGATTTTACGAGGGACGTATCTCTCCTGGTGTCGCACAGTAGTACACGAATCGTGGTTCCGTGCTTCATTGTCTTTCGACATAGTTCAAGGTAGAGACGCGTTTCGTCCCAGCGGTAACTCGAGATTGCTGAACCAGTGACGGAGCTCCTTGTCCGACCTGGCTGGGGTCAATCAGTTTTGTCCTGTCCACCAGACGGTCTGGTGGCCACACCTACTAGCCACATTTACTGTAGGTTCTCAAAACCAGGCAAGAGACGCTCTTTGGTTGTGGCAGCGTCTCTCCGCTGTATCTTAAAAAGCGAGGCTTCACGTTCCAGATTTTTCTTCTGGATTCCAGAGAGCCGTTTTCGTCGAGACGGATCTGGAAGGTGAAGCCAGGCCAAAAACCTCTGGAAGTCCAGGGTGTTGGACACCCCAGATTCCAGATGTCTGGAAGGTGCCATAGAGGCAACCCGCTCCAGAGACACACCAAATATGCAAATGAAGGAAGAAAAGGGAAAGTGATTGACAGTAGTGATTTGGATGCAAAAGATATTTGAAATGAAAAGTGGATATCTAGGAAATGTTGAAGAACAGCAAATTTAGCTGTCATCATTATCATGAAAATCTGGAAGGGTTGGCTTGACTATGCGGAATGTCTGGGAATGTTTGGGAATCTGGAAGGTGAAGCCTGGCTTAAATTCAGGCGTCACCATCCGGCTTACCAGATATCTGGACCAGGGTTGCCACATGTCTCACGATAGTGTGAATTATCATTCTATTTTATTTTTGTCACTCTTGTCCTACCTAGGACATAAAAATCATTCTAGTTCAGTAAATGACCAAATGTGTCATTTTTGCAGCAGGGATTCTGACCATAAGTGACTATTGCAAGTTTTTTTTCATGAAAGTAAAATTAAAATGAGTCGTTTTTACAGAGACGATTCCGACCAAAAGTGAACATTTCATGGAAATAAATTTTACTCCTAATTCACTCCCTGTTTTGGGCCAAAAGTCACTCTCTAAATATTTTTGATGTGGCAAACCTGATCTGGACCTCTGTCTGGCAAAGTGAATCGAGCTTCCGGACAACATGAAAACAACGAGAGCTGATTCCGCCAAAATTCAGAATTTCGGTGGTGTTCCTTTCTCTTGCGTCCCAGTAACAAATGTACTGTCTATCAAAGGCGTGCTTTCCCTTTAAACCTATTGATATCTGGGGCTTTCACACAGTCAAGCCAGTCCGTCCGGACTTTCGTAATAACGATGAGCAGGGGCGTCGCAAGGGGGGTGCAGCACCCCCCCCCCCCCACACCTTTTTGAGATTCAGTAAAATTTTTATGAAAATTGTTCGGTATTTTTTCGATAGCAGAACTGTTCGACATATTTACGGGGATTCGGTAGTTATACAGAATCCTAAATAGGCTATCTTTACAAATCTTTTCGGTATAATGATCGGGATTCGGTATAATTGCCAGTATTCGGTAGTTATCACGAATTTGGTGAGAGAATTTACTGAAATCATTCGGTAATTTTTCGATGCCGGAACTATTCGGTATATTTATGGAGATTCCGTAGTTACACAGAATCCCGACCAAACTATTGGTTCAAAATTATTCGGTATCATGATTGGGATTCGGTAATTTATTCAGTATAATTTCCAGGTTTAGGAAGTTTCGTCGAAAGTATACCGAATATGAATATTGTTCGGTAGTCTTTCGATACCAAAACAATTCGGTATAATAACCGCGATACGGTAGTTATACAGAATCCCGAACATGCTATCGGTCTTAACTTATTCGGTATAATAACTGAGATTCGGTAAGTTATTCGTTATGATTGCCAGGATTCGTAAGTTACCTCGAAACTCAGAAGAGGTCGAGTGAAGCACTGGTCGCAGACAAAAGGGATGATCTATGATATCATCGATAGTCCTTACTTGTATTTTGGATCCCAAAAAGAATATATAATCATAAATATTTCGAAAAAACCGCCTGCAGCATTTTTCGTAATATTCTCTGTTTTGTGGAAGGGCGCGTCATTTGACGGGGGTTTTAAGCCAGTTTTAGGATTGAGATTTCGGAACATTGAAAGCTTGAATTTGGATGGAAATTGAATTTGGCAGGAAAAAGGTTTTTGGAACTTCTTAGATTCTCGGTATTGAATCAACGGTAAATGATAGAATTAGCAAGAGAAGCAGTTAAATTTTAGCCTACAGAAAAAAAAATGGATTTCGAAAATTTTCGCCTACGGCGCTCGATTTAATTTTCTATTGGCTATAATAGGTAGAAGCTGTGACTGCAATCATGCCCGGCAATATATTCTCCAAGTGGGCTTCGCCACAACGCCGCCTAATAGTTGGCTGATCGTCTTTCATGCTGCCCTTAATTGTTACTCTTCCTACGTAATCGTTTCTGTTCCATAATTTAAAGCTCGAATTCTTAGTTCTAGGGTTCGCTAAAATTTTTGAAAGATTCGGTAAAATTTTGGCTCTGCACCCCCCACCGAAAATGCACTTGCGACGCCCCTGATGATGAGATACAGATAATTTTTGTCTCCCACTCAAAGCTGTCAATTTATCTCCCATTTCGTCCTATTCCATTCATTTGCATATTATGTATCTAACTACATAGTTAAAACACTTTCATTGAAAGAGACCTATGTCTCAGTCCCACCTGATCGAACACTGCCAGGTTTTTAATAGTACTAAAGGATCGACTGCTCCCAAAGTTCACTCCCAAACTGCTCCCAAGTTCACGAGTCTTTGTGGTTCAGTGACCGGGACTTCCAGACGTTTTTGGACTCCATCCCGGGAAAACATTTTTGGAATCAGGATGAAAAATCTTCAAGGTGAAGCCAGGTTTTACTTCTGTTTTGCCTACCGTAGCCATTAAAGATTGTTTAGTTTCTGAAACTTGTTTCCTGTATGACACCCTTCCAAATACTCTTGATCACTAACTCGTCTTGCCAATGCAAAATCGCCCTGTACCTAGCGGAAGAATCGGAAGCGGTACCACAGCTGCTTCCAAACATCGTCGTGATTGGTTAACACAGGATTGAGTTGTTGAGTTTGAGTCGTTAGTGCTACGTTTTCTCGTTCTTCCCGAGGATCACTGGCGTGTTTTGGAATTAGTCATATAGACTATTCAGGGATCTGGGCGGTCCAAGGCCATGAATTTCCAGATGTGCTGTTTTTTTTTAAGTGTGTTGTAAATAAGTATATTAACATGTAATTGACTATCCGAAGCTAGCGTGTTTCTTATGCTATTATGGAGAATAAAGGAATTATTATTATTATTATTATGTTGTTCGTACCGTCCATCTCAACGAAAACGGTACTGAGCCCCATTATGATGAACCCCGGTCGTTGCCCTCGCTAGGTAAGAGCTATCACCTATGGCAATTGAGTATAACCCTCTCCCGTCATTCAAGGTAAAATATAGAAAAAGTGACCTACAGGCCCATCACAGGCTCAGCTGACTTCTCGAATTCGGCACTTGGCTAAGCAAGACAGCCTTGTCGAGGCTCAAGATATTAATATAAAAACTGAAATGTTCCAAAGCCAACTAATTACCCAGTATCAGAAGTGTTTTCGGGAAAATAAATACATAAACACAGAAATGAGCGGACTTATCAGACACAGAATAAAACTGGTCAAGGCAGGTCAGTTTCAGGAAGCACGATCGCTAGCTAACAAAATCAGAAAAAAAAACTCGTAAGGCTGGCCAGAATTACTATCGCACGAAATTTTTTCGGTCGAAACCTAAGGCGTATTCTCGCCGTTCCCCGAGGACTCCTCTTGGAACCGAAGGGAATGGCGAGAATAGAGGGAGTCACTCCACGCGGACTTCGCGTACAGAAACAGCGAGAACACGGGGAATGCTTCCAAAATGAGTTTTGTTCGAAAAAAAAAAAAGATGCAGTTGACGAAAATAGTTTGGATCCACTTCATTTTTGGTTTTGTTTATTCTGATTGTTTTTAATTAGTTTTACATTGCACCAACACAGCAAAAATTGATTCCCCTCCGAATCTGAAAGGGAGTCCTTTTTGATGATAGTGATGATAATCGGAGCATTCCCCGTCCATGGGGACTCGCGAGAATACGGGGAGTGAGTCCCCGGGACAAACAAAAACGCGGGGACTCCTCAAGTGGAGTCCTCGGGGAACGGCGAGAATACGCCTCTAGTCAGTGTTATAAGGGAGTCAAACGACTGTGTGGCAAACCAGAGAATGCAATAGACTTACATCTAGATCAACTCGACGAAATAACTGCAAGCCAAATAAATGAAGGATTGTTAGGACTCTCCCGCCTCTAAATGCATCTGACTTCACACAACAACAATTAAAGGCAAAGCCAGAAACAAATCTCCCCGATCCACCATCCCTCCCAACATTCCCTTTCAGAAGTAATAAAAAAATTGAGCAAACTAAAAAAAAATAGTAGGCTAGAACTCCCGTGGACATCCCGACAGAACTGACCATGGCTTTCCGGATAAACTGGCTTTACCACTCAGGAATATATGCAACACAATATTCGAGACTCTGAATTTACCCTGACACTTGGAAGGTAGGTTACGTGACACCGATCCCCGAGAAAGACTCACCAATAGGCGTCGACTCTGTCCGACCAATCACCCTTACACACACTTTCAGCAAGGTGTACGAATGGTTTGTAGCCAGGTGGTTAAAAGGTGAAATTCATGGTAAATTAGATCCATGACAGAACGGCAACAGACCAAAGTCGTCTACATCCCATTACCTATTCAGTTTAATTGATTGTATTTAAGGAACCTAGAGGATACAGAAAAATTGATAAATTTAATCGCAATTGACTATTGACTAACCATAGGCAAAAAGTTTTATTCCCGAGTTCGTGAAACTTTTTTTTAAAGAAGCGTGACAGATTTTTAGGTGTATTGACATTTGAAACTTCTTGTAATTTCTTCTGTTTTTTTACAATAATCGCAAATTTGGTTGTATAACTACGAAAGTTGATTTTTAAAGCGGGCCGCAAAAATGGCCTTTCTACCACACACACAATGCTAACCACCCCTACTGTCACTATGAATGTTCAAAACCACTAAAAACACCGTAAAACAATGAGCAAATTAAAGAAAAACCACCAAATTTCCTAGGTTTGAAATAACTCTGTCTGGACTAAATCTCAGCCGATTATCCCGGACAGTTGCTATGGCACATAGGGAGCCAAGGGTCAAAATAATAATTTCCATCTAATGCTCCAACTGTTTATTACAAATACAAATAAATTATAAAACCAAGACCAGTGTGGTACCTCTGAAGACATACAAAAATTATCAGTTAAGTCTTATAATTCTTTGCTAATCAATCCTGGAAAATTCCGCCATTTAGAAAAGAAGAAGTTGTGCGTGGGTTTTTTCTCGAGCCAAAACAGCAACTCGGCAATCGAGTTCAAATCTAAACAAACCCATGGCATGCGATCACTAAGAAAAGGTAAACAGAATGTTTGGATTAGGTCTTTAAAATAAACTTTCTATCTATCTCATCTGGAATCCGAAAGAAAGTCTGGAAGGTGAAGGTCTTTTAGTGATGCGTGTGTCCATAGGTCTATCTAGAAGATTGCCAAACGTAGGAAAAAGTTTTTACTCCAGACGATCTGACAGACAAATTTCTTCAGAGTGTGTGAGCTTTTTATAGGTAGATATTCCTTCAGCCCAAGCTGACTGCGAATCGTATTTGACGGAGACATTTGACGGACATTCTAGAATGTAGCTGACTTATTCGTTTTGCACCGTCAAATATTTGTATAGGTACTTTGGGTTGACGTAAATCAACATTTTATATCGTTTTTTATTCGAAAATTATCCACAAATACAGAATACGAAAGCCAAATAAATGATTAATTGTAGGTCATGTATTTAGGCGTAGCGCTGAACTTCGCGTATGCCTTAATGACCTTGTTGACAGCCTCCAAGAAGTCCTTTTCAGTCGCCACCTTTCGACGGGCGCGGATAGCGAACATACCCGCCTCGGTGCAAACGGAGCGAATTTCTGCGCCTAAAATAAAATGAACCAGGCCGTTAGAATCGAGAGAGATTTTAGCTTAGTTACATTTTTGTCCACGTGCCTCCTTTCGCAGCTTTCTGCTAGTCTCCATTTCGAAAAGTTTTTGCTAACACCCAAAAAGGATATGACCAGGCGGAGAACCCCATGTACAAAACACAGTTTATCTATCGGAAGAGCTCGAATCCTTAACGAAAATTATGATGGATCCTGGCTATCAGTCTTACGAGCAAGCACTGTCTGTGTTGAGAATCCCGAGCATCTACAACCGAAGAACGGAACTGATACTAAACTTTGGAAAAAAACAGTTGGCAAATGAGAACAATCGATCATTGCTCCCCCCTGATGCTCCGAAAAATAGCAGGACAAGACAGCAAAACAAACTAGTGCCTGTTAGAGGACGAACTTCAAGGTTGATGAACTCGTTTGTGCCCTTTTTTACAGAGATTAGTGTAAGTGAATGTGTGATAGTGAATAATTAGTGTAATATTCTTATTTTATTACTGTATGACCAGCGTAATTTAGCATCTTCTGACGAAGAAAGCTACGAAGTTGGTTTGTCAATAAACGATTTGATTGATTGATACCTAGTCAAGTTGTGTTGCTCACAACCGTTCCGTTCGGTTAAGTTGACAAGGACGGGGAGAGTCGGCGTTCACGTCCGGTTTGCAAAAATGTAACAAGACCAAAGTTCTCGATGGGATCCCAAAAATTCAATATCTGATCCAGACAACTGGGTCTTGTCTTAGCCAGATCCAGTCATCGCCAGAATCCTTGAACATTCTTACAATTAAAATTCATAAACAGATTAAGGCCAAATAGCTAATCATCTCAGAAAACCAAGTTCAGATATGGATTCAGCATGTGTGTTTTCCCGTATAAGTCATATCTGTTTTGACGAAAAGTTCCTGCCACTTCTGCCAATTTCCCGGTTTCGGCCGAACTCTAGAACTACTTGTCCGGCGAAAAAAGAAAGCTCAAAACGAAATCAGGGTATCTTCTTTCCCCAATAATGAACATCTAATCAACTTCAAATAAAAATTTAACTTATAACAAATTTTCCGACTCCAGCCGGATTCCGGTCGAACTATATGTCCGGGTAAAATATGATTGTCACACACGGATTCAGCGTCTCTTCTTACCCCTAAATCGGTTATCTAATCAGCTAGAAATAAAACTTTAACTTCTAACAATTTTCCGGTTTTGGCCGGATTCCGGGCGAACTACTTGTCCGTCGAGAAAATGGTTTTCACCATCGTCTTCAGCATGTCTTCCTACCTCTAAATCGAACATCTAATCAACTTCAAATAAAACTTTTCCTTTTAACAAACTTTCCGGTTTTGGCCGGATTCCGGGAGAACTACTTGTCCGATTACAAAATGGTTTTCACCATCGTGTTCAGCATGTCTTCTTACCCCATAGTCGACTATCACATTAGCTGTTTCAAAATATTTTCTTTGCCCCTTAATTTGAACCCCCTCCCCCACCCCTAAATGTAGGGCTACAAAGCCCATTTACAAACTCGACTGGTCCGCCGACCCAACGAATCCTCAAACCAAGTTTCATCAAAATATCTCATTCCCTTCGAGAGTTATCGTGCTTACAGACGGACGGACGGACAGACGGACAACATTTGCGATGTCATAGGTATCCCTCCACTTACGTTTTGGGATCCCAAAAAGAGCAGAATGCCCCGGTAAGCGTCGAATAAAACAAGACCAAAGGTTTCGATGGGACCCCAGAAATTTAATGTTTATCAGACTTCTTGATCCAGACAATCGAATCTTGTACATTTCCAAGTCTTCGCTAGACCCCTTTAACATTTTTGCTATTTATCCATTATCAACTGCTTGAATATGTTGCCTACAACAAAAACGTTACCACTTTTGAAGTTTTTTGCTTACGGGCAACTTTAGTACACCCACTGAGTAACCCCTCACTTATCCAGTACATCTTTTTTCCAGTGAGTAACCCCTCCCTTACCAAGTACGCCTTTTTTTCAGTGAGCAACCCTTCACTTACCCAGTTCACCCTTCTTTCAGTGAGTAGCCCCTCGCGTACCCTAGCAGTTTCCTCTTTGGTACACCATGAATCAACCCCCTCGCTTGGCTCACCCAAGTGTCTAACCCCTCGAGTACTCCTTTAACGGGTACACCCAATTCCTAACCCTCGCGTGCCGAAGCCGAAAACTGGTTGACAAGTTTTGTGTCCGGTTTTCACCGGATTCCGGGTGAACTACTTGTCCGGCAACAAAATAACTTTCATATTCGGATCTAGCATGTCTCCTTCCCCTAAATCAACTATCTCAATAACTTTTAAAAAAATATTTTTGTTTGCCACCCCCATCCCTGAATGTAGAGCTACAGAGCCCATCTACGAACTTGATCTTACCCTTGACCGAAAGAATCCTCACACCAAGTTTCATCAAAGTATCTCATTCCCTTCGAGAGTTATCGTGCTTACAGCCAGACGGACATTTTTGCGATGTCATAGGTATCCCTCCACTCAAGTTTTGGGATCCCAAAAACCACTATTGCTCCCGACGCATAACACATTGATATAAATCGATGGTGCACGTTCAGGCGTCGGCAGGAATATGAGATAGGTTTGAAGAACTGGTACAATGCAAAAACTTAGCTTACTCAATGTAACACTAACAAAGCAACACAGTTACATGAAATTTTAAAATTTTCAAAATGCTAGAAATACCGAAGTTACGAGAGTAATTTTGATTGACGTGATTTGACGTGAGACCGCAAGGCGCGGGTTAGTTCAACGGAAGAGATCGCAATGAATGTTCTGTAGGTAAGCCCGTACTCACTTGACTCCTAAACAACTCAAACGGCTGAAAAACACAGAACTTGTGACATCGCTTACAACCTGGTGAATTAGAACGCTGTTCCCTCTTTTTAGGATTACGACCATGGCCTGGTAAGGCACAGAAGGTACTTCCTTCCAATTAATAACTGAATCCAATTGTTTGTTTTTCTGTTAATTTTCTATAGTTTGATTGCCATGACGCGCAGAACACCGTCTACTTTTTTTTAGCAGATGCCCGTCATCTAGCGGGAAATGAGTGAACTTGAAATGCCGAAGAAAGCATGCTAGTGAAAAGGCCCTTGGAACAAATAAAAGGCGGGCAGCGGTCTTACCACCTGAAGAAATCACGCGACAGACCGATTTCAAAGATACCACACTGCAAGTTGGAGTTATGTACGGTCGCGCGCAGTGCCGTAATGTTCTTAATTTTGGAGCCCAAACAGTCCTTTACAAATATTATAAATTCAATGGGATATATGCTTGAGGGGGGAGCGTGCGGTAGATGGCCTTTACTCATGCCCCATGTCTGGATAGCCTGAGGGGAGTGTGGACCACTTCATGTCATATTGCCAGGAACTTAATGATTTAAGGTTGGAGCTACTCCAGAGACAGACAGGCGATGAGGAGTGGCTAAATGGTCTGATCAACAGTCGATCCTTTAGTATTATTGCACTTGCATGGGTTAAGATGTTTTGATTGATCAAAAGTAAGTTTCGACTTTGCGGTTGAGATGCGCACTCTAAGGGAGCTAGAACTTCATTTGTAAGCAAAACCCTTAAGGCAAAAATGATAATGGGCTGATGGGCATCATGAAAATGCACATATTGCTTAAAAGCATTTTTTTTTTACTTTGCGGTCAAGATTGGTGCTTTAAGGAATAATCGGATGTGGGAAGTAGCAATTTCTAAGCAAATGTTGTTGAATCTCTAATATTCCAGCGAAGTTTCATCGTCCTAGCACATCTGGAAGTACCTTAACTCGCGATCACCAAAATCCCAGACCCTCCCCCCCCCTTCCAACTCCACCCACGAGACCCGGATCCAATCCGGTTCTGTAAATGATTAATCCACAGCATCCGTTTGTTATTCCCACGAAGTTTGATCCTGATCACACCAGTCTAAGCGGGTCAAGTATTCCCCCCCCCCCAATAATTGTCGCATTCGGTCTGGAAATGGAAATAAACAGAGAGAAATGTCCTCTGTTCAATTATTAAATTTCACTCGAATCCGATCACCCGTTCGAAAGTTACGCATGACTCAATATTCCGGATTCCCCTCCCTCAACTCCCCCCCAAGATTATCATATCGAGGATTTTTTTTATTCCAAGTCAGTTGCACCGGGTCCCTGATATGCCTGCAAAGTTTCGTCGTGCAAATCCCAAAAACCGGAATTCCGGGAACCCCCCTCCCCTTAAGTGTCCGGATCCAGTCAAATTGTGTAAAAAATTTACATGGAGCAGTTGTTTGTTCTTCCCAGCAAGTTCCACTCCGATCCCTCCATTCTAACCGTTTCTCGAGATTTCCGCCCCCCCCCCAACTCCCCCACGGTGCCCGTAGCAAATCCGGTTCAGTAAATGATTTACCTAGAGCATCTGTTTGTTCTTCCCACAAAGTTCCATATCGATCTCTCCATTCTAACCGGGTCACGTATTTCCCCCCCCCCCCCGCCCCCAATAGTTGCCGGATCCGGTCCGGATATGAAAAAGATCACCAGAGAAATGTCCTCTGTTCAATTCTTAAACTTCACTCGAATCCGATCACCCGTTCCAAAGTTACGCATGACTGAATATTCCGGATTCCCCTCCCTCCACCCCCCCCCACCATTATCAGATCGACAAAATTTTTATTTTGAAGTCAGTTTGATCGGGTCCCTGATATGCCCGCCAAGTTTCATCGTGAAAATCCCCAAAACCGCCATTACCGGAATTCCGGGAAACCCCCTTCTCCCCCCCCCCCCCCTAAGTGTCCGGATCCAGTACAATTATCTAAATGATTTATCTAGAGCAGATGCTTGTTCTTCCCAGCAAGTTTCACTCCGATCCCTCCATTCTAACCGTTT
The DNA here is from genome assembly GCA_030848855.1 of Branchinecta sandiegonensis. NCBI lineage: Eukaryota > Metazoa > Arthropoda > Branchiopoda > Anostraca > Branchinectidae > Branchinecta > Branchinecta sandiegonensis. The sequence goes on along the minus strand of JAUPMV010000017.1, from coordinate 784,659 downwards.
CTTGGAATTTCCGATCTCCCCCCCCCCCAACTCACCCCTGGCTACCGAATCCGGTCAAGACTTTAAACGGGACATCACAGATATATTATCTATTCAGTTATTAAGTTTCATTACAATCCGATCACCCGTTGGAAAGTTACACACTACTCAATTTCCCGGATTCCCCTGCCCTCTACTCCCCCCAAAATGGTCGGATCGGAAAACTGAGTATTTCTAAGTTTGTTTGGTCAGGTCTCTAATATGCCTGCCAAGTTTCATGGTCTTAGCACATCTGGAAGTACCCTAACTCGAAAAAGTGTGACAAAATGCCTTCAATTTTCAAGTTTCCAGCGACCTCCACTCTCCCGCATATGGTCGGATCGGGAAACTGATTGTTTCTAAGTTAGTTTGGTCGGGTCCCTGATATGCCTGCCAAAGTTTCATTGTCCTAGCACATCTGGAAGTACCCTAACTCGAAAAAGTGTGACAAAAAACGCGGACAGACCGACAGACGGAATTGTGATCGGAGGCTGCAAGTGCCATAAAAACCAGGCAGTGTTCGGTCAGGTCGGACTGAGACATAGGTCTATTTCAGTTAAAGTGTTTTAACTATGTAATTAGTTTTCTTTGTTTGGAAAGTGTGTTGGATACGTAGTTAATATTTGCTTTGCCCCTTGGGCTTTCCATGTACAATACATACATACATATATAGGATTCCATGACAACTCGCCACAACGACAACTGGGAACCGACAAGTCGCCACACAGACATGTCACCACACTGACGACTCGCCACACCGATAACTTGCCACAGCGTCACTTCGTCACAGAGACCACTTGCCACACGACCAACTCGCCACATGGACAACTCGCCACAAAAATAATGTTTTGGGTACAATTTGTGAAAGGCCGACGAGGACCGGATCAAGGCAGGTTGTTCTCCTCCTCGGCCAAAGAAACAATACTTGAAGACTAACCAGAAAATGGAAAGAATTGTCAGTAGGTATAACCATAGCAATGCTCTTGATTTATTGAGAGGCATTGCCCATGATTATCTGCTCCACTAAAAATTTTGCTCGAATAAATATAACTGAATAAGGTACTATATGCTATAAATGTGGCAAGATGTCGCACTGTGGCAAGATGTCTGTGTGTCGGCTTGTCGCTGTGGCAAGTTGTCGCTGTGGCCAGCTATCGGTGTGGCGAGTAGTCGGTTCCCAGCTGTCACTGTGGCGAGATGTCCCGACACGCATATATAGACGTTAGTCTCTTAAAAATGAAACCTTTTTTCGATACTAAGTGTCTGGACCGCGTATCTGCCAGGTTTTGCAGATTTGGCTTGGCAGGCTTGGCTTTGGCTTGACCAGCTTTGCAGATCTGCCAGATCGGCAGATGCCAGATGCCAGATTGGCAGATCAGGGAATTACGATCCAGTAAGTTTTGCCCACATTGTGCAGAACGTTATACAACGCGTCAAACTCGGGTCAATCTGTGCTGCAACATACCTGTGCTGTTGGGACAGAGGCGGGCGAGGAGTTCGAATCGGATGTCCCTTTCAACACTCATGGATCTGGCGTGGATTTTGAAAATGTGGCTTCGACCCTCCAAATCGGGGAGTCCGAACTCGACTTTCCGGTCCAAGCGGCCGGGTCGCATGAGCGCCGGATCCAAAGTGTCCGGTCTGTTCGTAGCCATCAACACCTGAAATGAGATTGGAAATCAACCGATCAAACACCGGAAGTAGAGACAAATAGACTCCAATGTAATGTTTTGTGCACCTGCTTCCTGGCCGAAGATTGAAAATTAAGTGTCTTTTTCAGTGTTTTTATGTGTTTCATGTATTTTCATTTACTCGGCTTTTCCAAATGGCGGGTTATAAATAAATTACTTACTTTGTACAACTTGATACGGGTATGTCTCTTACACTGTTGATACAGTCGTTTAGAAACCCCGGTCCCTCATTCCTCCACTGAGAGAGACTTTTAGTGACAGGAGAAATTAAGTTTAAAACGAATAGTTTTATGTTATGGTGCTTGGGAGTTACTGTTACTGGCTTCTGCCAAAATCTTAGCCGTCCAACATAGTGGCCTGAAAGGAAGCGGTCTTCCTTACAGCTTACACAGTTGTTCACGAACTCTTCCAATATGATAGGTTAGGTTATTCTTTATTTTACACAAAATCATAGTCAACAACTTGTAACAAAAAACACAAAACTAAACGATACATCTTCAAATAAACAAGTCACCCGAGAATCCGGGCGTCCAGGTTGTCCTGGGGGGTAGCGTTTAACGAAGGCGTAGATTTGTCGGAAAGGTTTTCGCCAAGCTCAGGTTCAGGACACGTTTATTCTCTGAATGAATGAATGAATAGCTGTGTTTTGATCCGAATTCTCCGTTCCGAATTCTCGCTTCTGAATTCTCGATTCTCGTACAAATTACCATTTTTGCTCCTCTGACTTCTCCATTCTCGCTTTTGACAAAAACACAAATTTTGCAGCTCGTCCGCAACCCGGTATACGTGTATATGCATATTGAACACCCGAACTCGGTTGACCAAGCAGGGAGGAGAACGGAGAGAGGAGAATCGATAATTCACCATCGGAGCAAATTCTCGATTCTGCAGAATCGCGAGGCTTTCTCCGTTCTCGATTCTGACAAAAACGCAAGAAAAGGAGAATTCACTTCATCTGAATAGTCCAAAAAACGCGAAATAGGAGAATTCGGAGTAGAATCGCGAGGAGAATTCGGATCAAAAACGCAACTAATGATTTATGACACATTGCCCAAGGGCGTAAGTGCGGTAGTAAAGGACAAAGAAATATAAAATAATCGTAAAACACTCAAAAAAATGTTTTCCATAAGGTTCACTAATTTAGAATCACAATGATGGGATCGTGGACACGTAAGTTTCCAATTGGAGAACACAGATTAGAGGAGAGGGCTTCAAGCGTGAACAATGGGTCGGATATCAGCGAACGACGGATCAGGTAGCGGTTCCGCGCGTGCCTTGATAGGTAGGGAAGGAATCTCAGATATCTGAAGTATGTCGAGCCTGTGCGTCGAAGGTCCTTTTTTCTGAGTATAGAATGTAATCCAGCAAGGAAGTCTCTGCTCAGTGTTTTGTTTCACTTCGAACCACTACGGTAATCTGCATTGAGATGGGCGAATCCGATCATGAAAGGATTCGGATTCGAATCCAGGGCTAGATACGGATACGAATCCGCCACTCCTGCTGAAAATTCGAAACCGGATTCGAATCTGACCTTAACAAAAATCAAACCATGTACATGGGTAACAAACAGTTTAAAACTCAGAGGTGACAAAAAAGCACTGATGCTGCAGCAAATGAGACGGTATGTGAACCATATTTCTAGGTTTTCATGTGTACTTGTTATAGTATGCCTTAAGCATAGTGTGCAGAAATTGGGAAAAGATTAGAAATTGGAGTGGATTCGAAAGATTCAAGGTTTGGGATCCCGAGTCCGAATCCGAATCGAGCCTGGCAAGCAGAAGATTCGATCCGGCCATCTCTGGATCTGCATAGAAAACGACTAGAAAAGCCTTTTTATCGATTCTTTCTGTGACGTCAAACTTGCCTTGCTCAACTCGCACTGACCACATGCTCATGTCCCGCTTGAACCACAGCATCTTTAAAGTGAGAACTTATTAATACTAATCTAATAATAATATAATTGCAATAATAAGGCTTTCGCCTCTATAAATATAACTATATTATAGTGGGACTTGGTTTTCGATTCGGTTTCAATCCGAAGCAATGCCTTTTAAATCTGGCTAAGTTTAAATTCGGAAACAATGTTCCTTTTAAAACTGACTGAGTTTAAAAGGTAAACCAGATGAGACCCTTTGTAAGAAACTCCAGTGGACAATTCCTGCAATGGACGGAGGATGTCCAGTAAATATTCGCCGCTAGGATCCCATCGAAACGTTTGGTCTTGTTTTCCGGTATTTTCCTGGTTGTTGAGCGGATTAACGATGACGCTGCGAACACGCTGCATTTACCGTGAAAGCACCCCGGTTAGTATTTAGGTTGTTACTGCAGGTTATTATGCAAAATATAATTTCTTTCGCTTTACCTTTGATACAATTACAATTAAAATTCGGTTTATTTATCCATAAATATCTTTTTACAAACAAAAATAGTGCTGAACATGTCAATACAATTAAAAAGATCAACCAAGGGATATATTTCCAATTGTAACCTATGATTTATATACACAATTCACGGTTCAAAATACAATTCATCAAAATACGAACGCGAATTAAAATAACAACACTGTCAGAAGTTTCATAACAGATTGCACATAACACTTTCAAGAATAACCTCTTTTCACTTAGAAAAAAAGTGTTATGACCAATTAAGTTTATACTATTTCGTGCCCAGATCTCCAACAACACCTTCAATAGGTAAAAATACTACACTGTCAGAAGTTACATAACGACAACAGCAGGATGCGCGGTTTCAACAGATAACACTTTGGGAAGTTATATGTTATGTTTCTTTCGTTCCCGTTAGTATTTTTACCAATTGAAGGTGTTGTTGGAGATCTAGGCACGAAATAGTGTAAACTTAATTGGTCATAACACTTTATTTCTAAGTGAAAAGGTGCAATTCTTGAAAGTGTTATGCGCAATCTGTTATGAAACTTCTGACAGTGAAGTCTTAAAAACAAATTACGAAAATAACTCGTCGTCAGTGTCATTACTATTTTAATATTTATAAAAAATAAATAAAAAATTACTGAGATAGAAAAAGTTAATCAAACACGAAATGGTCAAACTATTTATGTCACAACAAAAATAAGGTCAGAAATAAAGAAAGGACGGTTCTAGCATAATTTCCGAATTTCTTTATGGTTGTCAGATTCGACACAGCCAATCTTCAAAACCTTGACAATCGGATTCAAAAACCATAATCTAGTAATCCCGTCTTCAAAGAAATGTCACCTGACCAGGCTTCAGTGTCTGCTAAGTGCTAACGACTTTCGTAGATGAACACCGTCTCAGACCACAAAACACTAATATCAGTACGGTATATCTGCCCTTACGGTACATACTATAAGCCTTGACATGATACAGTATACAAACAACAAAAATCATAATCATCCATTAATGCGGTAGTGTTTTGTTGTAAACTTCAACAAATTTTGGGACGAAACTATTCCGATATCGCTCAGTGCGGCAACGCGGGGGGGGGGGGGGCAGTCTTGGAACTCGCTCAGCGCAAGCTCTCTTTGGCCGTGGGCGCTTGGATTCGAAGGGAGGTGGGAGGAGAGTGAGTAGAGTGGGGTGTTCCATTAAACTTAGACCGAAATTTAAACAAAGTTTTCCCCTCTTTTCATGCAAAGTTTGAAGTCTAAAATGACTTAGGAGATAACAATAAGGCATCCTCGGCCCTCTATAAATAGTTAAGCTTGGGCCTAACTTTAGGCACTATCGCAAAGAAAGATTTTCAAAACTTTGTGTGCTGTAACAACAGATGCCTTCAAGGGAAGGGTAGACAGAGACTGGAAAAACGTGACCTCGTAGACTAGCTAGGATTCAGTTTCAACTTCCAGACCGCAAACACCAGTCAACACGCTACACAGAACTACCGCCAGCAAGAAAGTTAAGTAAGTAATTTATTTCTGACCCACGATTTAAAAAGAATTAAAGCACAACTCTTACTAGAAATGATCTTTTCCCTACAAAATGGATCAGAAAAAACGTTTTCGAAAATACCATTACTTTCCACCTGAAACTAGCGATTCTCTTGTTAGCGCTTGTCGATTATATCCTCCGACGCGGCGGCTGGGCGCAAAAGATTTGAAAACTGAACGTGCCTTGGGTAAAAAGTGGGAAAACTAAGCAAATAAGAGAAGTAATAAACAGAAGATTATCACAACCTTATGTGTGAAAGAGTTGTCAGCGGACAATGAAGATTCCGGTAAACTTTTCGTTGGGTAAGGGGAAAACTCGGCAAGACCGAAAAAGCGCTAAAAATTCGTAGTTACGAAACGAAACAACGGAGAAAGGTGGGGATTTTAGAAACTTATAATTCCATATGGGAGCTACGTATATCATAAAAGGCAGAATAAGCAAGAGGGGTCCTTTAAAGGAACAGAAAACTTGACTCAAACTTGACTCGGGGAGCTAGCTGACATATCAAGAATGTACCCGGAGTCGATACTGAGAGTAAGAAAAATTCTCGTTATGACCATTGCAGTTTCCGGGCAGTTCCCGAGAATTAAGGCTTTTGAGTTAGTAGAAAAAAAAGCAAAAAGTTTGTGTGCCGGGAGTAGGAATCGAACGCACGACCTCTTGACTACTATCCCGATGTGTTAGTCAAGACAGCCAAACGCGAACTTTTACAGTGCATAAGTGCGTAATTACAGTGCATAAGGGGCAAGGGCCTGCCAGCTAGCTTTGAGAACACTAAGGAGGGGTTTCAAGATAACAAAAAAGGGGGTCCTGTCGACAATAAGTCCCTGTATCTTTATCTAAGCCCCCCAGGTCGGTTTGATGGCCGAAAGTTGCGTAGTCAAGTTTTCTGTGCCTTTAAATAAAACACAACAAATACAATTTACAATTTTTCATTCATCGCCCAGAAAAGAATGTATAGTGTCATGTGCTGGCTGGGCCCTGTTGTCCATAATTTTTGGCAGATCCGACAAAATTTCCAAAAGTGTGACGATTGCATCTTTAATTTGGAAACTCTCCGTTAGCATGCGGCTGTGGTATAACTTTGGCAAATAAAGCAGGTGCTTCGCATACTTAAAATAGCATCTTTCATCTTCTGCAACTCCTTCTTCCGTAGAACATGTGCGACGCCAGAGCAAAAGAAACGGATGGAGCACAAAAAGAGCTGTATAAGTGCGATTTAAGGTGATTCAAGATAAGGTAAAGGAGAGATGGAGAGGTTTAAGATTGCAAAATCAGCCTATCCCAATGAAAAATTTATCTCAAAATAGTAGTATGAAGTTGTACGAAAAAGTAGCATGCAGTACTAACTGATGCTACTACATGCTTCTACTTCAAGGCTACCGTATTACTTCATACTACTGCATGCTACTATTAAGCAAGACTGGATGCTACTATGGCAAGACAGGATGCTACTGGATACTACTGCTTAAGATTGGACCATTCTGAATCACATTAAATGATAGTATTCTTTGCTATTCCATAGTATAGATATGTTATTGTGAGGAGTTGAAAGAATTAAGAAAGGAAGTGTTTGGTCGGGAGGCTTGGAAGGAAAGGGATTCGGTTTCAAGTATGGGAAGTAAGTGTTTTAGTGAGATCCGAAGGCTGGGTAGATTCCTGAAGCTAGCTATGGCCCACCGTGGACTATTTTTATAGAAGTTGATTTTTTGTTTTGTTGTTGGAGTGTATGATATCTTGTTTTTGTTATTGTGTTATGTTTCCCGCCATGGCCCTAGGGCTTTATTGGGAATAAAATCATTCATTCATTCATTCATTCATGCAACTTTTTCGTACAACTAAGCAGGCTACACATTTTTCATCGGGATAAGCACAAGCATTCCTTTCCGCTCCCTCCCCCCTTTCTCGAAGTGTAATTTTTTTATACCGCGAATCATGTATGTTGCAGCTGTTGCAGGGTCGAAGATATTCTTCTGCTTCGGCTTCGCTTACCTTGATATTTCCTCTTGGGTCAAAGCCATCTAGCTGGTTGATCAGTTCCAACATGGTCCGCTGCACTTCATTGTCGCCACCAGATCCGTCTTCAGCGCTTCGGGCACCACCAATTGCGTCAATTTCATCGAAGAAAATGAGACATGCCTTCTTAGTGCGAGCCATTTCGAAAAGCTCACGTACCATACGGGCGCCCTAGTGACAAACTCGAAATGAACCATTACAATAATAATAATATAATTGCAATAATAAGGCTTTCGCCTCTATAAATTTCTCGGGACACTTTACACACTAAATCGAATTTCAGCCAGGTGGTAGTCGACAGGTAGTGAACAGTCTGATTCGCTTGACAGGATACAGTTTAGAACCCTCCTTGTAGTTTCCAAGTCCCCTAAAGTACCGTATATAGACCTCCTTAATACTTATAATTTAGAAACCCTGTTGAACCGCCGTGAAAAACTTTCGTTAGTGTTTGGAACTAAAATCTTGAATACGCCAGCATAACGTGATATCCTCCCCCCAGATTTTTCAGCGTTGGGGAGAGGGATTTTTCAGGCTTGAGAGAGTGGTAGCCCAGCCAATCCCCAAATTGCAGCCAACCAAACACACAACGACTCGTTACCTAAGAAGTTTTGTTCCCACTTTCGTCGACCTTTTTAACTCGCATCATTAATTGTATATAGATTTGAATATTGTTTATTATGTTTGACAAGTCTTGGTCATATCCAAACTAGTGTAGAATTATCTTTTGTACATAATTAGTGTTAATATGGACGAGAACCACCAAATTGGCTTGACCGTTGTATCTGTTTCGAAAATAAACTGAACTGAACTGAACTGAACACCTGCTTTGAATTGGTTGATATTTTCGGCATTTACCACACTTTCTGGGAGATTATTCCAATATTCTACTATTCGGTTTCTAAAGCTCCATTTTCCAACGTCTTTTCGGAATTTCTTACCACTCAGTTTCAAGTTGTGTCCTCTCAGACCGTTGTGATTGAAAGTGAGGACATCATCAGGCCTTATGTTATCATAATAACTATGGTAAATTTAAAAAGTTTCGATTAAATCACTTCGGAGAAATCTGTAAGATAAACTGGATATCTGTAAGATATATGCACAGTATCTAAGAGCTTCTGACCTATGGCATTGTCCAAATAGGTGTTGTAAGGCGTATAAGGCTTATTACAGATTCCTCTTTTCCTCGGGGCGCGCTGTAATAAGGCGAATAAGGAAAATGGAGCTCGGCTCAATTCTCCCTTATGCAGAGCCAATCAGATCGCTTGGTTGGTTCCGCCAGCGGGCCGAGGAGAGGAGCAGCGTCATCAGGTTTGCCCCGGGAAGCAATAAAGTTCTACTTTGTTGGAGGCTGAAGAAACAACTTTTCTTGAAAAGAACTCGTTTTGTTCTGTTACGACTGCTTACTGCTAGTTGAGGACCAATGCTGTCCATCCGTAAATTTGATAGCTTTTTACAATATATTGGGCGTCAAATCGTACTGGTGTACTTCAAGTAGTACTAAGAACACTTTTTCTGATCTTTAGAAACTCGAAAAACTGTATCAGCGTGGCAACACCGAACGCTGCATTCATAAGAACCTCTCGGGTTCCTATTTGAACAGGCGTATGTATTAAGACGTAAACATCGCGTATAGCGCTATTCAGCTTATTACACCTATTTGGACAATGCTTAATAGACATCAGTGACAAAATAAGTAAAAAAAAATATAAATCGGCTGTTTGGAGAATGTACTGCCGTATGAAAGTGATGATGGTGCTGAAAACCCCTGACATGAATCACAGTCCCTGACTGGCAAGCCTGATAGGCTGTCTGGACTCTTACTATTAATCACATGGCATAGACGGTGTAGGAATAAAGAAAGAAAAGAAGAAGGAAACACTATAACATTATCCTATCTATAAAACTTTCCTATTGTAGAAGAATGCTCTCCCATTGATGCTTAATGTTATTGTTGGACTTCTGTATAAGTTGGATAACTTATGGGGCTTAGGCTCTAATAAAAGCCTAAAAGCCGTTCAAGCCACACATTCGTATTTCCGACTTGAGCGGCATTGAGCCTGAAGAGGACCCTTGCCAAGAAGGGCCGAAATATAGCTCTAATAAAATTCAGCTGACGTATCCGTTTTGCCCTATCAAATATGATTCGCAGTCAGCTTGGGCTGAAGGAATATTTATGTCTAGTGCAATTCAATGTCTAGTATATGTCTAGTATAATTAAAAACAATCAGTATCGCAACACTGTAGCCAAGACGTTCCTGGAAGGACAGAAACACTGTCAACATTGTGCGAGATTTTTCTGTTCCAACAGTGCATTGTTTGTGATCATCACTGTAAAAAGTTTCTCAGAGAAAGGATTAAAGTTAACTGCAGTATTTGCTACTGGGATTAATCTCATCTCTACTGGGATAAGATTAATCCGAATTAGAAATAATCTTACCTCATATCTTAACTCATAAATTGTGCTCATCACTGTAAAGCTTCTCCGAGAAAGGATTAAAGTTAACTGCAGTATTTGCTACTGGGAATAGTCTTATCTCTACTAGGATAAGATTAATCCGAATTATAAATTATCCTATCTCTGTAGAGACAATATTAATCCCAGTAGCAAATACTGCAGGATTTTTTTTTACAGTGATGTCACTCTTTTATTTCTTTGCAGTTTGCTCGCCGATCTCGGAGGGAAGAAATTAAAAATAACAAATGTATATGTCTGCCTACCTCTCCAACATACTTCTGAACGAGCTCTGAACCAATAACTCGAACGAAGCAGGCATCTGTCCGGTTGGCAACGGCACGGGCACAGAGCGTCTTTCCAGTACCAGGTGGGCCGAAAAGCAGGACACCTTTCGGGGGTTCGATACCAAGGTTGACAAATCTCTCCGGCTACAACAAGCGAATGCTCTATTAAAGGTTTACTGAAGAGCGTATCATTTCAATTTCCCATCACAGCCATATAGCTGCTAGATTCCAATTCAAATTCAAATTTCTACGGAAGGAGAAACGCCAATTCAAATTCAAAATTCAACGGAAGGACAACGCCAATTCAAAATTCAAATTTTACGGAAGGAGAAGGTATTAACTCTCCCAGTGTCTCTCCACTATGAATGTAACCTAACACTCCCTATGCACTACCTATGTAACCTAACGCGCAATGCAACCTGCCGTCTCTTATTAGTTCGTACAGTCCATGCCTCCCACCGAACCAATAGCAAACAACGAGAGAGGCGGGGCTTCATCCTGAAAATAACTTTCCTTCCAAGTGGAGATGACATTTGGATAAAATGCAAAGGTATGAAAACAAATGTGAAGGGAAAATCGGACAGGCAGACTGATGATGGTGCTAGCTAATGAGAAGGAAAAACATAAGATAGCGACAGGTTTCAGTTCTACTTTAAACAACTAGGCAGATGCCTGAATATTAGGATACTGGAACACGAAGATTTGGGTGTGGACTGTTTTTGTGTATATTTTTTTCGCCATAGCCTGAGGGCTTTACAGTGTCACTTTGAGTGTATGAATGGTATAATAACCAATTGGCCGGGCAAAATACATGTACATAACGAAAACAATATAATTAACTGCGTTCAAATCGTCCCTTTATTTAGCTAAAGCACCCTTTAAAAATTGGCATAGCTTTATTGTTTTAACTTCATTTCTAGTGTTAAAAACTTCAGGGAACTTGATATTATGCCCATTAAGAAAATGTATGCAAACAATATTGTTGGTTTGTGTTCCTTAGTTGTCCAAGAGTGGTTGCGAAATCATTCCAGTTTTATTCATAACACGACGAACACAAAATACTGAGTCGCGAGTACAACATATTTACAGACAACCCCGGGGCCAGCGACCGGCATGTGGCCAGATCGCTTGCCGATCCGCGACTGAAACAAACCGGAATGAATTACACTGACTAGTTAGTCGACAATAATGAGTCACGACGGCGAGCGCGAGGGGTTAGTACCTTCTGCAAATCGCAAGAAAGAAAAAGTTGTGCTGGGCAAAACAAAATGGAATGAAACAACAATAGTTACTTACGTGGAGCAAAGGTAGCTCAACGACTTCCCTCAGTTTATCGATCTGCTCTTTGCATCCTCCCACGTCACTGTATGTGACGTCGGGTTTCTCTTCAACTTGCATCATAGTTACTGTCGGATCTATCCGCGGTGGAAGCGGAATGTGGATCTGATATTTGTTTCGGTCAACTCTGAAACAAAGTGGTTTGAAAGCGAGAACAGCAAAAAATTTGGTAAACATGAAATTTTCTTAGCGTAAGACTGATGGCTCAGTCTTCTTTGAAAATTTGATTGGTCGGGATCTACTTTTCTCTCAACAATACATGAAGAATTCTAATAGAATCCTTGGCGTAATAAAAAAGAGCACTCACATTCAGGCAAGCGGATCTGGTCCCACTGCTACTCAGTCGCTGGTGTGGCCAGGCTAACGTCACGCAGGGGCGTCGTGACTAAGGGAGGAGGGGAGACGCCCCCCCCCCGAATGTTGTCGGCCAGTCGGTAAAATACATCCGAGTCGGCGCCAAGCGCCGCGATTTTTCGTTAAAAAAGTCGATTTTTTTCTTGGAAACAGTCGGTTTCTCGTAAAAATAGTTGATTTTTTCTTAAAATAGTAGTTTTTCTTAAAATCAGGTGATTTTTCGTCCGTTTTTGCTCAATAATAGTCGTTTTTACCGTCAGCTACGATGCTTCATCAGCGATATTGCGGCCCTTCTTGGCAAGGGTCCTCGTCAGGCTGTCAATCTTCAGGGTCAAAGTCGGGGAAGGAAACAATCCTGCAATAAATAACTGAAGCTTCTACCGACTATAAATATCTTATTCGGGCAAATTACTTTCAAATACCACTGTAGGGAAAAAATGCAAATGGAGTTTTGGAATCAGAGTTGTTGAACGCTGGAATATTCCTACCAAAGGTGGGTCATGTTAGCGACAGGTGGATCAACTACTTCAAAGGAACAGTCGATAAGATTTTAACACTGCTCAGCGAGATTCATCAAATTCACAGTGACGAGAAGAGGCGAAAGCCTTTTTCTGCTGCAACATAAGCAAGAAAATATCAGATCATATCATGTCATATTTTTTTTTTCCGACAGACAGCGCACACAAATTAGGGGCGATTTCGGCACATACTTTCTGTAATGGAATCTTCAGGAGGCTTTAGGAGGGGAGGGGGGGTAGGCACTCACCCTACTCGCATTCCTTCTTCAATATCAGTTGGTGCCACAGAGTCAGCCAGGTCGACAACAAACTTTGCAAACTGTTTGACGTTGATAATGTACTTTGGGTCGTCGGAGTCGGCATTGATTATTTTGGTACACCTCGCCACCTAGAAAATAATAGGATTACAAAACTACTATTCAAAGCAGGATAAAATGCATGAAGGCTGACTTAACTCTATATCCTTGCATACATACGCAGCTGGTAGTAACCTATGGTAATTTCACTTATTTTAAGCAGAGCTGGCTGAAACCCAATGCTAAGGTTATTACCCGTTCTAAGTAATATGAAATCTTAAATACAAACTGAAGTATGTATGACGTATGACAAAAAGGTCATGCAAACCCGACAAACTTAGTAATCCTTTATGCAAAAAAGAAAGGGGATTATAGGTGGAGTTCAAGAAAACAAACTCAATGTCTTTTTGGGATAAGTTGTCCGTCTGTCAGCACGATAATTCTCGAATGGAATGAGATATTTTGATGAAACTTGGTGCGAGGACTACTTAGGTCAAGGGAGAGATCGAGTTCGTAGATGGGCTCTGTAGCTCAATATTTAGGTATGTGGGAGGGGGTTCATATTAAGGGGCGAACAATTTTTTCATTATCTCGCCGGACAAGTAGTTTGCCCGGGATCTGGCCAAAACCAGAAAGTTTGTTAAAAGTCAAAGTTTTATTTAAAGTTGATTAGATGTTCGATTTAGGGGTAAGAAGACATGCTGAACATTTATATGAAAATTGTTTTCTTGTCGGACAAGTAGTTCGCGCGGAATCCGACCGAAACCAGAAAATTTGTTAAAAGTAGAAGTTCTATCTGAAGTTGATTTGATGTCCGAATTAGGGGTAATAAGACATGTTGAATCCGCTTTTGACAATCATTTTCTACCAGGACATATAGTTCACCCGGAATCCGACTGAAACCGGAAAATTTGTTAAAAACTTAAAGTTTTATCTGAAGTTGATAAGATGTTCGATATAGGGGTAAGGCGATACGCTGATTTCATTTTTCGGATCCCAAAACGTAAGTGGAGGGGTACCTATGACATCGCAAAAGTTGTCCGTCCGTCTGTAAGCACGATAACTCTTAAGGGAATGAGATATTTTGATGAAACTTGGTGTGAGGATTCTTTGGGTCAAGAGTAAGGTCGAGTTCGTAGATGGGCTTTGTAGCCCTACATTTAGGGGTGGGGGAGGAGGTTTACATTAAGGGACAAGCAAATTATTTTTAAAAAGCTAATGTGATAGTCGATTATGGGGTAAGAAGACATGCTGAACACGATGGTGAAAACCATTTTTTCGCTGGACAAGTACGGCCAAAACCGGGAAATTTGTTAAAAGCAAAAGTTTTATTTGAAGTTGATTAGATGTTCGGTTTACGGGTAGAAAGGCATGCTGAACACGATTATTAAAACTCTTTTCTCGCCGGACAAGTAGTTCGCCCGGAATCCGGCCAAATCCGGAAAATTTGTTAAAAGCAAAAGTCGAATTTGTAGTTGATTAGATTCCGATTTAGGGGTAAGAAGAGATGCTGAATGACAATCGTTTTTTACCCGGACGCATAGTTCACCCGGAATTCGTCTGAAACCGGAAAATTTGTCACACGAGTTAAAGCTTTATTTGAAGTTGATTAGATGTTCGATATAGGGGTAAGGAGATACGCTGAATTCGTTTTTTGAGCTTGTTATTTTGTCGGATAAGTAGTTTCCGAAAGTTTCGATCATTTTTCGTCAAAACAAATGTGACTTATAGAGGTAAGCACACATGCCGAATCCATATCTGAACTTGGTTTTCTCAGATGACTAGCTATTTGGCCTTAATCTGTTTTGAATTTTTGTAGTAAAAATGCTTAAGGAGTCTGGAGAAGACATGACCAAATTGTCTGGATGAGATATTAAGATTTTTGGGATCCCATCGAAACCTTTGGTCTTGTTGAGCTTGCAAGACAATTAGTTCGCCCAGAATCCATTCGAAACCGGAGATTTGCCAGAAGTAAGGCAGGAAGATTTGATCAGTTTCCTAAAAGTAGATATAATGTACAGCCTAGGGGTAAATACGGACATGCTGAATCCAAATCTGAACTTGGTTTTCTCAGATGATTAGCCATTGGCTTTCTTCTGTTTCTAAATCTTAATAGTAAAAAAGGTTAAAGGAGTCTGGCGAAGACCGGATATCTACAAGACCCATTTGTCTGCATCAAATATTAAATTGGGATCCAATCGAAACCTTTGGTCTTGTTCTATCATATTATGTACTGAAAGCACTTCTCTCCCACTAAATGGTACAAACCAGAGACACATTTTGGTTCGAGTTAGCAGAGAAAAGGTACGTTCGAGTTAGCAGAAAAAAAGCCCTTGTAGATGGGTACCTAAAGCAGGCCATTTAATTTCTAACTGAACCCATTTATTCCTGTTTAATTCCTATTTATAACGATATTGACTCTGCCAGGCCTGGACAATTTTTCCGTCTAGTGCAATGCAATAGTCTTTAGAAGATAATTTCATAAACTTTCGTAAGGTTTCTTAGCTGATTTTTTGTGAATAGTCTTTAGCAAGAAGGAACGAGAAGTAATGCCTTCTAAGCTGAAAGTATTTAAGTATTCACTATCAAGTCAATGCTACACAAAGTCGTTCTTGCCATATTTCATCCATCACAACCTGGAAATAGAAATAGAAGAAGACAATGAAGCATTTTGACACGATATGAATTAGTTGTATATATTAAGTGTTATTTTATATATTTCACGACGCGTATAAATTGTTGGCCTCCCAGGTTATTTTTTCCCTTGTGTAAAGATATTGGGCAAATAAAAATGATTCTGAACAGCAACGTTATCTGAGTACTCTGTGAACGGCACCTCACTCGACATCAAGAAAAACATTTTCTAGCCTCTGGAGCAGAATGGTCTGACATCGAGATCCGTCACTATACTCCTGAAGAACTGGACCGAACGGATCCCAACGGAAAAGGCGATCGAATGTGTGGTAGCGGATCACCTGCGAGACGACTGGCGACCTTCTTGGATACTCTTGATGACTAAAGGCGTGTTCTCGACTCCTCGGGGAATCGAAGGGAACGGCGGGAATAGAGGGAGTCACCCCACGCGGACTCCGCGTACAGAAACAGCGAGAACACGGGGAATGCTTCCAAAATGGATTTTGTTCGAAAAAAAAAAGATGCAGTTGACGAAATTAGGCTGGATCCACTTTACTTTTGGTTTTGTTTATTTTGATTGTTTTTAATTAGTTTTACATTGCACCAACACCAGCAAAAATTGATTCCCCTCCGAATCTGACAGGGAGTCCTTTTTGATGATGGTGATGATAATCGGAGCATTCCCCGTCCGTGGGGACTCGCGAGAATACGGTGAGTGACTCCCCGGGACAAACAAAAACGCGGGGACTCCTCAAGTGGAGTCCTAGGGGAACGGCGAGAATACGCCTTAACTCTTCTTGCCGATACAAAATCGCCGGGTAACTAGCGGAAGAGCCGGAACCGGTATCGCAGCTGCTCCCAAAACATCGCCGTGATTGGTTAACACAGGATTGAGTTGTTGGGTTTGAGTCGTTAGTGCTACGTCTCTCTCAGTTCTGATACGACTTCGGATAATGATTGTCCATTTCGCCTCTTCGCGGCTGGGCAGCGTTGCCTAGGTCACTTGGATTGACTCAAGCAGGTCCGCTGCGGGGAGGAATGGGGTGAACTTAGGGTTGGGTTTGGCAGTCAGAAGGCTCTGGGAGCGGAGTGGGATTGGCCTGTTGGTTGTTTGGCGGGCTGATACCCGTATCCCCATGTGGCTGGGGATGTACTGGAGGGATATGGAGCATCCTTTTTTGGAGAGCGCGTTGATCAGTTGTACTGTCGTGTGGAGGTCGATGTCTTCATTTTCGCATGTTGGGGACGCTAACGACTGGAGAGCTGACATCGAGTCGGAGTAGATCATCACCTTCATGGGAGTTGTTGGGAGTTGTAGTAGGGTCTCAAGTGCCAGGTTTATTGCACAGATTTCTGCTGACATGATGCAGAGAGGGGGGGGGGGGGGGGAGGTAGTTTTTCCAGAGTGACGATGGTCAGGTCAGCCATGAATGCGCTGCAGCCCGTCGAAGACTCTGTTTTCGATCCGTCAACGAAAACTGGGAAGTGGTTTTTGTGAGCCGTCTGCCGTAACTGGGCAAACCTGATTTTGACATACTGAAGCGATAGCTCGGACTTCTTCGTGTCGGAAAAACGGAGGGACATCGTAGGCTTGACGATCGTTCACGGTGGCAAAGTGCTGATTTTCGGCTTGACTACATAAGGGTGGTACGCTTGGAGGCGCTTGATTTCGGGCGGGAGACTAGGGTAGGACTGTTGATGTAGAAGCCAGCCGTTCAGTATGTGGCGGGGTGTACCTTCAATCTTGGTGATGTATCTGGCTAGCAGGAGTTCTCGTTCTTCCCGAGGATCACTGGCGTGTTTTGGACTTAGTCATATCCCAAGCGCCTCTCAAGATGCAGGAGGACTAAGGTCAAGGTAAGGTAAAGTGGCTGAAACAAACGCCATGCCCAAGAAAACAAGTAAATACGTTTTTCGTTATACATACGACTGTTGTCACTGTAAACAGAGCTCCCTACCTGTAAAGGCTGCTCACTCTGTAGTGTCTGTTTATCTGCTGCTAAATCCCATAGAGCTGGCTGGGCCAACCCTGTGTCCGATTCTTTGATTCCCGACAAGTCATTGACACGCTTTGTAATCTTAATCAGATCATCTTCCAAGACTTTGATCTGCTTTGTGTATGGGCCCTGTCCGTATGTTTTCAATAATGCAATATCACCTTCATCGAGAACTAGAAGAGAATGGTGGGGTTTAAACATTAACAAGAGCTGGAAGCTCAAATGGCACTTGCAAGGCTGGGTCAGATGGAAGTGATGGTCAAAAGTTGTTTTCACTTTTCGTTTAAGATGTGCTAAAAAGTAATTTCTAGGCAAAACCCTCGAGACAAAAAGGATCGTGTGCTCATGGCGATCGTGGAAAAGTAAATTTGCTTAAAAAAGTAGTAGTTCTTTAAGGGATGGTCGGATCGGAGAAATGACGATGTCTAACCCAATGATGTCAAGTTTCTAATGCTCCAGCAAAGTTGTATCGTCCTAGCACGTCTGGAAGTACCCTAACTCGAGAACAGTGACCTGACAGACAGACCGAAAAGTGATCGGTATATGGCACTTGAGCGGAGCTGCAAATGCCATAAAAATTAGACTGGTTTGGCACACCTTGGGAAACGATGAAGCTGAAACCCACCAGCATTTTTCAACAGGAGCATATCTTATCTTATACTGCTTGTAAAATATACAAGTTAGTTGAAGGTACAACTGAGTAAAGCCCCACTCACAAGCATGCCTAGCGGGGTGCCTGGCACTTGCCCAAGCTTAGCCAAGCATCGAGTTATAGAGCCTATAGAAGTTATGATTTGACGAATATGATTATTTTTGTTTTTATATAGCTTTGTCTGTTGACTAAGTAAGTACGCTATTTGGCACTGTGCCACGATTTGAGCTTATGTTTTAAATCAATCAATCAATCGAACTCCATGCCTGGCCCCAAATCTATGACTAGGCATGGGTGTGAACGGTGATGCTAGGCACCCGTGATTGGCTAGGTATGCTTGTGAACGGGGTTTAATCCTAGTGGCTGACCGAAGGACTCACAAACAGGTTAGGCTTGCAAAATCTCAGCTGAGTTCAGAAATGTATGGCGACTGCGATTACTAGTACTATTCTTTTATTTTAATGCAACTGCGACAACAATTAAATATATCGGAAAAAAATTACTGGAGTGCAATTAGGCTACTAATCCTTATCACGCACGATGTTACAAACTTCGTTCAATGAAACAGTCATTGCAGGCAACCAGTGTCTACTAATCTTCGATAGCACTCATGCTTTTTTGCCTTTAATAACCTACACGCAGAGTCTCATCAAATTCACAGAAATGAGCTTATTTTATTCATTTACTTATTTGTGACCCGCTTTTGGCATAACACAGGAGTATGAGTAAAATACACAAAGTAAAATATCATACATCATTATCATTTAAAAGTTTCCACATTTCTAACAGAATGCCTTTTTCTGAGACATCTATAAGTTTTGGTTACTTCAGATGGTAAACTGATTCTTTGACATAAATTGCGTATAAAGATACGGACTTTCATTCAGGGGGTGGGGGGGGGGGGCACTAATGGCAAGGTATCCTGCATAACTTTAAGCATAGTATAGGTATTATGCTTTTTTGTATGTTAGTTGACTTTATACAGTGTCATTTTCATCCACATAAAATAAATAAATAAATATATTCTTTATTTCCATAATAGCACAACATAATATGGCTAGCAGAGGGTCGTCATGACGTAACACATGTCAAAGCAGTGACGTACAATATATACAGTATATGATAATAATGAATTGGCCTACATAGTATAATACAAATCACACAACGAGAATTAAAATGGGAAATAATAAAATAAAGTATCACGAGTTAAAATGAGAAATAAAATAAGGTACGAATGAAGATAAATAACGGTCAGACGAATTTACTAGGGGTGAGGTAATTTGAAGCCGATTTTTGTTTTCAGTTTTTAGTCTAGTGATGGGCCGATTGGGGTTGGGCGATTGGTAATCAGGTAAAATGGATCTGTGATTATCTCATGCTGAGACCAAAGTCAGCTAGGCTGACCCTCAGCCACAGTACTTATTTAAGGGTTCTGGACCGAAGGACAACCAAATATGTTAGCTGATTTGTATCAAGTGATACTTCTGCCCTTCTTGGCAATGGTCCTCTTGCTCCCAGATCCAATTTTCTAGGTCTGACTCTGCTAAGGATTATTCCCGAAAAAGGCAGACATATCGCTGGACGGACAGAAATCAGCAAATGAAGAGGTTGCCGGAAACAACTCTATCAGTACAGACTGGCAGTATAAAGCAATCAAGCATGAGCAAGAGAATCAGAAATGAATGAGAATTCTGCTAACCATTGGATATGTCAAGTTTAAGGTCAAATTAAGGTTAAGGTTAACTAATTTAGGTTTAATAAACAAAAATAAAGCCTAGTCAGAATTCGGGTTTGTTCTAACTCGATAAATAGGACGAAAAATTAGAAAATGTCAGAAAGTGATTCCTCAATGAATATTTCAATGAGAAATGGGTAAAGACGTTCAACTTTCGTCCAAAAGAAAAAAACTTTGTTTTACTGAAAAACAAGACAAAATTTAGAAATGGGTTTCTCCAACCTGCCCAGGATATATGGATATAAGATGGGTATGGATATTATATTATATATATTGGAAATATGCCGATGTTCTGACAGACTATGGGTCGTATACATGTCTAGGTGCTGACACATCTACCCTGAAAGCCATATCCTGGGAATCCCAAAGTACGAGGGACAAAGAGCACAACACTGACTTCGAACAAAACTTTCAAATAATGAGACATATAGATGAAACAGAACAAAGCAAATTTCCAACTAGACAGCAACTGATTCACTGCAGATTTCCTGCATCAGAATGTAGCCTTTGGTAGGGGCTTATTAAAGAAAAATACCTTTGATATCATCATCTTTCTTTTCCTCGTCCTTTTTGCCCTTTCGCATGTCATCTCCCAAGTAGTCAGGCATCTCAACTCCTGCAATAAAGGAAGTTTATAGACGAGGCAGCTAGGCCGAAACCAGGCATATCGAATGGATACCTGGCCTAATTTTTTTATAGCGTGAATATGAAACAAGAATGTCAAAATAAGAAACTGGATGAACACTCTACCTCTCCATAAATGGAGGTGTTAAAAGTGAAAGATCAAATCAAAACCCGTGAAACTCAGTGTAACGATCCCCCCCCCCCCCCAGCAAATCCTTTCCCAATTCCTTCCCCTTCTTGGCGAGGAAGCTGCAGTTAGGATGCCACCCATTCGTGCAATGCGAAGGGCCATCAGAAGCTTTAAACAGATAGCCAATCGCCCTCTTAGATGCCTTAGATGCCCTCTTAGACGCCCCTGATTCCTGTTCCTCTTTAGTTATCCCTGATTCATACCAGAAACTCCAAGATGGGCAGCAGTTTTTGGGATCCCAAAACGTAAGTGGAGGGATACCTATGACATCGCAAAAGTTGTCCGTCTGTCCACACGATAACTCTCGAGGGGACTGAGATATTTTGATGAAACTTGGTGGGAGGATCCTTTAGGTCAAAGTACAGGTCAAGTTCGAAGATGGGCTCTGTAGCCCCATATTTGAGGGTGGGGGAGGGGTCTCAAATTAAAATTTGAAAGCTATTTAGATAGTTGATTTAGGGGTAAGGAGACATTCTGAATTCGAATATGAAACTTTTTTTCTCGCCGGACAAATATTTCAGCCGGAATCTGGCAAAAACCGGAAAATTTGTGAAAAAAAAAAGCTTAATGTGAAGTTGATGGAGGTTCGATTTAGGGGCAAGCAGATGTGCTGAGTCCAAATACGAAAATTATTTTCTCGCCGGACAATTAGTTCGACCGGAATCCGGCCAAAACCGGAGAATTTGTTAAAAGTAAAAGTTTTATTTAAATTTGATAAAATGTTGGATTTGCGGGTAAGAACACATACTGAATTCGCATATGACAATCATTCTGTGATCAGACGTATAGATCGCTCGGAATCCGGCTGAAACCGGACAATTTGTTAAAATTAAAAGTTTAATCTGAAGTTGATTAGAGCCATGTCGGGGTAAGGAGACATGCTGAATTCAATTTTGAGCTTTAGTTTTTTGTCGGACAAGTAGTTTGTCCGGAATCCGGCCGAAACCGGAAGTTGGGCAGAAGTAAGGAAGAAAGGAGATACGACGTATAGGCTATAGGGTAAACCATATGCCATAGGCTATAGGGTAAACCATATGAATATTTGAAAGCGCAAAACAGATATCTTAATAGATCTGAACTGAAAATTTTGGGATACCATCGAAACCTTTGGTCTTGTTACTGTAAGACAGCGGCGAAGATGATGATAATCGCATTCTTGTGTTTGGGACAGAGCGTAGCCTGGAACTGCTTGGGTTGTACAGTCACTGGTTTTGTGATGGCACTTTCAAGATAGTCCCAGATATATTCTACCAGCTCTTACTTTCATTGCTGCAACTCATACAATTTTCCAAGTGAGCGCGTCCTCGTCGCAAGGGATGGGCTGATTCCAGTGGAAGTACAACTGAGAACTGACTAAGCTTCGTTTTCTTGTTGTACCAGAATTCCACTTGAAGCTAGACTAAGATCATGGGAAGCAGAGGCGTTACTAGCCAAAATATTTGTGGGGGGGGGGGTAAGGTATTTACCGACTGGCTGGTCATTTTTACTGACTGTTTTTGCAGATAAAAACGACTATTATTGAGAAAAACGACTGTGTAGAAGAAAATCGACTGATTTTAAGAAAAACTACAATTTTTAAGAAAAAATCGACTATTTTTACGAGAAACCGATTGTTAAAAAAAAACCGACCATTTTACGAGAAATCGCGGCGACTCGCCTATTTTTTACTGACTGGTCGACAACATTCGGCCCCCCCCCCCTCCCCTCCCCTAGTCGTGACGCCCCTGACGGGAGGTCAAGTTAAATGTCTCGGATTTATATTAAATGTAAAGGATTGGGGGGGGGGTCGCCGGAGGGTTTTCTTGGCCTAACTTACATTAGTATAAAATTTTCAACAACTGATTTTAGCAGCAGAAAAGAAGACAGCCCAGCAGAAAAAAATCAACAGGGTATTGGTTTAATATGAGGGTCTATAACTGGTTTTCTCCCCCTGGGCTACACTGATACTAATGTAAAACAGCAACATTCTGAAAGACATTTCTGTTATTTTTAGGATCCCAAAGCAGGGATACCTATGACTTCGTAAAAGTTATCTGTCTGTCAGCACGATAAATCCCGAAGGGAATGAGTATTTTGATGAAACTTGGTGTGAGGATTCTTTGGGTGAAGGATATAGTAACAAGCAAATTTTGCAACTGAAAAATTCAATCGAATATTCGCAAAACTGAAATATTCGGAGGCCTCTCGAAAACTGCGAATATTGCAAATAACTGAAATATTTCGCAAAACTGTTCGCAATTTTCGCAAGAAAAATGCTATTTTCCGGAGATCTTATTCAAGTCTTGCATTTCAAGCCAATTACAGATGAGAGGGATACACACGATAAAAAAAGAAAGGGGTATTATTTGCAATTGAAGATTATATTTCATTTGATTAGTAGTTTGGAAAACTGAATCGGCATGGACTGTGGCATGAAGCCGTACATTCTTGTTAGGCTTGCAAATTAGATTCTTCTATTGATAGACTTGATCAACATTAGCGTTAAATCAGAAATAAACAGTAAACTTAGCAGAAATGATAGTGCTTGGCCTAATAAGAGGGGCTTCTTACTTATGAAACCCTTGTACACCAGGTGTCAGTCAACTATGCTTACTAATTTCGTAGAATCAGTATATCGGTCTGCACTGTCACCGGTTGCTGGATCCCTGTTGAGGATATGCATGTGATCCATGTGACTTACTTTAAATTTACATCTTTTATTTTTTTTTGAAAGTCCACTGTATTAACCAATAAGGTAAGAAGTGGAACGGTAATGAAAAAGGAAAACATTCAAATGCAAAATGTTGGACCACTCTCGATTTCAATAATAAGGGATTTCTTACTAGATCTGTTTGGTATTCGTGGTGGGGGACTCCGGGACTCGAAACTTACTCGTTTAGTGCATTTGGCAAGGTCATAGAAAATTCCATGTAAAAAAATAGGCTATGTAATAGCAAGCCTGGATATGTTCCTACTTGTTGGACATGCTTCTGGTCAGTGATACAGGGTGAGAGAGGGGGAGACAAAGCATAATTTTGACTGAGTTCCTCAGTTGTCGTCTGAAACATGAAAATTTGTAGAAACAACAATCTTTAGCTCAGCATTCTTATTTTTCAACTTTATTTATAATTTTTCGCAATTTTTCATGCATTTGGCAAGGTCATGGAAAATTCCATGTAAAAAAATAGGCTATGTAATAGCAAGCCTGGATATGTTCCTACTTGTTGGACATGCTTCTGGTCAGTGATACAGGGTGAGAGAGGGGGAGACAAAGCATAATCTTGACTGAGTTCCTCAGTTGTCGTCTGAAACACGAAAATTTGTAGAAACAACAATCTTTAGCTCAGCATTCTTATTTTTCAACTTTATTTTTAATTTTTTGCAATTTTTCATAATTTTTCAGCAAATAGTCGCAGTTTTTGCAAGACAAAATGGAGGTATTGAAATTTTACATCTATAGTCAAGGGACAGGTCGAGTTCGTAGATAGGCTCTATAGCCCTATATTTAGAGGCGGGAGAGGAGGTTCAAATTAAGGGGCGAACAAACTATTTTTCAATAGCTAATGAGATAGTCGATTTAGGGGTAAGAAAGAAGAAACGCTGAACAGGTATATGAAAATCATTTTCTCGCCAGACAAGTAGTTTGCCGCAAGAAAATGATTTTCATATCTGTGTTCAGCATGCAGAGGGGTTAGAGGCCAAAATGTTTCTACAAAAAACGACTGATTATCAAAAAACTTAACTATTTTGAAGAAAAAGTCTACTGTTTTGATGAAAAATCTGCTGATTTTCCAAAATAATACTGATTTCATTAAAAAAATTGATTCAAACAGTGTCTACAACGGATACGTCAGCTATGATTCTTCATCAGCGATATTTCGGCCATATATAGATGGCACTTTACACAAGGGACTTATACCGTGACCAATAAACCATAAACAGTTTTTTCGGATATGATGATGATAATGATGTATTTAAATCAGCCAAAAAAAGCCATAATCTAACAAAAAATAAATAATTAATAAGGAAAAATAACACAACAACAAAACAACCGCTAACTGCTTATTACTCGGCATACTGAATTCGCATATGACAATCATTCTGTGATCAGACGTATAGATCGCTCGGAATCCGGCTGAAACCGGACAATTTGTTAAAATTAAAAGTTTAATCTGAAGTTGATTAGAGCCATGTCGGGGTAAGGAGACATGCTGAATTCAATTTTGAGCTTTAGTTTTTTGTCGGACAAGTAGTTTGTCCGGAATCCGGCCGAAACCGGAAGTTGGGCAGAAGTAAGGAAGAAAGGAGATACGACGTATAGGCTATAGGGTAAACCATATGCCATAGGCTATAGGGTAAACCATATGAATATTTGAAAGCGCAAAACAGATATCTTAATAGATCTGAACTGAAAATTTTGGGATACCATCGAAACCTTTGGTCTTGTTACTGTAAGACAGCGGCGAAGATGATGATAATCGCATTCTTGTGTTTGGGACAGAGCGTAGCCTGGAACTGCTTGGGTTGTACAGTCACTGGTTTTGTGATGGCACTTTCAAGATAGTCCCAGATATATTCTACCAGCTCTTACTTTCATTGCTGCAACTCATACAATTTTCCAAGTGAGCGCGTCCTCGTCGCAAGGGATGGGCTGATTCCAGTGGAAGTACAACTGAGAACTGACTAAGCTTCGTTTTCTTGTTGTACCAGAATTCCACTTGAAGCTAGACTAAGATCATGGGAAGCAGAGGCGTTACTAGCCAAAATATTTGTGGGGGGGGGGGTAAGGTATTTACCGACTGGCTGGTCATTTTTACTGACTGTTTTTGCAGATAAAAACGACTATTATTGAGAAAAACGACTGTGTAGAAGAAAATCGACTGATTTTAAGAAAAACTACAATTTTTAAGAAAAAATCGACTATTTTTACGAGAAACCGATTGTTAAAAAAAAATCGACCATTTTACGAGAAATCGCGGCGACTCGCCTATTTTTTACTGACTGGTCGACAACATTCGGCCCCCCCCCCCCCCTCCCCTCCCCTAGTCGTGACGCCCCTGACGGGAGGTCAAGTTAAATGTCTCGGATTTATATTAAATGTAAAGGATTGGGGGGGGGGGGGGGTCGCCGGAGGGTTTTCTTGGCCTAACTTACATTAGTATAAAATTTTCAACAACTGATTTTAGCAGCAGAAAAGAAGACAGCCCAGCAGAAAAAAATCAACAGGGTATTGGTTTAATATGAGGGTCTATAACTGGTTTTCTCCCCCTGGGCTACACTGATACTAATGTAAAACAGCAACATTCTGAAAGACATTTCTGTTATTTTTAGGATCCCAAAGCAGGGATACCTATGACTTCGTAAAAGTTATCTGTCTGTCAGCACGATAAATCCCGAAGGGAATGAGTATTTTGATGAAACTTGGTGTGAGGATTCTTTGGGTGAAGGATATAGTAACAAGCAAATTTTGCAACTGAAAAATTCAATCGAATATTCGCAAAACTGAAATATTCGGAGGCCTCTCGAAAACTGCGAATATTGCAAATAACTGAAATATTTCGCAAAACTGTTCGCAATTTTCGCAAGAAAAATGCTATTTTCCGGAGATCTTATTCAAGTCTTGCATTTCAAGCCAATTACAGATGAGAGGGATACACACGATAAAAAAAGAAAGGGGTATTATTTGCAATTGAAGATTATATTTCATTTGATTAGTAGTTTGGAAAACTGAATCGGCATGGACTGTGGCATGAAGCCGTACATTCTTGTTAGGCTTGCAAATTAGATTCTTCTATTGATAGACTTGATCAACATTAGCGTTAAATCAGAAATAAACAGTAAACTTAGCAGAAATGATAGTGCTTGGCCTAATAAGAGGGGCTTCTTACTTATGAAACCCTTGTACACCAGGTGTCAGTCAACTATGCTTACTAATTTCGTAGAATCAGTATATCGGTCTGCACTGTCACCGGTTGCTGGATCCCTGTTGAGGATATGCATGTGATCCATGTGACTTACTTTAAATTTACGTCTTTTATTTTTTTTTGAAAGTCCACTGTATTAACCAATAAGGTAAGAAGTGGAACGGTAATGAAAAAGGAAAACATTCAAATGCAAAATGTTGGACCACTCTCGATTTCAATAATAAGGGATTTCTTACTAGATCTGTTTGGTATTCGTGGTGGGGGACTCCGGGACTCGAAACTTACTCGTTTAGTGCATTTGGCAAGGTCATAGAAAATTCCATGTAAAAAAATAGGCTATGTAATAGCAAGCCTGGATATGTTCCTACTTGTTGGACATGCTTCTGGTCAGTGATACAGGGTGAGAGAGGGGGAGACAAAGCATAATTTTGACTGAGTTCCTCAGTTGTCGTCTGAAACATGAAAATTTGTAGAAACAACAATCTTTAGCTCAGCATTCTTATTTTTCAACTTTATTTATAATTTTTCGCAATTTTTCATGCATTTGGCAAGGTCATGGAAAATTCCATGTAAAAAAATAGGCTATGTAATAGCAAGCCTGGATATGTTCCTACTTGTTGGACATGCTTCTGGTCAGTGATACAGGGTGAGAGAGGGGGAGACAAAGCATAATCTTGACTGAGTTCCTCAGTTGTCGTCTGAAACACGAAAATTTGTAGAAACAACAATCTTTAGCTCAGCATTCTTATTTTTCAACTTTATTTTTAATTTTTTGCAATTTTTCATAATTTTTCAGCAAATAGTCGCAGTTTTTGCAAGACAAAATGGAGGTATTGAAATTTTACATCTATAGTCAAGGGACAGGTCGAGTTCGTAGATAGGCTCTATAGCCCTATATTTAGAGGCGGGAGAGGAGGTTCAAATTAAGGGGCGAACAAACTATTTTTCAATAGCTAATGAGATAGTCGATTTAGGGGTAAGAAAGAAGAAACGCTGAACAGGTATATGAAAATCATTTTCTCGCCAGACAAGTAGTTTGCCGCAAGAAAATGATTTTCATATCTGTGTTCAGCATGCAGAGGGGTTAGAGGCCAAAATGTTTCTACAAAAAACGACTGATTATCAAAAAACTTAACTATTTTGAAGAAAAAGTCTACTGTTTTGATGAAAAATCTGCTGATTTTCCAAAATAATACTGATTTCATTAAAAAAATTGATTCAAACAGTGTCTACAACGGATACGTCAGCTATGATTCTTCATCAGCGATATTTCGGCCATATATAGATGGCACTTTACACAAGGGACTTATACCGTGACCAATAAACCATAAACAGTTTTTTCGGATATGATGATGATAATGATGTATTTAAATCAGCCAAAAAAAGCCATAATCTAACAAAAAATAAATAATTAATAAGGAAAAATAACACAACAACAAAACAACCGCTAACTGCTTATTACTCGGCCAAAGCAAAACAATCAGCTAAAAGTGTCTTCCACACTCCCAGATTATAGAAGATAGGTTTTGCAGCCAACTGTAAAAGATCATTATCACTCTTATTGAGGCGAATAAATAGAGACACACAAGCTTTCCGCTGGAGCTCTTTCAATGTAAAATAATGTTTTGCCACTAGAACTTCACTAACACTACATCTACGTGGCAGGCGAAGCAGTTTCCTTATAGCACTGTTATACACAACCTGTAATCTTGATAGTGAACCCTCTCTAGCATTCGTAACTAGGCCTAGGCAAAAGAACTGGTAGCACAATGTTTTATACAACCGTATCTTGATATCCTCGTTAAGGAAACCAAATTTCCAAACCAAAGCATTTGCTCTTTTACAAAAACTTCTCATAATCTCAGAAATATGGCAATCATCTCTGAGATCCTTTTTAAAATAAAATCCAAGGTAACGGAATTCATCAACAAATGTAATGTTCCGCCCACTCATATAAACTTCTTGTTTCACGACTTTACATCCAGTCCGAATAAAAGCCATAGCATACGTTTCCGAAGTGTATATAATTTAGAAGTCTAGGACTCCATTGTCGGAGCCACGTAGACATACCAGGACCCTCAAGATGGGGCCTCATGGTGAAAACCAAATAAATAATTTTATTGGGGAAGATGCCCTTGAGATGGAAACATTTTACAAGTAGTGAACTGATAGAAAAAAATGCTCCTCAGCCGGGATTTGAACCCAGGACCCTCTGCTTACAAGGCAGTCGCCAGATATTTCGGCCCTTTTTGGCAAGGGATCTTGTCAGGCTGTCAATCTTTTGGGTCAAGGTGGGGGAAGGAAACAAACCTGTAATAACTGATTTTCAGAAAAAACAACTATTTTCATGAAAAATCAACTAATTTTCAGAAAAAACGACCATTTTCATGAAAAAAATTAACTGTTTTGACAAAAAATCCTGAAAAAATCAGTGATACAAGGTGAGATAGGGGGAGACATAGCATAATCTTTAAGTAAATAATGATAATTAACAATAATAAAGAATCTTTGATTATTACAGGTTTGTTTCCTTCCCCGACGTTGACCCAGAAGATTGACAGCCTGACGAGAACCCTTGCCAAGAAGGGCTGAAATATCGCTAATGAAGAATCACAGCTGACGTATCTGTTGTTAACACTGTTTGAATAAATGTTTCAAAGTCAGCTTGGGCTCAAAGAATATTTGTCATGCCCCTGTCAGCATGTCTTCTTAGCCTAGCACTAAATTGCCCATCTCATTGGCTGTTTAAGGATATTTGGTTCCCCCCTAAATTTGAGCCACCTCCCCCACTCCTACATGTGGGACTATAGAGTGAGGGTCCATCTACAAACTCAACCTGTCCCTTGACCCCAAGAATCCTCACGCCAAGTTTATCAAGATATCTCATTCCCTTCAAGAGAGCTGACAGATGGAAGGACACACAGACGGACAACTTTTATGAAGTCATAGGTATCCCTCCAGCTTCACTTACATTTTGGGATCCCAAAATCTTCATCAACATAGCTTGGCAGTGAGAAGCTATCAAGCATGAGTACAGGAGGGGTATCGAACCTGGAATTTCGACAACCTTGAACCTGGCCTAAAAAGGTTGGAAGGAAATTTCAGTGCAGTCCTAACAAGGTCCTATCTGTCAAGGAGGAAACCATGAATGACCCAAGCTCTGTTTTGGACGGCACAGAAATTTCCTTGTAAGGTTTTCAGGCCAAGTCCATATAAATTCGGGGTTGGATACCCCTCCTGTAAGAGAATCAGCAATGAATGGGAATTTTGCTAACCATTGGATATTTCAAGTTAAAAGTCAAATTAAGGTCCTTACCTTAACTAATCTTGATTTAGTAAACAAAAATAAAGCCTAGTCAGAATTCGGAAATCTTCCTTTTCCTCTCTTTCTTCAGCAACCTATCGGAAACAGACTTAAATAGTAACTCTATGGAAAAGCAAGTCTGATCTGAAAATGGCAAAAATTTTAAAAATCGAATACATGTTTAATGTCCTGTACCAAGAGAACAAGGTCCTGAACTCGAGAAGAAGCAGAAAGGACCTTAATTCGACGACGTCTTGTCTTGCTTCTGATTTTTAGGAAAAAATCATGTTTAGGACTTTTGGAAAAGGATGTAGCTGTTTAAGGCAGTCAAGAAATCTTTCAAATAATATGAATAAGGTAGAGATATGCTTCTTTGGGAGTTAGATGAAATTTGGTTATGTCACACTACAGCCACAGGAGGGGTATCCAACCTCAGACAAGATTTCATATTTCCAGAGAAGTCTTTCCTTAAGAGTAATCTATCTTGCTTAAAAGGAACCAACTAACATGACAAACATAATAGATTGAATCCTTTACATATTGGATAAATAAATATTAGTTGGGTTTTTGCAGATACCATGGCATCTTTTTTGCAGTTACTTTTGTATCTGATACCACTGTCAAAAGGCATTTTTGCTGTTATCCTGGTATCTGGCACATCGCTGTGGTAACTGAAATTCAGATACCACCATCAGACCGTGATAAGTGATTCCGACGATGGAAGTATCTGAAAATTCATCTCAAAGAGTCTAGTTTTCCATCAAATTGGTGGGAAAGAAGTTATGTCACTGTAAATGTGAGTAGATATCAGTGTAAATATTTCTTCAGCCGAAGATATCAGTATTTCTTTTTCTATGATTTTTAAAAGCTCAAATCCAGCTATTGTGGTTTTTTGCAGATCCAGTTACCGTGGTAACAGAAATCAAGGTATCTGCAAAAATGCAACTATTGCTTCAATATTTCTAGTTAAACATATTTTTCTTTTCAAACAAGATCACCTTAATCTAACCTTAGGTGGAATTCCTCGCACAACTCACAAAATTATGAAAAAGGTAGAGTTACCAAAGTCAATAGCCAGAAAATCCCTTTTCAAAGCAGCTTCAAAACAAAACAAAAAAGGAACAGAATTTGAATATTTCTGGACGCATGACTGTTGAAAAGTATTTGTTGCCTCTTGACTGTCAGGACAGCATGCACATTTCATTTACATTTTCGCGGCAACATTCGAGGTAGTGTAAAAACGAAGTCAGGTACCTACCCCTCCTGTAACTAAGGTTGCTCAAAAAGTTGAATCCATCAGGGTCTAGTCCCTCTTTTTGTATTAGAGGAAACCATCCATATAAAATCAATAACCATTATGAGTTGATGTTGAGCTTTCTGGACTACACAGTTACTATATCCACTGGAGTGTCCCAATCAAAATAATATATATAATAAAAAAAAGAAAAATTGGGAACTCCTTACCTTAGGGTAGTTACATTAATTTTTACTTCCGAGCGACCAAGGTCCAATGGATCTGTGTTGCTCCATCAGGGATGATGCTTGACTTTTCTTACTGGTCTGGGTCATCCCAACAGTATTTCCAGTCCTTACATGACCACTTGTTATCCATGATCACTTTTATCCATTCATAATTAAAGCCAAAAATGATGTCAAGTTCTTTACTTATTACAAATTAGAGAGACAATCAAAGAAGCATAGCTCTAGGGTACCATGTTTATTCAAGCAGAGGCCTGACTTCCTTGAGATGCTAGTGGTTTCTGAGAAAAGTTCTCTCAGGGGTATTTCAAATAAAGCAGCAACTAACAAGACAGCATGTCCGAGCCAGAATGAAAAACTATCTGAAAAAATTGTTGGTACTCTGCCGAAAGAACTCCAACCATATTTGAAGTTAATGAGAGCAGACAAGCCTGTTGGTAAGCTTTCTATGCTTGTTCTGTGTCTGGTTCTCATTTTTGTGATTGTGGCTAATTACCATTCATACACATAAGTTTAACATTGGTCACACTGATAAATGCTTTTATCATTCTGTTTCTTATACCAACAAAAGCTCTGTTGGTCAAACAGGAAACTTCTTTTTGGGAAATCGACAGTGTTTGTCGGTACAACACGCTTTATCATTCCGTTTCTGATACCGACAAAACCTCTGTCGGTAAAGCAGGAAACTTCTTGCTGGGAAATTGGCGGCGTTTGTCGGTGCGGAGAAGGTGCGCGGCTTCCGTTTTCGGTACCGACAAGCAGGGGCGTCCCGAACCTCTCTTCATTCCGGGGGCGCACCTGGTTAAATTGACCGAATCGGTACCTGATTTTTACTGAATTTATTAAAAAAAAAATTGTAAAAACACAGCTAGTTGCCTTCATGAAGGTACAACGTAAAAAGTTGCAGAGTATATACAAACGAGTCTAAAGAGAAAAATTTGCGCGTTTTCACGTTTTTCCGCTTCTGTTTTTCTTTTTCATGTATACGCCGTCACTAGCCTTTTACCTCTGGAAGACCTTTCCAGTTTTGCCAACAGGACTTGAAATAATCGCAAAAAACGGTGTTGCTGCATACATTTTTTTAATCCACCTTTTTTTTCTGGCAACATTTAACTACTTCCCATGCAAATTCTAGCTTTTAACACAGTTCAAGCCCCCCAAAATTCCAAGCCTCAAACGCCAACTAAATGAGGCAACCTTTGTCTAACTAGTGGAGACTGCGAAATGCGCCGCAGGCGAAATTTTGCGGAAACACTGATGAAGTGCCTTTCTGCTATCCCAAGATTACCTGTTCAACCCAGAGTTGTCTGGCAACGAAAGGGGCGATCCAGGGTAAAGTGGATACAAAGTACAATTGTTCGGAATTTACAGCAAACAGAAGTAGGCTAGTTTTCACGTTAAGAGATGTGCTTATAACTGAAGTACTGCAATCCTAAGAAGTAAAAAATGAACAGCACCTAGCTGAAGCTACCGTAAATGGTGACGCCCCTGCTTGTCGGTACCGACAGAGCTAAATAAATGCCACTCAATTACCGAATTCAGTAACTGGGTTGAAGCAAATAATGAATTCGTAGTATACCGAAAAACTAACTAAAAAAATAAGGAACAGATCGACAGCGGTATTACGACCGAATTTCATAACGGAATAAAATCTTGTTGAACCACCTAAAACAACCGAATTCGGCAAGTCTAGTAATAGAAACGGACTAAAAAAATATCCGGCGAATTACCGGATTCGGTAACGAATGAGAACTAAATGAATCTCACCGAATTTAATTATGAAATGGACTGACGGAATGCGACCGAATTACCGAATTCGGTAGGGAATGAGACCAAATAAACAGGTTAAATCTCCGAATTTATGCAGGGACGGACTGAATGCGGCGAAATCGATGCGGACTAAATGTTCGATGAATTATCGTATTCGGTCACGAATCAGAGCCAAATGAATCTGATTAATGACCGAATTATCAAATGGACTGACCGAATTCGGTCAAGAATGAGACCAAATGAACAGGTTAAATCACTGAATTTACGCAATTTCGGACCGAATGCGGCGAAATCGATGCGGACTGAACAAAAGTTGGATGAATTATGGAATTCGGTCACGAATCAGAACCAAATGAATCTGATTAATGACCAAATTATGAAATGGAATGACCGAATGGAAAAGAGCAGGGACGGACTTGAGAAAAGTCCGGTGAATTACCGAATTCGCTAACGAATGAGACCAAGTAAACAGGTTAAATCGCCGAATTTACGAAGGGACAGATCAAATGTGGTGAAATCGATGCGGAGTGAACCAAAGTTGGATGAATTAGAAAAGTCGATAAAGAAAGGGGGACCAATAAACACGTTAAGTCACCCAATTTCGAAATGCGGGGACAAACGATTTTTATCGAAAGGGCATCACGGCTTCGCCGCGATGCCCGTTTTGACCGAATTTTTCGCCGGACGAAAAATTGACCGAATGCCCAAAACGTAGGGGGGGGGGTCGCTGCGCCCCCCCCCTCGAGACGCCCCTGCCGACAAGAGCTTTGACAATCACTCTCTTCATTTTATTTCTGATGCCAACGAAAGCTTTGTCGGCAAATCATGAAACGGGTTCCGTTTTCAGCATGGACAAAATCTCTTTAGGTAAATCAGGAAACTTCTTGTTCGGAAATTGGCAGGTTTTTCTCGGTTCGGAGACGGTGCGCGGATTCCATTTTCGACACCGGCAAGAGCTCTAAAAAAAATTCCTCGTACCGTACTGTTTCTGATACCGACAGAAGATGGTACCAATGGTTACTCTCCAAAGTACAGAGCAGATTATCCTAACAAACCTTCTATGAAAACATAGCATAACCTATGCTTTTAAACAATGTTATGTGAATCCCACTTAAAAGGGAAAATGTTGTCATTTTCCTCCCATTTTTTCGAGAGATGAAGGCTATTTTTGAAGTACCCACCAGCCTCGACTGCAGCAGTTCCCATTTTGCTTTGCTTGTCCCTTGTAGGATAGTAACATTTTACCATTTTCCAGGAACTTGGCTTTTGTTCTGGCCCTGTGGATGGAGCTTGGCTCTTGCAACACCAGGAGGAACTCTTCCAGATTTGTGGCTACTATCATTATTTCTCTCAGGAGCGTTTGTTATGAGAGGTGCTGGCTGCACAGTTAATGACATGTGGGATCGAGATTTTGATAAAAAGGTAAGGCAGGATTGAAACAGAAAAAAAGTGGGCACGAATGAATGATTGGTAGGCCTATGTATGTTTCTGTTTAAGATATTTACTGGCTAGCGTATGTACCCCCCCCCCCCCCCCCACCCCAGTTTTATAATATTCCAGGTTTTGTTAGAAATTCTGGTCTCCGAGTAGACTGAGTGTGTTCGGTTTGTGCCAAGGTGCATTATAAAAGGTGGTGACTAGTGTGCCCAGAGCCATAACCCGAGCTAGGTTAGGGGGTCCCCCCCCCCCAGCATATAAAAATATTTTTTTTTATAGACTTTAACGACCGACCTATGGTTTTATCCTACTGTTTAGTATGGGTAGTAAGGTCCGTCTCCCAAAGCAAGGGATCCCAGTCATTCAGTGTAAAGTTACCTAAACTAGACTCTAGCAGCATTAGGCCAATAAAAAAAAATTGAAATTAGACCATATATTCGCTATATTATGAATCGCAGGACAGTATTGTATTTTCCTCCCTTTTCCTCTTCAAGCTCTCAGGGATCATCAAAGTAAAGGCGGGATTTACCGAGCGATTAATAAAAAATCCATCTTCGGTATGGAGATTATGTGAAAAGGATCCAAAAGCATGCTACAAAGAAAAAAATTATTCAAAAGCATGGGAAACCTATTTTACTAATGATTTCTCAGCACCTGACGTTTCTTTGTCTTCACCGTTTGCGGCCGAGCGGGATAGTGTTCTCGTAGACCCTCCCACGTTTAATTTTGTTGTGTCGCGGGATGTAGTCATTGATTGTATCTTAAAATTAAGGATGAAACGATCCCGTGGTTCAGACAGTATTTCTGCCATTCAACTTGGCTGTGGAACTTTCTTACTGTTTGATTGCCTCACTCTTCTGTATCAAATGATTTGCACAGGTATTGCCTCAGATTCATTTTGTGTTGGTATGACCACACCCGTTCTGATGAAAGGCAAACCTGAGAATTCTTGCTCGTCTTATCAGATTTTCTAGCGTCTGGTATCTGTCAGTATTCGTAAGTGCCCTGCTCTTGCTTTCTGAAGTGCTCATTGACGCTAGTAATTCTGGGGAAACTCTAGTTCTTGGGTTCCATGATGTTAGCCGGGCATTCGATTTGTCTGTTCACCCACCAGTGATTCTGGAAGCGCACAGACGGGGTGTGCTACTGGATATTTTGAAGTTTCTGTATTATATGCACCCGTTATCGTCGGCTTAAGGCTTGTATCAAAGTCCCAGATGACCCTCATAAGATTGTTCAAGTTTCTGTTGAGAAAGATGTCCGCCAGGGTCAATTATTTTATTTATTTACTTATTTATTTCCCTCAGAACTGAGGAGTACAAAATATAATGTATGAAACAGAAATATTCCTAAACCATCTGATGGATTCAATGACATAACCCTACCTCTTAGACCACAGTGTCCTGGAAGCACAATCTAAAATCTGTACGTCGTGTATTTTGAAAGGGTTGGATTTGTCCTTGCTAACGTAAGCAGGTACTTGTCCCGTGCAGACTTGTCTCTGCTCTTGTTGAAAATTATGCGATCCTTGAAAAGGAATACAAGAAAATTGGTGTTGGGAATCGTCCGGATTATTATATTAGTATATAATTAAGATATTAATTATGAAGTGAAGTATTCATTCTTAAAGTAAAATCATAAAGTAAAAGATTTATTATTTATAGGGTTCCTGACTTTCCTGACTTTCCTGATCTTTCCTGACTTCACGTATACCTGGCTTGTACATTTGTAAATACTCGTTGTTACAATAAACGTTATTTAACGTTGGACCGGAGGAATTGGCGTGCCAGAGAGGTTTTCCCAACAATTGGTTTAATCGAAGTCAAACCCCTCGAAGTTTTCTATTTTTCTATTTTATTTCTTTTTATTTTCTAATCGAAGTCAAGACCCCTCGAAGTCAAATATTTTCTCCCTTAACGATCGTTTCTCCGTTTGGCACCGTACCAGGTTATTTACCTTGGTGTCCCGATGGGGAGGATTCTCCGGGAAAGGTGCTGTCCGCTTATTGAGTTTTGGGGGTCATGATGAACGCATCCATAGTTGCAAATAAGCGTCGGTTTTGTCGGAAATATCTTGCTATGTTGTACAATGCTATAGCCCTTCCTCGCGTCCTTTACCTCACCCCCTTCTAGAAAATATTTAACCGTTTTGAAACCAAACACATCCGTTCATTGTTTTTTCGTTACCTCGAAAGCTTGCTAAAATTGCCACTATGGACGCGGAACACCTATTTAGCTAATAGATTTACCGATCCTATCCCCGCGATCGAAGATCTCCTTGCACGTATCATTCGTTCTTGCAACCACCCCTGGATGACCCGTCTTGTGCCTCTAGGAATTATCAAAAGTGTGATTAAAGTTTAACTGAAAAGGGCAGAGATGGGACAGTCGTGTTACCCCTCACTTATTCACTTAAAGAAGCTTGAAGACCCGATGAAAATGCGTTACTTCGTTGCTCCGCTATTCACGAATAATCAGTTTTCAGATAGTGGAATTTCCCTGTCAGATTTGTGGTGTTACCTCTGTCATATGCTTGACAAGAAAGATTTATGAAATTTTTTTGTTCAGGTACTAAGCAGTCTTCACCAAGCTTATGACCGCCTACTGAAAAGCCGCGTTTGTGTTCAGATTCAAATATTCCGCGTCATAGTAGAATTTGCGCTGTGGGGACAGCTGTAGATATTCCGAACCTCACTACGAGAGCAGATAGTGGAAAACCAAAAAAATCTCTTAGCAGAATCCAAATAACCCGATGTATTCCACTGAATGATGCAAAAATAAGTTTGCTTTTCAGTTAAACTTTAAGAGCGTGTTCAACCCTTTAACAATAGTAACTATAGTTACTATTTTCGTTCCAACCTCTTGTTACTACGAAAAGTTACTACGCTGACCGTATATAAGTTTTGAAGCCAAGCTGACCATTCATTTCAAATAAAAATAGAAAAACGATATTTTTGGGGTTTTTCTTGATCAGGTAGTTACCCCTCCAAGATGATGTGCTAAGGATAAATACAATTTCGGATATTTCGGTTGCACTTCCGGCAAAACCGTCCTCAGCGAAAGAAACAAAACTAAATCATAAAATCCACCACAATAACAACGGGAAAACGATGCGGAACCAACAAACAATAAGCTGACATGTGACTAAAAACCAGAGGGACGATGCGGACTGAACGACATGTAGATAAAAGTAAAATAACGAAAGATAAAATGTGCGTGTTCAAAGTGTATATGTACAAATCTGTGATTATTTACAATTCTGAATTCTGTTTACATTAACAATTTACCATCCGTCTGGGAAAGCGCAAAAGCTTTCACCCAGAAAACGGCCCACTCGAAAAATCCATGATCCATAATAAAATCATAATCCCCTCCATCATCTTGGAGGGGTAACTAGCTGATCAATAAAAAAACCCGAAAATCTCGTTTTTTCTATTTTTATTTACGCTGACCGTTCCAACCTTGTCGAAATAGTAACTATTTGCTTACCGTGCTCGGGAGCGTAGTAAGCGTGGTAACTACTCATCTCTTCAACGTGATTGGTCGGATTCGCCCGTGGTATGATATTCTGCTGGAAAATAGAAAATCGTTCCTGCCTTGACGGCAAAAAGCCAGAATCGTGACGTAAGTAACTACGGTAAGTAGGGTGGACCACGCTCATTAGGTACTGTTTATGTTGAAGTGTAATTGTTTTTGTTCGTGTACTTTGTGCTTTTATTTTTTCTTTTCCGGTTTCTTTTATCATACTCCTCTATTTCTCGTGTAGTGCAGTGGGTCAGTTAAGTTCATTCTTTTCCAGGTTGAAAGGACCAAAGATCGTCCACTTGCTTCAGGGCAAGTTCCATTCTTTAATGCTTTGGTCTTCCTTGCCGGTCAGTTGGGCCTTGGTTTGTCAATTCTCTTACAGTTCAACTGGGATACAATCCTTATTGGAGCTTCTTCGTTAGGTAGGAATTTATTTTATATTCCTCTTAGCTCCCCCAAGCGAAGCTTCAGTGGTTAAAGTTTTTAAACTCAACACGGGAGGTATGATATCATTTAACCTTTTTAACCTGTCCATATCCACGTTGGAAATGCACAGGATTGTGTTGAAATTAGGCCACCTTTTTCTTGGGTTGCTGGTCCTGGGTGGAAACATAAGTTGCCCTCTCTTTCGCTTCCTCTCAGTTCGTCTTAGTTAAAGTTGAACTGAAAAGGCAGCTTATTTTCGTGGATCCCAGAACGTAAGTGACGAGCTGGTGAGGGGATACCTGTGACACCGTAAACTTGTCCGTCCGTCTGTCTGTTACCACGATAAATCTCGAAGGGGTTGAGTTATTTTCTCCAAACTTGGTGTGAAGATCCTCTGAGTCAAAGTACAGCTAAAAATAGTAGATTTAGGAGATTAATAGCTGCTTATTTAGGAGTGGGGGAGGGGTTTCGAATTAAGGGGCGAACAGACTATTTTTTTTTTTAAATCTAATGAGAGAGTCGATTTAGGGGTTTAGCGAGACATGCTGAATCAGAATACGAAAATAATTTCTCGACGGACAAGTAGTTCACCCGGAATCCGGCAAAAACCGGAAAATAATAGAAAGTGAAAGATTTATTTGAATTTCATTAGATGTTCGATTTACGGATAAGAAGACATGCTGGATCCGTATATGCCAATCATTTTCTCACCGGACGTATAGTTTTCCCAGAATCCGGCTAAAGCCCGAAAATTTGTTAAAAGTAAAAGTTTTATCTGAAGTTGATTAGAGGTTCGATGTAGGGGTAAGGAGACATGGTGAATTCAGTTTTAGGTTTAGTTTTGCTGCCAGACAAGTAGTTCGCCCGTAATCCGGCCGAAACCAGAAATTTGGTAGGAGTGAGGCAGTTAGTTTTGATGACACAGTAGATATGACGTAGGCTATTGGGGTAAACAAACATGCTGAATCCATTTTTGAACTTGGTCTTCTCAGATGATTACCATTGGCCTTAGTCTGTTTCTAAATTTTATTAGTAAAAATGTTCTAGGAGTCTAGCGAAGACCGGATATCTACAAGACCCAATTGTCTGGATCAAATATTACATTTTTGGGATCCCATCGAAACCTTTGGTCTTGTTACATCTGATATTTTAATACACTGGAATATTTTGACACACCCAAGGGATTTTGTATTATTTCCCCAGAGGCTCTAGTAAAAACGTTCACAATAGGGCGATTCTGGTGGTCTGGAAATCACCGCGAGCTTATGCGCCGGCTGTTTTTGCGACTTCAGATAAAACTCGCTTCGCTTTCCAGAGCTGTTCTCGCTCTGCGCTAGTTCCCGCCAGTAACTTGGAAAGCGAATCCATTACGCGAGTGGAAAGTGATTGGCAAGTCAGCGAGAAGTTGTAAAGGTGCAACTGATGCGCAACGACTTTCCGTTTGTTCTTGCGCTCGACGGATTCTCGCTTTGCTTTTCGGAAAGCGAATCCAAGAGATCGCCCTAAGGAGGGTTCTCGCGAGATCTCGAAATCACTTTCCGGCGAGCGAAGCGCATCGCGAAAACTGTGGGAAAGTAATACCTGGAATAACTTTCCACTTTCCCGCTGGACTGATCGCAAAAACGCATGGAAAGCTGGTATAGCCGAGAAAATGATGAATTGCAAACTTTTTCGAATAAATATGGTTCCCTGAACGCTTCTTTGATTCTCATATATTACATCGAAGTCACCTTAATTACTTTTGACATTTTTTTAATTTATTAGTGACACTTGCACTGTTTTTTCTCCACATCTTTGAAATTCCCGCCGAAAGATTCAACTTTTCGCGGAGCTTTCCACTAACCTCGTGGAATCACTTTCCGGGAAAGCTGCTTCCTTTCCAAAGCTCGAAAACCGGGTTGGAAAGTTCGGCAACTTTCCGAAGTAGCGCGAAAACCATTGGAAAGTGATCCCGATCCCTTCCAGCTCGCGAAAACCCTCCTATAATGTGCGATGCTTGCACGGCGACCCAAAATTCATCTAGACACGGAAATTTGAATTTCAAAAAAGCTTGCATGTTATAAGCCCAGGAAAGCCACGGCTGAAGGAAGAAAGTAGGAAGATGATGTTCAGATATGTCTTGCAAGTCTGGCATTTATAGTATTTTTCGGTAATGGCTTACCGTTGTAGTTGGTACTGTTTCAAGCATGGAAGGAAATGTGCATAGAGGTACCACGAATCCGAAAGAAAAAGTTCATTCGACGAAATCGATTATCTGTGGATAGCGGACAAACGGAGTAATGCATTTTTATCGGGTTTTCAAGCCTGTTCAAGTGGATAAGTGATGTGTAACTAGACTGTCAGTTCTTAGGCCTGTATGGTTAAACTTTAACCAGTGTTAATTGTATTCAGAACACGTGTATCTACTTCTGGCGACCCCTCTGCGGAGGGTTGGAAATAGTAGCCTAATGTTTTGCACATAGTACCGTTTGTGAGTTTTAATCATTTTTTTTTCTGGTCGTATTATCGAGTTTGATTTGATAGTTGAATTGTATTATTGAGGTTGATTTCGTAGCTGATTAGTTGCTAAGTGCCATTTTATTTGGACATAAAAAATGACTACATACGGTCAGGACACCTTTCTGTTCTTCATCTTTCCAATCAGTTCTGTTCCTTGATTGTCAAACATAACTCCAACGATTTAGAAAGCACATTATAATACGGTACTCACCTCTTCCAGGTTTGGTAGCCCTATACCCAGCTATGAAACGAATAA
The DNA here is from genome assembly GCA_030848855.1 of Branchinecta sandiegonensis. Taxonomy (NCBI): domain Eukaryota; kingdom Metazoa; phylum Arthropoda; class Branchiopoda; order Anostraca; family Branchinectidae; genus Branchinecta; species Branchinecta sandiegonensis. The sequence goes on along the minus strand of JAUPMV010000017.1, from coordinate 743,333 downwards.
CGAACTGGCCGCAGTTCGTTTTGGGCTTGACTTTCAATTGGGGTGCTCTGATTGGCTGGTCTGCTCTCCACGGATCTACTGATTGGTCCGCTATCATTCCACTTTACACCGCAGGAGTTTGCTGGACGTTAGTTTACGACACAGTGTATGCTCATCAGGTGAGAAACAGTTGAGCTTCATGATTTTTACCCTTGGCCAAATGTTATATCACCTGCAAAACGGATACGTCAGCTGAATTTTATTGGAGCTATATTTCGGCCCTTCTTGGCAAGGGTCCTCTTCAGGCTCAAAGCCGCTCAAGTTGGAAATACGAACTTGTGGGAAAACAAACTAAAGATTCTGGCTTAGCGTTAAATATTCGACATCGTGAATTCCTTTGTGAGAGTTGCTTGGAGTTAAAAAGGTTGCTGTGATTTCATTTTGGACACGGCTGCTGTTTTTGCTGCTCGATTAGGTCGTTGACTGAATTTCCTTTCGCTGGTGATGCCAAATGCAGAAAAAGAGGACCCTTGCTGAGAAGGGCCGAAATATAGCTCCAATTAAATTCAGCTGACGTATCCGTTTTGCACTATCAAATATGATTCGCAGTAACCTTGGGCTGAAGGAATATTCATTATATCAACAAGCGTTAGAACAACATCGGAGGCGAGGCATAAATCATTGTAAATCCTCCAGTGATTATTCAGTTATTTTGGTGTTTAGTCAACACCAAACCAGGTCCTTCGGTTGAAAACCTTGACAGCGGATGACCCTGTGCCGGTCGGTGAGAGCGGGGACTGTCTTTGTCCATAATAGAACCAGACAAGTTCATTTTCCAGCTTGAGCGGCCTGAGCCTTAAGAGGACCCTTGCCAAGAAGGGCCGAAATACAGCTCTAATAAAATGTAGCTGACTTATCGGTTTTGCACCGTCAAGATTCGCAGTCAGCTTGGGCTGAAGGAATATCTTTATGTATTAATATCTAATTAGTGTTACGCCAAAGCGTTAATTATCTACTCTCTAGGACAAAGAGGACGATGCTATCATCGGTGTTAAATCCACTGCCCTTCATTTTGGCGATGACACGAAGAAATGGCTGAGCGCTTTCTCGGTCGGCATGGTTGCAAATTTGCTAGTCGCTGGGACGCAGAGCGGACAAACGTGGCCCTACTACGCAGCAGTAGGCCTAACGGGAGCTCATCTAGCTAGACAGGTTAGAGCCGTCTTAAGAAAGACCCCTACCCTTTTAAAGAATACTCTATAGGCGTATTCTCACCGTTCCCCGAGGACTCCACTTGAGGAGTCCCCGCGTTTTTGTTTGTCCCGGGGACTCTCTACCCGCATTCTCGCGAGTCCCCACGGACGGGGAATGCTCCGATTATCATCGCCATCATCAAAAAGGACTCCCTTTCAGATTCGGAGGGGAATCAATTTTTGCTGGTGTTGGTGCAATGTAAAATTAATTAAAAGCAATCAGAATAAACAAAACCAAAAATAAAGTGGATCCGGACTAATTTCGTAAACTGCATTTTTTTTTAACAAAATCTATTTTTGAAACATTCCCCGTGTTCTCGCTGTTTCTGTACACGGAGTCCGCGTGGAGTGACTACCTGTATTCTCGCCGTCCCTTCGATTCCCCGAGGAGTCCTCGGGGAACGGCGAGAATATGCCTTATATGACTAGGTCCAAAACACGCCACTGATCCTCGGGAAAAACGAGAAAACGTAGCACGAACGACTCAAACTCAATCCTGTGCTAACCAATCACGGCGATGTTTGGGAGCAGCTTGTGATACCGCTTCTGGCTCTTCCGCTAGGTACAGTGCGATTTCTATCGGTAAAAAGAGTTAGTCATCAAGACTGTTGACGTGGGAGCATATCACGAGACAAATTTTCACAGGACAATCGGCTTTTGACAAGTGTCGCCAGGTAAATCATCACGAGGCAATTAGAGCATTAGACAAATCTTCGAGAGGCAATTATTCATTAGGCAACCCTTCCACGAGACAACCCGGATTAAGAAAATTAGGATTAAGACAATCAGCTACCGTATATTTATAGTAGAGTATGTTAGGATAGTAGTCAGTTTTGATTTTGGAAACAGAATCAACCCAAATCCAGTTCGAAATGGTGAAAACTGCAAGAGGAGGGACTGCAGTCCATACTAGTGACTACAAGTTCGCTCTGCTTTCAACATCTTCAGAAAGGAGCTACTACAGATGCTCTTACAAAGGCTGTCCAGTACGAGGGAAAGAATGTAATGGCAAGTTTACTCTGACTTCCACGGCTGACCACAACCAAATATGTAACCCAGCAGCGACTGTCAACGACAAAGTTCGAACTCTACAGCCGAATATTTCCAGAAGACCTGGTTGTCGCCGGCCCACTGCAACCAGCACACCAACTCGGGCACTCGGACAAACAGTAACCTTGAAGCCTACCACCGGTCACTTAACGCGAAAGTAGGTAGAGCCCACCCAAACATCTTCAAGGTTCTCGACATTTTCATTACTAGAAAGGGACCGACGAAAGCCGAACCCAGTGTCCATACATTTTTGGATGACCAGAGAAGCTGATGACGAAGCTTGGACCAATTCTTTTTCTTATAGTTTTTAATCGAGTTTTAAAAAGTCTGTTGAATCGTTATAAGTTCGCTGACGACCTGTCCAGTCTCGCGCTACGAATTTTATCGTCACAGTCGACCCAGCCTCCACTCTCACAGATATTTTCTACACTGACGCGTGACCTTGATGATGTTACCTACCTAAAAGTGTTGTAATGAGAGTGTCGTTTTTAAAGCGTCAATTGCCACCTGTTGAAGATATCGGCCTCACTGTTCAGGACAAGGTTAAAATCCTTGGCGTTACAGTTGAGAGCGACCTGAAATGGCAATCCCACGTCATGGCCATAGTTCAGAAATGCGCTCTGTTATTACGGTCGTTTGCCGCGTTACGTCGATTCGCGATTCCTCCCAAGCAACTGAGGTCTATTTTCTGCACTTACATTAGGCCAAATGCGGAATACGCTTGCCCGGTGTGGCACCCTGGCCTCACCTCGACTCTGAGTGATAAGCTCGAGGGTATCCAAAAGCGAGCGTGCAAAATCATTTTAGGGGCCCAGTATGTTTCATATGAAGATAGTCTTAGTGTATTATGTCTACCGACCCTTAAAGAAAGAAGACATGCCCTGACGATGAAATTTGGGTTCAAATGTCTGTCGTCTGAAACTCACAGAGATATTTTGCCTGAATATGTGTCAGATTTACGACCGAAGTCCTGTACTAGGCAGTTTACACGGTCAATCGGTCTTCCAAAGCTAAGCCTGCTACCTGTAAATTCGACTGACCGGTACTTGTCTTCATTTGTACCTTATTTTGTACGTTACTTTAATTCCTGAGGCTGTTTTTTAAGTGTGTTGTAAATAAGTATATTAACATGTAATTGACTATCCGAAGCTAGCGTGTTTCTTATGCTATTATGGAGAATAAAGGAATTATTATTATTATTATTATGACATGCTATTTGTCAAGCAACTGGAAAATGGGGGAGCCCATGTGGCACGGCGGGGAAAATGGATTGAAAAGGATCTTAAACTGCAGCAACTGAAAGATCAGCTCCTGGCTCCGCACACCTCCATGAATTTGGAAGAGTTTCTTGATCAGGCATCCCGATTCTCCGGCATTGATCTGTTTACATTTTAATTTCCTACTTTGTTTTAGTTTAGTTTTGTGTGTGTGTATAGATCAAACAAGATTCAGTCGCTGAAATTTATCGAAAGTCTTTATGGCGGATTCGTCTCACGAAAATTTGTCTCGAGCAAGGTTTGCCTCGTGATAATTTGTCTCCTGGTAATTTGTCTTGTGAAAAATTGCCAAATGACTGACTTATCTCGCGAAAATTTGTCTAGAAATTTTTGTCTCGTGATAGACTTGTCTCGTGAAAACTTGTCTCGGGATTGGTAGCCTTCCTGTGTAGGCTAAGAGTTAGCCTTCGTTCTGCATAGTATACAAATGAATGAAAGAAAATTCGGTAGTGAGGTTCAAGTTTTTTTTTTTATTAATAACTAACTAGTACACAAACGTTAGTCAAAATATACTCTGAACTTACAAAATTATTTCAGGGTTTGAACCGGAGAAAAGAAATACATTGAATGGTTAAAACCCTTCAAAAAAAAAATCGCTGTATAAAACGATCATCGCAGTAAACTGCGTCGACGAAGCGAAATCAATAATAAAAAATAAAAAATCTCACTCTTAGAAACATGACAGGGATTTCGTGTCCCTGCTTTGTTTTATTCTCATTGTGACTTACCGTAGTTCTGCGAAATGTAGCAGCGAGGACTTTCCAAGGTGACACTTCATTCAGACGATGCTGTTGCCGTGGTTGCACCATTGGGCGTCATTTACGTTGAGAGAACCGAAGTTTCGCCTCAGAAAAGAGATCGGTTGCGTCGAGTATGCTTAGGAATTTAAGGTCCATTTTTATGGCACTTGAGCTTACTCAAGTGCCAAATAGCGATCGTAATGTCTGTCTGTCTGTCCGCATTTTGCTAGTTTGGGCACTTCCACATGACCTAGGACGATAAACCTTGGCACGCATATCAGGGACCCAACCGGATTAACTTGGAAACAATCACTTCCCCGATCCGACCATCAATGGGGGAGTGGCAACATTTTTACTTACTAGTGTATAATAACATAATACAAAACTCCCAAGCAAAAACTCCTGCCAATATTTTGCTTATTCTTGCAAGTGCCATATGAGCTTTCAGCTCTTGTTTATTTTATTTTTAGATTTATACCGTAAACCTGAATGACCCGTCCGACTGTGGAGCCAAGTTTGTGAGCAACAAATACATTGGATTGCTGCTGTTTCTGGGGATATCTGCAGGATCGTACTTCAAGAAAGAACTTACCACGAAGGAAAATTCAACAGAGTTGGCAGTAAGAGATGAAGCCTAGTAGGGAATTTATATCTTGCAAACTTAAAGAGTTGTCCAGTCAATACGGAGGAGGGACAAAAGAGCAACATTAAAGAAAACTCAGCCGAAGATGGTCAGAATAACCAATCACAGCACTGAAAATCTGTTAAAGATCGTGCGGGACTCCTCCCCCCCCCTCCCCCGCCAGCATCATTCTCATTCGTATAGGAATGGTGTCACTGTTTTCATAACCGAGTTGCCAGTTTTTTATGGCACTTGCCCTTCGGCCAAGTACCATATAACGATCGCAATTTCTGTCGGTCGGGGTTTTGCTAGTAGGGGCACTTCCAATAAGCTAAGACGGTGGAACTTGGCACACATATCAAGGACCTTGACCAGATTAACTTGGAAATAGTCACTTCCCCTATCCGACCATCTGGGGGGGGGGGAATCTGGAAATTTGAGGTATGTATAACTTTCGAACGGGTGATCGGATCTTAATGAAACTTGATATTTCGAAAGTTTTCGTGCCTCAGACGACCCAGTTCAATTCCGAACCGGATCCGGTAACATTAGGGGGAGTTGCAGGAGGGAACCGGAAATCTTGGGAAACGCTTCGAGTGGAGGGATCCGGATGAGACTTGGTGGGAAGAACGAGGAAAAATCCTGGATATATCGCTGACATAACTGTATCGGATCCGTTCACTGTGGGGGGAGCTGGAGGGGGGTCCGGAAATCCTGCTATGCCGCGAGTTCGGTACTCCCTGATGTACTAGGACAATGAAACTTGGAAGGCGTATGAGGGACCCGAACAGACTGATTTGATAATAGTCGTTTCCCCGATCCGACCACCATGGGGGGAGTGGAGGGATGGGGAGCCCGAAATCTAGTGGCATGCACAACCTTTGAACGGGTGACCGGAATTGAATGAAACTTGGCAAATGGAAAGAGCTATCGTCTTGAATGTTCCATGTCAAGTCCTGATCGGATCTGATACTTATGGGGGGGGGGTGAAGGGGTTACCGGAAGTCTCGTAAAACGCTTAGAGTCGAGGGATTGGGATGGAACTTGGTGGGAAGAACAAGTATTAGCCCTAGATACGGAATTGACAGAGCCAGATCGTACAGGGGCTCTGTTGGGGCAGTTCGAGGGTGTTTCCTGGAATTCCGCTGATCGCAAGTTAGGATAGTTCCAGATATTCTAAGGACGATGAAACTTTGCAGGCGTGTTAATGACATAAGGACCCGACATAAATCCCTAGGAAAACTTGTGTTCCTGGATCCAACCATCTTTGGGAATTGAGGGAAGGGGTATCCGGAAACCCCTGGCTTCCGTAACTTGCGAACGGGAGGTCCGATTCGAGTGAAACTTTAGGGAGATAAGAACTGATGACTTAGACAAGCAAGACATGCGTTCGAACCACATGCGGCCACGGTTGGGAGAGATGGATGGGGGGAGGATCTTTCTTTTGACATGCACACAATCAAAAAGGATGGACAGAATGGGACGCAAGTTGGACAGTACCGAGTTTATGCGGCCTTGATTTGTTATTTGGCGTCTGGATTGGATCTGGCTATGGTAGAGGAGGGGGATGAAGTGGGAACTGGAAATTTGCAGATAGGCTATGCTCCGATTCCAGTCAAACTTGATGGACGGGAATAGGAGATGTCAGAGATGCGACATTTATGTTTCCGAGCCGTATTCAGCCACAGTGGAGGAGTTAAAAGGGGACTCCCGGAAATGTTGTGGCTCGCATAGGGGTCAAACAAGTTGAGCGATTTTAATGAAACTTGCAATGTAGAGAGGCGGGGGAGAGTTACCGGAAGTTCCCAGAATACGCTCAGATTTGAGTGAAACTTGATAGGTGGTAATAGAAAACGCTTCAGATGATCCATTCAGTAGTCCGAACCAGATTCGGCCGCGGTAGGGGGTACCAGAAATCGTGTGGCAGTCTACGGACCAAACGAGTGGATCTATTTGGTTGAAGCTTGGAAGGTAGAAAAGTCATTTGCCTATATGATCGAGGCGATACCGGAAATGCTCAATCTACTCGCATCAAGTGCCAAATGAGCTGGTAGCTCTTGTTTTTGCTTTTTTTTTGTCTTTTCTTTGTATGTTTGTATGCGTGGCCCTGGTTGGCCGTTGGTTAATAAACAAATAAATGACGAAGATATATAAAACTGCAAATAAGAGGCGATACTAATTAGTTCTCGCTTTGCTTTTCGGAAAGTCAATCCGAGATATCGCCCTTTGGTCCCTAAGCGTGTCAGAGATATCCGGGACCCGCCTCTAATCCCCCCCCCCCAGCACTACCACTGTTATCACTCGGATCGGAGCATTTACGAAAAAGTAGGCCCCCAGTGGGCCTACCGGTCCGATACCCCCAGCCCCACCGACGTCAGATCCGTTTCGGGCCTCAAACTACATGTATAGGTCCTATGTTACCTTCAAGTTTATCCCTATCACTCAACCCGTTCGGCCCCAACGCGTATTACAACATTTCTGAGACCTGCCGCAACGCCGTTCTCGAATGCTGATAAATGGGACATTTTGGGCAAGTTTTGAATCGTCTACTTTCTAGGGCCCATGAACCCGTTTGGTTTGTGAGGCGCATCACTAAGTTACCGTGACCCCCACCTTCCACTCTCAGTTCTCGGGCTTCATTCGGACTAGGGCATCTGCTCCTATTAGCCAGTTTCCATGAAATCGGATTGCCCGCTCACTTCACTTGTACTTTGATCCAACTCATCGTCGTACCAGATTTCAACAAAATATCCGAGTCCCTTTGAGAGTTATATTGGTAACAGACGGACAGACAAACTTTTCGAAGTCATGCGTGCCCCGTCACTAACGTTTTGAGATCCCGAAAAGCCGCTAAGATTACAAGCGAAAACAGCCACTTAAATCTTCAAATCAAATCGTTTATTTACAGACCAACTTCGTAGCTTTCTTCGTTAGAAGATGCTAAATTACGTAGTAATCTTTTTCAGTGTTCAGTTTGTACTTTTCTGGTTTCAAGACTACTAACGCATAGTATGTCCGTGGTTCCATGTGGCAACTATTGGCCAATCCAATAACTTTCATTAGAAAACAATCTCAATTGTTATATTACAATTTATTTTTACAACAGTTACAAGATGCTTTCGCGGGAAACGTGCGCCGTTGCCGCTCTTTTTGTGAGTTAATCATTAAATCCTGTTGGTAAGACCTGGCTTGCCCCCTACGACGAAAATAGGCTAGTTTCGTCACTGTCTACGATGAAGGCTTACTGACCTGTTTCACTTAAGCCATGTGATGATTTCCAGTGACCACCTCCAAGCAAATACTCTATATACATGACTAAGTCCAAAACACGCCAGTGATTCTCAGAAAGGAGCAAACGTGTCCGTAGGGACTCGAACTCATAGTTGCGTTTTGCTGATACCATGGTATCTGTTACCACGGTCTAAAGGCGTTTTTGCAGTTATCGTGGTATCTGACCAGTTATCGTGGTATTCAGATATCCAGATATCCAGATACTACGGTCCGACCGTGGTATCCTAAAAGTCATCTCACTTTTATCAAATTTTGTCAGATTTGTGAGAAAGAAGTTTAGCACTTAGTGATGTAACTAGATATCTGTTTTTCTTTTGGGATGACTTCGAAAAGTGCAATTTCGGCAATAGTCGTTTTTGCAGAGCACCGTGTATCAGATACCACGGTAACTGCAAAAACGACTAATTGGAGATCCAGTTACCGTGGTACCAGATACCATGGTAGCAGCGAAAACGCAACTAATTACTCAAATCTTGACTCGGCGCAGCTGTGACACCGTTTCTTCTTTTCTTCCGCAGGTACCCGGAGATTCTGCATCGGCAGCGAGAGAGTCATCAAGAGTATTCCCGGACCCGCCCTCCAACTACACACCCCAGAATACAACTCGAGTACGTAAATCAGTGTGAACTTCTCGATGTACTAACTATGACGTTTCACAGTAATCGGAGCATTTCAGGAAATCGGTAGACGAAAGTCATTTACCATCTATCCGGAACTAGACGCTCGGTTCCGGTCGTGGTTCATGACTGAGGCATCTAACCCGTAGGCTGGACCTTTAGCATACACATCCAGTAAAACCGACACATGGCACATATCATTTTCTTTAAAGACCAGGCGTCTTTAACTGTCATCTATCGAACACAACTGAAGCTAAATGCTCATCAAGCTCTAAATGCTCGTTATATTTCACATCCTAACTGTTGCCTCTGAGGGAGGGGAGAGGAGTAAACTGCAAAATTCGTCGCCGCTGTGTATTTCGATACGATGTACACAATAAAAGCAACAAAATCAACCCTGCTGTTTCTGGGCCATCTCTCTTGCCTTCGCCTTTTCGATCTTGGCGATCCTGGCATTGGACTTGGCGCCAAGGGATCCACCACCCCAGTGTTTCCTGATTTCCTCAAACCTGTCGTTGTAGTTGGTCTTGACGGTCTCAACCAACTTGGTCAACTGGTTGCGGTCGTTGGCTTCAACCTAAAAGATGCAGGAAGTTAGTGGAGTACCTTTTCGTACGGACGGCGAGGAACGAAGAAGGTTTGATCAGATACTAGTGAGTTATATCATGGTGGTCATGGGATTGGCTCTAATATATTTAACATCATTTCAGTTGACTCGTGTGTCTTCTATAATCCTCCTCCGTTTAGAAGCTCTAGGACTTCCAGCCCACGTCAATGAACGTCACAGTAACTCCGGTTCGCTTTAACAACACCTTCTATTCGAGTTGGCAAAGTCGTACCATCGTATATTGGACGACGGTAGGCTCTTAAATGTAAATTTCCCTGACATCTCCGTTGTTTAGACCAGTGGTTCCCAACCTTTTCCGTACCAGGTGCCCCTAGTCGAGGTTCGAAAAGATTCCGTACCCCCATTTTCAGAATATGAAAAAGAAGAGAGTTATTATCATAAATGGTAAGGCAAACGTGTGTACAAATATATACAAAATCAATGAGGCAATCACTAGAGGCTGGTTTGTAGCAAAAATTTTGTCAAATCTCGGCTCGACGCCAGACGATTAAAAAGAAAAGAGTCGGCGCGAAGCGCCGCGAATTTTTCGTAAAAACAGTTATTTAAGAAAGAAAAAACCAGTCGGTTAGTAAAAATACCTTGCCCCTTAAGACACATTTTTGCTGGTGATGCCTCTGCTAGTAATATTAGGCTTTCGGCAATCAAAAATGAGCTAGGCGAGATTTTGAAGCGACAGACTAGATCAATTTTGGATCCTTCGCGTACCCCTTGCAAGGGTCGCGCGTACCATTTAGGGTACGCGTACCACCGTTTGGGAACCACTGGTTTAGACGACTGTTTATTTATTATCCTGTGGCCTACAATTCTTATTCTAAATTCCTCAGACATATGGCATAGAAAATATCTTTTTCCATCTTCGGTGCGTCGGTCCGAGAGGAATACTGGCAATCAGTTTTCTCCATATCCTGCTACTTCTTCTGCCCAATTTTTACGTAGTTTCATCTTATATTATTTCTCGTCATATCTTGCAAGTATATTAGATAGTTTGTTTCGGGTCTGTGTATTTCGTGAATACTGTATTCCGAGTCTAGCTATAAGCTATTTGGATAATAAACTTGATTGATTATCCCACAACCAGAACTAGGAATTTTTTCTCTTCACGAAGGAAACCAGCTTAACGGAAATTCTCTTGCGGCATACGTTCTTTCAACCCAACAGTTTGTAATATCAAGAACAAATAATATCTCCCTATCTGTAATATGACTATGCGGATTCGAGCATGTCCCCAAAACCTGTCCGCGACGAACGAGCGGAGGTTACTAGCTTCGCGCCACATCACGTTTCGTTACCTCTACAAATAGCGAAATCGCTGTAAAGCCGCTGAAGAGGGAAAGTAGGAGTAAAAGCTGATTGGTTCTATGGACGCACTCCAGAGCGGGTCAGCGCGCTGAGTACGCCTCATGCAAGCCTCCTTCACTATTTCTTGTGCGATGAGCAACGGCGAAGACGGAAGAGGATTGAACGGGTATCGTTGGCATGCGTGCACCTAAAGACACTAATATCCTATCTGATTATTTGTTCTTGATAGTCTTCACCCAAATACCGACATAGATTTTCTGCAATCTGAATTGTCTGGTAGATCTGTTATCGCCAGTACAAACCGCTAGGTCACGGTCCGAAGATATCGACACGAAAAATCGTGTGCCTATTAACCTCACTCTTTAACATAACGTCGGTATTTGTTTGTATGTAATAAGCTGAAATTGGCTATTGTGCCAAGACGGTTTTTAATGTACCGAAGAGAACCCAATGAAAAAATCACGAGTGTATTTTGCGCACGTATTTGGATTTCTAGCAGTACATACGTATTTGAGAAATCTGTCCGTTTTGTATCCAAATACGTCCGTTTGCTAGAAATCTTTTCAAGCTCAAATACGTGCGTAAAATACGCTCGGGTTTCAAAATGCACTCGGATTTTACGCATGTAAACCCACCATAAACGTGCACTGAAGCTTTGCTTACTCGATGACCCCTCAACAATAAAATAAAAAGGGCAGCTTACTGTGGTGAGGGCAACGGCGGTACAAGTCTTCCTACGAACAAGGCGACCCAAGCGGGACTTGTTCTTGACAATGCAATAGGGCACTCCCATCTTGCGGCAGAGAGAGGGCAAGAAGACGACGATCTGAAAACATAATACAATATAATTTAAGCAGTTTCAAACAAAAAACGGCTTGTGGTGTAGAGTAAATCAGGGTTAAAAAGCTCGTTTCTTAGCTGTCAGTAATAGTCCAGTAAGAAGGGATTTGCTCATCATTTGCTCACATAATAAACTTTTACATCTTATCAACTTGCTTGTACGACATAATTTCTCTTGGAAGTTTAAATGAGAGAATGCTGAGATAGGACCATCTATTTTATCGTCACTTATTTATTTAAGAGGCTTTCAGACCCGATGAAAATGCGTTACTTCGCTGCTCCGCCAATCACGAATAATTGATTTTCATATAGTGGAACTCCCTCTCTGATTCGTGGTACCCCTAGCCACTTGAACCTGTGTTGTATACTTCAAGACACGATTTACGAAAAATAAGTGTTCATCCTGTTAGCTACCTTCCGCGAGCTGATCACTGGCCGCTGAAAAGCCGCGTTTGTATTGGATTCAGATTTTTCGCGTCAGAAGAATTTTGCTTTGAGGACGGCCGTATGTTCTGAACATAGTAGAGCAACTGTTTAAAAATTAAAAAAATCCCTTAACACAAGACAAACAATTAAACAAACAATAAGTTAGCTTTTCAGTTAAACTTCAAAAGAAAATAAATATTCCTTGAGCCAAAGCTGACTTTGAAACTTATCCCCGAAGTTGACGCTGAAGACGAGGCCTTACGAGGACCCTTGCCAACTAGGGCCCAAATATCGCTGACACGTCAGTTATATGCTTTATTTGAATATATCTTTACAGAAATAAATATATAAAAAAGTAGCTATTTCCTTCTTACCAAATACAGATGACTCATTAGAACCGATCTTTGGTACATGGCAAAGGAAGTGCCGAAGACGCAGATTAAAGTTGACCTCTAAACGTCGCATAAGACTGGGCAACCCCTTGACTGATCAGACTTTAACTATCGAGTTGTAAAGTCAAGTGTATTTTATTTATACACTTATAAGGCAGAATCAATGTCACTGAATGAATGGCTTGGAGCATTTTTGATTGGAGATCTGATAAAGAGGCTGTCGACAGCGACAGTTGATACGAAGTAACTAACCACTACCAATTTGAATGGTTCATACCTCAACTGGGTCAACATCGTGGGCGATGACAACCAACTGGGCCTTCTTCTGCTCAACGAGCTTTGTGACGGTGTTGATGCCTTGACGGACTACTGATGGCCTCTTGCTAGGGGTGGTTTCCTTGCCAGCGGCCTTGGCTTCAGCGACGCCCCTGAGGCGGTTCTTCTTGGCTTCTTTGCTCTCTGGCTTGTATTTGTCCAAGAGCTTGAAAAGCTGGGTAGCTGTAGAAAGAGGGATTTAAAATCTACCATAGAAATAGTTCAGAAGTACCAGCCCTATGACGTCGTAACTCGAGACCCTACTCAACGAGCTCAAAATCCCCAGCTCTATCAGCAACATCACCTCAATGATACTCCTGAAGAAGATCGAGTACCAAATCTACAAAGCCCTGGCCCTGGAAAAGAAAATCTACCAACAGAGGCGATTACAGTGGTAATCGGTCCTACCCAAAAAAAAAGTCCAAAAGGGAGCGACGACAACTCTAGACCCAGTGGCTCTACATTTCTGGATTGGATTGGCTTTCCAAGTTAAACTAGGACAGAATATTAAAACTAAATTAGTTGATTCAATATTAACAGCATAGCTTTGCTAAAAAAAAAGCTTTAAATAGCTAAGGCATAGCTTTAGGAAACTACTTCTATACTTGGAACATTAGGATAATTTCTCCTTGAAACACCTCTACCGAAAGACCCTTTATCCCGCGGAGGAATAGGGTACAGGTTCACTTGAAAAAGGAATGCTCTCGTCATCACTCTTGCATGCCTTATTTGTGCTATGATACATCTTTCTCCAAAAAAATTCTTTCTAAGTACCTCCACTAGGGTTCATAGGAAACTGACGTTACAAACTGTAATCCAATCCAATCCAATAAACTTCTGGCTCTTGGGCTCCGACCCTTCGGAACCCTTTCGGCCTACAACTTCTCCCATCTTATTTAAACTTGTATGACATGGGAAGGGGAGAACAGAACACAAGTTATAAATTTGTTATTTGGAATCCCAGCTCGACGGCAGATGAAGCGTAGCGACGCTCAGTTGGCAGGTGTCGAAGGTGGAATACTAGTACCAGTCTACTAGCGGGGAATGAACAATCATGGGGAGAAAACCACTGAATTCCAGAAAGTCCAACCACAAATAACAGTTGGTCACCAACTGTAAACGATGGTCTGATTGTGAAGATTCTATGCTTGAAAAAGGACTCTTACCTTGTCAAGCGCACATATGATACATAATTGCAAAACCACTGAAGGCTGCTTAGTATCATATAAAGCACATCATCACTCTTTGCAGAGCTTAGTGCCATGTGCGCTACTGGGCACACTAACAACACATCATGGCCTGGACAAGTCCCAGCTTAGTGTTGGTATTGCACATCACTATCTCCCCTGAGATTGGGTGCTTAATGTGCCAGACAAGCACACCAATAACACATCATAGCTGAGAAGTATCAGCTTAGTGTTTAAACGACACATCATCATCCAACTAGGGACTTAGTGATTGGTGTGCATGCACACTAAGGTGCTAAGCTTTTAAATACCTGTCTGGCGGTCAAGTGCCCCCTTGAACTGGTGAATGGGGGGTGGGACCTTGAGACGCTGCTGAAGGATGGTCCTCTGTCTCTGGACTCGAATGTATTTTGGCCATCTGACGAAACGGCTCAAATCACGCTTGGGCTGGATATCCTGGCCTATAAGAAACAAATCTTAGTACCAGTGGCATTAACACAAGAAGAGAAAATAATTTAATGTATTGCATCAGGAGTCAAAATATCATCAACGTAGTGCAGGTGAAGAAATTCAAACAATCATCATTTTTAAAACACAGATTTTCTCACTTGCCATGTTTTGCTACCTTCGATTTCACGCTGTCAATGTTTGTCTAGAAGTTTTTCCATCAGGGAGACCAGTTATGTAAATTGTTTCCCTGTTTTCGCCACAGGTCAACGAGTTTCCCAAAGGCTTGAAACAGCCAAAACTGTCTGTTATTTATTGAAAGTGTGGCATAGTTTAAAAGTATTCAAATATTTTAAAATACTGTACATTGAACAGTAAATGGTGCAAGGAGTCCTTTGATCGCCTCTATCACATGACCGTCACAATTGATGTCATGACTGTGTGGTATTCTGTCATAAGTGATGCACATCATTTTCAGCATTTTAAATAGAGACCAGTTATGTAAAGTGTTTCCCTTTCACACGGGTTGTTAGGCTGCCACGCCAAGAATATAACAGCACAATTGTATAGAGGAAACCTCTGTGCAGTCCGAACTAGCTACAAGGTCTTACAGATTTTGACTGATGGTTTTGAATACAGCTAAATTCTTTTGAAACATTTTACAGCCGATTTTCAGGTTTAAGAACTGAGATAGTATACCTATGGTGTAGGGTACAACTATATGGGTTTGTGTGAAGCAAATGGCAATATCAGATTAGGAATATACAGTATAAGTTCAATCACTTTCAAGACTTGAAATCTAACATAATTCAGGGAGTATTTAGGCATGATTGATACAGAATATATCTCACAAAAACATAAATAACATAGCACCTAGATTTAAAGATCACTGGCTAAGTGAAGTGGTCCTATTTACTGTCAACAAAAACCGCAAACCTGGGAAAACACTCACTGAGCCCAAGCTGACTGATGAAACATATTTCAAATAATGCATATACAGATGTTAGCTGCGATGCTTTAGCAGCAATATTCTGGCCCTTCCTTGCAAGGATCCTGATCAGGCTGTCGAACTCTAGAGGCAACGTTGTAAAGGAATAACCTTCAATTTGTTCCTTCCCAACATAAACCCTGAAGTTTGATAGCCCGGCAAGGCTCCTTGCCAATAAAGGCTGAAATATAACTGCTAAAGCACAATGACTGACATGCACAATCACATAATGATGGAGATGTTTTTTGTCTTAGACCCAACTATCAAACTAATAAGTGTCAACTGTCAAACTAATAAGTGAGCATGTTCTGCCATCATCCAACCGCCTTCCTGCCCATTGCCCAATACACCACTAATGCAGTTAATTTATTGTCCTATTCGCGTTTCGTCGTTTGTGTTTACATCACTCTGTATTTTTTTTTAAGCATTTATTTACTTATTTTACGGTTTACACTGCAAATGCCTTATTGTTAGTCTGCAGGTAACAAATCTATTTATTCATCCATATCCATTTTAAGCATTAGTTGCATTTTTATCAGGCATCCAGTTAACCGACTTGCGAGATTTCTCTCTAACAGCTGTTTTCTTTCTTCGGTTAACCGACCTAAATCTTTTTCGGCTGTTTTTTCGTCACAGTTCGTTGGTCGGTTAACCATCCTGTGGACTGAGGTCTGTGCTCCATCCAACCGACCAACGCTCTTGACACAGGCACGAAATTCGTAATTATCATTGGAGAAAAAGGCTTTTTTAGAGCTCAGTCGAAACGACCAGTGAGAAAAGAAAAATTGTCAAAAGTGGCAGGTAGGTAGGATAACTGACCTATGGAGGAAAGTCAAAAAATGCAACTATTGATCAAATATGGGGACTATAAGACACATTAAATTTGAGACGCTAGGGACTGGAGCATTAGCTGTGACCCACATACAAGAAAGCTAGAATGATATGACTCTAACATAAGTTACTTACCAATGCCAAAGTTCTTTGGTTTCTTCTCAAAGAGTGGGTTGACAATTTTCTTTGAGACTTCCTTGCGGGTGGCCAAGGGAGGTGGCGCAACCTTCTTTCCTACCTTCTTCTTTCCCTGCAATAATTAGCTGAATTTAAGTAAGGAATGGACCAAGTAATCAACTCAATTGCAGAATTGTTTATCAGAAAATCACACATATCAATGCCCCTTCAGAAACACAGACCAAAATGATTCAATCATCACTAAATTCGGCAGTGCTTTTTAAACGGTACAGGCAAATGCCACAAATTAGGTCGACCAATTCAGTACAGAACTTACCTTCTTGACAACCATGTTGACGATTGAATCCGATAACTGACTTGTCGGACTTCCTCAAAGGAACGAATTGAAAGAACAGTAAACTTTCTTCCTGAAGTTGGACGGTCTGAAGTAGACGTAAGACACAGAGATATCAAGGCTGACATTGTAGTATAACAGCGCAAAAACACAGTTCAGAGTTCAGACTTTCGTCGATGTAGACGTTGCTGGTCCTCTTGACATTGCTTGAGACGATACCGTATAAGGCGTTGCCTGTAACATATAAAGTTCGAAAAGTCCCCGACGTTAAGCTCCTAAAGCACTCCTAAATATACACCCTTTCATCTTTCATGCCGCCGATTTGAGCTTTGTGTGAAGTTTCGCGCATCTATTATCCAGAACCCATTTCACCGTGAAATGTCCTGCCCCTTGATATGTACCCTCCCAAGTCCTTCCAATGTAAAATATGTCTCCGAGTAAGGATTAAAGTTAACTGCAGTATTTGCTACTGGGATTAATCTTATATCTACTGAGATAAGATTAATCCGAATTAGAGATAAGATTATCCTTTTAATAGACAAGATTAATCCCAGTAGCAAATACTGCAGGATTCTTTTGTACAGTGTCGTTTATAGCCGTTTGCGAACAAGGTATGCCCAGAGTCTCGAAGGTCATTTAAAAGTTCATACTTTATTTCATTTCATCTTTTATGCTGTATTATGTTATTAACCGTATTTACGATAAGACCATCGGTAAATGCCGCAAAATTGTTTATAAATTTTGATGATTTGATTGATTTTGATGTTTGACTTTTGAGTAGATTTTGTTTGTATGTGTTGTGTTTTCCCTAATTATGTCTTCATCTTTTCTTTTGTACTCCACTGTTTTCGTCTTGTACGAGTTGTGGGTTGAAAAACAAATTTTTATTATTATTATATGTAAACTTTATTCTCGACGGACAAATAGCTCACCGAAATCCAGTCAAAACCGGAAAACTGGTATAAGCAAAAGTTTCGTTTGAAGTTGATCAGAGGTTCGATATTAGGATGAGGAGACGTGCTGATTCCGTTTCTGATCTTCATACTATCACCGGTCATGTGGTTAGCCCAGAATCCGGCCAAAACCGGAAAATTAGAAGGAGTATAAGTTTTTATTAGCGATATTGTTTTAGAGTTGTTTGGAGATTTGACGTAGGGTAGGAGGTTATGCTGAATCTGTTTCTGAACTATTTCCTTCGTTCGCCCAAATCCGGCATAACCGGAAATTTTGAAGACTTAAAAGTTTTTTTCTAGTCGATTAGAGTTTCGAACTCGAACATGTTTTGCTTCGTTAAAGTAGTTCGTCCGGCGTCCAGTCAAACAAGAGCTAGAAGCTCGTATGGCACTTACACGGCTGGGTCAGAGGATGAAAGTAGGGATTTGCCAACTCCTATTTTTTTATTTTATTATATGTAAGTAAAACCATTGAGATAAAAATTATGGTCGAGGGCCCTTAGAAATCAGAGAATGTATCGTTTGGTAAAAAGTATTTTATTTTTGTACTTGGCAGTGATGATGCGCGCACTCAAAAGTCGCTAGAAATTCATTTGTAAGCAAATCCCTTGAGACAAAAACTATGACGTGCTCATGGACATGATGAAAATGAATAGTTTGCACAAAACTATTGTTGTTCATTAAGGAATTCGCAAGCAAAACCCCCGAGGCAAAAATAATCATGAACCCTTGGGCGTCATGAATATGTAGTCCTATCGTTTGGTCAAAAGTATTTTTTCACTTAGCGGTTAAAATGTACACTTTAAGGGGGCAGTGATGATGCGCACTTTAAAGCCGCTACAAATTCATCTGTAAGCAAATCCCTTGAGACAAAAATTATGACGTGCTCATGGAGACGATGAAAAGAATATTTTGCTCAAAACTTTTTTGTTCATTAAGGAATTCGCAAGCAAAATCCTTGAGGCAAAAATAATCATGAGCCCTTGGGGATCATGAACATGTAGGCCTACGTTTGGTCAAAAGTATTTTTTTCACTTAGCGGTTAAAATGTGCACTTTAAGGGGGACAGTTTTTCGGCGTCGTTAAATTTCACATAAAAAAACAGATTAATTGCTTGCAGTTCGTGGCTATCGAAATAAGACATCGTTCCCACTTTCGCACAATTGCGAAATTGGCGAAAACTGGTGGAAGTCGGCTCCGTGAAAATTGTTGCGTCAACGCTTACGTTCAGAAATATCTCAACCTTCGCATTTTTCTGTTTTTATTTACATTTGTTTTGCGAACATATTCAGAATCCAGAATCACCGAATCCTAGGACCCAGATCATTTTATTTGTGAAGATAAATTTTATTTTAAATTCAGGAGATCAAATTATAACAAAACAGATTTTCTGGTCGCGCTTCAGCCAATTAAAATGGAGTTTTCTAATGCGGCTGACTGGAAAAAGAACTTTATCTAGAATATTACTAATAAAATGTTATTAAGAAAAAAAAGTAAAACGGATACCGATGGTGTAAGGATACAGTACTGACGAAATTTTGACAACTACAAGTCCCCTACCTTCTTCGAGAATAATTTGGAACAATCCTGGGTAGATTGAAATAAAATCATATTGTAGGAGTTCAAATTGGAAGCCTAAAACTCAATTTAAACCGATTGTTTGCAAATCTGGCCATGACTAGTGAAACATCCTAAATTTCAGTTTATCCCCAGAGTTATCAAAGGTCATGATCACAAAGGATTTAGTGTACTAATGTAGGCTCCATTTAAAACATCTGCTCAGAGTATTAATCGAGTATTCTCGTTTTTTCGTCAATTGTTATTCAGTCATACACACATCCCAGATTCTGGGCTCCGACACTTTCCTTTGAATTTTATCCGCGTTTTCTTAAGAAGCTAAGCTAGTTATTTCAAATATTTTGCCTTTAACCAATGCCTTACCTTTTCTTCGTTCTAAAGAGTATCGTAAAATTAAGATCGGAAACAACTGTCTCCAATTGTTTACAGTTGTCAACAATTGTTTACAGTTAAACTATGTTGATCGTTTTCAACTAAAAAAAAAAATTCAACTTCCCTACTACCACTGTTAAAAACCAGGTCTTGTTTCGGGACTTGAAAACCAAACCAACTGTTTTCGATCGAAAGCAACTGAAAAGATCGTAAACAGTTGTAAAATTACGATTGGAAACAGTTGTTTCCAATCGTTTACGATTGGGATTTGAGATTCGCCGTTTCAGTTAAACTATCTTGATCGTTTTCAACTAAAAAAAATCAACTTCCCTACTACCAGTGTTAAAAATCAGGTCTTGTTTCGGGACTTGAAAACCGAACCAACTGTTTTCGATCGAAGACAACTGAAAACGATCGTAAACAGTTGTAAAATTACGATTGGAAACAGTTTTCGAACAGTTGTCGACTAGAAAATATTCAACTTCCCCACCGCTGCTAAAAATCAGGTCGTGTTTCAGGACTGGAAAACCGAACCAACCGAACGGAAAACGATCGGAAACAGTTGTTTAATTGCACTTGAAAAAAACAAAAAATCGTCAACAGTTGTAGAATAACGATTGGAAACAATTGTTTCCAATCGTGTACTACTGGGATTCAGATTCACCACTTCTGTTTTGATCTTTAATTAAAAAAAAAAATCAACTTCCAGACTACCGCTGTTAAAAATCAGGCCTTGTTTCGGACTTGAAAACCGAACCAACTGTTTCCGATCGAAAACAACTGAAAACAATCGTAAACAGTTGTTAAATGACGGTTGAAAAAACAATCGTAAACAGTTGTCTCCAATCGTTTACGATTGGGATTTCAGATTCGCCGTTTCAGTTAGCTGTTTTGATCTTTACAACTCAAAAAAATTTAACTGTTGCAGGACTTGAAAACCAAACCAACTGTTTCCGATCGAAAACAACTGAAAACGATCGTAAACAGTTGTAAAATTACGATTGGAAACAGTTGTTTCCAAAAACAGTTGGAAACAGTTCGTTTCCAATCGTTGATCGTTTTCAACTTAAAATAAAAAAATCAACTTCCCTACTACCAGTGTTAACAATCAGGTCTTGTTTCCGGACTTCAAAACCGAACCAACTGTTTTCGATCGAAGACAACTGAAAACGATCGTAAACAGTTGTAAAACTACGATTGGAAACAGTTTTCGAACAGTTGTCGACTAGAAAAAATTCAACTTCCCCACCGCTGCTAAAAATCAGGTCGTGTTTCAGGACTGGAAAACCGAACCAACCGAACGGAAAACGATCGGAAACAGTTGTTTAATTGCACTTGAAAAAAACAAAAAATCGTCAACAGTTGTAGAATAACGATTGGAAACAATTGTTTCCAATCGTGTACTACTGGGATTCAGATTCACCACTTCTGTTTTGATCTTTAATTAAAAAAAAAACCAACTTCCAGACTACCGCTGTTAAAAATCAGGCCTTGTTTCGGACTTGAAAACCGAACCAACTGTTTCCGATCGAAAACAACTGAAAACAATCGTAAACAGTTGTCTCCAATCGTTTACGATTGGGATTTCAGATTCGCCGTTTCAGTTAGCTGTTTTGATCTTTACAACTCAAAAAAATTTAACTGTTGCAGGACTTGAAAACCAAACCAACTGTTTCCGATCGAAAACAACTGAAAACGATCGTAAACAGTTGTTTAATTGCTCTTGAAACAGTTTTAAAATTACGATTGGGATTTTAGATTCGCCGTTTCAAATAAACTATGTTGATCGTTTTCAACCAAAAAAAAAATCAACTTATCGAAAACAACTGAAAACGATCGTAAACAGTTGTAAAATTACGATTGGAAACAGTCGTTTCCAACCTTTGATCGTTTTCAACTTAAAAAAAAAAATCAAATTCCCACCAGTGTTAAAAATCAGGTCTTGTTTCGGGACTTCAAAACCAAACCAACTGTTTTCGATCGAAGACAACTGAAAACGATCGTAAACAGTTGTAAAACTACGATTGGAAACAATTGTTTCCAATCGTTTACGATTGGGATTTCAGATACGCCGTTTCAGTTAAACTATGTTGAACGTTTTCGACTAGAAAAAAATTCAACTTCACCGCTGCTAAAAATCAGGTCTTGTTTCAGGACTTGAAAACCGAACCAACCGAACGGAAAATGACCGTAAACAGATGTTTAATTGCACTTGAAAAAAAAAATCGTAAACAGTTGTAAAATAACGATTTCGATTTCAGATTCAACACTTCAGTTAGACTATTTTGATCTTTAATTAAAAAAAAATCAACTTTCCTACTACCGCTGTTAAAAATCAGGTCTTGTTCGGACTTGAAAACCGAACCAACTATTTCCGATCGAAAACAACTATTCCGATCGAAACAACTGAAAACAATCGTAAACAGTTGTTTAATGACGGTTGAAAAAAAAACTGTCGTAAACAGTTGTTTCAAATCGTCTACGATTGGGATTTCAGATTCGCCGTTTCAGTTAGCTGTTTTGATCTTTACAACTCAAAAAATGTAACTGTTTCAGGACTTGAAAACCGAACCAACTGTTTCCGATCGAAAACAACTGTTTGTTTAATTGCACTTGAAAAAAAAGCAATCGTAAACAGTTGTAAAGTCACGATTGGAAACGGTTGTTTCCAATCGTTTACGATTGGGATTTCAGATTCACCATTTCAGTTAAACTATTTTGATCCTTCACAATAAAAAAAAATCAACTTCCCTACTACCGTTGTTAAAAATCAGGTCTTGTTTCAGGAACTGAAAATCGCACCAACTGTTTCCAATCGAAAACGACTGAAAACGATCGTAAACAGTTGTTAAATTACGATTGGAAACGGTAATCAGATTCACCGTTTCAGTTAAACTATTCTGATCGTTTACAACTAAAAACACCTGCCCTACTACCGTTGTTAAAAATCAGGTCTTGTTTCAGGACTTCAAAGTCGAACCAACTGTTTCCGATCGAAAACTACTGAAAACGATCGGAAACAGTTGTTCAATGACACTTGAAAAAAACGATCGTAAACAGTTGTAAAATTACGATTCCAATCGTTTACAACTGGGATTTCAGATTCACCGTTTCATTTGAACTATTTTCATCCTGTAAAACTAAAAAAACAAAAAACTTCCCTATTACCGTTGTTAAAATTAAGGTCTGCATTTCATAATTTGAAAACAAAACTAAGTGTTTCCGATCGAAAACAACTGAAAACGACTGAAAACAATTGAATACGATCGTTTTGAATCGGTACCAAAAAAAGTTCGTAAATTTCTATCGGAAACAACTGTTTCCAATAGTTTACGATTGGGATTTCAGATTCACCGTGTCACTTGAACTCCTTTCATTGAGTAAAACTAAAAAAAAATAAGCTTACGTATTACCGTTGTTAAAAAGCAGGTGTGTATTTCATGATTTGAATACAAAACCAAGTGTTTCCGATCGAAAACAATTGAAAACGATTGGAAGCAACTGAAAACGATTGGAAACAACTGAAAACGATCGTTTTGAATCGGTACGAAAAAAACGACCGTAGAATTACAATCGGAAACAACTGTTTCCAATCGTTAACAATTGTTTCCAGTTGTTAACAATTATCTCCAGTTGTTAACGATCGTATACAATTGTTAACAACTGTTTACGGCTTAATTATTTCCATACGGGTCAGACGGCGTTTCTAACAAATAGCCGATAGGGCTAAGTATGATATCATGAAAAGTGATAACCTTATCTTAATGTATTAAACTATATCTAGTATAGCTTATTTTAGTCAATATGACAAATTAATTGTACACAGTTTAAGGAGTTGTATCATAAGCATTCTAGCACTTGCAACGTCTAGACCCCCCACCCACCCACCCACCCAAGACCCAAGATGAAGCCACGACTCGATCCGACCGCTGGATCATCTAGTGGCGCGGGTCGGAAGTGCCCGATATGGGGAGGCTGGGATCATAGTTTGACTACGGATCCAACAAAATGTTTTTATTGTAGCAGGCATATGGAAAATGAGCAGAAAAATCAACACAAAAATCAACACAACAACAACAAATAAATAACACATGGGAAAAAATCCACTACCGGAACCCATATGTTGAGAGCTAAGGTACCGGTAGCAACAACTATTTGGTTGAAAATGACCAGCTCACGGACATAGATGGCTATGGCCTGGTGTTCAGGTAGTGCCAAACAATTTAAAAAGTTTGAACTCACGGACCCATGTCAGTGCAGATTAGAAAACCGGATGTGAATATTTTAAACTCACGGAACCCAACTTCTGCGGGCTAGGGTTCCGATAGTGCCAAAAATTGAAATTACAAACTCACGGACACGTGTCAACATGGACTTTGAGTCCGGTACAGCTCACGGAATCCAACTTCCATGGGCTAGGGTTCCAGTAATGCGTGATACTTGTGCTTGATGCGTGATTCTTACCCCATGAGTTGATAATATTTGCTACCGGAGTCTTGAAGTCCATATTGACATGTCTCCCTGAGTTTTTTTTCACTACCGGAACCCTAGCCCATGCGAGATGGGTTCCGTGAGCTATATTCACTCCCGGACTCCTAGTCTGCACTAGCATGGGCCCGTGAGTTCAAAAATATGAATTTATTGGCACTACCTGTACCGGAACCCTAGCCCATCAGAGATGGGTTCCATGAGTTAATAATATTTGCTACCCGAATCAAAGTTTATATTGGCAAGTGTCTGTGAGTTCGTAACTTTCGGTTTTGGCACTACCGGAAACAAAATAGTTGTTGCTACCGGTACCTTAACTCTCAATATATGGGTTCCGGTAGTGGATTTTTTCCCATGTTATTTTCTCTAAGTCAGTGAAAATCCCGGCCAAGATCCCGGCATCCTAGCTCACATTCAAACCGTTCCGTGAGTTCTGTATACCACGTAGACACTACCGGAGCACAAGCTTCAATTTAACAGTTTCCGGTATCAACTACCGGCTCCCTAGCTTCTCAGTACCCAATACTCTATATGACCAAGTCCAAAACACGCCAGTGATTCTCAGGAAGAAGGAGTAAACGTGTCCGTAGCGACTCAAACTCAATGACTCAAATCCTGAGTCAGCGCAGCTGTGACACCGTTTCCTCCTTTCTTTTGCAGGTACGCGGAGATTCTGCATCGGCAGGGAGAGATAGTCATCAAGAGTATTCTGTGAGACTACCGGATGAGAAGCTGGTGCGATGAAGTTTCCGTGAGCTATTCCACTTATTACCGGAAGGGGGAGCCAGCACATACAGGTTTCTGTTAGTCAATGACGTCAGATCCCGGAATCGCAGCTCATATCGTTTGATGTCCGTGAGAAGTACCGGTTCCGTAGCCCATAGGATATAAAGTACGGCTCCCGTTTCCCTAGACAGTGCCATATAATATTCAGCTTCCGAGACCAAAAAATGTCAAACTGGCCAATGATTTCTTCTTCCGACAATCTTAAACAATTTCAAAGGAAAAAAAATTCCAGCAGGATATCTTGCCACAGGTGAATCCGACCAATCACGTTACAGAGATGCGTAGTTACTACGCTTACCTCGACGCTTACTACGCTCCCGAGCACGGTAAGCAAATAGTAACTATTAGTTACTATTTCGAGAAGGTCCGAACGGTCAGCGTAGTAACTTTTGTGAGGATGGAACGGAAATAGCAACCAATAGTAACTATTGTTAGAAGGGTGGAACTCACTCAATGTGTTCGTAAAAATCCGACCTATCGCAAAATGATGGTGTCTCCCACCTTCTCGCCCCACATGAATCAAAGGCTAAAAATCTAATTGTTTATTTTGTCGTCTAGTGTATGATAATATTGTCGACAGCCTCTGCTGTCCAGTGGAAGATTTTGTATAAATAAGTTGTATAAATAGATTGGTTGTAAAGTGCGTAAAGATGTTTCGTAAACTTGTGCAAAGTCTTGTAAGACAGTAGGCTAGAACTTTATTCAATTTTTTTCGCAAAGTTCACAGAATAAGATTTATCAATAGAAGAAATCCAATGCTAAATTTCAAATTAATTGTGGAAATTAAAAAAATGCTGATTTCATGAATATTTTACATTTATGATGAGAAGGTCGTCTAATTTGAAGGTTTTTTTTTAAGAATAATGTGCCACGCAAAATTCTCGTCTGCGTAGCGTCGGCCATTACGGAATATAATTTAAGAAAAACTCTACGACCGCCGTCTGAGTCGTTTAATTAGTCCCGTCAGGTCATATTTGCATACTCACTGACTGGCACCTTCTACTTCTTTGACCTTCCGAAAAAACTTCGTCTCTCGACCTGGCTAGTCCTTCCTGCCACAAATTAGCTCATAGGTACTTGCCCCAGGGGCGGGACCATGTCTGTCAGTTCTAAATGCGACTGTTCCCTTATCCGGGTAAGGACTTGGAACGCCTTTCGGTCCCGCTGGACTTCTCAGTGGCTCCGGAAGACCTGGATGGGTAAGCATGTGTGATCCAACTGGCTTTATCAGAACTTGGAGGCTGTGGTGATTGTGGAGGGTAAGTCATACTCAAAATGATTACGCTTACCACGCGAGATCTAGCAGGACTGTACCGCATCCGAATTGCGTAAAGGTAGTCAGGATACAGACGATCGAGCTGAAAATTATTTATTCTAGGATTGATTAGGATGAAAACATGGTTCAGATGGCAGTTCGGGAAGCTCAAGGACTCCAAAGTTTACATGGAAGAATCCAAACCTTTGACTGACAACGGAAAGGAAAGGAAAGAAGTCAATAACTGATGGTAGAAAAATAACCCACAGGAAATGATAGATAAAAAAAAGAAAAAAAATAGCAAACTAACAGATAAAAAAGAAACCCAACAACGAAAAGCTGAAATATGAAAAATCTTCAGCTGAATGCATAGGCAACTTTTCTTCGAACTTTCTTGATCCAGCTAATGTCGGCTTTGTCGAAAAAAGGAATAGAGTAGAATAGAGTGCATTCATATTTTGCAAAGGCGAAAGCCTGTTTAGTGTATTTATTTCGTTATATATATATATATTTATATGTATCGGTAGCCCTCGGTAGCTTGAATTACCGATTTTTCGAGAAATCAATCGGCAGAAAAGCAGTTACCCAGGATCTACTCTCATACATTTTAAATCAGCATGTCTCATTTTCGTCCCAGTCGACACTCCAGTCAACACGATTTTTGGGATCCCAAAACGTAAGTGACGGAAGTGACGGGATACCTATGACATCGCAAAAGTTGTCCGTCTGTCTGTGCGCGCTATGACTCTCGGAGGGAATGAGATATTTTGATGAAACTTGGTGTGAGGATTGTTTGGGTCAAGAGTAAGGTCGAGTTCGTAGATGGGCTTTGTAGCCCTATATTTAGGGGTGTGGGAGGGGGTTTAAATTCAGGGGCAAGCAAAATATTTTTAAACAGATAATGTGATAGTCGATTGTGGGGTGAGAAGACATGCTGAACACGATGGTGTAAACCATTTTGTCATCGGACAAGTAGTTCGCCCGGAATCCGGCCAAAACCGGAAAGTTTGTTTAAAGCAAAAGTTTTAATTGAAGCTGATTAGATGACAGGGTGGTAAGAAGAGACGCTGGATCTGTATATGATCACCTTTTTTTTTTTTACCGGGTATATAGTTCGTTCGGAATCCGGTAGAGACCGGATTTTTTTATATAAGTTAAAGTTTACTTGAAGTTGATTAGATATTCTTTATACGGATAAGGAGATACGCTGAATTCGTTTCTGAACTTTCTTTGTTTTTCCTGGACAAGTAGCCTATGGTAGTTCGTTCGGAATCCGGCCGAAACCGGAAATTTGAAGGAAGTAAAGCAGGAAGTTTCGATCAATATCGTCAAAATAGATATGACTAATAGAGGTTTATCTGAACTTGAGTTTTATAAAGAGCCGGTCGGCACAAAGATCGTAACTGTCTGCATCAAATATTAAATTTTTGGGATCCCATCGGAACCTTTGGTCATGTTAGTTTTCTGCAGTTTCGATTTTGTCCAGACGCCAGCCTAACTGATTTGCGCCGAGATGTTGTTTTCACCCCTAAGGCACCGCGAACTAGCAATCCGAGTCAACAAGTAATAGCGTTTCCAGATTCCACCATAAAACCAGTTAGATCGAAAAAACTTTTACCAGTGGTATCCAGACCTATTTTAGTCCCTTCCCACCTCTTAAATGTTGAGGTTCAAAAAACAATCCTAGGAAGCTGTCCTCGTTCTTAAATAAAATAAATATGATGCTCAAATAAGACTCTCGCTCTTATAATTCAGTGACATTGCCGGGCGGACATATTTATGACGCCGTCAAATCCCTGACGTTCGTTAGAGATCCCACAAACTGTAAATAAAACTGATGATAGACCTTGTCGTTCCACGTGGTAGTACGAAGAATAAACAAACTTCTAGGATACGGATCTGTTTCAGCCGTTCTAGATATCACGATAATATCGTTTTCGTCAGGGGACTGATCATTATTCGACGTATAAGAAAATAGACTGCAATTTACCGTCGGTTTACCAATTAGTTGTGATCACGATTATTCCTTCTACGCTGCTAAATTGTAGGCGGTGTCGAATCTGTCTCACGGGATTTTTTAATTGCCATTTCCTGATTGAACCCTTTTCGTTCTGTGTTGTAGCGGTAGCAGTGTTCCAACGCCACCGCAGTTTTCCGCCACCGCGGTTTTCCGCCACCGCGGTTTTCCGCCACTTTTTAGTTCAGGTAGTGCAGGTAGCCTGGGCAGGTAGTTTCAGATTTAAATCTTTAAATGTGAAAAGGATGTTTACCGCCACCCAGGAAATCTTACATCCCCAAGAGGATTAGAGGGTAGGGTCAAATCTTGTCGAGTTGAGAAATACTGTTTCTTAGTTAGGGTCAAATCTCGAGCTGAGAAGTGCTGTTTCTTAGTCTGTTATTTTGTTTAGTTTCCTATGAGTTGTCTGTTTAAAGTCTTTGATTCATGTGGTCCGAGTAGGTGGGAGACACCATCATTTTTTGATGGGTCGGATTTTTACGAAAACACTGTTACCTTTGTTTTCCCCAAAATCCTCACGGTAGCCAACGTTATCCACAAATTACTTGAAGACAATTCACTCCTGAACGCCAATCCGCCATTGCTAATTATCTATTCATTGATCTCCTGGCGCTAGTCAAAAGATTACTAAAACCTTCGAGAAGATCGAGTGGCGTGTGAGAGGATTAAAACAGCTAAGTATATCACCATGTGGACGTTTAGATATGTCGGAAGAAGAATCATCGGCCAGTTTGACATTTCTTGGCCTCGGAAGCTGAATATTATTTAGCCCAATTGCACAATCTTCAAGAAATCACTCTAACGAATTTAGTATCATTTACGGCGTTTGTTTATTGTGATCTAGTTTACATCCTTAATTCTTTGGACTTACGGGATGTAACAAGAAAAAACAGAAAACAAAATACTTAAAGAAATCGTAATGCAATAGTTAGTTTAATTTCTCTACACATTTTCCATATGCCTGCTACAATAAAAACATTTGTTAGATCAAAACATTTGTTATCTTATGGCCTTTGGGTTTTTCAAGACAGATATATATATATATATATATATATATATATATATATATATATATATATATATATATATATATATATATATATATATATATATATATATATATATCTTGTCAGACCTAATATTCTGATGGGGCGTCGAGCGCCAACTGGATTAAACATCACGGCTGCTGAAAGTTAAAATTACGTATCAAAAAGGAAATTCTTCAAGAGAAATATTTCTGCGGGCGATTATCTCACCTTTTGAAATCTGATTAGTTTTGGGGGCCTTGAGTTGTTGAAGTTTAGTTGGACTTTAAATAGATAATTATTTGAAACATTAAGCTCAGTCTTCGGATTAGCTAGGATTAACGTAGAGTTAGCGTTGGTGGCGGTAAACCCCTCTTCGCATTTAAGGATTTAGATTTGGAATTGCATGAACATGCACTACCTGCACTAATGAGTTGGCGGAAAACATACGGTGGCGATGGACCTACCAAAATATTTGACCCTTTCGTCCGACCCAACTAATCCTCTTGATGATGCAAGATTTCCTGGGTGGCGAAAAACATACTGTGGCGCTGACACACGGTGGCGATGGGACACCCACTTCGTTGTAGAAGTAGACTTTTGGCAAAAATTAAGGTTACGACGAAGTACTACAGAATAAACTTTTCAGCTTTCGAAGCACTTTCACTTTTCTCTTGTTTAGAAGTGTGTTTATTTTTTCAATCAATTATTTAGTATATAGGCTTTATATATAGAGCATTCCCAGCGTAGGTCTGTTTTGGCATTAAGCGTAAAGCTCACACTGACAGTTCGTGGCGATCGAAATTTCCCGTCGTGCCCACTTACACACAATTGCGAAATTTCCGAAAACTGGTCGAACTCAGCTCCGTGACAATACTCTATCTGACTAATGACCGGGCCAAATTCAGTCATATCTGTACGTAATTTGGTTCGTTAATTTGGTTATTACCCATTTTTACGTTTCATCCTGGTCATACCTGTAACAAAGAAATTCAAGATATATTACCACCATCATCACTCAAAGGTAAACAAAACTAGCTAAAGTCCGTGACTGCCGTCTGTGATTGGTCCAAAGTTACGTTCAAAATGGCGGAGATCGATTTTTCCATCTGGTCTATTTTACGTTTCTCGCGTTTTTTCTTCCCAATTTCTACCATAGACGGTCTTATTACCGGGTGTGACTATAGTGGGGCTCGGGCATAAGTCCAGAGCACGCCAGTGATCCTCAGGAAGAAGGAGCAAACGTCTCCGTAATGACTCAAACTCAACGACTCAGATCCTGTGTCAAACAATCACGGCGATCTTTGGGAGCAGCTGTGATACCGCTTTTGGCTTTCTTCCGCAGGTACCCGGAGATTCTGCATCGGCAGGGAGATATCAGGGTTGCCACATGCCGCACGATAGTGTGATCGTCACTCTTTGTTTTTGTCACTCTGGTCAGTAGGACATGAAATCACTCTATTTCAGAAAATGACCAAATGTGTCATTTTTGCAGCAGGGATTCCGACCAGAAGTAACTATTTTAAGTTTTTTTTTCATGAAAGTAAAATTAAGACGTGTAATTTTTACAGAGGCGATTCCGACCAAAAGTGAACATTTCACTCCCAGTTCACTCTCTGTTTTGGGCCAAAAGTCACTCTCTAAATATTTTGATGTGGCAACCCTGGGAATGATAGTCATCAAGAGTATTGTTGCGTCAGCACTGACGATCAGGAATATCTCAGCCTTATATTTGCGAAAATACTCAGAACCCAGATCGCTCCAGTTACAGGGAGAGATGTTGGCAGAATGGGGTTAACCACGGCTTCTCTTTCTATGATAAATCCGAGACGCTATGAAACTGCCGTATTTAAGGCCACATCAGCACACCCTTTTCTAAAGCAATTACGCTGGCGTGAACCTGGGAAATTCGGTTCGAAGTAAAAAATGTCATACTAAAAAAATTTGGCATCAGTGTCTTTGATGGGAGGTTTCACCTTAGAAAAATAACCATTCCACTCTTCTTAATTACCTGGTCTTTAATCTTGTCGTCAACTTAGAAGAAAGGGAAGTTTCCATTTTCGAGAGTACGGTACCAAGTAAAAAGTTATGATTATGAAAACCACAAATGCGGAACCAGCATGGACTCGTCTTTCGGTCAAAGGAGCCTTTGTGAATTTCAGTAAAAGCAAGGGAGACATTTTCGTAGTATAAGTACAAGAAAACATGAATAGTACAGGTATAAGATTTAGATTTATTGATTGCTGAGCAGTCCGACGGTCATCGCAACAAAAATCAGAAAATTCATACGCCACTTGCAAGGGTAGTTGGCACGTGTATGAAACCGCACCATCTAACCAAACACCGAATCGAGTGTCAATATCTGGCTCCAAAATGACTCCATACCGACGAGAAAAAGTCTTGGAAACATTTCCAGTTCTAGTTTCAGCAGCTGTATCCATCGTGATTTCTCAGCACTTATCCCCTCCCCCTCATAAAAAAAAACATCGGTTCGCTAAGATGTTAGGTTTAAAGTTTAACTGAAAAGCCAGCTCATTTAATTCAATGCACTGAATAATTGTGTACTACCAACTTTTTTTTCACCATCTGCTGTAGTAGTGACGTTTGGAATATCTACGGCGGTCCCCAAAACGCAAATTCTACAATGACGCTGAAAATTTGAATCTCATACAAACGCGGGTTTGAGTGGCCGGTGATCAGCTCTCGCAAGGGGGCTCAGTGTGTGAATACTTCTTTTACGTAATTCGTTTTCGTCAAGCGTACAATACAGGTATAAACGGACAGAGGTACCACAAATCCGACAGGGAAATTCCAATAAGAAAATTGATTACTCGCGACTAGCGGAGCAACCCTTTTCGGTTAAAGCTTTAAAGTTTAAACGAAAAGGGCTGGGATAGGACAGTCTAGTTAACAATCACTTATTCACTTAAATCGGCTTGAAGACCCACTGAAAATGCGCTACTTCGTTGTTCCCCTATTCACGAAAAATCGATTTTTAAATAGTGGAATTTCCGTGTGATTTGTGGTACCTCTCTGCGCTTGTTCTGTGTTGTATGCCTTACGAGAAAGATTTATGATATTTTTTTGTTCAGGCACTAAGCAGTGTTCACCAAACTCACCACTGCCCACTGAAAAGCATCTGTTGAGATAAAACTTTCCCGCGTCATTATAGAATTTACATTGTGGGGACGGCCGCAGATATTCTGAACGACATGACTAGAGCAGATAGGTGAAAATAAAAAATTCCTTCCCAGAGTCCAAATAACTCAGTGTATCCAGTTAAAGGACACAAAATAAGTTGGCTTTTCAGTTAGACTTTAAGGGAGCAATCAACTGCAATTGTCTTTTTGCGATGTAAAAGGCAAGGTTATTAGTAACGATCCGAAGAAGTACAAAAATATCATCCCCCAAAACATTCGTTTGGCTGACATGCGAAATCCCGACTGCAACATCAAACACGAGTCAGGATACTATTTCCTGATCTGTTTACGTCTGTCACTTGATCACGTTGAAAAAAAAAAGTATGCCAGTGTTAGTAACGCCATGTTGTTATCTAGGATCGTCTATCCGTGTCCAACGACCATTATGGAAACAATGATCAAATAGCAAGCAAGCTTCTAGCGATCTATTGTCCCTCCGGAAATGGAGTCCGGTCGGAAAATGACGGACGAGAAATACGATATGGTGATCGACACCAACGGTACAGACCGGACCAATGGAAGCTTCCCTATTTTTTCCATTGGTGAGGACTTCATCTCGAAATGGTAAGTTCTGGCAAGTCAACATCCAGGATTCAAAAGCAAATTATTGTCTTTTTTAGAATCGCTATTGTGTATGCTTATATCTGCCTTGACTGTATTGCATCATCTTTCTTTTCGTCCGTTTTCCTCCTGTTTTATTTTGATTATTTTAGTGTTTTCGGCTTTTTTCTAATAGATTACCACAGCGGCCGAAAGTTTGACGTATTATAAAACATTCCGTTTTTTGTTTTGTCCTTCTTCCAGGAATTTAACTTAAAAATTCCGTCAAAATGACGTGACGCATAGCGGCAAGTCTCAGGCTGGCTACTATGAAAAAAGTAATATTTTTTACGGTAGCGTCTGTCATACTCCACCTCCTTTTCCTTAATATAAAACATGAAAGGAACCCGCAGCAGGGATTTCCCCTCTAGTTTGCGTCAACATTCCAGAGAAAACTCATTAACACATATGAAGTATTTTTTTTTTCAATTTGAAGTGTTTTGCTTCATCTCCTCTGTCGTTGGTCCCTAGAAAATTTTGAAAAGTCGCGGAGACAGAAAACAAGAATTAGGAAAGCGTCCCTGTTTGTCGGCTTGAAGAGTCTCCAAAATTGTCTTCTCCGAATCTCTCTTCCTTTTTCCTACACTAGCAGCAGCAGACCATTCTTACCTTTAGGCGTATTCCCCAGGACTCGTTTTATGGAGTCCCTGCGTTTTTGTTTGTCCCAGGGCCTCACTCCCCGTATTCTCGCGAGTCCCCACGGACGGAGAATCCTCCGATTATCATCACCATCATCAAAAAGGACTCCCTTTCAGATTCGGAGGGTATCAATTTTTGCTGGTGTTGGTGCAATGTAATATTAATTAAAAACAATCAGAATAAATAAAAACAAAAATAAAGTGGACCCGGACTAATTTCGTCAACTGCATAGTTTTTTTTCAAACAAAAGCCATTTTGGAAGCATTCCCCGTGTTCTCGTTGTTTTTCTCGCCGTTCCCTACGATTCCCCGAGTAGTCCTCGGGGAACGGCGAGAATACGCCTTTTGACTTCCCGAATCCGGTCCGATTCTGTCACTGATGTACCTAGGGACTTGTGCCTGTACTTCCCACCAACTTTCATCCTGATCGCTCCACTCTATGCGTGTCACAAATTTCCGGTTCTCCCCTCCAACCCCTCTCCCCCCAGTTCATCGGATCCGGTCCTTTATTGAAATGGGACATCTGAGACATGAGGTCTTTCAAGATATCAAGTTTCATTAAGATCCGATAACCCGCTCGAAAGTTAGGCATGCCACTAATTTCCGGATTCCGCCGTCTCCCCCTTCCCCCACGAGGGTCGGATCGGGCAATTGACTGTTTCCAAGTCAATCTGGTCGGATCCCTGATATGCCTGCCAAGTTTTGTCGTCCTAGCCCACCTGGAAGTACATTAACTATGGATCGCCAGAATTACGGACCCCCTCGAACTCCCCCACAGTGTACGAATCTGGTCCAGTTCTATCAGTGATGTATCTAGAGCTTGTGCTTGTTCTTCCCGCCAAGTTTCATGCCAATCGCTCCACTCTGAGAGTTTCACACGATTTCCGGTTTCCCCCCTCTGACTCCCCCCCCCCAGATTCAACGGATCCGGTCCAGACCAGAAATGAGACATCTGAGACACGAGGTCTTTCCAGATATCAAGTTTCTTTAAGATCCGATCACCCGTTAGAAAGTTGTGCATGCCCCTATTTTCCGGATTCCGCAGCCCCCCCCCCCTCCCCCCACGATGGTCGGGTCGGGCAAGTGACTATGTCCAAGTTAGTTTGGTCGGGTCCCTAATATGCCTGCCAAATTTCATCGTCCTAGTACTTCTGGAAGTACCCTAAGTACCCTGGAAGTGCCTCGAGAAGAGTGGACCGACCGACCGACCGAAAAGTGATCGGTATATGGCACTTGAGCGGAGCTGCAAGTGCCATAAAAAGTAGATGCAGAGCTAGCAGTGAAAGTTATGAGGATTAGTCTACAGCGAGCCAACGTTGGTCAACGCCGAGGGGAAGACCGCTTATGGGTCCCTTCCGTTTGGACACACGTTATGCCGTGTTGATGAATTTGCTGGTACTTGTATTTGGCTCGCACGGAGCTACACCCAAATATGTGGTGTATTTTTAACCTGAACCACATGCCTTACTAGAATAGCTTTTTCAGGATAAAATGGCCCGGAAGTAGTGCCTTTCAAAAAATACTCATACTTGCCTAGTCAAATTAGGATCATTTTGTTATCGCTGTCGGGCTAGGCCAGGCTTCATAGCTAGAGGCACTGTTTTTTTTTCCCGCACCTTTGAAATTCCCGCCGATACATTCACCTTTCTGTGGAGCTTTCCACTATCCTCGCGGAATCACTTTCCTAGAAAGCTGCTTCGGTTTCCAAAGCGCGAAAACCGGGTTGAAAGTTCGGCAACTTTCCGAAGTAGCGCGAAAACCATTGGAAAGTGATTCCGACTTTGCTTTCCATTTCGCGAAAACCCTCATCAAGACGTCATTCGCTCGGGTGCTTCCGTACCCCGAAAAACCGAACTGCAATCGAAGACAGTGCGGGCCAACCAGGCCCGTATCCAGGAATTTATTTCGGGGGGGGGGGGGGGTTGCCTGCGAGTCGGACAAAAAAGTACAAACAAAGACATAGATCAGAGGGAAAAGCCTATATAAATGATTATTTTTGTATGTTTCGGGGTGAGGGGGGTCAACCCCCTAGCCCCCCCCCCCTCGATACGGCCTTGGGGACAACCATGCGCGAAATCCTTTTATCTACTATCTCTTCGTGCCGGCCGATGAAGGTTCGCCATGTGTCCAGCGTAAATCCAGAATCGTCACGACAACAAACGATGTTGACTAGTTTACACAGGATTTGAATAAACTTAGAGGGTTCGTTAGGGTGACGTTTCTTGTTCTTCCCGAGGTCTACTGGCGTGTTTTGGTTTTTAGTCATATAGAGTATTCGAAATGACCATACATTACGTCACTAACAGCAAGTAATCGTTCCTCTTGAAGTGGGACTTAAAGGACATGTCCTACATGTAATGGTTATGCAACCTACTTCCAAAACCACTCCATACGTTCTGAACTCGGAGACCAGACAGTTTTAAACCCCCTTACGAAATTTTTTACTTTCCGGATATTTCACTCCTTTCGGTGCGTTTTCGGCTCCCAAAGATTGCTTGCGTGAAGCCCAGTCGCCAGAAAACTCGTTTTGAAAATCTGTCCGTGTTTTGCTAGAGGTCAACAGGCCTGCAGGAAGACTTAAAGCAGACAAAGCCGTGGGCAGGTCCGTATCCAGGAATTTATTTCGGAGGGGTTTTACCCGCGGGTCGGACCTAGTGCATACCAAAAAGTACAAAAAAACATAATCAGAAGGTAAAGCCTATAAAAAACGATTATTTTGTATATTTCGGAGGGGTTCGAACCTCTTTCTGGACTAAATCTCAGCCGATTATCGCGGACAGCTGTTATGGCACGTAGGGAGCCAAGGGTCAAAATAATAATTTCCATCTAATCCTCCGACTGTTTATTACAAATACAAATAAATTATAAAACCAAGACCAGTGTGGTACCTCTGAAGACATACAGAAATTATCAGTTAGGTCTCATAATTCTTTGCTAATCAATCCTGGAAAATTCCGCCATCTAGAAAAGAAGACGTCGTGCGTGGGTGTTTTCTCGAGCCAAAACAGCAACTCGGCAAGCTTGTTCAAATCTAAACAACCCCGTGGCATGCGATCCCTAAGAGAAGGTAAACAGAATAGCTGCGTTCGTTGCACTCCGGGCTGTCTCTGGTGTTTAGTCACCAGTGTCCGGTTCTTCCCTTAAAACGCGTTTTTTAGTTTACCTGTGAGTTGATGAAAACTGGCTAACTCCTCGCTGAAGCTTGGCTCACGAGCAGGTTCTGGTTAGTCCGCACCGGTGAGATAAAATCGGACACTGGTTAGTTCAAAAACGGGTTATAAGACTAGTGAGAAGTCACCGGTGTATGCAAAAACGGCTTATAAGAAAAACCGGAGACCACCGGTGAGAACTCCTGTGACAAAGAACGCAGCTGACGGACCGACAGACAGGCCGAAAAGTCATCGGTATATGGCACTTGAGCGGAGCTGCAAGTGCCATAAAAACGCGACTCATGACTTTGCTGAAAACGGTCTGGGGTCCTGGAACGTTCCAGAAAATGGACATGCCATATTCCGACGGTTTCCGACTTTCCTAAATTTGGTACAGCCATTAACCAAGTGAAAAAAGAAGATGAAATATTCGACAAACGGAGCGTGCCTTCTTCTTTGTCTTTCTTTTTGAAGTTCAACAAAAAGTGATCAATTAATACTCGAAATTGCGTTTGAAGGGTGTCTGTCCCACGGCCGTCAAAGTCCCAGGATTCCCAACGCAAAGCCTTGGTTGCGTTCCCCAAACTTAACAATTGCTAAGTTTACTTCGGGGCGGAGCTAACTGCAGCTTTAACGATCGTTAACTTTTCCCAGTTCTACAGTTGTTTATGGTGGTTGGTGGTTAGCTGTGGTTTTATGGTCGGTGAGCATCGTTACAAAATAGTTAACAATCGTTAAGCTCTGGAGCGGAAATTGTAGGTGGGCAGAGCTTAAATTTCGAAATCAGAAACGTGGAACGCAAAAAGTTAACAACTGTTAACAATTTGTTAACGATCGTTAAGTTCGGGAACGCAACCCTTGCTTTCATGTCACAAATTCAGATAGCGTCAGTCTGCTAAACGAGTTTCTAAGAGCTGACACTCCCCAACGTGGTGTTGGCCCATACATGACAATAAAGGACAGGGTTCAACACCCACAGGAGTACAGATGAAAGAGGCCAATCCCATTAGCATCTTACAAAGACAAGTGTTACTCAGACTCGTTCTCTCAATGGCCCAATCAAGTCCCGGCTGAAAACTCGCCTTTCTTAAATCTCTCTTAAAAATCACTCTCCAAATATCTGCATTTGACAACTTCTGCCTCGCTCGGTAATTATCTGTGAAATGAAAATTAGGCTGAAATGAAATAGCACTTGGGATGGTTTTTGGGTGTTCAAGAGGCATGGAAGAGGTGGAGAGGCAATATACTTGTAAGTCCCCAGATGGGAGTTGCTGGGATACGAACTCAAGACTTTGAGTATGGGGACTAGACAACGGATAATTATCGATAAATAGGACACTGATGAACACGTGACCACTCCAGATGGGATTCATACAGGGAATTCGCTCAGAGACATCCTGCATATTTACGTCTTGGTAAACAATTGCATTATCTAGTCTTCGGCATTATTACTGTTATTATTAACAATAAGTAATACCTGTGTATGAAGGAGTTACGAAGAAAGAAAGGTGACGTCGAAAACAAGTAACAATACACGACAATTCGGTACCAGCCTAGAGAAAATTTAAAGGAGTTTAAAAAGTGTTTCATCGTTTACAGTGTCTAGCTAGGCCAGTTCCAATCAGGACACAGTAATACCGTTGGATTTTCCATTCCTGTGCCACGACTCGAAATAACCAACGGCCACATGGATAAGCTCGGTATAGAATTATACAAGAAGATCAGCCAAAAAGAAAAAGATATAAGTGGTGTGTCAGTAAAAAGTAAGAACAGAAGCAAAAAATTTAGCAGTAGTCTATCTATTTATTTCAGTAATTTGTTATAAGGTTCTTCCGTCATTTCTATATAATACAGGCAAGACAAAATGCTGTATCGCAGATGTATCCTAGGTTTTCACGAAATGACGCCCCTGGATACCAGCCTGACACTATGTCTCGTCCTCCGTTGATGGCATTAAACCCTAACTTACCCTATTCTTTCCTTATTAATGTCATTTACACTAATCACAATTTAAAAATACTGAAATCTGTTAACAATTTTAAAATAAACAACATCTCAAGATTCCAAACTTATTTTCTTCATTGCAATTATCCTATTAATACAACTTTATATTTAAGACCTAATAAAACCAAAACACATAATTTGTATACCCTTAAAATTCAAGCGGTCAAATTTTTAAGGTTCGATCAGGAACATCTTCCCAACTAATCTTAAAGGACCTGTCTTGCCTATAATACTAATGCAAGCTACTTCCATAATCACTCCATATATTTCTAAACCCGGACCCGAATTTCGTACGGTACATTCTAACCCCTCTAACAAAACCACGCTGATTTTCACACTTGCCCTGTTTTGCTACCTTCGAT
The DNA here is from genome assembly GCA_030848855.1 of Branchinecta sandiegonensis. Classification (NCBI taxonomy): domain Eukaryota; kingdom Metazoa; phylum Arthropoda; class Branchiopoda; order Anostraca; family Branchinectidae; genus Branchinecta; species Branchinecta sandiegonensis. The sequence continues at coordinate 704,252 of JAUPMV010000017.1, read as the reverse complement.
GTGTATCACGCTGTCGACGATTGTCTGCGAGAAGTTTTTGCATCAGAAAAAACGGTTAAGTGAATTGTTTCTCTGTTTTCGCTAGAAGTCAACGGGTCTCGGAAAAGGCTTAAAATAGCCAAAACCGTGGTTAGTTTGTAGAAAGCACAGCATAGTTTTAAAGTATCCAAACATTTTAAAATACTGTAAGTTGAAGAGTAAATAGTGCGAGGGGTCCTTTAAAACTCAAACTATCGCATAGCCTGTTCCTTTCGTTCGTAGGGCATCTATCTTACAGTGGGTGTCAATTACTCCAACAAAAAACTTACGGCCAGCTTCTCTGACTTTTAAGGCCCACTCAGCAAGTGAACAACCTTTGGTTAAACCGTTAAGCTTCGTGAATGAGATGGAAGTACACACTGGATGCAGACGTCTACGGTGCATCCCGCCATCAGAGATCTTGTTGATTTCTTTGACTACGTGACGAACTTCATCTGGCATGCTCTCAGCGTTTACTGAACTTCCAGAAAGTGAAGCCACTCTACCTTGAATAAGCTCGTAGGCGTCAGACCCTCTTCTCTCCATTAGCTTCCCTACTTTCTCCCTATTAGATTTCTATTAAGGGAAAGCTTTCACAAATAACCTCTCTCCCAAGACAGCCAAAGGGACCCGCTTTACCTTTAGTTGCGATCAATTGCTATAAATTCATATTAACCTCATCCCTGGATCCCATCCAAGGTGGTGTCCTAGCCAGCAGGGATCTGTCAATAGGCTTCAGTGATATCCCAGTGATAGATTGAGATACACCACGCCCGTCGTGGCTGTGGACGCCGATTTGTTTGACCAGATTCTCAGGGGAACGGGCGAGGGGGTTTTCGCAAACCGGAAGGCTCGGAATGGAGTGGGTCTTTCTCCATTTCCGGGGTCCAGAGGAATAAATTTTGGATCCCCCTTTAATCTTTTTTTGGAATCCCAAAACGCAAGTGGAGGAAAAAAAGTCTTCGAGTATTTGCTACTGGGATTAATCTTGTTTCTAGAAAGATAATCTTATCTCTAATTCGGATTAATATTATCTTAGTAGAGATATGATTAATCCCAGTAGCAAATACTTGCAGTTAACTTTAATCCTTACTCGGAGAAACTGTTTACAGTGTATGATTTCTTAAAAGTTGTCCGTCTGTGAGCACGATAACTCTCGAAGGGAATGAGGTATTTTGGTGAGACTTGGTTTAATGATTCTTCGGGCCAAGAGACAGGTCGAGTTTGTAGCTATGGGCTCTGTAGCCCTACATTTAGGGTTGGGGGAGGGGTTTCAAATTAAGGGGCGAACAAAATATGTTTTTAATAGCTAATGAGACAGGTTGAACACGAATATGAAAAACATTTTCTCGCCGGACAAGTAGTTCGTCCGGAATCCGACCAAAACCGAAAAGTTTGTAAAAGTAAAAGTTGTGGTTGAAGTTGATTAGATATTCGATAAAGGGGTAAGAAGACATGTTGAAAATTTATATGAAAATCATTTTCTTATCGCAAAAGTAGTTCGCCCGGAATCCGGCCAGAACCGGGAAATTTGTTCAAAGTAATAGTTATATCTGAAGATGATTAGATGTTCGATTTAGGGGTAAGAAGACATGCTGAATCCGTATATGACAATCTTTTTCTACCCGGACATATAGTTCGCCCGGAATCTGGTGGAAATCGGACAATTTCTCAGAAGCTAAAGTTTTATCTGAAGTTGATCAGAGGTTCGATATAGGGGTACGGAGATGTGCTGAATTGGTTTTTGAGCTTTATTCTTTTGCCGGACGAGCTGTCCGGCCAAAAGTCGGCTGAAACCGAAAATGTGGCAGAAGTATAAGTCAGGGAAGTTTTGATCAATTTCGTCAAAGTGGATGTGACGAATAGGCGTAAAATACACATGCTGAATCCATATCTGAACTTAGTTTTCTCAGATGATTAGACAATGGCCTTATTCTGTTTCTAAATTTGAGTAGTACAAATGTTCAAGAGTCTGGCGAAGACCGGATATTTACAAGACCAATTGTCTGGATCAAATATTAAATTTTTGGGATCCCTTACAGATCCCATCGAATCTTTGGTCTTGTTTTTTATGTGATCCAGCACGAAAAGCCATGGGTTACGGGAAGTCCAGTAATTCAACGATGTCTCAATCGACCCCTTACCAACTGATTTTTTCAGCTAGTGCACCTCTAATATCTGCAGTTCGCGCACCATGTCTTAAGGTTTAACTGAAAAGCCAGCTTATCTTTTCGGTGGCTTCTCGGTCTTTCCCTAAACTGTAGTGCTTCCCGAATGTTTGTTGGTGGTGGCCTCCCATCTTTTCAGAACTGTGTACGAAATTATCCTTCCCAATCCAGACAAGGATATTTGTTTCGGACAATCCGCACCTTCTGGGGCTTTCCTGACCGCTTTGTCGCCTGTCTGTGCCGCATTCGCGGACTTGGTCTAATAAACTTGACGTTCAAGCACCAGTTTTGTTTGTTTCTACAAAACTAACCTATTGTAACAGTACGCTCTTTGAATAATATCTCGTAGAATCTCCGTATAAGCTTTCCAACTGCTGTAAGCGGTTCAGTGATATTGTAAAATGCGTCTAATCGGCTTACCAACGAAACGTCCCCATGACAAAATGTCCCCGGCGAAACGTCCCCTGACAAAACGTCCCCATGACAAAATCATCGAGTGCATGATCGAGGTAAAACAACTTTTCAGGGTGTGCATTACAGATGTGGGAGGAAAGCAGGAAAAATCGGACATGGGACCGTTTGCTTCATAATTGTATTGTTCCAATTAAAATATATAGCGTAATATGCCTTGCAATGGACTCGTAACTGATCAGTTCTAGGTCGTTTGAAGCGACATGCACAATCTGAGGGTCACTGGAAAACCGGAACACCGGAACCTCCGCCACCGGAACTGATGGCTTTGGAAAACCGGAACATGAAACTGGAAAACCGGAACCGATGTCTCAGTTTCAATCTGCTATAGGAAAATGGAAAACCGGAACTTGGGAATGGAAAAACAGGAACATGTGGTCCTCGGCAATTGACTTGGCGTCAAAATTCCAATCAGTTGCCCAGGACCACACGTTCCGGTTTTCCATTATCTGCAAAGTCATTTCATGTTCATCAGCATCATCATGATCAACACGTAAAAGTAGGGAATTCGGCAATTGCTGTTTTTGCAAAGAACCAGCTACCGTGGTATAAGATATTTGTGTATCTGCTAAATGCAACTATTGTCATGACGAAAGACGCAACATTACTAAATTAGTCTCCCTGATTCGTTGGCGAATAGGATAAAACAATCAGCTTCTTCAAGTGGATCTGGGCATTCTTCATTAAGGGACACACAGAAGCAAAGAAAGAAAGTGAACGTGCAATGTGTTCAGCGAAAAATCGTTGCCCAAGACCACATGTTCCGTTTTCCATTCCCAAGTTCCGGTTGTCCATTTTCCCTGTAGCTGATTGAAACTGAGCCATCGGTTCCGGTTTTCCAGTTTCATGTTCCAGTTTTCCAAAGCCATCGGTTCCGGTGACGGAGGTTCCGGGGTTCCGGTTTTCCGGTTTTCCAGTGACCCCAATCTGAGGAGCACCAATATGCTCCTCAGAGAAAGGGGAATCCCGCTGTAGTTCAAAGGGAGTCAATCAAGGAGAATGCACAAATTTGCGTAGTGTCATTGTGGTGGATAAAAATGACATCGGAAGCGAGTAAACGAAAGCGAACGGACGATTAGTTAGGTAGAGACACAGTAAATCTAGCTAAGACGGGTTTGATCCTTTAACAAAATCCTTTAAAAAATCACCAAATTGAATATCGAACAACAGCTAGATCAATGAGTTATATCTCAGCGTAAACTAACACACAAATAAACCAATTAAATAAAGGATAAAGGGAAAACTGACAAACTACTAAATCTTTGCGCTTTCTTTAAGATGGCTGTAGCCGGGAGCAACACTTTGGTTTGTTTCTTTACTATCGGTTCAATGCTGAAGTAGCCAATCCATCGTGGTTTTCAAAACGTTATATTTCAAGAACATTTTTTTGTCTGAATTGGTGACGCAATCAGTAATCTTGTAGGCCTAGCTATCCCTCAGCGGTGAACAAAAAAATCTATAGCCGGGGACGTTTCGCCAGGGGACATTTCGATCGGGGACGTTTCACCACGGGGACGTTTTGTCGTGGAGGCGTTTTGCCATGGGGACGTTCCGTCGACAACCCTTCTAACCTACTATTTCGAATCCAGGGAGGGTGGCGGATCGGGTATTTACGTATACGGAAATAAATATAACGATTTTTTCTCTCGGTGTTATTTACATTCGCCATAAAGGTGCGATACATAAAATATATGACGGGATGACGCTTGAGACGCTACCTTTCGTCTCCCATCTAGACACCTCAATCTTTATTTGTAGTAGGCTTGTGGTTAACTATTTTTCTGACTTAACGATGTCAGGCCTAGTTCTCGGCCTCCAGTCCTCTGTCCGAAAAGGTAGTATTGCTTTTGTAGTGTTGCCGGCATTGCTTTTGCTTTCTTATTCCAAAATCCAAAGAAATCACAGGACCAATTTAAAGAACTTGTCGTGTCCATAATGCCAATGCAGACTTCTTCCGTAATTGCATTCATTATTTTTGACTCCGGAGATCGACACTTCATCTGGTACATTCTAACCCCACTAACGATACCTCGACTCACTATTTTCCATGCGCATTATGCTCTGGATGAGTGACCGCGCATCTTGCTATTGATGCATAAAACTGGTTCACTGAATTTTGCCGAGTTTCTGCTAGAAGTCAATGGACCTGGTAAAAGGGTAGACACACCCAAAGCCGTGGATAATTTGTTAGAAGCAGAACACAGTTTCACTATATTCTGATAGTTTTGAATGTCGGAACATAAACAGTAAACAGTGCGAGGTGTGCTTTCAATAACCCGTCATGTCTATAATGCCAATGCAACGTATATCCATAACTACATTCATTAATTCTTAAGCCCGGAGACACAAATTTTATAGCTACATTCTAAGCCCGCTAACGATACCTCACAAATCTCTGCACTTGCCACGATTCACTATTTTCCATGCGCATTATGCTCCCGACGGATGTTCGCGTATCATGCTGTTGATGCATAATTTTGCTAAGTTTTTGCTAGAAGTCAATGGGCCTGGAAAAGGCTTAAAACCGCCAAAGCCGTGAATAATTTGTTAAAGGTTAACCGAAAAGGTCTGAGATAGGACAATCTAGTTACCCATCAGTTATTCACTTAAATCGGCTTGAACACCCGCTGAAAATCTGTTACTTCGTTGCTCCGCTATTCACGAATAATCGATAACCATATAGTGGAATTTCCGTGTGATTTCTGGTACATCAATGCGCTTGTACCTGTGTTGTATGCTTGACGAAAACGCTTTACGAAAAATAAGTATTCAGGCAGTAAGCTACCTTTCGCGAGCTCGTCACTGGCCACCGAAAAGCCGCATTTGTATTGAGATTCAAATTTTCCGCGTCATAGTAGAATTTTGCGTTGTGACGACGGCTGTAGATATTCTGAACGTCAGACTAGAGCAAATAGTGAAAAATGAAAAAAAAATCCCTTAAAACATCCAAATAATGCAGTGCATTCAGTTAAATGATACAAAAATAAGTAGGCTTTTCAGTTAAACTTTAAAAGCAGGGCCTAGTTTTCAGCATTCAAATAGTTTTGAATACTGGAACATCAAGAGTAAAAAGTGCGGGGTGTGCTTAAGGGATTTCACGCTAGTGTCCTGGCGGTAAGGCATCCTACTATTTCCTATCTGTCAAATCATGCGGCTTCCAGTCCGCACGGGGCGCTTTTGATGGTTCACGTGTCAAACTCCCATAAACTACTGGGCGTACTGACAATGAACGTGTTAGACGGGCTAGTCACGGTGCTGGTTATTGAGAAATCCAACGAACAGTTTATACGTTTAAAGGTTGACAACACTGTTTCAACGCTGAGAGACTTTCAGACGAGTTCAAGTAGGCCCACGTAACCTTTCGATACTAGTAATCTTTTCCCGTCGTATCACGGCTTTAAACACGGCCTTCTACGTGCCGCCGCGAAATTCCACGGGATCATTACTCCCCTCCATTTTTCTTCCTTTCTGCTTCAAATGCTAATTTTCCCACACAAGCAATCATTCATCAATCACTTTTGTTTCCACAAGGCGGGATAATACCCCTTCATTATTTTTTCAAAATTTCCCGAGCCTTAAGCGAAATAAAATCACGGAGAGAAAGAGGAGAGACTATCTCGAGGAATAAATAAATATTCACACCCCATTCCTTGTCATATGTTTTCTATGGTCTGCTAGTTAGGAGAGGTTATCATGAAAGGGATGTGAGGTCCGTCGGCAAGATAAATGATAGTACGGACAATTATCGGTCTATGAAGTGTTGTGTAAGGATAAGACGGGGAGGGTGATCCATCGTAGTTTGGAATAACCGACTAAAGTCCAGATTAAGTGGAGAACTGCCAGAAAACACCGCATTATGAAAATAAAAGGACGCTAATGATCAGGTCTTTGTTCAATAAGCCAAAACATAATTTTCTCTGTTGGCTGTTCTATTGTTCTAATGACGACCGTCTGACCGCAGGCTTGGCACTAGTTCGTCCAACACACGCCTCGGGTACGCACACATGATGAGTGTTTTTTTTACGTTTGCGAAATCAGTTACAAACATCAAAAAATCTTAAAACTGAGCGAAAGACTGTACCACTGCTAGGAAGTTCATGCTTCAGATTTATATTTTCGCCGGAATCCGGTTGAAGCCAAAAACTTACGAGTTAAACTAATTGCCGAAATTGTCTGAATAAAAAAAAGGTAAAAAATACGCTGGATCCGGGTATACTTTTGATAGGGGAAAAAAGAAAATATGAGAACGGACCAAATGGACAGAGGAAAATGACTAGGTGTTCACAGAAAGGTAAATGAATATGTTGAGTTAGAGTATGATATCCTACTTCGTCTCGGAGAACAGATTGGCCTGAATCCGAAGAAAAGCGGAGAAGGGTATTAAGCCGTAAGTTCTTCACCAAGTTGATGGGAGTGCAAGAAGGCACACTCCCTTTAGTATGCTTAACTTTCTCCGCGCACCGGATCTCTTTTTGCTTTGCTCCGCATTCCCCTTGTGCTTTCTGTCGGCAGAAATGAAATTATTAATAGTATCGACAATTCAACCGGAATCCGACTACTGTCGGAGATTTGACAAAGATTATGCATATGACCGACCGATCCAGCCAAAATCTTTGGTTTTGTCCCCACTCAAATCCATTTAAAAGTATCGGTCGCCGTCGCCAGCGACAATCCGCCGCCAGTGACAAACCCGCCGCCAGCGATAAATCCGTCACCAGCGACAAATCCGCCGCTGTCCTTACTCGCGTATTCTAGCTCTGATCGTCGAAGTTAGGTGCCTGAAAGTAAAGGCCCATTCACAACGGGTTTCAGCTAATACTTGGTACCAGCCAGTTCCGGAAATCGCTCCGAGACCGAAAATTAGCGGGGTCTCTGCCGTTCGCAATTGATACTGGTACCAGTTACGGATACCAGCTAGTCTCGCACCCAAGTTGAAATCAGTTCAACTTTTGAGGGTACTAGCCAATCAGATTATTTTGGGGAATATTGAGGAATATTGTGATTGGCTAGTTTCGAACCAAGCCCAATAGATAAAATCACGTCCACTCCTTGCTGTCTTGAAAACCGAAAGTGAATTTAGGTCATTGATATTCGGTCTGACGTCGTTCAGCATTAGCCAATCGGAACATTCCTTAATATTCACCTAAATAATGTGATTGGCTAGTACCCTGAAAAGTTGAACTGATTTCAACTTGGGCACGAGACCAGCTGGTACCCGAAACTGGCAACAATAGTTGCGTTTTTGATCCGAATTCTCCTCGCGATTCCCCTCCGAATTCTCCTATTTCGCGTTTTTGGACTATTCAGAGGAAGTGAATTCTCCTTTTCTTGCGTTTTTCTCAGAATCGAGAACGGGGAAAGCTTCGCGATTCTGCAGAATCGAGAATTTGCTCCGATGGTGAATTGTCGATTCCCCTCTCTCCGTTCTCCTCCCTGATTGGTCAACAGAGTTCGGGTGTTCAATATGCACATACACGTATACCGGGTTGCGGACGAGCTGCAAAATTAGTGTTTCTGTCAAAAGCGAGAATGGAGAAGTCAGAGGAGCAAAAAACGGTAATTTGTACGAGAATCGAGAATTCAGAAGCGATAATTCGGAACGGAGAATTCGGATCAAAAAACGCAACTAATATCAATTGCGAACGGCAAAAACCCAGGTAATTCTCGGTCTCAGAGTGATTTCCGGAACTGGCTGGTATTGAGTATTAGCTAAAACCCGTTGTGAATGGGCCTTAAACGTTGAAAGCCAACACTGCGCTGAACACACTATCGCTTGATGACGCGGACTCGACATGGGACTTGAAGCGTTCTATCGAAGCGGTTTATTTCTGCGAGGCTGCGTGGGATTCAGCCGCGCAAAGACGATTCCGTCCTCTGTGTGCATGTCGATTAAAGCAGACACCCCTCGAACTTGAGTGAAAAGAAGCTACTTTTCAAAACTCTACGCCCGGATGGATTTCGTACAATCCCATCGTCGACTGGACGGAAATTCTCGAGACTTCAAAATAAATGTATCTCGGATAAACATTTGTCGACGCAGATTGTGTAAACGATGAAGATAGATTATTCAGGATTTAATGGTCCAGAAGTTCGATCCACCCGAGGAGACTGGACACAATGAGAGCCATTTCCCACAGCGGTCCGGCCAGTGATGGATTCAATTCAGGGAGAAATTTGAGGGGTTTGATACGTCTCCGACAAAGGTCCCGGTTGGGCGCTTGAATTGTCAAAAGTTTCATAGCAGATAACACGAGGATGCGCGGTTTCAACAGATAATGCGTAACAGATAACACTACGGACGTTATCTGTTGTGTTTGAAAACGTTAAGCATGAAATGTAACAAGCTTTGTTAGGAAGAACCAAAAAAGCATCTACTGACTTAATTCCTTATCGTCATGATGTCGAAAAACTCAGCAGATACTTTTTGGCGGTTTTTCGGTTCTTCCTGATGGTAACGCTTATTATGCATAACATTTTGAAACACAACAGATAACATCCAAAGTGTTATCTTTTACACATTATTTGTTAAAACCTAGCATCCTCGTGTTATCTGTTATGGAACTTCTGATAGTGTGGTTGTATAGTTTTGCCAGGTCCCGAGGGAGAATGGAAACTGAAAACTGTCTAACCGTTTACAGCTAGTGGTTGTCTCTGGGGAAGAAGACCCATAACGACCATGAATAACATGACTAATAAAACCACGGCACCCATAGAATAAGTCAAAATAAGCGAACTGCTAATAACGTTTTTCTGTTATGGTACACCGTCGAAGATCTGGCGAAGTAAGGTAATAGATTTGTGTACAAGAATCGTGTGCACTGCCATGTTATCATAGAACCCGTTTTGAGGCGGCCGGACATATTAGTTGCGTTTTTGCTGATACCATGGTATCTGTTACCACGGTAACTGGATCTGCAATTAGTCGTTTTTGCAGTTATCGTGGTATCTGATGCACGGTGCTCTGCAAAAACTACTATTGCCGAAAGTGCACTTTTCGAAGTCATCCCAAAAGAAAAACAGACATCCAGTTACATCACTAAGTGCTAAACTTCTTTCTCACCAATCTGACAAAATTTGATGAAAGTGAGATGACTTTTCAGATACCACGACCAGTTACGACGGTCGGACCGTAGTATCTGAATATCTGATACCACGATAACTGGCCAGATACCACGATAACTGCAAAAACGCCTTTTGACCGTGGTATCAGATACCACGATAACTGCAAAAACGACTTTAGACCCTGGTAACAGATACCATGGTATCAGCAAAAACGCAACCATTATGTTGCACTTGCTGCACTGATGAGTAACCCTAGGTTCACACTGCTGCGATTTCGCGCAAAAACCTGCGACTTGCGACGAACGACACAAACCGTACGACAAACGACGCAGAACCATCCGTTTTGCTGCAGTGTCGGATGCGTTGAAATATTTCAACTGGTCCGACATAACGCATGCGATTCTTGAGGGAAAGAAAAGAAAAAACAAAGACTAGTGAATTTTCAAGACTAAAAATTGCTCTACCTTGTTCTGACTGTAATCCTAGGATGGCCGAATGCAAAATATCTTCTGAATAAACTTGTACTAACCTGTTTTGAACAAGATGACAAATGGGGTTTGACTGATACTGGTGGTATTCAGATGGGTAATCTCCCAGCATCTTCAGAGGTTGTTTCCCCAAGGGTTTCTTTGTCCTTTTGCAGAATAATCTCTTCGAAAATTTCATTTTCCATTTGCGTCTGCGCGGTAGTGGGAAGGTCCATAGATTCTGTCGCACGTCGGAACATCAAAGAAAAAATCGTGTCGCATACGAAGCAGCAGTGTGAACCAAGGGTAAGATCTTCTCTTGCTAATCTCAATCCTACGATCAGACTTGTCGAAACTAAAATAACTCCTACTTTCTTCTTACAGGAAGCGACAGAAGCAGAAGGAGCGGCTATGTCGAGATGACCCTACATCCCTTTCGGACTGCAATGAGATCCTCAGGGCGGACACAGGCTTAGAAGACGAGTTCGACAGCAACAACTCTTCCTCTTTCGACAACGTCACTTGGTCTGACCTTAACGACACGCTTTACGACGTATTTAACAGTACGTTCTCGAACGAAACGATACTGCAAGATTTGTGCAATGTCTTCAACGCTACAGTAAATGGGACAAATGCGACCTGTGCTTCAACGGAAACCCCATACATTCCACCAGACCCACCCTTCGAACTATGGCAGAGTATACTCATTATAATCTGCTTAGGAATATGTATAGTGCTTACCGTCGGTGGCAATGTGCTTGTACTTTTAGCGTTTATAGTCGACCGTAATATCAGACAGCCTAGCAACTACTTCCTCGCCTCACTTGCTGCAACAGACGTATTAATTGGAACTGTATCCATGCCTTTTTACACAGTGTATGTGATAATGGGCTACTGGGACCTTGGACCCATCCTCTGTGACTTGTGGTTGTCTGTGGACTTTACTGTATGTTTAGTGTCACAGTATACTGTACTCCTCATCACGATAGACCGGTTCTGTTCAGTGCGAATTGCTGCACAATATAGGGGCTGGCGAACCAAGAACAAGCTTCTATGGATGGTTGCAGTTACATGGGTGGTTCCCGCCCTTCTATTCTTTATTTCAATCTTTGGATGGGAGCATTTCATTGGCTATCGTGATCTACTACCTGGCGAGTGCACAGTGCAGTTCTTGAAAGACCCGGTCTTCAATACCTCTCTGATCATCGGGTACTACTGGGTAACCCTAGTTGTCTTGTTTGTCCTGTACGGAGGGATTTACAAGACGGCATACGATATGCAGAAGAAGTCCTCGGCAAAGCATAAGAAGATGCAGTCGATGGTGGCGCTCAGCGCCGGCGGGATGGCGTCAGTGGCGGGAAAGATGGCTAACATTACAATATCCAAGACGCAAAGCACTTTGCTAAATCAAGAAAAGCCTGGTGCGAATGCGACAGCGGAAGTCAAGCAAGGTCCTCAGAAAGGTGAGCGAACCTCTCAGTATTACAAATCAAGTCAAGCTGGTTGATTGGCTCGTTTTCTCGTTTCCTGCAAGGTTTCCTTTCCCTCTGGTTCGTGTGCTTTCTACCTTAGATAGTATTTGTGTTTTTGCGGGTACCATGGTATCTGATACCGCGGTCAAAAAGCGTTTTCGCAGTTACGATTCCAAGGTCAAAGGCGTTTTTCCAGTTATCGTGGGATCCGCTATCCAGATACCAAGGTCCGACCGTGGTAATTGATCGTGGTATCTGAAAAGTCCTCTCACTTTCATAAAATTTTGTCAAATTGGTGAGAAAGAAGCTTAATTTTTTTTGGGATGACTTCGAAAAGTGCAATTTCGGCAATAGTCGTTTTTGCAGAGCAAGCAACCGTGCGTCAGATACCACGGTAACTGCATAAACGACTAATTGCAGATTCAGTTACCGTGGTAACAGATACCATGGTATCTGCAAAAACGCATCTACTGTTATCTATCACCTCAAACTACGCCCGCTATAGGAAACTGCTCGGGCTTCTAGTCTTTCGTTCGGAAATAAATATTTTTAAAAAGAAAGGGTGTATCCAATAAGCTAAGTAAGTTCTGTCATACCCACTGAACGCCGATAGTTGGATTTTGCAGACAAAATGTGCAGTTTTGTTCACAATTTTATCGCATCTTACCTAACACGATTGTTCACGATTTTATCGCATCTTACCTAACAGGTCGCTCCCAAGTAACAACTATTAATAAGACAGTTTCGGATCCATGCTTATTGTCAAATACTGGTGTCCCTAAGGGTTCAATTCTGGGACCACTGCTTTACCTAATATACATAAATGACCTTCCATCAGCGACAGAAAACAACGGTCTGAATGTCCTTTTCGCTGATGATACCGGATCAACCCTTGCAGGACAGTCGGAAGAGGATGTCAAAGAGAAGCTGCAAATCGTGTTTTCCCAACTGATTCTATGGCTAAAAAGCTAATCGTTTGTCGTTAAACGCCGGCAAAACGAAATTTATCATTTATAGTAGAATTGGACACAAAGCAATAGGAATATCAACAATAACTGATCAGGCTACAGATATTCAAATTCAAAGGGTAACTTCACTCCGGTATCTTGGTATAATTATTGATGAAAATCTATCGTATAAAGAACATTGTAATAGATCACGGATTCAAGTTGCACAAGGAGTTGGTATAATGCGGAGGTTTCAACATTTTTTCCCGTATGAAATTCTACGCCTGATTTATTTTGCTTTGATACATTCGCATCTTACGTATTGTCCTTTGATTTATTTGGCAACATTCAAATATCATGTGAAACCGATACAGACTATTCAAAACCGGGCTCATTGAATTTTACAAAAATATTTACCGTCCCCTTCTTCTTATCCTAACAAAACTACAACTGAAACTCTATATTTGTTAACTAATATTTTGCCTGTTTCAGAATTATTCACTCTTCATTCTTTTTTATTTAAGGTAAAATATGACCGGTCGGAACTACCTTCGTAATTTCGTTCGAGTAAGTTTTTCCCCGAGCAACCTGACCATGCTTATGAAACCCGTCATAAATGGAAAATGCAGCACCTTAAATTAACCGCTGAGAGATCGCTGTTCTCACCATATTTTTCAATCACGGGTTCATGGCATCTTGATTTACCATATACTGATTTCAGTAAATCTCTACCAAATATAAAAAAGCAACTTCGTTCTATACTTATAAATAAATTCAAGAATCATCGATAAAAATAAAATAAAAATAAAGTAAATTCTTATTTGTATGATGTTGATATGTTTTGGTTGGGGTCTATAGAAGTTGCCGGCCATCGGTAACCCTCGCTTGCGCATTGGTTTTTTTTTTTGTGGGATTTCGGGTTGATCTTACCGAGTGTCGGTGGGTTTGTGGGGCGGGTTCCCGTCTGGTGGTGGTGAATTATGAACATTTATTTATATAATTACTTATATGTAAAATATGTTTGTTATATATTGTACCGGGTTTTTGTCAATCGACCTTGTGTCCCCGGCTTGACCCTCTATTTATTTTGATTTTTATAAAGAAGTAAATTAAACCTTGAACCTTGAATTATCCTTCCTATCGAGTGATAACTTCATATTACGCCATATCAAACACATTCTTCAAATTCGATGCCCCGTCTGACTGAGCAACCTTACTACCACGAAAAAAGAAACCTTCGGTCGTTCGTGGTGTCATCGACAAAAATCTCAAAATTTACGGTCTTGCTTATATACTGCTCTTCCAAACCTTGGCCAGTTGAAAGACCCGGAGCACAAGTTCCCCGTCCAATCTTTTTTTTGTTGTTGAAAAGGGATCAGTGACACGGATGGATATCCGCTTTTAGAAATTTGGCAAGGTCTTGACAAGGATGATTCAGGGGTACGGGTACAGTTTTGTTCACAATTATCCTTCTTATCGAATGATAACTTCATATTACGCCATATCAAACACATTCTTCAAATTCGATGCCCCGTCTGACTGAGCAACCTTACTACCACGAAAAAAGAAACCTTCGGTCGTTCGTGGTGTCATCGACAAAAATCTCAAAATTTACGGTCTTGCTTATATACTGCTCTTCCAAACCTTGGCCAGTTGAAAGACCCGGAGCACAAGTTCCCCGTCCAATCTTTTTTGTTGTTGTTGAAAAGGGATCAGTGACACGGATGGATATCCGCTTTTAGAAATTTGGCAAGGTCTTGACAAGGATGATTCAGGGGTACGGGTACAGTTTTGTTCACAATTATCCTTCTTATCGAATGATAACTTCATATTACGCCATATCAAACACATTCTTCAAATTCATTGCCCCGTCTGACTGAGCAACCTTGCAAAAAAGAAACCTACGGTCCTTCGTGGTGTCACCGGACCAAGATCTCAAAATTTACGGTCTTCCTTATATACTGCTCTTCCGAACCCTGGCTAGTTGAAAGACATTCTAGACCAGGAGCACAAGTTCCCCATCCAATCTTTTTTTGTTGAAAAGGGATCTGTGACACGGATGGATATCTGCTTTTAGAAATTTGGCAAGGTCTTGACAAAGATGATTCAGGGGTACGGGTCCTAGGATCGGAGTTATATAGATATCCAGTGTAAATAATATCAGACAGATATATCTCCCAGTTACTTCATTAAAACTTGTTTTTGACATTCACGATAGCCTACACTGTCAGCAGTTTCATAACAGACAACAGAAGGATACACGGTTTCAACAGACAGTGCGTAACAGACAACACTTGGAATGTTATCTGTTGAGGTCGAAAACGGTATACGTGAAACTTGATGAAACGCTTGTTCTGAACAAACGTTGCCAGGAAGAGCCGAAAAAGCATCTACTGACTGTTTTATCTGTCGTCATGATGTCGGAAAGTTCAGCAAATGCTTTTTGGCAATTTTTCTGCTCTTCCTGATGGCAACGCTTGTTATGCATGGCATTTTCAAACACAGCACACTGTCGGAAGTTTCATAACAGATAACACGAGGATGCGCGGTTTCAACAGATAATGCGGAACAGATAACACTTCGGGTGTTTTCTGTTGTGTTTCAAAATGTTATGCAGAATAAGCGTTACCATCAGAAAGAACCGAAAAAACGCCAAAAAGTATCTGTTGAGTTTTCCGGCATCATGACCATAAGGAATAAAGTCAGTAGATGCTTTTTTGGCTCTTCTTAACGAAGCTTGTTATTCATAACATTTCATGCATAACGTTTTCAAACACAACAGATAACATCCGAAGTGTTCTCTGTTACGCATTATCTGTTGAAACCGCGCATCTTTCTGTTGTCTGTTATAAACTTCTGACAGTGTAGTGTTTGTTCTTTTCAAACATGAGGGATTAAACCGAACATGAACCGAGTCCACTATTAACCCGTTGCACATGATTATTTTTATCGGCCACGTTGACTCAGCCGATCACGCCAATATCCATTCAGCTTATAAGCTGCCGAAATAATCATGTATTAGTAGTTATTATGAATGATGGTGGAGTTCCCCAAGCACGGAATGCGATAGAGCCAGCTGTGCAAGTATTCTCCGTGTCCTTGATTGACTCTTAATTAGGGCAAAACAAATTGGCTTCGAAGAGAATGATGCACGAGAACTGGCAAACTAATAGTAACATATATTCAGTTCCATCACCTCACCCAAATCCCTAAAAGACTAATTTCTGTTGGTTCTAGTTATTAAATATTCTTTGAGCCCAAGGTGACCGTGCCACTCGTGCTTTGCTTTCTGCCGGGGGTGTATGATAGTTTAAGGGTGTACATTTGTGAAAAGAATAAATGAACCTGAACCAGGCAAAAAGATTCATACATCACCTGACGGATGCCTGAAATGATGAGGGTTTTCGCGAGATTCTGGAATCACTTAACAGCGAGCGAAGGAAACCGCGAAAACTATGAGAACGCGATTCCTGGAATCGCTTTCCGCTTTCCCCCTGGACTGATCAAAAAACTCACGGAAAGCTGAAATCGTCGCGAAAATGTTGAATTATACACTTTTAGAATACTATATTCAAATAATGCATAAAACGGATACGTCAGCTACGATGTTTAAGGGTGCAATCAAGGAAATAAACCTGCTATATCACAGGTTTGTTTCCTTCCCCGACGTTGACCCTGAAGATTGACAGCCTGACGAGGACCCTCGCCAAGAAGGGCCGAAATATCGCTGCTGAAGCATCGTAGCTGACGCATCCGTTTATGCATTATTTTGATATATGTTTCAAAGTCAGCTTCGGCTCAAGGAATATTTATTTTAGAATGATTATTGTTCACTGGATACTGACTTTGATGGACGTGTTTTTTCTTCATGCTTGATTTGCTTTTTCGATTCGGTAGTGATAGTGCTGTGTTTTTCCCACACTTTCAAAATTCCCGCCGAGGTATTCAACTCTTCGCGGAGCTTTCCAACAGCTTTCTGAAATCACTTTCCGAGAAAGCTGACTCGGTTTCTAAAGCGCAAAAACTGGGCAGAACGTTCGGCAACTTTCCACCGAATCCCGAAAGCCCTTGGAAAGGGATTACGACTTTCCTTCCAGCTCGCAAAAACCCTCCTTAGGATGACTCGATCGTTTTCCGATTCGCGAACTTCCAGAGGTACTACCAATTCACACCAATCTTCTAGGTATTTTTTTTGCATGGTTTATTTTATTTTAAACAAACAAGATAGATCGTGATTTAAGAAGAAACGGCGTGTTGACTATGCCACTTCCTGGTATCCTGAAGTGTACATCCGCCCAGGCGATTAGTAAGATTTGTAGGTTTGTATCTAGAGCGTTAGAATATAGAAAGCTTTCCGTAGATTAGTTGTATGTTGATTGACGTTTCTGTGTATTAATAACCTGTACCTGTATATGGCCCTCGGGCTTTTTCAAATACAATTATTATTATTATTATTATATACTGTCAACAACATAATCTCAATAATAATGTAATAATAATAATCAACTTGGCCCGAAAAAACACTCTTTGTTAAAAGTGTTAATAAACTCGGGGACAAAACAGTTCCCAGTGTGGTGAAGGGTTTAGGAGCGAGCTCGGACCAGACTCTCGATTTATCATCTTCTGCCTTACGGCACAGTCTTAGGAAACATTCAAAATCCTTTATGGCCCTTCGATGAGACACAAAGAGATTTGATCAGTCCCGAATAGCTGACATTCTTAAAAGAAACGAAAACCAATTCACCTACTTTCCCTTGTTGAACCATGATCGGTCCCTACTTCGGAAATCTATAACGAAATACTTCCCAGATTGTCGACAACTAGTTGCTCAGCAACGGAACAACACCTTCATTTACCCGTTCACTTTCGTTCTTCAAAAGGACTTGGATCCCCACTTTGATATTTGCTTTCTTACGATTACTTTTCTAGGAGGTATCGAGTCAAGCGGAAGCCAGAAACCATCCAAGGTAGCAACGGAGACTACAAGCTTCTCCGAGAAGAAAGAGACGGAGAGATCATCATCCACTGCATTCGATTCGGATGATGAGTCCTGCCAAGTTAACAAAAAGAGAGTCAACGTACCAAAAATAGAGCCCCCACCGTTACAGAAAAAGACCCCCACTGTGGAAATGCTTCCAAAAATCCCAGAAGGAAGTCTGCTGGATACAGACGTCCCCGTGCCGGTGAAGGTTGACTTGAGGCCGGAACCTGCGACCTCAGCGGCGGCAATCACCCAACGCGCCGCGCCTACTCTTGCGACAGAGGCACCTAGCGTTCAAAAAGATTCCCAAACAGCACCGACCAAACCTACTGAACTGAATTTAGAACTGACTCAACCCGTCGACGGAAACAAAGTACACCCAGGAAAAGGTCCGAGCCCCCATTCAAATAAGAGGACAGGGAGTACGGCCAGTGTTCGGTCCGCTAGTTCTATCAAATCAAATAAAAGTGGGTTACATCCCAATGGATATGTTGCCTCAGGGGAGGTCATATACGAAAGCCCAATGATCATTGGCCTTCACCCTGATTTTCCTCCGCCACCAACTGATCTTGATTGGGTTTCTGTAAACAGTACAGGAGTAATCGACTTTGCCAACTCGGCTTTCGTAGCGTGCTCGACACCTGTGGCTCTGACTACCAGCCCTGTGAGTGACGCTGATTCTGTCGGTTTCCACCACAGTCGCTGTGGTTCATTTGACAACATCTCGAAGCGTTCAAAAGGTAGTTATGACGTTCTCATGGGCATGGACAATTCGGAGATTCGTTACATGGACGAAAGCTCAGTGAACGTTCAAACCCCTGTTATTGGCACACCACCATCGTCAGTCTGGAATCCCACTATTCCGTCTTCCATCTCGCCAGTGAGTACACCTTCTTTACCAAGTTACCCCTCTCCCTTCACAACCCCTGCCCATCTTCGAAAAGCGAATGAGTCGAGCTCGACCCTACTCGCCGATAAAGCTGATACCTCCAATACAACGCTGATAGCAGAACCTCAAGGTTGTGACAATCCAAATGCGAGCTTCACATCGCAAAGCACCGTGATCCAGCAACCAGTACCAGAAGTAACAGTTACGGTGCAGGAGGCGTCCAAGCCGGTTGAGACATGCGCAACAGTTCAGCTAGAAAAGCCTCCTCAACCGACAGTGACCTTTGCCCCGATTTTAGTGGAATCAAACAAAAATGGACCACAGAAGAACCACTTGTCTGCTTCTACAAGTAGTCTAGCCGTGACGTCAGACGCACACAGTATAACTCCTGCGCCGGTGCAGACCACTCAGGTTGCTCAAGCTCCGGCAAAAAATGAGAAGCCGAAAAAAGATCTCGTTAAATCCCTCGGTAAGCGGATTAAGGTTCGGAGAAAAAAGCCTGCAGGCGAAGAACGACAGAAATCCAAATCCGAAAATCGTGCAAGAAAAGCCCTGAGGACAATTTCCCTGATTTTAGGGGCGTTCGTGGCGTGCTGGACACCATATCACATTCTCGCTTTAGTTGAAGGTTTCTGTTCAGAGCCACCTTGTACGAATCCTCATATTTATATGTTCTCCTACTTTCTCTGCTACGCTAATAGCCCCATGAATCCTTTCTGTTATGCGTTAGCAAATCAACAATTCAAAAAGACATTTACTAGGATTTTAAAGGGGGATTTGCACATAACATAAGATCCCAGCTAAAGTGATTCTCACGGTGAACTGTTACGATGTGATGGCTATTTCTAGTCAAAAATTTAAAATTCAAGTTAACCCGCGTTACTGCCCAATGATTGTTTCGGTGTTAAAGATGTTTATTCTTCACACATTATTTTTTGAGTTTCCTGTTCTGTTTTCAGAAAAATAAAGAGTTCAACCGTAGTATATCAGAAAAGGACTAGTTATGTTTCTATGGCTCAGTAATTCGAAACTGGTCAGCAATTCGACATTTTTCGGATTTTTAGGTCAGACATAAAATCGCGCCAAGGGCCCATCACAATTTGTTCATGACTTACTTATGCACAAGGGCCTTCCACTGCCTATCCTTCAATGAAACACTTTCCTAACTTATGTTTACAACAGATTTTGTCCGCTACTGTGTCTTAGAACAGTAGTTATTGGGGTCAGACTGAATGAACTACTTCATTCATTGAAGTCCACTTTGTTTAATTTTTGTTTAATCAAACAAATTAATTTTTGTTTAATCCTGCTGTTAATTCCTTTTATTAACTACTACATAGCACGAAGACGAAGTAAATACTAAGTGAAAAAGGAGAAAAAGAAAGGAAATAAGAGAATACCTTACGAAATACACAATATAACCTCTACTCTAAAACTAAACCAAGACGGTTTTCTAACTACTAGGCCAGTGGTCCCCAACCTTTTCCGTACCGCGTACCCCTCATCAAGGTTCGAAAAGATTGCGTACCCCCTTTTTCAGAACGTGAAAAAGACGATAGTTATTATCATAAATGATAAGGCACATATCCGTAAAAATATATACAAAATCAATGAGACAATCACTAGAGGCTGCTTTGTAGCAAAATTTTGTCAAATCTCGGCTCGACGTCATTAGCGGCATAATTTTTACTGTCAGCCTGTTTCTGTGTTTGGTTTTGATCTTCTCCGTGCTTTCATGAAGCTGCACCGCATAATTTTTCGTTAGCTTAATTCGCAACCTGAATGACAATATCACTTGCAATATCTTCGATTCTTCTTGAAACAATATTGTTTGACACAGGAACAGATTTTACTGCAGTAGGCTAGCTGTTTTTGAATGAACATTATTTCACTGACTATTACTAGGGCTTGTAATCAGAGGAGTCACGCACGGGTTGACAATACCCATCACCCTGAAAGATCGGCCAGACGATTAAAAAGAAAAGAGTCGGCGCGAAGCACCACGATTTTTCGTAAAAGCAGTTACTTAAAAAAAAAAAAAAAGTCGGTAAAATTGACCTGTCGGCCAGTAAAAATACCTTGCCTCTTAAGATACATTTTGGCTGGTGATGCCTGTGCTGGTAATACTAGGCTTTCGACAAACAAAATGAGTGAGGCGAGATTTTGAAGCTACAGAGAAAAATAAATCAAATTTGGTTCCTTCGCGTACCCCTTGCAAGGGTCTCGCGTAACCCTTGGGGTACGCGTACCACCGGTTGGGAACCACTGTACTAGGCTACATATACAAAATTTGTAAGGCACTGGAGGTCTCAGGAGGGATCAAAGCTTCTAGGGAACCTCCAACCAAACACAGGAATTACATTTTAATCTATTTACACGATAATTATCAAACATAGCCTGGACCTCCAAAATCCACGAAATGGTGATCCAACAGCGGAAGGCTTTTGCAAATAACCATGAACAAACCATCTTGGACCAATGGTACATATGAAAAAATCGGGAGCGGGAATCCTGTTGGGAAGGAAGGTAGCGGAGGGAGACAGTATATGACCAAGATGATTGAGACTCAAAGAGGGTTATCCAAGATTGGTTTGCACATGTAGTTGGTACAATAGTGAAATACTGGAACTCAGGATTCATTACTGACCGGCTGGTAGTTGTCATCTCCGACGTCTCTGCTCGCAGGACCAACACGCCAAATCGACGGGATCAAAAAAGGTATGAATCTCATTATTTTCCAACTACAATCCCCCCCCCCCCCCCCCAGACAAGCGGTATCTGTAAATGACTATACTGCTATTTTAATGAGCTAGAGCTTGAGTAATGTATGAGCTATGGGGAGTGTATAAGGGATCAACTTGGACTTCGACGAATTCTGCATCCCTTGAAGAGATACACAAACTCAAAGTCTTTTCGTTCTAGAACTGAAGGGAGGGTATACTTCTTGGATTTGTCTACGTTCCAGTCAATCCAGGTACTAACAATAAATTTTCGCCCCCTCTGCTCTCCCTGATGTCCCCCGAAGCTTTCCAGATTCCACTGGGACATCTCGCCAAGTGTTTCTCATTATAATTCCCACTATTACTTCCTGTGTTTATAGTCCCTATCAGGGGAATCCATACTCATGCTTTGCCAGTGGGCACATCTTGGAAAAAAGGGTTGGGAACACGAGTTCCTTGCTGTGAAAAACGGTGTTTATCGCTTGGCAGAGCCGACGACGATCGCCAAATGAATCGGGAGTTTGTGGGGGGATGCCCAATCGACATTACAGAACGACTCCAAGATTTTTCGTTATCCTGCGGAAATGAGGGACCGGAAAGTCGAACGCGCTATTACTCCTGGAAGTTTGCCGGTTGAGCTTCAACGACTCCTCTTTAATAGAAGATAGAGATGGCTGGATCTTCCACAAAGTAGACTTTTCGTGGGTAACTTCTAATGTAAATGGCACATCTCTGTGGACAGAGGGTACAGACTGATGCCGCATCAAAATTATTGTTTGAATGTTGTCTTTTTTGCTAAAATTTATAATTCCTTTGTAGTTCCGCACGTTATTGCTTTGGCACCTTTTTGGTAAATCTTTCTTACAAATATGTAAAGTATCTGCTGAGGGTTCCACCTTGGACAAGTAATAGCAGATTCACTGTCAGAAGTTTCATAACAGATAGCGTATAACACTTTCAAGAATAACACCTTTTCACTTAGAAATAAAGCGTTATGACCAATTAAGTTTACACTATTTCGTGCCTAGATCTCCAACAACACCTTCAATTGGTAAAAATACTAACGAGAACGAAAGAAACATAACAGATAACATCCCAAAGTGTTATCTGTTGAAACCGCGCATCCTTCTGTTGTCGTTATGTAACTTCTGACAGTGTAGTATTTTTACCTATTGAAGGTGATGTTAGAGATCTGGGCACGAAATAGTATAAACTTAATTGGTCATAACAATTTATTTCTAAGTGAAAAGGTGTTATTCTTGAAAGTGTTATGCGCAATCTGTTATGAAACTTCTGACAGTGTACTCTTCAAAGTATGGAGTAGCACGACCTCTTTCTGTTATTCTGGAAAGGCGAGAGCGCTTTAAGCGCAGCCTTATTGTAGCTTAGCAGATGCTTTACTCAGTGTAAATTCTATCAGTGTGTGTGGTTTTCTTTTTAAGTTTCTTGTGTTCTTTCCATTATTTCTGTTGATAGTAATGTTCTTTTTTTCATTTCTTCCTTGTTCTTTTTCTTCTTCTTCATTTAATTATTCCGTCCTTTTGTACGTGTGTGCATTACATAGATTGATACTTTAATTTAGCCGTTAGGCCATACACAAAAACATACATTTTTAAACACTTCGAGAGACCGATTATATAAACTCACATGAAAAACGTTTTAAACTCCCACCACCAATAACTATTTACATCTCTTTAACACTTCTATGACAAAACCTGTAACTGCCATTATCGCTGACCGTGAAGATGACTTTAGGATACCAGGAAAGAGCAACCCATCTTCACCAAAAAATCTTACTCTCAACTCCGAGAGCCCCTTGCATCTTGACAGGAAGTGGGACAGATTCTCCTCTTCCAAACCACATAACGAGCAAGTATAACATGGGCAATAAATCTATTATTATTATTATTTCTCTTTCCCCTTTATAATATTTACTCCAATAGCCAACGTGCAGTTCAGTGGGTCGATCAGTTTATAACCAGAATCATCGGTATAGTTTACGAGAAATCTGAAGGTTCCATTCGCGTGGTTAGGGTCACCTATCCAAATCTTCCCGCCTTTTTCCTCGTCACAACTCTAACAGCCGTTTTAAAACTAGGTTTTCCGCTGCCACCTCTCATGAACTCTCACTCCCACTACCTCGCATGAACCGTCCATTCACTAACACCCTGGTTCGTCCAGGGCGGAATAAGCAATAGTAATGCCGAAAGATACGATCGTAAAGACCAATAATAACTTCGTACACTGAAGAGACTACGCATTCCTTTTTTTTTTGTTGAAAAAAGACAGGACACTGCCCAACAGAGCTAAGCAGCAGCCTCCGTTAGGGCCAATTGCGTCTAGACAGTGACCCGTATCACCAATCAACTTGACGTCAGCTTAACTGTGAGCCACCTCAACTGAACGGCTGAACGGAACAACAGGCTGAATTTCCAAGCCTCGAACTATTGGAAGAGCGCCAATTCTTTTTTTTTTTTTTTTTCTCAGTATGTCTTATAGGAAAGATAGTCCCGGCAATCAGTATGTCTTATAGGAAAGATAGTCCCGGCAATCAATTTCCCAAAGCCTAACAAGGACAACAACCTGAATATCGGTGATCATGTAGGTTCCAGTTAGCATTATACGATGTCACAAGCTAGAAGTTAATTAGACGATTGTCTTACGCATTCCGGCCCGGAGTACTGAAGCGATGAAGCTGGAAGGGGCACGAGGGCAACAGGCAACGGAACCTTTGTTAACGTTTTCAACATCGACCAAAGAGACACCGGGGAAGCTTGTCTATTTCAACGCCAGGATCAAGTGGGTTTACTTAAGAATATTGAATTATAGTGATATATTATACATCCCTCCCAAATGGATAAATATCCTCCCATGTGGAGTCTTAAAGTTTAACTGAAAAGCCATCATATTTTTGTGTCATTTAACTGAATTCACTGAATTATTTGGATTCTGCAAAGGAGTTTTCTTATTTTCCACTATTTGCTCTAGTTATGACGTTTAGAATATCTGCGGCCGTCCCCACAGCGGAAATTCTAATATGACGCGGGAAATTTTAATCTCAACACAAACACGGCTTTTCAGTGGGCAGTGGTGAGATTGGTGAAGATTGCTTAGTGCCTGAACAAAAAAAAAAATCATAAATCTTTCTCATAAGGCATACAAAAAAAATACAAGCGCATAGGGGTACCACAAATCACACGGAAATTCCACTATTTGAAAATCGATTTTTCGTGAATAGCGAAACAACGAAGTAACGCATTTTCAGTGGGTCTTCAGGCCAATTTAAGTGAAGAAGTGATGGGTAACTAGATCGTCCTATCCCAGCCCTTTTCGGTTAAACTTTAAGCATAATACGACAAAAAAACCCGTTAAGGTACTCTTTCAGTAATGCATAATTTTTGGCTTCGATCAAGACCGTGTTCCATTTTCCATATCCGGGAATAGCTAACAAGCTCATGTCTAGTGGTAAAAGGGAAGAACTAGATTTAATTATGGAGGACTAAGGAGCAAGTGTTCAGTCGCTAAGCAATGAAGCAATCTTATTGAACCGTTGTCAGAGTGATTGAGTCTCGCTGATTTGATTTTCTGCTATTCCGTTCCACAAGCGGGAGGGTCTGTCAGCCCCTTAAGTGAATTCGAGGGAGATGTTTCGATGTCTCTGGTAAAGAAAAAACTTACAATTCTGTTTTGCTACAAGTGGTTGTCTTGGCACACAAAAATAACGACAACAGGGCCACCTTCTGATCACTGACAGAGAAGGGCTCCGTTTATTACAGGGAGGTTTACATGGAGCGGTAGCTCTAGCCAGGGGCGTCACGACTAGCGCCCCCCCCCCCGAATGTTGTCGGCCAGTCGCTAAAAATAGCTGAGTCGGCGCAAAGCGCCGCGATTTTTCGTAAACAGTCGATTCTTTTCTTGGAAACAGTCCATTTTTCTTAAAGTTTAACTGAAAAGCCAACTTATTTTTGTGTCATTTAATTAAATACAGTGAATTATTTGGATTCTGCATAGGGATTTTTTAATTTTCGACTATCTACTCTAGCTATGACGCTCAGAATATCTGCATCCGTCCCAACAACGAAAATTCTACTATGATGCGGGAATTTTTAATCTCAACACAGACGCGGCTTTTCGGTCGGCGGTGGTGAGATTGGTGAAGATTGCTTAGTGCCTGACACAAAAAAAGTCATAAATCCTTCTCTTAAGGCATACAACAAAAATACAAGCGCATAGAGGTACCAAAAATCACAGAGAAATTCCACTATTTGAAAATCGAGTATTCGTGAATAGCAGAACAGCGAAGTCACGCATTTTCATCGGGTCTTCGAGCCTCTTTAAGTCAAGAAGTGATGGGTAACTAGATTGTCCTATCCCAGCCCTTTTCGGTTAAACTTTAACTTAGTCGTTTTTTTCATGGAAATCGTTGATTTATTTTCAAAACAGTCGGTTTCTATCAAAATAGACGATTTTTTTCTGAAAATCAGCCGATTTTTCTTCAACAAAGTCGTCTTTATCTGCAAAGACAGTCCGTAAAAATGACCAGCCAGTTGGTGAATACCTTGCCCCCCCCCCCCAAACATTTTGGCTAGAAACGCCTCTGGCTCTAGCAGTGTAGGAATAGTCTGTCGTGTCGAAAAGACGAACATTTTTTTATTTTATTTTCTTCCTTTTTTCAGGGGTGGGGGGGGGGGGGGTAGATATTTAATAATTTACAAGATGATGAAATTAGGAGAGAGGGAGGAAAGGTGCTTATGAATGGAAGAGAACGTGGTGGTTGAGGAGTTAGTCGATTTGCAAGGGAGTAAAGTTGATCGAAGATGAGCTGGAA
Organism: Branchinecta sandiegonensis; assembly: GCA_030848855.1. Classification (NCBI taxonomy): domain Eukaryota; kingdom Metazoa; phylum Arthropoda; class Branchiopoda; order Anostraca; family Branchinectidae; genus Branchinecta; species Branchinecta sandiegonensis. The sequence continues at coordinate 678,229 of JAUPMV010000017.1, read as the reverse complement.
TGGTAAACTGTAATGTCTTATTCGCTATAAACACGGCTAAATAATGCCTTCTTGTGCAGGCGATCCCTTGTCATCTTTGAAGGCGGAACAGTAATATTTTTCGTGTATGTACTAATTTTTCTGTTGGCATTTCTTTAAAGAAGTAGCTGTTTGTTCCAGTGTGTGCGAAATTCCGGGAGAATCATTTGTCCGACGAGAAAATAAAGCACAGATTAGGGTTTAGCGTGTATTTTTACCCTTATTTCGGATTCCTAATTGACTCAAGAAAAAACTTTCGCTTTTACTAAATTTCAAGTTTTGGCCGGATTCCGGTCGAACTACCTTTACGAAAAGTACGGTTTTGCACCTATGGCTTTTTAGCACTTTTTCGGCCTAGCCGAGTTTTGCCAGTCACGCAACGCACACGTCACCGAAAGCTTCAGGTCCGCCAACAACTCTTTCAAACGTAAGGATATGAAAAGCTACAAAGTGTTGTTTTGCGTTTTGGAGACATGGTAGACGATCAAATCTTATCTTCTGTTTCGGGTGTTTAGCTTGGTTTTCCTACTTTTTAACAACAGCGCGTTCAGTTTTCAAATATTTTGGGTCCAGCCGCCGCGTCGGGAGAGGTAAGGCTGGTTAGAGTTGACAAGCGCTAACAAGAAAATCGCTAATTTGGCATGGAAAGTAGTGATATTATCGAAAACCGACATTCCTGAACCATTCCATTGTGAACAGTTCATCCTCGTAAGAGTCGTGCTTTAACTTCATGAAAAACTGTAACTTCTACCTGATTTAAGATTTGGCCGGATTCCGGGCGAACTACTTGTCCAACGAGAAATGAAGTTCAAATAAATTCTGCATGTTTCCTTACCTCGAAATCGAATCTCATTAGCTTCTAAAAATATTTGTTCACCCCTTAGTTTGAACTTTGACCCCCCCCCCCCTCCCATTAAAGCATGACTACGGAGCCCATGTACGAACTTCACCTTTACTTCCACCCGAAGAATCCTCATGCAACGTCTGAACAAAACACAGAAAGCTTTACGATGCCTTATCTATCCCGTAACTAACGTTTTGGGATCCCAAAAATTTCATTGAGGGCAGGCAAATTTCAAAGTTTCATCCGAGTTGGATCATTCGCTCTGGACCTATGAAGTGGCGTAGATTCCATCATCAACTACTGGGAGTTACCCTTGACAGAGCCAATCATTTTTATTTGCATTTTTTAGTGGGGTGTTCCTTGAAACAATCCACTATTGCGAGCGCTGTAGCAGCTTTCATGCTTTCGGTTTTCACCGTATTCTGTGGAGCTCATAACTGGTGAACGAGTGCAAGTATCAAGTTCAAACTTGGTACACTAGTGGGTATTGGGGTCTCGTTGTGCCTTTTGGGGGTCCCATCCCCCACCCCAACCCGGTTCAGGGGCAAATGGGCCCAGATTGTCCAGTGAATAATGTTCATAACTTGACCAGAACTGGACATAGGACGATAGAATTCCTTGTACATGTAGATCCTAGGGCTGCGAAATGTATTTTAAAGTTGCAGCTCCCGCACCCACCCGGTTCATGGGCAACTGGGCCCAGATTGCCCAGGAGTAAAGTTCGTTACCTGTGACAGGAATCAACAGGTATCAAGTTGAAACTTGGTAGGTTTGTGAGCATTGGGGTCTCTTTCTACTTTCTGCGGGTCACAAATCCCGCCCCCACTTGTTTCTGTTTGGCATCGTCGACTAGTTTCGGTTTCTGAAACCAAACTGTCATAGCTTCTAGTGGTCTCTTCCCACCTTATCTCCCCACTTTACTTTCTTTCCCCTACAAGCGCTTTCCGAGCTAGAACCTCCGCCGTGTATTTAGTTAGGATTGGCAATTCCTTCCACGATTGCCTGCGGGTAAACTCTGTTAACAGGCTCTTAGGTGGCGCTTATTCGATAAAGTCCCTCAAGTAGGTAGCAAAGTGAAAATTTGGCACAGATTACGGGAGAGAAGAACCGGAGCGACGAGGGTAACGTTGATGCCGATATAATAATACCGGAACTTGGTAGACATTTTATTACTAACCCGATAGGTCATTAGCAATGTGGACGACTAACCGATCGAAGAAAACGGAACTGAGGCAAGCAAAAGCTGGACACGGGGACTGAACAGGCAAGTGATAGTGGAAGTGACATGGTCGCTTTGCTTGAGCGCGATAAATAGAAAACCGAAAATTGTAAAGTAGAAGGTAACAAGACCAAAGGTTTCGATGGGGTCCCAAAATTTAATATTTATTGGACTTCTTGATCCAAAATATCGGATTTGCAAATTTCTGAGTCTTCGCCTCTTAACATTTTGCTATTTATACATAACCCACCGCTTGAATATGTACAAAAAGTCATTTTATTTTATTTTTATTTATTTAACTTTTTTGACCGTGAACAACAAAGTGAAAAACACGGAGTACATACAAAAGAAGAAAAAACAAAAGAAGAAAAAGAAAAAGAATTGAACATAACACACATACCTAAATACACCATAGCATCTACCCGTGCTGTCCCCGTAATGTTACCGTTTTGGAGTTTTAGGCATTTACGGTCAAACAACTAATCAGATGAGAAAATCAAGTTCAGATATGAATTCAGGAAGGATGTTTATTCCAATGTATCATCCTAATCGACTTCAGAAAGTCCTTTACTTTGATAAAATTCTTCGTATGTTAGCAGCGTGCTCGGCGAACCGCATGCAGAGCAAAAGAGCTAGTGACATTGAGAGAACCTTTCACTCCAAATTTCTGGGTTTTGGCAAATTTTGCCAGCTTATCTGTCAAGGAAATAAAGTTCAAAATTCAATTCAGCACATCTCCTTACCCCGATACCAAATCACTAATCGTTCCTTCCAGACAACGAGATTTTGTACAATAGTTTTCTCAACTCCAGATTCTATTAACGCAATCTGGAGTTGAGAAAACTGTTGTGCAAAGTAATGTTGGCTGGAAGTCTCGGGATATGTTGGAAAGATACGCGTCTTCTGATCGGTTAGCTCAGGTGATGTACTCGGCGAAGGTTTGGTCAGGTGTTGACGTATGTTCTCAGCCTGTTCAATTTAGAGATCCGGATTAGTATCCGGAAGATTCGTACGAACCTCTTTTGTAACTACAGTAACATTTTCCAAATACACTACTGTATTTGGTTATCACGCTTCTGAGGAGTTCACCTTTTATTCTGGATATGGAATTGAGAATGGTTGGAAAGGAGCGACGAAGGGATGGGAGGGAGTTTGCGGGCATCCCTCCGATACTAAACCATTTGATCGTGACTGGAGGACTCAGAATATTATTTATTTTATTTATTTATTTAATCTATCAAAACGGCCAGCTTGGGCCATACTAAACAACTAACAATAAATATTAACTACTAACAATGGGGGTGGGCAAAAATATAAAAACAATAATCTACCCAACATCAACTGCTGAATACAGCTCACGGTTCCATGCCATCCACACAGGTAATGATAGCCGCATGTTCGGGCCCGAGACCGCATGTTTGGGCCCGAGGCTATTCTGAACTCGTAGGGGGCGATCGGCAATTAAGTTGTTGGTCGAAGAACGGTAAGCAAGGTCGAGGGAAAGAAGGTGAAAAAATATACGTTATATATATAAATATATAAGTAGATAGATCACGAGGAAAAGGGGAGCGTTATTAGTAAAAAGTGTGAAATCAGAACATAAAGTTAAGGCCGGGATAAAATTGTCGATCTTATCCGAAGGACTGGTGCGATCGAATACTGTGTCCTTGCACTTATCGCGGGCATCCCTCTGATACTAAACCATTCGATCGTGACCGGAGGATTCGGAATATTATGCAAGTACAGGCCAAGTTGTAGATGGGTTCTTTGGATATTTAGAGGCAGGGAGGGCGTCTCGAACCAAGGGTAAAAAAAGGTATGTTTTACAAGCTAATGAGATAGTCGTTTAAGGGGTAAGGAGGCCCGCTGAATCAGTATCTGAACTAGCCGGACAAATGATTCTAGCCCCAAATTCGGCCGAAACTGGAAATTTGGTTGAAGCTCAAGTTGTTTCTTAAGTCGATTAGAGATTCAGTATCGGGGTGAAGAGACATGCTGAATTGAATCTTGAACTTTATTTCCATGAAAGATAAGCTGGCAAAATTTGCCAAAACCCGGAAATTTGGATTGAAAGGTTCTCTCAACTCAATGTCACTAGCTCTTTTGCTCTGCATGGCTGGACGGAGTTCGACCACCAACTAAATTGCCGGTCGCTCCCTACGGGTTCAGAATATGCCAGTGAATCCTCATAGGAAGTTTGAACAACATAATCTCAACCCCTTCGACCCCCCGACACGACATGACAGACTTCCTTGTGTCTGCCGCCATGGCTAAACCCAAAGAATACGTACGCCGGGTCGTCATCGACATAGAGCTTTCGCTAGTATAGATAAAGGCTTAGGGTAGGGACTGGTGTTTTCCGAAAACTGGTCGACAAATTTTCATTAAATTGCTCACCAGACAGTTGTCGGGATGCGTTCTGCCTTTTTGACCCAGTAAATACCGGTTGGGACTCTGAAGATAACTAAACTGATCGCATACACTTTTGTTTATGTTTCGTATGTTCGAAAGTTGCAACAGCATGTCTCCTCACTATATTGACTATATCATTGGGTTTTAAAATTTCATGCTAAACTTATCCCGGGCGAACTACTTGTCCGGCCAAAAGATAATTTTCATATTCGGATTCAGCATGTCTCCTTGCCCCTGAAACAACCATCCAATTAGCTTTCAAAAAATATTTTATTTCGCCTCTTAATTTGACCCCCCCCTCCCCTAAATACATAGCTATGGAGCCCATCTACAAACTCGACCTTTCCCTTGACCGAAAGAATCCTCACACCAAGTTTCATCAAAACATCCCATTCCCTTCGGAGTTATCGTGCTTACAGACGGACAACTTTTACGAAGTCACAGGTATCCCTCCACTTACGTTTTGGGATACCAAAAATACTTAAAGCTTAACTGGAAAGCCAGTTTATTTTTAAATGTTTGATCTGAATACAATGAATTATTTTGACTCATGTAAGGGATTTTTGTTTTTTACGTCGCGTAGTCTAGTAGTGACGTTTGGAATCTCCGCTGGTTGCACGACAAATAACTTTACGGCGAGTCGCGGAAAATTTGAATGTCTGCAAAAGCGTGTGTTTCAATGGCTAACAAAGCAAAGATTTTGAAATGTTCGATTCCAGATTGCAGAATCACATCCAAAGATAGCCCTCTGTTCCGTGCTTCCTCGTCACTTTCACTTCCCATGTTACTTTCATCTTCCTGGCTTGAAGAATGCAAATCCGCCATGAATTACGGCAATTGGCTGCCGCTGTAGTTGCTAAACATTTCAAACATAGAGCTACGTCCGTATAGAGGTACAACATTTACGGAAGAGAAATTACGTTAGCTAAAATTCAAGAATCGTGGATAACAAAGTAACGAAGTGCGCGTTTTTGTCGGTTCTTCTAGCCTAATTAAGTAAAAATATGATGGGTAATCAGACTGTCGTATCTTAGCCCTATTCTGATAACCTTTAATCTACTGTGACAGAAAGTGTCGCTGGTTTTACCTTTGTGACCGTAAACCCTAGACTACACTGCTTACCCATAAAAGGGAAATGTCAGGAGATGAAACGGCTCAAGTAACTGTATACTGTTTATTTTTTTACTGAATACAAAAGAGCTAAATTAAGACAAATGGCAACTCACTTGAGAACCAACTAAAACCGGTGATAAATACAATCGCATAAGTTACAAGGATACATATGAAAAATATAATCGACCGCGCTGTAGTCTAACACTCAGAGTTTAGCTTGATAGACACCAACATATCCCAATCTGAGAAAGCAGTCATGTAATATCTTCTGCACTAACAGGAAGTACGAAGGAACAAGCATAGTCAGGAGCGAATACATCTTTTTCAGGCTTTTAAGATCAGACGTTAAAGAATTCTAAATAGACGATAGACGGATACAAAGGCTGTGAGCGTAGGAAAAACGCACACGATCCCGGATTTTTTGTTTGCTGAACGCTCAGCTTAGCTTTAGCTCGTTAGCTTTACGAGCCACGTCGCGTTTTATTGCTGAAGCGAGGACAGTATCAACAAGACCAAAGGTTTCGACGGGATCCCAAAAATTTAATATCTGATCCAGACAGTACTCTTGATGACAATCTCTCCTTGCCGATGCAAAATCTCCGGCCTCTCCGGGTACCTAGCGGAAGAAAGGCAGAAGCGGTGTCACAGCTGCTCCCAAAGATCGACGTGATCTGTTTGACACAGGATTTGAGTCGTGAGTTTGAGTCGTTATGGAGACGCTTATACCTTCTTCCTGAGGATCATTTGCGTGTTTTGGACTTAGTCATATAGAGTATTGGATCTTATAGTTATTCGGTCTTCGACAGACTTCTTAAACATTTTTACTATTCAAATTTAGAAACAGATTAAGGTCAATGGTAATCATCTGAGAAGACCAAATTTGATATGGATTTCAGCATGTGTGCTTACCCTATAGCCTACGTCGTATCTACTTTGACGAAACTGATCAAAACTCCCTTCGTTAGGACTACTTTTGCCAAATTTTCGATTTTGTCCGGATTCCGGCCAAACTACTTGTCTGGCAAAAACTAAAGCTCAAAAACGAATTCAGCATGTCTCCTTACCCCTGCACTGAACGTCTAATCAACTTCAGATAAACTTTTACTTTTAACAAATTTTCCGGTTTTTGCCGGACTCCGAGCGATCTATACACCCGGTGAGAAGATGATGGTGAGAGGATGTCTTCTTACCCACAAATCGAACATCTTATCAAATATAAATACTAATTTTCCTTTAAACAAAATTTCCGGTTTTGGCCAGATTTCGGCCAAACTCATTGTCCGGCGAGAAAATAATTTTCACATTCGGACTCAGCACGGTTCTTTACCCCTAAATCGAACCTCTACTCAACTTCAGATTAAACTTTTACTTTTCACAAATTTTCCGGTTTTTGCCGAATTCCGGGTGAACTACTTGTCCGGCAAGAAAATCTGTGTCGTATTCGGAATCAGCATGTCTCCTTAACCCTAAAACAACTATTTCATTAGCTTTTAAAAATATTTTTGTTTCTCTTAATTTCAAACCCCTCCCCCACCCCAAGTTTGATCAAAATATCTCAATCCCTTCGAGAGTTATCGTTCTAACAGACGGGCAGACTACAGACGGGCAGACTACAGCGAAGTCATAGGTATCCCTCCACTTACGTTTTGGGATCCCAAAAACCAACGGGTTTAATTTGCAACAGCCGGATGTGGCTGTTTAACAGTAAGAATACAGTCGCGCTGGAAAGAAAGTTTTTTACTATGAAAGTTTTAGGAGTCTGGATATGTATTCTTAGTAAAACAACTTGGATATGTGTTCATTCGTACTTGTATCACAAACAGTAAGGATCCAAAACTGCCGCACGAGCTTACACTGCAAATAGTCTCTCCTACATCGTACTTTAGTAACTGTGCACCACCGGATCTAGGCCCCCCCCCGGAACCCGCATCACCGAATTCGGAGAATTTTATTCCGAGTTCGGACAGTTAAAACTCGATGGCAGATTAAGTTACATGAACGCGGAGATTTTCTTTTTACAGTGTAACTACCTGTAACGCTGTCTTACGGTTTCACGAGAATCTGGTTCCAAGCAGGAACTGCAATCTTTGTGTAAAAATTTACTCCTCGAAGAGCACGGATTCCTGCTTGTATGCAAAACTGGCGATCATTGTCTTTTTCTCCAGTCGAGTACGAGTCTAGGGGTCAAACTGATTCTAGGAATAGCATATGTTTCTTATTTATATGTGGCCCGGGAATCGGTAGTGACGAAGAATTTGTTAGCTCACGATTTGTAGTGTCATCTAATAATAAAATCAGACTTTGTCGTGTAATTCCTACTAGTAGTTTTACCTTCCTGTTGATAGTCCACTCGCAGGCTATACCTTTGGTTGCAACATCACGTGGGATAGGGCCGCAATGTGTGTGGTATTAGTAGGGGTCCAATGGCATGCGCCCTTCATAAACTTCCTTCCAGACTAGTTCTTTTTTTGCCGCTAGACGCGCTAGTATAAAGTAAACAACGACATGGTAACTTTTGGTGTAAGTTTAACAGGTTTGTTCGGCTATTTTCAACATCTATTATTTCTGGCCATGTTAAAAACTGCTTGAAATGCCTCTGCCTATATTATGTGTCCCCTGTGTCCCAATCCTTTTTTTTTTTTTTTTTTTTTTTATCAAGTTTGTCAATACTGGCTTCCGACCTCAGTACTGGTTGACTTTTCCACGTGGCTAATGCGCGAATCGGTATGAATCAGAAGGCTTATCGCTTATTTCTCCTTCAGATAACTTATACCAAGACCTAACGTGTCATTGTTATTGTTTCTCTAGCGCATCTGGCGGCAACTCGTCACTGGATTTTATGAAGGGCGTATAGTGGGAAAGACGATAACATGGACTGGAAGGCAGAGATTGCACTGTCAGAAGTTTCATAACAGATTGCGCATAACACTTTCAAGAATAACACCTTTTCACTTAGAAAAAAAGCGTTATGACCAATTAAGTTTATACTATTTCGTGCCCAGATCTCCAACAACACTTTCAATAGGTAAAAAATACTACACTGTCAGAAGTTACAGAACGACAACAGCAGGATGCGCGGTTTCAACAGATAACACTTTGGGGTGTTATATGTTATGTTTCTTTCGTTCCCGTTAGTATTTTTACCAATTGAAGGTGTTGTTGGAGATACAGGCAGGAAATAGTGTAAACTTAATTGGTCATAACACTTTATTTCTAAGTGAAAAGGTGTTATTCTTGAAAGTGTTATGCGCAATCTGTTATGAAACTTCTGACAGTGTGGAAGCCTAACTTTTATAATTACACTGATTCACTATTTATCATTTAATACCAGATATTTTTCTGTCCAAATTACGCTCAATGCATGGATATACGGTTCAGCCTGGCTCGCTGACTGCGTTTTCGCGCTAAAACGCTGCGTCTCGGTCAAAACGCTGCATCGACGAGCGCACTGTGATCGCAACAGGAGGATTCTGGCGGTCTGGAAAGCTCCGTTAGCTTAAGGCCAGGCTTCACCTTCCAGATTTTTCTTCCGGATTCCAGACAACCGTTTTCGTCGAGACGGATCTGGAACGTGAAGCCAGGCCAAAACCGTCTGGAAGTCCGGGGAGTTGGACACCCCAGATTCCGAATGTCTGGAAGGTGCCATAGAGGCAACCCGTTCGAGAGACACTACAAATATGCAAATAGGGGAAGAAAAGGGAAAGTGATTGACAGTTGCGACTGGGATGCAAGAGATATTTGAAATGTAAAGGCGACATCTAGGAATTTTGAAAAATTTTGAAGAACAGCAAATTTAGCAGTCATCATTATCATTAAAATCTGGAAGGGTTGGCTTGACTATGCGGAAGCCCCTGACGTCTGGGAATCTGGAGGGTGAAGCCTGGCTTTTATAGGCCTGCTGATTTTGTGACTTCGTCCAGAACTCGCTTCAGTTTCAAGAGCTGTGTAGTTTCGGAAAGCGAAGCGAGTTGTTCCGGAAAGGAATCCACGACAGGGACTGAAAATAATCTCGGAATGTTTTGTGGCTTTCATGAGTTTTTGCGCGTGGAAAATATTTTGAATCGCTTTTCGGAGAGCAAATCCATTATAACGCATAAATCGCCTTTATGAGGGTGCGCTCATAAATTTCTTTTCCTTCGGAACAAGACCAAAGGTTTTGATGGGATCCCAAAAATCTGACACCAGATTCAAACAATTGGGTCATGTCTTCGCCATTCAGTCTTCGTCAGATCCCTTGAAAATTTGTACTGTTAAAATGAAGTTCAAAAATGGATTCAGCATGTCTCCTTACCCCTAAATAGCTTTCAAAAAATATTTTTTTTTACCCTTAATTTGAAACCCTTCCCCCACCCTCAAATATAGGGCTACAGAACCCATCTTCGAATTTGACCTGTAAGTTGACCCAAAGGATCCAAGTTTCATCAAAATATCTCAACCCTCTCGAGCGTTATCCTGCGGACAGACGGAAAACTTTTGCGATGTCATAGGTATCCCTCCACTTACGTTTTGGGATCCCAAAAACGAAATACACTTGACGCGGAATATGAGCCAAGAGCTTGCACATGAGACACTTCACCACAGTCACGCTGTATCAAAATTCCATCGTCTAATTATAAGCAAGAAAAGTGCGAATGTGAAATGTAAAGGTACCGTAAAGAATCCCTCAGTTCTGTGGGAGTTCATTAATGGGCGTCGCAAACTTAAAGTCGGCCGGAAATAGTTCAGCGGCAGCAGGTAACATCAGCTTATAAGACTGACGGATGGTGACATCAGCCGTTCCGGCAACGTCCCCAATGTCCTTCTGGGAACGCTTGTGCTCCGACGCCTGAAAATAGGCAAAAGATTATCACCCACGTAAGATACAGTAACAGCTTTGTTCCCGCATTTGTTAAACTGTTTAAAGAGGGCCACAAAAAATGGTCTTTCTACCACACACACAATGCTAACCATCCCTACTGTCACTATGAACGTTCAAAACCACAAAAAAACCGTCAAACAATGAGCAAATTAAAAGAAAAACACACACAAATATAAAAAGAATATTTAATAAAAGATGGTTGAGAAATGTATTTATTTGTTAGGGGGTAGGGGGTGGTAGGTAGGTAGGGTGGTCTGGTTGGTTGGGAGGAACGGTTGGTTGGGGGCGGTAGGGAGGAATTGGTGGACGGGTGATCGGGGTGGTAGGGAGGAGTAGGGTTGTTGGGAGGTTTATGTTTATTTTGGAGGTGATAATGTGAAGGAGTTTGGTCTGTTGTTCTTTTTTTTTTTTTGGGGGGGGGTCTGTTCTTTTGTTTTTTTTTTGTTTTTTTATTAGTTATTTATTATGCTGTTTGTTGGTGTGTTTAGAAAATGGTTAACCTTTACTACTGCACGCCAGCAAAAACGTAGGTTTTTCCATTAGTGCAGTAGATGTAAATACAAAAGAGTTAAATTGTGTTTATTAATAAAATAAGTAGCAAGTAAGTATCAAGTATCAAAATTTCCTAGGTTTGAAATAATTTTGACTGGACAAAATCTCAGCCGATTATCCCGGAAAGCTGTTATGGCACGTAGGGAGTCAAGGATAAATAATTATTTCCATCCAATGCTCCAACTGTTTATTACAGATGCAAATAAATTAAAAAACTAAGACCAGTGTGCTACCTCTGAAGACATACAAAAATTATCAATTAGGCCTTATAATTCTTTGCTAATCAATCCTGGAAAATTTTGTCAACTAGACAAGAAGACGTTCTGCGTGGGTTTTTTCTCGAGCCAAAACAGCAACTCGGCAATCGAGTTCAAATCTAAATAAAAATGGTGGCATACGATCACTAAGAGAAGGTAAACAGAATGTTTAGATTAGGTCTTCAACGCTTCATCCACCATTAAAGAGCCCACAAGATTTTATGCTGGTTTTTAAGCACATGTGTTTGACCGTTTAGTATAGTGTTTTCTTTTCTTTTACTCTGTTGTATCGATTCAGACCGAAACAGCAGTTGACTCGGCAGTTACGCTTGCCTTTTTCTGTTTATATATATTGATGTGTATTTATATGTTGACGTTGGAATCAGTTAGTCGGCACACGCCGCGAGTAAGATTCTTAATGAATAAACGATCTGATTTGAGATTCTGAAAAGATCCGGTGCGTTTGTATTTTGACTTTCTAGATGGCATTTTAATAGCCTGCGGCGTCTCGCTTCTTGGGCTAACTTTGCGTTTGTTTACAAAATATGCCACGAACGCTTGCATGGGATGTGGGCGAGTCCTTTGCAACGCCGTGTCATACATGTCCACCTAAGGGATAGGGTGTATTGTGTATTACATAACGAAGATTGCAGGACGCGATCTACTTCGTCGCGCGACGTGGCCTCGAAGTGGAGGCGAAACTGACAATACTAAATGACTAAGTCCAAAACACGCCAGTGATCCTCCGGAACAGCGAGAAAACGTCTTACTAACGACTCAAAAACAACAACTCAAATCCTGTGTCAGTCAATCACGGCGATCGCTGGGGACAGATGTGGTGCCGCTTCCGGCTCTTCCGCTAGGTACACGGAGAATTTGCATCGGCAAGGAGAGTTAGTCATCAAGAGTATAGAAGAAAGGTATTTCTGGCTCATATTTTCTTTCAGTGACAGCAGAAAAGCTGAGACAACCAAGAAACAAGTGGATCTAGGTGCGACCATTCTTGGAAGAAACTTTTCCCGTCGTGCTACCTACTTTCTGACAATGTCATTTCACGGATTAGGCCGGCAACCAATGAGGCGAATTTCGACCGGCTGACGAAGCGAATGGGACTGAAAAGCCAACTTACTTTTGTGTCATTTGTTGAATACACTGAATTGTTTGGATTCTGCAAAGGGATTTTTTTATTTTCTACTATCTACTCTAGTTTTGAGTTCAGAATCTCTGCTAGCGTCCCCACAACAAAAATTCCACTATGACGCGGGCAATTTAATCTCAACACAAACGCGGCTTTTCAGTGGGCAGTGGTAAGATTGGTGAAGATTGCTTAGTGCATGAAAAAAAAAAAAAAAATCTTTCTCGTAAGGCATATAACAACAATACAAGCGTATAGAGGTCCCACAAGTCACACGGAAATTCCACTATTCGAACATCGATTATTCGTGAATAGCGGAACAACAAAGTAACGGATTTTCAGCGGGTCTGCAAGCCAATTTTAGTGAAAAAGTGATGGGTAACTAGACTGTCCTATCCCAGCCCTTTTCGGTGCAACTTTAAAGAACAACTCTTACTAGAAATGATCTTTTGCCTATGAAAGGAATCAGAAAACAGTTTTCCAAAAATACCATTACTTTCCACATGAAATCAGCGATTTTCTTGTTAGCGCTTGTCGAGATCATCCAGCCTTCCTGCTCTCCGACGCAGCAGGTGGGGGCAAAACGTTTGAAAACGGAAGGCGCCCTGGTTAAAAAGTTGGGAAACTAAGTAAATAAAAGAAGCAAAAAACAGAAGATTCTCATATCCTTATGTTTGAAAGAGTTTTCAGCAGACATTAAAGACTCCGGCAAATTTTGCTTTGTGTGACAGACAAAACTCGGCATGTCCGAAAAAAGCGCTAAAAGTCGTAGGCACAAAACGAAACAATGGAAAAGGTGGGTATTTTAGAAGCTTGTAATTCCACAAGAGAGCTAGGTATATCATAGAGGGCAAAATAAGCAAGAGGGGTCCTTTAAGTACGATTATGAGCCAAGGTCTTTCGCCTCTTCAGAACTGTAAAATAGCCAAAGCCATCTCTTGAAGCGTTGTCCAAGTCCGAGCAAAGAAAGCTCGAGCTCTGAGCCGCCCACAGCAGCCAGTTCCGAAAGGCGTCTAGGCGGCGCACAAAAAGTGGAGCCCTCCAAAGCCCAGACTAGAAGTACGGTTTGGTGCTAATGGTTCTGTAGTAGTCTAACTGGGAAATCAACTATCGGAGGAACCTAGTGACACCTACAATTAATCGAAAACAGCCGATTACTGATCCGAGAACTCTCTCTAGGTATCTCAGAAGAAACGCAAACACCAACCGTAAACGCCGGCTCGTACGCAAAGAAGAGATAGAAACCGGAAGCAACACAGTTTCAGATTGTAAACTGTCTCCGAGCATAAATATCCTTCACCCCAAGTTGACTGGGACACATATATTTAGCAATGGTTCAAAATGGAAAAGGCAGCTACGGTGTTCGTTAGCGGTACTTTTAAAGGACCCCTCTTGCGTATTCTGCCTTTTTTTTAAACCTAACTCCCTAATGGAATTATAAGCTTCTGAAATCCCAACCTTTCGCCACTCTTTCATTTTACACTTACGGCTTCTTAGCGCTTTTTCGGCCTAGCCGACTTTTGCCAGTCACTTCGCCAAAAACCTCAAAGTCTGCCGACAACTCTTTCACACATAAGTATATGAGAAGCTTAAAAGTACTGTTTCCATTTTCGAAGACATTTTACACCATCAGGTCCATCTTCTGTTTTAGACCTCTTTTGTTGTGCTTGGCTTTCCCACTTTTAAACCACGCCGCGTTCAGCTTTCAAATATATTGCGTCCAGCCGCGGTGTTGGAGAGCGTGACGACAAGCGCTAATAAGAAAATCGCTAATTTCGCGTGGAAAGTGATGGTATTTCCCCAAAACGATATTCCTGCGCCATTTCATCGTGAAAAGATCATTTCTCGGAAAACTTGTGCTTTAATGCAACTTATCTTTATTCATACAGCAGCCTGACGAGGACCCTTGCCAAGACGAGCCGAAATTTCGCTGATGAACATCATGGATGACTTTCATTTTTTATCCACTGTTTAATATATGCGCCCGAGCATCTGCAGTACAGTTTAATTGTTTTGCCAATAGCTTTCCGACGTCAATGAAAGGGAGAACTTGATATGTTTCATGTGACTTCAGAGGATCATTCATACTCAAGAACGTCATCTGCGAATTATTTCTTGTTCTCGGATATACACTATACTCAAAGAGGTGCTTTCTCATTACGACACGTTGGCATAGATGTTTGGGATACGTTGCCGAACTGTGAAACAAGACCAAAGATTTCGATGGGATCCCAAAAATTTAATATTTGATCCATCCAGACAGTTGGGTCTTTTATACATCCGATCTTCACTAGACTTCTTAAACATTTATATTATTAGAATTCATCTGAGAAGACTAAGTTCAGATTTGGATTCAGCATGTGCGTTTACTACTGTAGCCTACATAATATCTTGCCGAAATTGACCAAAACTTCCTTCCTTACTTCTAGCAAATTTCCGGTTTTGCCCGGATTCCGGGCGAACTAATTGTCTGGCAAAACACTAAAGCTCAAAAACGAATTCAGCATGTCGCCATACCCCTACACTGAACCTCTAATAAATTTCAAATAAAACTTCTACTTTTTACAAATTTTCCGGTTTCAGCCGGATCCGAGCGAAATTTACGACCCGTGAGAAAATGATTGTCATACACTGATTCAACATGTCTTCTTACCTGTAAATCGAACAAATCAAATTCAATCAAATTCAAACAACTAATCAAATTCAAATAAAAGTTTAACTTTTAACAAACTTTCCAGTTTTGGCCAGATTTCGGGCGAAATACATGCAAGGCGAGAAAATAATTCGGATTCAGCATGCCTCCTTACCCCTGAATCAAACATCTATTCAACACTAGATTAAAACTTTACTTTTCACAAATTTTCTGTTTTTTGCCAGATTCCGGGTGAACTACTTGTCCGGCGAGAAAATAAATTTCATAGTCGGATTCAGCATATCTCCTTACCCATAAATCGACTATTTCATTAGCTTTTAAAAACGTTCTTTGCCCCTTAGTTTAAACCCCCTCCCCCCACCCCAAATGTAGGGCTACAGAGATGTAAAGGTAATATATAATGCTATTCTGATATCATTACTTCGTACATATTCACCATCACGCCATCAAACATTTTTCGAAGCAGGCTTGGCCCGAAGGAATTCTTATAATGAACAACATTCCCTTCGAGAGTTATCGTGCTGACAGACGGACGGACAACTTACGAAGTCATAAGTATCCCTCCACTTACGTTTTGGGATCCCAAAAAGTCAATGTCTTTCTCTAAGTTCGTTCCGCAAGAACATGAAAAATATCCTGTCGTGTCGAGTCGTGAAGGTTGTTTCGTTTCTAATATTCTAATCAATCTAATATTCGAGATCGTAACGCGTCTGAAGTGAAAGTAAAGTTATTTTCTTTTCAGAGCTCCCGAACTGGCTGTTTAGAGCATTTGACACGTGGGCAGTCAGAGGTTTTTTCTTATTTGCAAATAAAAAAAAACAAAAACAAAATAATATATATGTATATTTTATTTGTAACCCGCCAAATACATAAGGTGATAGTGGAGTAAAGAGAAAAACGAAAAACAACACAAGATAATAGTATAAACACACAGATTTAGACATAAATTTCTAACTGGGCCTGAAAAATTCATGGAAAACATCAGGTACTCGATGACCAGGATGACGAGATGTACATAGTAGTGATGTCATTTATTGGTAACAAGGAAAAGGGTAGTCGACTTCCAGAATTCGTTCAAGTCCTTTGCTGATCAATCCACACTTGGGTGCAAACCTCCAAAGATCATAACATTCTACGTAAAACTCGTAACCACATATTTCGTAAACCACATTGGCCTGACGTATCACAAAAAATCAACGAAGAAACCAACGAAAATGGGGTTTGTGAAGGCCAACGAATATACTGAAATGGCGAATATTTCGGGAAGAGAACCGCCTCCCTTCTTCAGCGCAGACAGAAAATTTCGAGGAAAAATGCCAAAACGACGATGAAGATCAACAACCCAGAAAACCAAAACAAAGCAGAAAACCAACACGAAACCAAAAGTTTAAACAAAACTGGAAGAATTGGAAGCCTAAAAGAAAGACAGCGAGCCACTCACCAATACCTGCGAATAACAATTACGACTGTTCTCGCTCGGTACTAGCGAGTGACTGACTCCCGAAATATTCGCCTTTTATTTCAGTGTATATATATATTTATTTTTGCCCGCTTACAAAAGGGAAAAAGCGGAGTACATAAAGAAAAAGAAAAGAAGCTAAGAAATTAAACTAAGGAAAATATATACACGCGCTAAATATAATACTAAGATCTATACCAAGAATCGAGTTAATATGGTGTGCGCAAGCATTTAAAGCTCTTGCTCGAGCACTTATTTTGATTTTATGTATTTTTTCGGTGGGGTTTATTATTTTATGTTTTGCTGATAATTCCGTATTTGAACTTCGGAGAGGGGTATATTCGTTGGCCTTTACAAACCCCATTTTCGTTGGTTCCTTCGTTGTTTTTTTGTGATACTAAATTCGCTTCTAAAACGCATCCCGGAGCGTCATTGACAGCGCCACGGAACTTTTTTGCTGCCAATTAATTATCAGGGAAATACAGGGATAAAAGCTTCAAAGCAGATACGACAGCAGGCACGCGAGGAACGAACTCGAAAAATATCCTGGGAAAACACTCTAGACATCGTTCTTATGTTGTTTTGGTTGCGGAACATGTGAGTTAGTTTATCAGTCACTGAAGACGGTTGCCGGAAGTGCAACCGAACTATCCGAAATGATAATTAATTATCCTTAACTCAACAACTTAAGAGGAATAATTAGCTGATCAAGAAAAGACCCAAAAATCACGTTTTTGGTTCTTTTGCATATAGGCGTATTCTCGCCGTTCCCCGAGGACTCCACTTAAGGAGTCCCCGCATTTTTGTTTCACACGGGGACTCACTCCCCGTATTCTCGCGAGTCCCCTCGGACGGGGAATGCTTCAATTATCATCGCCATCATCAAAAAGGACTCCTTCCAGATTCGGAGGGGAATCAGTTTTTGCTGGTGTTGGTGCAATGTAAAATTAATAAAAAACATTCAGAATAAAGAAAACCGAAAATAAAGTGGATCCAGACTAATTTCGTCAAGTGAGTGTTTTTTTTCTAACAAAATCCATTTTGGAAGCATTCCCCGTGTTCTCGCTGTTTTGTAGGAGTGACTCCCCCTATTCTCGCCGTACCCTTCGATTCCCCGAGTAGTCCTCGGGGAACGGCGAGAATACGCCTTCTGTGATACAGTGATGGGCCTTTTAAAAGAGTAGCGGACATTATGAGACTCTGTCAGAACTAAAATTTCATACTGAAAGGCTTGAAAACTACTGAAAGTTCTTGCATTTGAAACTTCCTACACGAAAACTCCAGGACTTTGAATTCAGTAAAAGCCCTCGAAAAGGACTGAAGCTCTCACAAGCTCATAAGGTAAGGACGAAAAACAAAGAAACAGGTAAAAATCGATAAGAACTGAGCGGGGATTTCAATGCGAGGAACTACTGGGGTGTTTGCTTTCCCAGGGGAAGACCTCGTGAAAGGATAGAGCTATTCCCAGAAGTAGAAAGAACAAGAGCTGTAAGCTCATATGGCAATTGCATGGGTTAAGATGTTTTGATTGATCAAAAGTAAGTTTCGACTTTGCGGTTGAGATGCGCACTCTAAGGGAGCTAGAACTTCATTTGTAAGCAAAACCCTTGAGGCAAAAATGATAATGGGCTGATGGGCATCATGAAAATGCATATATTGCTGAAAAGTATTTTTTTTTACTTTGCGGTCAAGATTGGTACTTTAAGAATAATCGGATTTGGGAAGCAGCAATTTCTAAGCAAATGGTGTTGTATCTCTAATATTCCAGCGAAGTTTCATCGTCCTAGAACATCTGGAAGTACCTTAACTCGCGATCACCGGAATCCCAGACCCCCCCCCCCCCTACAACTCCACCCACAATACCCGGAGACAATCCGGTTCTATAAGAAGTTCGATCACGATCACACCAGTCTAAGCGGGTCAAGTATCCCCCCCCCCCAATGATTGTCGGATTCGGTCCGGAAATGAAAAAGATCACCAGAGAGAAATGTCCTCTGTTCAATTATTAAATTTCACTCGAATCCGATCACCCGTTCCAAAGTTACGCATGACTCAATATTCCGGATTCCCTTCCCTCAACTCCCCCCCAAGATTATCATATCGAGGACTTTTTTTGTATTCCAAGTCAGTTTGACCGGGTCGCTGATATGCCTGCCAAGTTTCGTCGTGAAAATCCCTAAAAACGGAATTCCGGGAAACCCCCTCCCCCCCCTTCAAGTGTCCGGATCCAGTCAAATTGTGTAAAAGATTTACCTGGAGCAGATGTTTGTTCTTCCCAGCAAGTTTCACTCCGATCCCTCCATTCTAACCGTTTCTCGAGATTTCCGCCCCCCACCCAACTCCCCCACGGTGCTCGTAGCCAATCCGATTCAGTAAATGATTTACCTACAGCATCTGTTTGTTCTTCCCACAAAGCTCCATCCCGATCTCTCCACTCTAAGCGGGTCACGTCCCCCCCCCAATAGTTGCCGGATCCGGTCCAGATATGGAAAAGATCACCAGAGAAATGTCCTCTGTTCAATTCTTAAATTTCACTCGAATCCGATTACCCGTTCCAAAGTTATGCATGACTGATTATTCCGGATTCCCCACCCTCCACTCCCCCACCATTATCCGATCGACAAAATTTGTATTTTGAAGTCAGTTTGATCGGGTCCCTGATATGCTTGTCAAGTTTCATCGTGAAAATCCCCAAAATCGCCATCACCGGGATTCCGGGGAACCCCTCCCCCCCCTAAGTGTCCGGATCCATTAAAAATGTCTAAACGATTTATCTAGAGCAGATGCTTGTTCTTCCCAGCAAGTTTCACTCCCATCCCTCCATTCTAACCGTTTCTTGAAATTTCCGGTCTCCCCCCCCCCTCCAACTCCCCCCTGGCTACTGAATCCGGTCAAGACTTTAAGCGGGACATCACAGATATATAATCTATTCAGTTATTAAGTTTCATTACAATCCGATCACCCGTTCGAAAGTTACACACTACTCAATTTCCCGGATTCCCCTGCCCTCCACTCCCCCCCCCCAAAATGGTCGGATCAGAAAACTGATTATTTCTAAGTTTGTTTGGTCGGGTCTCTGATATGTCTGCCAAGTTTCATGGTCCTAGCCCATCTGGAAGTACCCTAACTCGAAAAAGTGTGACAAAATGCCCTAAATTTTAAAGTTTCCAGCGCCCTCCACTCCCCCGCATGTGGTCGGATCGGGAAACTGATTATTTCCAGGTTAGTTTGGTCGGGTCCCTGATATGCCTGCCAAGTTTCACTGTCCTAGCACATCTGGAAGTACCCTAACTCGAAAAAGTGTGACAAAAAAACACGGACAGACCGACAGACGGAATTGTGATCGGTATATGGCACTTGAGCCAGAGGCTGCAAGTGCCATAAAAATGCCTCCAGCGTCATAAATAATTAACAGAGATTAGAAGAGTGGAGCATGCTGAGCAAACGGATATTTGTCGGATATTCTCATAACCGATATAAACACAAATTTGTTCGGTACTCCACCAACCTGTTTAACGCACTTTCTGGAATACCTCCTCAGACAAATTATATTAAATTTCATTTACAACCCATCTAGGTAAAGACGGAGTATGGTAAAGAAGAAAAAAAAATAGAGAAACAACACAACATCAACAAAAATAGTTAAAATTCAGTAAACCGTAACATCATAGGGCTCCATGTGTGGTTACAATTTTCCTCCATCCTGTTGATGGATCTCTTTACCTTGTGCTTCGAACTCAAAATATTATAGCCCCCTAATTGTGTATATTTTTTTTTCTTGGCAAAGTTCAGATAGAGGATGATTTTTAGCTATAGTTTAACCATAGATCATAATAATATATCCGGCTGCTTCCGTGACGGAATTTTGAGTATAAACTGAATTGATATAACACTGTCGTTTGTCGAAAACTTGGATATTCTTCTCCTACATTGTCGGCGCAGTATACAGTATGGGGAAGACAATTTTGGTGACCTTGTCAGCGTGGGAGTTTCCTCAAGTAGGCTACGGGGCATCATGAAAGTCTTTTGGGATAAGGGTTTGCATTTTAGTGTTTGTTTTGAGTTTACGAGTGTCGACTGTTGTTTTATTTTGCTATCCGCCATGGCCCCACGGGGTCTGGGAGTAAAATTATTAATCAATGCATAATTACAAATGATTGGACTGACAAAGCTATGCCGCGGGAAAGCCTGGTTCAAAAACATCGTGACTAGGAGGTTTGGTGCTTCTCATCAATTTTCAGTCCTCAGTTGAGAGCTCGGGAACCTTGATAGGTTATAGTGGGAAAACATGTTTGGTAGTGCTATACCAACCAATTGGCTAAAAATTTTATTCCGCGATGGTTCGACATTTCTTGGCAATGCGATTTTTTAATTATTTCTTTTTCTTAGAACCGCTTGGCATCTTTAAATATAAATTTAAGACCATTTCGTATATTCTCTAAAAAATATATATAATGCTATTTTGGTATCATTATTTCGTACATATTCCACCATCACGCCATCAAACATTTTTCGAAGCAAGCTTGGCCTGAACGAATTATTATAACGAACAAACAAGTTACTCACGTTTTTGTGCTTCGGCGGCTAACTAAAATAACCCTTCCCTCGCAAGCCCGCTCGGATTTTCTCATCACCCCTCATTCCAAACCCCTCCATCTACTCTCATTATTAGCAAGACAGATGACACAACCTGGACCCTCAAGTTTCCCCCCCACCCCTTTGAAGTACAGACACACGTCACTCCTAGTTCATTTCTTGCCCTCTCGTTAGGATTTCCTTGGAGAGTCAGATGACTGGGATTTAGTGGTCCTTTAACGAGCACTGTTCTTTTCCGGGAAAAACAAGGGTGTCCTCTCACGCCACTACATTTCAAATTTTTTGCTCTGGGAGAGAGAAGCTTCTCTTATTGTTTGTAAGTTATCAGCGAACTATTGACGTCGAGAGGAGACGAGATTGTACATTTCAGACACCATGAAGGTTCTGTCTGGTGCGGGACCGTCTTTTTGGGATCCCAAAACGTAAGAGTAGGGATACCTATGACATCGTAAAAGTTGTCCGTCTGTCTGTCCGTCTGTAAGCACGATAGCTCTAGAAGAGAACGAGATATTTTGATGAAACCTGGTGTTAGGACTCTTTGGGGACTCTAAGGGGCGAACAATTTTTTTTTAAACAGCTAATGAGATCGAGGATTTAGGGGTAAGAAGACACGTTGAAAATTAATATGAAAACCATTTTCTCGCCGGAAAAGTAGTTCGCCCGGAATCCGACCAAAACCGGAAAGTTTGTTAAATGTAAAAGTTTTATATAAAATTGATTAAATGTTCGATTTAGGGGTAAGAAGACATGCTGAACAATTATATAGAAGTCATTTTCTTGTCCGACAAGTAGTTCGCCCAGAATCCGGCTGAAACCGAAAAATTTGTTAAAAGTGAAAGTTTTATCTGAAGTTGATTAGATGTTTTTTGCCGGACAAGTAGTTCGCCCGGAATCCGGCCGAAGCCGGAGATTTGTCAGAAGTAAGGCAGAAAGATTTGACCAGTTTCGTCAAAGTAGATATGACGTATAGCCTAGGAGTAAATACACACATGGTGAATCCATATCTGAACTTGGTTTTCTCAGATGATTAGCCATTGACCTTCTTCTATTTCTCAATCTGAAAGGACCCCTCTTGGTTATTCTGCCTTTTATAATATACTTAGCCCCCATATGGAGTTATAAGCTTCTAAAATCCCGAGCTTTCTCAATTGTTTCGTTTCGTAACTACGAATTTGTAGCGCTTTTTCGGCCTTGCCGAGTTTTCCCGTCACAGAAAGAAAAGTTTGCCGGAATCGTCATTGTTCGCTGACAACTCTTTCACACATAAGGATGTGATAATATTCTGTTTATTACTCCTTTAATTTGCTCATTTTTCCCACTTTTTAACTAAGGCACGTTCAGTCTTCAAATCTTTTGCGCCCAGTCGCCGCGTCGGAGAGCAGGAAGGCTGGATATCATCGACAAGCGCTAACAAGAGAATCGCTTTCAGGTGGAAAGTAATGGTATTTTCGAAAACCATTTTTCTGATCCATTTTATAGGGAAAAGATCATTTCTAGTAAGAGTTGTGCTTTAATAGTAAAAATGTTCAAGAAGTCTGGCGAAGACCGGATATCTACAAGACCGAAATGTCTGGACCAAATATTAAATTTTTGGAATCCCATCGAAACCTTTGGTCTTGTTGTATACCAAATGGAACGACTTCAGACTTCAGACGAACGGTTTCAGGGCACTTGCAGCCTCCGGCGCAGAAAAATTAACCTTGACAGGCACATAAGGGGCCCAACAGAGTACGAAATAGTTCTCCGGCCCGACCACCCTGGAGGGAGCAGAGGAGGGGGGAATCCGAAATCTTGTGGCGTTCATTTCTGTCCAGCGGGTGATCGGATCTGAATGAAAATTCATAACTGGCAAGAGCACCTGTCTCAGATGTTTCATTTCAAGTCCCGGCCAAATCCTATAACTGTTAAGGATCCTTTACACGGCGGGTATTTTTCCCCGGAGACGAGAGGGTAAAGTGTTCACACGGTACCCGGGTATTTTTCAAGGGAGAGTACTGTCATGTGTCAATAGATTTCAAGGTTGTAAAGCTCATGATATCTCTCTTCAGCGGACACCATTGGAATCACTTCTTATATGGACATAATCAAAATTATTGCTCGACAATCCGATTTTGTTGTAGGTGATGTCGAAGAATACCCTTCGACAAACAAATCCCCGAGTAAAAGGTTCGCGAAATTGAAGTCCAAAATACCCGGGGATTTGTTGCTGTTGCGGGGAAAAATACCCGCGGAGTACGGGTAAATACCCTCCGTGTAAACGTGGCTTTAGGGGAGTTGGAGGTATCGGGATTGAACTTAGTGGGAAGAACAAGCATAAGCCCTAGATGCATCACTTCAAAAACTTGCCCGGACTCGGGCACTGTGGGGGAGTTGAAGGGGTGGAGGGGGCAAATCTCAAGAGTGTGATCAGATCTGGTTACTTGTGGGGTGCTGGAGGGGAAAGCGTGATAGAGGGACTTGCAGATAGGCTACGCCGTAGAAACCTGTTAGGCTTCATGAAAGGACCTGACCAGATTGACTTGTTAATTCTCATTTTCCCGATCAGACTATCAGGGGGGGGGGGGAGGGAGGGGGGAATCCCGAATCTTAGTAATTAAATAGTTTTAGCAATATGCATCGCAAGTTGGTGTTCAGATTTCCTTTTTGAACATGACTCACCTGAGACGCCATGTAGATGGCGGCAGCAGCAACAGAAATTGGGGATCTCCCAGGAACTATGTCCATCTCAACCGCCCGTTTAGCGATGTGACAAGCTGCTTTCTGGACGATATTTGGAAGACCTGGAAGGGAATAAACTAATCAATAAATTTGCATACCCTCTGGACAAGACTCATGGCTCTGTGTGCATCTTTTTCTAAAACTATTTCCAATTTTCTGTGCTTTTTCGAAGACCTGGTGGCGAAATACGAGTAAGTTGAGTTATTGACACTAATTAATTGAGTTACTGACACTAATGCTTTTTCATTATTTATGTGGCATTAGGGGAAACAGAAATAAGTAAATAAACATCAAACGCATGATGTCTCCGTGTTCTCGTATGTACGTATAACTAGTCGAAATTTTCATCATTTTTACATAAACAGAAAAAGCAATAGTGAAGGGTTACTGGTGATTATACTTAGATAAATATACGGCTACAAAGACTAAATCCCACGTCGTTGCCAGCCCACCAATCGACGCCTTCAAGAATGCACTTGACGACTATGTTGGACACAATAAGTATTGTGTTGACAATTTTGCAGAGCATTGGAGAGACTTGCGCCTTGTCCTTGCTATTAATAATAACAACAATAATAATTTTCGACACAAAAGTTAACAGCAAACAATATTAACACTAAACGGTAAGCCTAAGGTGTCGGCATTATGTTCATCCGGGCAAAACCAGGGTGTGCAGATGCGCATCAGAAGAGAAAGAGCAGAAAACCGACCGATTTCTGCGAAAGGGAGAAGACCTTAACCCGAAGCATTGCAGTTCCTCTTGACCCATGCGTCCAACAAAAAGAATTACTGTATAGGACAAGTTAAAGCTGTTTTGAGTTTGGGTCCAAACGTGATCATGGGATTATCTCCGATTCTTCCATTATTCAGGGCGTCGTTGAAATTCTTGAAGAAAAGATAGATGAGGATCATCTGCCACTTCTTTTTCATCTTGGATTTCATCTCTGAGAGCCTAGCTGTCAAACTTTGCCAAGCCTGGTCCGTTAAAGGAACCGGAGTCGCCTGGATCCTGTTCTTTATGTTACTACTCTCGTTACCCCTCTTGGGAATACAGAAAATCTTTTAGATCTACCTCAGACTGGGCCAACCGGATGTTTCCCCTTCGATGACCTGAATTCATACTATGAGCTGATACATACTTGAATGTTACTGCAGACACCACCGTTCGCTTTGAAAGGATTCATGTCGGGACTAGACAGTCATTGCGGAGCACATACCCATCCATAAGTAAAAAGAACTTAAAACCGAGCCATTTTGGCTAACAGTTTGGATTTCGTGAAGACTTCCAAGACTGGCTTCGAAATCAAAACCAAAACAAAACACGAATTCAAGAGTCAATGAAAACAGCGGTCCTCGGTGGTTTAAGAAAAGGAACTCCAAGAAAAGTTGATTCGCAACAACAATGCTTCGGCACAGCTTACTTCTACACTGACTCGGGACGACTGGCCAAGCCTTACCGAAGAAGACTGCAACATTAGGCTCCAACATTGGTGCACTATTTACGAAAATGATACCTTAAAGGAAAGTAAACGTTCTTCAATTTTAATTACCGACTGAAGCGAGAACTGAAACGACACTTTAGCAATTGCAACTAACTAACAACTAACTGCACATGTGTGAGAAACAGTACAGTGTCTTGCTGCACGACATTGCCCCAATCCTGCAGTAAAAAGCAGTGGCAGTGTCAAAAATTAAATCTCAGGACTAGCTACAGTGGCATTTAAAAGTAATTTCCCCAAGTAAGATATTTATAGTCGATAGAAGCTTCAGTTATTTATTGCAGGTTTGTTTCCTTCCCCGACGTTGACGCTGAAGATTGACAGCCTGACGAGGACCCTTGCCAAGACGGGCCGAAATATCGCTGCTAAAGCATCGTAGCTGACACATCCGTTTTATGCATTAATTGAATATACGTTTCAAAGTCAGCTTGGGATCAAGGAATATTTTTTTCCCTACCCTACCCCTTTATTCACACAGGCGAAAGCTCTGCGCGTGGGTGACGTCAATCTTTGTTGAATCTATGGACGCAGGATGCAGGAGGATTACAGGTTTGTTTCCTTCCCCGAAGTTGGACAAGAGGATTGACAGCCTGACGAGAACCCTCGCCAAAAAGGGCCGCAATATCGCTGACGAAGAATCGTAGCTGACGTACCCGTTGTAAAAATTGTTTGAATAAACGTTTCAAAGTCAGCTTGGGCTCAAAGAATATTTATCGACGCAGGAGGGATGGTGACTTCGGTCGAGTTTATAACGTGCAAAGGTTTTGGGTTTAACAGAAGACTATTTAAACCTAGCGAACATATTCTTTGGGTTTTGGATTGTCGGGGGCGTCAAAGAGGTTGATATATGTTGTTAAAACTTCGTATGAGGATTCACTGGCAGAGTACAGGCCAAGTTCGTAGATGGGCCCTTTAGCCCTATATTTAGAGGCAGAGGAGGGGGTTTCGAAAAACAAATATGTTTTTATGAGCTAATGAGATATTAGTTTAAGTGGTAAGGAGGCCCACGGAATTCCTATCTGAACTTTCTTGCCCGACAAAAGATTCACCAGGAATTCCGCCAAAACTGGAAATTTGTTGAAGCTCAAGGTTGTTTCTGAAATCGATTAGATTTCGCAGCCAGCTTGGGCTGAAGGAATATTTATCGATTAGAGATTCGGTATCGGGATAAGGAGACATGCTGAACGAATTTTGAACTTTATTTCCTTGACGAATAAGCTGGTAAAATTTGCAAAAACCTGGAAATTTGGATTGAAAGGTTCGGCTCTCACTGTCACTACCTCTTTTGTCCTGTATGCAGTTCACCTCTACCATTTGAGCTACCGAGGGGCTTGTGAACAGGAGTTCGCAAACCACTACAATAGTCTGGTAGAATTATATATTTGGTGTGGTTTGGTTTTCACCATGAGACCCCGACTTGTGGGTCCTGGTATGTCTACATGGCTCCGACAATGGAGTCCTATACTTCTAAATTATATTCGAAAAAAGCTGTTTCTGGAATATTGGTCACGGTACAAGTCCCTTGAGTAAAGTGCCATCTATGTATTAATGGGGTATGGCGATGACTCGGAAATGTACAAGATTCGATTGTCTGGATCAAGAAGTCCAATAAATACAAAAATGTTGGGATCCCATCGAAAAATTTGGTCTTGTTTCCTTTTGATTCCTTCCGGATTTGTAATTGGCTTGTAATAATTCACGGGACGGCAGGGGGATAGGGAGTAATGTTGGCTGGTGTTCGAATTTAATTGGGGTGGGAATTCTGAGACGTGGGCATTCTTAACCGTGGGCACTGTGAGTGTGGCATTTATGGTGGGCATTGTGATCGTGGCTATTTTGAGTGTTAGCTCTTTTTCTGTGTGTTGAATCATCGAGGGAACGCACAAGGCTAAGGACCTACAATGGCTACAATCCTGAACGCAAGTGTCTTCGCCTTGATCTATTTACCTTCTATCTTTTAATCCAGACTACTGTCAATCCTCCCTAGTTCACATTAAGACCTTATCACAAAGACGAGTCGACGTCTCCTCTTCGACTCCAATTCCTGTGAACTGTCGCCCCTCCTTCATCCATCATATTTCTCTAATCAAGCCTACGCTTCAAGAAACAATTGTCCAGAAAAATCCATGTCTTTTCTGATCACAGAGATTTGAAAACCAACATTCGAAGACTGCAATTTACGCAACAACCAAGGTCAAAGTTGTCGAGAGGATCCCAAACCAGAGGATGGTTTTGAGCAGTTTTTTCCTATATATCCGGTTAAAACCTCTATATTTAACCTCTTTCTCGATCCCCTTATCAATTTTCAATTTCGGGTTCACACGGGTGATGGGCGATCGCACAACGAGTGAAAACTTGCATCATCTGTTCAGAACGACTATTATAAGGTTTGAAGCCAAGCTGACCATTCATTTCAAATAAAATAGAAAAAAACGAGATTTTTGGAGTATTTTCTTGATCAGCTAGTTACCCCTCCAAGATGATGTGCGAGGGGTAACTAGCTGATCAAGAAAAAAACCCTGAAAATCTCGTTTTTTCTATTTTATTTGAACGACTATTTTAGCCTTTTCCGACTCACTAATCAATTCCCTTAGACAACATTATTTGTTCTCGAATTTCCGGATTCCACACTCTCTACAGTGAAGAATTGTGATCACATGAAGTACTATTAAAAATCAAGAATAACAATGAAAATAAACTTACAAAGCAAGTCTTCAATTTCTAGACATACAGTAGAGGTATGCTTATGTGAATAGTTACTTTAATGTGAACAGTGCAGTTTTGTGCTAAATGGTAAAATGAAAATGCAAAATACCTAAACGCATGTTTTCAGATGTCCCTGTCCCTCCACTGTCAACAAACGGTCACATAAGCATACCTCTACTGTAGTTGGGGCCACCGTTTCGAAGAGTTCATAAGCATTTTATTTTATTTATTATGGAACCATATTTTGTTTCAACCATTTAAAGATTATCCTAAGCGCTATTTATAAGAGATTTATTCCTAGTTTTAGTTTGGTGGCTATCCCATCGTAGTCTTTTAGTTTATTAGCCTTTTTTATATAACTGATTGGTTTAGTTTTATTACCGGTAAACGTGTACAAAATACGACGTAACATTTGTGCTCTCCGGTTGGAAACTTACCGGTCCACGATCCCATTAATGTGATTCTAAATCAGTGAACCTTTATGGAAAATATTGTTTGGGTGTTCTGCGATTATTTTATATTTATTTGTACTTTTCTACAGCACTTACGCCCTTGGGCAGTGCGTCATAAATCCTTCATTCATGCAGAAACAAAACGTGAGATGAGAAACGCGAATATTAGCGTTTTTAAATAATATTATAACTCCAGTGTTCCTTCCTTCCGTCCCGTTCCCCAATAGGCCTACTATGAAGAAGATCTATGGTTCACAAACGTTAATTTCTGGCCAGTTCCACCAGCCGGTATTTTCCACCAGAGAACGTTCTAGTTGGAAATAAATGACTCGTGACGGTTCCATTTTGAATGCACCGGGACTTAATGGAGCTGCGAATAGATGATGAATAAGAAGAAATCAAATTGATCATTATGTTCATAGCGTTGCTAATTAAGCCAAAATGTTTACACAATACGAGTAGATGCAAAATTAGAAAAGCTGTGGTTAAACCACTGTGGAATAATAGACCGATATTTAGAACAACCTACAATCGCAACACTTCGTTGGAAATGCTACAACGTTGGCCACCACTTTCAGAACAAAAGCTGGAATCTCATAAGGCACTAGGAAGGGTAGTTCGTATGTAGGCCTATATTCAAATTTAGAAGTTACACTATTCAATTTAGAGGAGATCAAGTACTTCTACGTCCATAGATTTATAGTTGCCTCTGGATATCTTATTGAACCGAGGATAAGGAGAGTCTTTTTGTGGTTGATGTTTTCTGAGTTACGACTTTCCAAATAAAGATGTATATATATATATGCTATATATGTGTATCCAGGTAAAGTTCGATAAGGTACATCTAGGGATGGGGGAAAGGGTGTGAAACTAGGGGGCAAACACAATATTTTGTTAAGCTAATGAGACCTACTGTACTGAAAAGACCTGCTGATCAAACTTATTTTCTTTCGGATAAGAAGTTCACCCATAATCCGGCCGAAACTGGAAAACAGATAAGAAATGGAAGTTTGTCTGAAGTTGATTAGAAGGTCTGATAGAAATAGGTGTAATGAAAAACGCTGAATCCGTTTTTTGAACTTTCTCGCCGGACAAGTAGTTAGCCCGCGATCCGGCTAAAACCGGAAATTTGGTTATCAGAAGTTGATTAGAGGGTCGACATGGGGTAAGGAGACATGACGAATCTGTTTTTAACTTGATTTTCTTGTTGGACAAGTAGTTTGCCCAGTCTCCGGCCAAAACCGGATTCAAGATTCGATTCAGGGGCAAACATACATAGGCTACTGCATCTATATCCATATCCGTATGAATACGGCAAAACACGGAAATCTGTTTTGTTAAAAGTTTTATCTGAAGTCGGTTGGAGTCTCAAAATAGGGGTGAGATCAGCATCCTTTTACTTGCTATTCTTGCTGTACCGGAATTTTGCAAAATCCGGTAAAACTCGGAATTTCGGTAGACCTTACGATTGTTTGATCACGTGGTTTGGGTGTCGAAAGTGGGGTAAGATGAATCGCTTAATCTGCTTCGTTTTCCTTTGGCCTGGTCTATTTTGTCAACATCACTGGCATGGCCTACCGCTTTTTGTGCAAAAAATTAGTATTAATATTTTTTATTAACGTTGGTAAATCTTTGCTGATTTAGTATAATAACAGTAACTTCGAACCTTGAGCAATCCATAATATGTTGTGCGAACTCTATACCCTAAATGTAAGTAAAAGAAAACTCAGGCAACAAAGACAGGTCGGCCTAATAATCTTGATGACTAACTTCTTTCCGATGCAAAATCGCCGGGTACCTAGCGGAAGATCCGGAAGCGGTCTCAAAGATCGCCGTGATTGGTTGACTCAGGATTTGAGTTGTTGAGGTTGAGTCGTTAGTGAGACGTTTACTCGTTCTCCCTGAGGATCACTGGCGTGTTTTGGACTTAGTCATATAGAGTATTGATGGGTTTACTTCTTTAGCGTAGATACAAATAAGAATCAGAGTTGAAAGCTACAATGGCAACATATAATATCAGAATATTACTTTATATGTGAATGAGAGGAGGTGAAGGTCAACTGGTGGTGGAGATTCTAGAAAGAGTGTTTGAGGATGAGCAATTACCAAAATGGATACAAATACGGTTCTATAAGTTTAGTAATATTGTTAAGGTATGTGGTTTTTTCCTATCTTAGCTTTCGCCCAGCCACAGCTTTTCCTTCGAGTTTCGTTTTATAAAACACAAATTATTCAACCCAGTTACCCCAAA
Source organism: Branchinecta sandiegonensis (assembly GCA_030848855.1). NCBI lineage: Eukaryota > Metazoa > Arthropoda > Branchiopoda > Anostraca > Branchinectidae > Branchinecta > Branchinecta sandiegonensis. Next base: position 647,487 of record JAUPMV010000017.1, on the reverse strand, counting down.
AACAGATTTCACTGAACAATTCATACTGACGTCATGCAGTCTGTATGACGAGCCGACTGCAATCAGACCCACATCAAACCACGCCAAAATTTACCGAAACTTGCACGAAAGCAAAGCAGGCTCTGGGTATGTGGTGCTGGGAATTTACGGCTATCCGAATAGTTGTTAAAGGACCTGTCTTACCTATACTATTAATGCAACCTACTTCCATGATCACTCCATTATTTCTAAGTCCGGAGACACCAATTTCGTACGGTATATTCTAACACCTCTAACAAAACCACACTGATTTTCTCACTTGCCGTGTTTTGCTACCTTCGATGTGTATCACGCTGTCGACGGTTGTCTGCGAGAAGTTTTTCCATCAGAAAAACCGGTTATGTAAATTGTTTCCATGTTTTCCTACAAGTCAACGGGTCTTGGAAAAGGCTTAAAACAGCCAAAACCCTGGGTTATATGTTAAAAGTACAGCCTAGTTTTAAAGTATTCAAATATTTGAAAATACTGCAAGTTGAAGAGTAAATAGTGTCAGGGGTCCTTTAAGACTCTTAAATCGTTATAAAGCTTTGTAGGCTAAGACAAAGCTAAATTGTTGTGCCCCTTGTGCTGGAAGTCCGACAGTCAAGCTTTAACATTTAAACCGCACAGCTTAAGTTCTTACTATGCCTCCTGCCACTGGCCAAGTGCCAATTTGAGTTCATTAGGCCGTTTTGTTCCCATTTTTACTTTCCTTTCTAACTTATGTCCGAACTGTTGCTAACAAGCCCGCTTTAGTTCCTTTCTCCCCAAAGACCTGTTACAGCAGGGGAAAAATCCAGTCTCAAGCACTCGAAGTATCGGAGAATCCTTTGACTTGAACTAGAACAATGAAAGGTTTTTTCGGAGAACTAATCCGGTCTTCACCGTGTTTGCCGTCTTGCCTGCGAAACTGGCGATCATGTCACAGAGCGACTTGATAACAACAATCTTGGGTTTGGACAGTCTCTACATTTAACTAGATATATTAAACCATGCATTATCTGATTCTACATACCGGTTGCTACTGACATTTAAAGTTCAACTGAAAAGCCAACTTATTTTTGTGTCATTTATAGTTATTTGGATTCTGCTAAGGGATTTTTTTTTATTTTCCACTATCAGCTCCACAGAGTTGACTCTTTAGTCAAAACTACAGTTATGACGTTCAGAATATCTGCGGCCGTCCCAAAAACGTAAATTCTACAATGCGGGAAATTCTAATCTTAACACAAACGCTGCTTTTCAGTAGGCAGTGGTGAGCTTGGTGAAGACTGCTTGGTGCTTGAAAAAAAAATAAAAAATCATAAATCTTTCTCGTAAGGCATACAACACCGATACATACCTCAAATCACACGGCAATCCCACTATTGGAAAATCGATTATCCGTGAATAGCGGAAAGTAACGTATTCTGAGCGGGTCGTCAAGCCAATTTAAGGATGGGTATGGGTAAAATACTGATGGGTAAGTCCTATCCCAGCCCTTTTCAGTTAAACTTTAAGTATCCTGTTGAGATACGGAACAAATATGTGGTCAGAGAAGAGATGATAACATAAGGGATTGCGGGTTGGCTCGTAACAAGCTTTGCGGCCAAGACAAGATAGTGGCGCCACAGATGTAGGACGATCGCAACTTGTCCAATTATTTTCCAGAATCAACAGCACACTATTGCCCGGAGTCAGCTCTATACGCTTGCAGAGCAGCATTTAGTTAAATATGTGAGGGTCGGGGATGTAAGGATGTTGAACTTCCGGGCCAAACGCTGGATGTTCGAAAAGTCGACAAAAGTTTAAATATAAATCAATTGACTGCAAAGTTTGTCGGACGGAGACCGAAAGTTTAAGCTAGCTTCGTGGGCTAATCGAGTTTTGGTTTTACACATTAGAAACCAAATTCTGCAGACTAGTTTAAAGTTCAACTGAAAAGGGCTGAGATAGGACATTCTAGTTACCCATCACTTATTCACTTAAAGAGGCTTGAAGACCCGATGAAAATGCGTTACTTCATTGCGCCACTATTCACGGTTAATGGATTTTCAAATAGTAGAATTTCCCTGTAAGGATTTGTGGCACCTCTATGCGCTTGTACCTGTGTTTTATGCTTGACGAAACGATAGACGAAAAATAAGTGTTCGCAGTTAGCTACCTTCCACGAGCTGATCACTGGCCACTCAAAAGCCGCGTTTATACTGAGGTTCAAATTTTCCGCGTCATAGTAGAATTTCCGCTGTGGAGACGGCCGTAGATATTCTGAACCTCACTACTAGAGCAGATAGTGTAAAATCAAAAAATCCCTTAGCAGAATCCAAATAATTCAGTCTATTCAATTAGATGATACAGAAATAAGTTGGCTTTTCAGTTTAACTTTAAGTCTCGTCGGCTCTCAGTCTCTAGTCGTCGGTTCTCAGTGTGGCCATAATCTCGAAGAGTAAATGAGGGAGTGCAATAGCGATCGCAGTACTCCAGTCTTAAAAAAGTCTACTTCTTTCTTTTACTTCTTATAATTTCTTTTACTCCTGCTTCTTTTAAAACTACTTCTTTAGCTGAAACTTGAGAACAAATTGTGGATGGCCACTAATGTTTTTGACGAACAGATCTGTGATTTCACAGGTAGCCTTACTTTTATTTGGATCGCAAAAAGGTGCTCTGCTCATCAGCGTTTCCCCAAAATTTCGCCTGAGGCGCTTTTCGTAGTATTCTCTATTTGGACGAACGGTGTTCATTTAGTTGGCATTTTGTGTTGAAATTCTTGGGGTTTGAAACACATTAAAAGTTAGAGCTTGTATGGCAGGTATAAATCGAATTTTACGGAAAAAGGCAAATTTAAAAATTTCGCCTGCGGCGATTAGTTTAACTTATTCTGGGTACAGTCGTGGGAAGCTTGGCATTTTAGCGAAAGCTGAAATGAAAAGCCGGAGTCTTCAATATAAGCTCAACTCAACTGATTCATTACAGTTAGTTTTTTCGCCTGCGACGCATTTCGTAATGTTTTATTATTTGGAAGAACGATGTTTCATTTACTTTTTATGGCACTTGCGGCCTCTGGCTCAAGTGCCATATACCGATCACAATTCCGACTGTCGGTCGGTCTGAGTTTTTTGTCACACTTTTCGAGTTAGGGTACTTCCAAATGTGCTAGGACAATGAAACTTGGCAGGCATTTCAGGGACCCGACCAAACTAACATGGAAATAATCAGTTTCCCGATCCGATCATATGCGGGGGAGTGGAGGGCGCTGGAAACTTGAAAATTGAGGGCATTTTGTCATACTTTTTCGAGTTAGGGTACTTTCAGATGTGCTAGGACCATGAAACTTGGCAGGCATATCAGAGACCCGACCTAACAAGCTTAGAAATAATCAATTTTCCGATCCGACCATTTGGGGGGTGGGGTGGAGGGCAGGGGAATCCGGGAAATTGAGTAGTGTGTAACTTTCGAACGGGTGATCGGATTGTAATGAAACTTAATAACTGAATAGATTATATATCTGTGATGTCCCGTTTAAAGTCTTGACCGGATTCGGTAGCCAGGGGGTAGTTGGGGGGGGGGGGGGATCGAAATTTCAAGAAACGGTTAGAATGGAGGGATCGGAGTGAAACTTGCTGGGAAGAACAAGCATCTGCTCTAGATAAACCGTTTAGACAATTGTACTGAATCCGGACACTTAGGGGGGGAGGAGGGGGTTTCCCAGAATTCCGGTGATGGCGGTTTTGGGGATTTTCACGATGAAACTTGGCAGGCATATCAGGGACCCGATCAAACTGTTTTCTTGATCTGATAATGGTGGGGGGAGTGGAGGGAGGGGAATCCGGAATATTCAGTAATGCGTAACTTTGGAACGGGTGATCGGATTCAAGTGAAATTTAAGAATTGAACAGAGGGCATTTCTCTGGTGATCTTTTTCATATCCGGACCGGATCCGGCAACTATTTGGGGGGGGGGGGGGGGGGGGGGAATACGTGACCCGCTTAGAATGGAGAGATCGGGATGAAACTTTGTGGGAAGAACAAACAGATGCTCTAGGTAAATCATTTCCGGAATCGGATTGGCTACGGGCACCGTGGGGGAGTTCTCGAGAAACGGTTAGAATGGAGGGATCGGAGTGAAACTTGCTGGGAAGAAAAAACATCTGCTCCATGTAAATCTTTTACACAGTTTGACTTATCCGGACACTTGAGGGGGGGGGGGTCCCGGAATTCCGTTTTTTGGGGATTTCACGACGAAACTTGGCAGGCATATCAGGGACCCGGTCGAACTTACTTGGAATAAAAAAAAATCCTCGATATGATAATCTTGGGGGGAGTTGAGGGAGGGGAATCCGGAATATTGAGTCATGCGTAACTTTGGAATGGGTGATCGGATTCGAGTGAAATTTAATAACTGAACAGAGGACATTTTTCTCTGGTGATCTTTTTCATTTCCGGACCGAATCCGACAATTATTGGAGGGGGGGGGGGTGAATACTTGACCCGCTTAGACTGATGTTATCGGGATCGAACTTCGTGAGAATAACAAACAGATGCTCTGGATTAATCATTTACGGAACCGGATTGGATCCGGGTATTGCGGGTGGAGTTCGAGAGGGGGGGGGGGGGGTTGGGATTCCGGTGATCGCGAGTTAAGGTACTTCCAGATGTGCTAGGACGACGAAACTTCGCTGAATATTAGAGACTCATCAACATTTGCTTAGAAATTGCTACTTCCCAAATCGTAGAGTAGTAAGTAAGAAAAATACTTTTAAGCAATATATATATTTTCATGATGTCCATCAGCACATTATCATTTTTGCCTCAAGGGTTTTGCTTACAAATGAAGTTCTAGCTCCCTTAGAGTGCGCATCTCAACCGCTAAGTCGAAACTTACTTTTGATCAATCAAAACATCTTAACCCATGCAAGTGCTATATGAGCTTACAGCTGTTGTTGTTTTAGGATTGATTTTCTTGGCGGTTTGAAACACTGAGAGCTAGAACTTGTATCGTGGGTATAGCTAAATTTTTCAGGGAAAACGGCAGATTTATAAAAGAATGCCTGTGGCGCTTAATTTAAACTTTCCTGGGTGCAGTTGTAGGTAGCTTCGTTTTCTAACGAAAGCTGAAATGAAAAGCCGAATATGCGAATTTAAATTTAAGAATTTATATTAAAGGAATAATCTCAACTGATGCACTTCAATTAGTTTTATACCGGTTCTACTCTGTGCTAGCGGGAAATGTACGCCGGAGCGGCAACGGCCTGTTTTGTCGGCAATGTTTTTAGTCTGTCGGCACAAACTGGACGTCCCCCCCCCTCCCCCAAAGGTAAAAGGCTAGTGAGGCGCCTGCCCAAGGGACCATGATCGTTTCTGCCTTAGGTTTTTTTTCTTAAAAATGAATTTAGTCCCTTAAATTGTAAAATGAATTTAGGCCCTTAAAGTGCACCCTGACCAGCAAAGCGAAAGAGGTAATTTTGACCAAAAGACACATTTTCATTATCTGAAAGGGGCCGCGATCATTTTTACCTTAAGAGTTTGCTTACAAATAAGCTCTTAGCCCTCTAATTCATCACTGCAAAGTGCAAAAAAAAAATACTTTTGACCAAACGATACATTTTATAATCTCCAAGAGCTCGTGATCATTCGTGCCTAGGGTTTTGATCACAAAGGATAACAATTAACTACTTATTGACAAATTCCCACTTTCATCCTCTGACACTATTTGCAAGTGCCATATGAGCCTCTAGCTCTTGTTTCCTGTCCTAACCGCGCAAGTGGAGTATGGGGTTCCGGCTTTTGTTCGGAAGAGGACAGAGGAACTTGGAATTTGCCGACTTTTCTAACATCCAGCGTTGGGCCCGGAAGTCCAACATCATTACATCCCCGACAAGTCGAGCCAGACAGAAATCATGTAAAGATTAACACCTAGCTTGCTACGCAAAGACTAATGAATGCGTTTCCAGGCGCTATAACACCATGTACCAACACACTAAAGACGAAAGAGGTGGCAGATACATTCAGGATCACAATGTTCAAGCGTCACGGCGTTCAAGATACTTGACAAACAAGTAATGCCTCAACTCTTCAACTTCAGTACATCAATGTGGAATAGAAAGCACTCAAAGAAGATCATCAAGCCATCCACTAGTACCCAAGCTGGAAACCAGTTCTTCACAACTCGAGTGATCAACAACTGGAACTCCCTGTCCGAGGATACTGTGAATGCAGAAACAGTAGATGCTTTCAAAGTTAAGTTGGACAAGGAATGGTCGTCGAAAGTCTGGTACGAAGACGAATGGGATGTAGCAGAGTCAGTTGTCCACAAATCAATCACAAAATCCAATAAAAAAATCATCACACCACCAGCGACTCTACAGGAGCATTGGCACCTTTGTCACTGGACAATGCGATTTAAGGTAATTGCCCATCCAGGCAATCACAGATCAATTTCACGCCAAATATTGTCCTTCTCAGAAACCTATACAAAACAAGACACATCTTGTGCATTCATTTCTACAGCCCGGGAACGGTTGTGAAGGACTGTAAAAACTGGCTTCTTATGTATGATACGCCATGACCACCTACCAAAAGTTTCACTCGAAGGCACCATAGATGGATCCCGACCACGAGGAAGACCACGCAAGAGGTATATCGAAAACTTCGACCGAAATCGCATCATAGAGCTGACACGAACGGCACACGATACCGAGTACGTACCGATCCCCAAAACGTCCCGTGAGGATGGACGGGACTTAAGGAAGTAAGTATGTATGATACCAAGATGATACTAAGATCTTTCCTCTTATGGATTGCAAAGTCAATTAACTTTTCTCTTCCCTTCCTCTTGCAAAGCGTCTATCGGCTCCCTCTGCCGTTATCCGCGAAACGGTGCCGCCATCGGCAAAAAATGACACGCCACTTTATTTCCCAGTATTAAAGCTAATGTCCTTCTGTTAGTCGGCCTTGATGACGCTTTTTACCAATCCTCTATATCGTTAAACCATTATCACTCTTCCGTGGATGGCGAAGTGCCAGATCATCGAAGGGGAGTGGATGGATATTAGGCGCAAAGTTATAATCCTCGCTTCAGCAAGCAGAAGGAATACTTCCCCGTCATTATTTGGATTGTTAGCGCGCGGTTTTTAAAAGAGGTTTGGGACAGTCCATTGGCGAATCGTCAAAGAAAGATTGGGAAAACCTCACGGTAAAAAAGGATTTCAATGGCTTTGTGGGACTTAAGAGCTTCTGCAGAGAGAGCCGTTTGAGAAGGCGAGAACACTGAGGGGAGATCGGAACGGAAAAGGACAAGCTAGTGACATTAATGTTCCAAAATATTGAAGGTTTGGTTTGACCTTTTGCACTTTGTCCAATTTTCCTCTGAAATTTTGAATTGGCCACACGTCGTTTTCATTGTGGACACTGTTCGACTGGGTCGTTAAAAGGGAAGAGATTCTTCTGCATTTTAATGACTCCAAAACCCAAATGCAGAAGAATCTTTTTCGACGACCCAATCGAACAGCAAAAACAGCAGCAGTGTCCACAATGAAATCAGAGCACCAGCTTTAAATCCAATCAATTTTCAGAGAAGAAGTTCACAAAATCAGATATTTAAGGAAGAATCTTTAATTGTTTTTCCATAAGTTCATTTTGCAGCTTGAGCCTGAAGAGGGCCCTTGCCAAGAAGGGCCGAAATATAGCTTTAATCAAAATTAAACTGACTCCTCTGTTTTGCACCGTCAAATACGAATTTGTTCATGAGTAAAGGTTTTGACTCGTGACTGGAATCAAACTCTAAGCTGGCATAGTCGCGGATGTACGGTCTAGGTATGTAATTTGATGGGTCCGGACCCCCCCCCCCCCCCCCTCCCGTTCATGGGTAACTGGGCCCAGACTTCCCTTGAGTTAAGTTCGTCTACGACATGTCTGGAGTTCAACTCTTGTATACTTGTGGATATATATGTATAGATGCGGATTTTGGTGCAACAGCACCAAATAAGACCACGTGGAGAACTTCAGTCCTCAATGATCAGTTGGAAACTGGACGGTTTTGTCATATGATCGAAGTTGTGTCAAAGGGGATATCAGGCAATCAAACGATTTGATTTTATTGCACTTTTTATTACCTTGCTAATGGAAAAGAGGTTTAAAGGGTCGGACTTGCTAGCAAAACATTCAGTACTGAAACTGAGACCGTTTGTGCAAAACCTTGAAGAGCTTCTTTGGATTTCTAAATGCGGTTTGTTTACAAAAAAAGCTTTTAAACTGGGATGATTTCAAATTAGGTTATTTCAATATTTTTTTAGTTATTGGAGATGTGAAATGTCTTGGTTCTAACGCTGTTTGTTTATAAGATGTGATAAACATTTTACTTTCACACTCCACGTCTGAGCGCTTGCACACTTGTTTCCGATACGGGCGCTAAAACCTGACCGCGTCAAAACAACTGTATATGGATCTACACAGGGGGGCGTAGAGCTGGCCAAGAGAGAAAGATCTATTTATTCCATTCAACGAGGCGGAAAATCGAGAATACGAAGGCGACAACGCAAGTACACCCCAAATAGATTACCGAACTGCCCGAAAATGACACCCCTTTTATATGCTTTCTTTCATTTGTACAACGTCAAAATGGCCACAAAAACAGTGATCATACTGCTTTCGCTTTCCTGTTTTGGTTGCGATAAATGACGTTCGAAAACCGGGATATTTCTGGTGGGATGAATAGAGTTATGGACCGATTTAGCACGCAACCCTGCCGGCATGAACCAATTTTTAGAGGAGTTCATCTTTAACCTAAAGTCTACGGGGTACATAAACTTAACGTGTATTCTGCCCAACTGGATCCTCACAGCATTTTTGATCCAAACATCTGAAAGCTTTCGAAAGTTAACGTGCAAACATACCAACGGACGGACAGAAGTACGATACTACAGGTGTCCCCTCATTAGTTGCGTTTGTTCAGCTTTTGCCATTCCCTTTTAGGCTTTAGCATTTAGCCTTTTCCAGGCCTTTTCGAAAATTTTCGCGTTTCTGTAAGTCTCCGCTACTACAAAAGACTTTTCGCTTTTCTAGGATGAAAGTGCAATTTTGACAAATATCATTTTACTTGTACAGTAAATTTGTCATCTTTAAATGAGTTTTCCAGTACTGATTATCACTTTGACTCACATCCATCTTTTACTGGATTTTTGGCTAAACTGACCAAAGTCGTGAGGGAAAAAGCCGAAAGGAGAGCACAACTTGGTCATCTACCAAGCCAAGTTCCCTTTTTGCAAAAAGGCGAGGGAAAAGGCGAAGTCGGCGTTTGCCTTTGACAAAAACGGGAAATTGTCGAACAGTGCCTAGGACCATTTCACGAAAACGCAAACCAAGTGAAAAGCCATCGAAATGCGAGTAAAAGGCGAACAAAAACGCAGCTACTGACGTTTGTGATCCGAAACTGAAAGCCTTATTAGGGGGCTGCCAGAACGAAGAAGGTCTGGCGATGGATCAGAAATATATGTCTAATCCTTATGGAATTCCTGTCATGTGACGGAACCCTCCAATGATTCCCTTTTCAGCTGGTGACGAATGTGAAGCCCCTCCCAAGGATTCGATTGCCGCAGTGCCTTTATTTGAAAATCGGAAAGCCTCGGATTCGGAAAGACTTCTTCCGATCAACTAACTTCAAAGCGGTATTTACATAGTGGTGGCAGCGGAGGATTTTCCTCGTGGAAAGAAAAACAGTCTTCTACAAACCATTACTCCCCTAATTACGGGCGCTGCCGATGGAAAACCTCAGGAAAACAACAGAGGAACGAAAGAGTAGAAGGAGCGCCCTCATTAGAAGCTTGACAGATTCGACAAAATTAATGAGCCGTTCGGAAGGCGGATAAGCAGCTGATGCGAGAAGACGAAAACTTACCAAGCGTAACTAGGAGGGTGAGAAAGAGAAGCTGGGGGGTAAAGAGATGCGAAAAGGCTAAGGTTACATCTCCTTCGAAGGACGTAATAACAAGAACAAATAATCAGATAGAACTTATGTCTTTAGTCGCATGCAGCGACTAAGAAAACACCGACAAAATTGAGCGGACCTAGAGGTATTTACTCTAGCTTTGAGCTGACATTGATCCCCGTATACTGCTCTTCCGTCTTCACCGTTGCTTATCGCACAAGAAATACTGAAGGAGGCTAGCAGGAGGCGTACTCTGCGCGCCGACCCGCTCTGGAGCGCGTCCATAGGACCAATCAGATTTGACTGCTAGATTTCCTCTTCAGCGACTTAAGATTTCACAGCGATATAGCTACTCGTGGAGGTACTGAAAAAAGAAACGTGATGTGGCGCGAAGCTAGTAACCTCCGCTCGTTTGCGTCGGGAGTCGGGCGTATTTTACTCGACTTAGCATGTTTGTATGACCAAGATAGGGAGACAGCAATTCTATCTCGTTATTTGTTCTTGGTAATAATCCCTCGGAACAGTCGGCATCAGAAGGTTGAACGCATGCGCAAGCTTGGGATCGTTTACGCGGCTCCACAACTGGTATCACAAGCATTTTTTTTTCAAATAGACTATTTCAGTTTCGATGAGGTTGGGTTGTCCAGACGGAATAAGGTGAAACTGGAAATTCTTCAGTTCAGTTATGAATCTCATGGATCATATTACTTGCCGATCACGGGCAACCAGCCCAATTTAAAGTATTTCACGTACTTATCGGCAAAACTACAGCACAGAGAGCTTCGTTATGTAAAACGCACCTTCACTAAACGCTTTTCTTTTACAATATCTCAATAATGTATGCCTTCGTCAGCCAATGAAGTATTTGTGTTCTGCTTTAGTAACTACTGATACATTGCTCTACTAACTTTTGTTAAGAAGTTACTGTACTTGTCTGTACGGTATTGGCATGATCTCGTCACATACAATTAAAGCCTTTACTACAATACGTGTGTGTTACAACAATTCGTTCCGTCTCCTACATTCTTTGCCATGTTGGTGTAGCGCTACGGAAATGTTTTCTGATGCTACATTACCTATTTTGCGGAGGTAGTTCGCAGGAGCCGGGGATCCATTGGACTCCGGGTTGTAAATGATTATTGCGGAAATAGTCTTATCGAGGGAGTGAGTACCCCTTTTATGCAGTTATCATTACTCATCTGGGAAAAGATCAATTCCGACCTTTTTGGTTTCGCAGGTGGATCGGTGATATTCGTTCTGTTACTGTTATTTTTTTTGTTGGTATTCTTGTATTAGGCTAGTCAATATGGAATTTCTTTTTCCGGATTAAAGAGTAAGTATAGGGGCTGAGACACCCCCTTAAAGGACCCGTCGTACGACACCAACGGTCCCTACAGTCCCTAATCAGTCAAACCATTCTCATTTCCGAGCTCGGTGTTTCGCAAGTCATTTCCATAGACCCCAACAGCACTACAACGATGTTTGCCTTTTCCGCATTTGACTCCTTTCGAAACGCTTCAGGCTCCCAATTATGGTTTCCATTAGTCCAAAAGACTGGTATACAAGTTTTTCCGGGATTCGCATCAAATTCAAGGGGCCCAGCTCGGCTAGAAATAACCGAAAACAAAGCACGGTTTTAACGGGCTTAGATATGTCCCAAATACTGGAGCATAAATTGCAACTTCTGCAACGTGTGATTTAAAGTTAACTGAAAAGACAGCTAATTTTTACATCTAATATTTAAATACACTGAAACTGTTTGACCCATCTGAGGGATATGTATTTTTTTCACCCGAGACTCTAGTAATAATGATTAGAATGTGCACTGCTTGGATGACAACCCAAATTCTACCAGGCGCGGAAAAAAAACAACAAAAAACTGTATTTCCAGGGTTAAAGACGCTAAGCCCGGATAACCACGGCTCTTGCCTTGCAAATAATCTGTCAATTTAAGTTTATTTTTTCAGCAATGGCTTACCCTTTGTAGCTGGTAAATATTTAAAGCATAGAGGGACAGAGCACATATAGGTACCATAAATCCGAAAGAATAAGTTTATTCGATGAAATCTTTTGTCAGTGGATAGCGGGCAAACAGAGAAACGCATTTTTATCGGATTGTCGGCCTATTTAGTGAATAAGTGATTTTAAACTTAACTGTCGGATCTCAGCCTAATCCTGTTAAACTTTAAAGAGAACATCAATTGTGCTTCCATTGGTGGAAAAAAAACCGGCCATATTCCGACTACCTCCGTAACACTGAATACTAATAAAGAATGGTCTCGCCGATATACTCAGGCGCAACAACTCCTTCCTTATGTCCAAGTTCGATAAGAAAAGTTTCCGTGAAAAATTCAACCTTAGGCTTTTCAACAGGATATCCCCAAAAATACGGCAGAAAGTTTAACTTCATCAGTTCCAGAAACGAGCTTAAAAGTTCCATAAACTTTGGGAAGGCTTCTTCCACTTGGCGGTCCGGCAGGAAGACATGGTCCGGTGACTTCAAAAACATAAATCTCAGAAAACGTCGGAATCTAACGGCCAGTGTAGAATATCTTCGTTGCAGTCCGGAGGTTTCGGCTTCTGAAGCGAACTTCGGTCTCGAGTACTTAGAAGTTTATATATTTGTTGATGTAACCAGAATAATTATAATCATTTCCTTAGGGCATTCCACAAAGGAAGGCAAGTGGAGTAAACAAGCAAAAATACAGAAAGAAAAATACTTAAACAGCTACAAAAGCACACTAACACAGAAACAGGTAGGGGGGGGGGGTGGTTGGTCAGTAATAGTTCATTTGAAGGTATCGGAACGAGCTTCCTTGTTTAGATGCCAAGGAGAGAGATGAAGAAGAAATTAACAACGAAACTTCGCTATGAGAGATAAAGTCTTTCTTTCCAAGAAGACGATGTACTTAGGTAGAGATATAGTATGGGATTTCAATATAAGTCTTGTACAATCCTGGACTTTACTGATACAGTCGTATGTTACAGAACTTTTCTTCAGTTTCAGTTTCATTGGACTATATTTAAAAAACAAATGAATACACAATTTATATTCCTGCCAGGAAAGTACAAATGTAGTGCTTGGCTAGGGCAGGGAAATAACCTCAAGGCCCTTGTATGTTCTCACAACAATTAGTGACACAAACATTAACAACGTAAATCTATTGAACTGCTATAGGGTACAAAAGGACCGTGACACACATGTGTCACGTGACCGACCACGAGAAACCTTTGGGTCTGGAGAAGTGTCTAACACGGAGTACCGAGCGAGGGGGACTAACTTGAAAGGAAACGGGTAGTAAATAAACAGTCTTGGAACACAAGGTTTGAAGCCAAGCTGACGATTCCTTACAAAAGAAATAGAAAACCGTGATATTCGGGTTTTTTTCTTGATCGGCTAGTTATCCCTCTAAGATGATGTGCGAGGGATGAATATAATTTCGGATATTTCGGTTGCACTTCCGACAAACCGTCCTCAGCGAAAAAAAAAAATTAAATCATAGATCCAACACAATAGCAACAGGAAAACGATGCGGAACCAACAAACCATGAAGCGACATGTCACTAAAAACCAGAAGAATGATGCGGACCGAACGACATACAATTACAAGTAAAATAACGAATATTAAAATGTGCGTGTCAAAAGTGTATATATACAAATCTATGATTTCGCTGATGACGGTTTTCCGGAAGTGCAACCGAAATATCCGAAATGATATTTATCCCTCTCACATCATCTTAGAGGGATAACTAGCTGACCAAAAAAACCCCGAAAATAACGGTTTTCTATTTCCAGTCCTGGAGGAAAGGCTTGACCTTCAACGGGTCAGAAGGTAAACGCGCCACGCCTGTTCTTCACATATGTGCGACTTTTGATGAGGCTTTGAGTTTCATCCAGTTTCCGGATTCCGTTAGATCCCAGGGGAACTGTATCGCACTGACGAGTTATGCAAGAACCATTTGCCCCGCAAGAAAGCAAAGCAGAACCTCTTACCGTAATATCGACTAAAGAATCATTTAAACGGCCGGTATTTTCTCCCAGAGACGACAGGGGAAAGTCTTCACACGTTACCGGGGTATTTTTCAAGGGAGAGTACTGTCATGTGGCAAGATTCCAAGGTTGTAAAGCTCGGGATATCTCTCTACTATGGACACGACATGTGTCCATTTGATCACTTCTTATATGGACATAATCAAACTTATTGCGCGAAAATCCAATTTTGTTGTTGCTGACGTCGAAGGATACCCCTCGACAAACAAATCTCCAGGTGAAATGTTCGCGAAATTGCAGTCCAAAACATCCGGGGATTTGTCCAAGGTTAGTAAGTAAATAATTTTTTTCTGTAGTTTGTACACGAACGATGTCCAAACTTACCAAGGTTGGCGCAGAAACGAGACATGAAATCTCCCGTCGTGATCAGGTTTACATTTGTCCTCAAGTTGCTCAGAATAAGTTTAAAACATCTTCCAATCTCCTTCTTGCTCACTTTTGAGACGGCACAGATCTCCTGCAAAGAAAGACAAGGTTTTATCGAAGACTAGAGGAACCGTCGACTCTCTGTTTCCCAGAAATCTGTCCAACGTGTAACCACCGTTAAAAGGATCAGGACCCAAAGCTCAGAAGGGGGTCAGGAGTAAATGGTAAGTAAAAAGCGGTCACAGAACTAAGAGGAACAAAACATCAAGCTTAGAAAAACTACAAACTAGACACTACACAGTAAATTCCATCGGTTCGGAAAACAAACATCATCATCAGCTACTTATTGTTCAACATGACATTTTTGTCCGTTCATGAATTCATTACCAATTCCTAATTTCGCTAAGTTTACTCCTAAAAAAAGATCAAACGGAAAAAGCACAATGGCGATTTCTACGAACCAGGGCCGTATCCAGAGGGAATTAGGGGGCTCGCCCCCCCCCCCCCCCCAAACATATTAGATTTTTATAGGCTTAATCTCCGATCAATATATTTCTGTAGTGTCTGGTCCGACCCACGCACAACCCCCTCCCCCCTTGAAATAAGTTCCTGGATATGAACCTCCTACGAACTTAACCGTTTGACAAAATAATCTCAATTCGCAGTTACCTAGGATAAGGAAAGCGCTACCTGGTAAAATTGTACTAGCTGAAATTTTCCCCCAAAGACAGAATTTACTGATTAAACATTCATGCCGAACGGAACCACGTGCACAAGGCCGGAAATATAACAACTGTAGGCTGCACTGCTTACGAAAAAACGAAACGGAAGCCTAAATTATTTCCAAAACCGTCTCTTCCTCACCAAGGTAACGACTTCGAACAACCACGAATCACTAAACTTCAATTCAATTCAATATATATCTAAACCGTGAAGCGACAAGCCGAATATTCGTTTGGTCGTCGATAAAAATATAAATACAATTTACAGTTAACACTTATGGCTTTTCAGATATCGGTTTCGAAATACCTGAATAGGCTGTATGAGAGGGACAGCTTCCCCCACTGCTCTTACGGGTCTTTCTCGATGTGGCTTGAAATCAGGGGGCAGTATGGGTCGATGGGATGTTACTGTTCAGCAACCCTGTACCAAAAGCAAGCGATAGCTTTCCCGATGGAAAATTTATCTCAAAATAGTACTATGAAGTAGTACGAAAAAGTTGCATGCAATACTAACGATGCTACTACATGCTTCTACTTCAAGTCTACCGTGTTACTGCATACTACTATATGCTACTATTAGCAAGACTGGATGCTTGTATGGCAAGACATGATGCTACTGGATACTACTACATAAGATTGGACCAGTCTGAGGCACATTAAATGATAGTATTCTTTGCTATTACATAGTATTACATGCAACGTTTTCGTACTACTACCATACTACTACGCAGGCTAGAAATTTCTCATTGGGTTTTGTCGACGGCTAGCAAGGGAATCTAGGCCAAACTATTCAAGGAGGGCACAGTATGGGAGTTTTGGCGCTTTTGAAATGACCAACAATGCCCGAAATTGGACTCTCTCATTCACGTCTGACTAGAAAACGTGGTATGCGCCAATAACGGGAGTGCGTCGCCCTCTATCAGCATCGTAACAAAGACCCATACCATCTGGCCACTTAGGAAGACATTTTTTGGGCCCGACCACTGTCAGAAGTTTGATAGCGGATAAAACAAGGATGCTTGGTTTCAACAGACAACACTAAGAATGTTAGCTGTTATATTCTTCAAACGTTACGCACTGGAACGTTATATTTACAAGAAGAGAGAAACACTATCGGAAACACATCTAATGAATTTTTGGTTTGTCATAGTATCGGAAAAGGCAGCAGATGCTTTTTCGGCGGTTTTCCGTCTCTAGAATGAATGAATCAATTGATTAAAGAAAAACCCTCAGACGGACTAGCCGATACATGATCATGATCGTGTATTCTCACTATCAGCATTATTTCAAGTTTCAAATCTTCGAGCAGGTGCGAAATAAAAGTTCGTTCACTTGTTCCCACATAAGGAGGGAGGTGCATTCCATCTAGTTTCGAAAGTTGTTAGTAAGTCTGCAACCGTTGGTGGAAAGATAAGACTTCCCAATTACAAAACCGCCGTTTCTCGACAATAGAAGAACATTAAACGGGACATCGAGAAAAGCCCTTGTTTGACAAGGAGGTAAACAGGTACTCAGGTAAAATCGAAAGAAGATACAGAGCAAAGTTGCCAATGTTTACCTGCAGCGTTTGGCAGGCGTATTCCCAACACGACGAACTCATCTATTTCTCCGTAAAACTTCGCAATACATAGATCCGTTTATGTAAACAAATTCTGATTCCTGTGTTAAAGTCACCAGTCACCTACTTCTCATACACCCCACAACTCACCTAAATTGGTTTCATTTCATGGGATTCTATACAGTTAATTGTTTACAGGTCATCGCAGCGTTTTTATTTTTCTACTTTCGGATTTCCCACTCATATTTTCTACGCTACCCATTATCTAGCCGTTATCCGAGCGTGGTGGGTAGAAAGTCATCAGTGGTAACTGTTTGTGAATTGTTTTAGCGTTTTCCGTAGTAACCTTACTTGTGAAGGAGGCTGGAGCGATGAAGGCAGCTTTTAGTAATTTTGATGAAAACGCTTTGCATCTTTTTATATTTCTTTCGTCTTTTTTTACTTTTAGGGCTGCGACTCCTCCTCCCCTCGGTGACATTAATGTTTCATTATCCTCCTTAACGTCACGTAATCTTTCCTAAAAAAAAATCCCCAAATACATTTAACTTCAAAAATGTAATTTCCGCTATATCTAAACTCCATTTTTCATCTATGAATTTTCCTCCTCCACCTAATGACGTTAATTTTTCATTATAACAACTTTAATTTTCTATTTTTCTACAAATATACTAAACTTTAATTTAATATTCCCTACAGCCTGTAGAAGCTCCATTTTTCATCTATACATTTATTACGATATTTTTTACTTCCTAAGGTTTGACTTTGCCTTTCTGACCGCTGGATTCTTTGATAGGGGCTAGAGATTGCTTTTGAGAACATGAAAAAAAAGCTTAAAAGGTCAAAGTCGCTTTTATCCGAAAAAAATGAGGAATATTGCTTCCCGAAAACGTTTTTTTTTCTGAACAGATTTTCATGTCAGCCTTATTTTAAAATATTTGCTCTTAACTTCCTTTAATTTCAATTCTTTCTTCAAATTTCAACTCTTCTTTCAAATTCAAATTCCAATTTCAACCGACTGTTTTTGCCAGAAGAAAGCTTTAATGGTTGGCTTTTAGCTGATATCGTTTGCATTTTTTTTTCAATTTGACTGTTTTATAAACAAGAAACTAAAATTCATGATGCAAGCCTCACCCTTCAGGATGTTTCTTCGTCACTTTCAAAAATCATGGACAACAGGGTCCAACCAGCACATGACGTTATCAACTGTTTCCTGGCCGAAAACTGAAAATTTGATGTCTTTATATATTTTCTTACACTTACTCCGCCTTTTAAAGATGGCGGGTTAAAAATAAATTACTTACTTAAAACCATGGTTCTGAAACGTTTACAGAAGTGTTCAAATAATCATGCCTCGAATGTACGACCTCGGCCCTAGATTACTGCGAATCATATTTTAAGGTGGTAAACGGACAAATTTATGGTTACTAATAAATTTTGCAGAAACTTATTTATTTCTAGCTAGAACCTGACGAAAGAAAGCCCGAAATTTCAACAAATCTTAGCTGACAAATCCACACTGTAAAAAGTTTCTCCGAATAAGAAATAGTATTTGCTACTGGGATTAATCTTATCTCTACTGCCGACCACAAAAACAGGAAGAGGAGGCACATTTATTGGGATCCCAAAACGTAAGTGGAGGGATATCTACGACATCATAAAAATCTCTACTTGAATAAGATTAATCTGAATTTGAGATAATCTTATCACAATAGAGACAAGATTAATCCCAGTAGCAAATCCTGCAAGATTTTGTTTACAGTGCAGATAGCCCCATCAAAACAGCGATCCTTCGCCTATCGGCGAAACACGAGTCAGAAGTGTGACGCATTGATATTTTTCTTGGTCGGACACTATACCCTGAATCTACAGGTACGACAGATCGAAGACCAACCGTTCGAAACTCCAGGGTCTACGCTCTCAAGCTCCCAACCGACCTCCAAAACAGGAAGAGGAGGCCCATTTATTGGGATCCCAAAGCGTAGGTGGAGGGATACCTATGACATCATAAAAAATACCCGTCTGTCTGTGAGCACGATAACTCTCGAAGGGAGTGAGATATTTTGATGAAACTTGGTGTAAGGGTTCTTTGGGTCAAGGGTAAGGTCAAGTAAGTAGATGGGCTTTGTAGCCCTACATTTAGGGGTGGAGATTCAAATTAAGGGGCAAACAAAATATTTTTAAACAGCAAATGTGACACGATGGTGAAAACCGTTTTCTCGCCGGACAAGTAGTTCGTCTGGAATCCGGCAAAAACCGGAAAGTTGGTTAAAAGTAAAAGTTTTATTTGAAGTTGATTAGATGTTCTTAACAGAGATAAGGATATACGTTGATAATTAGTTCACTCGGAATTCGGCCGAAAGCGAAAATTTGGCAGAAGTAGAAGCAGGAAGTTTCGGTCAGTGTCGTCAAAATAGGTATGGCTTATATAGAGGTATATCTGAACTTGGTTTTCTCTGATGATTATCCTTTGGTCTAGTTTTTCATCGACGCCACGAACTTGTGAAGCTTTCATGCTTAAAAAACGGTTAGGATGTAAAATTAGCACAATGCGTTTCAGTCCGCTCGGACCAGAAAATGGCTGCCAAAATCTTCACCCGTAACGAGTGTTCCCTTCCCATTTCGGGCATCCCGTTTCCATTCAACTCTGTATCATAATCCTCGACATTCCGAACTGCAGTCTCTTCCGCTGAAACTTGTGAAATGACCTATTTTCAACAACTAAAGACAGCCATAAGCAGAACAGGTCCTTATGCGAAAAGAAAGGGATTTCCTTTCTATTCATACGAAAAAGCTGCCATTTTCCAAGAATATGGGCGACGAAGAAAACCTGGGCCTCGAAAAGGAAAATTCCTTTATCTCCCCCACCACCCCGGTTGAAACATCGATTACCTTAACCTTCTCTGGAAAATATTTACTCGACCTGAGACAAGCATCCGTTCTATATTCTTCCATCGCCTTAAATTCTTCCTCAAGTTCCCTTTCTGCACTGTCAGAAGTCTCAAAACATATAACACAAGGATGCGCGATTTCAACAGATTGCACTTTGAGTGTCATTTGCAAACTATAAAACTGATATTATGAGCCTATAACTTTTCACGAACACGTATTGTAGTGCACATCAGGTGCATACATACCTCCATGTCGGTCGATACCGGACCAACACCCTCAACGGCCATTTAAAAATGTCGACCTCGCTCCGCTCGGTGGATATTTTTCAGAATCTACCTCGCCTTCGGCTCAGATAGGTTATTTTCAGTGGCTATCCCAGTGTTATTTTCCGATATCAACCACATATTAAGTGTTATGTCTCTGTAAAACGTAGCAATTAAAACAAGGCGTGCAATAACTTTTAACGAAAACGTAACAAAACGTAAATATTCTGTAACAATACCAAAGCTTCACCTGTTGTGACTGTACATACTTGTGTTAAAGGACCCCTCTTGCTTATTCTGCCTTTTGTAATATACCTACCTCCCTTATGAAATTATAAGCTTCTAAAATCCCACCTTTCTCCATTGTTTCATTTTGTGCCTTGAATTTTTAACGCTTTTACGAGTTTTGCCCGTCACACAACGTAAAGTTTACCGGAATCTTTAACGGCTGCTGACAACTCTTTCACACATAAAAATATGAAAATCTTCTGTTTTTTACTGTTTTATTTGCTTTATTTCCCCACTTTTTGGGATCCCAAAACGTAAGTGGAGGAATACCTATGACATCGCATAAGTCTGTCTGTCTGTCTGCGAGCAAGATAACTCTCGAAGGGAATGAGATATTCTGATGAAACTTGGTGTAAGGGTTCTTTGGGTCAAGGGTAAGGTCAAGTTCGTAGATGGGCTTTGTAGCCCTATATTTAGGGGCGGGGAGGGGGTTCAAATTAAGGGGCAAACAAAATATTTTTAAACCGCTAATGTGATAGCCGCTTACGGGGTAAAAAGAAATTCGTTCGAAACCGGAAATTTGGCAGAAGTAAAGCAGGAAGTTTTGGTCATTGTCGTCAAAATAGATATGGCTTATAGGGGTATATCTGAACTTGGATCTGGATCAGGCGAAGAAAATACCCAATTGTCTGGATCAAATGTTAGATTTTTGTGATCCCATCGAAACCTTTGGTCTTGTTAAAGCACAATGGACACTTCTAATGCTTTATTTTGTATTAAAGGCTTCACAAATAAACATTTCCGACTTCCTCTAGAAGGCATTTTCGCGATCCAAATATCAGGATCTGGGATTTCGTGGCAGGAAATTCAAAAACTCCCGGCAGTGCTTGATAGAAAAGGATCGATAGTCAAGCCGCAGATGCAGTTTACCTGGTTGTTGTAGTGTTACATCAGAAGTTCCATGTTTTAAGGTGCCTATTAAAAATTTTTCTTTGTGGAATAGTGTTGTGAAGCTTGATTACGACAATGCAAAGCATATGTCACCATTTTCTCTGAGGGATGATCATAGACTTTGTGCTCTACATTTTAATTATGATGATTTAGTGTTTTCGGAAGGTACCCGAAAAGTCAACCGAAGTTTTTTTTTTTTTAAACGTGATGCTGTGCCTCGGTTTATAAGGAGGCACCATGTTGACCTGGCGTATCTGGTATTTGTGGTCCCCCTGGGATGATTGACTTTCAAGAAGTCTACAGGTAACAGGATTATTATTACTGTGTTTTCCCTCACATGCTGTCCCCTGCATGCTGTGATACTGTAGTTGTCCTGCAACCATCGCACACATAACCTTATCCCCCTTCTCATTGCCCTGGCTCCTTTGTTACAGGGTTGTGTGGATACTGGTGTTATTATTTATGTCAGTGGCTCCCAACCGGTGGTACGCGTACCCCAAGGGGTACGCGAGACCCTTGCAAGGGGTACGCGAAGGAATTGGTTTAGTCTGTAGCTTCAAAATCTCGTCTCTTATGATTGCAGAAAGCCTAATATTACCAGTAGAGTATCACCACCCAAAATGTATCTTACGGGGCAAGGTATTTTTACTGACCGATTTTTTTATTTATTGAATAACTGCTTTTACGAAAAATCGCGGCGCTTCGCGCAGCCTCTTTTCTTTTTAATCGTCTGGCCGACCTTTTTGGGGGGAGGGGTGTTGTCAACATGTGTGTGACGCCTCTGATTACAAGCCCTAGTGAAATTCAGTGAAACACAGCTATCCTACTACCGTAAACTCTGTTCCTGTGTCAAACAATATTGTTTCAAGAAGAATCCAAGACATTGAAAGTGATATTGTCATTCACGTTGAGAACTGAACCAACGAAAAAGTTTGCGATGCAGCTTGATGAAAGCACAGAGAACATCAAAACCGAAACACAGAAACAGGCTGACTGGAAAAAATATGGCAGTTAATGACGTCGAGCCGAGAAATTTTAGCCACAAAGCAGCCTCTAGTGATTGCCTCATTCATTTTGTACATATTTCTATGCATGCATGCCTTATCATTTATGATAATAAATATCGTCTTTTTCACGTTCTGAAAAAGGGGGTACGCAATCTTTTCGAACCTTAATTAGGGGTACGCGGTACGGAAAAGGTTCGGAACCACTGATTTATGTCACTGGTCTCTCTCAACTTTGTGGTTAAGGGCCAGCGTTCGACACTTCCTTACCTAAACATCCCATTTTGCTCTTCCCACCTTTCTCTCCGCCGTTAACACTTTATTATGATGTGTGCTTGCTATGAGTTGTTGTTATAAATAATCTGAGATTTAAGTTGTGCAGTATTTAGAATGAATATAGTTTTTATGTATAAATGTATTTAGTATTGTAGTATGGTAGTATTTTTTAGTACTTAGGTCATATGTGTGGTGATGGAATGCTTCTAGCAGGTATTGTATTGTATTCTCACTTACTCCATTCTTTTTCGGTATGATAATTGTAAACTGAATCCTAAGAAATACTTGCGATGTTAAGATATACAAGTTGTTGGCATTAGTTTAGTTCACTTTGGATGATCACACATGAATTTGTAGTATTTCCATCCATTTTGCTGCAGTCGTGATGTGATAAAATTATATTTCTTAGTGTTTTTACCAGCTTCTCTGCAAAGCTTGAAATAGAAATTCAGTTTTGTTCAACTCCCTTACCTAAAAATCCGATTGAATGAATGAATGAAAAATTTATTTCCCATCAAAATTGGCCCGAGGGGGCCTAGACGGAGTAAACAAAACAGAAAAGAAGAGAAAAAACAACAACAACACGCAATACAACATTTTAACACAACAACAATCTAAGAGAATATGAACATCAGCACGTAAACACTGTCAGATGTTTCATAACAGATTGCGCATAACACTTTCAAGACTAACACCTTTTCACTTAGAAACAAAGTCTTATGACCAATTAAGTTTATACTATTTCGTGCCCAGATCTCCAACAACACCTTCAATAGGTAAAAATACTACACTGTCAAAGTTATATAACGACAACAGCAGGATGCGCGGTTTCAAGAGATAACAGTTTGGGATGTTATATGTTATGTTTCTTTCGTTCCCGTTAGTATTTTTTACCAATTGAAGGTGTTGTTGGAGATGTAGGCACGAAATAGTGTAAACTTAATTGGTCATAACACTTTATTTCTAAGTGAAAAGGTGTTATTCTTGAAAGTGTTATGCGCAATCTGTTATGAAACTTCTGACAGTGAATGAGTCGTATAAACCGTGGGATCTGCTTAATGAACTTTCAAACTTCTTTATTCTTGCCTCAATCGCAGTCACAGGATCGGCAAGATGGTATTTTTAACTGATTTTTGTATTCTTTGCCCATGGGGGGAGACGCAGATCTAATATTTTGACGTTGGGATTGTAGCATTATATGCCAAAGTGGTGCCAAAGCTATAACATTTGGCAGAGCCACAGCATTGTAGAGACGTGCCAGAATATGTCGGTTATACACACACCTCCAGGAAACCGTAACACTTCCGTACTTTATCTTAAAAGTCGGTGACTAGACCAAGCCTTGTCGATTTTAGGTCTGAGTAGAAAGGCAGACCAAGATATGTGAGGCAACCTGTACGGACAATATACTGGCTGTCAAGCTTAACAGAAATAATATCAGCTTCTTTCTATTTTATCTGACCGTGATGTCCTATCCTCCTTCTCATTGTCGTGGCTCCTTTGTTACAGGGTTTTGTGGATACTGGTGTTTTATTTATGTCATTGGTCTCTCTCAACTTTGTGGTTAAGGGCCAGCGTTCGACTCTTCCTTACCTAAACATCCCACTTTGCTCTTTCCATCTGTCTTTCTGTTGTTGATACTTCATGATGTGTCTTTGTTAGTTGTCCTTATTAGAAGTATCGTTTTTCAAATATTTTGCGCCCAGCCGCCGCATCAGAGAGGACTAACAAGTCGACAAGCGCTAACAAGAAAATCGCCAAATTCAGGTGGAAAGTAATGAAATTTTCCGAAAGCATTTTTTCTGATCCGTCTCATAATGAAAAGATCATTTCTAGTCAGAGGTGTACTTGAAATGTTATCAAACTTCTGACAGTGTGGATGCAAACTACTTAAATAGTAAACATGTTCGGGATGCTGCACGGCCAGAGGTAGCTGCAGGAACAATAAATAGCCTGTGACTGATCTAGCATCGAGATTTAAGTTTTTGTTTGGATGTTATTTGTTTATTTTTGATCGTCGTCAAACGGAAACATTCATGGTTCTTAGGTTGTGGGCACCAACAACGGCTCAGAAGTTTTTATGGCACTTGCAGCGTCGCTCAAGTGCCATGTACCAATCACTTTTCGGTCTGTCTGTCCGGCCACTGTTCTCGAGTTAGGGTAGTTCCAGAAGGGCTAGGACGATGAAACTTGGCAGGCACAACAGGGACCCGACCAAACTAACTTGAATAGTCACTTCCCTGATCCGACCACGGTGGGGGGAGTGGAGGGAGAGGGAGTTCGGAGTCTTGAGGAATGTACAACTCTGGAACGGGTGATCGGATCTTAATGAAACTTGGTATTTGGAAGGATCTCGTGTCTCGGATTTCCCTTTTCAAGTCTGGACCGGATCCGATGAATGTGGGGGGGGGGTCAAAGAGGGGAACCGGAAATCTTGCGAGGGCGCTTAGAGGGGAGCGATTGGGATGAAACTTAGTGGGAAGAACAAGCCCTAGATACATCAGAGACAGAACCGGATCGGATTTGGGCTCTGTGGGGGGAGTTAGATAGGGGGGGGGGGGTCCGAAATTCCGATGATCGCGAGTTAAGGTATTCCAGATGTGCTAGGACGACAAAACTTGGCTTGAACATTAGAGACTTGACATCATTGGCTTAGAAATAGTCAGTTCCCCGATCCGACCATCGTGGGGGAGTCGAGAGACGGGGAATCAGGAATCTTGAGGTATGTATAACTTTTGAACGGGTGATCGGATCTTAATGAAACTTGATATTCGGAAAGACCTTGTGTCTCTAATGTCCTATTTACAGTGCGGACCTGTGGGGGGTGGGGGTGGAGGGAAGAACCAGAAATCTTATCACACGATTAAAGTGAAGCGATCGGATGAAACTTGGTTGGATGAACAAGCACAAGCCCTAGATACATCAGTGACAGAACGCGGACCGGGTTCGGGCACTATGGGGGGAGTTGGAGAGGGGGGAGTACGGAATTCCGGTGATGGCGAATTAAGGTACTTCCAGATGTGCTAGGATGACGAAACTTGGCTTGGACATTAGGGGCTTGACAAGACTGGCTTAGAAATTGTCGCTTCTCAGGTCTGACCACCCCCTAAAGTACAAATCCTAACCGCAAAGTACAAAAAATACTTCTAAGCAAAATATAAATTTTCATGATCCACATGTGCCCATGATCATTTTTTCCGAAAGTGTTTTGCTCAAAAACGAATTTCTAGCATCCTTAAAGTGAGTATCTTAACCGAAAAGTCGAAAAAAGACTTTTGACCAAACGATATATACTCATGATCCCCAAGGGCCCATGATCATTTTTGCCTCAAGGGTTTTGCTTACAAGTTAATTCCTTAAAGTACAAACAATAATTTTGAGCAAAATGTATTCTTCATGATCCTGATGAGCTTATCATCATTTTTGCTTGAAGAGTTTTCATTACAGATGAATCTCTAGCACCCTTAAAGTACGTGGTTAGTGGTTAACAGCAGGTTACGTGGTACAGTGGTTACGGTAATGTAATAACATTACAAAACGTAATGTTATAAAGCTAATCTCGTTGGGGAAGGGAAAAGCTGCGACGCAGCTTCAACTTGTACTAGATCATTCTCATCTTTTCAGTCCTTGCCCAAACTGAGGAGACCATGACGTTTACGGCAAAAAATCTGGATGGTAACGCAGTGGCTTTCATTTAATGGGGTCTGGTAACGCTCGTAGCACGACCCGACTCTTGCGTTGTTGCATAAACCCTTTTCCGAAGAAGTGTCACAGAAACATAGGCTGTCCGGAGCTGAATATTTATTAACCATTACTGTACAGTCAGGGCGAGATGATTTATCGCGGGATCTTTTCCGTTTTCACAATCCCTTATTGGAGGATAAGTGCCCTTCTGGCAAATGACCGAGATATCTGGGACATATTTCGCTCCATAAAATGTATCCGACTTGGAGAAAGTAATAATCGTACAATGTGGGAACAGCTCCGTTTTCGACAGTTAAAAACCGGTGGAAAAGCATTATTCCTTGGTAGTAAACAGCAAAAACAGCAATGTTAAAGGACGTGTTGTCAGAACACCATCAGAGAGCCACAAGTTCACGGCCAGTTTTCATCCGAGGTTCAGAGCTTACCCCTACCCTCGATTTTCGAGAAGGTTTGGCTTGGGAATCTGAAAGCTTAGGTTAGATCTTTTGGAATCTGAAAGTTTCGGGGGACTCCAATCCCGGTAGTTTATTCGTCATCGAAAGAACCCGAGAATTTGTCACTGAAATATCTCGATGTCTTTTTAAAAAGAAGACAAAGAATCAACCATATCGCCAACGAAGGGAACTTGTTTATCCCCTGTCCATCGGTTATAAATATTACTATCTCTATTCTCGTGACCCAAGCATCTTTCTTAGAAGAGGCAAGTCTAACTGCGCTATACTCTATCTGACTAAGTCCAAAACCCGCCAGTGATCCTCCGGAAGAACGAGGAGATGTCTCCATAACGACTAAAACTCAACAACTCACATACTGTGTCAACCAATCACGGCAATCGTTAGAGACAGATGTGGTGCCGCCCTTCTCTTCTGCTAGGTACATGGCGATTTCGCATCGGCAAGGAGGGTTAGTCATGAAGAGTATTGCCTTGTACTGGACTCGTCATTTATGAGACACTAACCCCTCAGCCTATGCCTATATCGGCGGAATGCTTTTCAGTATAGAACTTATGAGCTTGGTTGAGGCTTCAACTTCGAGTTTTATTCCGAGCTTCCCGTTTCTGCAGAAGCGGATCCGGAAAATGAAGCCACACCCATTGCGTTGTGCTGGAGGGGTGTCATAGAGGCAAACTTGGAAAAACCCAACCAACACGCAAATAAGTGGGGTAGAGAAAACGAGGGAGTAAACGACACTTGCAACTGGGAGGCAAATGACATGCAAAAGGGACATGTAGGAAATGTTATAATAGCGAAATTAATTATCACCATCTCCATGATATCTGGAAGGATTGGCTTGCCTTCTCGGAAAACGAAGATATCCATATTCTGGATGACGATGCCTGGCCTTGGCGGAAGAGAGACAAGATCCGACCCCCCCCCCCCCACCTTTCCTAGAGACACTGTGAATATATTTCGGTGGGAAATATTATATAGAAACATTAAATATTATATATAGGCAAATCCGCATCAACGAAGAAAAGGCTCCCGATCACATGGTACAACTGCTGGTAGTCAGTTGTACCATCAAGTGTACTTTTCGGAGCCTGGAATACTCTCGCTTTTTGGGATCACAAAACGTAAGTGGGGGGATACCTATGACATCGCAAAAGTTGTCCGTCTGTAGGCACGATAACTCTCGAAGGGAACGAGATATTTTGATGAAACTTGGTGTGAGGGCTCTTGGGGTCAAGGGAGAGGTCGAGTTCATAGATGGGCTCTGTGGCTCAGCATTTAGGGGTGGGGGAGGGGTTTCAAATTAAGGGGCGATCAATTTTTTTTAACAGCTAATGATATAGTCGATTTAGGGGTAAGCTAAGCTTTGCTTAGCTTCTAAGAAGAAGAAGAAGCTTTGCTTCTAAGCAAAATATAAATTTTCATGATCCACATGTGCCCATGATCATTTTTTCCGAAAGTGTTTTGCTCAAAAACGAATTTCTAGCATCCTTAAAGTGAGTATCTTAACCGAAAAGTCGAAAAAAGACTTTTGACCAAACGATATATACTCATGATCCCCAAGGGCCCATGATCATTTTTGCCTCAAGGGTTTTGCTTACAAGTTAATTCCTTAAAGTACAAACAATAATTTTGAGCAAAATGTATTCTTCATGATCCTGATGAGCTTATCATCAGTTTTGCTTGAAGAGTTTTCATTACAGATGAATCTCTAGCACCCTTAAAGTACGTGGTTAGTGGTTAACAGCAGGTTACGTGGTACAGTGGTTACGGTAATGTAATAACATTACAAAACGTAATGTTATAAAGCTAATCTCGTTGGGGAAGGGAAAAGCTGCGACGCAGCTTCAACTTGTACTAGATCATTCTCATCTTTTCAGTCCTTGCCCAAACTGAGGAGACCATGACGTTTACGGCAAAAAATCTGGATGGTAACGCAGTGGCTTTCATTTAATGGGGTCTGGTAACGCTCGTAGCACGACCCGACTCTTGCGTTGTTGCATAAACCCTTTTCCGAAGAAGTGTCACAGAAACATAGGCTGTCCGGAGCTGAATATTTATTAACCATTACTGTACAGTCAGGGCGAGATGATTTATCGCGGGATCTTTTCCGTTTTCACAATCCCTTATTGGAGGATAAGTGCCCTTCTGGCAAATGACCGAGATATCTGGGACATATTTCGCTCCATAAAATGTATCCGACTTGGAGAAAGTAATAATCGTACAATGTGGGAACAGCTCCGTTTTCGACAGTTAAAAACCGGTGGAAAAGCATTATTCCTTGGTAGTAAACAGCAAAAACAGCAATGTTAAAGGACGTGTTGTCAGAACACCATCAGAGAGCCACAAGTTCACGGCCAGTTTTCATCCGAGGTTCAGAGCTTACCCCTACCCTCGATTTTCGAGAAGGTTTGGCTTGGGAATCTGAAAGCTTAGGTTAGATCTTTTGGAATCTGAAAGTTTCGGGGGACTCCAATCCCGGTAGTTTATTCGTCATCGAAAGAACCCGAGAATTTGTCACTGAAATATCTCGATGTCTTTTTAAAAAGAAGACAAAGAATCAACCATATCGCCAACGAAGGGAACTTGTTTATCCCCTGTCCATCGGTTATAAATATTACTATCTCTATTCTCGTGACCCAAGCATCTTTCTTAGAAGAGGCAAGTCTAACTGCGCTATACTCTATCTGACTAAGTCCAAAACCCGCCAGTGATCCTCCGGAAGAACGAGGAGATGTCTCCATAACGACTAAAACTCAACAACTCACATACTGTGTCAACCAATCACGGCAATCGTTAGAGACAGATGTGGTGCCGCCCTTCTCTTCTGCTAGGTACATGGCGATTTCGCATCGGCAAGGAGGGTTAGTCATGAAGAGTATTGCCTTGTACTGGACTCGTCATTTATGAGACACTAACCCCTCAGCCTATGCCTATATCGGCGGAATGCTTTTCAGTATAGAACTTATGAGCTTGGTTGAGGCTTCAACTTCGAGTTTTATTCCGAGCTTCCCGTTTCTGCAGAAGCGGATCCGGAAAATGAAGCCACACCCATTGCGTTGTGCTGGAGGGGTGTCATAGAGGCAAACTTGGAAAAACCCAACCAACACGCAAATAAGTGGGGTAGAGAAAACGAGGGAGTAAACGACACTTGCAACTGGGAGGCAAATGACATGCAAAAGGGACATGTAGGAAATGTTATAATAGCGAAATTAATTATCACCATCTCCATGATATCTGGAAGGATTGGCTTGCCTTCTCGGAAAACGAAGATATCCATATTCTGGATGACGATGCCTGGCCTTGGCGGAAGAGAGACAAGATCCGACCCCCCCCCCCCCCACCTTTCCTAGAGACACTGTGAATATATTTCGGTGGGAAATATTATATAGAAACATTAAATATTATATATAGGCAAATCCGCATCAACGAAGAAAAGGCTCCCGATCACATGGTACAACTGCTGGTAGTCAGTTGTACCATCAAGTGTACTTTTCGGAGCCTGGAATACTCTCGCTTTTTGGGATCACAAAACGTAAGTGGGGGGATACCTATGACATCGCAAAAGTTGTCCGTCTGTAGGCACGATAACTCTCGAAGGGAACGAGATATTTTGATGAAACTTGGTGTGAGGGCTCTTGGGGTCAAGGGAGAGGTCGAGTTCATAGATGGGCTCTGTGGCTCAGCATTTAGGGGTGGGGGAGGGGTTTCAAATTAAGGGGCGATCAATTTTTTTTAACAGCTAATGATATAGTCGATTTAGGGGTAAGAAGACATGCTGAACATGAATATGAAGACCATTTTCTCGCCGGACAAGTAGTTCGCCCGGAATCAGGCCAAAACCGGAAAGTTTGTTAAAAATAAAAGTTTTAAAGTAGATTAGATGTTCGGTTTAGGGGTGAGAAGACAGACTGAATCCACTTATGACAATCATTTTCTACCCGGACATATAGTTCGCCCGGAATCCGGCTGAAACCGGAAAATCTGTTAAAAGAGAAAGTTTTATCTGAAGGTGATTAGATGTTTGATGTAGGCTACGCTGAATTCGTTTTTGAGCTTTAGTTTTTGCCGGACAAGTATTTCGCACGGAATCAGTTCGAAACCGGAGATTTGGCAGACGTAAGGCAGAAATCTTTGATCAGTTTCGTCAAAGTAGATATGACGTATAGCCTAGGGTTAAATACAAACATGGTGACTCCATATCTGACCTTGGTTTTCTCAGATGATTAGTCATTAACCTTCTTATGTTTCTAAATCTTAATGGTAAAAGTGTTCACGGAGTCTGGCAAAGACCGGACACAATTGTCTGGATCAAATATCACATTTTTGGGATCCCATCGAAACCTTTGGTCTTGTTGTATAACTCTTCCACTGTAATTCCCGGATGCCCTTGCCTCCTCAACTGATAATCCCGGCCAAATAAGAACCATGATTCCTCCTAATCATTGCAATTACCAAGTAATAACTATATCCCTCGACCCTGTTGTGTCCCAGAGCGAAATCATCACCCAGCAATCAAGGATGTATCAGAAATCCTTTTAGGGACAAATTGCAAGGGACATTTAATGAGGGATTCAGGGTCCCTTGCTTATTGCGATCCTTAATGGGAAGCCGAGACATCTAGTATATCGGTGTCGCTACTTAAAAAAAAAAAATGCAGTCATTTATTCACTGACCCACTCGACTTCCCTGAGCGCTAGATTGTTGATCGAATATGTTTATTTCTGGAGGTGCTGTACATAATTATCCAACGCGTAACGCTAGTGACATACGAATGCCACAGGTTGTTAGTACAAGGTCACTATTTTCACTACGTCATGCTGGGCCGATTGTATGGAATAAGTTGCCAGAATCATTAAGAAGGTCAGAGAATCTGTGTGAGTTCCGCCGAGATCTTAAAACCCTTTGTCTCCACCAATATGAGTTTTAATTTGTCATTATGTTGATTTGAGTCGTTCTCAGGTTGGCCCAGATTCCGTAATGTTTATTTAATCATTTATCCTTTATTTATTTATTTGGTTTTGTTTGTTTTTGGAGACCGGATTTTGGAGTGTACAGTTTTTTTGTTGGGTGTTGGACCAAGAACCGAGTAAGGGTATAAGTTTGTTTATTTTTTTCTTTTCTCTTCCTCTCTTTTTTCTTATTTCTTTCTTTATTATAGTGTTATGTAGGTTAATCTCTCAAACCGGGTTTTTTAAACCTCTTAACAAGTGTAAACTTCTAGAGGGTTTTGTAGTTCTTAGTATTTTTTTCCAATAAACCCCATATATAATCTAAAAAAATTACGATAAGTTCTATCCAACATAACCTCAATTGACTATAAATATTAACTGAGCCCAAGCTGACTTCGAAACATATATTCAAATAATGTATACAACGGGTACGTCAGCTACGATTCTTCATCAGCGATATTTCGGCCCCTCTTGGCAAGGGTCCTCGTCAGGCTGTCAATCTTCAGGGTCAACGTCGGGGAAGGTTTGGAAGTTGTTTTTTGAAGGGAGAGGTTTGCCTCCCTCCACACCACACATCGTGGCCGGATGCATGTCGGACACATAAATGGCACATCCAGAGCATTTCATCTTACCATTAAATCTAGTTTCACTCGAATCTGGGCATTTCCGTGAAATGTCCCATATCCCCTCCAACTCCTTCTTCTAAAGGCCAGATCTGGCAGTGATGGCACATGAACTTTGTACAGTCCATGTTTGATCTTGATCGCTATATCCGTTAGGCTCTACGCGTCCCACAAAGTTTCCTGACTACCCTCCAACCCCCACGCCGAGGCCAGATACTGTTTGGACGCATAAACGGGCAAATCTAAAGCATGTCTTCTTAAATTACATGAACTTTCATTCAAACTGGAGCATTTCCCGGACACGTCTGCCCCTTCACAGGTCAGATCTCGGGTCAGATCAGACCAAGACCCCAAAATATTACATCTAGCGCATATGACCTGTGCACCATCCAAGTTTCATCCCCATCGTTCCACTCATTTGGGACTTGGTCATCTCACAAGATTTGGATTCCCCCCACCATCTTCCCTACCGCGGTGGGTTGGGGTTTGGACACATAAGGAACACATCTAGGTCTACAGTTCCCATCACCCGTCAATTTCACTTGAATCTTATCCTCCCTTCGCAACTTACATGAGTGTCACAATTTCCAGTCAAATTATGTAAAAGATTTATATGGACCAGATGTTTGTTCTTCCCAGCAAGTTTCACTCCGATACCATCATTCTAACCGTTTCTCGAGATTTCCGGTATCCCCCTCCTTTAACTTGTAATGAGTTAATATAAAGGATTTAGGTTGTGTGTTGTCTTAATTGTTTGACTGTTTTCTACACTGTAAAAAGTTTCTCCGAATAAGGATGCAGTACTTGCTACTGGGATTAATCTTATCTCTATTGGGATAAGATTAATCCGAATTAGGAGTAATCCTATCTCAATAAAGATAAGATTAATCCCAGTAGCAAACACTGCAAGATTTTTTTACAGTGTATAAACGTCATAAGTAGGTAAGTAGTGAGTGAGTTTTTTGTACCAGATTTGTACTAGTTGCTTGCAGTTAAGTAGGCTATAGTTCACTGAACTTGACTAAGTATTAGGCTAATTGCAGAGTATCTGTTTTATTTGTTTGCTATTTAGTTTTGTTACTGTTTCGCTAAAAATACAATAAATTACCAACCTACCAAGTAAAGCGCAAGCTCGTAGATGGGCTCCGTAGCTCCGTAGGGGTGGCGTGTCGGAGAAACGACTAGTCTTACGTTAAAATGGTCGAGTTCCTGATGCGCCTGTCAAGTTTCATCGTCCTAGCACATGTGGAAGCCTCTTAACTGGGGATCAACGGAATTTCGGAACCTTCCTCCAACTCCCCCCAAAGTTCCCGGATCCGGTCTGGTCTTGTCAACTATGTATCTAGGGCTTGTGCTTGTTCTTCCCACCAAGTGTCATCCCGATCTGTCCACTCTGAACCCGTCACACGATTTCCGCTTCCCTCTCTCCAACTCCCCCCAAAGTCACCGGATCCGCTCTAGACTTGAAGAGTATCATCAGAGACACGAGGTTTTCCAAATATCAAGTTTCATTAAGATCCGATTAACCGTTCAAAAGACATACATACGTCAATATTCCGGATTTCCCCTCCCTCCACTCCCCCCACAGTGGTCAGATCGGGCAAGTGACGATTTCGAAGTTAATTCGGTCGGTTCCCTAATATGCCTGCCAAGCTTCATCGTCCTAACACATCTGAAAGTACCCGAACTCGCGACCACAGAACTGACCGACAGACCGACGGAAAAGTGATCGGTAGGCTATGTGGCAGTTGGCCGGAAGGCAGGTGCCATAAAAATATGATTGTTTGCACATTTTCAAGCGGTTGATTAAGAATGAATAACATATATTCAAATAATGTATACAAAGGATACGTCAGCTACGATTCTTCATCAGCGATATTTCGGCCCTTCTTGGCAAGGGTCCTTCGTCAGCGTGACGAGATGACGAATCGTAGCTGATGTATCCGTTGTATATATTATCTGAATATTTGTTTCAAAGTCAGCTTTGACTCAAGGAATATTTAATGAATAACATGATTACGGGGACTGAAAAAGACCGGACATTTACAAGACCCGGTTGTCTTGATGAAGGAGTCGAATAATTTCCCCTTTTGTCTTACTTATAGCGTGGTCATCCTCTCCCTGGGAAATCACTATACAAGTTGTACAACCCACTATCTCTTCAATTTGTGCTCATATCTGCTGAGAACATCAGGTTTGGCGGATACTATTGATGTAATGCACGATCGTAGTTAAATAATGAAGTGGGCTAGGATTATCGCCCTAAAATGCTCTCATTCGCTATCGTATAAAACGCGATACCCCTCCCATTTTTACAAATGTATGAACCAGTCACGCAGGATGTGTTTTAGTCACGGCAAACCGCCAAGCAACCAGTGTTGCCAAGTGTGACAGTTTTGGTGCTTTTTGACACTTTTTGCCTCTGGGTTGCACCATGACACTTTTTCTCTGAAAGTGACATCTTTTCATATAGATAACACTTTTTAGGTGAGAAAAGCAGATTTCTTGACTAAAGTTATCGCCCACAAAAACATGTACTTTGCTTTGATTTATTACACAAAACACTTTGAAGTCTTGTACAAAGCCCGTTTCCGATTAATTCGTGTTACAAAGCTGTGATCTAACAATTAAGAAATACTGTGAGAAATGTTCCTACAAAGAATATTACCAATTATTCGCATTTTTCGCATTGCGCAAGCGGAATGAGAAGAAAAAAAAATCGAGTTGTCAAAAAGCACCTTTTTGCCGGGAATTGTGACACTTTTATGAGTCGAGCTCTTGGCAACCTTGCAAGCAACGTTCCGCGCTTTGCAGCATGGCTCTTCGTGGATCCTACTATCCAGCTATTCAGCCAAGTTCCGAGGAATACCACGTGATGCTGCCCCTCCCATTTTTCCAGTCAAAGCGCTTCATCCCAGCTTCTGTCAATCCTCAGATTTCCCATCCCCAGATCGGTGGTGACATCTCTCTCGCATAGCAAATAATGAGATAGCCT
Source organism: Branchinecta sandiegonensis (assembly GCA_030848855.1). Taxonomy (NCBI): domain Eukaryota; kingdom Metazoa; phylum Arthropoda; class Branchiopoda; order Anostraca; family Branchinectidae; genus Branchinecta; species Branchinecta sandiegonensis. Next base: position 612,537 of record JAUPMV010000017.1, on the reverse strand, counting down.
CGGGACAGGACTCGGGACTCTTAGGGGAAAATATGACCTAGTATGTGGGGCGATAAAAAGGGCACAAGTAGGTGTAATCGGGATAGGATTCTCCCGGCGGGAATAATTCATAATCAGTGAAGCTGAGAGGTGGAAAGAGAGTTTATTTGCTTTGGCGTAGAAGGCAGTGTGGTAGCCTAAAGTGTTAATCCTTCACTGAGCGGCACAGTTTCAGGACTCTATGTAGTAAATTCCTTATGTAAACAGCTCTTATGAACTGTCTTACCCAACTTGCCAAATGCTTAAAGTTTAACTGGAAAACCAACTTATTTTTATATCATTTAACTGAATACAGTGCATTTGTTACGGGATTTTTTTATTTTTCACTATTTGCTCTAGAATGACGTTCAGAATATCTACGGTCGTCCTCACAACGCGAATTTCTACTTTGACGCAGACAAATTGAATCTCAATACATACGCGGCGTTTCAGTGGCCAGTGATCAGCTTACGGAAGGTAGCTCACTGCGTGATCACTTATTTTTCGTAGATCGTTTTCGTCGAGCACACAACACTGAAACAAGCACATAGAGCATAGAGTCAGACGAGGAAATTCCACTATTTGAAAATCGATTATTTGTGAATAGCGGAGCAACGAAGTATCGCATTTCCGCCCGGTTTTCAAGCTTCTTTAAGTAAATATGTGATGGGTAACTAGATTGTCCTATTTAAGACTTTTCAGTTAAACTTTAACTTATCCTCGATGCTATGATAGCTTAGTTAGCAATGCCCTAGTACAGCGAAAACTATAAAAATAATCATGAAGTGACAAACTTTAACATATCATAACAATTGGGTGTGACTCATTAAAGTGGGCGTTCTTAAATTAATTGACTTCAGCAATACCCTTTAAAAAAAAATTGGAGCAAAGATGGTGTGTTGTCCCCAGATGAGCCGTCTATTCCCCCCTCCGCTCTCGTCGTCCGTGCGTCGGTCCGAGAGGAACACCGGCATACAGTTTTTGCGGTATCTTGACAATCAACCCACCGTATCTTGACATCAACCCAATTTTTACAGAGTTTCATTCCAGCATTTATTTCAGATCATATTTTATAAAATGTATTAGTTAACTTGTCGTTGTCAATATTTTATTAACCTTTTCTAGCTTTCAGCTATTAGAAATTAAATTTGACTGATTGATTGGTTGAATGTTGAACGTGGGATCTTCCTTTTTCGCTGCGTCTGGTAAGATCGACAAGGATGTTTTCCATTTTATGTGTAAATGTGGTTGAAGTGTTCGGGGTGGGATTTACTATTTAGGGAGCAACAGTTGGTTGAAAAGATTGGAAATTCAAATATGGGGATATTCGTACGTTTGGCTGGATTCCACCGCGTTGGTTTGCCCCACAGAGAACGCTTTTTGTAGTTATATTTTTTTGCCACGACCCCTTGGATTTTTTCGTGCATTAAAGTCATTCCTTCGAATTCATTCAGAGTCGTCACAGAGTAATTGCGTCATTTAAATATGTCATGCAAGGAACGTAGGCTACACCAGTGGAATCTCGAACAAAACCAAACGGTGGTCTTCCCCTTGTTCTCGTTGTTTTCCGCTCGGGGGAATCCCCGGTGTAGGTGTAAACTTCATTGCCTCAATTATATCTTGCGAAAATTGAGAATATTCGTCAAAAACTGTGAAAAACTTGCGAAAAATTAAAAAAGAAGTTGGGCTGATTACATTGTTTCTACATATTTTCATCAGTGTCAGGCCACAACTGAGGATCTCGCTCGAGATTGTGCTTGCCCCACCCCCTCTCACCCCGTACCACTGGCCGTCCAGCAAGTAGAAAAATTTCTAGGCTTTCAAAATTAAAACCTTTAGATTTTGATGCCAATTTCTCCTCTCTTCCTTAACTAAAAGTAACATTTGCAATTCGTGAGATGTTGTCAGAAATTCACAAATCTTGGGGTGGTTTGCGCTGCTGTCTAGATGACAAAAATATAGAAAAACTGGGTTCTCTCACATATATGGTACATGCAATTTGGAACTGCAACGCATTGTTAGCACGAACAAAATTTAGGTTTTTGTTTTGGTAAAAACATTAGGTAAAGATAGAGAACAAGGCCTAAGGTTTTCGGTGGGATCCCAAGGGGAATATTTTCGGGGTCTCAGATCTAGCAGATTTCCAGAATCGGTAAACTTGCAATATCCTTAAACGCACCTTAAATCACTTGGTAATAATTTTCATGGTAAAGAATACCAGATAATTAGGTTAATTCGTAAGCTGCCGGCTTTGGCCAGACTCCGACAAGACAGTCCATGCTAGACAAGAATAATTTTTTTTCTCGACTCCCCTTTCTTTTTCTGGTATAACAACCTTCCTGTCAGTTTTTACTGGAGAACTATGTCCATATTTGAAGCTCCCCCTTCCCTACTACAAAAAATACACTGAGAAAATAAAGAACATGTATGGATTAGCCTCCATACATTCTTACCCCCAAACCAAAGCTCCAATCGACTTCAGAGTTAAATTTAATTATAATCAAATTTCTATTTTTTTGCCGGATTTCGAACGAATTACTTGTCCGGTGAGAAAGTAAACATTAGATGGATTCAGCACTTATTTTTACTCCGATATCAGATCTTTATTCAACCACAGATTTTTTTTTCTTAACTTCAAGCGAATTTTCCAGTTCTGGCCGGACTCCGGGTTAACTATTTGTCCGGCAAGAGGTTTAGGTTCAAAACGGATTCAGCATGTTTCACTACTCCAATATACAGTTTCTAATCGACCATACAGAAAAAACTTTACTTTTACCGAATTAGCAGTTATGGCCGGATTCCGGGCTAAATATTTGTCCGGCAAGAAAATAAGATTCAGACGTGCCTTCACTATGTCACAACCCACACCAGCCTTACCCCTATATCGACCCACAAATCGGAAAACTTTGATTTTTTCAGTAGGCCCGATTACGGGCCAACCACTTGTCCGGCGAGCAAACTAAGTTTAGTAGAATTCACAGATTTCGCGTGTATTCTTGGCCCTTATATCTAATCTCTAATCGACTTCTGAATATACTGTTATTTTTAACAGATTTCCGTTTGTGCCGGATTCTGGACGAACTGCTTGTGCGGCGAGACCATTGGCCTCTCAATTTGAAAGCCCCTCGACCACTCCTAAATATAGGGTTATGGGGGCCCATCTATGGATTTGACATGGGCCCCAAAAATCTTTTGGGCATGATTTCATGCCGCGTTTGGACGTGATTGTGCACTGTCTGAGGCACAAATCTCCCGAAAATCGCAGCGAAAATTGCACTTTTCTTGCGAAAATTGCGAATATTAGAAGTATTTTTCAATTTTTCTCTATTTTTCAATTTTGCGAAATATTTCAATTTTTCATTTGCGAAATTCGCTTTTTACATCTATAATCCCAGGTAAATGATTCCCTTTGTCATCGCAGCTGCGTCCCTGGTAAGCGGCGAGAGTACATCGTACTCCGTAATCCGAGTTCCACACACTACACCCCCCCCCCTCCTTTAAACTTACTATCCCCTTTAAATGGTTCATTTTATTGTCATTTTGTTCACAACTCATAATACAGTAAAACAGACGCCTTCATCTCAAAATCAATCTTATAACTCAATAAAAAGTTGACCGGGCGAGTGCAGTTTAGTTTATGTAGTGCGATATTAGAAGTAATTATGAAGTTTTTTGTTTTGTTGTATGTATATGGCCCTAAGGCTTTAAAATACAATATTATTATTGATCACAGGAATTCCTCTGTACCAACCCTGAAATCTGATTTTCGAAAAACTGACGATGGAATATCACAAACGAAGATGGAGTAATTTACGAGAAAATGAAAGAAATCGACACAGAAATCAACATGGGCCAGCAATCACGAGATGCCCAGTTTCCGCTTAACTTCATTCACTCATTCTTCCTTCGGTCCAACTCCATTCAAAGTGAAATCCGCTGTTGCTTTTTCCAAACTGGGGTTGAGAGCTGTTTCCATTCTGAAGAAGTCAATCATGTACCGGAAATTAAGCAGCCATATTGATTCAAAATTTAATTATTTCGAAATGAAAGCTTTCTGCGAGGTACAGAGTGAGTTTTCCTCCCCAACTACTCACAACGAAGTGGTTTGGGATCGAAAATAAACAGGAGAAAGGTGGTGAGTCCTAACTTTACTGAGCTTTCAAATACACCACTCCAACGAAGAGGGGAAGCTCCAGAATGAACAACCTGCATTTTTTGTCAATCGACCTTGTGTCTCCGGCTTGACCCTATATTCATTATGTTTTTATACAGTAGTCTAATTAAAACCTTGAACCTCGCGTTTTAGGTTTTACGAAAGATTACAAATGGCTTGACACGTCTTTGAAAAAAACTGCGGAAACCCTTTTCGGCTATTCGCGACTATTTTATCGTGAAACTGAAAGATAGTTCGAAACGGAGGAACGCATTACACACAAGCAATTGTCACCTTATATAGCTATGTGCTATATACCTTTGGTTCTCCATCTGTTTGCAACCTTTTCTGGATGTTTCGGCATTCGAGAAAGATTTCAAACGTATCAGGACAGGACTTTTATTTAAAACATTTTAAATTCATTTCAAACCTTCCTCGAAGTAATTGGAATTCCCACGTAACTGCAAACTTGTTGTCGTTGCCCAGGAACCCTGCTGTTTACTTAAGGTAAGGTAAGGTAAGGTAGCAGATTTTCAGACCCGATAATTCCTTCTTTTCTATGTTTTTTTTGTATCTTGTGAGTTTATTCCGTTATCGAGAGCTCAGTGTATTTCTTTCTCTTCTTTTTTTTTATACTGACTATTAATGCACTATTATCGCACAGCCAGCGCATGGCATTCATTCTACACTCTTTTCTGGCCGAAGAATAAAAATTGTATATTGCACTTCTTTTTTTGTGTTTCATTTAATTTCTGTATTTTATTTTGCACACTCCGCTTTTGAAAATGGCGGGTCAGAAACAAATTACTTACTTACTTATTTACTTTAACCTTTTATTGTCCAGTGAGTAAATAAAATTTCATCATCAAAGATTGACACAATAGCCCAAGTAAAATAATTGGCAGCAAAAACAAGACCAAAGGTATCGATGGGATCCAAAAAATTCAATATTTGATCCAGACAATTGGGTCTTGTATAAACCAGATCCAGTCTTCACCAGACTCCTTGAACATTTTTACTATTAAAATTCAGAAACAGATTAAGGCCAAAAAGCTAATCATCTGAGAAAACCAAGTTCAGATATGGATTCAGCATGTTTGTGTTTACCCCTATAAGTCATATCTGTTTGGACGAAAACTTCCTGCCTTACTTCTGCGAATTTCCCAGTTTCGGCCGAATTCCGGAACTACCTGTCTGGCAAAAAAAAGAAGCTAAAATCGAACTCAGCGTATCTTCTTTCCCCTATATCGAACATCTAGTCAACTTCAAATTAAAATTCAACTTAAACAAATTTCCGGTTCCAGCCGGATTCCGGGCGAACTATATGTCCGGGTACAAAATGACTGTCGTACACGGATTCAGAATCTCTTCTTACCCCTAAATCGGATATCTAATCAACTACGAAGACTTTTAACAATTTTCCGGTTTTGGCCGGATTCCGGGCGAACTACTTGCCCGGCGAGAAAATAATTTTCACCATCGTGTTCAGCATGTCCTACTAGAACCGAACATATAATTAACTTTAAATAAAACTTTTACTTTTAACAGATTTTCCGGTTTTGGCCGGATTCCGGGCTAACTACTTGTCCGGCGAGAAAATGGTTTTTTCACCATAGTGTTCAGCATGTCTTCTTACCCCTAAATCGAACATCCAATCAACTTCAAATAAAACTTTTACTTTTAACAAACTTTCCGGTTTTGGCCGGATTTCGGGCGAACTACTTGTCCGGCGACAAAATGGTTTCCACCATCGCGTTCAGAATGTCTTCTTACCCCATAATCGACTGTCCCATTGGCTGTTTAAAAATATTTTGCGTACCCCTTAATTTAAACCCCCTCCCCCAGCCCTAAATATAGGGCTACAAAGCCCATCTACGAACTCGACCTTACCCTTGACCCAAAAAATCCTCACACCAAGTTTCATCAAAATATCTCATTCCCTTCGAGAGTTATCGTGCTTACAGACGGACGGACGGACGGACAACCTTAGAGATGTCATAGGTATCCCTCCACTTACGTTTTGGGATCCCAAAAAGGTAGATATGTATAGATGGATATTGTTACTTTTTGGAGAAAACTGAAGAAGCGATGTGAAGCAAGTACGCAAGCAACCAAACGTGGAGAAGTATAATCCTAAGTTCAGTGAACTTACTCGAGATATACAACTGTTTACATTTCTGTCTGCCGTTTGAAAACTGAGTTCAGCAAATTTTGAGGGGAAAAGGAGGCTGTCCTCTTCCAGAACCTATATAGTAACTTAAAAAAGATCGTTTTTGAGTTAAACATTAACGGCCACTAATTCCACCACGGCAAATCGAACGGCGTAATCAGAATTTTTCTTTCTTGCATAGTTTCTTCGATACAAGCCTAGTATCTACAGGCGCGAAAGACATTTTCACCAGAATCCTTTTTGTTTTTTGCGTTTCCTGAAAAATCGTTCGAAATGCGGTTACTAGGTTTGGCAGAGGACAGCCGAAGGTGGTGAATCGTGGATGATTCTGACACCAACTGGTGTTCGAGCTGGATGGTATTTAGGGCTTCTTGAAACTGAACGACAGTATATAAAATTCCATATAAGATTTCATATAAAATATGAAATCGGGTGATTTCATATTTCCAGGTGAAATGGATTCGTCCCTGGCTAAAATATTTCCATAGTTTATCATTGTGTAACCGTTCTGTATAACGTATATGCTGAGTCATACATTTGTCTCCTGTTGGTTTTTCTTTCTTCTTTTTCTCTCTTTCATCTTTACTTGGTTAGGCTCTGCATTACCTACTTACTTACTGAGGCTAGTCCTATAATGAACAAGAGCTAGAAGCTCATATGGCACTTGCAAGGCTGGATCAGGGGATGAAAGTAGGAATTTGCTAATTCATGGGTTTGTTGCGATCATTTGTTGGCAAGACCCTTAAAATCAGAATGATCATGTGTGATCATATTTCAATTTTTTTACATGGCTGCGATGTAAAATGCACACTTTAGGGGGCTAGAAACTGATCTCTACTCAAAACCCTTAAGGCAAAAATGATCATGATCATGGGCCTTTTAGGACCACGGATAAGTATTTTATCAACTTTTCGTTTAAGATGCGCATTTTAAGGGTGCTAGAAATGAATTTTTAAGCAAAACCCTTGTGGAACAAAGATCATGGGCCCTCGGGGTTCATGAAATGTATCGTTTGGTAAAAAGTTTTTTTTACACTTTGCGATTAAGATGCGCACTTTGAGATGCGCTAGAAATTCGTTACTAAGCAAAACGCTCGAGGCAAAAGTGACCATGGGCTCATGGGGATCGTGAAAATGTATATTTGGCTAAAAAGTATTTTTTGTACTTTGTGGTCAAGATGAGCACATTAAGGGATGGTCAAATCTGGGGAGGTGACCAATCTTGCTAAGTCCCTAATGTTCAAGTCAAGATTCATCGTCCTAGCACACCTGGAAGTACCTTAACTCGCGATCACTGAAATCCAGCCCCCCCCCCCCCCCCCTACAACTCGCTCCACATTACCCGAATCCGACCCGGTTCGTCACTGATGTATCTACGGCTTGTGCTTGTTCTTCCAAACAAGTTTCATCCCGATCGCTCCACTCACAAGATTTCCGGTTCTCTCCCCCCACCCCCACCCCCTCACATTCATCAGATCCGTTCCGGACTATATTGGGAGATTTGAGACACGAGGTCTTACTAATTATCAATTTTCATTAAGATCCGTTCGAAAGTTCTACATGCATCAAGATTCCGGATGCCCCATCCCTCCACTCCCCCCTTTCACAGGATTTCCGGTACTTCGACTCCCCTCCACATTCATGGGATAACATCCGTAGCCCGGAACTGAAATGGAACATTTGAGACAAGAGGTCCTCAAATATAAAGTTTCATCCAGATCCGATCAACCATTCAAAAGCTACACATTCCTTAAGATTCCGGATTCCTCATCCATCCACTCTCCCTAACGGTGGTCGGATCGGGGAAGTGACTATTTCCAAGTTAGTTTGGTCGGGTCAATGATACGCCTGTCAAGTTGCATCGTCCTAGCACTTGTGCAAGTACCCTAACTCGAGAAGAGTGGACCGACAGACCGAAAAGTGATCGGTACATAGTAAGTAAGTAATTTATTTCTGATCCACCATTTGAAAAGTGGAGTACGTAAAATAAAATAAAATAAACAAAACACAACAAATACAATATACAGTTTTTCATTCGTTGGCCAGGTAAAGTGTCATGTGCTGGCTCGGCTCTGTTGTCCATGATTTTTGGCAGAGCCGACGAAATTTCCAATAGTGTGACGCTTATGTATATGCAGGGTTGCACATCAAAAATATTTAGAGAGTGACTTTTGGCCCAAAACAGAGAGTGAATTGGGACTGAAATTTGTTTTCATGAAATGTTCACTTTTGGTCGGAATCGCCTCTATAAAAATGACACATCTTAATTTTACTTTCATGAAAAAAACTTGAAATAGTCACTTCTGATCGGAATCCCTGCTGCAAAAATGACAAATTTGGTAATTTTCTGAAATAGTGATTTTCATGTCCTATGTAGGACAAGAGTGACAAAACAAAACAGAGTAACAATTCACACCATCGTGCGAAATGTGGCAACGCTGTGTATATGGCGTATGTGGCACTTCAGCGAAACCTAACCCCTAAAACCTAAAGAAGCACAGGCAACTTGAACTTACTTTGAATGTTCTCGGTACTCCTTCTTGTCTGCAGGCAATGTACAAGCAGGCGGAAGATATGGCATCATTCGACCGACCCTTTAACGTTTTTCCATCGTGAACCTTCAAAGAAGAACTAGAATAAGACACGGGAATCTGGGATGGGTGAAAAGTGTGTAACCCCAAAACGTGAATTCCGATACGTTCGGCGGCCGACTGGTTTCAGACGGCCTGAAACACTCAAACTCTCGTTCAACTATATTCTCTATCTCGTGACCCTAGTTAGCAGGAAAACGTCAACTATCAGGAAAACGACATCGTGGTCGCTGAAGCTTTTAACAGGGAGAAGCTGAAGCTTTAAACTAACACTAGGGAGTAGCGCCGAGACTTGACAAAATTGACACACAATCTAGTAGCAGCGATACTAGCACCACTAGCGATAGAGAACGTTCATAATGAAACTCATTCAGCTGTTCACCAGCGCTGCTTCTGGTAACTTCATATCCCGAACATAGTGAACAAATTATACAGCCTCCATTGATCCATTGGTCAGACCGCACCTTTGCTTTATCATACCTTTGCTTAACACTAGAGAGTAGCGCCAAGACTTGAACAAAGTGACACACACTCGAATTGCAGTGACACTAGCACCACTAGCGACAGAGAACGTCCCTACCGAAACTCAATCCGTCGTGCACCAGCGCTAGCTCCAATAACTTCATACTCTGAACCCAGCAAAAAAAAGATACAACTTCCTCTGTTTCCTCGATGAATGAATGATTTATTTGCACATTAAAGCCATCCAGCCATCATGCAACAAAACGAAACAAAAAGTGAACAGTCTTACATGCGCATATCCACATTAACACAATCTTAATATTTTTAATTTACACTGAATACTTTATTAGCACTAAAAACACAACTTCCCCATCAGAAGAAATCTTTCCGGTGTTTAAAAGCTAACCTGAGGAACTTCCCAATATTTCTTATTTCTTTAAAATCTTTACTTCCCATCATTTTAATAATCCATTTCTTATCGGTTCCCCCACCCCGAAAATCTCCTCCCTAACTCTCTACAATCACACAAAAGGTGGCATATATCCTCGTTCATTTCTCCACACATAGGGCAGAAGTAGTAAGGACCCGATCTTTCCTCTTTTTTCCCATATACTTCCTTCTTTCACCGAGCGGCAAACCATCAGCCCTCATCCTCATAAACAAACCCAACTCCTCCCTACTTAACCCTACCTTAAAATATATTTCCTCACCCCACGTCTCTTTTGCCGCAGCGTACAACCTCAGAGATTCTGACTTACTCACCTCGCATAACCACGTCTGTATTTCCTGGTCTTGGAGTGTTTGTCTAACTACTCTAGTCACACTTCCTAACTCCCATCCTGGACCTTCCCCTTCATTCCACATATTACCTAAACCTGTATTATCTAAAATACACTTAACCTGGTGTGCCGTGTGCCCACGACTGATTCCTTCCATCACACAATGATTCTAGGTATGCCTCCTTTAGTAGTCTTGAATGGAGCATAATCAAAATTCTTTCCCAAAAATTTACCATACTCACTAGCCTCCTACTCCTTAGTGACAATAGACCTAAATCACCCTTTACCACTAGCCCGTTAATTTGTGTGCAGACCGCATCTTAGCTTTACCCGAAATTTCTAAACCCGCAAGTTTGTCTTGCTTTAAATGCCGCGAGCAGAGTGTGCGGCGCTACGAGTAAGGCACGTTTGCAAAGCATGGAAAGCATATGTCTTGGCGCTACTCCCTAGCAGAGCAAAATAACACTAGAGAGTAGCGCCGAGACTTGAACAGTGACACACACTCGAATAGCAGCGACAGTAGCACCACTAGTGATAGAGAACGTCCCTACCGAAACTCAATCCGTCGTGCACCAGCGCTAGCTCCAATAACTTCATATTCTGAACACAGCAAAAAAAAGATACAACATCCCCTGTTTCCTCGATGTGTGCAGACCGCATCTTAGCTTTACCCGAAATTTCTAAGCCCGCAAGTTTGTCTTGCTTTAAATGCCTCGAGCATAGTGGGCGGTGCTACGAACATGGCCCGTTTGCGAAGCACGGAACCCATAGGTCTTGGCGCTACTCCCTAGTGTTATTTTGCTCTGCTCGTAACCCTATCTAGCAGAAAACGTCAAATATCAGGAAAACGACTTCGTGGTCGCTGACCTTTAAACAGCCCTCTCTACTTCGCTTTTTTATGGCATTTGCAGCCTTTGGCTCAAGTGTCATACAGCGACTATAGTTTCTGTCGTATTCTATTGGTCTGATGGTTTTTAGCTGTACAACTGTGACGAGATCAGCAAGTAGCCTAGCTGTAAGAGTAGAGATCGAGTGATGCAGGGGTAACCAGTGAAATCAGGGAGACCAGAACAGCGATTTATGTAGCCGACAGACGGGACAGGCAATTATTAACTAATTAAGATTTCAAGTCGGAAGAAATAAACAGAAACTGTAGCAAGAATGAGGCTGTTCAGGTGAAGAACAAAATAGAGAGATTTTTCTGGGATCCCAAAACGTAAGTGGAGGGATACCTATGACATCGCAAAAGTTGTCCGTCTGTGAGCACGATAACTCTCGAAGGGAATGAGATATTTTGATGAAACTTGTTGTGAGGGTTCTTTGGGCCAACGGTAAGGTCGAGTTCGTAGATGGTCTCTGTAGCCCTACATTTAGGGGTGGGGGTTCAAATTAAGGGGCAAACAAAATTTGTATAAACAGCTAGTGTGATAGTCGGTTACGGGGTAAGAAGACATGCTGAACACGATGATGAAAACCATTTTCTCGTCGGACAAGTAGTTCGTCCGGAACCCGGCGAAAACCGGAAAGTTTGTTAAAAGCAGAAGCTTTATTTGAAGTTGTTTAGATGTTCAATTTAGGGATAAGAAGACATGCTGAAAACTTATGCAAAAATCATTTCCTACCCGGACAACTAGTTCACCAGGAATCCGGAACAAACCGGATTTTTTTTTAAAAGCAAAAGTTTTACTTGAAGTTGATTAGATGACAGATTTAGGGGTAAGAAGAGACGCTGAATCTATATATGACAATTATTTTTTTACCCATTCATGTAGTTCGTCCGGAATCCGGCTGAAACCGGAAAATTTGTTATAAGTTACAGTTTTATTTGAAGTTGATTAGATGTTCTATATAAGGATAAGGAGATACGCTGAATTCGTTTCTGAACTTTCTTTTTTTGCTGGACAAGTAGTTCGCTCGGAATACGGCCGAAACCGGAAATTTGGAAGAAGTAAAGCAGGAAGTATCAATCAGTACCGTCAAAACAGATATGGCTTATAGAGGTATATCTGAACTTGGTTGTCTCAGATGACTACCTATTTGCTAAATTAATCTGTTTCCAAATTTCAATAGTAAAAATGTTCAAGGATTCTGGCGAAGATAAGATCCAATTGTCTTTGAAGCCTTTGGTCTTGTTTATTTTGTTTTCGGCGTGTTTGTTTCTTAGTTTCCGTTGATTTTTTCGTTTGGTTCACTGATTATGCGCTGCTCAAGGCGTGATTCTAAATTTTTATCATAGTGACTAAAGCCCCTTTCACACTGACGCTTTGAGGCTTTCACACTGAGCTACGCAACGTCTGCGTCGCGCTTGCGGCGATGCAACGCAAATCTTACGCAGACAAATAAAAGGCAAACATTGCGTCGACGCGTACGCATCAGATTTGTCAGTGGAAAATGGAAGTTTCTGAAGAAAAACTAAAAAAGAAACATGAACAAAAACTTGTTACTAGTGAAAGAAATTAGAATTCAGCAGAAGAAACCGAGAAAGGAAAATGTAAATGAGCATCACGAAAACTTCTCGCGCAGGTGTGAAAGATACGATGCGCAACCTGTACGCAACGCAAGATAACGGCGTCAATGTGAAAGCGGCTTAAGCCTGTAGCCTACACGCCTAGCTTCTACAGTTGCAGCAATTTCTTGGGACCGAGCTAACGAGCTTGTATCCCTGTCGGCCCCCAGTGATCGATTTATATTGTTATCAATCCTTTTAAATTAAAGAACCTGAACCTGAACCTTGTATGTCTGTTTTCTTTATTATGTTTACGTATAAATTGACGAATTCATTATTAGATTTTTAGTACTGAATAAAATTAAATGAGATTTAAACTACTAGTCCTGCTGAAGTGCAGAGAAGAATGCCGGCTTCTTCTAACATTGTAAATAGGCTAACAGAACTCTTCGTTGATCCCTTTAACCGTGATGACAAATCCAATCCAGCACAGTTTATGAACCGAATTGTAATTTTAGGTGCAGTTTCAGGTTCATTTATTAACAGACTATCTACAAAATAAAAATTTAAACAAATACGGCTGAGTGCAGAGCACGAGAAGGCCAGACCTTAGAATTCACGTAATTACTGGTCTAACTACAAATTTAAATAATTAATAAAGATAAAACATAGGCTTGCCGCCGTACCCACCAACCATACAAAACTTGAAAAATGAATACAAAAGAAGAACATATGTAACATGTTTGCTTTGAGCAAGCCAAACTGAAAAATAGAAAATATCGCTTTCCTTCGGTCTACCTAAAAGATACGCCTCCCCTCCAAATCAAAGTTCCCTAGAGGAATTTATTCCATTATGTCGCATTAGGCTCAAAGTTTGGGGAGTCACACTAAGCGACGGTCCCCCCGGAGCTAATTAGGAAACAACGTTGCTAAACGCGTTTAAGAAAAGCTAATCTGGCTAAAGAACGTCAAGTTGGTAGTTATTAAGCAAAGCACCCCCAACCCAACCTTCACCCATTTATCTTCAACCAATCGCTTTAACCTTGTGTATTTTGGTTCTCATTTGTGTTTAAAGTGTTGATAAATGAATAAATTCATGACTGTTTTTTTACTGCTCAGTTCTGAGGGGTAGGCTACAAATAAACAAAATATAAGCAAAACAGCCAAAGGCCCATGACGTGTGTTGTTCATGGCTACTTCCCAGCGCCTTCCCCTTCCTCACCCCCACCCCTCACCCCACAAAATAAGTTCCCCGGTTTGTGGTAGGTAATATACGGATGCGACACAAAACACATCTTGCTCGGAGGATTCAACTTGGAATCTGAACAGTAAACCTATTCCTCAGTGAAAGTAAGCCTAAAGAGTCAAATGGCAAGACTGCTCAGTCAAAGAATAGGTAGCGAAAGGCCTTTTCGAGCAAATAAATTATGCACAACCTATCATGGGCCCTCGGTAAAGCTTTCGAAACAAAAAATAAATGGCTCTTCCAAAAGATAAATGAAATCCTTAAAGTTCAACTGAAAAGCCTGCTTACTTTACATCTTGGATTCGAATAAAGGCTGCTCAATTGTTTTGATTCTGCTAAGTTTTTTTTGTTTTTTATCTTTCATCTCTTTCAACAAGTTTCTACAGGTTCTTACAATCAATCAATCAATCTATTTATTACCCGTCAAAAACAATGGAGGGCGTGTAGCCCTAGTGACGGAGTACAAAAACAGGAAAACATACAAAAAAAGGAAACGAAAAAAAACACTATAATATAAATAACAAACACACAGTATGATTCTGCATTGAAAACTGAAGTGAAAAAAAGGTGCAAACGAGTTGAGATGAGTTGCAACGAGCTGCACAAACGAGTTCGACGAATGGGAGGAATTGTTTCCGGTAACAGTGACCGGTGGTTTGTACTAGCGAGGACAGATTTGCCAAACTGCAATATCAGGTGTACAAACCGGACTTTATGTGGTGATAAATTCAGTTTCGCAAGGGCTTGTTCGTAGGGTATGTCGCGGTTTCGGAGTATGATCCTTGTTGCTCTTTTCTGGACGGACTAGATGTCTTGTAAAAGGTACGCTGTGCTGACTGCAGATGGACCCTACACCGGGCATGCGTACTCGAGCAGCGGGCGGACATGATACAGGTATATATCAACTTGAACTGAGGCTCCACATCCATAAGCTTGTCCTACTGATAGTAGGTTCGTCTGCATTCGGCGACTTCCGTTACTCTACTACTAAGGTAATAAAGGTGTATAAAATTTCTCGGATACGATAGCCACTCCCTTACACCCCTTGCGCAACAAAGCCAAACGTAGCGTTCCAGTAAAGTTACCACAAGTTACGATGATAAGAGGAGGGGCGAGCGCCGTATTGTGGTACTTATCACGCTCTCTGGAACGAAAATAATAACAGCGCGAACATACGTCATCACTCTTACGGGAGTTCCTGCAGAACCGATAGTTGTTATCACTTACAATGCTCGCGACCATCATAAGTAAATTGCAACGATCGTAACAGTCGTGGAACGAATATAATAAGTGGGAGGAGCCAATTTACTTATTACGGCGGGCTCTGGAACGGCAATACTAACAAGAATAGTAACGACCGTAACTAATAATAAGTCGCTGGAACGCTACCAAAGGAAAGAGCACGCTCGAACATTTGTTTTTAACGAATTTGCATGCTTTGCTCACCGACCGCATATTATCTCAACTCCTCCCAACCGGACCGAAAGTGAAAAAAATATTTCAGAGGTAGGCTACGTTTTCTAGCTTGAGCCTGAAGAGGAGCCTTGCTGAGAGGGACGAATTGTCGCTACAGTAAAATCAGCTGACGTATGCATGTAACGCAGTCAGCTTGGGGTGAAGAACTATTTAGAAAAATGTTGCTTGTGTCCTTTGTAAGTAAGTAAGTAAGTAATTTATTTATGACCCGCCATTTTGAAAAAGCGGAGTAAATGAAAGAAAATAAATAAAACACATAAACACACAGAAAAAGACACTCATTTTCAATCTTCGGCCAGGAAGCAGTGGAGAAGGCCGTGCGCTGGTTGGCCCTGTTGTCCATGATTATGTATAGCGACGAGGAAACATCCAAAAGGGTAACACTTGCATCTTGAATTTTGAACTTCTCCGTCAACGTATGGCTATGACATAATTTCGATAAGTGGAGCAGGTGCTTTGTATATTTAAAATAATATGATCTCATCTTTTTAATCTCCTTCTTTCGCAGAACATGAGTGACACCAGAACGAAATAGTATAGAAGGAGCGCAGAAGGTGTTGTACAAATTTCCCAAATAGCGCCCCCGGTTGGGGACGATGGGCCCATAGGCGGTACTTGAGCGGGAATTCACATCTCTGAAAATATGGTTCTTTTACCTGTTTGAAAAGACTGTTCGCTCGGTCGACGATCGTCTTCGGTAGATTAATCCTATCGGCCATAGTAGATATCTCCTTTACTGCATTCAACAGAGTTCGATCCGACCCGCTCATCTGAAAATATGAAAAGTATCGATTTTTGATAATTCAGCTATGGATGCTTAATTGAGCGACGGCCGATTGAGGGAGGATGATAAATCTCAATTCAAGAATGTTGACATGAAAGAAGCCACAATCGGGACCGGGGAAGCGTCCAACTGAGCGGTTAAAGTTCTGAACACGACGCTAGGCTGGGGCAACGGGATTGAGAAGTTTTTTTTTTCAAGTGCAAGTTCGATGGGTTTATTAACAAATAAGAAAATAAATCACACATAATCAAAACACTCAGTCCATTCCTGGACGCCGAGAACCACAATCTTTACATTTTAAACACAATATGCAGAATGGTAACTGCTCCTACTCTCAGACACAACCTTACCTCTCAAAAGACAAAAAAAACTAACCAATTACCTTCCTGCACCCTACCCCAGGGGAAGCCACCCCATCATAAAAAAAAAAAAAAAATATTCTGAAGCCTTTTTATGGCACTTGCCCTTCGGCCAAGTGCCATATAGCGATTGTAATTTCTGTCAGTCGGTCTGTCGGTCCCGGTTTTGCTAGTTCGGGAACTTCCAGATCAGCTAGAACGATGAAACTTGGCAGGCACATCAGGGACCCGACCAGATCAACTTACGAATAATCATTTCCCCAATCCGACTTTCCCCGGATCCGGGAGTCCGGAGACTATAAAGCAAAAGCGGAGCGAAACGTAGCAAAAAGAGCGCTGCCCAAATGCGGGATCGATCCACGGACCTCTTAATCGTGAAGCCAGTGCTCTACCACTGCGCCAAGACTCAATGTATTCGGGAGCGAATACGGGAGTACATATGGTTTATTAAAGTATGACCACGTGAGACGCGTCCACATAAGCTAGGACAATGAAACTTGTCATGAATATCAGGGAACCGACCAGATTAACTTGGAAATAATCACTTTCCAGATCCGATCATAGTGGGGGGGAGTGGAGGGATGGGAAATCCGGAAACTATTAACATGCATAACTTTGGAAAGGGTAATCGAACATGCGTGAAACTTGACATGTGTCAAGGACAAGTGTTTCGGATATTCAGTTTCAAATCCGGACCAGCTAGTTCGGGCACTTTAACATAAGCTAGGACGATAAAACTTGGCAGGCATGTCAGAGACCCCAAATGATTAAGTTCGAAATAGTCACTTCCGCCATCCGAGCACCGTGGGGGGAGTGGAGGGAGGGGGAATCCGGAATCTTGAGGTATTTATAACTTTTGAACGGGTGATCGGATCTCGATGAAACTTGATAAAGACCTCATGCCTCAGGCGGCCAACTTAAAAACCGGACCGGATCCGGTGACTTTTGGTGGGAGCTGGAGGGGGCAACCGGAAATCTTGGGAAACGCTACGAGTGGAGGGATCGAGATGAAACTTGGTGGGAAGACACCTAGCAAACACCAGATACATCACTGAACATTACCGAGCCGATTCGGGCACAGTGGGGGGAGTGGAGGGAGGTGGAATCCGGAATCTTGAGGCATTTCGATCTTTTGAACAGGTGATCGGATCTTAATGAAACTTGATATTTGGAAAGACCTAGTGCCTCAGACGACCAACTTGAAATCCGGACCGGATCCGGTGACTTTCGGGGGGAGCTGGAGGGGGCAACCGGAAATCTTGGGAAACGCTATGAGTGGAGTGATCAAGATAAAACTTGGTGGGAAGACACCAAGCAAACACTAGATACATCGTTGACATAACCGAGCCGATTTGGGCACTGTGGGGGGACTTGGGGGGGGGGGGGGGGGGGAATTCTGTTGATCCCACGAGTGTGGTACTTCCTGATGTACTAAGACGATGAAACTGGGCTGGCGTATCCAGGACTCGAATAAACTGACTTGAGAATAGTCGTTTGCATGATCTGACCATCGTGGGGGAGTGGAGGGATAGGGAATCCGGAGTCTAGTGGCATTCATGACTTCTGAACGGGCGATCCGATCTGAATGAAACTTCGCAAGTGAAAAGAGTTGTGGTCTCAGATGATCCATGTCAAGTCCGGACCGGATCCGATACCTGTGGGGGGAGTCGAAGGGGGCACCGAAAATTTTCGTGAAAGGCTTAGCGTCGACGAATCGGGATGGAATCTGGTGGGAAGAACAAACATAAGCCCTAGATACGTTCTTGACAGAACTAGACCATATCGGGGCTCTTTGAGGGGAGTTGGAGGGGGTTTCCCGGAATTCCAGTGATCGCGAATAAGGATACTTCCAGATGTGCTAAGGACAATCAAACTTGGCAGGCATATTAGTGACCCAACCAAGCTGAATTAAGGATCTGACACAACGCCTTTAGAGAAACTTTCGTTTTTTTTCCGACCATTTTCGAGGGAGGGGAATTCGGAAATTACTGATGTAGGTTGCGAACGGGTGGTCCGACTCGAGTAAAACTTTTCTGGTGATAAGAACTGATGACCTAGACAGGCAAGACATGTCTCCGAACCACATGCGGCAATGGTTGTAGGAGTTGGAGGGGGAGGGGGTCTGGAAACTTTGTGACATGCACAGAAACCAAACGACTGGACCGAACGGAATGGAACTTTGACAATACCGATTTTATGACACCTAGTGTGTTTTTTACGGTTCGGACTGGATCCGGCCAGGGTAAGAGGAGGATGAACCGGAAACCGGAAATTTGCAGATATGGTTCGATTGGACTCAAACCTGAAGAGTGAAAAGAGGAGATGTCAGGGATACGACGTCGATGTGTCCTAGTCGCATTTGGCCACAGTGTGGGGAGTTGGAGGGGAGTCCCGGAAATTTTGCAGCTCGCATAGGGGTCAAACGAGTGGAGGGATTGAATGAAACTTGAAGAGTAGAAATACGGTGTTCCCTAGATGACATAGTTTAAGGTCCGGGCAGGATCTGAACAAGGTGGAGGGGGGGGGGGGGGGGGTGCCGTATTTTCGCGAAAAATGCTCAGACTCAAGCGAAACGTGATAGCCGGTAAGAGAAGATGCTTTAGGTGATCATTTTATGTGTAACTAGATATCCTATTTCCAGGTCCGATCCTCGGAGGTTGAAGGGGGTATTTTGTGACGTTTCATCTTCTTTCTTGCCTACGTGCCTACTCGTAACAAGTGCCATATGAGCTCGTAGCTCTTGTTTTTTTTTTACCATACCTTGTACCTAGAACAATATTAAAGCAAAAACAGGATCAAATATTGCCCCAGATCCGACATGAATGACTGACGTCCTCAGCCTCCCCAGAGAAACGTTGAGTCGTTAATAAGTCGTTTGTGCCATATTTTGTGAAGTTTTTTTTAAGAACTGAAGACACGTATAATATTTTGACAATTAATTTAGGAATACATATTTATATTTTTTATGTTTGACATACCGTTTAATTTTGTTACAAAGTTATGAAGTCGTAGAAGTTTTAAAATGAACTGTATATATCAATTATAAAGTTTACGGTCCTATGTTATTATGTTGTGAGACAGATATTCAGGAATAAATACGATGATTGATTGATTGATTGATTAAAGCATGTGATATCCTGTTGCCGCAAAGAGGAGGTGATTATGTTAACTACCTCACTGTTTCTCCTTTCTCCTATTTCGTTGCTCTCTTTACTCCGTTACCACCTTGTTTGTGTATTTGGCGGGTTACAAATAAAATATATATTTCTCCTTGAGGTGGAAATGGTGGGAAACGGTTGATCTTTTTTTTTATTATTATTATCAATTTCCCTCCTCTTCATCTAAGTGACACAGGAGTGGCACCTACTCTTTCCATCCCCCCCCCCCCCCCCCAAAGGAAACTTGATCTCTACTCTTTTTTTTGACGGTGCAAAACGGATAAGTCAGCCACATTTTATTATTCAGCTTTTTATTAGTCAGCTTGGGCTGAAGGCTATCTATTACCACAGTTTTTTTTTATAAAATGTAGCTGACTTATCCGTTTTGCACCATCAAACATGATTCGCAGTCAGCTTTGGCTAAAGGCTATTGATCTCTACACTACTTCTACTCCTAGTTTAACCTTTTTCTTCAAATTTTTTACATCACTTTTTACAATTACTTAAACTAAAAAAATTCAAAACCAATGAAAATCAGTCCAGTCAACCACAACCCCCTGATTTTTGGATACCCTATGCCAAACGCTGGGTATGCCTACATTTTGCATACCCTATGCCTATTGCTGGATACTGTAACCCAGTAAATTATTGATGATTTTAGTGAAGCTAAAAAATCAACCAATCAAAACTCCTTTATACTGAGGTACGACAGAAATCTAAAAAGAAATATTACAAAGGTTACAAGGGGAATACAAAAGGAGTGGTTAATTCTTAATCTGTTTCCATGCCTTAGCATTATTTCCTATAAGCAAGCGCCAGTGTTCCTGTGTTCAAGCATGCCTTAATTCTGGCAGGGGCTTTGCAGGGGGGGGGGGGGGCAGCCCCCCCAAACTTTTAGAGATTTGGTCAAACTTACTAGATCTACTCGGTATTTGTTGGATGCCAGAACTATTCGATATAATTACTGGGTTGCAGTCAGGGGTGTCCCGAGGGGAGGGGGCCCCCTAATGCCGTCATGCCCGTTTTATAAAATATGTTTTCCACACATTTGAAAATTGGATGGTTCAACATGTTTATTTGTTCCCATTCTTTATTGGATTAGGTAATTCACCCAACTTTTGTTTAGTCCCCATATTTTTCACCACATTCAGTCTGTCTATTGCAAAATATTATACTGAGGTAGGACAGGGTTAGGTTACCAACAGGTATCTAGCGTTTGGCATAGGGTATGCAACGTTAGGCATAGGCTATGCCAAATGCTAGATATACCCAGCGTTTGGAATAGGGTATCCAAAAATCAGGGATTTGTGGTAGACTGTGTTGTAACATCAAAACGCAGAGCCAAACAACGCCCCTCTTGCTCATTAATTTACAAGTTTGACAGCAATATTGTTGCTGCCATTTTGCATTTTTTTTTGTTTTGGCAGAAATGATGATTGTGCGGACTGAGATTGAAAGAAGGAAAATACAGCTAATGTCGCTAATAATAAGAGCATTTAACGGACAAGTTAAAGACCTAATCCAAACATTCTGTTTAGCTTCTCTTACTGATGGCAAGCCAGCAGTTTATTTAGATTTGAACTTGATTGCCGGGTTGCCGCTTTGGATCGAGAAAAAAACCATGCAGAACGTCTTCTTTTCCAGATGACGAAATTTTCCACGTTTGATTAGCACAGAATTATAAGACTTAATTAATTATTTTTTTATGTCTAATAAACTTTCGAGCGTTAGATGGAAGGATAATCGGCTGAGATTTAGTCCAGACTGAATTATTTCAAACCTAGGAAATTTCGGGAAATTTGATGTGTTTTTTTAATTTCTCATTGTTTGGAGTTTTTTTTTTGTGGTTTTGAACATTCATAGTGGCAGTAGGGATGATTATCATTGTGTGTGTGGTAGAAAGACCATGTGTTGTGGTCCGCTTTAAGAATTACAATTGCCATTTCCGATACGTGCCCAAAAGACGCAGTAACCTTGGCAGATAGTAGGAAAACTGCCTACTGAAGAAAGGCCAACTTTGAATGGTGGCAAAAGACCATAAATATTCCTTAAGCCCAAGCCGACTTTGAAACATATATTCAAATAATGCACAGAACGGATACATCAGCTACGATGTTTTTAGCAGCGATATTTCGGCCCTTCTTGGCAAGGGGGGCCTGACGTATCCGATTTGTGCATTATTCGAATATAGGGAAGAGACCACTCTCAAACTGGATGATTTCATGCGAAGATTGACGATTGACAGCCTGACGAGGACCCTTGCCAAGAAGGGCCGAAATATCGCTGATGAAGCATCGTAGCTGACGTATCCGTTGTATACTTTATTCGAATAAATGTTTCAAGGTCAGCTTGGGCACAAGGAATATTTGATTTCACGCGGAGCCGCCAATGCTACCTAGCGGTCAAAAACAAACTTTATCTGCTAAGGACACATGGCAAACGTGGACTATAGATGGCGAAAGGAAAGTCAGTTCCATGTGAACGAGGCTCATATGCACAAACTCCGATCCAAATTTTAAAGGACACATCGTACTTATGATAGTAATTCGTTTTATTTTAGTATTAGTTCCATCCATTCTCGTTCCCGACATTCTTCAATTCAGTTTTCAGATTCCTGGGGCTGTATTTTTTTTTTTTTTTGGGGGGGGGGGGGGGGGTTCGGGTTGATCTTGCCGAGTGTCGGTGGGTTTGCGGGGTGAGCCATGGAATTATTGACATTTACTTATCTAATTAGTTATATGTAAATAGGTTTTTCTATATTGTACCGGGGTTTTGTCAATCGACCCTGTGTCCCCGGTTTGACCCGCTATTTAATATGATTTTATACAGAAGTGAAATTAAAACCTTGAACCAGGAAAGCACAAAAGGAATGCTTTCATAAGTGAATTCATACTATGAATCCTCAATAATATGAATTCATGAATGAATACTATCCCCCAACAGCCTACACTGATTTCAAGCTTGCCTCGTTTGTTCTCTTTACGTGGCGTATCATGCACCAGATCATTGTTTCCGAGGAGCTTATTCGTCCGGAGACCGGTTTTGCAAATTTCGCCGAAATTGTCATCCAAGGCAAGGGACATGGAAAGAGGCTAAAAACAGCCGAGGCGTGTGCAGGGGCGTCGCAAGGGGGGAGGGGCACCCCCACTCCCCCCCCCCCACCCAGCTTTTTGAGATTCGGTAAAATTTTGGCTCTGCACCCCCCAACGAAAATGCACTTGCGACGCCCCCGGCTTTTCTGTAAGCGTAGCTTAGCTGTAAAACCGTCAACTATCTCACAACATCCGAGTAGAAACACTATGAAGTGCGAGGTGTCCTTTAATTAAAAAAAAAAGCTTAAAAAAAAATCCATTTCA
Organism: Branchinecta sandiegonensis; assembly: GCA_030848855.1. Classification (NCBI taxonomy): domain Eukaryota; kingdom Metazoa; phylum Arthropoda; class Branchiopoda; order Anostraca; family Branchinectidae; genus Branchinecta; species Branchinecta sandiegonensis. The sequence goes on along the minus strand of JAUPMV010000017.1, from coordinate 589,540 downwards.
AGAATGTTTGCAAACATGGGATAGCATCCTGTCTGGACCTAGGAGTCTAAATTAAAAGACATGGTTGTGTTTCTCAAAATCCTCCACTGATTTCACTATAAAAAGTTACTCCGAGTAAGCATTAAAGTTAATTGCAGTATTTGCTACTGGGATTAATCTCATCTCTACTAGGGTAAGACTAATCCGAGTTAGAGATTATCTTATCTCAGGAGAGACAAGACTAATCCCAGTAGCAAATACTGCAAGATTTTTTTTTGTTACAGTGTAGTCAAACTAAAAAACGAAGTTTCGAAAGAAAAGGGAGAGTCTTTGCCTACCTGTCGACGGTTATGGTACTTGGAAAATCCAGTATCGTCAAAAGAGGCAGCTCCTGTCCCAGGGCCAATCATTGTAGAGAGATCACCACCCTCAAAAAGCGGATTTTCAGGGCCACCAACACGAGAGGGATCGGCGCCATTCTTCTCATTGCTAAACGTACGCCATTCTGTTCCCACATCAATCACTCTAAAACGAAATTGTGAGCCCTGAACTTTGGTTCTGTGACTAGGTTACAAGAAATTTAAATAGTAGCCTGAGGTCAGTCAACCAGAAATCCCCGATTTTTGGACACCCTATGCCAAACGCTGGATAGCTGTTGGTACCCTAACCCTGACCTACCTCACTATAGATGAATTCTGATTGGTTGATTTCTGAGCTTCACTCAAATCATCAATATTTTATTGGGTCCCAGTATCCACGATTTGGCATAGTGTATCCAGCGTTAGGCATAGGGTATATCAAACGCTAGATATACCCAGCGTTTGGCATAGGCTTTCCCAAAATCAGGGGTTTGTGGTAGACTGCCTGAGGCTAAATATTTGTGATCATCGATAATTAATACACAACACCGTCGTACGAACGATCACACAAGGTAATGACATGACACTTAAAGGACACCTGAATGAAGAGTACCAAGTATCATCCCTATCTGTATGACTTCCGTTAACACTGCCTGCAGAAAACCCAATCCAAATACGAAATAGTGTTTCCAAGCTATGATTTTTGCTCCATTTTGCATCTGTCCTTATTTCAGTACTGCACAATTTTAGAAATGAACAAATGTCTCCAATTACCCCTTCTTCTGGAATATTTTTAACCGGTTAAGCCCAAACGTATATCTAGAAGAAATTCCAATACGATCCGGCCAGCCCTGTACAAGATTTGAATGAATTGCGCTTTTTGTCTTGGAGTCTACATGTGCAAACCTCCAGAAACGAACATCCCTATCTTGAAAACGTCACGCTCAGGAGAAGAATGCTCTCCGTGGCCATGTCTGTAAATGCATTCTCCATGGTGTGTTCAAGTATGGTTTCATTGTTCAGGTGTCCTTTAATGCCGTCTGAAATCTAGCCATACTCATGATTTTGTTTGTTTTTGAAAAACCTAAACTTGAACTTGCTACTAGAGTGTGGAAAAGCCAGTTCCAACACTACCATGCAGCTCTAGAGTAACTATAGAACAAAAGGATGAATGAAATCGATATCATTACAATCAATTCCTGCAGGAGTAAACTCTCGAGCATCTTATTTTCGAGCTCAAAGACCGAGAAATCAAATTCCAACACAAGCCCAGACTACCCCATTGCCCACTACTGTAAACTGTAAATAATGTAAAATCGTCAGTCCTGTACTTGGGTTCCGTGAATAGGTTACAACGGGTTTAAAAAGTGGGGATAAACATTTGTGACGCTGTTGTACGAAATATCACATAAGGTTCAGTTCAGGTTTCAGTCCAGTTCAGTTTGTTTATTAACAAAAAGCAAATGGATCCTCCAAGGATCCTCCGATCCCCTAGCCCACTTCTTGGGATCCTTTGTGGGCCTCAGATGCGGCTTTTTCTGCCTGTATGGCTTGCGTGGACTCGTGAGTTGTACGCGGGGCTTTTGACGGGAGTCATGTAAGTGACCTGGTACTTACATTTGTTTGTTTGTTGAGTGTGTTTTGTTATACTGTGGCCCATGTTGGCCTTATTTGAAATAAATTGAAATCATACACTGTAAACGAACTACACCCTAAGTGAGCACTGCCCGTGACGGCTGACGGTATTCATTCATTTGTCAAGAAAAGAAATACAAGGAAAAAGAAAAGAAAAAAGAAAAGAAGAAGAAGAAAATAAAAGAAAACAAACTTAAATTAATCAAACAAAACATAGAGAACTATCGGTAGAAGCAGTTAGGATCTAATTCGATATTTTCCAATAAGAAACTTTTAATCTTACTATTACACTCTGGTATGCTATTAGCATTTTTCAAGGTATTTGGCAGAAAATTCCATATTTTAATAAAAATCTGATAAATCTGATTGAAAAACCAGATGACGTGAGACGTCTCGTTTCTGTAACTAGTTCCGGTGCATGTCCAGTATCATGTTGGTGAATTTACTCCGCCTTTTCAAAATGGCGGGTCATAAATAAATTACTTACTTACTATTACTTAATTCCATCATTCCTTATATTAAGGTAATGACGTGAAACTTAATGCCGTGTCAAATCCAGCCACAAGCATGATTTTCATTTGTTCTTACTACCAGGGTATGGAAAAGCCAGTTCCGACACTACCATGCAGCTCTAGAGTAACTATAGAACTAAAGGACGAATGAAACCGATATCCTTAAAGTTTAACTGAAAAGCCAACTTATTTGTATGTCATTTAATTGAATACACTGAATCATTTGGATTCTGCAAAGGGATTTTTTTATTTTCACTATTTGCTCCAGTTATGACGTTCAGAATATCTGCAGCCGTCCAGCATAAATTCTACTATGACGGGGGAAATTTTAATCTCAACGCAAACTCGGCTTTTTAGTGGGCAGCGGTGAGATTGGTGAAGATTGCTTAGTTTCGTAAGGCCTACAACAGAAATACAAGCGCATAGAGGTACCACAAATCACACGGGAATTCCACAATTTGAAAATCGGTTATTCGTGAATAGCGGAACAACGAAGTAACGTATTCTCAGCGGGTCTTCAAGCCAATTTAAGTGATTAAGGGATGAGTAACTAGATTGTTCTATCCCAGACCTTTTCGGTTAAACTTTTTCCTGCAGTGATAAACTAACGAGAATCTTGTTATTTAGTTCAAATGCCGGCACAAGCAACACGGATCCAGACTAGAGTGAATGAATGAATTTTATTTATAGCCCGCCAAACAACATAAGAGGAATGGGCGGAGTAAGTAAACAACGAGAAAAAGAAATAAACTGACAAGAAAACTTCGTATTAACATATATACAAAACACCAAAAACTGAACATTCAGCAAACGGCAAAGTAGGTCAAATATGTACATAGACATTCAGAAAGATCGCTTAGAGCTTTTGAGCGAGCATGATCTTCAAGCTCGGACAGCTGAGTTAAAATATTGCATAATTTATACTCATTCTCCAGGTATGTATTTCTGGTGTAAAGAGGGAGTCGGGGGAGAAACTTCATGTACTTGAAGAAAGCTGATCTAATGTTTAGTTTCTCTGTATTAGATGGCCCATTCCACATTGGCGAAACATAATAAATAACTGGTAAAGCAACTGCTGAATAAAGAGGTGACAAAACTTTTCTATTTAGACTGAATTTCAGTGAAGCCACTTTGCCCCTTTGAAGCCACTAGCCCATTGCCCCCTTCTATAAACCCCAAGAGGAAGAGGAAGGCATGCCTGGCCTTTATTTGTTTATATATTTATTTTTATGGCACTTGCCTTCCGGCCAAGTGCCATATACCGATCACTTTTCCGTCGGTCGGTCGGTCTGTCGGTCGGTCGGTCTGTCGGTCGGTCGGTCGGTCGGTCCGGTGATCGCGAGTTAGGTACTTCCAGATGTGTTAGGATGATGAAACTTGGCAGGCGTATCAGGGACCCGACCAGATTAACTTGGAAAGAGTCACTCGCCTGACCTGACCATCGTGGGGGGTTGGGGAGACGGCGGAATCCGGAAATTAGTGGCATGCATAACTTTCGAACGGGTTATCGGATCTTAATGAAACTTGATATCTTGAAAGATCTCATGTCTCAGATGTCACGTTTCAAGTCCGGGCCGGATCCGATGAACTGGGGGGGGGGGGGGGGTCGGAGGGAATAACCGGAAATCTTGTGACATGCCTAGAGTGGAGCGATCAGGATGAAACTTGGTGGGAAGTACAGGCACAAGTCCTAGGGGCATCAGTGACAGAATGGGACCGGATTCGGGTACCGAGGGGGGGAGCTGTAGGGGGTGATCGTGATCGTGAGTTAAGGTACTTCCAGATGTGCTAGGACGATCAAACTTTGCTGGAGCATTAGAAACTTGACATCATTGGGTTCGACATCTTCACTTCTCCGATCCGACCATATCTTAAAGAACTCATCTTAACCGCAAAATACAAAATACTTTTAACTAAAATTTACTTTTTCACGATCGCCATGAGCACATGATCATTTTTGACTCAAGGGTTTTGCTTAGAAATTATTTTTAAGCACCCTTAAAGTGCGCATCTTAACCGAAAAGTGAACAAAAAAACTTTTGATCATCACTTCCATCCTCTGACCCAGCCTTGCAAGTTTGGCGCATTTTTAACCGAAAAGTGAAAAAACATACTTTTTACCATCACTTCCATCTGACCCGGCCTTGCAAGTGCCATATGAGCTTCCAGCTCTTGTTATAGACGGCAATTAGTTTTATTCAAACAGAATATATCACTACTTCTAGTTTACAATCCGTAATTTTTAAAACCTGCAATTCAGCTTTCGCCATATTCTAACATATAAATAACAAATAAAAAAAGACAACACTACGGTACAACATCAATGTATCTCCAGCAGATGCCTCCAAACTGGTAGATTGTGGAAAATCGGGTTTGCTGCCAGGATGATAAGACAGTTCTCCGACCGCCATAACCTTACAACCAAGGATGACCGGGTTTTACGAGCAAGTTCAGCAAAACTGCAGCAATGGTTCTGGACATATGCCTGACTTATGCTCTCTCGAGCTGGCAGACGAATCAGACGCCTAAATATTCTCTTGTAAAAAGCCTCCAGATTACAGTACGACCTGTTAGTACAACAATAACATAGAGCTAGCGCAAAAAACTGGTAGCAATACGTCTTAAACAGCCTAATCTTAATTGCACTGTTCACAAAACCAAATTTCCATATTAAAACGTTCCCTCTCTTACAAACACTGTGCACAAGGTTACGGAGGTGAGTATCATCCTTCAAATTCTCATTGACGAAGAAACCTAAATATCTACATTCACTGACGTAGCAAACATTTCGGCTCGACAACACAATGGGATTCCTAAGTACAGAACAACCAATAGGTAGGAAAGCCAGAGCCACAGTTTTCTTAGGATTAAACAGAATGTTATGCTCCTCAGCAAATGTATCACACATCCTCAGAAGCTTATTAAGACCGAACACCGTAGGGGAAAGAACAACTAGATCGTCAGCGAAAAGAAACTCCACCAACAAAACAACCTGTATTTGAACAACCTGTCTTTGAGAAAGTAAATCAACATAAACAGCATAAAGCAATGGCGATAGCACCCCTCATTGCCGCAAACCATTAATCAACCCGAATGAAACTACTTGTTTCACAACCCCATTTTACACAAAACCGCTGATTCCGGAACCAAAAATCCAAAAGGCGAAGAAATTGCACCGGAACCTTTCTATCCTGCAATATTTTTAAAATTTGACCATGGTTGACTCTATCAAAAGCCTTAGTCGAATCGACAAAGCACGCAAATACAGGTGTTGATTAAAACCAGAAGTATTCAACTACGAACTTAAACAAAAAAATAGCAAAATCTACTCCATGTGAAGACTTAAACCCAAACTGGAAATCACTTGTTCGCAAACAACCAGACAATTTCCTAAGCACGCATTTTTCAAGCAATTCAGAAGTAACTGTAGCCAAAGCAAATGGTCTATAGTTATCAGATTTTGAAGTATCGCAACCACGACCTTTAGGGATTGGCACAATACTAACATCCATAATCGACGAAGGCACAAAACCGTGCGTAATAAAAAGATTGAAAAACGTTGCTAACAGACAATACTTTTCATTTGCAGCAAACTTCAAATGTCCTGCCGAAATACCGTCCGCACCACCATCTTTATTTACATTAAGATCCTTTAACTAAACCTCAACTAGATCAGTTAATTTTTTACTTTACCGATTTTACCGATTATCAATCGGTTCCATTGAACTGAGACCTTCCACCCACGAACAATCACTATCTACAGAACTACATAATGACGAATATTTACATTTCCACAGTTCAGCTATATTCCAACCACAGCAACACTATCCAATGTCCCCACCACACCCTGCTTAGGGCAAAAATTTCGACGGACCTGTCCCCAAAAATCTCTAGCGGACAAAAATTATAATAACCCTATAAAATTACCCTATAACCCTATAAAATTAGATAAACTGTATGAAGCCCGTTGCACTGATTCACGCGGCGAGTAACTACAGCTACTGCAAAGAGTTACACCAAAGAACTTACCGATCTCCTACTACCAGCCCACATTCTGAGCAGATTTGGTCTCCAGCATGATAGTCTTCGATCAGAGCAGCTTCTGGATGAGCTGGACAATTGACCTGACTGCTTGTATTTCCCCTGTAAATAGCAGAAAATTAGCCAAAAAAAATCTAATTCAAAATACTCTGGAAATTTCCATTTAACTGTTTAAGGCATTTTCCGCGACAATCCCGGATTATAATCCTAGATAACTGGTTCATCGGCAAAAACGGCAAATCGGCTATCTCAGATTAAAAAACGACAATCCGACGATCTTGCTCCGTTGCAAGATTCCCAAATCGACGAACCAAGGACGAATACGGATATTTATTCAAACAATGTTTAAAACGGGTACGACAGCTACGATTCTTCATCAGCTGAACTCTGGCAACTCTTTTTGGCAAGGGTCCTCTGACGAGAACCCTTGCCAAAAAGGGCCGAAATATCGCTGATGAAGAATCGTAGCTGACGTACCCGTTGTAAACATTGTTTGAATAAATGTTTCAAAGTCAGCTTGGGCTCAAAGAATATTTATCGAATACGGATAGTCAGATTGTCAGAGAAAACGATTTTTCATAATCCAGATTGTCAAGAGAAAACGCATTTTGGAGAATCCGGATTGTGAATCGTCAATCTGGATTGTCGCGGAAAAACGCCTTTGGTATCTTACTGGTGAACCTTAAAACAGTAATTGGCGCAGCTTCCATCTTTTAACTGGTTGAGCATGGCTACCAGTCCAGTGGACGACAGGCACACTTATCAGCAGGGGCGTAGCTATGGGGGGGGGGGGGGGGTACCACCACCCCCTCGAAGAAAGAAAAAAGCTAATCTGGGCGCTCCGAGCGCCCGGCCAAAAATCGGTTAGCTGAACTGGGCGCTCGCGAGCGCCCAGATTACGAAAATTCAGCAAAACTGGGCGCTCACGCAGGAGAGCTAAATGGGGGGTTGGCACTAGGGCCAGTAAAGCCAGTAAGGCTAGTTCAGGGTTACCAAGAAACTGAGTTCACATCCAGCTTGGACATCAGAGGCGCTGGGTTCTCGAGCAATTGATACTTAAGGAATTGCATTCTCAGTCGCATGTTTTGAGCCTGTCAGATCGCCGCAAAGAGGCAGACTAGTTCTAATTGTCCGGATATGAAGAGATTTTTTAATCATATTTTGTCAGAATGAGAAGAATAATTGTACGATTTGAGCTTCCAAGATCGGCAAAAGACAGTTTTCGAATCATGAATTTCAACTTGCAGCGCACAGTTTTAATACAATCTGTTGTGTACCAACATCTCCCGATTCAAGTCAAATCAGGCTGATTTTGATAGTGGCGTACATTTTCAAGAATTTGTTGGTTTCGACCAAAGATCTTCAGGACAAGTCAACTCTGTTTCAAGTTTTTTTTTTCTGGATGATCAGTAGCCAATTTCTTTATCAGAAAGGGTCGAACTGAAGCACGTTACCAACTTCCAACTAAATGTCTCAGATTTTCCGAGATTCGTCTTGAGCAAAGACAGACGGGCAGATCCGTGCAAAGTGGCCCTTACTTTTATCTGGGATCCAAAAATACGTTCTGATCATACAGGACTCCACAAAATTTGCCTGTGGCCTTCCGTAGTAGGCTAGGTCGCGTCATTTCATTCGGGTTTTAGGCTTGGAATTTCGGGGCTTAGGTCACATTAAAAGCTAGTTTTTGTTGGGAGGAAGTAGTGTTGAGCCCGAAAAAAAACGTAGCCTACTTTAAAAATTTCGCCTGCACCGCTCATTTTCATTCTGGCTGATACACAGTCATTAGAAACTGCTGCGGATAGGGCTATTGCGGAAGCGAATACCTGTTATTATGAATGACGTTCACCTTTAGTTTCTTTAAAGTCAAACAGTTTTTCGCATGTGGTGCTAAGTTTTTTGGCTATTTTTCTAAATGGTATGACTCTTGAGCCTTGCCGGAAGTCTACCAGTTGTATATTCCCACGAACAAGCCCTTCCACCCCTGAGCTCGGAGGTACGACTTCAACGCTTGCAGGTATCACAAGTATTATTCATCATATGCCACAAAATCTGAAACGCGACCTGCCACCCCCCTCGAGTTTTGGTTCGCGATGCCCCTGCTTATCAGACCCACCTCAGTGGTTCAAGTGGGGACCCCAGGTTTATTATACCACTTTCCTCCTCTCTGTTCGCTATTAAACGGGTGATTCTGTCATTCTCACGGATACAATTTTCAATAAGCAAAGCGAGAGTAAGCTGAGCGTAAAAACAAATGGAAAGTCGTTGCACCTTTACAACTTCTCTCTGACTTGCAGAGAGGGAGATTCTGTCAGTCTGGAAAGCTCCACTTGCTTATCCCCTGTCTATTCTTGCGACTGCGGCTGAAACTAGCTTCACTTTACGAGACTGTTCTGAGGATCTGCTAGTTTTAGAAAGTGACACGGTAAGCGAATAAATTCCATACATAGAAAATGGAGCTGTGTGGAACTCCCTCAGCAAATATATGGTATTGGCAAGACTGTTCACATGTCGAAGAGTGAAGCAAGAGGGAATGGGGGGGATGCCATGGAGTCCAAGACCAGAGCACAAAGTCTATCCAATCAGACGAATGCAATACCTAGCCAACATCCAACACAATCATCAAAATTCCAACTTGATATGCATGGCAATTTACAAGGAATACCAAGAAATGCTTAATGGAAAATCCTTCTACTGCACCAAGCTCCAGTTTGAGAATTTAGGTACAACAAACTACCAAATACAAACTATAGGTTGCAGTCGACCATAAACCCATGATTTTTTTTTGTATACCCTATGCCAAGCGCTGGGTGTATCTCAGTCAACCACAAACCCTGATTTTTTTTATATCCTATGCCAAATGCTGGGTTTATCTAGCATTTGGATTACCCTATGTCCAATGCTGGCTACGCTATGCCAAATGCTGGATACCAGTTGGTACCCCAACCTTGAATTCTGATTGGTTGATTTCTTTGCATCACTCAAATCATCAATATTTTACTGGGTTAGAGTATCCAGCATTTGGCATAGTATCCAGCATTTGGCATACCGTATCCAGCATTACTCATTACTCATACTACTCATACTCATTTGGCATATTTCTGGTTTCTATCCTCTGTTGAAAAAGAAAGATATCTCTTCTTTGCGTGTCCAGTATTTTCGGTTTTGTAAATTCCTTCTTTTCCTCCCTCCTTGGTACCGTAATAGGAAGATTATGTCTAAATATGGGATGAATGATGTTTTCGCGAAAGTTGCCGTATTGAGCAGAAAGCTTTCTAATATCAATGCAAGCCAACTGCCACCGCTTCACGGTCTTGAATGTGTTTATTTTTCATAGTTTGTGTTTTTCTTTTTTCTTTTTTCGTTTTTGAATTTACTCCGCTATTTACCTTTGTTGTTATTAGTGGGTAAGAAAATAAATAAATAAATAAATTAGGCGTAGGGTATGTCTAATGCTACATGTACCAGGGTGCTAGGGTACCGCTGATACTCATTTGGCATACGTTATATAAAAATCAGGGGTTTGTGGTAGACTGGTATAACTAGAGTTTGGCATACCCTATGCCTGGACAATATAACCCAATAAAATAAAACCAATCAAAATTCATCTATAGTGGGGTGGGTCAGGGTTAGGGTACCAACAGGTATCCAGCATTTGCCACAGGATAGCCAGCATTCCGCATAGGGTATGCCAAACGTTAGATATACCCAGTGTTTGGCATAGCGTATCCAAAAATCAGGAGTTTGTGATTCACTAGCAAGTTGGCTTGGCAAGGTGATGGAGGGCAGTTGGGACCACTGCTGCAGTTTCCTACCTTGGAGTTTGCTCCTAATCTGGCCACTATTGTAGTTTACTACCTGGGTCTGGGAGGTTTCCTCTTATCTGACTGTCCTGTAATCTTCTGAATCTGAGGATGTCCCTGGCCTGGATTGGATCTGAGATTTGTCCTACCTACATAACATGCTATCTGTGGGCAGTCTGTGGGCAGGGGTATCCATACACTTCCAAAGGCTTCCAAATTTTACCGAACTTTTCGAGGTTTTACTGGAATTTCTCCACAGTGACCATCTCTGCAGAAACACTAGAATATTGTTGTGTTCTGACTTCAAGTTCAACTATGTGAACAAGTGGCAAGATCAGCAGAGGCTCCAAACTGCAATATCCTTCCCAACTCAAGGAAGGAAGATGAATATTGTCCAAATAATACTAGGATTGTACAGTAGAGGTATGCTTATGTGAACGTTTGTTGACAGTGGACTTTGCCATTTTCATACACTTGTTCTGTTTAAAGCTAACTACCAGTTAGCCAAAGTAGGTAATTAAGGGCATCTGAAAACACCTGTATAGGTATTTTGCCTCTTCATTCAGTCTAGTACACTAGCCCCATTTCAGGCACAGTGCTCAAACGTCTAGCACCATGCCTGGGTGCTAGACATTCAAGCACTGTACCTTGGATTTCATGTATGGTGCATGGATTTCAGTATACAGTGCATACAGGAAAAACACAGTTTCTGTCATCACAACTGAGCACCAGCTCGGACAGGGCTGAAATTACTACTATGAATTGGAGAAATCAAAGACAATCCTTTATATATTTTTCACAACAAAAACAAAAGGGCTCTACTGAATGATGGAGATGAAAAACCTAACAGCACCCTATCTATTTTCCATGTATTTTCCCTATCTATTCCCCAAGAGCCAATATTCTGGTTGGCTGCTAGGTAGAAAAAGCTGAGGCACAGGACACTTTGCATGCAAAACCCTTGACTATGTAGAAAAGGAAATGAGGTTTTTCACATCTGTCATCAGCCGAGCCCTTTTGTTTTTGTTGTGAAAAATATATAAAGGATTGTCTTTGATTTCTCTAATTCATGGTAGTAATTTCAGCCCTGTCCAAGCTGGTGCTCAGTTGTTATGACAGAAACTGTGTTTTTGATGCATACACTGTATACTGAAATCCATGCACCATACATGAAATCCAAGGTACAGTGCTTGATCGTCTAGCACCCAGGCATGGTGCTAGACGTTTGAGCACCGTGCCTGAAAAGGGGCTAGTGTACTAGACTGTCTTCATTCTACCATTTAGCTCAAAATTGCACTGTTCACATTAAAGTAACTGTTCACAAAAGCATCATAAGCATACCTCTACTTTACTACAAAAGAAGGAGGTAGTTTTACTGTTCTTGATTGAATGTATCTAAATCAACATACTTCCCGGACATCAGTTAACTCTGGCAGAATAAAAATAGCTCAAATCTTCTTCCAACTATGAGCTAGGCTATTCAGTGTTCAGTTGTTGTTTGTAAGTGCTGTAGCCTATATAATTTAAAATTTAAATTCACCAATCCCAAACTTTTCTATCTGACTTAAATCAGATGATGAAGACCTCTTTTCCGCCTTTTCAACTAGATACAACCCAGTCATGAGGGTCGCAACCACTAGCCCAGCACTAGCCACATCTTGTCGTATCACTCGTATCTCGGACTTGGAACTCGCAGAAAGAGAGGCCTCTTGGCTTGTGGTTAAAATTTTCTATTTGCTCATTCAGGTTTAAATTGTATTCATTTAATTGCTTCTGTCTGGCTTCTATAAAAATTTTCTTTTTAACTTCATCATATTTAGCTAACTACAAAACGAAACCGTGCACTCACTAACACTCCTCTTCCTAAACTCTCACAGGATGAAGCTCTTGTTCACGACAATTCTAATCTATCTTCCGAAGCGTTCAAAAAGTAAAAAGGTGATAAAGAAAAAAATTGCATTATGGTAGGTTCAGGTTGCAGGTTCTGAACTTCAGGACATGTGTTTACAAAGCCGTTTTAGGACTTTTCAAGGTGAAATCTTCAGTCAGTAGAGGTACATATGCTTATTTGACACCTCTCTTAGTCTTTTCCTACTTTTTTGGCAGTTTGTTTTCTTACTTTTAAAACAGTCAAATGGTGTGTATAGCCACAGTTAAGAATTGACTGAAATTTGGGGTCAGGATCCGATTTCGTTGACTGAAATTTGACTAAGTCCAACTTGGGGTTAGGATCCGAGTTCGTTGATGACTATAAAATAAACAAGAGAGATCTGCCTTCTCTCGACTCGCTCGATCGAGGTGGGCATGCTCATTGACATAGTCCATTACTTTCAACTGAAAATTACATACAAAAGCATTAATTAGTGGTAGAAAGGCAATAGGATTGACAGCCTGACGAGGACCCTTGCCAAGAAGGGCTGAAATATTGCGGATGAAGAGTTGTAGCTGACGTATCCGTTGTAAACATTGTTTGAACAAATGTTTCAAAGAATATTTATAAAATATTAATGGTTTAATTTAGATTCTGCAAACGAATTTTTAAATTCTTTTTAGCTGGATTAGGCTAGGGTGCCTAGTAGTTTTAAAGTCAAAGGCAGGTCAAAGTGACAGTGATGTTTGACATAGCCTAGCCTCTAGGCTGTCCCAGACAGATTCCAGATTGTAGGTAAACCTACAAAATAGTTCGACATATCCTAAAAAATCAGGGATTTTGTCATACTGATTTAGGCTTATCCAAACTAGGTATTTTAAACATAGATAGATTTACAGTAGAGGTATGTTTATGTGAACAGTTACTTGAATGTGAACAATGCAATTTTGGGCTAGATGGTAGAATGAAGATCCATTTACCTATTCAGGTGTTTTCAGATGCCCTTAATTACCTACTTTAGCTAACTGGTAGTTAGCTTTAGACACAGCAAGTGCATGAAAATGGCAAAGTCCAATGTCAACAAACATTTACATAAGCATACCTCTGCTGCAGGGGCATCACGACGGGGGGGGCGAGGGGGGGAGGCCCCCTCCCCCCAATGTTGTCAGCCAGTCGGAAAAAAATAGCCGAGTCGGCGTGAAGTGCCGCTATTTTTCGCCAAAACAGTTGTTTTTTCAGTAAAACACATTCAATTTTTCGTCAAAACAGTTGTTTTTTTCTGAAAATCAGTCGATTTTTCTGAAACTGTAGTTTTTTTCTTGAAAACAGTCGTTTTTTCTGCAAAAGCAAAAACAGTCGGTAAAAGTAACCAGCAAGTCGGTAAATTCCTTGCCCCCCACCCCCCCCCCCACCCCCTAATATTTTGGCTAGTAACGCTTCTGCTCTACTGTATATTGAATGAACAAATGAATGTGTTTTATCACATATCATCAGGGGCGTTGCAAAGGGGGGTGAAGCACCCACAATTTTTTTACTAAAATTGTTCGGTTATTTTTCGATATCAGAACTTTTCGGCATATTTACAGGGATTCGGTAGTTGTAAAGAATCCCAAATAGGTTATCAGTACAAATATACTTGGTAAAATGATCGGGATTCTGTATAATTGCCAGGATTCCCTAGTTATCCTAATAGGGTAAACGAATTTGTGGAAATTATTTGGTCGATGCCAGAACAGTTCGGTATATTTATGAGGACTGTACATTATTCAATTTCTTACGTGTAATAAGAACCTGATGTGTGGACCGTACTTGAACTTCCCGGGTGCGACCAACAAATGTTTGAAATAAAATATTGTAACAAATTAAATTCTACAAACATTTGTTGGTCGTACCCAGGAAGTTCATGTCTCGTCCGCACATCAGGTTATTTGTACACTTAACAAATCGAATACTGTAGGCTACAGTCTGTTCGGGCAAAACACAGAAGAAATCAAATGCTGTATTTTTTTTTTTTCCGGCGTTGGTATTCTCGCCAGCACATCGAGTTCTACTTACATGTAAGAAATCAAATTTTGTAATCGTTTATCGGGCGCACCCCGAAAGTTTAAGTTTCGTCTGCACATCAATTTCTGTTACAAGTAAGAAATAAAATTCTTTGCAGTCTTGTCGGGCAAAACACAGAAGAGATCGAATTCTGAATGCTTTTTTCGGGCGTCAGCATTCTTTTCGGCACATCAGGTAAATACTGTTTCCTTCCCTTCCGTTCTTTTTCGTCAAAATCCAGCAAACCTGTTTTCCTTGTTTTGTTTGTAGGTCTTGTTTGGAGGTCTGTTCCTCACATACTGCCCTTTTCGTTGATCTGGCTGCACATCGTTGTCAAAAAAGACCTATCGGCAAACTGGGATCTTTATTTCTTTTCTTGGTCGATTCTGGGTATGGTCATAATGTGGTAAATGACGGGATGTAACGCAATGACGATCGCAGTACTTCAGCATTAGGCATGTCTTTTAACGTGAAAAGTACTTCTTTTGCTGTGAATTCAGAACAAATCTACTTTGTTCCTACTTTATTATGGATGGCAGCTACTTTTTGGGCGGAAAAATCGTGATTTCATTGGTAGCTTTAGATTTATTTGGGATCGCAAAAAGGCGCGCTGCTCATCAGCGTTTCCACAAAATTTCGCTGGCGGCGCATTCGTGGTATTCTCTGTTTGGAAGAACAGAGTTACATATATTGAGCGTTTTATGCCCAAAATTGTTGGGGATTTGAACCACATTAACAGCTAGAACTTTTATGGTAGGTATAGATTAAATTTTTCTTTAAAAAAGACAGATTTAAAGAAATTTGCCCGCGGCGCTTAGTTTAACTTGTTCTGGGTACAGTCGTTGGAAGCTTCGCTTTTTAGCGAATGCTGAAACAAAATGTCAAAAATATGATATAAATACATGAAAAGGAAAAATCTCAACTGATTGATGAAAGTTAGTTTTACATGAAATTTCGCCTGCGGCGCATTTTGTAGTATTCTCTATTGGGAAGACCGGTGTTTCATTTAGTTGGCGTTTTAGGATTGAAATTCTTGGTAAACACGTTAGAAACTAGAACTTGTATGTACCGTACAGCTAAATATTTCCGAAAAAAGGCAGATTAAAAAAAATTCACCTGTGGCGCTTAGTTTAACTTGTTCTGGGTACAGTCGTTGGTTTCGGATTTTAGCGAAAGGTGGCATTATATGCCGAATATGTGAATTTAAGTATACGAATTTACATTAAAGGACTAATCTCAACTGATGCATTACAATTAGTTTTACACCGGTCCAGTTCTGTGCTGGTGGGGAAATGTACACCGTTTCCTCGAAGCGACAACGGCGTTTTTCGTCGGCAGATTTTTTAGTTTGTCGGCATAAACTGGACGCCCCCCCCCCCCCCCCTCAAAGGTGAAAGGCTGGTGACGCCCCTGGGAACTTACTGTAAAAACTTGACAGCAAACTTGAAGTACAGCATTTAAAGAACCTTTTTATCTCCTGTGAGAGTGTGCCCCAAAACGGTTGAGATATAAAATATGGGGTAAAGCTGGTTGCGGGTAAATTTAATTCTAGGTTAAACTGAAAATTGGAAGTGAGCATAATGTGCCCATTGAGCAAGTGAGCATAACTGATTTTTGGAAATTTTCTTCCCGGTTGATTTGATCCCCTGACTCTAAGAACGTGTTCAATTCAATTCAATTCAATTCAATTCAATTTATTTCAAAACAAATAACGGACAAGCCGATTGGTTGCTTTCAAGTCAATAAGATTGATAAATAGCCTATTAATAAATATATATACAATTAGGGTACATAGTCAGGTTGCTAAATGTCATTACATAAATAAACACAAAAGAAAACAAACCATTTCAGACACGTTCCGAGTTGTACCACCGAACAAACGCAGGGACAAAACTTTGTCCCTACTTTCCACCCTACTTACCGTAGTTACTACGCATGACGTCACGAATTTTGGCTTCTTTACGTCAAGGCTGGAACGCATTTTTAAAATTTTCGGCAAATATCACTCCACGGGATAATCCGGCCAATCACGTTACAGAGATTCGTAGTTACCACGTTTATTATGCTCCCGAGCATGGTAAGCAAATAGTCCAACGGTCAGCGTAGTAACTTTTCGTGTGGCTGGAACGGAAGCTGTTTTTCTGGTCATAATGTTCTAGCATTATTCGAGCTTGGCGTGTGATTTTCCGATTTTCCATTTGAAGATTTACATCAAAGACCACTCTTTGCCAGAGTATATTTTTACCAGCAAATCCTTTTAGCCAAATCCGGTTTCATCTATGGTTTGTACTTTTGACCTGACTCAGGCTTGGCTGCTTATTAGCCTACATACGTTTTACTCTTAAAGGACTTGTCTTACCTATAATACTAATGTAACCTATTTCCATAATCACCCCACATATTTCTAAACCCAGAGACCCCCATTTCGTACGGTACATTCTAACCAAAAACACGCTGATTTTCTCACTTGCCCTGTTTTGCTACCTTCGATGTGCATCACGCTGACGACGGTTGTCTACGAGAAGTTTTTCCATCAGAAAAACCGGTTATGTAAATTGTTTCCCTGTTTTCGCTATAAGTCAGGGGGTATCGGAAAAGGCTTACAACAGCAAAACCGTGTGTCATTTGTTGAAAAGCACAGCTTAGTTTTAAAGTACTCAAATATTTTAAAATACGGTAAGTCGAAGAGTAAATAGTGCGAGGGGTCCTTTAAAGCATAGAAACTCTTTTGCAGATTTTGCAGTATGGACTCTATTGGAAGACACCTTTATAGACTACCAACCTCTGTTGACAAGGATTCAATTTGTGCCTTAGTAAAGGCTGCTGTTCGTGTACTGAAACAAGGCGGAGTAATCAGTATTCCAACGGATACCATTTATGGAATAGCAGTGTTAGCCCAAAATACTGAATCTGTAAAGAAACTGTATGACATTAAAGGAAGGAGTGAAAATAAGCCCATTGCTATATGTGTCAGTAGCTTGGACGACCTGCCAAAGTGGGGACAAATTAATGTGCCGATAAGCCTGCTATCTGAGCTTCTTCCAGGTCCTGTGACACTTTTATTTAAAAGACAAAAAGCTCTGAATGTGGATCTGAATCCGAATGCAAATTTGGTGGGTATAAGAATCCCAAATCATCCATTCGTACGAGCCCTGGTTAAAGAGTGTCAAGAGCCAATTGCCTTGACCAGTGCTAATGTGAGCGGTGCTTTGAGTACTTTGTCCATAAACGAATTTTCTGAACTGTGGCCAAGGTTGGATGCTATTTTCAACGGTGGTGAAATTTCCGATTCTGAGGAGGCAAGAGAGGGATCCACCATTGTTGACCTGTCCTGTGAAGGGCTGTATAAAATTGTAAGGAAAGGCTGTGCCTACAAAGCTACCCGAGCCACTTTGGAGAAGTTTGGACTGATTATGGAGTGAAGTACTGTACAGTGTTTTAATCTGTATACCATGTTTAAAATTCTAGCGAATAAAGATCTGGACATGTCAAAAAGGGCATCAATGCTTAAAGCGCGGGAGCAGAATGTGAAGAAGTATATCTGCTCTTGCCTAGAAAAAGCAGTGACTGAGCTTGTTGAATCCACTGGTGACCGAAGCCTTCCAGTGGAAACTAACGAGTTGACAACGAACGTCGTAACGTGCATTGAAGCCATATTCATCCACAAATTGCGAGATACTTTTATGGACCGAGTAACTGGAGTTTTCGGCTCGGAGACAGGCCGCCAGCCTGAGCCAAATTTCTGGACTCTTATTCTCTCGATAAGCCACAAACACCAGATTCTGGCTCTGAACGAGTCCCAGTATTTGACAACAGATATTGGGAGGAGTAGAGGGTGGATACGGCTCGTTCTGAATGATTGCTTATTTTGGAATTTCATTGAGGCTTTAAGGCGAGACTCCAAGTTGATAACTCAGTTTTACGAGAAGGAAGCCTTTCTCAAAGATAGTGATGCCTGCGCTGTGCTAAAAAAGCAGGCCATTGTACTGTCAGAATATGCGTTCGGTTTGTCTGTTAATTCGAGTTTGTTGAACAAGTGGACCTCAACCCCACTTGCCATGGCTGGGTTGTGGATACCCCCTACTGCGATAACCCCTGAGGCAGTGGTACAAGGTTGTGACGTTGCTGGTACTATTGTCGAGATGCCACATGCTTCGGTCGACCGGGATTTGGAGGCGGCTGTTTTCGAGCGCATCGTCAGATCCTCACCACGCTCTTCCAGACCTTCCAGTACCGGTGGGGACTCACCCAAACCAACTCCAGTTGGTAGCTTTTCCAGGGAACCATTGTTTCTACCCCGGCATGATTCGAATATCAGCTTATCAAGCGCCACCGTCGAAATCCAGAGTGGGATCGACAGACCTAGTTCAGTGGCGAGCGTAGAGGTTGAGACTCAGACTATGGATAGTGATTTTAGCGATGAAAATCGTAGCACAAACAGAGATTTGGGGGAGGGGGATAAAGATAGATGTGAGACGTATGAAGGTCTGTTGACGATTTACTCAGCTGATCAAGGACTTTCTAGGACCCCGGTGAGGACTTTAGATTTAAACCTGATCGGGACAGAGGCGGAAGAAAATACGAATGAAGAGGTGGTTCCGTTCTTGGTGAGTTCTTTTATTTCCGAAAAAGAGTGGGTTCATAAAGGTCTTAAAGGACCCCTCTTGCTTTTTCTGCCCTTTAGAATATACCTAGCTCCCTTATGGGATTATAAGCTTCTAAAATCCCCACCTTTCCCCATTGTTCCGTTATGTGCCTACGGATTTTTAGGGCTTTTTCGTCCGTGCCGAGTTTTGCCCGTTACGCAACGAAACGTTTGCCAGAATCTTCAGAGTCCGCTGACAACTCTTTCACACACAAGGATATGAGAATCTTCTATTTTTGACTTTTTTTATTTCCTTAGTTTTCCTACTTTTTAACCACGGTTCATTCAGTTTTCAAAAGTTTTGCGCCCTGTCGCCGCGTCGAAGAGCAGGAAGACTGGATAGAATCGACAAGTGCTAACAACAAAATCGCTAAATGCAGACGGAAAGTAATGGTATTTTCGGAAACTGATACTTCTGACCCATTTCATTGTGTAAAGATAATTTCTAGTAAGAGATGTGCTTAAAAGTATTATTTGCTTCTTTATTTGTCCATTCCCGACTTAGCTCTTTGATTATAAAGAAAATACACGACTAGGCAAGATGTCTAGAAGTCTTGCTTTCTTCCGGAAAACGAACGAGAATCCGCTGTGTGAAAAACAAATCAGTTGTAGGCCTCCTGTTCGCGTATAGCGGAGACAGCATAAGCGACCTACGTACAACTGCGTTCTTTTTATCAGTTATTGCTTCATCTCCATTCTTGATTTCTCCGTTCTCAGCTTTAACGTTGCTCCTCAGGTATAAATTTACGTTTTTCAGTTGTCTAACTCTACATTGTCACCGAAAGTCATCTCTGGATTTGAAGTTGTTCAGCCTGAAGTAACGCCTAAGGTCAGTAGCCTACTTCTTCCAACATCCTCAAGATGAAATAATCCACTGATTCTAGTACAAATTTTCATTTTTCTTCTTGAGATTTCTTCATAACGGGGTTTGGAAGCTTAAAGCTTAACCGAAAAGGGCTGGGGTGGGACAATCTAGTTACCCATCATTTATTCACTTAAATTGGCTTGAAGATCTACTGAAAAAGCATTACTCCGTTGTTCCACAATTCACGAATAATCGATTTTCAAATAGTGGAATTTCCGCGTGATCTATGCGCTTGTATTTTTCTTGTATGCCTTACGAGAAAGATTTATGATTTTTTTTTGCTCAGGCACTAAGCAATCTTCACCAATCTCACCACTGCTCACTGAAAAGCCGCGTTTTCCGCGTCATAGTAGAATTTACGCTGTGGGAACTGCCGCGGATACTCTGAACGTCATAATCAGAGCAGATAGTGGAAAATAAAAAATCCCTTTGCAGGATCCAAATAACTCAGTGTATTCAATTAAATGACACAAGAGTAAGTTGGCTTTTCAGTTAAACTTTAATTCCATTTTTTGTGACTCATTTTAGTTCGTCTGAAACGTTGTATCAGCACACTGGGAAAATCTCACTAGAGTAAAGTGAAGAAAGATGGCGAAATATCTTTTGGGGTACCACCGGGCATTCAAAGTCTGACGTTATTTGAATAATAATAATAACGTTGAATAATAACGTTATTTGAATAATAATAAAGGGAGAGGCCATTGAAAATTAAGCGGCATCGTCGTGTCTATAGGGCCAATGCAACTTATTTCCGTAATTGGATTCATTATTCTTAAGCCCAGAGACAGAAACCTCACATATTACATTCTAAGCCCGCTAACGATACCTCACTAATCTTTGAACTTGCCACGATTCACTAGTTTCCATACGCATTATGCTCCCGCTGGGTGTTCCCGTATCATGCTACTTACGCGTAAAACCGGTTAGCTGAATTTTGCCGAGTTTTGGGTAGAAGTCAATAGAGTTCGGAAAAGGCGTAAAACAGCCAAATCCTTCGATAATTTGTTAAAAGCCGAGCCTAGTTTTACAGTATTCACATAGTTTTGAATATTGGAACATAAACAGTAAATAGTGCGAGATGGGCTTTAAGTATTTGGCTGGGTGTACGCTTGCCATTGTTGTATCTTTAACTTCTTTTTGTCGCTTCATTTCTTTCTGTCAGACAGGGAATTCCCACTGTTTGAACATCGGTTATTCGTGAAAAGCTGAGCAACGAAGTAACGCATTTTCATCGGGTCTTCAAGCCTCTTTAAAGCACAATGGGCACTAACTATGAATTTTTGTAAAATACTTCACATGTGCACATTTCTGACTTCCACTAGATAGTGCTTCAAAAATAAGCCGTTTTCTAGTTATCGCTTGTCATTGACTCTTCGGCGTATCGGCGGAGACAATTTCAGAGCATGGTATTGCGAGGCGTGGAAATTCAAAAACTCTCGGCCATGTACGAAAATCAATCGTTTTGTAGAGCTGAGTGATGAGAGTGCCATGGCTGCTAAAATAAACCGTCTCTTTAGCTCGCAGATTGCTCCAGTGTTATCTGATGAAACTTTCTGTTGTTTGTAGTAGCCTACCGAAAAAAAATTTCGCTTTCTGGATGAAAAGTTACAACACTGCTAATAATGTACAAATATAACCGACCTACTTGCAGCTGATTTTTGAGCTTACAAGGAATTGTCAGTTAACACCGTTAATATGAATATTTGTCAACAATACAAATAATCCGGAGTATATAATAACAATGAATGATAAGAAAAAAGAAACTCCGCTTATATTTGTCGAAGCTAGTAAATTGGAGTATGGCAGTCAGCAAAAAACGGCGTAGCAATATATTAGCGAAAATAAGTTGTCTAGGAATCTGCTGATTTCCGATGTAGAGATCCCGGGTGCGTCCGACAAAAATTGCAAAATTTGATTTCTTACGTATAACTAGAACCCGATGTGCCGACGGGTCGACCGACGCCCGACAATAGCATACACAAATTATTCCTTCTGGATTCCTTATGTGTAAAAAGAACCCGATGTGCCGACGAGAATACCGAGGCACGACAAAAGTATGCAGAATTTGATTTCTTCAGTGGTTTGCCTGATAATTGTTTGCCGGATTTTATTTCTTGCGTATAAAAAGAACACGATGTGCCGACGAGAATACCGAGGCACGACAAAAGTATGCAGAATTTGATTTCTTCAGTGGTTTTCCTGACAATTGTTTGCCGGATTTTATTTCTTGCGTATAAAAAGAACCCGATGTGCCGACGAGTCGACCGACGCTCGATAAAAACATAAAAAATGTATTTCTTCTGGATTTCTTATGTATAAAAAGAACCGATGTGCCGACGAGAATACAGAGGCACGGCAAAAGTATGCAGAATTCGATTTCTTCAGTGTTTAGCCCGACAAATGTTTGCAGGATTTCATTTCTTGCGTATAAAAAGAACCCGATGTGCCGACGAGTCGACCGACGCCTGACAAAAGCATACAAAACTTTACTTCTTCTGTGTTTGCCGGCGCTTTGCGCCGTCAAACAAGTGAACTTTCGCCGGGCTTCGCCCGACGAAAGTACTTTCTCAAGACCTTTGGGGGGGGGGGGGGGCCATAGTGACGCCCCTGCTGCGAAGTACCGGTTCCGAGACCAACTAGGAACATGAAGAAGAAACTTCAAAAACATATCTCTTAACTCTTTCTTATCCATAGTGGTCAGAAGATAGCAAAACGGAAACACAAACAGTAAAGCATTGTCCAGATAGGTGTTGTAAGGTGTACTACGGCGTATAAGGCTTATTACAGATTCATCTTTTCCTCGGGGCGCGCTGTAATAAGGAGAATAGACTCGCGTTCTACTACTGATTGGCAAGGCCAATCAGATCGCTTGGTTGGTTCCACCAGCGGGCCGAGGAAAGGAGCAGCGCCGCCAGGGTTGCCACGGGAAGTACTAAAGTTCTGCCTTGTTGGAAGCTGAAGAAACAACTTTTCTTCAGAAGAACACGTTTTGTTCTGTTACGACTGCTTATTGCTAGTTCGAGGACCAATGCCTGTCCATCCATTAATTTAATAGCTTTTACAATATAAAGGGCGTCAGATTGTACTCGTATACTTAAGAACACTCTTTCCGGTCTTAAGAAGCTCGAAAAATTGTATAAGCGTGGCAACACCGAATGCTGCATCAATAAGAACCTATTGAGTTCCTATTTGAACAGGCGTGTGTATATTAAGACGTAAACATCGCGTATAGCGCTATTCTCAGCTTATTACACCTATTTCGACAATGCTTTAGCAAGGGGCTTCTTAGTCATAGACGGACCAAGCTCGTGTACGTCACATACGGAGTTCCTTTTCGGAGATCATACCTAGAACATGTCTGCTGCGTCTAGCCTGTGCCCCTAGATTACATGGTAAGGCGAGCTTTCCTGAACACAAATGTCAACGATGACGACCTTGCTGACTCGTGCGATTTTATTTTTTAGCCGTCGAAAGTCGTTAGCAAAGTCCTATCGAAGATCGCTGTTGAAGACGGCTTAGACGCGCAGGACTATACGTGCCGAGACTGCCGCAGACCAATTGGAATAATCTTCGGGGAAGCAAGGCAAGTCTTTTTAGTCCGTTCGTTAAACTATTTGAAAGAGTGCGCGTCTCTGTGACTCAGGGACAAATGGTCGATTGACAGAGTCAAAACGAAATGTATGAATAAAATCGGATGAGCTGTATGGTCAGGTGGATAGTCATTGAAAACGGCTAGTTGAATCAAGCAGATATGAGACATGGTATTGAGTAAAAGTTATGTGAAATATCAAAAGCTGATAAGTTTTACTCATACTGGTAGCTCGCCAGACCTGTTGAAAACTGCAACTTAACGTACTGTAGCAACTGGCTAGACTATCTTTGGCTCTAGTTCGCCCAAACCTGTTGAAAACCGCAAATTCACGAACGGTATAGACCATCTTTGGCTCATACGACCGAAACTGCTACGTAGTTCAGTTCCATTTTGCAATACTCCATATGACTAAGTCCAAAAAACGCCAGTGATCCTCAAGAAGAACGAGAAAACGTCTCGCTGACGACTCAAACACAATAACTCAAATCCTGTGTCAGTCAATCACGGCGATCGCTGGGGACAGGTGTGGTGCCGCGTCCGGCTCTTCCGCTAGGTACATGGCGATTTTGCATCAGCAAGGAGACATCAAGAGTATTTAGCAGGGCTAGTTAATCGGATGGAGAAGGTAAAGAAGGCATATCACCGTTCGGATCACGCAAAAGCTCTATGCATACTTTATACATTTGGGAGACCGAAACTTGTGAACATGTAGGCAACGTCAGGATAGACCTCGATATGTCTAGGATCAATGAACGAAGGAAGGAAGTATTTATGACGCACTGCCCAAGGGCATAAGCAGTATCTATGAAGCATCGGTGAACCTTGACTTGGGAAATAATCAGTTTGAGTTCTAGGTTCTATATTCAAATAATGTATACAACGGATAGGTCAGCTACGATGCTTTATCAGCGATATTTCGGTCCTTCTTGGCAAGGGTTGATTACAGGTTTGTTTCCTTCCCCGACGTTGACCCTGAAGATCGACAGCCTGACGAGGACCCTTGCCAAGAACGGCCGAAATATCGCTGATGAAGAATCGTAGCTGACGTATCCGTTGTATACATTATTTGAATATGTGTTTCAAAGTCAGCTTGGGCTCAAGGAATATTTTTCTAGGTTCTGCCATGTGTCTGGCTATTACTACTGCGAGGACTGCCACGACAATGAGCAGATGATGATTCCCAGTCGAATGATCTACAACTGGGACTTCGGGCTCTATCCTATTTCGTCAAGCTCAGCTCTTCTGCTGAAGCAAATCGCCGCGAATGCGGTTGTAAATGTGATGGATCTGAACCCACGATTGTATTCCTTTGTAGAGGAGCTGAGGGTGGTTAAGGTATGTCGTCCGGAGGAAAACAGTTGAGGACCGAGAAATGAGACTGGTCCTGGAATTCAAACTCGTTGAGATCGAGTTTGCCAACTGCGGTATTTCAACGAGCTGGAATAGGGTTTGAATTTTGTTTTAACTTGGAGACTCCTAATCAAGTATGATCCGAGTTTGGCATTAAAACGTTGGGAATTATGTACGGGATGCACGACCTTGAACAAGGTTGCGTTCCAGAAACTTAACTATTGTCAACAGTCGTTAACTTTAGTTCGGGGCGGAGCTAACTGCAGCTTTAACGATCGTTGACTTTTCTCAATTCTACAACTGTTAATTATTTTGTAACGATGCTCACCGACCATCGTTACAAAATAGTAAACAATCGTTAAGTTCTGGAACGGAACTTGTAGGTGGGCGGAGCTTAAATTTCGAAATCAGAAATCTGGAACGCAAAAAGTTAACTCGCTCTCATCATAATTATACGCCTCAACTGTTATGCGTCATTTTTGTTTTTACTGATAAGGAACCGGTGGCAGAGTTCTTGCTCGCTTTGTCAAAGAAATGAAAATGTATGACAAATCGCAGAATTCTGCAACCAGTGGCAACACCGGTTTAAGGTTGATAAATTCTATCTCTCTAAGTGCATGCCTTGATTAATTCTGTCTGTCCAACCCGCCGCTAGATGGCATCTGCTTCGCCACAAATGAAAAGATGGTGTTGCATAAGGATAGTATTGTTGTAAACTGAAATGCACGGGGCACAGCAGTAGTCATTTTCACATTTCTATAGTAGGCTAGAGTTGCCATTTCACTAAATAAAACTTCCCTACAAAAGTGGCAAATAAGTACAACAAAAGAAGAATAAGTCCTACCTACAAAAATATGCTGTTCGAAAAAGTTATAATAGTTAACATACCTCCATCTCGGTTCATATCAGGATAACAACGTCGACGGCCATTTAAAATATCAACCTCGCCTTCGGCTCGGTAGATATTTTTCATAACCTACCTCGCCTTCGGCTCGGATAGGTTATTTTCAATGACCGTCTCGGTGTTATTCTCCAATATCAACCTCGATGTCTGAAGTTAACCTTTATTAACAGTTTGTTAACAATCGTTAAGTCCTGGAATGCAACCCAAGTGTCCGAACTTCCCCTCCAAAGCCACGAACCATCGTTTCCAGGAAGACCGCTCGGGCTGCCATTATCTTCTGGACAAAGAAGATTACACGAGCAACGACACTTGGAGATGATACCGGTGTTGGTAAAACTGGGGAGATACGTCTAGTCTAGCAGCGACCCTTGCAGCAGCAAGCTGCGACATAGATCGCGTTCCATCCTTCTAACAATAGTAACTTTTAGTTACTATTTCCGTTCCAACCTCACGAAAAGTTACCACTCTGACCGTTCCAGTTACCTCCTCTAAATAGTAACTATTTGCTTACCATGCTCGGGAGCGTAGTAAGCGGGGTAACTACGCATCTCTGTAACGTGATAGGTCATTCGTGACGTCATGCGTAGTAACTACGGTAAGTAGGGTGGAACACGCTCATAGCTTTTCGGACCTCGTTTGGAATTCAGATCTTGGTCCTCGAGTTGGACCTCGAGATATTGAAACGGACTACAGAAGCTAAAGGTAATGACTACTTGAAATGACGGAGGTTTTGATAAACGATTTTTTTTTTTGGATTAGGCAAGTTAGATATTAAAATATTCTTTAGGAAGCCAGGATTATAGATCTGCAGATTATAGACCAAGTCAAAATCTTTTCCCTTTCCTTTCCTTTATAGTGGACTGCTCAGTAGCAAGGAGCGTACTCGATGCCCCCCCCCCCCAAACAAACACATATTAACGTAACAGAGATAACTTAACGGTGGTCTCTCATAAAAAGAGACGATAAAAACAACATCTTGTCCTAAGAACGGTCGGAACTAACTTTATTGTTATTCACTATAAAAATCACCATTTGTTTGTATCGTGATCTGTGTGTTTGGTCGGTGAGAAATGAGCCCGGTCTGGCCTGAATTTCCCCCACATTTCGTTTGCCATGACCTTCATCCATCGTTTTCGAGTATCCAGGAGTGCATTCATTATTCTTTTACTTCTATTAGGCCATCGTTCTTTTTTTGTAGTGAATTTTCGACAACAAACAAATCGTGTGGCTCTCCGTACAAGCTCGTTTCAGACGCAGAAGCTCGGATTACAAGGGAGGCGGCAAAAGTTTGAGGGTACTGGCCTTGCACCATCTAACGGGGAACTATGGTTAGGTGCTAGTTGGGACAACGTCCGCTGGGCAGCATTACGCATAATTTGATTTAAAGCGTTTCATTCCAGTTCTGGGCTTCAAGAGGACTAGTTTCTGAACGTCTTCCGTTGTCAACAGTTGTTGACGAAGAGGTAGTAATATGGAACTATAGGTGTGGAAATAAATATGGAACTATCTAAATTGAGGCAGAAGGGTCTAATAATTAGTTCTGAAAAGTGTAATTTTGTGATTAGTAGTTTGCCGACACTGAATTCCCCTCTGGATTGTGGTGGGGTGATTGTTTTCAGCCCTGTTGAGAAAGTTATGTATCTTGGAATCCCTTACTCATCCAATACCAGGGATTGGAAACTTATCCTTGTTCAACATGTGCAAGATAAAATAAGAAGAGCATTTGGTGCTGTTATTCGTTTACGAGGGATGTATCGCAGAGATGTTCTTGGTTCTATTTATACGGCTGTTGCACTTCCTCACATTCTTTTTCCGTCTGCTTTCTTTTCTTCTTTCCGTCCTTCTGAACTTTCTGCGTTAAAAGTTACTTATTATAAATTCTCTAAATTCCTTCTTGGTTTCCCGATTTCTGCGAGTAACTCTTTCTTAACTTCGAATTTTAAAGTGAAGAATCCTTTGGAAACTTTAAATGGTAAAATCCAGAACTTTCATAAAAAGGCTGACAACATTCTTCTTCATCACAACCTTTTTCCTTTTTTCACAAAAAAGCGTCCTGATTAGTTGGTTTATTTTGAGCTTTTTTTTTTTTTTTGCATGTACTTCATTGTATATTTAGTAGGCTAATTTGTCTTTAACGGTCAGTTGTTTATTAGTATGTAAGTGTGTGTGAGTCTGACTGACATGTTGTTGTTCCTTTTTATACATTACTCTTCAGTTTTGAAGGATTCAAATCAAATAAATAATATAAGTAGTAAAGGGAATAGCGTTCACTTCCTACTCCAAAGACAGTGCGAAGCTTGCATCGCTTGCATCTTGCATCTGCAGATTTTCTCCCATCACCTTGAGGATCTGTTTTGCTATGAGCGTGTTCCACCCTTCTAACAATAGTAACGATTAGTTACTATTTCCGTTCCAACCTTCTAGAAGTAGTAACTTATAGTAACTATTTGCTTACCATGCTCGGGAGCGTAGTAAGGGTGGTAACTACGCATCTCTGTAACGTGATTGGTCGGATTCGCCCGTGGCATGATATTCTGCAGGAAAATAGAAAAATCGTTCCAGTCTGACCGGTAAAACGCCAAAATTCGTGACGTCATGCGTAGTAACTACGGTAAGTAGGGTGGAACACGCTCTGTGTCTGTCACTAATGTTGATAATGAGGCAACTGTGAATTTCAAAAACTAGTCTGCTTGAAAGCGCTTTGAACTGGAGTACGATAAATTATGGTGCAGCCTAACATAAGCAGTATGCATTTGGTAACTCAAGCTTATATTCATTATTGCAAGGTCTGTTTGTGATCCTACCGGGTTTTCTTAGGGCGTGGCCGCTACCGATATGCTGCGGGTTCGACGTATCACTCTTGTATTTTCTTCTCTTTCTGCAGAGCGCTCTGATCGCCTGGAAAAGGTCCAAAAGAGAGCAGTGAGAATCATTCTGGGCGATCATAATATCTCATATGAAGAGGCTCTCATTAAACTGGACGTTCCGAAATTAACTGACCGCAGAAATACTCTTTCAAAAAAATTTGGAGCAAAGATAATGTCTTGTCCCAAGATGTCCCATTTATTCCCCCCTGCCCTCCCGTCTTCTGTGCGTCGGTCCGAGAGGAATACTGGCAATCAGTTTTCTTCATATCCTGCTGATTCTTCTGCCCATTTTTTACATAGTTTCATCCAATCATATATTTCTTGTCATACCTTGTAAGTATATTAGTTAATTTGTTTCGGGTCTGTGTGTTTCGTAAATATTGTATTCCACTTCTAGCTGTAAGCTATTTGGATAATAAACTTGATTGATGTATTTAGCTTCTTCTTACTACGGTACTTGCAGGACTTCCGATCCCAGCTAGTCTACGCAAACGCATACCTGGCAACTTGCAAGTCCGATGCCAAGGATGAACTTCGCAAACGGCTCTGGCCTAGAGAATACCTCTATGAGCACGTCCATCTATATTCCCTCTCGGTAAGGACAACGCCTGTCGTGAAATCCGAATTTAGTAGCCTACGATCTTCGCCCCTAGATAGCAGATACGTCTCACCTCGCGAACAGGTTTTATTCAGCCTAGTACACTAGCCCTTTTTCAGTCACAGTGCTCAAACGTCTAGCACCATGCCTGAGTGCTAGACGTTTGAGCACTGTACCTTGAAATTCGTGCATGGTGCATGGATTTCAGCATACAGTGCACACATGAAAAAGCACGATTTCTATCGTTACACACTAAATACCTGCTCGACATACCTCGGCTCATGTGTGCACTGTACGCTGAAATCCAGGTACCATGCATGAATGTCAAGGTACAATGCTCAAACGTCAGGCATGGTGCTAGACGTTTGAGCACCGTGACTGAAAAAGGGCTAGTGTACTAGACTGGTTTTATTTGTGCTTCAGAACTTGAACTTGTTCATTTACCTCCTTATGGAAAGCTCAGTGTAATTTTATCTTTTCTTTCTTTTTGTCCTATAATATGGATATTGACAGGACTAGGTTCGGTTGCTATGTACAGTACAGTTTATTTACAGACATCTGCACTGGTGTACAGACACAAAAGTCACCAAACGATCGACGAAGAAATGACGTTACACTTGACTTTAAGTACAAACTTAAATCAGTTAATGAAGCCCCATGAGCTTTGGGCTTAACCTTAAAGTGAATAGGTGATTAGATACTAATTAGTTACTCAATGAACAAACCGGGTCGCAGCATCATTTACTAATATTACACTTTTATTGGACAGTTTCATATCCAGTGAGTAGTAAAATTTCCTGATCGTAGTTTTTGTTGGTAACGTTAGACAAAATCGCGGTTATATGCGGTAATATTGTGATTCTCATGTTTCTTGATCGAAACCAAGGTGTACGGGACTCAACCGAATTGTTTTGTCATTTTATAAAAGAGAGCAGAGCTGAAATGAGCCAGTTATCAATCAATCAATCATATATTTCCAAATATCTCTTAAAAGTGATAACATAGGATTGTCAATATAAGAACAAAGTATAATACACTTGCTAATCAATACACTTACGAGTCAAGCTCATTATATTTGTATACAATTAGAAGTCAATCAATCAAGTAGTCGAATTGTAATTTTTCACAAAGTACGGTACAAAGGTCCCTGTCTGCTGCGGGTTGCCCTTTAATGATAGGTAAAACGCACCCACCCGAGGGGTTGCTCACTCGCTGGGCACCACTGTACACCCTCGCTGGGCACCGCTGGGCGCTGGCACCGGCTGGGCACCACTGTACAACCATTTTGGGAGTGAGCAACCCCTCGAGTCCACCCAGCTTTAGATGAGTAGGCTACCTAGTGAAATCTGGGGAAGGTGACAGGAAGGGCGTGCGAAAGCACGAGGATGGACGTCTTATCTTGAATACACCAGCACTACGTGATACCCTCCCCCCAGATTTTTCAGCGGCAAGAGTAAGGCCTGAGAGAGTGGTAGCCCAGCCAATACCCAAATTGCAGCCAATTAAACACACAACGACTCGTTACCTAAGAAGTTTTGTTCCCGCTTTCGTCAACCTTATTAACTCGCATCATTAATTGTATATAGATTTGAACATTTTGTGTTATGTTTGACAAGTCTTGGTTGTATCCAACCTAGTGTAGAATTATCTTTTGTATATAATTAGTGTTAATATGGACGAGAACCACCGAATCGGCTTGACCGTTGTATCGGTTTTGAAAATAAATTGAATTGAATTGGATGGCTAGCCCCAACCGCCCATTGCACTTACCTGGTTTCAGGTAAAGAATTGGAAATCAGCACTGCTAGTTTGGCCTGTTATATGCTGATACCTTTTACCTTTTTACGATCCCAAATCTTTCTTTGGACATTACCAGGCAAGGCCGTATCCAGGGGGGTGGGGTGAGGGGGTTCAACCCCCCCCCCCCCCCCCGAAACAAACAAAAATCATCATTTTTACAGGCTTTTCCCTCTGATCTATGTCTTTTTTGTACTTTTTTTGTCCGACCCGCAGGCAAAAACCCTCCCCGAAGGCGACCCCCCCCCTCGAAATAAATTCCTGGATACGGGCCTGATGCCAGGTGTGCCGCGGACTTGTCTTTTATCCTGCTCTTCGTTTTGCTCCCCAGTTTCCTATCCGCTGGACTAAACAGAAACTGAGTAGTCGCCCTTTCTTACGTTTGCTCCCATCCATCTTATTTCGCTCTGGTGTCGCACATGCTCTACGGAAGAAGAAGTTGCAGAAGACGAGAAGATGCTATTTTAAGTATGCGAAGCACCTGCTTAGAGCGTGTTCCATCCTACTTACCGTAGTTACCACGCGTGACGTCACAAATTCTGCCTTTTTGTCGTCAAGGCTGGAACGATTTTTGTATTTTCCAGCGAAATATCATACCACGGGTGAATCCGACCAATCACGTGACAGAGATTCGTGGTTACTACGCTTACCACGCTCCCGAGCGTGGTAAGCAAATAGTTACTATTGGTTACTATTTCGACAAGGCTGGAACGGTCAGCGTAGTAACTTTTCGTGAGGCTGGAACGGGTTTAGTAACTAATAGTTACTATTGGTACGAGGGTGGAACACGCTCTTAATTTGCCAAAGTTATACCACAGCCACATGCTAACGGAGCGTTTCCAAGTTAAAGATGCAAGCGTCGCACTTTTGGAAATTTCGTCGGCTCTGCCAAAAATCATCGACAACACTGTCAGAAGTTTCATAACAGATTGCGCATAACACTTTCAAGAATAACACCTTTTCACTTAGAAAAAAAGTGTTATGACCAATTAAGTTTATACTATTTCGTGCCCAGATCTCCAACAACACCTTCAATAGGTATACGTACTACACTGTCAGAAGTTACATAACGACAACAGCAGGATGCGCTGTTTCAACAGATAACACTTTGGGATGTTATATGTTATGTTTCTTTCGTTCGTTAGTATTTTTACTAATTGAAGGTGTTGTTGGAGTTCTAGGCTTGAAATAGTGCAAACTTAATTGGTCATAACACTTTATTTCTAAGTGAAAAGATGTTATTCTTGAAAGTGTTATGCGCAATCTGTTATGAAACTTCTGACAGTGAACAGGGCCCAGCCACCACATGACACTCTACATTCTTTTGAATGCAAAATTGTATATTGTATTTTCTTGTGTTTTATTTAATTATTTTAGTTTAGTTTACATACTCCGCTTTTCAAATAGCGGGTCAGATAAATTACTTACTTACTTATTACTTACTTACAGGACATCAGTCAAGTAGCCCTTGGAAGCCTTATTGCGACCCTGAAGAAAACGGTTGAATTCTGTACAGCCCACGTCCTCAAATGCCTTCTTTGCCAATCGAGAGGATTTATTTGTGAGTTGTGCAAGAATCCGAATCCGATCTTTCCGTTCGAAATCCATCTAACACACAGGGTAAGTTATTGAGAATCGAAGGCAATTTTTACCTTCCGTAGGAACCTTTTAAACTCTGTAGGAAGTTGAAAAACAGCAGTGTAAGTTACGATTAGTTACTCTAAAAACACAAGCGTTGACGTCCTAAAATACCTAAAAAATGATTCACTCGCCACAAACCGCTTCCCCTGTTTCCTTAGTTCTTTGCGAACTAATGTGGTCAAGAATGAAGAGTTTAGTTTTGTCACGCGCTAGAAAATATATAAATATACGCCCTTATAAATACTCTTGATGACTAACTCTCCCTGCCGATGCGAAATCGCCAGGTACCTAGCGGAAGCGGTATCACATCTGCTCCCAAAGATTGCCGTGATTGGTTGACACAGGATTTGAGTCGCTAGTGAGACGTTTACTCGTTCTTCCTGAGGATCACTGGCGTGTTTTGGACTTAGTCAAATAGAGTATTCAGTGACGAATTGCCGCCAGACGCGCTAGAGTAATGATATTTGCGTTTTTGCAGATACCATGGTGTCTGATACCACGGTCTAAAGTCGTTTTTGCAGTTATCGTGGTATCTGATACCACGGTCAAAAGGCGTTTTTGCAGTTATCGTGGTATCTGATACCACGCTCAAAGGGTGTTTTTGCAGTTATCGTGGTATCTGGCCAGTTATCGTGGTATCTGAAAAAGTCATCACGCTTTCATCAGTTTTTGTCAAATTAGTGGGGAAAAATTTTTGCAGTTAGTGATGTGACTGAAAATCAGTTTTTATTTTGGGATGATTTCGAAAAGCGCAATTTCGGCAATTGTCGATTTGCAGAGCAACCGTATATCAGATACCATGGTAACTGCAAAAACGACTAATTGCAGATCACTTACCGTGGTAACAGATACCTTGGAATCTGCAAAAACGCAACTAATAGTAATCACACGTTAGATCTTGGTATACGTTATCCGAAGGGGGAATAAGTGATTAGGCTTTCGTTCATACCGAGTCGCGCATTAGCCACGCGGAAAAGTCAGTCACCACTAAAGTCGGAAGCCAGAAGTGACAAACTTGATGAATGTTGACATAACAGAGTCGAGCATAGCACACATAGATACAGAAACATTTTAAACATGGCGGGACCTAAGAGGCAAACATAAAAGGAATTGAAAATAACCAAACAAACTTGGCTAGACGTACGACAAAAAGTAACATGCCATTGTTTACTTTACACTAGCGCATCTATCGGCAAAAGAAGAACTAATGCCTGGGCCCCACTACGGACACACCTGTTCGTAAATCGGTTTTTAGGCGTTTTTAAGACCGGCTAGCGGTTTTTAGACGTTCCTCCTTCAACCCATTCATAAAATCTGGGGATAGATAATCCATCTCCCGTTTTTAATTTGTTATCAACAACCAATGAGAGAAGCCTGACGTGTTAATGTGGCGTGACGTCCTAAAATGTGGGCTATAAGCATAGGGGAAGAAAATGTTGTGCTACTACACCTAGCACGTGTGTAGTCCGCAAGCTATCTATCATAAGCCGGACGTGCTCCCCCCCCCCCCCCCCCCGTCCCCCCTTAAATGTGTACTATAAACATAAGGGAAGAAAAGGTTGTGCTACTACACCTAGCACGTGTGGAGTCCGCAGCTATCTATCATAAGCTGGACGTGCTCCCCCCCCCGTCCCCCCTTAAATGTGTACTATAAACATAAGGGAAGAAAAGGTTGTGCTACTACACCTAGAACGTGTAGGTTCCGCAGCTAGTACCATCTTCGGACGCGCCCCACTTTAAATCTGTGCTATAAACACACTGCGTGCACCGAAGAGCGTCATAAACGTCGTAAAAACGTCTAAAATGTGGGCTATAAGCATAAGGGAAGAAAAGGTTGTGCTACTACACCTAGCACGTGTGGAGTCCGCAGCTATCTATCATACGCCGGACGTGCTCCCCCCCCCTCCCCCCTTAAATGTGTACTATAAACATAAGGGAAGAAAAGGTTGTGCTACTACACCTAGCACGTGTGGAGTCCGCAGCTATCTATCATAAGCCAGACGTGCTCCCCCCCCCCCTCCCCCCTTAAATGTGTACTATAAACATAAGGGAAGAAAAGGTTGTGCTACTACACCTAGCACGTGTAGGTTCCTCAGCTAGTACCATATTCGGACGCGCCCCACTTTAAATCTGTGCTATAAACACACTGTGTGCTCCGAAGAGCGTCCTAAACGTCGTAAAAACGTCTAAAATGTGGGCTATAAGCATAAGGGAAGAAAAGGTTGTGCTACTACACCTAGCACGTCTGGAGTCCGCTGCCATCTATCAAAAGCGGGACGTGTTCTCCTCCCCCCCCCCCCTTAAATGTGCACTATAAACATAAGGGAAGGAAAGGTTTTGCTACTACACCTAGCACGTGTGGAGTCCGCAGCTATCTATCAT
This sequence comes from Branchinecta sandiegonensis, assembly GCA_030848855.1. Classification (NCBI taxonomy): domain Eukaryota; kingdom Metazoa; phylum Arthropoda; class Branchiopoda; order Anostraca; family Branchinectidae; genus Branchinecta; species Branchinecta sandiegonensis. Next base: position 554,660 of record JAUPMV010000017.1, on the reverse strand, counting down.
ACGCCGGACGTGCTCCCCCCCCCTCTCCCCCCTTAAATGTGTACTATAAACATAAGGGACGAAAAGGTTGCGTTACTACACCTAGCACATGTGGAGTCCGCAGCTGTCTATCATAAGCCGGACGTGCTCCCCCCCCCCTCCCCCATTAAACGTGTACTATAAACATAAGGGAAGGAAAGGTTGTGCTACTACACCTAGCACGTGTGTAGTCCGCAAGCTATCTATCATAAGCCGGACGTGCTCCCCCCCCCTCCCCCCTTAAATGTGTACTATAAACATAAGGGAAGAAAAGGTTGTGCTACTACACCTAGCACGTGTGGAGTCCGCAGCTATCTATCATAAGCCAGACGTGCTCCCCCCCCCCCTCCCCCCTTAAATGTGTACTATAAACATAAGGGAAGAAAAGGTTGTGCTACTACACCTAGCACGTGTAGGTTCCTCAGCTAGTACCATATTCGGACGCGCCCCACTTTAAATCTGTGCTATAAACACACTGTGTGCTCCGAAGAGCGTCCTAAACGTCGTAAAAACGTCTAAAATGTGGGCTATAAGCATAAGGGAAGAAAAGGTTGTGCTACTACACCTAGCACGTCTGGAGTCCGCTGCCATCTATCAAAAGCGGGACGTGTTCTCCTCCCCCCCCCCCCTTAAATGTGCACTATAAACATAAGGGAAGGAAAGGTTTTGCTACTACACCTAGCACGTGTGGAGTCCGCAGCTATCTATCATAAGCCGGACGTGCTCCCCCCCCCCCCTTAAATGTGTACTATAAACATAAGGGAAGGAAAGGTTGTGCTACTACACCTACCACGTGTTGGGTCTGCAGCTACCATAGTCGGACGCGCCCCACTTTAAATCTGTGCTATAAACACACTGCGTGCTCCGAAGAGCGTCCTAAACGTCGTAAAAACGTCTAAAATGTGGGCTATAAGCATAAGGGAAGAAAAGGTTGTGCTACTACACCTAGCACGTCTGGAGTCCGCTGCCATCTATCAAAAGCGGGACGTGTTCTCCTCCCCCCCCCCCCCTTAAATGTGTACTATAAACATAAGGGAAGGAAAGGTTGTGCTACTACACCTAGCACGTGTGGAGTCCGCAGCTATCTATCATAAGCCGGACGTGCTCCCCCCCCCCCCTTAAATGTGTACTATAAACATAAGGGAAGGAAAGGTTGTGCTACTACACCTACCACGTGTTGGGTCTGCAGCTACCATAGTCGGACGCGCCCCACTTTAAATCTGTGCTATAAACACACTGCGTGCTCCGAAGAGCGTCCTAAACGTCGTAAAAACGTCTAAAATGTGGGCTATAAGCATAAGGGAAGAAAAGGTTGTGCTACTACACCTAGCACGTCTGGAGTCCGCTGCCATCTATCAAAAGCGGGACGTGTTCTCCTCCCCCCCCCCCCTTAAATGTGTACTATAAACATAAGGGAAGGAAAGGTTTTGCTACTACACCTAGCACGTGTGGAGTCCGCAGCTATCTATCATAAGCCGGACGTGCTCCCCCCCCCCCCTTAAATGTGTACTATAAACATAAGGGAAGGAAAGGTTGTGCTACTACACCTACCACGTGTTGGGTCTGCAGCTACCATAGTCGGACGCGCCCCACTTTAAATCTGTGCTATAAACACACTGCGTGCTCCGAAGAGCGTCCTAAACGTCGTAAAAACGTCTAAAATGTGGGCTATAAGCATAAGGGAAGAAAAGGTTTTGCTACTACACCTAGCACGTCTGGAGTCCGCTGCCATCTATCAAAAGCGGGACGTGTTCTCCTCCCCCCCCCCCTTAAATGTGTACTATAAACATAAGGGAAGGAAAGGTTGTGCTACTACACCTACCACGTGTAGGTTCCGCAGCTACTACCATAGTCGCCCCACTTTAAATCTGTACTATAAACACACTGCGTGCTCCGAAGAGCGTCCTAAACGTCGTAAAAACGTCTAAAATGTGGGCTATAAGCATAAGGGAAGAAAAGGTTGTGCTACTACACCTAGCACGTCTGGAGTCCGCTGCCATCTATCAAAAGCGGGACGTGTTCTCCTCCCCCCCCCCCCCTTAAATGTGTACTATAAACATAAGGGAAGGAAAGGTTGTGCTACTACACCTACCACGTGTAGGTTCCGCAGCTACTACCATAGTCGCCCCACTTTAAATCTGTACTATAAACACACTGCGTGCTCCGAAGAGCGTCCTAAACGTCGTAAAAACGTCTAAAATGTGGGCTATAAGCATAAGGGAAGAAAAGGTTGTGCTACTACACCTACCACGTGTAGGTTCCGCAGCTACTACCATAGTCGGACACGCCCCACTTTAAATCTGTACTATAAACACACTGCGTGCTCCGAAGAGCGTCCTAAACGTCGCAAAAACGTCTAAAAAACGAATTACGAACCGGTGAGTCCGTAGTGGGTCCCGGGCATAATCCAGAAGGAATTCTAGGAAGGGCCGATACGAAATTTGTCCTCTTCTTTTTTTTTCTTTTTTTTTTAAACCCGTAGCCATAATTGAACTTATTTTTATATTACCTAAAAAAAAAAAAAAAAAATCACATTTCGTACTTTTTGTGGCTACTCCTCCTTCCCTCAGTGACGTTAATTTTTGTCCTCTTCTAGTGCACATCATGTGGACTCGTGTGCCATCTGGCGTGTGTCGACCGAGAACGATCATGTACACGATGCGAGCGAATTCAAAGGCGTAATGCTGCGGACAGAGTGTCAGGATCGGGCGGTCGTTGACCTGGGATTACTGCCCGTATTTTCGGCACCATCATCTGTTCCGTACGATCAGCGTCGTCATTTAGGGCCACACCCTTAGGGCCCAACCACGTCAGAGGAGGTTTATTCAGTTGAAAGTATGAGCGTGTGCCACCCTTCTACAATAGTAACTGCAAGAACAAATAATCTGACAGAACCTCCGTCTCCCTCTCTCTGTAATATGACTATGCGGATTGCTCTGTCCGCTACGAACGAGCGGAGGCTAGTAGCTTCGCGCCACGTTTCGTTACATCTACAAATAGCTAAATCGCTGTAAACTCGCCGTCCGGAAAAGTAGAAGTCAAAGCTGATTGGTTCTATGGACGCGCTCCAGAGCGGGTCAGCGCGCGGAGTACCCCTCCTGCACTATTTTTTCTGCGATGAACAACGGCGAAGATGGAAGATGAGTAAACGGGTATCAATGTCAGCTCAAAGCTAGAGTAAATACCTCTAGGTCCGCTCAGTTTTGTCGGGGTAAGCTATTCATAGTCGCTGCATGGGACTAAAGACAGAAGTTCTATGTGATTATTTGTTCTTGCCATTTAGTTACTATTTTCGTTCCAGCCTCGGGAAAAGTTACTACGCTGACCGTTTCAACCTTCTTAAAATAGTAACTATTTGCTTACCACGCTCGGGAGCGTGGTAACAACGATCTCTGTGACATGATTGGCTCGATCAGCCCGCCGCACGATATTTTAACGAAAATAGAAAATGTGTTCCAGCCATGACGCCAGGATTCGAAACTTCATGCGTAGTAACTACGGTAAGTAAGGTGGAACACGGTCTATATGATTGTTTGTGACGTAGCCACCATGATGCCTATTCTACCCGTCAGGTAAGCTGCAAAATTCGCGTGTAATTCGTTGAGTTATAGATGGAGCAGCATTGTGGATAGGGTTGTTATGCAACCTGCTTTTGTTTGCTTTGTCGGAATTTTATTAAACATCTGTTCCGTTTTTCAAGTAGGCTACCTTAGCTTTTCCAAGAACATGGAGTTACAAATCTCGTATCCTCTCCACACAGTCTGAAGTTTGATATCAGATAACACATATTTGCGCATGCTTGTGTTAAACGTTATGATAATATTTATCTATGGCCCTTTCTATACCTCGCACTACATAGGTTTTCTGCTCAGGTGTTCTGTGGCAGTTGATCACTTTACAACTAAGCTGGCCTTACAGAAAATTACTCACGGCTTCGGCTGTTTTAGCCTCTTTCCATGTCCCTTGCCACGGATGAAAATATTGGCATAATCGGTCTCCGGACGAATAAGCTCCTCGGAAACACTGGTCGGGCACATGATAATTCACGTAAAGAGAACAAACGTGGCAAGCGTGACAGTCAGTGTATTGCCAATAGAGGAGATATACACACCCATGAAGTGAAGAATCTCGAGAACGAGAGTTGATGGAAATACTACTGAAGTAGAGTGATTACTATCACAAGTACGAAGTGTCCTTTAAAAGGGTCATAACGGATATTTTCGCATAAGGTTTAACACAAGGGTGCGCACACGTGTGTTCAGGGGCGTCTCGTATGGGGGAGGGGGGGGGAGCTCCCCCCCCCACCCCTCCCATGTTGCCGGCCAGTCGGTAAAAAAGATAACTGAGTCGGCGCGAAGCGCCACGATTTTCCGTAAAACAGTCGATTTTTTTTCTTGGAGACAGTTAATTTTTCTTAAAAACAGTCGGCTGTTCACAAAAATAAAAGATTTTTTTCTTATAAACAGTACGTTTTTCTGAAAATCAGTCGATTTTTCGTCAACACAGTCGTTTTTTCTTAAAAAGAGTCGTTTTTTTCTGCAAAAACAGTCGGTAGAAACGACTAGCTAGTCGGTAAATACTTTGCCCCCCCCCCCAAACATTTTGCCTAGTGACGCCTGCTGTTATCTGTCGTCGGAATTCTGGCCGTTTAGGAAGTGTGTAACGGGTAAGTCTGTGACGACGTCAGAAGTTATAAAAAGTTTTATTTGTAAAAATATTTACAAAACAAAGAAATGTACCTGCCTTATCCTTTTCTTACATGCGTGTCACTTCTGAAGGGTATTCCGTCAGCCGGTTTTTTGTTCTCGCGAGCTAGTAGGTAAGGTAGAAGGGGTAGGGAATGACGAAGAGGGACTGTTATTAACTTTGGTAACCTAGCTTTATGAAGATTAATTGCACTCATACAGCTAGATAACCAAAGAAAAAATCAGCGCCAACAGAGGGACGGTGGGGGGTTCTTGCTTTTTCTCGTGCCGGAAGCACCTCAGTCCTGCAAAATAAAAAAAATGTTTTAGTTCTAATGGGCTACACTTCAAAAAAAAATCTTGCAGTATTTGCTACTGGGGTTAATATTTTCTCTACTGAGATAAGGTTATTTCTATTTCGGATTAACCTTATCTCAGTAGTGACAAGATTAATCCCATCAGCAAATACTGCCGTTAACTTTAATCGTTTCTCGACGAAAGTTTTTACAGTGTAATTAACGCTACATTAGTTGTTAGCTACGCGTAGCCAGGCTGTGTTAGTTCTTGTACACTAATAAACGCCAGTCATTTTTTATTTTCTAATCTGAGCTTAAAAAACAACATCTTACAAGCAATACAAATACGAAAACATTATTCCTTCAGCCCAAGCTGTCTGCAAATCATATAAAGAATGACGCCAAACTGGTGTATGCTCGGCACATACAGAAAGGGTTTGTTACAAGTAAAACCGGTAAAGAGTTAAGCTGCTGCTGACTATGCCGACGACCGACCAGTTACTAACGCAGATCATCGGACGCAACGAAAATGCTATGAGTTACACAGCCAATCGCATGATCGAACGACGAGGTCAACGGAAGAACTTGACAGGTCCTACACCTCATAGCCTCGCATGAACAAATAAACCTCGAAGAAAACACAAATCCGCTACCACACAGCTTCATCCGAACCGCGCTTGTTCTTGACTGTTCCTGAACCCTGGAACAGCGGCACCATGAGTTCGGTTCACACGATGTAGCGTAAGTTCGTCTGATTCCATCATTCTTGTGTCATAACTTGGAGAATCCCGATGAAAAATTTATCTCAAAATAGTAGTATGAAGTTGTACGAAAAAGTCGCATGCAGTACGAACTGATGCTACTACATGCTTCTACGCCAAGGCTACCGTGTTACTGCATGCTACTATTAGCAAGACTGGATGCTACTAGATACTGCTGCTTTAGATTGGCCCAGTCTCAGGCACATTAAATGATAGTATTCTTTACTATTAAATATTCATACATGCAAACTTTTCGTACAACTATCATACAACTACGCAGGCTACACGTTTTTCATCGGGATTGACTACGGTATATTCTGTTCACGACGACTGGACGGACTGGGAAGAGAACAGTAGATGGATAGCAGAAAGCAGGCTATTGAAAAGTAGGAGGAAAGACAAAATTCCGACGTAAAATGATTTTTTTTTGTCGGCAATTTTTTGTACAAAACTCGGCTTCTGAAAAGCTTGTTGTGCAAAATAAATAGAAGTGACGTTGTACTTAGTATGAAACTTCTGAGGGGGAATCACTGGGCGTTTTGGTGTACACCAGGAGGCATGGAAGCAGGACCGGTGAGACAGAAACCTTTACACATTGCGACGCCAGTGATTCCCCCTCGGAAATTTTAACTTTCTAATCAAACGGATAGGAATATTTCTGAGGGAATCCGTCGGCAGAATTTGCCCAGCAGACTTTAGGGCTTCACCAGCTGACGTCATCGGAAGCAGCAAACAGCAATGACGCACTTGCGTTTCATTTAACAGGTGGCGGAACCGTAACTGACTCACGCGTCTTCTATGGTTATGGTTAATATCCAAACAGGGAATCACCAGGTTTGAGGGTGTAGCGACATCGTCGAACTCGTTTTACCATTACTGATTATGTGGAAAATGTCAAATTGACGGTAAACAAGAGTACGATGATGATGAGGAATCATGCTCTGATTTGGTCGACAATATTGATATCGAGTTGTAACACCATCGGCGAAGAACTCTTATACCCTGCCCAAGTAGCGACCACGTTACTCCTGATGGTCCTGAATAGCAACTCAGTTCAATGAAGTCACAACAAAAATGAAAGAAGACATCCAAAATTCTAGCAAGCAATATCTGTGTACAAGCTCATAGGAGGGTTTTCGCGACATCTCGGAATCACTTTCCGGCGAGCGAAGCGCATCGCGAAAACTGTGGGAAAGCGATTCCTGGAATAACTTTCCACTTTCCCGCTGGACTGATCGAGAAAACGCATGGAAAGCTGATATCGCCGAGCAAATGCTGAATTACAAACTTTTTCGACTAAGTATGGTTCACTCAACGGTTCTTTCTCATATATCCCATCGAAGTCACCTTAATTACAATTGGCATTTTTTTGTTATTTATTAGTGACATTTGCACTGATTTTTCCCCAGACTTTTGAAATTCCCGCCGAAACATTCCACTTTTCCGCGGAGCTTTCCACTAACCTCGTGGAATCACTTTCCGGGAAAGCTGCTTCGGTTTCCAAAGCGCGAAAACCGGGTTGGTTCGGCAACTTTCCGAAGTAGCGCGAAAACCATTGGAAAGTGATTCCGACGTTACTTTCCAGCTCGCGAAAACCCTCCTCATGTCTAAAAATCACAAAATGCCATTGCTAATTATTCACAGATGATTCCCTACGAATGGAGGGTTTAGAAATTCTGACATCAACTAATTGCTCGAAATGAGTTACCAAGCGTGAGTAAAGGGGTTTGAGAACAACTGAGAGATGTGAATATACTCGCAGTTTTGTCATAATTTGAGCTACTTCAAGGCGTTTTTCCGTGCTCCCACAAGCAGTTTGTGGGTTGATTGTGGCTCGAAAAGTGTGTTTCCGCGACCAACAAGATTTTCGTGGCTCGCTTTGTGGCTCAAATTTGACAAACAACTGGCGAGGAGATTGTCGAATTTGTGGCTCGATTCTGGCGGGAAATTCAAATTAAGCAGCAAAATAGTGTCTAAACGATAAAGCTAACTACTTTTTCAAGCATATCGACTTAAAACTGAGGATACTTTTTGTACAGAATGGTAAGGAAATAAGCCTGGAGTTCTATTTATTGAGATTTTACATGAATTTTGTTTTTATTTTCAGATATTTGAAACTACCGCCAACAATATAGACAAAACGGCGTTTCCGCGAGTTTCAACTAGTGGCTCGACTGTGTGGCACACAATCGTGTTCCCGCGACAAACACTCAGAAGTGTGTGGCCCACAATTGTGTCGCGGAAAAGGCCTTTAGTGGAAGGAGTTGCAGGTATCAGGAAAGAGTTGGTTATAAGCAACGGCGTATCTTGAGACCGTCTTTAAAGGACCTTTCTTACCTATAATACTAAAGCAACCTACTTCATAATCACTCCATATATCGCTAAACCCTGAGACCCGAATTTCGTACGGTACATTCTAAGCCCTCTAACAAAACCACGCTGATTTTCTCACTTGCCGTGTTTTGCTACCTTCGATGTGTATCACGCTGTCGACGGTTGTCTGCGAGAAGTTTTCCCATCAGAAAGACCGGTTATGTAAAATGTTTCCCTGTTTTCGCTTTAAGTCAACCAGTCTCGGAAAAGGCTTAAAACAGCCAAAACCGTAGGTTATTTGTTGAAAGCACAGCTAGTTTTTAAAGTATTCAAATATTTTAAAATACTGTAAGTTGAAGAGTAAAGAGTGTGAGGAGTCCTTTAAAGGACACCTGAGTGAAGAGTACCAAGTATCATCCCTATCTGTATGACTTCCGTTAATATTGCCTGCAGAAAACCCAATCCAAATACGAAAAAGTGTTTCCAAGCTATGATTTTGGCTCCATTTCGCATCTGTCCTTACTTCAGTACCGAACAATTTTAGAAATGAACAAATGTCTCCAATCAACCCTTCTTCTCGAATATTTTTTAACCAGTTAAGCCTAAATTCCAATACGATCCGGCCAGCGCTGTACAAGATTGGAATGCATTGCGCTTTTTGTCTTGGAGTCTGAATGTGCAAACCTTCAGAATCGAACATCCCTATTTTGAAAACGTCATGCTCAGGTGAAGAATGCTCTCCGTGGCCATGTCTGTAAATGCATTCTCCATGGTGTGTTCAAGCATGGTTTCATTGTTCAGGTTAAAGGTCCTCTTTGGGGTTATCCTCTATACTCAAGAGTAGCCATCAACGTGCTCTACTACGGTACAGTACTCTACTACGGTACTACTAAGGTTGATTTGTTTCCCATCACAGTGTAAAACTGTACAGAAAGATGGAATAATCAAGCAAAGTAAAAAAGAAAGAACAAGAATGACAATATCAAAACCTTGCAAACTAGAACAAATCACTTTCCAATACAGCGATACTATAATAAATCATCGTTTTACCCAAACCGTTATGAAACCGTAAAGCAGCAAAACTTTTTCAATCTGAACATCCAACACGAAGTATCCAAATAGAGTTGGATTTCCATCGAATGATAAGTCTGAGCTATTAGTTATTTACTTGGCAAACTAGAGCTGCTATCCGTGACGTATTAAGTCAACATTCCTTTTGTGTTATGCTAATCGAAGCTTGGAACGTGGCAGACTGGCTAGCGGGTTTCTAAACGAGTTGATACTTCTATTCGGCCATTAGATTTTTTGAAATGGCGATTATGGTTTGTTGTGAGAAAACCTAACCGGCATATTTGATAGCGCAAAACGGATACGTCAGCTGAATTTTACTAGAGCTATATTTCGGCATCTTGGCTTAGGGTCCTTTTCAGGCTCAAAGCCGCTCAAGTTGGAAAAACGAAAGTAACAGTAAAAAAAACAGTAAAACGAGGTCCAAGTTGTGCAGGTCCGTTTTGCACTATCAAATATGATTCGCAGTCAGCTTGGGCTTGAAGGAATGTTTATCCTCAAAGTACCTAACCGACAGAACGGTAAGCGGTATTCCTGGTCTGGGATTGCGAACAGATGAGACCCGCACAAAGTAAAATCACCCTAGTTTTACGGCGCAGATTTCTGTTTCCCCTCCCATTTTCTTCTGGCTGAAAACTCTGTCAGATCTTCATCCGATTTTGAGTTAAATCAATTTAAATATTTGCCTTTTAAAGATATCGAGACGTATATTTTCGCCAAAAAAAAATCAAAAAAGTTTTTTTTTTCAGAAAAGAAGGACAGAATAGAACAGAATTCTGTTCTTGCTGTTCCAGCTTAATTTCCGTGGGGAAACTGCGATCTGCGATGTGCGATTTTTGCAATCGGATTTCAGCTTTTGAAAACCTACTTTTCTGGGAAGAAAGGACGGCGAAGTCGCGTATAGGTGAGGGAAGTGGTTCGTTTGATGGGCTGTCAACTTAACTTTAGTTGCACACCCGTTGCCCGCTTGGACTGATCGGGCAAATCTTCAGAGGTCTTTTCCACCTCCTACACGTAGACAGATGTGCACTGTCGGTCTTATCTATACGCGCTGCTAGGGAGTCAGCTACCCTCCACCGCTTCCACCCTGCCGCTTCATTTACCGCATATAATTTTTTGCGTCGACTTGGAAGCTTTAAGTTTCGTTTCATCTGCATTTACATAGATGAAAAACGGCAGTGGCAGATGTGTAGCGTGATCAAATTTCAAGCCCAACATGCGGATTAACGCTGAGGTATGCGCGTTATTAAGAGTTGTTGACCATACCCTTTTGAAGTAACTCAAGGTGAAGGGTATTCCGTGTTGTTTTTCAGTGTCTTTTATAGGCTGCAAGGATTAGTGTTGTCAGCGCGGAAGGGTGGTTTAGGCTACTAACAGCAGGGGTTAGCATTCTGAAACTTGATAGTGATTCGAACAGCAAAGGATGTGCGATTATCCTGGCACTTCTACTGTGAGGGTGTTCCACCCTTCTATCAATAGTAACTATTATGGTGCATTTACACACTGCGTAAAATCCGAGCGTGTTTTACGCATGTATTTGGGCTCTAAAAGATCTCTAGCAGTGCGGACGTATTTGAGAAATCGGTCCGTTTTGTATCTAAATACGTCCGTATTGCTAGAAATCTTTTCACGCTGAAATACGTGCATAACATACGCTCGGATTTTACGCAGTGTGTAAACCCACCACTGGTTACTATTTCGTTCCAACCTCGTAAACAGTTACTACGCTGACCGTTCCAACCTTGTTGAAATAGTAACTATTTGCTTACCATGCTCGGGAGCGTAGTTACCACGCTGGTAACTACGCATCTCTGTAACGTGACTGGTCGGATTCGCCCGTGGCATGATATTCTGCTGGAAAATAGAAAACCGTTCCAGCCTTGACGGGGCAAAAAGCCAGGATTCGTGGCTTCAGTTGTAGTAACTACGGTAAGTAGGGTGGAACACGCTCTGTATTTGATCTGGCAATGCCGAGCTCAAAAGATCCAATTTGGTAGATTTCGGGAAAAGTGTGTCTTTTACATGCTGCAAGAATGTAAAAACGTTACTGGCGAAGCGAGCTTCGTGTTAGAATGGAGCAGACTGATACGCTGGTATTCATTACGAATTAAATACCGGAAAGATTTCTGAAAGATTTCTTACAACTGATTTTTCTCACTGACCAAAACTTTTGGAAAATTTGATAGTTCTCTGAGACAGCCATCATCGTGAACTGTCCGAGTTGAGGATCCCGAGCCTCTTCAACCGAATACAAGAACTGGTTCTGAACTTTAGTAAAAACTTTTTGGAGAATAAGAAGCACCAATCCTTGCTCCCCCCCCCCCCCCCCTCCATCCTGATGACCCGGAAAATAGCTGGACAAAACAAAATAAGCTGATACCTGTCAGAGGATGGACCTCAAGGTTTATGAACTCGTTCGTGTCCTTTTTACAGAGGATTTTTAACAAGGTGAATTTATTTGTGTAATACATTTTATTAGTATCGTAATGACCAGCGTACTTTAGCATCTTTCATAGACGAGGGATGAAGTTGGGCCATCAGTTCAATTTTTTGTCCCTTTGCCGTCAACAAAAAAGATGGCGAAGAACTAAAATCAATCAATCAACAACTTAAATACCAAATAGTGTTGTCTAGAAGAGGTAAACATGAGAAATATTATAAAAAAAGAGCAGTAGCCGAACAAAAGAGGATATATTTAGAAAACCTGCTGTGCAAATTCTTTATTTTCACCAAATTTTTTTTTTTGCTGCTCTTCGTAACCAGTATAGGCTACGATTGCAACTACAACTATCATAGAAGATGCGCTGAATCTATTCGAGTCAAAAACGCAACTGTTTTTTCTCAATGACCAAAACTTCTGGAAAATTAGATAGTTTTTCGGGATATGCGCCCTCAAGAAATATGTAGCGAAAAACTAGAAACCGGACAGTAGCTGAACTTATGGTGAGCACATATTTAGAACACTTGATGTATAATTTCTTTTTTTTTTTTGTTCACGATGTTCGCCAAATTTGTTTTTTTTTGTTTTTTGCTAATTCTGAACAGACCTAAGAAGTTGATCGCAACTACAGTAGTAGACTAGTAGATGAGATGAATCCACACAATAATCTGAAACGGTTAAAACAATGCCAACTTATGTGAAATAATGGCTGAAATATCGCTGATGAAGAATCGCAGCTGACGTATCCGAGATACATTTTTTGAATATATGTTTCAAAGTCAGCTTGGGCTCAAGAAATATTTAATGGCTGAAGTCTTCTGGTATAATTACACGTGGGCTAAATAATGAGCATCAGCGGACTTGGCGTCATCTACGATCAGCATGATTCGCAACAGCACGCAAACTAGGCCGGGCACTAAACACCTCTATACAACCTGCATTTTAATTTGACACCTTATCAGTAGATATTTTTTAAGGTAGGCGTATTGAAAGTACCAAACCTGTTCCCAAGTCGTGAACCTTTCAGTTGACAGTCTTTTAGCAGCATGCCAGTTGGCAGAGTTATAAAGTATCCTGTTTGTACATTCATCTGGTGTTTGGTGAAGCAAACAGCACAGACAGGTTCGAACAGACCGAAAAGCTATTAGATTTTAGACGCAATAACAAATCAAAGGGGTACAACGAGTGGATTCGATCAGACGTCAATGGCACCCCGATGTAAAGGGAAGGGGAAAGAATTGCTTTGTCACTTCAACGACGCAGAAATCATTTCTCTAGACCGAAATTCAGTATAACTTCTAGTTGCAAAAGCATATTTAATATTCATTGCAGAAAAAACTCGAGCCTGTTAGTTGGCTAGGGTATTCTGTGTCGGGTCGGTTGTCGGTTGAGTCTTTTTATCTAGTTTATGTTTTCTTTGCTGCTTTCTTCACATTGTTTTTAAAGCTCTTCGTTTTTGCATTATTTTCAATTAATCTAAAAAAGTGTGTAGTTAACAGAACAAAATACGTGAAAGAAGAAACTAGGTCGAGGACTAGGTGCCACGCTTATGTCACTGAGGAGAGGTTCAAGGTTTTAATTTACGCTTCTGTCCAAAATGAATATAGAGCAAAGATAAAATAGTCTAAGATAAAAGATATAGGTAAGACGGGTCCTTTAAATTAACTCCACGTAGCAAATGTTGGATAAAAACAAGTGTTTCCTGCAGCCAAGCTAACTGCGAATCATATTTGGTGCCTAAGCGGATAAGGCAGCTCAGGTTTAATTAGAGACATTTCGGCCCTTCTCGTCAAGGCTCCTTTTCTGGATTCCTTTACTGAACCTGATGCTCCTTCTGGTCGCAGGTTCGTTTTGTAGCACGAATCTGAAGACGACCCCTGCCAAGAAGGGCCGAAACATCGCTACATAAACACCATGAAAAAATTTCGAGAATTAGTCGTATGGAGTTGTACGAAAAAGTAACATGCAGTAGTAACTGTTGCCACTGCATGCTACAACTAGCAAACTGGACGCTATTACAGCAAGATTGGATTCTATCGGATACTACTACTTAAGATTAACCCACTCGGAGGCATGTTAAGTCAAAGTATTCCATACTACTACATATCAATACATGCAACTTTTTCGACCAACTACCATAAAACTACACAGTCAAAGCATTTTTCATCGGGAATCTCGGCTAACCAATCGGTTTGGTTGCGTTAAATACGTTGGAAGGAGATTCCATGGTATATATGTTATCGTGATGAAAAGTTACAGCGAATTTAGATTAATTAGTTAGCTGTTAGAAAGCAAACAGCGCAATTCAAATGCTAAAAACACTGAAAAAGTTTTGGGTTCCTAAGGACATTCTAAAGCTAATGTTTTGTTCTTTCATTCGACCCTTAGTCGAATATGCTTGTCCAGTTTGGCACTTTGCTCTTACCCAAGGTGAAACTGATAAAATAGAGCGAGTTCAGAAGAGATCGCTGCAAATTATCTATGGCGGTTCCCTCCTACCATACTCTTTTTACCTCAAAGAATTTAAAATTGAATCCCTTTCTTCCCGCCGCGAAAAACTATGCCGCTACTTTGGCTCCTCCCTTCTCCAGCACCCCATATACCGTTCATTCCTTCCCCCACCCTTTGTTCCTGTAAGATCTCGTCCCCCCCCCCCGAGAAGTGGCTGAAAAGGTTCCCAAACTGACCCCAATCTACTGTAACACTATGCGCTACAGTAGAAGCTTTGTGCCGAGCTTCGTAAAGCAGTACAATGCTCTTTAGCACTTTTCTGCCTTGTTACTTTTTTTTTTTAAATTATCTGTTGACAACTTATTTTATCTTTACTTATGACTACAAAAACATCGTATTTGGGCTCTGACCACGAGAGATATGTTTTGCTTTATTATTAAATAAATTGAAAAAAAAAAAAAAATGGAAAAAATTGAATTTCAAAAAGAACTAATCTCTTCGAGACTCTCTGGATAAGCCCGTGGAGCACTCCTTGCTTTTCAGGCTAATTTTCATACAGCGACTACGGAGGGAATAAGCGACTTGTACTCAGCTACCTCGCGTACGAAATCGGTAAACCCAGGGTACGCTACGCAGCCTGTACGCAACGCAAGATAAACACATACGCAACGACGCGGCCCGAGTTGCAAAATGCCTGACCATTCACTTATCTATTCTTAATGAGCACAGCCACCTCACGCTACCAAATGGTGCTTACCAAATTCGAGTGTGACGCACTCCAAGGCAGTAGGAAGCCTAGTTAGCCTTGATTCCTGAACCTCGATCATTCGGATTCCCTAAAAAGAATATCTAAATCAATAAATATTGCTCTTCCAAATTTCAATTTCAAACTGACCCAGATTGTGTGTGGGATCGACTAAAAAGAGGCACGGCACGGCATGGCGCAGGAGGCACGAGTTGTAAAAACTGATTATCAAGTAGAGAAGTAAGTGAGAGTTCGTAAGTCCCAACATTGTTCCTGCCGCTCACTCTGAAGCCTGAAACCTTTTAGTTTTTGTGCCTCTTTTGGTAGTCGCCCCTCCTACACTATGTCGTGCCGGGCCTTTTTTTAGTCGATCCCGATTGTGTGTCGGCCCGGATAATTGGAAACTGCCACACCTTAGCCTTTACTAACGATTAATTTATATAGGTTTCACATTTCTGGAGTATTTCTGTGTAGAATAAGATGTACTGTTGGCGAAATAATAGGATTGCAAATTTTAAGAACTTAGCTAAAAAAAAGAGCATTACAAACAGGCAAAAATACAGAGGACTCATAGAGTGAAGTAGGCTTACCGACGAAACGTCCGTCGTGGTTGTGGATGTTTTGTCATGGGGACGTTTCGATTGGGGACGTTTTGTCGACAACCCGTAAAGTGAACAGTGCAGAAAAATAGAGAACTAGTTCGTTTTCCCTTGACATATTGTTAAAAGATGCTTGGAGGTGCTAATGTGGACATAATCAACCGACATTTTATGTTCTGAGGTTTAGCGAGAAAAGATAGTAGACATCTGAAAAAGAAAATCGGATTCCATGGTTATCCGATGAAGGCCAGAGCAAAATAACACTAGGGAGTACCGCCAAGTCCTATGGTTTCCGTGCTTCGCAAACGGGCCATGTTCATAGCACCGCCCACTATGCTTGCGGCATTTAAAGCAAGACAAACTTGCCTGTTTAGAAACTTCTAGTAAAGCGAAGGTGAGGTCTGCACACACCAAGTAAACAATGGAGGCTGTATAGTTTTTTTTTTCCTGTGTTCAGAACATGATGTTATTGGAGCCAGCGCTGGTGAACGGCTGAATGAGTTTCGGTAGGGACGTATCGCTAGGGGTGCTAGTGTCGCTGCTACTCGAGTGTGTGTCACTTTGTTCAAGTCTTGGCACTACTCTCTAGTGTTATTTTGCTCTGGATGAAGACCGTACTGTTAGCCTGCCGCAGCATGCAGCTTTGAACAGAAGAGAGACCCCTCGTTGTTCGCCCTTGTGATTTAGGAGGGTAGGTCAATGCACTCATTTATAATAATATAATAACTTTATTTTTCACCCATCAAAAGGCACATAGCATAGAGGGAGTAGGAATAAAGAAAGAAAAGAAGAACGAAACATGAGGAGACCACACAAACATAGAGACTACAACAACATTACCCTATCTACAAAACAATCATACTGTAGAAGAATGCTCTCCCATTGATGCTTAATGTTATTATTGTACTTCTGTATAAGTTGTCGAACTGCTGTAAGGGGGTCAATGATGTTGTAAGTAGTGACGATTTTACTATTTCGGGTCCAAGGGGGGAGGCGGAGCACATTATCTATAATGTTCTTCTACGTCCTGAGTTTCCATCGTCAATGAAAGATCACTGTCAACTTCAAGAGCCAGGAGTTATCAAGAACCAAAAGCGGAAAATTAATAATTTGTAATTTAGTCAAATCGACGGCCAGCAAGGGCCATATTAACCTTCCAAGAAAAACAACAAAAATTAACAAGAGCACCCTAATACACACTACTGAAACCGGGGAAAAGCTGCAAAACAGCAACTTCCCCCACAACAACCATATTGGGACTTGGTCTGTACAGCATTGCAGTATAGAGTAGGCTGCTGGTAAAATTATCTTGGTTTCTACAGCATTGCAGCATAGGGCACTGTTGAAATGACTTTGAAAATCGCATGCGATGAAAACAAATCGTGTACCACTTTTGAAAGGTGAGGTATATGACATTGACTTCAGGCCAATCCAATAGCCTGATCGCGTGCAGGCTGTGTAACGTTTTAAGTACTGTCAATGCCGAGATCAAACCAATAATTTTCCAAAGCGTCTTCGTGACCAGACCGGACAGATTTCAATTAGGCGGCCTAACGGAACGCATTACTTCTGTCTGATATTTCATTTGAGACATCGTACAGTGTGATTAAAGGTCAGTATAATTGATTACTGCACACGACAGGTGTCACTTCGGATAAATTATTTTTCTGGAACTGGAGAGGGAGGGCGCGAGTTCATACCCCACAGAGTTTAACAGTTTTCCCCATCTCTGCTCTAATAAAACTATATTGGGGGAGGGGCTTCCGATTCCCCGGAAAAACTTACCCCACAGCTCGACACACAACTGAGAGCTATAGGAATGGTATAGGATAGCTAGACAGAACGAACCATGCAACGAAACTGGTCTCTACTTATCTCTCATTTTCAGTACCAAAACGTGCGCTAAACTTAGGGTATAAAACATGACCTAACAAATTCAGTCTATGCCCAGATAAATAGCCTAGTACCTCTTTGGTGTATCTTATATAACAAATTTAAACATATTTGGTCTTTTGCGGTAATGGTCAGTGACGAACCTCTTCCTAGACAAGCCATGGCCCCAACCTCAGAGGGGGCCCCAGCCAGGGGCCGTGTAAAAATTATAATATGCAAAAAAGGTACAGTTGGAACTTGTCGATTTCATTGTTGTCTTCATGTTTTTTTCTAAAGTCAAAATACGTTTAATAAATAAATAAATAAAAGTAATGTTTGTTTATTGCTAGCAGAGCAAAATAACACAAGGGAGTAGCGTCAAGACTTGACAAAATTGACACACATTCTAATAGCAGCGATACTAGCACCACTAGCGATAGAGAACGTCCTTCTAAACATAGCAAAAAAAATTATACAGCCTCCATTGTTTCGTTGGTGTGTGCATACCGCGCCTTTTCTTTACTAGAAATTTCTAAACCCGCAAGTTTGTCTCGCTTTAAATGCCGCAAGCGGACTGGGCGGAGCTACGAATACCGCCCGTTTGCAAAGCATGGAAAGCATAAGTCTTGGCGCTACTCCTTAGTGTTATTTTGCTGTGATTGCTAGATTACCAAAGGGGGAAACCGACTTTGTTTATTGCTAGATTACCGAAGGGAGAAACCGACTCTGTTAATTGCCTAGGAGCCCAGGATCGGTGTGTCCATACCAGCAGAGGCGTTACTAGCCAAAATGTTTGTGGGGGCCAAGGAATTTACCGACTGGCTGGGAATTTTTTCCCGATTGTTTTTGCAGAAAAAACGACTGTTTTCAAGAAGAAGAAAAAACAATTTCGAAAAAAATAGACTGATTTTCAGAAACAAACGACTGTTTTGACGAAAAATCGACTGATTTTCAGAAAAATCGACTGTTTTAATGGAAAAAATCAACTGTTTTGGCGAAAAATCGCGGCGCTCCACGCCGACTCGGTTACTTTTACCGACTGGGCAACAACATTGGGGGGGCGGCCCCCCCCCCCCGGTCGTGACGCCCCTGCGCACCAGAGCAATGTTCCCCTATTTCCATCAACACTTGAACGCTCGCGGTAGAGTTTCCACATAACCGCTAGATCACCATGGGGTCTTGCGATTGGCTGTTCTGACCGTTTCCGGATGGGGTTACGGTATCAAAGGGCTTTAGTGTCGTATCTCTTAAAATTTGAAAAAAAAGTTCCGAAATCAATTTGAAGAAGGAACTCCGTTTTTTGTACACAATTAATTAACATCATTGCAAGGTATCTGTTCCTTCAGCCCAAGCTGACTGCGAATCATAGTTGACGGTGCAAAACGGATAAGTCAGCTACATTTTAATAGAGCTTGTTGAGAAATTGTTTTTCAGAAGTTCATTTTCCAGGTTGAGCCTGGAGAGGACCCTTGCCAAGAAGGGCCGAAATATAGCTCTAATAAAATGTAGCTGACTTATACGTTTTGCACCGTCAAATATCATTGCAAGGTTTTATAAGGGAAATTAACCAAAAATCCCCGAGCGACACCCTAGGCACGAATAAATTAAGAAACTCTCGGCGAGCATAAATTAAGAAACTAAGATAAAGGTCCATGGTGGGATCTCCCGGTTTGATTGGTCCAACCATTTGCCAAATTAAAACCTGCTGTTCTCCACGCGAAACAGTAGAAGTGGAGCCAGAGCCAAAACGTGTACCGAATGTAATTCAAGCCGCTTAATCCCGCTGTGGTTGGTTTCTGAGGGTGCCAACCAGTGTTGCCAGATGGTGCGCATTTGCGCCATTTGGTCGCTTTTTAGAGGCGGCTGCGCTTTTAATTTTTCAAGTGTGCGCATTGCGCCAAATTTGCGCATTTCCCCAAATTTCGGCGGAAATTGGGCGCAATTTTATCATGTCTTGCACATCCCAGAACCAAGGCATTATTATCCAAAAATGTATGGGAAGAAAAGGGTGGGGGGTATTTATCGACTGCTAGGTCATTTTTAGCGGCCGTTTCTAGGACAAATGATTGTTTTGGAGTTAAAAAATCGACTGCTTTTACACAAAAAGTCGTAACTTATAACTCACACTAAATTAAAATTTTCTGAAATGTCTTTTCGTTTTAATAGTTTGATAAAATCTACTATTTTCAAGAAGAATTGCAGCGCTTTTCGCCAACTCATTTTTTTTACCGACTAGTCGACAACATGGGGGGGGGGGAGGGATCCAATTTGGGTAAAAAAAAATTAGCGAAAATGCGCAGCTTCTCTTGCTGCGCGATCTTGTGTCAAGGATCTGGCAACACTGGTGACAACGGTTGACAGAAAATTCTCCACAACGAAACTCTGAGAAGTTGCTAATAGAGCCAGCAGGTAGCCGTAATTAAGAAGTTGTTTCAATCAAGGGTCTGATAAAGTATTTCCGTACGCAGCCTACTACATACCTAATATAAACACTCAGTTTGATACGATACTTTGAAACCCGACTGATGTGGTTTCGAGAGTGGTGGTTAAGGCTAGGTCTTGAATAGGGTCACTGGGACCTGGTGGATAACGTCGAAATCCTCTGAAAACCGGCGGGCCTGACCTTAGGTTCCACTCTCAAAACCAATCAGCAAACGAGGGGGTGGGGACGGATGTCCTAAGTAGCCTATGGCTCAAACGTACCGGGCTCTTCTCTCTCAAATGACCAAATATTATACTTCTCAGTTGGTACAAAAATAATGATCTTTCGATCTCCAAGATGTAAACAAAGATGGCGAACTTCCCTAAACGGTGTGATGATGCTGACGACGGATCATTTTGACTCTGTCAGACGTCCTGTATAAAACGCACGCTTTATATCCGTTTTGTCGATAATGTGCATAAAACACACGTAAAACGCTTGTTTCATTTTCATACTTGTGGGTGCATCTTTGACACGATAAGGATCCAACTTGTGTTTGGCAATATGCAGTAAAAAGCGTGAAAGGGGCTGTAGCGCCACTGAATCGTTATTACCTTGACTACCTATCAACTCTTTTTCTTTACTTAAGGATATTCCAGAAAACACGTCCTAATGTTCAACATTTATCAGAATGAAAAAAAAAGAAAGTCAATCGGTGACGAGAAGAATTGCACCGCTTTTCGCCAACTCATTTTTTTTACCGACTGGTCGACAACATGGGGGGGGGGGGAGGGATCCGACTTGTGTAAAAAAAAATGTTTTAGCGAAAATGCGCCGCTTCTCTTGCTGCGCGATCTTGTGTCAAGGACCTGGCAACACTGGTGCCAACGGTTGACCGAAAATTCTCGACAACGAAACTTAGGGAAGTTGCTAATAGAGCCAGCAGGTAGCCGTAATTAAGAAGTTGTTTCAATCAGGTGTCTGATTAAGTATTTCCGTACGTAACCTACTACATACCTAATATAAACACTCACTTTGATACGATACTTTGAAACCCGACTGATGTGGTTAGTACTAAAAAGCGTGTAGGGGCTGTAGCGCCACTGAATCGTTATTACCTCGACTACCTATCCACTCTTTTTCTTTACTTAAGGATATTCCAGAAAACACATCCTAATGTTCTCTATTTATAAGAATGAAAAAAAAAAAGTCAATCGGTAATACAAAAAAAGGCGTTTTCTTATTGTTTCTTCATGCCACGCTACCACATATAAGCCTAGCCTACAATTCTAGCTTAAACATTGTCCTCATTTTTCAAGATTCAGCCGAAGAGGGCGGAGAAAGGAGACTAAACAGTTTAAAGTGTTCTTTCATCGTATTCTGCAAAACGTTGTACCCTTTCATTTCCTACAAGCCTTTACAATGCGTCCCCCCCCCCCGATAAAAGAAAAGCAAAAAAAACTAAGCATTAAGCAGCGGGTACCTACGCCAAGGGCAAAACTATTGTTGGGTGATATTCGATAACGATATACAGATATAGCGGACCAAATATCGATATCGAATATCTTAACGTAAATATCGATTTCGAAAACGTTATTTGTTCATTCATAATTATTGTAAACAATCAAACATAACATACATTTATATATCCAAAACTGGAGCAATATGTTTTCCGTAATTCAGTTCTTGTTTATTCGGAGTTTGAGATGATGCAATCTGCTATTTAACGACAGTTTTGTTCTTAAATTTTGGCGAAACGAGACGTATCCGATAGCGAAACATGGTGAAGAAATATCGATGTTTCGGATATCGAAAGTGAAAATATCGATGTATCGAAAAATCCAAATATCGACCAACACTAGGTAATAATGCGGTTTGCCAAGAAATAAATCATGGAAATGCAGAAATCGCCGAGGGATTAGTCATCACCTATGCCCGTGAATACCGGCCGCGCACAACTATTATGTAACCTACAAAAATAGATAGATATTTAGAGACAGATAGATACGTATTTATTAACGCTAGAAGCCCTAATGGGCCATGATTAATACGAAGATATCATAACATGAATTCCAAAGAAATCCAACATATAAGCTGCGTTTTTTTGGATTCACTTCTGTTTCGTCAAAGTTTGTAGTTTGGCTCTTGTTTTGTCTTACTTGCGTTTGATTGAGTTCTTGTTTTCAAAACTCAAACTACTAGTCAAACTACATTTGCGTAGTAATTGTAGTTTGAGCTGCGTAGTTTCAGGTTTGAAACTACAGCAAATGGAATTGACAAATAAAATGTTCTTTTACAAAAAAGTGCTGTTAAGCGAACTAGGCCGAAACCATATAAAAAAAAACGCAATTATAGATTACCAATGATATACCTGCAAACTGGAAGCAACTGTATAGTCGCTACTAGTAACAACAAGAGCTGTAAGCTCATATGGCACTTGCAAGCATATGTAGTAAGTAATACCCCAACAAGAAAAAATTAAGCGGGCTGAAAATTCAACCTATGGTTTCACTTTAAATATAAAAATAGGAGACAGAAAGCAAAAGGAAACAAGAAGGAAAACAAAAACTGGCAAGGCTGGGTCAGATGGAAGTATTCGGTTCAGATGCGCCAAACTTGCAAGGCTGGGTCAGAGAATGGAAGTGATGGTCACAATTTTTTTTTTTACTTTTCGGTTAAGAAGCGCACTTTAATGGGGCTAAAAATTAATTTGTAAGCAAAATCCTTGAGGCAGAAAGGCTCATGTACTCATGGCGATCTTGAAAAAGTAAATTTTGCTTAAAAGTATTTTTTGTAATTTGCGGTTAAGATGAGTTCTTTAAGGAATGGTCGGATCGGAGAAGTGACGATGTCTAACCCAGTGATGTCAAGTTTGTAATGCTCCAGCAAAGTTTGATCGTCCTAGCACATCTGGGAGTACCTTAACTTACGATCACCGGAATTCGGGACATCCCCCTACAGCCCCCCCCCCCCCCTCGGTACCCGAGTCCGGTCCGATTCTGTCACTAATGCACCTAGGCCTGTGCCTGTATTTCCCACCAAGTTTCATCCTGATCGCATCACAAGATTTCCGGTTCTCCCCTCCACCCCCCCCCCCCAGTTCATCGGATCCGGTCCGGGCTTGAAATGGGACATCTGAGAAATGCGTTCTTTCAAGATATCAAGTTTCATTAAGATCCGGTAACCCGTTCGAAAGTTATGCATGCCACTAATTTCCGGATTCCGCCGTCTCCCCCTTCCCTCACGACGATCGGATCGGGCGGGTGACTGTTTCCAAGTTAATCTGGTCGGGTCTCTGATATGCCTGCCAAGTTTTATCTTGCTAGCCCAACTGGAAGTACATCAACTACGGATCGCCAGAATTCCGGAACCCCCCTCCAACTCCCACCACAGTGTCCGAATCCGGTCCGGTTCTGTCAGTTATTTATCTAGAGCTTGTGCTTGTTCTTCCCACCAAGTTTCATCCCGATCGCTCCACTCCGAGAGTTTCACACGATTTCCGGCTCCCCCTCAGATTCATCGGATCCGGTCCGGACTTGAGACGAGACATCTGAGACACGAGGTCTTCCCAGGTATCAAGTTTCATTAAGATCCGTTCACCCATTCGAAAGTTATGCATGCCCCTATTTTCTGGATTCCGCAACCTCCCCCTGCCCCCACAATGGTCGGATCGGGCATGTGACTATTTCCAAGTTAGTTTGGTCGGGTCCCTAATACGCCTACCAAGTTTCATCGTCCTAGCATATCTGGAAGTACCCTTACTCGCAAACACCGGACTGACCGACCGACAGACCGACGGAAAAGTGATCGGTATATGGCACTTGGCCGGAAGGCAAGTGCCATAAAAAAAAGCGGTGAGCAGGTCGGAGCAGGGACCAACCGAGCACCGTGTTAAGAGAAATCGAACTGAGTGAGGAACCCCTCAGAAACGGCTCAAACAGAACGCCGACCTGATTCTTGGAAATTTTCGGGTAACGCCAACTTCCGCCAAATTAAAATAGACCTTCAAATTCCAAACGTTGCACAAAAGGGTCGGTTAGCGGGTTTTATGGCTCTGCCGCCAAAAAGGGAGAAAATTGGCAAGGCCTAAGACTTGCATGACGCAGGTCGTGTAAATCGTGCTGCCGAACAGCCCACCGGAATTCTATACAAGAATGTGTTACTTGTCACACGAAACAAGCGAGGAAGTTACACGAACTTGAGCAGTTTAGACATTGTGTAGGCTATTCATTATGTAGATATATAAAAATATCTGTACTGAAAAAAACTCAAGGGCCATATGCAGTTCAAAATTAACAACTAGTGACAGTACGAAACAATACGTTTCAACCAACGTGATTTCTGCAGACGTCAATCCGAGGATACCTGGTCGGGGAAGGGGGGGGGGGGCAACGGCGTCGTTCCGGGTCAATATCTTGGCTTGAAAAGATCAAAGTTTGATGAGAGACCTTCTTAAGACCCACTTTACACGGCTGCGGGTCACAATTTATGTCAATTCACTTTGTTTGTCGCAGATTTTTATTAAGTAAAAATAATCAGATAGAACCTCGGTCTTTGGTACCATGCAGCGACTATGAATACCCCCACAAAACTGAGCGGACCTAGAGGTATTTACTGTAGCTTTTTACCCGTCTACTCTACTTCCGTCTTCGCCGTTGCTCATGGCAAAGAAAATGCAGGAGGCGTATCTGCCCGCTGACCCGCTCAATCAGCTTTGTCTTCTACTTTTCCTCAAGGCGGTATCACAGCGATATAGCTAATTGTAGAGGTAACGAAACGTGATGTGGCGCGAAGCTACAAACCTCCGCTCGTTCGCAGCGGAAAAGGTACGGGGAAATACTCGACTCCGCACAGTCGTAGCACAAAGATAGGGAGACAGAGGTTCTATCTGATTATTTGTTCTTGATTTTATGCTTATACGTCGGTAGCTTTGGTCTGCCTTGGATAGCCTCACTTTTGATTTCTAATAACGCATCTGGCTTTACTGAAGAAACAATCAGTCTTGGTGATGTAGTTCATGAGACAAACCCCTCGAATTCGAAAGCTCCTGGCACCTGAATAGAAAGCCATCCCAGCCCATCCTCATCAACATCAACAACAAAACTGTACCGTCGCTGTAAATAGGTAGAAATACTGTTGGGAGAAACACTGTGGATATTATGAGAAAATAAGGCTAAACTACGGGTTCTCCAATGACATGAATATATGGGGGCCGAAAAGACGGATTTTCACATGACGCATATACCCTGTGAAGACAAGACGCGGACTCTAGCTCCACGGCAGTCTTGCTGTCTAGTGTTTTTTACATTGTTAATATTAAGCTATACAAATAAACACTACCGATATTAAACGAATTAAGTGGCATGGATCCAGGCTCTTTAAATTGCGTTGTGGAACAGTCTACGAGAATGTTACATTCTGAAAATAAATGAAACACGACTAAAGGTTTCGATGGGATCCCATAAATTCAATATTTGATCCAGAGAATTGCGTCTTGTAGATATCTGGTCTTAGCCAGACTCCTTGAACATTTGTTTCTATTAAAACTGAAAAACAAAGCCAATGGATAGTCATCTGTGAAAACCAAGTTCAGGTATGGATTCAGCATGTGTGTTTACCCATATCCGTCATATCTACTTTGATGAGATTGATCGAAACTTCCTGCCTTACTTCTGCCAAATATCCGGTTTCGGCCGGATTCCGGGTGAACTACTTGTCCGGCAAAATCTAAAGCTCGAAATGAATTCAGCGTATCTCCTTGCCCGTAATCAAATCTCTAATTAACTTCAGATAAACTTTAACTTTTAACAAATTCTGGTTTCGGCCGGATTCCGGGCAAACTATATTTCCGGGTTGAAAATGATTGTCATAGATGGATTCGGCATGTCTTCTTCCCCTAAATCGAACATTTATTTCTAACTTCAAACAAATTACTTTTTAAAAATTTCCGGTCTGGGCCGGATTCCGGGCGAATTGATTGTCCGGCGAGAAAATAAAATTCAGATATGGATTCAGCATGTCTTCTTATCCCTATATCAACTATCTCATTGGGTTTTTAAAAGTTTTTTTGTGTTTCCCTTAGTCTGAAACCCCTCCCCCATCCCTAAATGTGGGGCTACAGGGCTCATCTACGAACCTGACCTTTACTTTGACCCAATGGATTCCCATAGCAAGTTTGAAGAAAATATCTCTACCCCTTCGAGAGTTATCGTGCTAACAGGCGGACAGACGGACAACTGTTACGAAACATAGGTCCACTTACGAGCTGTGTATGATGTCGCTAAATGGATTATTCGAAATTTCCAGCGACAATCTCAAATACTGCAGAATATTCTACAGACCTTTCGCTGGCTATCCTTATCAAGACAAATACACTGTCCCGTAGGAGTTGAGAAAAAACGAACTGTATAGGGGGCTTCCCACATGAAAACCTCAAATGTCCTCGCGAAAACTCCGTGGTTGAGTATTACCCGGTTTACGTATTTAACCCGCGGGAATTTTATGTAGCTGTTTAAAATTCTACTTTTTTCGTTTTTGGCGCCAGAAAATAAGCACTGAAGTGTAGACAGACGTTACATCAGATGGGACCTTCAAGATCGCCAAATGATAACCCATATGCCTTTCTAACTACCCATCACTCATGCTGAAATGTACAAGCCTCCAAAACGATTAAGAACACCTATTTTGCATAATTCTCTAAAATGATCTCTTAATGAATGACCTAACAAGCAGTTTTGGTCCGATGTTTAACTATTTCAAGTATCTCATCAGCTGATGATCCGGGGTCAGAGTGATCAATCTTTGGCAACTTAAATCGATCATCGGTAATTGGCTTCCCTGGTGAATGTTTGGGGCTTCAAAGGAAGACATCGGTAACGATTGTCCGGCTATTATTTGTGTTCCGATTCCGGCAAAAGCTTGGTTTGTATACACCATGGCTGCCTTTTACCTAAACATCTAACAAAATCCAACTTGAGAAACACAAATAAGCGTCCATGTCCTCGCTCGCTTTTCCGACATACTACACAAATGGAAATTTCAAAACTTTACATTTTCAGTACTCGGAAAATAAGCAATATGGTGACAAAGATGCGAACCAATATCCGGCCGGTTTCCCGAAATCTGTAATATAAAAATGGCAAGTGTCCTACCTGGTATAGTAGCCTACCGGGAGAGAAGGGCGAGCGAGTGATTAAACATATTCTTTTCTGTATGTTTCTTAAGTGTTTTAGTATTTGCATGGCTTCTTTTGTTCAGACTGAATTTTGTTCCTAGTCATTATTTTGGAGAGCGTACAAGGGCATCGAAAAGATTTTATGTATTTCTTCAACTATCTAGTTTTCTCGTCTAGCCGTTTTTCACATATATTACAGGATCAGTGACGTGACTGATATCAAGGCAGTCGCTTTACTCTATTATTTCTTTATTACTTCAACTAATAGTACGTCAGTATGTCTGCACGTGTTTTTTCTCGTTACGAGGCGTGTCAGGCTCCCGATCCTTCTTTTCGGTAGCATATCTGGTGAGAAGACCGGTTATGCAAATACTCCCTGTTTATCGTTCAAAGGCATGGGAGGGACTAAAACACAAGTGTTCTGTAACTTACTACTTTACAAGCATACCTTAATTTCGAAGTAGCTAATTATCTCAGAAAACCAGAAACGTACTGCCCAGTGCGAGGAGTCCTTTAAAGGACACCCTCGTACTATTTACTCTTTGTTCCAGTATCTTAAAATAGTTGAATACTTTAGAACCAGGCTGTGCGTTTACCAAATTACCAACGGCCTTGGCTGTTATAAGCGTTTGTCTAGGCCCGTTGACTCCTAGCAAAAGTAGAGAGAAATTTACACAACCCGCTTCTGATGAATAAACTTCTCGAAAACAACCATCGACAGCATAATACGCATCAAAGGTAGCGAAACACGGAAAGTGTAAAAATCAGTTTGGTGTCGCTAGGGGGTCTAGGATGCAACGTAAAAAAAAATTGGATTTTCATGTTTAGAAAGAAGGGCGTGATTACGGAAGTAAGGTTGCATTGGCATAATAGGTAAGACAGGTCCTTAACAAATTTGATTTATAATGACAAAAATGATCCTAAAAATGTACCAAAGGGTTGCAAGGATTTTTCCTTCTAAATCAAACTGGCGAAGAATCAGTAAGATTGAACCTCCTCCAGTTTACTGATTCGGAGAGCTTTCATTCCGACAGGATAATTCCTTTTTTGCTGGCAAAATAAATGTCCGTTCAACGCAGAAAAACATAATAGCGTAAGAAGGTTTGTGTTTCAACTTAAAAGTGTTGGCAGTATTATAGCTGTACGTGGTTTTACGGCCCCGTGGATTCTTTGAATAGCCATCCATCTGTTTTAGGCCCAGGCACCACTAGCAAAAGCAAGTTATCCTTTCGTTACGTACCGCTTCAGCCCACGGACCACAAACAACACACTACTACTGTATCCCGTACCCATATTTTACAAAATGCGTATTCTCGCCGTTCCTCGAGGACTCCTCGGGGAATCGAAGGGAACGGCGAAAATAGAGTCACTCCACGCGGGCTCCGCGTACGGAAAACAACGAGAATACTGGGAATGCTTCCAAAATGGATTTTGTTCGAAAAAAAAATATGCAGTTGACGAAATTAGTCTGGATCCATTTTATTTTTTATTTTGTTTATTCTGAATGATTTTATTTTATTTTACATGGCACCACACCAGCAAAACCTGATTCCCCTCCAAATCTGAAAGGGAGTCCTTTTTAATGATTGTGATAACAATCGGAGCACTCCCCGTCCGCGGGGACTCGCGAGAAAACGGGGAGTGAGTCCCCGGGACAAACAAAAACGCGGGGACTCCTCAAGTGGAGTCCTCGGGGAACGGCGAGAATACGCCTAAAGCACTATAAATATGCCGACTCCCTTTCAATATTTTAGTACATTTTTTCCTATTCTAATCATTTGTTTCACCTGAATGCGAGAATCAAGACAGTCTGCGGAACGATGATGGTACATGCAAAGAGTTCAGGTTCTCGATAAACTGGACGTTCGTAAATTAACTGACCATAGAAATAGTTTTCAATACATTTTGGAGCAAAGATAATGTGTTGTCCCCAGATGGCCATCTGAAAAAGAGTCGGAGAAAAAGTGAGGGGAGGGGGGAATAGATAGGCCTATTCCCCCCTCCCCTCCCGTCTTCCGTGCGTCGGTCCGTGAGGCAGGGGCATCACTAGCGTTTTACCTTTGGGGGGGGGGGGCGTCCGGTTTTATGCCGACGGACAGAAAACTGTGCCGACAAAACACGCCTCCTCATATGAAAACACTACGAAATGTGGGGTAGGGGTAGCGACTAGGAAAGAAAAGTGAATCAACACTACAATAAGGCCTCACCGTCGCCGAATGCGAAAATGGATGAATTCGCATAGTAAAACTTTATCAAACGAGTTTACACTCACCTAGTCATGATGTCCAACAGAGCACTTCATCGGCTTATCCTCTAGCACCGAGTGGCACGATTTCTTTCCTACCGATTCGGGGGCACTCTCCAGAATGGCCACGCTACCCAAGATCCTCGGGTTGACCACCACGCGGCTCTCCTCCGAAGTCGCGCTGGCGGCGTGTCTAAAGGTCATTCAAATGCAATGCCTTTAATTAGATGACCATTGGCCCGTATTATGAGCAGCAGACTAGCGTTGCACGGAATCACAGGAACCGCATGTGCCTTTCTAAATTATACAAATTTGTGTGCCACACATTTCACATTTTGTCGCAGAGACAGAACTGCGTGCCGCACACTCGGCCCGTAGTGGCAATCTGAAAAGGCTGAAGATAAAAATAAAATCTGTATAAGTTCAGACTTAAGTTCATGCCATCCACAGAAGATAATGTACTAGAAGGATCTTCAGTTCTACGCATGCCTACTTGATTAAGTAGGTATGATATTTTAAAATTGTAACATAAATTTGATATATTTGACTATGATAGATAAATATTTAATGCATAAAAGCCAACAAGGGCCATCGCACCAAAACAACAAAAGAAAAAATATGTAAAAACAAGAACACTACACCAATATTTAAATTTACAGGGATATACAATTTTCCCTGTGTGCTAACTCTAGCCGGAGGAACCCTCCAAACAGTTGAATAGCCTGGAAATTTTTCTCTTTCCTTCTCTCAATTATCTACTCACTCCCACGCGCTCTCACTCCAAACAACTCTTGTCTAAACCCCTTCAATTCCTCACACTCTCCCACAAAATGACTCATACTTTCATTATCGCATCCACACAAACATAGGGCAAGAGTAAAGACCAGTTTTAACCCTCACTTTTCCCAAATATTTTCTTCTTTTACCAAGAGGTAAACCATCCCCTCTAAAACCCATAAATAACACAAGTTCCTCATGGGACAGACCACACTTATGGTAAATTTCTTCACCCCAGCAATCTTTTGCCTTGGCGTAAAAACGCAAACTATGTTGACCACGTATGACGATCCACCACTATTTGTAAAAAGATAACATGGAAATAAACGAATTAATTAATTAATAAAAAAAGAAAATTTTATTATTTGGACATGAATTCGCCGCAAAATTCAAATTCCCCGCCGAAATCGAGGCACAAAATCGAACACCAACTCGATATTTGATTGTTAAATTCAAGCTACAAAGCAAGCCCCAGAAACCTTGTCATATTCGAGCCACGGAAACACTCTTTTCGAGCCACAACCTAACTACAAACACTTTGTGAGGTCGCGAAAAACGTCTATAATAGTGAACGCCTCCGTGTTTGACGGAGCGATTTGCTAGGTAAAAAACAAGAGCTACGAGCTCATATGGCATTTGATACGAGTAGATGGTACAAGAAAGTAGATGAGAGCGTCATAAAATACCCCGCCATCCAGACATGAGGTTCGGACCTAGAAATAGGATATCTAGTTGCACTCAAGTCTGTCCATTTGATTTTGAACTTTCGCAAATGAATTTTCTACCTTCTAAGTTTCAACCCAATAAATCCACTCGTTTGGTCCCTAGACGTGCCACACGATATCCGGTATCCGCTCCAACTCGCTACCGCGGCTGAATCTGGTTCGAACTCCTGTTGATCATCTGTAGCATTTTCTCTTACCACCTTAACACCTTCACTGAAATCTGAGCGTTTTTTTAGAATTTTCGGCAACTCCCCCTCCTCCCCCACCGTGGTCGGATCCGGTACGAACCCTAAGATACGTTATCTAGGGCAAGTGATCTCTCTACATTCCAAGTTTCATTCAAATCGGAGCTACCCTTCAAACTCCCTACACTGACCCATACTGTGGCTGAATACGACTCGGAAACATAAGCTGTCGCATCTCTGACATCTCCTATTCCCGTCCATCAAGTTTGACGGGAATTTAAGCACATCCTATCTGCGAATTTCCGGTTCCCGCTTCACCCCCACCCCCCCCTACCTTGCCCGGAACAGCCCAGATGCCAAATAACAAATCAAGGCCGCATATACTCGGTACTGTCCAACATGCATCCCATTCGGTCCACCCGTTTGGTTTCTGTGCATGTCAAAAAAATTTTGGACCTCCCCCCCCCCCCCCTCCAACCCTCCCAAACGTGGCCACATGTGGTTCGGACGCATGTTTTCCTTGTCTAGGTCATTAGTTCTTTTCACCCACAAAATTTCACTAAAATCGGACCTCCCGCTTGCAACTTACGGAAGCCAATGATTTCCGGATTCCCCTTCCCTCAACTCCCCAAAGATGGTCGGATCCAGGAACCCAAGTTTTCCTAGGGCATTTTGTCGGGTCCTTAAGTCACTAATTTCCCTGCAAAGCTTCATCGTCGTTACAATAGCTGGAACTATCCTAATTGGGCGATTACCGGAATTCCGGAAACACCCTCCAGCTCGCCCCATAGAGCCCCGATGCGATCTGGTTCTGTCAATTACGTATCTAGGGTTAATGCTTGTTCTTCCTACCAAGTTCCATCCCAATCCCTCGACTTTTTACTCGAGCGTTTAACGAAATTTCCTGTGCCTCCCTCCACCCCCCCCCCCACAAGGCTCGGATCCGACCAGGACTTGACATTGAAAATCTGAGACGATATCTCTTTCCACTTGCCAAGTTCCATTCAGTTCCGATCACCCGTTCAATAGTTATGCATGCCATTAGATTCCGGGCTCCCCATCCCTCCACTCCCCCCATGGTGGTTGGGTCGTCAACGATGTATCTAGGACTTGTGCTTGTTCTTCCCACCAAGTTTCATCCCGATCTCTCCACTCTAAGCGTTTCCCAAGATTTCCGGTTCCCCCCCTCCAACTCCCCCCAAAGTCACCGGACCCGGTTCGGATTTGAAGTGGGTCGTCCGAGACACGAGGTCTTTCCAAACATCAAGTTTCTTTTAAGGTCCGATCCCCCGTTCAAAAGTCATAAATACCTCGAGATTCCGGATTCCCCCTCCCTTCACTCCCCCCACGATGGTCGGATCGGGGAAGTGATTGTTTCGAAGTTGATCTTTTCGGGTCCCTGATATGCCTGGCAAGTTTTATCGTCCTAGCTTATGTGGAAGTGCTCTTCCATCGATGCATCGCTGATCTCCTACTAGGGTACTGGTGTAGCGATAGCCTGCTGTTGATGTGGACATATAGCAGCAAAAAACAAATGGCTGTAAGGATGCCGCCTTTAGATCGAGTCGAGCTTTTGAATTGGGAATTTTTCCAGCGGGTCACTTGGGAGAGACTGCCTGGCTCCCCTAGATGGCCTTACACGTACAGAAAAGCAGCCGCTATCAAATTCTGACGGTATCCTCTGGAGCTTGATTTGGGGATGCATGGGTGAGGACCGGTGGGGAAACAGCTGGTAACTGGATCGGCCAACAACTCGGGCCTAACATTGTCATCGAAAAAAAAAAAAAAAATACCACACAAAAGTAACTTGGGGACTGCGGTTACCGAGTTTGGCGTATACATTCCCCCGCTTTGATCTCGTATTGAATACTTTCTTGATCTGCAGCCTATCACTAGTTGCGTTTTTGCGGATACCATGGTATCTGATACAACGGTAACCGAATATACATTTTGTCGTTTTTGCAGATATCATCAATAACGTTTATGCAGATACCATGGTATCTCTTTCCACGGTAACTAGATCTACCATTAGTCGTTTTGCAGTTATCGTGTAATCTGGTACACGGTTGCTCTACAAAAACGACTATTGTTGAAACTGCACTTTTCGAAGTCATCCCAAAAGAAAAACTGATATACAGTTACATCACTGAGTGCTAAACTTCTTTCCCACCTATTTGACGAAATTTGATGAAAGTGAGATGACTTTTCAGATACCACGATCAGTTTCCATGGTGTATCTGAATATCAAATATCACGATAACTGCGACAACGACTTTAGACCGTGGTATCAGATACCATGGTATCTGAGAAAACGCAACTATGGTCTCTGTTACTACGGTTGCTTTGCAAAAACGACAATTAACGAATTTGCAATTTTAGAAGTCGCCCAAAAAGAAATACTTATATCTACTCACATTAGAAAAACTTCTTTCCCACCAATTGAACAAAATCCAAGGTTTTTGTGTTGGTGATGATGAAAGTGAGATGACTTCTTCGGATACCATGGTAACTGGCCAGATACTCAGTAACCGCGGTCACTGGAAAAACTACTTTAAACCGTGGTATCAGACATTATGGCATCCACAAAAACGCAACTACTGTTTTGACAATAAGATTGGAGACTCCCTCCTAAACACTCTTGGACCTTTAAGACATACCCGACGAAAATTTCTCAAGAAGCAGTTATATGGACTGATATGTTTTGATAGCATACAGTGGTAACTGTTACCACTGCATGCTACTTTTAGCAAGACTGGATGCTACTGTAGCAAGACAGGCTGCTACTGGATACTATTGCTTGAGATTGGCCCAGTCTGAGGCACGTTAAATTATAGTATTCTGTACTATTACATGGGGGTGTTCTATCGCCGCTTTTGTACACGATTTATACTGATGAGCTTTCGCTAAAGTTATGCCTTACGAGGATTGGTTGCCACATTAACGGGTTTTGTTACAATTATTTTATGTTTGCGGACGACATCGTGTTAATTTCGCCCACTATTTTTGCCCTCAATCAGCTCCTAAAAATTTGCGATGATTACGCTACGTCCCATGATATTCTGTTCAACACGAAAAAAACGCTTGCAATGGCTTACCCGTTTCTCTGAAAGGAGTGCGGCTTGGTGGGAATGGAATCGTGTTCGTACGTAATTTTACATATTTGGGGTACACCCTTCGGGATGACGACCATGTTACCGCACTTCGACGAGGTTTGTTTAAGCGAGGTAACATGATCGTCCTCAAATTTGGGCATTGCTCGGATGCAGTGAAAAGTCGCTTGTTCCAGTGTTATTCTAACCAGCTTTTTGGGATTTCTCTAGTGGCCACTATTTCACTCAAATCGGCCAGACTACTCGAAACTGGCTACAATCGAGTTGCCCGCCGCCTATATAACGTACCAAAGATTTGTAGCGTGAGCCATGAACTTGTCTCCCGAAGGTGCTGTACACTGAATGAGGTAGTGAGGCGATCTAAAGCGTCCTTTCACCAGAGAATTTTCTTGTCAGGAATGCCGCTGATCCCCTTTGCAGCTGCCTTTCTATGAGGAGAGCGCTCCTCAGGCACGTGTGTCCCTAGCTTGTTCTAGTGCTTGTTAACTTTTGTTGTGTTTTTGTTTGTGTGTGTTTATGGCCTCTGGCTGAAATAAAAGTTATTATTATTATTATTATGTCAATACATCCAACTTTCTCGTACAACTATCATACAACTACACAGACTGCAAATTTTTCATCGGGTAGGTAGTTGGAATTTCATGAACCACTGAAATTATTTTCCTAAAAGGATTCTGGCCGCACACCTCCGGAGCAGTTTGCAGCAGGCGCCAACCGTCTACTGCTAACGGTCAGCTTAGTTTTTTTTTCCTATTTTCTTATTATTTTCTTTTTTCTCATTATTATTAATAAATGAGTTGATGAGAGATTGGTTATAATTTTTTATTTTAGTGCTTTTTTCTATTATGTTTTTTTTTTTCAAGTTAATTATTAGTTACTTGATACTCGATACTTATTATAGCAAATGAGTTTTATGTACTCGCCCAGTTACAAGTGTTTTTTTGTACCTTTCTTGGGGCGGGTACGGCATCATAGTTAAATGTATTTGGGTCGTAAAATAAACTGAACTGAACTGAAGTAGTAACAGATCCCTGAAAAATGCACAGACGACAAACCCTGTTTACTGCAGGCAAATATTATAACAAAGAATGGATATTATATATTAACACACCAACGCCGTCAGAGTTCTACAGATCAGGACCAACCGCTTCGAATCACTAGACACAAAAAGGCACGAAGAAAGTTCTACTAGGTGACAGAATGAGCCCGAAACCAATTTTGAGCTAAGTCTAAACGGACCTGTCGTATCCACAATGGCGAAATGGGGGGGGGGGGGGATCAGCAGCCACTCACGAAAATTCCTGTCGGTAAATCGGAAGTGTTTTTCGGTGCGAAGCCATCAGGTTTCCATAACATCGCATGGTCCGTTCACTTCACCTGTACTTTGATCCAAAGTATTCTCATACCAAGTTTCAACAAAATATTTGAACACTTTTGATAGTTACAGACGGACAGGCAAACTTTACGATGTCATACGTGCCCCATCACTAACGTTTTGGGATCCCTAAAAGCCGCTAAGTTTGTACCCCGTCACTAATTTTTTGGGATACCGAAAAGGATTAGTTTGCGAGCGAAAAAGACAGCCGCACACGTCTTCCGGCGCAGAGTAGTAATCCGTTGCAGTTTCTATCCCTACTTTTCTGGACTACTGACTGCATAGTATTTTCTTGGTTTCATGTGGCAATCATTGGTGCCAGGGAGTGAATTACAAATTCAATAAAATTAGAAAACCATCTCTATCGACATGTTACAATTACTTATTACAACGGTTGTAAGATGCGTTCGCGGGGAACGTGCGCCATTGCCGCATAGCGGAAACTGGGCTTGCCCCCCCCCCCCCCCGAAAATGGACTAGTTTTGCAACTTCTTATCCATAATACAAATGTAACTTATTTCCGCAATCGCTCCATATACTCCAAAACAAAAAAACGAACTTCATAAGATACGTTAATTACGTTATAAATCCCCAACGACGACACAAGATTTTTTATACTTTCCGTGTTTTACCTATCATGCTGCCTATGGATGCTTGCGAGATTTTTTTTTTTCTTCAGAAAAACGATTATGTAATTTTTACCCTGGTGGTGCTAGAACTCCACGGGCCTGGAAAAAGGATCAAAACAGCCAAAGGAGTGGGTAATATTTTAAAGTAAAGCGTAGTTTTATAGGATTCGGCTCTGACTAAAAATGGAGTAATGAACTTGTAGTCCGTTGATTTTTCACTAGTTTACAGTAGTGGGTAATATGTAGTGGTTAATTTGTGTTTCTCCCTATGTATATGTCTATGGCTGAAGCAAATCAACAAATTACAGTAAATAGTGCGAGGAGTCCTTTAAGAGTCTGAATACATCTCAACGGGTCGTAGGTACAACCAAAGTTTAGTCTCGCCATTTCTCATTTGCAATCGACAAAACGAAGCCAACGGTAGTCTTCCGTCAAGCCACCCTCGTCCTTCCATAGCATCAGCTTCAGCTAATTACCATAATCCTACTTTTTATATACCAGCAAAAATGATAGTCCCCCCTCTCCGAACTGAAAAGAACTATAATCGTGAGAACTCCAGCCTATATGAACATCGGAATCTGAGACGTGAGATGTAAACAGGCTATTGTGCTCACGTTTCGAGCCCGCTGAGGGGTTAAAGACGTGAAAGCATTACACCTACCAAGAACTTGAAATTAACCTGACAGAAGCATTAAGCTACCATCAGAAGATGCTACCACAACGTGGGGTCATCACCCAGTTACGAACTATTGGGCTTATGAAAGATGGTTATGGTTTTCGCAGTTAATTATCTACCGTAGTCTTCATCTACAACCATCATGGCACATCCTATTATCTTGCAAAAAGTAGGTTATGATGCTCAGAGAGTGATATTAAAAGCAAATGTCATACAAAAAACTTGGTGCTTTTTCACTAAGGTCTACCCTAGGCCATTCAAGTGCAGGGGCGTAATTTCGTCAAAATCCTCTGGGGGGGGGGGCAAAGTTGGAGCCCCCTTTCTGTCTTCTAACAAGGAGCAGCCGACTAGGCAGCAGGGGAACAAAAGGCCTAATCGAAGCTGTCAACATCTATCCTAGAAATCAGAAGGAAACAGGCGAACAATGACCACATTCAAACACTGTTTACCATTTGATTCGTCACATAAATTGAATGCCCATACCAAAGGCGGAGTAGACACATTTCGCATCACTGGTTGATTCCAGCACTGGGTCTAGGATGCCAAGGAATGGCAGACACATGTCTTCGAGAACTTGAGCCAGTAAAGCCAATTGCGAAATCAAATTTCTTTATTCCCTTAACATCATTATAAACTAGACCAAAAAGGGAAACAAGTAAAAGCTACTTTTTTACTTGCAAACTTGGTGTGAAGGACATTTGGGCCAAAGTAGATTACAGTCCAGTTCGTAGATAGGCCGCTCAGGTTGGGTTTCACATTCCAGGATGAAGCAAATATTTTTCAAGCTGTTACAGTCGATTTTGGGGGTAAGGAGACATGCTGAAATCTGAAGTTTATTTTCTCACCGGACAAGTATTTCGCCCGGAATCCGTCAAAGCCTGGAAACTTAGTATAAGTAATTTTTTTTCGATCCGGCATAAAATTAGCGGTAAGAATAATTTAGGTTCAGGTTCAGGTTCTTTTTAATAACAAACTAAATAACAAAATGTCCAGAGCCCGGCTGAGAAGACAAATTCGTAATGCACGGGATGGACGTGAAGACTTAGAAAGGAAATTCCTGGACTTCGAAAGTGCATACACTTACTTTCTTTCAAACTACATGCTATATTTTCTCGCCGGGCAAGTAGTTTGACCGGGATCCGACAAAATCCGGAAATTTGGGAGAAGTAAAAGGTAAGTCGTTTGATCGGGAGGTAAGCATAGGCTATACATCACGTTCTTACTTTTATCAGCGAATCATTCACTGGTTGTTGACGAGATTTGACCTCGAAATTTCGGGGGCGAGAAAGGGCTCAGAAATCCATTGAAATAAAAATTATCTGATAAAATCGGCTGGAAAAGGTTGATGGGCCGAAAAAGACACAGCGAGTTGGGAAATCCCATTTGTTTCGGCTGGAAAAGGTTGATGGGCCGAAAAAGACACAGCGAGTTGGGAAATCCCATTTGTTTCCATCGCGGATAGATGGTTCGGTCAGAGTCTAGTCAGAACTGGACGTTTACAGATGAACATTATTAGTTGCGTTTTCGCAGATACCATGGTATCTGTTACGGTAACTGGATCTGCAATTAGTCATTTTTGCAGTTACCGTTGTATCGGATACCACGGTTGCTCTGCGAAAACGACAATTTCCGAAATTCCGCTTTTCGAAGTGATCCCAAAGGAAAAACCAGTCATATCCAGTCACACCACTAAGTGTCAAACTCCTTTAGCACCGATTTGACAAAATCCTAGGCTCTATTGTTGGTGATGATGAAAGTGAGATGGATTTTTCAGATACCACGGTGATTGACCAGATACCACGATAACTGCAAAAACGCCTTTTGACCGTGGTATCAGATACCACGTAACTGCGAAAACGACTTTAGACCGCGGTATCAGATACTATGATATTTGCAAAAACGCAACTATTGTCTGATTCGCTTTTCCAAAGTACTACCTAGTTCGTCTGGTTCAGTCGCCTATTTGTAATGGAAAGACCCAGAAATATTCATTTCTGGGATCCCATCGAAACCTGTCGGCAAGGAGATGTCAACTTGTAAGGCCGAATTTTCTGGTCTACAAAGAAGGGGTATCCCTTTATTTACATTTCGTCACAGGTGTGCAGGAGGCGTACCCAGCCTCGAATTTGTATTACCTCGAACTTGGCCTAAAACGGTTCAGAGGGAAGATCAGTGCAGTCCTAACAACGTCCTAACTGTCAAGAAGACCCTGAATGACCTAGGGTAAATTTAGGACTGTACAGAAGTTTGCTTGTAGTTTTTTCAGGCCAAGTTCGAGGTCATATAAGTTCGAGGTTGGAAACCCCTCCTCTATACATTTTATAAAATTTCCGGTTTCCCTCAGATTCCAACCGAACTATCTATCCGATCCGAAAGATTACAGAATGCATACAATGCATGTAGTTTTACCCTTTATTGAGATATTGATAGATTGTCATTCGTCGGGTAATTAGGTTCATCCGCGTAGTAGCCTACCTAGTAGTATTTTGTCCGGATACCGAACGAACCATTCGGATTCCGTGATTGACCCTACACTATGAGAACGTTGATGGAATTTAAAAAAGATTTATATTATGACTTTTAAGTGAACTGTAGCCTACTATTTAAAAGTTTCGAAGAAGTAGCAATTAGAACGGGAACTAAACCAAAGTCTTGGCAAAGCCGAAAAAAAGGTTATTGTAGCACTTTACGCTGCCCAAGCTACCTTGTCGACCCGGAAGCTATCGACGTCACAGGCTGACGGAGGGGCGGACAGACATTCGGACGGAGGTATTAAGAGTTTCTTTCCTTAAAGTTTAACTGAAAAGCCAACTTATTTTTGTATCATTTAACTGAATATACAGCATTATTTGGATTGTGTTAAGGGATTTTTTTATTTTTCACTATTTGCTGTAGAATGACGTTCACAACATCTACGGTCGTCCTCACAACGCAAATTTCTACTATGAGGCAGGAAAAATGAATCTCAATACATACGCGGCCTTTCAGTGGCGAGTCATCAGCTTACAGATGGTAGCTCACTGCGTGAACACTTTTTTTCGTAAATCGTTTTCGTCAAGCATACAACACAGATTCAAGCGCACAGAGCATACCATAGAGCATACAAGGAAATTCCACTATTTGAAAATCGATTATTCATGAATAGCCGAGCAACGACATAACGCATTTTCGCCGGGTTTCCAAGCTTCTTTAAGTGAATAAGTGATGGGTAACTACATTGTCCTATACAAGCCCTTTTCAATTAACCTTTAAGATAGATCTTCCAGTTATGGAAAACATTGGTCCAGAGATAGCTTTAAACTTCTTGGCGTTATTTTAGATAACGATTTGAAGTGGAATTCCCACGTTGATATGATTCTCCAGAAGGCAGCTCCACTCCTTAAGTCGTATTCTATCCTTCGTAGGTTTGGTCTTTCACCAAGAGTTATGCGGTCATTGTATTGTACGTACATCCGTCCGTGTTTAGAATATTCTTGTGCCGTGTGGCATCCGGTACTTGATGATGGCAGGGACTCATAAATGTCCTGTAACGACTCGCCATTCAGGGGGCTTGTCATTTCCTATGCTTCTATGTTGCTATGTTGCCCGAGCCTCGCCTAGTTTCCAAAAATTCCGCTTGGGTCGAATTGGCGTTCTTGCTCAGATAGACAAAATTGGTTGGGACTATTCAGCATGCCACCAGGTACCTAAGCTAGGACAAATGATCCAGGATACTCTTCAATTACAGAGAATATTTCTAGTTCAGCACAACAGTTTTGTCTATCTGGATAGTTGGGTATTTTATCCCCGTGGGTATTTCTCGAACTATCTGACAGTCGGTCAAGAGTGCATCAGAAATCTCTTATTGACAAGCCCCCTGAATGGCGAGTCATTACAGGAAATTTATGGGTCCCTGATGATGGTCAGAGGGACAGACTTGAAGGGATTCAGAAGAGAGTAGCGAGGATCATGCTAGGCCCGACCTACACTTCGTATGAAGCGGGTCTAGACAGGCTTGGTCTCTCCACTCTGTCTGAAAGACGACACAAGTTGACAATGGATTTTGGACGTAAATGCTTGTCCGCTGATCTTCATAGATCTCTCCTAACAGATTACGAAGCCCCAAACCCGACTCGACCTGAGACAAGGCTTCGCGCGGCAACCCGTAATTGTACCAGACTTGTTCGCCCGATACCCACTCTGCTGACCGGTATCTTTCGTCGTTTGTACCATATTTCGTAAATTATTTTAACTCTGAACTGTGATATCTTCCTTATTAGTTGTATATACATATGAATATATTAAGGTAATTACTGAGAAGTGATTATTAAGTTTTAGCCGTGTTAATAATCGTGTGACGATCCGACGCTAGCGAGTATTTATATGAGCTATTCAGGAAATAATCGTTGTTATCATCATTATTATTATACTTCTTTACAGAGTACATTGGAAGGTTATGAGACACATAGACGAGAAAGATGTGCCATGTCATAGGTCAAATACAATAAATGTGCTCGACTTGCTACCGACTAAAAGGCCCTGGTGCTGGCCGGAGAAAGTTCAAGAAAAGCATTATTTGGCCTATAATTTTCACTTTAAAGGACCGTTCTTGCTTATTCTACCTTTTCTAATATACCTAGCTCCCTTGTGGAAGTATAAGCTTCCAAAATTCCCACCTTTCTCCATTGTTTTGTTTTGTTCCTAAGAACTTTTAGCGCTTTTTCGGCTGTGCCGAGTTTTGACCGTCAGACAACGCAAAGTCTGCCGGAATCTTAAATGTCCAGCCAACAACTCTTTCACGTACAAGGATATGATAATCTTCTCTTTTTGACTTCTTTTATTTGCTTAGTTTTACAACTTTTTAACCACGGCGCGTTCAGTTTTCAAACGTTTTGCGCTCAGCCGCCGCATCGGAGAGCAGGAAGGCTGGATAGAGGCGACAAGCTCTAACAAGAAAATCGTTAATTTCAGGTGGAAAGTAATGGTGTTTTCGAAAATCGTTTCGTCTCGTCTGTTTCATGGGGAAACGATCATTTCTTGTAAGAGTTGAGAGTTATGCTTTAAGCACGGAAAGGAAGCGAAGGATTGAGATTGAAAATCGGTTGCAAGCAGCAACTGATGACTATTCGAATTTCCATTTTATTACATGGCCTCTTCGCATGTCTCAACGGGAGGTTCTTGGTCATTTACCCATCCGAAGTGCAGTAAACTTACATCTGTTCAAACGAGAGAACATGGGCGCAATAAACACCATGCCGACCCGCACAAACAGCCTTATTTTGAATTCAATAGATCACCGCACAGGCCGTAAAAATCAATTTATTTAGGGTCCTTGGACAATAAGATTTTACAGGCCTGAAGAGGCACTGCGATAAGACAAGATCCGGTTGCAAATTGATTACGCCAGGGTACGACACAATTGAGCTCAAGTGCGGTATCTTCGTAACTAGTGCACAGAATTAAACTTTCCTCTGTTTAAACCTCCCTAATATATCTGCTGACCCATTTGAACTCTTGCTAGAGTAGGGCAAGCAGTTCTGAACCATCATTCCTAGGAAAAAGCTTACATCATACTTGAAGGCAAAGACATAATAGTCGGGGTCTAGGAGCCTGCCCCCACCACCCATGGTGGGCCATCCATAGAAACAAGACCAAAGGTTTCGGTAGGATCCCAAATTATTTGCTCCAGACAATTCGGTCTTCAACAGACTTCTTAAACATTTTATTTTTCAATTTAGAAACTGATTAAAATGGTAATAATCGGAGAAGACCAAGTTCGATTTGACAGTACAAAACGGATACGCCAGCTGAATTTCCGCTGATGTTCAGATATATTCAGAAATCCATTTCATCCATACAGATATGGATTCAGCATATGGTTTACCCTATAGCCTACGTCGTATCTCCTTCCTTCCTTCTACCCAACTTCCGGTTTCGGCCAGATCCCGGACAAACTCTGTGTCTATGTGCAAAAAACTAAAGCTCAAAAACGAATTCAGCATGTCTCCGGCCCTACATCGAACCTCTAATCAACTTCAGGTTAAACTTTTAGTTTTAACAAATTTTCCGGTTTCAGCCGGATTCCGAGCGATCTATACGTCCGGTCAGAAAATGATTGTCATATACGACTTCAGCATGTCTTCTAACCCGCAAATCGAACATCTTATCAAATTTAAATGAAACTTTTACTTTAAACAAATTATCCGATTTTAGCCTGATCCCGGCCGAACTAATTGTCCGGTGAGAAACTAATTTTCATATTCGGACTCAGTACGTCTCCTTGCCCCCAAACTGAACCTCCAATCAACTTCAGATTTAACTTTTCTTTTCACAGATTTTCCGGTTTTCGCCGGATTCCGGGTGAACTATTTTCCGACGAAAAAATAGATTTCATCTGCGGATTCATCTTGTCTCCTTACCCCTAATTCGACTATTTCATAGCTTTTAAAAATATTGTTTGTTCCCCTTAGTTTCAAACCCCTCCCCCACCCCTAAATATAGGGCTACATAGCCTATCTTCCTCTAGTCCTCATGCCAAGTTTGAATAATATAAGGTTTGAAGCCAAGCTGACCATTCGTTACGAAAGAAATAAAAAACAGTGATTTTCGGGGTTTTTTTCTTGATCAGCTAATTATCCCTCTAGGATGATGTGCGAGGGATAAATATAAATTCGGATATTTCGGTTGCACTTCCGGCAAACCGTCCTCAGCGAAAAAAACAAACAACTAAATCATAAAATCCAACACAACACCAACAGAAAAGTGATGCGGAACCAACAAAACATACAAC
The DNA here is from genome assembly GCA_030848855.1 of Branchinecta sandiegonensis. Taxonomy (NCBI): domain Eukaryota; kingdom Metazoa; phylum Arthropoda; class Branchiopoda; order Anostraca; family Branchinectidae; genus Branchinecta; species Branchinecta sandiegonensis. The sequence goes on along the minus strand of JAUPMV010000017.1, from coordinate 511,325 downwards.
GATATGTAACTAAAAACCAGAAGAACGATGCGGATTGAAACGACAAACAAATTCAAATAAAATAACCAATATTAAAATGTGCGTGTTAAAAGTGTATATGTACAAATCTGTGACTATTTTGCAATTCTGAAATCTGTGTCTATTTACAATTTACCAATTCCCTGGGAAAGCGCAGAAGCTTTCACCCAGCAATTATATAATCCTTCGCTTTTCCCATCACTGTACAAATAATTTCACAGAACCGAATTTATATTTGTCCCTCGCACATCATCCTAGAGGGATAATTAGCTGATCAAGAAAAAACCCCGAAAATCACTGTTTTTTTATTTCTTTCCAAGTTTGAATAAATATCTCGACCCCTTCAAGAGTTATCGTGCTAACAGACGGACAGACGGACGGACGGACAACTTTTGCGATGTCATAGGTATCCCTTCACTTACGTTTTGGGATCCCAAAAACAATAGGTGGAAGCTCATATGGCACTTGCAAGGTTGGTTCAAGGATGAAATATAGAATTAGCTTTTTTGTGGATTTATTCTGGTCATCTGGAAGCAGAGCCCGGGAAATAAGACTGATCATGGACTTGGAAATCACGAGAATGTATCGTTTGGTAAAAAGTATTTTATTTTTTAACTTAGCTGTGCGCAAGTTCGCAACGGTGCGCAACAGTGCGCACGTGCAAGTTCAATGCGCACTTTAAAGGCGCAAGAAATTCATCTGTAAGCAAAACACTTGAGGCAAAAACGATAACAGACCCTTGGGGGATCATTAATCTATAGTTTGGTCAAAAGTATATTTTTCACTTTTCGGCTAAGATGCGCACTTTAAGGGTGCTAGAAATAAATTTTTAAACAAACCCTTGTGGCACAAATGATCATGGGCTGGGATCTACCGATCAAAAGTACTTTTCGACTTTGCGTTTAAAATGCGCACTTTAAGGGAGCAAGAACTTCATTTGTAAGCAAAACCCTTGAGGCAAAAATGATAATGGGCTCACGGGGATCAAGAAAATGTTATATTTTGCATTAAAGTATTTTTCTTACTTTGCGGTCAAGATTGGTACCGAAAGGAATAGTCGGAATTGGTAAGTGGCGATTTATAAGCCAATCTTGTCAAATCTCCAATATTCCAGCCAAGTTTCATCGTCCTAGCTTGTCTGGAAGTAGCCTACCTTAACTCGCAATCACTGGAATTCCGGACCCCCTCCAACGCCCCCAAGCCAGGAGCAAATCTGGTTCTGTAAATGATTTATCCAGAGCATCTGTTTGTTATTCCCACAAAGTTTCATCCCGATCTCTCCAGTCTAAGCGAGTAAAGTATTCCCCCCCCCCAATAGTTGTCGGATCCGGTCCGGACATGAAAAAGATCACCAGAGACATATCCTCTGTTCAGTTATTGAATTTCAGTGGGATCCGATCACACGTTCCAAAGTTACGCATGACTAAATTTTCCGGATTCCCCCTCCCTCCACTCCCGCCACGATGATCAGATTGAGAAATTGTTCATTTCCATGTCAGTTTGATCGGGTAGGCTACGCCTGCCCAGTTTCGTCGTGAAAATCCCCAAACGGCCATCACCGGAATTCCAGGACCCCCCTCCCAAGTGTCCGGATCCAGTCCAACTGTGTAAACGATTTATCTAGAGCAGATGCTTGTTCTTCCCAGCAAGTTTACTCCGATCCCTCCATTCTAGATATTTCCGGTCTCCCCCCCCCCAACTCCCCCATAGCTTTCGAATCCGGTCCGGACTTCAAACGCGACATCAGAGATATGTCATCTATTCAGTTATTACGTTTCATTCGAATCCGATCACCCGTTCGAAAGTTACGCACTACTCAATTTCCCGGATTCCCCCCCCCACCACTCCAACCCCCCAGATGGTCGGATTGGGTAACTGATTATTTCCAAGTCAGTTTGATCGGGTCCCTGATACACCTGCCAAATTTCATCATCCTAGCACATCAGGAAGTACCATAGCTAGAAAAAGTGTGACAGACCGACCGACCGACCGACAGACGGAATTGCGATCGGTATATGGCAATTGAGCCAGAGGCTTCAAGTGCTATAAAAGCTATATCTGTCTTAGAAAAAAGATGGAAAGTCTGGCGACCTAAGAATTAAACTACGTCCCAAGCAGGGGCGTCACTAGCCTTTTTACCATTGGGGAGGGGGGGGGGGGGGGGTACGCGGCAACTTTGTGCCGACTGGACAAGCAAATGTAGCGACAAAACAGCGGATAAGCAGAAGTCTGCCTTTTTTTTTTGTAAAACAGAACTACTTGACATTCAAAATCTAGCTCTTAACGTATTTCAAATCCAAAAATTCCAAGCCTAAAACGCCGACTAAATAATCCAGCACCAAAATGTTCAATAAAATATCAGTGTGACTTTAATATTTGTAGTACCGTATTTAGTATTTATGTTACTCGTGAGTGTTTAAAAAAATGTCATTCAGTAAAGACAACCAAATTAGCTAGCTAGCAAGTTTTGTCTAATAAACCTTACTTACTTACTTACTTGAAACAGAGAATACTATGAAATGCGCCGCAAGCGAAATTTTGTGGAAAGCTGATGAGGAGAGCGTCTTTTTTGCGATCCCAAAGGAAATTATAAGGACTACCTCTGATATCACAAATTTGTCTGTCGAAAAAATAGTGGTCATCCAGGATCAGTTAGACACAAAGTAGATTTGTTCTGAATGCATAGCAGAAGAAGTAGTTTTCACATTGAAAGGCATACTTACCCACAAATAAACATTTGCCGGTGAAAGTATTTGAAAGTACATTTAAATTTAAACAAAATCTTATTTACAGACGTGTCAAAGTTTTGGTCTTCACCCAACAGAAGTTTACAGAATCTAACCTGATTTGTTATGTGTAAGGAAAAGATCCCCGATTCACTGATTAGACTCAAACTAGTTTGCAGACTCTTAGGCTATCTGTTAAAACAAAACCGGATTAGCTGAGCAAACTTACACTTTCGGGCTTCGCCGGACAAAACCTTGCAGAATTTAATTGGATTTCTTATGTCTAAAGGACACCTGAAAAAGGTTTACAGATTTTTTTTTGTTTAGAAAATTCCGATCTGTCGACGAGACTTAAACTTACTGGCTTCACCCGACCAAGTTCCCATAATTTGATTTCTTCCGTGTACAAAAATTGGGACTTGACGACCAGAACTAGACTTTCGCACTTTACCCGATGAGTTCACAGAACCTGATTTATTACGAGTATTAGATCTCGCTTTGCCGACGAGACTTGAACTTTCAGGCTTCGCCAGACAAAACTTTACAGAACCTGATTTCTTTTGTATAAAAAAAGATCCCGATGTTCCGACGAACCTTAAACTTTCGGGCTTTGCCCGACAAAACTTTTCACAATTTGATTTCTTATGCATAAAAAAGATCCCGATGTGCCGAAGAAACTTTAACTTTCGGGCTTTGCGGAACAAAACTTTACAGAAGTTGATTTCTTACGTGTAAAACGATTCCGATTTACCGACGAAATTTAAACGTTTCGGCTTTGCCCGACAAAATTCCACATAACCTTCTTAAGTGTAAACAGATCTCTGTTTGCCGACGAGACTTCGCCCGACAAAACTGTACAGAACTTGATTTCTTTTGCATAAAAAATCCTGATGTGCTGACGAGACTTCAACTTTCAGGCTCCGCCCGACAGATGACGTTCACTGTAAAAAAAATCTTGCAGTATTTGCTACTGGGATTAACCTTGTCTCTGCTGAGATAAGATTTTCTCTAATTCGAATTAATTTTATCCCAGTAGAGATAAGATTAATCCCAGTAGCAAATACTGCAGTTAACTTTAATCCTTACTCGGAGAATTTTTTACAGTGTACTGTACTGTGTACTACTCATATTAAGAAGCAGGTACCCTCTCCTCGCAGCTAAAATCATTCGCAGTCAAAATGAAGTCCCAAGTTCTGTAAGTCTCCCCTACTCTAGTTCACTTGATGTAGCCTATGTCTTTCACAAGCCCTTCCAAGAAAGGCTTAGCTGAACCCTTAGTGAACTACGATAGGCTATAATAGAGTGCAAGACGTAAGTTCCACATGGTAAGTTACCACTGGGTAACTTACCCGGTAACGGTAAGTTTCAGGTCAAACTTACCGGTAAGTTTCTCACAAGTGGTAAGTTTAAGTTTTTCGTGTACAAAAATGTTCTCAGTTAAACCTAATCCATCCCTAAGAGAGCTGGGACTTCAGAACAATCTTTAGCATACATTTTTAGTCGTCAGATTCAATGCGTGAGTCATTGACCGTACTTCCGCTCAGTGTCATTTCCTGTTGGAAAGGGTGGGCCAATCTGCGCGTCTTACATTTCTTGTCGTAACCAATAAGAAACGGGTCCACCTGAACAAAAATACGATGAATCAGTCTGCACTCTGCAGTCATTCAGATGGGTTAGATGAGGACTGAGGATGGGGAGCAGCTCTAGCTTATCTATTTTTTATTACAAAGTTATATTATCTGAAACCTAAAGTGCCATTTTGTTCGATTTTTTCTCACTTTTGATACATGTAACCGAAGTAGCATATAATTCAATAAAAATGATACAAACAAATGAATATTCTTTAAGACTCTCTCAAAGGGGAGGGGATACAACTCCTTAAATACATTAGTATCTGAAACTTATAACTTGGGTGGTAACTTACCAAAGTTACCGGTAACTTACTCGGTAAGAGTAAGTTTCGAAACTTACCGGTAATTCTTGCACTCTACGGCTATAATAGTTTGGTGACATCTCAGTGTTAAACAAGACCAAAGGTTTCGATGGAGTTACAAAAATTTAATATTTGATCTTCGCCAAATCTAGTCTTCGACAGACTCCTTGAACATTTTCACTATTAAAATTTAGAAACGGATTAAGACGGATTAGGAGAAGTAGCTAATCATCTTAGACAGCTTAGTTCAGGTATGGATTCAGCATGTGTGTTTACCCTATAAGTCATATCTATTTTGACGAAACTGATCGAAACTTCCTGCCTTACTTCTGCCAAATTTCCAGTTTCGGCCGAGTTCCAGAACTACTAAAAGAAGTCGGCAAAAAAAAATAAAGCTCAAAAAAGAATTCAGCGTATCTCCTTATCCCTGTATCGAACATCTAGTCAACTTCAAATAAAACTTCAACTTAATAAATTTTCCGGTTTCAGCTGGATTCCGGGCGAAATAAGTCCGGGTAAAAAACGATTTTCATCTATGGATTCAACATTCTTCTTACCCCTAAATCGGTCATCTAATCAACTACAAATACAACTTTTACTTTCAACAAATTTTCCGGTTTGAGCCGGATTCCGGGCGAACTACTTGCCAGCGTAGAAAATGATTTTCACATAAGCGTTCAGTATGCCTTCTTACCCCTAAATCAAACATCTAATCAACTTCAAATAAAATTTTTCCAGCGCGCTTTTAACAAACTTTCAGGTTTTGGTCGGATTCCAGGGCGAACTACTTGTCCGGCGAGTATCGGCGAGAAAATGGTTTTCATATTCGTGTTCAGAATGTCGTCTGACCCCTTAATCGACTATCGCATTAGCTGTTTAAACATATTTTGTTTGTCCTTTAACTTGAACCCACTCCCCCACCCCTAAATGTAGGGATATAGAGCCCATCTACGAACTCGACCTTTCCCTTGCCCCAAAGGATCCTCCCAAGAAGTTTCATTAAAATATCTCATTTCATTCGAGAGTTATCGTGCTCACAGACAGACAGAAAGAAGGACAGACGTACAACTTTTGCGATGTCACAGGTATCCCTCCACTTACGTTTTGGGATCCCAAAAATAGCCTGAATGCGGTGGATGAATGGATGAAGGTTACTGTTACTAGTTATGCCATTTTAACGTCAAATTTTTTGCAACACTTACTTGCTTGAACCGAGTTGATTGTCAGCCAGATTGGCTTCCTCTCTTTTTATTTAGATCTACATTAAAATAAGTTTGCTCTGTCGGGGGAAATAATCAACTACCGGAACCGATATGTGGAGAGCTATAAGGTTCCGGTAGTAACCACTATTTGGTTGAAAACGACCAACTCACCGACACAAATGACCATTGGCTAGGGTTCCGGTAACCAGAGGCGTTACTAGCAAAAATATTGGGGGGGGGGCAAGGTATTTACCGACTGGCTGGTCATTTTTACCGACTGTTATCTGCAGGAAACCCGACTGTCTTTAAGAAACAAGACCAAAGGTTTCGATGGGATCCAAAAAATTTAATATTTGCAGACAATTGGGTCTTGTAGCGGTCCAATGGTAATCATCGGAGAAGACGAAGCTCAAATATGGATTCGGCATGTGAGTTTATCCCTATAGCCTGCGTCATGTCTACTTTGACGAAAGTTCCTGCCTTACTTCTGCCAAATTTCCGGTTTCAGCCGGATTCCGGGCGAACTACTTGTCTTAAAAAAAACTGAATTTCAAAAACAGATTCAGCGTATCTCAATACCATCCATATCTTCCGGCCGATTTACTTGTTCGACGAGAAAATCATTTTCATATTCGGATTCAGCATGTCTCCTTACCAATAAATCGGATATCTAATCAACTTCAGATAAAACTTTTACTTTTAACAAACTAGAAAGATTGGATTTTAAGATCTCGAGGATAGAAGATGTAACTCGGCAGCTAAATATGATTTGCGACCACCAGTTCCCCGCTCATTCAACTTGGCAATGCGTAGCTCCTTTCCAATCCCAAAAATGACTGATTTTCAAAAATACTTGCCTGAAAAAAAACCTGTTTTCAAGAAAAAAAAACAATTTTTTGCGAAAAAACCGCCAGTTTTTAAGAAAAATCGACTGTTTCCAAGAAAAAACTCGACTGTTTTGACAAAAAATCGTGGCGCTTCGCGCCGACTCGGCTAATTTTTACCGACTGGCTGACAACATTGGGGGGGGGGCCTACCCCCCCCCATACGTGACGCCCTGCCGATAAGTCCACAGCTGTGGGTAACTCACGGACCCATGTCAGTGCAGACTAGGAGTGCGGGAGTAAATATTTCTTAACTCACGGAGCCCAACTCCCGAGGGCTAGGGTTCTGGTAGTGCCAAAAATTAATTTTACAAGCTCAGGGACACGTGTCAACATGGACTTGCGAGTCCGTTAGCAAATATTAGCCTATCAACTCGCGGAACCCAATTTGGGCTAGGGTTCTAGTAGTGCGTAAATATACTTATAATAATTGTACCGTGTTCTTCAAAACTGTGCCAACTACATTTTCATAATTTTTGGGCCCAGTTTTGTGCATGGAGAAAGTAGGAGCTCAAAAAGTTGAAACTAATCTACCTGTTAGATGGGCTCATGTCGTCATCTAACACTTAGCACAATTTAACAGAATACCAAATCAGCTCTGTTCTTTCCAATGGTATAGTTAACTCCGTTTGCAAACAAATTTCAGTTAGCACAGTTTTGAAGAACACGGTACAATTTTACTCTGTGAGTTGATCATGTTTGCTACCGGACTCCCAAGTCCAGACTGACACGCGTCCGTGAGTTCATATTCTTTTTTTTTTGCTCTAGCCCTAGCCCATGGGAGTTGGATTCTGTGAGTTAAAATTGGTCACTCCTGACTCCGGCAGTTCATTTTTTTTTGGTTTGGCACTACCGGAACTTAGTCCCCGAAGCTGCGCCGAAAGTCAGTGGCGCGCCGCCGTTTGGGTTGGCGGTGGCGTCCCGCCGGTAAAATTCTGACGCCGAATCTTTTTTGGGTGATATGTATCAGATTCTCTTTCCATTGAGCTTTAGCTTCCCTAGGCTCCAGGTTGTTGTTCTGTATATCTAGGGAATTTGCTCCTATCAGCCACCGAGCCACGTGAATGCAAGCCCTTCCGGATCTTGGACCCGTTACCTTTGCACAATCCAAGCTTCACCCCAGTTCTTCCATCCATGGATCGGAGAACATCCGGAAAATTTTTGGTGACATCCAATTCCCCCGGAGACCGGATCCGGTCTCGACCTCAAAATAACATATCTAGGTTCCTTGACCTTTGGACGCTACGTACGTTAAACGATTTCCAGGCCTCCACCCCCCCCCCCGGATGTCGGATGTGATTCGAAAAATTTATCTCGCATCTAGAGCAACCACCCAGTTTCTCCCGAATCGAAGTACGACCCTTCCAGCTCCCCGCATCAAGGTCGCATTCGGCCAGAACTTCAAAATAACACATCTGACACCCGTATTCTTTGTATCGTCCTAGTTTCATCCCAATCCCTATATTCCTTTGCAACGAATGTTCCCAAAGTTCGCATGTTCCAAATATGGAATCCTTATATTCCATCGCAACGTTCCAAAAATCTCGGAGTCCCCCTCGCCCCGTGGTCGGATGCGATTCGGCCTTATAAACAGAATACCGCTCTTCTCCTGTGAATCGGGTCACAAATTTCCGTATTCCCCCTCCCTCCACAGCCACAGAAATGACTTGATGGAATGCGGGACAACACGGTTTCGCTGAGCATTCACAAGCATGTCAAGTGTCATCGTCTTAGCTTACGTGGAGTGGATGTACCGAAAAGTGAGACAGATGGACATCATTACGATCGCTCTATGGCACTTCAACCCGAAGACTGCAAGTACCATCACAACGCGGATGATTTGTGGTAGAAAAATTGCAAAATTTGTAAAAATTAACCCCCAAAATGCTAAAATTAGAGCAAACGCCGATAAATCAGCGGCGCGCTGCCGCCGACCCAAATTATCTCCGCCACCGCCGAATTTAGATTCGGCGCGGCTTCGGAGATGCGGAACCCTAGCCCATGGGAGTTAGGTTCTGTGGGTTCATAATATTTACTAGCGGACAGTGTTGCCAACAGCGGTACAATTGTACCATTTTGGTACATTTCAACTCGGCTGGTACAGTATGGCACAATCACACTTTTTTTGGTACATTTTCCAAAAGTTGGTACAATATGGTACAATGACATTTTTTGCGTGTTTATGTCAAGGAAAACTGACTGACCCAGCTAGCAGAGATAGATTTGTTTGTATTCTTTTATAATGCATATAGTAACTGTTTCGATCAAGGCATTTTTGGGTGCATTTTAAATTCCATCTCCGTTAGATGTGCTGAAGAGTTTGATTATTTTGCGGAAGGTCAGATTATATATGTAATAAACTCGGCTTTCCTACCCCTAGTGCTCGTCGGGGTGCTGTAGTTGCTATAAGCCCGTACTGCTTATAATCGGTATATTCGGGCATTAACCTGTCGCAAGTTTCGAGGTTGTCACCCCTCCTCCTCTATGCCCAAGCACTTTGAACCGCCCCTGTCTCCATGAGCATAGTGACACACTATAACTGGCGAAATACTTAAAGAAGTTATCGAAAACCTGCAACATCGAGTGCTGCCCTTCTTTGTAAATCGGATGATAACCTTTAGTGCACTATTTTTTGTCGCTTTCGTTGTACAGTTTGCCAGAAAATACTTTAGTTACTACGTTGACCGTTCCAAACAGTGGCCTAACTATTTGCTAATGCTTACCATGTTCGGAAGCGTGGTAACACCTGTCACGTGATTGGCTGGATTACCCCGTGGAGTGGTATTTTACGTTAAAATGCGGTCCAGCTTGACGCCAAGATGCCAACATTTGTGACGTCATGCGTGTTCAGTCTTGCGTAGTAACCACGGTAAGTAGGGTGGAACACGCTCAAAATCATGGATTTTAAATGCAAGTTTCAATTTTAAAAATAAAGACTCTGTTATGTCACTTTTTCGGGTCAATGAAATAACTGAGTCATGTCCCATATTGTGCTAATTTTGGGGCTGAACCCAACCTGCCTCGGTTGGGGAAAGAAGGGTCTGATAAGTATTTTCAGCATAGAAATGGGTTAAAAAAAATGTCTTCTGGTGTGGGCTACTGTTCATCGAAAACGATCCGCGTGTTGCGCGAAGCGCAACGCGCGGGAAATTTTTTGGACGTGGTACAATTTTTAGGTCAGTTGGTACATTTTTCGGGCGTTTTTTGGTACCTTTTCTTTCGAAGCGTTGGCAACACTGCTAGCGGAGCCGAAGGTCAGACTGACAAGTGTCCTTGAGTTCATAATTTTAACTTTTGGCACTACCGAAACTTTTCAACCAAACAGGTTAATCTAAGCTGAATGTTCAGTAAGGATCCTAACCTACTAATCTACTACAAATTTTGTGGACTCCTCAGATAGACAAAAGCAAAAGCCATGTTACTTGAAGAAAGGTCCAAAATTTCCAGAAAAGTGTACACTCACCTCGTAATAACAAATTGAAAGCACAGCGGGCAATCTGCGAATTTGCTGCCCTTTGGAAACACAAAAGCGGAAAGCAGATGTCTGCTAATTTCCTGTAAAACCACAATATCAGCCGAATCCAACACTCAGCTAAATTATAAGTTGAGTTGGCACAACATTAAAGGTGCTTTCACGTTGAATCTTAACACTAAAGCAGTCACACACACATTCACTAGCTTCGGTTCGCATCTTCTCGTTCCGACTGGGGCTATCGCATTACGATCGCTATCTAGTGTCAAATCGAGTGATCGTTGCATTTAATAGATGGCGTCGGCATGCAGTTGCTGCTGAACTTGCATAAATAGACTTACTTTAGTTAATGCTGGGTTGGGTTAGTTCGCCAGAAAGCGAAGCGTAAAAAATAGTTTCAGTGGAGCTGCTCATTTATCTTATCTTCGTTTCTTCCACAAAGTGAACTGTCGAATTGCATGTCATGTTTTTTAGCATATTCTATTCAGCCAATCAGAGCGCTGCTGTTCCAGAGTGTATGTGATGTGTGTGAGTCATCCCTACTGCAAGAGTCTTGAGAGTCGAGAATACTCAGTTCATAGTTCACTTCGTTCGCAGTTCTGTTTTATAAGCGTAAAAGTGGTAAAATTGCTGGAGATTCGAACTGAACACAGTAACAACGAGCAATTGCTGAACTGTGCAAGTCCGACATAACATACCATCAGTCAACATTATACCGTGGATACTTTGCTGAAGAGTACTATTAGGCTAGAAGGTCAGTGAGACTCGGAAGACTTACAATGCTAGTTGTAGGCAATTCATTATTTACTGTGAGCTTAGTTTCTTTTGAAGGAGGTAGATCTACCGACGTCCTCAGCCAATTGCTCTTCACATCTTCTGTAGCTAGACTACCTTAGCCTATCTAGCCTTGCCAGGCATAGGTTTAAGGCCAGTTAACAGATGATTTTTTTGTAGGCCTTCCAGTTACTGGCATTCAGTTCCTTTTTATCCTTGTAGTATGTAGCCTAATAGCTTATAGTTCCCCTAAAGATCAGGCAATCTGGGTCAGGTGTAAAAAGACAAGAGCTGTAAGCTCATATGGCACTTGCAAGCATAGGCCTATGTAGTAAGTAATACACAAACAAGAAAAAATTAAGGGGCCTGAAAATTTAACCTAAGGTTTCACTGTAAATATAACAAGAGCTGTAAGCTCATATGGCACTTGCATGTGTCAAGATGATTTGATTGATCAAAAGTAAGTTTCGACTTTGCGGTTGAGATGCGCGCTCTAAGGGATCTGGAACTTCATTTGTAAGCAAAACCCTTGAGGCAAAACTGCTAATGGGCTGATGGCCATCCACGAAAATGCATATATTGCTTAAAAGTATTTTTTTTACTTTGCGGTCAAGATTGGTACTTTAAGGAATAATCGGATTTGGGAAGTAGCAATTTCTAAGCAAATGTTGTTGAGTCTCCAATATTCCAGCGAAGTTTCATCGTCCTAGCACATCTGGAAGTACCTTAACGCGCGATCACCGGAATCCCAGACCCCCTCCTCCAACTCCACCCACAATAACCGGAGCCAATCCGGTTCTGTAAATGATTAATCCAGAGCATCTGTTTGTCATTCCCACCAAGTTCGATCCAGATCACACCAGTCTAAGCGGTCAAGTATTTTCCGCCCTCCCCCCAGTAATTGCCGGATTCGGTCCGGAAATGAAAAAGGTCACAAGAGAAAAATGTCCTCTGTTTAATTATTAAATTTCACTCGAATCCGATCACCCGTTCCAAAGTTACGCATGACTCAATATTCCGGATTCCCCTCCCTCAACTCCTCCCCCCCCCAAGATTATCATATCGAGGATTTTTTTTTATTCCAAGTCACTTTGACCGGGTCCCTGATATGCCTTCCAAGTTTCGTCGTGAAAATCCCCCAAAAAACGGAATTCCGGGATACCCCCTCCTCCCCCCCCCTCAAGTGTCCGGATCCAGTCAAATTATGTAAAAGATTTACATGGACCAGATGTTTGTTCTTCCCAGCAAGTTTCACTCCGATACCATCATTCTAACCGTTTCTCGAGATTTCCGGTCCACCCCCCCCCCCCACCCCCCCCAGCTCCCCCGCGGTGCACGTAGCCAATCCGATTCAGCAAATGACTTACCTAGAGCATCTGTTGGTTCTTCCCACAAAGTTCCATCCCGATCCCTCCATTCTAAACGGGTCACGAATTCCCCCCCCCCCCCCAATAGTTGCCGGATCCGGTCCGGATATGAAAAAAATCATCGGAGAAATGTCCTCTGTTGAATTCTTAAATTTCACTCGAATCCGATCAACCATTCCAAAATTATGCATGACTGAAAATTTCGGATTCCCCTCCCTCCACTCCCCCACCATTATCTGATCGACAAAATTTTTATTTTGAAGTCAGTTTGATTGGGTCCCTGATATGCCTGCCAAGTTTCATCGTGAAAATCCCCAAAACCACTATCACCGGAATTCCGGGACGCCCCCCCCCCCCCCTCATAAGTGTCCGGATCCAGTACAATGGTCCAAAGGACTTATCTAGAGCAGATGCTTGTTCTTCCCAGCAAGTTTCACTCCGATCCCTCCATTCTAACCGTTTCTTGAAATTTCCGGTCTCCCCCCCCCCCCCAACTCCCCCCTGGCTACCGAATCCGGTATAGACTTTAAACGGGACATTACAAATATATATTCTATTCAGTTATGAAGTTTCATTACAATCCGATCATCCGTTCGAAAGTTACACACTTCTCAATTTCCCGGATTCCCCTGCGGATTCCCCTCTCTCCACTCCCCCACCATTATCTGATCGACAAAATTTTTATTTTGAAGTCAGTTTGATTGGGTCCCTGATATGCCTGCCAAGTTTCATCGTGAAAATCCCCAAAACCACCATCACCGGAATTCCGGGACCCCTCCCCCCCTCCCATAAGTGTCCGGATCCAGTACAATGGTCTAAAGGACTTATCTAGAGCAGATGCGTATTCTTCCCAGCAAGTTTCACTCCGATCCCTCCATTCTAACCGTTTCTTGAAATTTCCGGAACTTGAAAATTTAGGGCATTTTGTCACACTTTTCCGAGTAAGGGTACTTCTAGATGAGCTAGGACAATGAAACTTGGCAGGAATATCAGGGACCTGACCAAAGTAACCTGAAAATAATAAGTTTCCCGATCCGACCATATGCGGGGGAGTGGGGGCGCTGGAAACTTGAAAATTTAGGGCATGTTGTCACACTTTTTCGAGTTAGGGTACTTCCAGATGAGCTAGGACAATGAAACTTGGCAGGAATATCAGGGACCCAACAAACTAACCTGGAAATAATCAGTTTCCCGATCCGATCATATGCGGGGGAGTGGGGGCGCTGGAAACTTGAAAATTTAGGGCATTTTGTCACACTTTTCCGAGTAAGGGTACTTCTAGATGAGCTAGGACAATGAAACTTGGCAGGAATATCAGGGACCTGACCAAAGTAACCTGAAAATAATAAGTTTCCCGATCCGACCATATGCGGGGGAGTGGGGGCGCTGGAAACTTGAAAATTTAGGGCATGTTGTCACACTTTTTCGAGTTAGGGTACTTCCAGATGAGCTAGGACAATGAAACTTGGCAGGAATATCAGGGACCCAACAAACTAACCTGGAAATAATCAGTTTCCCGATCCGATCATATGCGGGGGAGTGGGGGCGCTGGAAACTTGAAAATTTAGGGCATTTTGTCACACTTTTCCGAGTAAGGGTACTTCTAGATGAGCTAGGACAATGAAACTTGGCAGGAATATCAGGGACCTGACCAAAGTAACCTGAAAATAATAAGTTTCCCGATCCGACCATATGCGGGGGAGTGGGGGCGCTGGAAACTTGAAAATTTAGGGCATTTTGTCACACTTTTTCGAGTTAGGGTACTTCCAGATGAGCTAGGACAATGAAACTTGGCAGGCATATCAGGGACCCGATCAAACTGACTTCAAAATTAAATTTTGTCGATCTGATAATGGTGGGGGGAGTGGAGGGAGGGGAATCCGAAATTTTCAGTAATGCGTAATTTTGGAATGGGTGATCGGATTCGAGTGAAATTTAAGAATTGAACAGAGGACATTTCTCCGATGATCTTTTTCATATCCGGACCGGATCCGGCAACCATTGGGGGGGGGGGGGGGGGGGGGGGCGGAAAATACGTGATCCGTTTAGAATGTAGGGATCGGGATGGAACTTTGTGGAAAACAAACAGATGCTCTAGGTAAGTCATTTACTGAATCGGATTGGCTACGGGCACCGTGGGGGAGCTAGGGGGGGGGGGGGTGGACCGGAAATCTCGAGAAACGGTTAGAATGATGGTATCGGAGTGAAACTTGCTGGGAAGAACAAACATCTGGAGATCTTTTACATAATTTGACTGGATCCGGACACTTGAGGGGGGGGGGGGGGGTCAGGGGGTTCCCCGGAATTCCGTTTTTTGGGGGATTTTCACGACGAAACTTGGAAGTCATATCAGGGACCCGGTCAAACTAACTTGGAATAACAAAAAATCCTCGATATGATAATCTTGGGGGGGGGGGAGTTGAGGGAGGGGAATCCGGAATATTGAGTCATGCGTAACTTTGGAACGGGTGATTGGGATTCCGGTGATCGCGCGTTAAGGTACTTCCAGATGTGCTAGGCCGATGAAAATTCGCTGGAATATTGGAGACTCAACAACATTTGCTTAGAAATTGCTACTTCCCAAATCCGATTATTACTTAAAGTACCAATCTTGACCGCAAAGTAAAAAAAATACTTTTAAGCAATATATGCATTTTCATGATGCCCATCAGCCCATTAGCATTTTTGCCTCAAGGTTTTGCTTACAAATGAAGTTCCAGCTCCCTTAGAGTGCGCATCTCAACCGCAAAGTCGAAACTTACTTTTGATCAATCAAATCATCTTAACCCATGCAAGTGCCATATGAGCTTACAGCTCTTGTTTGTATACCCTATGCCAAACGTTGGGTACATCTAACGTTCGGCATAGCCTATGCCTAACGCTGGATACCCTATGCCAAACGCTGGATAGCTGTTGGTACCCTAACCCTGACCTACCCCACTATAGATAAATTCTGATTGGTTGATTTCTGAGCTTCCCTCAAATCATCAATATTTTATTGGGTTCAAATATCCAGCATTTGGCATAGTGTATCCAGCGTTAGACATAGGGTAAACCAAACGTTAGGCATATCCAGCGTTTGGCATAGGCTTTCCCAAAATCAGGGGTTTGTGGCAGACTGGTGCACACACAGCCCGGTTTTCGCAGTCGGCTGCAGTCAACCACAAACCCTGATTTTTCGATACCCCATGCCAAACGCTGGATATATCTAGCGTCTTGCATAGCCTATGCCTAATGCTGGATATGCCAAACGCTGGATAGCTGTTGGCACCCTAACCCTGACCTACCTCACTATAGGTGAATTCTGATTGGTTGATTTCTGAGCTTGAAATCGTCAATATTTATTGGGTTCCAGTATCCATCATTTGGCATAGTGTATCCAGCGACACTGCGTTAGGCATAGGCTTTCCCAAAATCAGGGGTTTGTGGTAGACTGGTCGGATGTGAATTTCATACGCAGTTTGGCCCATAGTGCCAGGAATTTCGCATGCGCATTCTCACATGTAAACTCTTATCTGTCTGCGTGTGCACGTAGCTTAACTCGTGGAACGGAAATAAAAAGAGGTAGGAGCTAAATTTCTTATATAAATAAATAAATAAATTTTCTTATCACGGCGGCCTCTGGAACGAAAATAATAACGAGATCGTATCAATCGTAATTAATGATTCGGTGGAACGCTACCAAAAAACTTCTGATGAGATTCGGTACCGTACTACATGTGTACTACACCAAAGGTGAGGCTTCGCCTTCCAGATTCTTCTTCCGGATTCCAGAGAGCCGTTCCGTCGAGACCGATCTGGAAGGTCAAGCCAGGCCAAATATTTCTGGAAATCCAGGCTGTTGGACATCCCAGATCTATATAGGCGACTGATTGGGGAGACACAACAATAATGCAAATCTAGGAATAAAGGGGAAAGTGATTCGGAGGCAAGAGATATTTGAAATGTAAAGGGAAATCTAGCTGTCATCATTATCATGCAAATCTGGAAGGGTTTGCTTGACTATGTGGAAGCCCTGGAGCCCGGACATCTGGGAGTGTGGAAGGTGAAGCCTGGCTATATCCCTGTCAGTTTTCGAACTGTCGTCGGGTCATTTTCGTTTGTTGCTCGAGCTGACCTCACTAGCATTAAAAAAATATTTGTTTTTCCCCTTGATCTGAAACCATCCCCGCCCCCCCCCCTAAATATAGGGCTAAGGAGCCCGTCGAAGAACTTTACGTGTACTTCGGCCCAAGGGATCCTCGTACCAAGTTTCGGATTCAGCATGTCTCCTTACTCCAAATTCGGCTATCTAATTTGCATTAAAAAATATTTGCTTCGCCCCTTAATTTGAAACCCCTCCCCCAACTCCAAATGTAGGGCTACAGAGCCCATATTCGAACTTGACCTGTACTTTGACCCAAAAAGTCCTCCTGCCAAGTTTGAATAAAATATCCCATCTCCTTCGATAGTTATCGTGCTATCAGACAGTCAGACGGACAACGGACAACTTGTATCAAATCATAGGTATCCCGTCTCGGCTAGTGGCCGCATAAATGAACACTCCACTAACGAGACCAAATGTTTAGATTGGGTCCCAAAAATTTAATATTTGATCAAGACAATTTGGTCTTGCAAATATCTGGTTCCTCCTTCCAGCCACTTTCACTCTTCGAAAACTTCTGTGTTCACCTTTTTCCCCAGGGCCCATGATTGTGTATGCATCGCAAGCGATTCTGCAGGCGTCTAATGGTCTTTTTGGTGATGAGTTTTTTATTGCGTGATTTAACCTTACGGCATTTCACAACTAATAAAGGAACAAAACTAAAAATCTAAATAAACTACAAACCACATAATTTTGTACAAACAATCTGTTCAAAAGAAAAGGAAAACAAACTTAATATTACGCACTGTGAATTCCATTCGATTTTCTTGCATAAAAAAGAGACACAGATTTTTAAATCAAATCATAGTTCCAAATCCAAACGTTCAGTTTTCCTAATGTTTTCCAACACAACATTTCTAACGTCCCGAAATTTAAATACCAAATCAAGATTAATGGGGTAAACGTTCACGAACAAAAATAGGGCACAGGGCAAAATGTGAACATGTTTCATTTTCACCACAAAGGCACAACTCCCTGTCATTTGTGTCTATTCTATGAAGGAAAAAATTTAACCTACAATGACCCGTGATAATCTGCGTTAAATGGTAAGAGGGCTGAACTTTTGGAGCCGCTAACAAACCTTCTTTAGAAAAAAAATCGAATAGACCAAGAACTGACTTTATTCTTAAATTCTTCATACCATCGGCCAGAAAGTGTATTTTTCAAGGCCTTTCTTTAAGTTGAAAAGTTGACATATGGATTTCTCGCACTGTTGAAAGGCCTAAAATGTTTACTAATGATTCATCAGTGAAAGTACTATGATTGGACCAGTAGCGTATATTGGGGGGGGGGGGGGCGACAGGGGCGATCGCCCCCCCCCCCCGAAATTCTTGAAAAAATAGTTTTTAATTGGAAAAACGTGTGCGAAATACGGGCGACAGGGGCGATCTTCATTCGAAATCTCGGAAAAGGAGTTTTTTTTTGGGGGGAAAACGTACGCGAAAATTCAAATTGATAAGCTAAATCGAAGTTATTTACAGTGTGGTTCAGTAATTGATCGTAGAACAGTTTTTGAGTCCTAGTGTGCATGATTACAAGGTTTTTTTGGTGTTTTTGGTTGTTGCTGGTTGTTTTTTAAAAGGTGATTTTTGCACCTAGAGGTATTTTTAGTGTTAAAAACGGTCAAAATATGCAAAAAACTAAGAAAATTTTTCGGCTGATAAGGGTGTGGCCTTTGGCAGCATATTTTCACTGAGCTGTCGCCCCTCCCGAAAATAATTGGAATATACGCTACTGGATTGGACGAACGTTTGGTTAAGGGGAAACAGGAGAAATGAAATTTGGGTAGTGACTTGGCCGGGCTTTTTTCGTATAGCGTAATGTCGGTAGCTCAGTCGCTCGGGGAAAAAAATGGCAGCACCCCTGCAATGGCCGTAATTGCGTTAGGCCTATTTTGGGCGGAACGAAAAGAGTTTGAAATTATTATCATTGAAGTTCTTTGAGCAGACTGTAGCATTTGTAAAATATTTTTCTTTCTAAGGGCTGAAAACCAAACCAATAAACCCATACAGAACTGTGCTACTGTAAAAAGTGAAAGCTGCCAACAGAATCTGCTAAAGACCTTATAAATTTTCACTTACTTGTATTTAGGAAACCTTTTGGTGCCATGCTAGGGTGCAGATAACCGGAAAAGATTGATGGGGAAGGTGAAGGGATTGGAGTTATTTGTAAATAGTGACAATATGACGATTAAAGTACTTTGATGCATACAATGTCAGTGACATTCACGAATGGTTGAGAGAAGATGAAAAGTGATGGTAAGCAGTTTCTGGGATCCCAAAGCGTAAGTAGAGGGATACCGATGACATTGCAAAAGTTGTCCGTCCATCCGTCCGTCTGTCAGCACGATAACTCTCGAAGGGAATGAGATATTTTGACGAAACTTGGTGTGAGGATTCTTTGGGTCAAGGAAAAGATCGAGTTCGTGGTTCGTAGACTGTAGCCCTACATTTAGGGGTGGGGAGGGGGTTCAAATTAAGGGGCAAACAAAATATTTTTAAACAGCTAATGAGATAGTCGATTAAGGTGTAAGAATACATGCTGAACATAATTATGAAAACCATTCTCTCGCCGGACAACTAGTTCGCCCGGAATCCGGCCAAAACCGGAAAATTTATTAAAAGCAAATGTTTTTTTTTTGAAGTTGATGAGATGTCCGCTTTAGGGGTAAAAGAGATGTGGAATCCGTATGTGGCAATAATTTTTTACCCGGACATATAGTTCGCCCACAGTCCGACTGAAACCGGAAAATTTGTTGTAAGTTAGAGTTGATTAGATGTTTTTCTGCCGGACAAGCAGTTCGCCCGGAATTCGGCCGAAACCAGAAATTTGGCAGAAGTAAGGCCGGAAGTTTCGATCAGTTTCGTCATGTTTAATCTTATCCGGGTAAAGACACATGCTGAATCCATATCTGAACTTGGTTTTCTTAGATGATTAGCTATTTGGCCTTAATCTGTTTCTAAATCTTAATAGTAAAAATGTTCAAGGAGTCTAGCGAAGACAAGACCCAATTGTCTGTATCAAGTATTACATTTTTGGGATCACATCGAAACCTTTGGTCTTGTTGGACTTAGCATGAACAGTATGAAATATAGGACTAGGCCGGACTCGAAATGAGGTCGCAGTTGGAACTTTTTAGTTGCTTGTCGGTTGGCGGATGGAGGGAAGTTACAAGGAACGCTGGCATCTGCAAGATCAATCCGTGACCGGATAGTAAGGGCATGACTGCTGTCTCACAGAAATCTCTGTTTTGGGGATCCTAGAACGTAAGTGGAGGATACCTATGACTTCATAGAAGTTGTTCGTCTGTCCATCCGTCTGTGAGCACGATAACTCTCGAAGGGAATGGGATATTTTGATGAAACTCGATGTGAGGATTAGTCGAGTTCGTAGATGGGCTCTGTAGCCCTACATTTAGGGGTGGGGAGGAGCTTAAAATTAAGGGTCGAACAAAATATTTTTTAACAGCTAATGAGATAGTCGATTTAGGCGTAAGAAGACATGCTGAACACGAATATGCACATTATTTTCTTGCCGGATAAGTAGTTCGCCCGGAATCCGGCCAAACGCGTGAAGTTTGTTGAAAGTAAAAGTTGTACTTCAAGTTGATTAGATGTTCGATTTAGGGGTAAGAAGACATGCTGAACATTTATATGAAAATCACTTTCTCGTCGCAAAAGTAATTAGCCCCGATTGCGGCTAATTTTGTTAAAAAATTCGTTAAGACTTTTTAGCAGAAAATTTGTTAAAAGTAAAAGTTGTATCTGAAGTTGATTAGATGTTCGAGTTATGGGTAAGAAGACGTGCAGAATCAGTATATGACAAAGCCCAGCAAGTTTCACTCCGATACCATCATTCTAACCGTTTCTCGAGATTTCCGCCCCCCCCCCCCAGCTCCCCCACGGTGCCCGTAGCCAATCCGATTCAGTAAATGACTTACCTAGAGCATCTGTTTGCTCTTACCACAAAGTTCCATCCCCATCCCTCCATTCTAAACGGGTCACGTATTTTCCGCCCTCCCCCCCCCCCCCAATAGTTGCCGGATCCGGTCCGGATATGAAAAAGATCATCGGAGAAATGTCCTCTGTTCAATTCTTTAATTTCACTCGAATCCGATCACCCATTCCAAAAGTACGCATGACTGAAAATTTCGGATTCCCCTCCCTCCACTCCCCCCACCATTATCAGATCGACAAAAATTGGACATAAGATATATATTCTATTCAGTTATGAAGTTTCATTACAATCCGATCACCCGTTCGATAAGTTACACACTTCTCAATTTCCCGGATTCCCCTGCCCTCCACTCCCCCCCAATATGGTCGGATCAAAAAACTGATTATTTCTAAGTTTGTTTGGTCGGGTCCCTGATATTCCTGCCAAGTTTCATTGTCCTAGCTCATCTGAAAGTACACTAACTCGTAAAAGTATGACAAAATGCCCTAAATTTTCAAGTTTCCAGCGCCCCCACTCCCCCGCATATGGTCGGATCGTGAAACTGATTGTTTCCAGGTTCGTTTGGTCGGGTCCCTGATATTCCTGCCAAGTTTCATTGTCTTAGCTCATCTGGAAGTACCCTAACTCGGAAAAGTGTGACAAAATGCCCTAAATTTTCAAGTTTCCAGCGCCCCGCACTCCCCCGCATATGGTCGGATCAGGAAACTGATTATTTCCAGGTTAGCTTGGTCGAGTCCCTGATATGCCTGCCAAGTTTCATTGTCCTAGCACATCTGGAAGTACCCTAACTCGAAAAAGTGTGACAAAAAACTCGGACCGACCGACAGACCGTCAGACGGAATTGTGATCGGTATATGGCACTTGAGCCAGAGGCTGCAAGTGCCATAAAAAGGCAAGCGTAACTGCCGAGTCAACTGCTATTTCGGTTTGCATCGAAACAACAGAAAAAAAAATTACACTACACTAAACGGTCAATCATATGTGCTTAAAAAACAACATAAAATCATATGGAATCTGTAATGGTGGATGAAGCGTTAAACAGATTAACAAATGCCGGAACAAAGCTTTCACTGTATCTTAGGTGTATCTTACGCTATAGCCACCTTCCACCTTTCAGGGTTCACCTTCCAGATTCCTAGATGTCCGGGCTCTTCCACATAGGCAATACAACTCTTCCAGATTTTTCCAGATTTTCATGACAATGATGACAGCTAAATTTCTCTTTTATGCCTCTCAATCACTTTCTCTTTTATTCCTAGTTTTGCATATTTGTTGTGTCTCTCTCCAATCAATTGCCTCTATAGATCTGGGGTGCCCAACAGCCCAGATTTCTAGACATTTTTTGCCTTTCTTGACCTTCCAGATCCGTCTCTACAGAAACGGCTGTCTGGAATCCGGAAGAAGAATGTGGAACGTGACGTGACGCCTCACCTTTAAAAAGATGGTCTTGTGATGGTGTAGTACACATGTATTACGGTACCGAATTTCATCAGAAGTTTTTTGGTAGCGTTCCACCGAGTCATTGGTTGCGATCTTTACGATCCTTGTTGTTATTTTCGTTCCTGAGGCCGCCGTGATAAGAAAATTAGCCTCTTATTATTTCCGTTCCACGAATTAAGCTAAGTGCACACGCAGATCGATAAGATTTTACATGCAAGAATACGCATGCTAAACACGCGTCACTATGGGTCAGACTGCATGCGAATTTGCAAAATCCTACTGCAAAAACCGGACTATGTGTGCACATACCTTTACGATCGTTAGCCTACAATGTACATACGACCAGAGGTGTTAGTAGCCAAATACATTTTTTTTTTTTGGGGGGGGGGGGGCAAGGCATTTACCGACTGGCTGTTAATTTTTACCGACTGCTTTTGCAGAAAAAAACGACTGTTTTCAAGGAAAAACCGACTGTTTTCAAGGAAAAAACGACTGTTTTTAAAATTCGACTGATTTTCAGAAAAACCGACAGTTTTGACAAAAAATCAACTGATTTTCAGAGAACCCGACTGT
Organism: Branchinecta sandiegonensis; assembly: GCA_030848855.1. NCBI lineage: Eukaryota > Metazoa > Arthropoda > Branchiopoda > Anostraca > Branchinectidae > Branchinecta > Branchinecta sandiegonensis. The sequence goes on along the minus strand of JAUPMV010000017.1, from coordinate 488,835 downwards.
TTTCTTGAAAATAATCAACTGTTTTGACGAAAAATCGCCCCGCTTCGCGCAGACTCGGTTATTTTTTACCGACTGGCCGACAACAATGGGGGGGGGGGGGGTCGTGACGCCCCTGCTTATGACGGTTGGGACTAGGGAGCTATCGGTTCAGCTTCAGCAGTAACTCCCTTAAGAGTGCGACGTATATCGTGTAACTATCACAATAAGGAGCTGGCTCCTCCTCTTATCATCATTCCTTGTAATAACTTCCTGGTCTCCTAGAACACACACCTTATGACAATACTCCAGCAATAACCCCATTTTTCACACCTGACCCACATTGCCTTATCTTTAGGGGAACTATAAACTATTAGGCTACATTATGCTACATACTCCAAGGCTAGGCTAAGGCTAACTGAATGCCACTAACTGAAAGGCTTCCAAAAAAAATTATCTGTTAACTGGCCTCAATGTCTGGTATTGACTAACACTAGCCGACTATCTATGGCCCGTGACGTGTTCCCTACATCATGAAAGAAATAGGGAAATTCGGTTAAATTAATGTTGCAGAATATATATTTGTATCTTTATATATACAGCCGAGCGTCCAGCACAGCTTAATCGGCCAGCGAGACACTGGACGAGTTTACACTTATAAACCGTTCCAGGGACAATCAGTTCCGTTAGTAAACGAAAAATATAGCCTTTTCGTGTGACGTCACGATCCGCAGATAATCGGCTAAAGTTTGGTCACCACCAGTCTAGTCATAGGAGATTTGACGAGCAATTGGTTGAAGACGTCGGTAGATCTAGTCTACCTCCTTCCTGAAACTAAGCTCACAGTAAAGAATGAATTGCCTACAACTATTGTATGTATGTTGAGTCTCACTGACCTTCTAATAGTTCTCTTCAGCCAGCAAAGTGTCTATATAGGTTACAATGTTGACTGATGCTATGTTATGTTGGACTTGCCCAGTTTCGCATTTGCTCTTTCTCACTCAGTTCAGTTCGAATCCACAGCACTTTTACCAGTTTTACCACCACCAACGAGGTAAATTCCGAACTGAACTCTGACTCTGAATTTGATTGTGTCGAGACCAGTGTTTCCACTTCCTGATGGCAGGTTTCACGTTCTGGTAGTCCAAAAATCCGTAAAAGTCCGACGATTAAGAACGAGAAATCCGTCAAGAAACCGGTCAGAAGTCTGTCAAGAAAATCGTACGATAAGCAGTTGTAGCCTACTACATGGAAGTAGAAGATCTAAGCATACGACTGGTAAATGACCGGCAAATCTAAAATCCGAGCGTATTTAAATTCCGAGCTTATTTTACGCACGTATTTGGGCTTGAAAAGATCTCTAGCAGTACGGACGTATTTAAGAAATCGGTCCGTTTGTATCTAAATACGTCCGTATTGCCAGAAATCTTTTCAAGCTCAAATACTTGCGTAAAATACGCTCTGATTTCAAAATACGCTCGGATTTTACGCAGTGTGTAAACCCACCGTTAGCAGAGAACAGGTTCTCGACATTTTTATCTGTGGCGCAGAGTTTCTCAGTATCTTAGCACAACAGACGTTTACCTTGAAAATCTTTCCTGCAGGTTTGAACATAAATCCGAGGGGTTGCGCACTGGTGCCTCATGGTGTATAAGGTGCCTGCCTCACGTGCCTCATGCCTGCCTCTTGGGCCTCATCTGCCTCTACCGCATGGTGTACACGAAATCGCCCAGTGCGCAACCCCTCGCATAAATCGGCCCCTCTCCTGAGAGAAGGTAAAATGACAGACTTGTTGATGCACCATTTTTTTTTATCACTTTACCTGCAAAAATCAGAACAAAAATCGACAAATCGACTACCCTTTTATTGTCCAACTAAAAAATCGGAACAAATCTACTTTATATCTGAACGGCCACTATTATTAAGCCATGTGCTTACTTCTGGCAAAATACCTCACTCTGTTGAGGAGTTAGCGTGAACACCGACAGACGGACAGACCTATGATATAACAGGTTTCCCTTGCTTTCATCTGGAACCCCAAAAAGTTGCTCTGGTCACGAATGTTACCAAAAATTTCGCCTGCGGCGCCTTTCGGAGTAGCCTGTTCGCTACTTAATGAAAAGGCGTGTATAGGCTTGAATTTGGGGTTCGAGCCACTTTAAAGGCAATACTTAGAATGGGAAGTAGTTGAATTTGCAAAAGATTTAAAAATTTTTTACTACGGCGCTCAGTTTAATTTTGTCTCAGATACAGTCGTTAGAAGCTGCTTCCGGGGCTTCGCTCTCTTCAGTAGAAGCTTATGAAGGGGATGCTGCAACACTATTATAACACTCCTTATAACAATCAGCTTTAACATGTCTTGAAATTTGCCAAATAAAAAAAAAAATATCGCCTGCGGCTTTGCATTTCTTGTCTATTCTTTCTAACCGGTATAATTTTAGATTTGCCGGTCATTTACCAGTCGTATGCTTAGATCTTCTACTTCCATGTAGTAGGCTACAACTGCTTATCGTACGATTTTCTTGACAGACTTCTGACCGGTTTCTTGACGGATTTCTCGTTCTTAATCGTCGGACTTTTACGGATTTTTGGACTACCAGAACGTGAAACCTGCCATCAGGAAGTGGAAACACTGGTCTCGACACAATCAAATTCAGAGTCAGAGTTCAGTTCGGAATTTACCTCGTTGGTGGTGGTAAAACTGGTAAAAGTGCTGTGGATTCGAACTGAACTGAGTGAGAAAGAGCAAATGCGAAACTGGGCAAGTCCAACATAACATAGCATCAGTCAACATTGTAACCTATATAGACACTTTGCTGGCTGAAGAGAACTATTAGAAGGTCAGTGAGACTCAACATACATACAATAGTTGTAGGCAATTCATTCTTTACTGTGAGCTTAGTTTCAGGAAGGAGGTAGACTAGATCTACCGACGTCTTCAACCAATTGCTCGTCAAATCTCCTATGACTAGACTGGTGGTGACCAAACTTTAGCCGATTATCTGCGGATCGTGACGTCACACGAAAAGGCTATATTTTTCGTTTACTAACGGAACTGATTGTCCCTGGAACGGTTTATAAGTGTAAACTCGTCCAGTGTCTCGCTGGCCGATTAAGCTGTGCTGGACGCTCGGCTGTATATATAAAGATACAAATATATATTCTGCAACATTAATTTAACCGAATTTCCCTATTTCTTTCATGATGTAGGGAACACGTCACGGGCCATAGATAGTCGGCTAATGTTAGTCAATACCAGACATTGAGGCCAGTTAACAGATAATTTTTTTTGGAAGCCTTTCAGTTAGTGGCATTCAGTTAGCCTTAGCCTAGCCTTGGAGTATGTAGCATAATGTAGCCTAATAGTTTATAGTTCCCCTAAAGATAAGGCAATGTGGGTCAGGTGTGAAAAATGGGGTTATTGCTGGAGTATTGTCATAAGGTGTGTGTTCTAGGAGACCAGGAAGTTATTACAAGGAATGATGATAAGAGGAGGAGCCAGCTCCTTATTGTGATAGTTACACGATATACGTCGCACTCTTAAGGGAGTTACTGCTGAAGCTGAACCGATAGCTCCCTAGTCCCAACCGTCATAAGCAGGGGCGTCACGACCCCCCCCCCCCCATTGTTGTCGGCCAGTCGGTAAAAAATAACCGAGTCTGCGCGAAGCGGGGCGATTTTTCGTCAAAACAGTTGATTATTTTCAAGAAAACAGTCGGGTTCTCTGAAAATCAGTTGATTTTTTGTCAAAACTGTCGGTTTTTCTGAAAATCAGTCGAATTTTAAAAACAGTCGTTTTTTCCTTGAAAACAGTCGGTTTTTCCTTGAAAACAGTCGTTTTTTTCTGCAAAAGCAGTCGGTAAAAATTAACAGCCAGTCGGTAAATGCCTTGCCCCCCCCCCAAAAAAAAAAATGTATTTGGCTACTAACACCTCTGGTCGTATGTACATTGTAGGCTAACGATCGTAAAGGTATGTGCACACATAGTCCGGTTTTTGCAGTAGGATTTTGCAAATTCGCATGCAGTCTGACCCATAGTGACGCGTGTTTAGCATGCGTATTCTTGCATGTAAAATCTTATCGATCTGCGTGTGCACTTAGCTTAATTCGTGGAACGGAAATAATAAGAGGCTAATTTTCTTATCACGGCGGCCTCAGGAACGAAAATAACAACAAGGATCGTAAAGATCGCAACCAATGACTCGGTGGAACGCTACCAAAAAACTTCTGATGAAATTCGGTACCGTAATACATGTGTACTACACCATCACAAGACCATCTTTTTAAAGGTGAGGCGTCACGTCACGTTCCACATTCTTCTTCCGGATTCCAGACAGCCGTTTCTGTAGAGACGGATCTGGAAGGTCAAGAAAGGCAAAAAATGTCTAGAAATCTGGGCTGTTGGGCACCCCAGATCTATAGAGGCAATTGATTGGAGAGAGACACAACAAATATGCAAAACTAGGAATAAAAGAGAAAGTGATTGAGAGGCATAAAAGAGAAATTTAGCTGTCATCATTGTCATGAAAATCTGGAAAAATCTGGAAGAGTTGTATTGCCTATGTGGAAGAGCCCGGACATCTAGGAATCTGGAAGGTGAACCCTGAAAGGTGGAAGGTGGCTATAGCGTAAGATACACCTAAGATACAGTGAAAGCTTTGTTCCGGCATTTGTTAATCTGTTTAACGCTTCATCCACCATTACAGATTCCATATGATTTTATGTTGTTTTTTAAGCACATATGATTGACCGTTTAGTGTAGTGTAATTTTTTTTTCTGTTGTTTCGATGCAAACCGAAATAGCAGTTGACTCGGCAGTTACGCTTGCCTTTTTATGGCACTTGCAGCCTCTGGCTCAAGTGCCATATACCGATCACAATTCCGTCTGACGGTCTGTCGGTCGGTCCGAGTTTTTTGTCACACTTTTTCGAGTTAGGGTACTTCCAGATGTGCTAGGACAATGAAACTTGGCAGGCATATCAGGGACTCGACCAAGCTAACCTGGAAATAATCAGTTTCCTGATCCGACCATATGCGGGGGAGTGCGGGGCGCTGGAAACTTGAAAATTTAGGGCATTTTGTCACACTTTTCCGAGTTAGGGTACTTCCAGATGAGCTAAGACAATGAAACTTGGCAGGAATATCAGGGACCCGACCAAACGAACCTGGAAACAATCAGTTTCACGATCCGACCATATGCGGGGGAGTGGGGGCGCTGGAAACTTGAAAATTTAGGGCATTTTGTCATACTTTTACGAGTTAGTGTACTTTCAGATGAGCTAGGACAATGAAACTTGGCAGGAATATCAGGGACCCGACCAAACAAACTTAGAAATAATCAGTTTTTTGATCCGACCATATTGGGGGGGAGTGGAGGGCAGGGGAATCCGGGAAATTGAGAAGTGTGTAACTTATCGAACGGGTGATCGGATTGTAATGAAACTTCATAACTGAATAGAATATATATCTTATGTCCAATTTTTGTCGATCTGATAATGGTGGGGGGAGTGGAGGGAGGGGAATCCGAAATTTTCAGTCATGCGTACTTTTGGAATGGGTGATCGGATTCGAGTGAAATTAAAGAATTGAACAGAGGACATTTCTCCGATGATCTTTTTCATATCCGGACCGGATCCGGCAACTATTGGGGGGGGGGGGGAGGGCGGAAAATACGTGACCCGTTTAGAATGGAGGGATGGGGATGGAACTTTGTGGTAAGAGCAAACAGATGCTCTAGGTAAGTCATTTACTGAATCGGATTGGCTACGGGCACCGTGGGGGAGCTGGGGGGGGGGGGGCGGAAATCTCGAGAAACGGTTAGAATGATGGTATCGGAGTGAAACTTGCTGGGAAGAACAAACATCTGATCCATGTAAATTTTTTACATAATTTGACTGGATCCGGACACTTGAGGGGGGGGGGGAGGGGAGGAAGGGGTTTACCGGAATTCCGTTTTTTAGGGGATTTTCACGACGAAACTTGGAAGGCATATCAGGGACCCGGCCAAACTGACTTGGAATAAAAAAAAAATCCTCGATATGATAATCTTTGGGGGGGGGAGTTGAGGGAGGGGAATCCGTAGTATTGAGTCATGCGTAACTTTGGAACGGGTGATCGGATTCGAGTGAAATTTAATAATTAAACAGAGGACATTTTTCTCTGGTGATCTTTTTCATTTCCGGACCGAATACGGCAATTATTGGGGGGAGGGCGGAAAATACTTGACCCGCTTAGACTGGTGTGATCTGGATCGAACTTCGTGGGAAGGACAAACAGATGCTCTGGATTAATCATTTAAAGAACCGGATTGGCTCCGGGTATTTTGGGTGGAGTTGGAGGATGGGGGGGGGGGGTCTGGGATTCCGGTGATCGCGCGTTAAGGTACTTCCAGATGTGCTAGGACGATGAAACTTCGCTGGAATATTGGAGACTCAACAACATTTGCTTAGAAAATGCTACTTCCCAAATCCGATTATTCCTTACAGTACCAATCTTGACCGCAAAGTAAAAAAAATACTTTTAAGCATGATGCCCATCAGCCCATGAGCATTTTTGCCTCAAGGGTTTTGCTTACAAATGAAGTTCCAGCTCCCTTAGAGTGCGCATCTCAACCGCAAAGCCGAAAATTACTTTTGATCATCTTAACCCATGCAAGTGCCATATGAGCTTACAGCTCTTGTTTTGTTTATATATATTGATGTGTATATATATGTTGACGCTGGAATCCGTTAGTCGGGACACGCCGCGAGTAAGATTCTTAATGCATAAACGATTTGATCAGTTTTCGAACCGTCGTCGGGAAAAAAAAAATCCGGATTAATTTTCGTTTGTTGCTTGAGCTGCAAAACTCCTAATTAACCCCTACCGTAATTTGCTGTGTCATATCCGGAAAACGGGAACAAAATAACTTCAATAAAAAGATGGTCCCATGATAGTCTCACCCAGGTCTCACACATGTAGTACGGTACCGAATATTGCTTACTGACGAAACGTTCCAGTGACAAAACGTCCCCGGCGAAGTAACGTCTCCATGAAAAAACTTCCCCGTGGCAAAATGTCCCCATGGCGAAACTCCCCAAGCATAGATTTTTATGGCACTTGCAGCCTCTGGCTCGAGTGCCATATACCGATCACAATTCCGTCTGTCGGTCGGTCCGAGTTTTTTGTCCCACATATCCGAGTTAGGGTACTTCCAGATGTGCTAGGACAATGAAACTTGGCAGGCATATCAGGGACCCGACCAAACTAACCTGGAAATAATCAGTTTCCCGATCCGACCATATGCGGGGGAGTGCGAGGCGCTGGAAACTTGAAAATTTAGGGCATTTTGTCACTTTTTTCCGAGTTAGGGTACTTCTAGATGAGCTAGGACAATGAAACTTGGCAGGAATATCAGGGACCCGACCAAACGAACCTGGAAATAATCAGTTTCCCGATCCGACCATATGCGGGGGAGTTGGGGCGCTCGAAACTTGAAAATTTAGGGGATTTTGTAACACTTTTTCGAGTTAGGGTACTTCCAGATGAGCTAGGACAATGAAACTTGGCAGGAATATCAGGGACCTGACCAAAGTAACCTGGAAATAATAAGTTTCCCAATCCGACCATATGCGGGGGAGTTGGGGAGCTGGAAATTTGAAAATTTAGGGCATTTTGTCACACTTTTTCGAGTGAGGGTACTTCCAGATGAGCTAGGACAATGAAACTTGGCAGGAATATCAGGGACCCGACCAAACTAGCCTGGAAATAATCAGTTTCCCGATCCGACCATATGCGGGGAAGTGGGGGCGCTGGAAACTTGAAAATTTAGGGCATTTTGTCACACTTTTTCGAGTTAGGGTACTTCCAGTTGTGCTAGGACCATGAAACTTGGCAGGCATATCAGAGACCCGACCAAACAAACCTAGAAATAATCAGTTTTCTGATCCGACCATTCTGGGGGGGGGGGAGGGCAGGGGAATCCGGGAAATTGAGAAGTGTGTAACTTTCGAACGGATGATCGGACTGTAATGAAACTTCATAACTGAATAGAATATATATCTGTAATATCCCGTTTAAGTCTTGACCGGATTCGGTAGCCAGGGGGGAGTTGGGGGGGGGGGAGACCGGAAATTTCAAGAAACGGTTAGAATGGAGGGATCGGAGTGAAACTTGCTGGGAAGAACAAGCATCTGCTCTAGATAAGTCCTTTAGAACATTGTACTGGATCCGGACACTTATGGGGGGGGGGCGGAATTCCGGTGATGGTGGTTTTGGGGACTTTCACGATGAAACTTGGCAGGCATATCAGGGACCCAATCAAACTGACTTCAAAATAAAAATTTTGTCGATCAGATAATGGTGGGGGGAGTGGAGGGAGGGGAATCCGGGAAATTGTGAAGTGTTTAACTTTCGAAGGGGTGATCGGATTGTAATGAAACTTCATAACTGAATAGAATATATATCTGTAATGTCCCGTTTAAAGTCTTGACCGGATTCGGTAGCCAGGGGGGAGTTGGGGGGAAGACCGGAAATTTCAAGAAACGGTTAGAATGGAGGGATCGGAGTGAGACTTGCTGGGAAGAACAAGCATCTGCTCTAGATAAGTCCTTTAGAACATTGTACTGGATCCGGACACTTATGGGGGGGGGGGAGGGGGTTTCCCGGAATTCCGGTGATGGTGGTTTTGGGGATTTTCACGATGAAACTTGGCAGGCATATCAGGGACCCGATCAAACTGACTTCAAAATAAAATTTTTGTTGATCTGATAATGGTGGGGTGAGTGGAGGGAGGGGAATCCGAAATTTTCAGTCATGCGTAATTTTGGAATGGGTGATCGGATTCGAGTGAAATTTAAGAATTGAACAGAGGACATTTCTCCGATGATCTTTTTCATATCCGGACCGGATCCGGCAACTATTGGGAGGGGGGCGGAAAATACTTGACCCTTTTAGAATGGAGGGATCTGGATGGAACATTGTGGGAAGAACAAACAGATGCTCTAGGTAAGTCATTTACTGAATCGGATTGGCTACGGGCACCGTGGGGGAGCTGGGGGGGGTGGACCGGAAATCTCGAGAAACGGTTAGAATGATGGTATCGGAGTGAAACTTGCTGGGAAGAACAAACATCTGATCCATGTAAATCTTTACATAATTTGACTGGATCCGGACACTTGAGGGGGGGGGGGGAGGGGGTTTCCCGGAATTGCGTTTTTTGGGGGATTTTCACGACGAAACTTGGAAGGCATATCAGGGACCCGGTCAAACTGACTTGGAATAAAAAAAAATCCTCGATATGATAATCTTGGGGGGGAGTTGAGGGAGGGGAATCCGGAATATTGAGTCATGCGTAACTTTGGAACGGGTGATCGGATTCGAGTGAAATTTAATAATTAAACAGAGGACTTTTTTCTCTGGTGATCTTTTTCATTTCCGGACCGATTGCGGCAATTATTGGGGGGAGGGCGGAAAACACTTGACCCGTTTAGACTGGTGTGATCTGGATCGAACTTCGTGGGAATGACAAACAGACGCTCTGGATTAATCATTTACAGAACCGGATTGGCTCCGGGTATTGTGGGTGGAGTCGGAGGAGGTCGGGGGGGGGGGGGGGGGTCTGGGATTCCGGTGATCACGTGTTAAGGTGCTTCCAGATGTGCTAGGACGATGCAACTTCGCTGGAATATTGGAGACTCAACAACATTTGCTTAGAAATTGCTCCTTCCCAAATCCGATTATTCCTTAAAGTACCAATCTTGACCGCAAAGTAAAAAAAATACTTTTAAGCAATTTATGCATTTTCATGATGCCCATCAGCCCACTAGCATTTTTGCCTCAAGGATTTTGCTTACAAATGAAGTTCCAGCTCCCTTAGAGTGCGCATCTCAACCGCAAAGTCGAAACTTACTTTTGATCAATCAAATCATCTTAACACGTGCAAGTGCCGTATGAGCTTACAGCTCTTGTTAGTGGAGGAGTTTTAGTCCACTATTGCGGGCGCTGTAGCAGCTTTCGGCTTTCGGTTTCCGGTTTTCAACATATTTTGTGAAGCTCAGAACTCGTGAACCAGTGCAAGTATCAAGCTCGAACTTGGTACACTAGTGGGTATTAGTGTCTAGTTATGCTTTTTGCGGGCCCCACCCCCCATCCCAACCCGGTTCAGGGGCAAAAGGGCCCAGATTGCCCAGTGAATAATGTTCATAGCTTTACCAGAACTGGACATATGACGATGGAAATCCTTGTAAATGTAGATCCAAGGGCTGGGAAATTAGCTTTTAAAGTTGCACCTTCCCACCAACCCGTTCATGGGCAACTGGGCCCAGATTACCCAGGTGTAAAGTTCGTTACCGGTGGCAGGAATCAACAGGTATCAAGTTGAAGCTTGGTAGGTTTGTGAGCGTTGGGTTCTCTTTTTACTTTTTGCGGGTCCCAAACCCCACCCCCACTTGGCTCAGGGGAAATTGGGCCCAGATTGCCCATTTCTTTATGTTTTTAACTTGACAGTAACTGGAGATAAGGCGATGAAATTCCTTTGTGCTTTTTGGATCATAGCGGTTGGGGATATATATGCGGAGTTGAGCTACACCTCACCCTCCCCGTTCATGGGCAAGTTGGCCCAAATTGCCTATTTTGACCCGTGACTGGAATCAAACTCTAAGCTGGTATACTTGAGGAAAAAGAGGTGTAAATACGGATTTTGATGGGTCCCAACCCCCCCCCCCCCCCCCCCCTCCCGTTCATGGTAGCTGGGCCCAGATTTCCCATGAGTTAAGTTCGTCCATGACAGGTCTCAAGTCCAAATCTTATATAATTGAGGAGAAATATCTATGGATGAGGATTTTGGTGTAATAGCAACAAATAAGACGACGCGACGTACGTACCTTTAATGGACAGTTGGAAATTGGACTGTTTTGTCATGTGATTGGTGATGTGCCGTTCTTAATGAATTATGACAATGTTAGAACTCAATCAGATCTTCAACATTTCTTTTGATTTATACTTGCGGTTTGTTTACATTTAAAGCTTTGAAAGTGGGACGATTACAAATTAGGTCATTCCAACACTTCTTTGGTTACTGGGGATGTCAAATGTCTTGGTTCTAAAGCTGTTTGTATACAAATGTGATAAACCTTGTAGTTTCCCACTCCACGTCTGAGCGCTTGCGCACTTGTTAAGTTCGCCTTGGTTTCAGGCGCATGCTCGAGGTAAAACAACTTCAGACTTTTGTATTTTCGTTTGTAGGATCGTTCCTTATAGTCAGGTCGAAAGGGCGGACGTGGGACCAAGGATCCTACCTGAGACCCCACTAAAAAGATGAGCTAAACAAGTCCCAGTTTGCTTACCTTTCAAATTCATAGGAGGATTCGAATAATTGGGCTTTGCATTTTGAGCGTTAACAAACTGTGGCTCATTTTGTCATTTCAGAGCAGTAACCAAGTGTACAATCAGAGCAAAATAACACTGGAGAGTAGCGCCAAGACGGATGCTTTCCATTCTTTGCAAACGGGCCATAGTGGTAGTGCCGCCCACTACACTTACGCCATTTAAAGGGAGACAAACTTGCGGGTTTAGAAATTTGTAGTAAAGCAAAGGTGCGGTCTGCAAACACCAAGGAAACAATGGGGGCTGTATCATTTTTTTGCTATGTTTAGGATATGAAGTTATCGGAGCCAGCGCTGGTGAACGACCGATTGAGTTTCAGTAGGGATGTTTACTATCTCTAGCGGTGCTAGTGTCGTTGTTATTCGAGTGTGTGTCACTTTTTTCAAATCTTGGCGCTACTCTCTAGTGTTATTTTGCTCTGTGTATAATGAACGTTGTATTGCTGGGGATAATATTTATAGACCCAGGCAATTTAAATCTCTTATTCCCGTGTCAAAACAAAACAAACATCCCAAAACCAACTATTATCATATTTGTGTTATGAATTTGTTTTGGCCGGGAACGTTTTGGCATGAAACGTTTGCATGGGGATGTTTTGGTTGGGGAAGTTTAGCCACGGGGACGTTTCGCCGACAACGCCATTGACAACCCAGAGATTCGAGGATTCGAGAGATTCAAGCCACATTCTATTTATTGAAGTCACATTCGTGCCCTGATTGTGATACTGCTTTTTATTTGTCATTCGTGTTTGCCGAATGACAAATACTGAAACCTACTTGCCCGGCGAAAAAAGTTTCAGATATGGATTCAACGTGTCTCGTACCTCAATAGCATTTAAAAATATTTGTTGTGCCCCTTAATTTGAAACCATCTCCCCCACCCCAAAATATAGGCTACGGAGCCCGTCGAAGAACTTTACCTGTACTTTGGCCCAAAGGATCCTCGTACAAAGTTTGAACAAAATATCTCAATCCCTTCGAGATCTATCGTGCCAACAGACAGACGGACGGACGAACTTTACAAAGTCATAGGTATCTCGTCACTAACATTTTGGGATCCCAAACACACACGCTTTTGAATACGGAAGGCGGAGGGGAGGGGTACTTTTATTTGTCAGTAGTTACCGCGCCAGTGCCTCTGAGATAAAACATATATGATGACATAAAATATGTATCATTGCTTCAAAGTATAAGACACAGGTAGACAACGGTCTCAACCAAAGACAGTAAAAGTGGGAAAGTGAAACTCCCGTAAGCCCCATGAGTCACAACAATCAGCGCCGTTTAGCGGATGTTCTTTCGTTAAAAAATCGCTCTGTTGACATTTTCTTCCATCGCTCTCCGCAGAATCATCATCAAAGCACGTTTTGTTGATTTTCTTTTCGTTTCGTTTATGATGAACATCCTCTGTCCATTCAGATTTCCTCTCTAATTGGAATAAAAAACAAGTAGGAAAAAAATAAATCACTTTTACATGGAAAAAAATGTTGAATTCACGATTTCGAATCAGTTAATGTTGACAGACATAGCCTACTCACGCCCTCTTGCTGTGATTATATCCCGATGAAAAATTTTTCTCAAAATAGTACTATGAAGTAGTACGGAAAAGTAGCATGCAGTACTGACGATGCTACTATATGCTTCTACTTCAGACTTTGACTACGGCTTCTAGAGACATTATACATACAAAACTTGAAAACAACAACAAAATACATTTTAAGATTGCGAGCCTTCTACGCAGCACGCGTAAAGTTCGCGGTTCCAAACTAACCACACAGGCAACGTCAGTCTCATATGTGGACTCGAAAGAATCACGAGCATGGGGTTGCGAGAGCAAAGAATTCGGGTTTGGAGAGAAAAAATAGACCTACGCCGAAGTTCCCCGAAAGAAGGAAGGCCCTTTTCAAAGCTACCGTGTTACTGCATACTACTATATGCTACTATTAGTAGGGACCCATAAATTTCCTGTAATGACTCGCCATTCAGGGGGCTTGTCATTTCCCATGCTTCTATGTTGCTATGTTGCCCGAGCCTTACCTAGTTTCCAAAAATTCCGCTTGGGTCGAATCGGCGTTCTTGCTCAGATAGGCAAAATTTGTTGGGACTATTCAGCATGCCACCAGGTACCTAAGCTAGGACAAAAGATCCAGGATACTCTTCCATTACAGAGAAATATTCCTAATTCAGCACAACAGCTGCGAAAAATTTTGTCTATCTGGATAGTCGGGTATTTTATCCCTGTGGGTATTTCTCGAACTATCTGACGCTCGGTCAAGAGCGCATCAAAAATCTCTTATTGACAAGCCCCCTGAATGGCGAGTCATTGCAGGAAATTTATGGGTCCCTGCTATTAGCAAGACTGGATGCTACTATGGCAAGACAGGATGCTACTGGATACTGCTACATAAGATTGGACCAGTCTAAGGCACATTAAATGATAGTATTCTTTGCTATTACATAGTGTTACATGCAACGTTTTCGTACTACTACCATACTACTACGCAGGCTACAAATTTTTCATCGGGATTAATCATGTACCGCTCGAAATTGGACAAGTCCAAACGCTAGGGGGCGTTCAGACCCGATTTTAGCGAAGTCACCGGTCTCTCCCACTACTATTGTCTTTGGTCTCAACCAAGAAAAAAGAAGGATAATAAGAAAGGGTAATAAGAATAAATATCCCTTATTTATTCTTGGGGTTATGTGAGTTCTCAATTCTTCCCTTATTTATTCTTGTTGGTAGGTAGTATCGGCTAACCCTAGGGACTGCCCTGGGGTTCCTCCTTCGAACCATTTCCAATCTCTTTGAAAACTTTTGCTTTCACCTTGTTCCCCAGGGCCCATGGTTGTGCATTCATCGCCGGCGGTTCCACAGGGCGTGTAATGCGGCTTTTTGATGATCTTCCATTCTAAAAGCTTTCTTTCCTTAGACGAGGTGCAGTCATAACGTAAGAAGTGTAAGCTGCGAAAAAAATCTGCTAAATCTGAATGCTCACTTACTTGTATTTAGGAACCCTTTTGGTGCTATGCTAGGGTGCAGATAAGGGAAAAAGGTTGATGGGGAAGATGAAGGGACTGGGCCTATTTGTAAACAATGACAATATAACGATTAAAGTACTTTGATGCATAGAATTTCAGTGTCATCCACGAATGGTTGAGAGAAGAAGAAAAGTGAAGGTAAGCAGTTTTCGGACGTGGCATGACTAATATGAAATATAGAACGAGCCCGGACTCGTAATGAGGGTTGCAGTGCAACATTTTTGTTGCTTGTTGGTTGGTGGATAGAGGAAGTTACAAGAGTCGTGGGCATCTGCAAGATCAATCCGTGACCGGATAGTATGGGCTCATAGAAATCTGTTCTGTGTGGCCACTCTAGCCGATTGTCGGTCTTCGGTTTCAACTATTTTTTGAGGAGTGCAAAACACCTGAATCATGACGGGTATCAAGTTGACATTAGGTATACTTGTTGGGATTTGGGTCTGTATGTGCGTTTTGACGTTCCGCACTCCCCACACCCACCCTGTCAGGGGCAACTGGGCTCAGATTGTCCAGTGAATCACTTTGTCACTTGACCATAATTGGGGTTAAGACGATGAAATTTCTGGTACTTGTAACACGAGTTGCACCTCCCCCACCCGCCGTTCGCGGGCGGAACACATTGCCCAGTGACTTAAGTTCGAGACCAGCCAACTGGTACCAAGTTCAAACTTGGTGTAATTGTTGGAATTGGTGTCTAGAAGCGCTCTTTAGAGACCCCCCCCCCTCCCACATCTACTCGGTTCAGGGGCAGTTGGACCCAGATTGCAAAGTGACTCAAGTTCGCAACCTCACCACTTTTGGAGTTGAAATTTTTGGAGTGAAATTTTATGTAACTTTTATGTATCTTTGGGCTAGAGTTGCATCTCTCACCCTCACGTTCGTTGGCAACTGAGCCCAAAATGCCCCGAATTGACCACTTATGCTTACAGATTGTGGCATAATTGTTGTTAAGACGATGAAATTTCTGGTACTTGTACTTGTACCAGAAATTCTGGTACTTGTACTTGTACCAGAAATTTCACCCATGTACAAATTTCATGTACCCACCCGCCGTTCCTGGGCAACTCGGCCCACATTGCCCATTGACTTAAGCTCTGGACCTGCCAACTCGTATCAGGTTCAAATTTGGTATAATCGCGTTGGAATTGGTGTCGAGAAGCGCACTTTAGAGACCCCCTCCCCCCCACATCTACTCGGTTCAGGGGCAGTTGGACCCAGATTGCGAAGCGACTCAAGTTCGCAACCTCACTACTTTTAGAGTAGTGACGGTGAAATTTTATGTACTTATAGATCTTTGGGCTAGAGTTGCACCTCATGTTCGTGGGCAACTGGGCCGAGAATGTCCCGCATTGACCGTTTATGCTTATAGACTGTGGCAGCTTTACTGTGGAAATGGGGGACATCGATGAGACGCCAGCCGCTGAAGCTGGACCGGATGAAACGGCCGCGGACGGACATGCCCAGAACATGGACGAGAGAAAGGTAAGGGTTTATCTATTTTCACTCCATTGAACGATTGCCTCACTTTCAAAACATTGCGAGTTTCCGTGTGACGTAAGTGGGTCTCCGACCGTAAGCTGTCGGAAGCGATCGCAACGTGTCGTAAGCGACCATTTTAGCGCTTTTCAGCCAATGAGAGCACGCCGGGCCTGGACGATCACGGTTAAGACGGACTTAGTTTGCGGTAGAGTGGTAGTTGCGGTAGTTGCGTGTAGAGATTTGTCGGTCCCATGTTCTAAACTGAATGGCTAACTGTACTGGCCTTCAGGGGTAGGCTATTGAATATTGCTGGGTACTGGCGTAGAGATTACAAGATGTGTTTTTGCCGTTTCGGCTTTAGGTCGAAATGAAAACTCGTGCATCTGAAAGAAGGCGGTAGTGAGAGCTCCGCCCTTCCAAATTCAGTTATCTACAACCGGTGATCACATTTTCGTCCAGGAAGTGCTTGAGCAGCAAAAGTAACACGACCAGAGGTTTCGACGGAATTCCAAAATTTGAATATATACTGGACTTTCTGGGAACGTCAGTGGAAGGATACCTATGACTTCGTAAATTTTTGTCCGTCTATCCTTCCGTCTGTCAGCACGATAACTTACTAAGGGAATGAGATATTTTGATGTAATTTGTGTGAGGATTCTTTGGGTCAAGGGACAGGTCGAGTTCGTACATGGGGTCTGTAGTTGTTAAGTTGATTAGAGGTTCGATGTAAGGGTGGGAAGGACTAAGGAATTCGTTTTTGAGCTTCGGTTTTTTGCCGGGCAAGTAGTTCACTCCGGATCCGGCAGAAACCTGAAATGTGGCAGAAGTAAGTCATAGGAAGTTTTGATCAGTTTCGTCAAAGTAGAAATGACTTATAGGGGTAGACACACATATGCTGAATTCATATCTGAACTTGGTTTTCTCAGATGATTAGTCATTGGCCTTATTCTATTTCTGAATTTTTATAGTAAAAATGTTCAGGTAGTTTTGCGAAGACCGGATATCTACAAGACCAAATTGTCTTGATCAAATATTGAATTTTTGCGATCTCATCGAAACATGCTGAATCCATAAATGACAATAATTTTCTACCCGGACATATAGTTCGCCCGGAATCAGGCTGAAACGGAAAATATGCTATAGGTAAAAGTTTTATCTGAAGTTGATTAGAGGTTCGATGTTGTAGGAAGGAAGCATGCTGAATCCGTGTATGAAAATTATTTTCTCGCCGGACAAGTAGTTCGCCCGGAATCCGGCCAAAACCTGAAAATTTGTTAGAAGTTAAAGTTTTATCTAAAGTTGATTAGAGGTTCGATGTAGGGGTAAGGAATTCGGATTCGTTTTTGAGCTTCAGTTTTTTGACGGACAAGCAGTTCGCCCTGCATCCGTCCGATAACGGATATTTGGCAGAAGTAAGGCAGGAAGTTTTGATCCATTTCGTCAAAGTAGATATGACTTATAGGGGTAAGCAGAAATGCTGAATCCATTTCTGAACTTGGTTTTCTCAGATGATTAGCCGTTGGCCTTATTCTGTTTCTAAATTTTTATAGTAAAAATGTTCAAGGTGTCTGGCGAGTGGCGAAGACCGGATATCAACAAGACCAAATTGTCTTGATCAAATATTAAGTTTTTGGGATCCCATCGAAGTTGATCCAGACAGTCGAATCTTGTAGATTTCCGTTCTTCGCCAGACCCGATTAACATTTCGCTATTTATCCATAATCAACCGCTTAAATATGTACAAAAGAATGTTACCGTTTTAGTGTTTTTTGACAGCTTACGGCTAAACAACTAATCGGATGAGAAAACTAAGTTCAGATACAGATTCAGCATGCTTGTTAAGTCCAGTATCTCATATCTAATTGACTTCAGAAAAGTCTTTTACTTCGACCAAATTCCTCTTTTTAGCAGTACAATTCAGTTCAATTCAATTCAGTTTTATTTTCAAAACCGATACAACGGTCAAGCCGATTTGGTGGTTCTCGTCCATATTAACACTACACACTACTCCCGGCGAACTCCATGCAGAGCAAAAGAGCTGGTGAAACTGAGAGGCAAACCTTTCGATCCAAATTCATGCTTTTCGTCAATTTTGCCAGCTTATCCCTCAAAGGTATAAAGTTCAGTCTGGATTCAGCATGTCTCTTTACCCCAATACCGAATCTCTGATTTGGCTTCAGAAACAACTTTGAGCTTCAACCAAATTTCCAGTTTCGGCCGGAGTCCGGGTGAACCATTTGTCCGTCAAGAAAACAAAAGTGAATTCAGCGTGCCTCGTTACCCCTTCCACGACTATCTTACCTTGAAAAACAGACCAAAGGTTTCGATGGGATCCCAAAAATCTAACGTTTGATTCAAACAATCGGGTCATGTCTTCGCCATTCAGTCTTCGTCAGATTCCTTGAAGATTTTTACTGTTAAAATAAAGTTCAAAAATGGATTCAGCATGTCTCCTCGCCCCGATACCGAATCTCTAATCGATTTCAGAAACAACTTTGAGCTTCAACCAAATTTCCAGTTTCAGCCGAATTCGTGATGAACCATTTGTCCAGCAAGAAAACTAAGTTCAGATATGGATTCAGCGGACCTCCTTACCCCCTGAATGAATATCTTATTAGCTTATAAAACACACATGTTTTTACCGTAAATTCGAAGCCTCTCCTCTGCCTCTAAAGATAGGACGAAAGGACCCATCTACGAACTTTACCTATACTTGACCAGTGAATCCTGATTGAACAACATCCTCGCTTGATAAACATATTTCCTCGTTTGAACAATATATATCGACCCCTTCGACCTTCGATTACACTAGATCTCGCCGAGGTCCATAGAATAAACAAATGAATGTCGTCATCCACGCGCCTACAACTGGTTTGAGAATAAAGGGGTAGGGACTGCTATAGCCAAAAATTGGTCGACAAATTTTGTATCCGGTTTTCGCCGGATTCCGGGTGAACTACTTGTCCGGTGAGAAAATAACTTTCATATTCGGATTCAGCATGTCTCCTTCCCTTAAATCAACTATCTCAACAGCTTTTTTTTGCCCTTTAATTTTAAACCCCTCCCCCACCCTAAATGTAGGGCTACAGAGCCCATATTTGACGGGGCAAAACGGATAAGTCAGCTACATTCTATTCGAGCTATATTTTCGCCCTTCTTGGCAAGGGTCCTCTTCAGGCTCAAGCCGCTCAAGCTGGAAAATAAACTTGTGGAAAGACAATTAAAGATTCTTCTTTAAATATCTGCTTTTGTGAACTTCTTCTCTGAAAGCTGGATGAAGTTAAAGCTGGTGCTGTGATTTGATTCTGGGCTCGGCTACTGTTTCTGTTGTTCGATTGGGTCGTCGAAAGGGTAGAGATTTTTCTGCATTTTGGTTTGAGAGTCCAAACTTCTTTCCACCTAAGATGGATACTTGTTGGCGGCATGTATGGGCGATTAGTTCCGTGATTCGGTGATAGATGTTCCTTCAGCCCAAGCTGACTGCGAATCATATTTGACGGGGCAAAACGGATAAGTCAGCTACATTTTATTCGAGCCATATTTCGGCCCTTCTTGGCTTGGAAATGTAGCTCGAATAAAATGTAGCTGACTTATCCGTTTTGCCCCGTCAAATATGATTCGCAGTCAGCTTGGGCTGAAGGAACATCTACTACAGAGCCCATCTACGAACTCGACCTTACTCTTGACCAGTAGAACCAAACCCTCACACAAAGTTTCATCAAAATATCTCATTCCCTTCGAGAGCTATCGTGCTCACAGACGGACAGATTGCGATGTCATAGGTAGGTATCCCTCCACTTACGTTTTAGGATCCCAAAAACCCCTCCCCTACTTCTAAATATAGGGCTACAGGACCCATCAATATTTCATGAATCTGACCTTTATCCCAAATTAGAAAATGTTATTTTTAAACTTTAAAGAAAATACAATAGGGTGGAAAGGCGATATAGACTCGGTATGGTGGTTCGTCATCTGGTGGTTGAAGGGTCAGCTGGTAGCGGAAGCAGATAGTGCGGGTTGTAGATGCGCTGGAGCTGTGTCTTGAATGCCTGTAACAGTCAGTGGTACATCAGTTCGACATTGTTTTGACGAAGTAGGCAGACACAATTACTCTTTTTCAAATTCAAATTCTTCCATTTTCAAAACAGCCCAGATGCGGCAAGATGCTGAAATTTTATTTCTTGTCAAGACAGTTTTGTGAAAAAAAATACTTTTACCTTTTTTTCTCGAAGGAATTGCAAGCCATGACGGAACCAGCCTCGATGTATCAATCACATTCAAAGACAGTGGATGACATTTGTGAAGCCAGCGGCTCAACCCTTCCTGTTTCCTCAGCCGAAGTTCCACAATCTGCTAGTGCGGGTACGGTAACGGAAATAGGAGAACCGCTGGAAGCTGTGGCCGACAGAATAGGTCATCCGGCCGATGTTATTGCTTCGTTCCAGATAGCATCAGGGGAACGACCGCGGGACGTGCCCATGGAGCTTGCCGATTCAGACGCGGCAGAACGAGCGAAACATCGCAAAAGTAAGCCGATTCACGATTGTTGGCCGCAGAAAGTTGAACATTTGTCACCTCATCTCCAATCTGGTGAGGATGTACTGTCTGACGAACTTTCTGCGGTACTGGAGTTAGTTTCACCGTCAGATCAGATCAGACCGGACTGTATTGAAGGAGCCAACTCACCTATGACCCTGTCTGCTCTAGGTGTCTCGAAGATCGACACCTCCTCCGCTAGTGCGTTCGTCAAGTCGCTGTCTAGTTTGGATAACGAAAGCTCACCCCATCTTTCAGGATCAAAGAAGGGAACTTCTGGTGACATCTGTGTGGAAGTAGACAGGTCGGCGACAGTGGACTTCGAAAACACGGATGCCTTTCTAGCTTCCCTTGGTCTGAGTGACCTCTTGTTAGAGTCAAACCACGCCAGTCCTGTGACGAATCCACCACCGGATCTTTCGAAGATGGACTATAGCCCCGCATTGAAAAGAAATAGGTGTTCAGATGGCGATACTCCTATCACTAGTGCCAAGAAAACCGATGATTTCTCGTCTGTTGCTGCCACTAAAGAACCACACAAGGAAGCCGATATTACCATGATCAGATCAACTGATCGTGATCTTCCTACTCCCATGGAAATAGATGCTGTAGCAGAGCCCCGAAAACAGGAAAGTCCATCCGCACGAAAATTCGAAAAGACTGATCACGGTACTTTTGCAAAGCCAGTCTTGCCCTCTTCCTCGCGGCTTCCCACATCTGAAAAGCTAGCACAGCTTCTGGAATCTTATGGCCTAAAGAAATTTTATCCTGGCAGACTCTCATCTGAAAGAGTGCGTGAACAGACTTTGTGTGCACCTGAGAAGAAAGACCGGCAGACAGCGCCCTTGTGGTTCTTTTATAAATTAATGCACAACCATGTCGACGCCCGGTCCGAACTGGTAACGAACGGTGTTGCTGAGCCCCATTTCAACTCTATAGACGTTTTGCATACCTTGCTCTTTGTTGCTGATGATGTGTTGCGACGGGAGATTATCGCCAAAATGGCCATGCTTCAGTATGCCCTTCCAGTTTGTGTCAAATTGGCCAACCAGCGGGAGCCGTTGATTCTGAACTGGTCTTTACGATCAGTTGTGAAACGCTGGAAGGCGGAAATCGGCGATTTCACTGAGGACGACATGCACGTTGGTCGGTTCGTCTATGTTTTCTTCATCCGTATTGGAAAGATACCAGTGTCAAAGTCGAAGATACTGAATCGTCTGTTTCCCAGAGAAAACGCGCCGTTTCAGAACACCGAGGAGGACGACGTCCCAAGGTCTTTGAGCGATGGCACTGTAGAAGTGTCTTGGCTGCTTCCATCTCAGAATGAAACCTGGAGCCCTTTAGTGATCGCCAATTTGCGTGGAGACGCCACGGAGCATCTGGACTTGCTCAAATGGGCAATGCCGAACTCCAAGCACATCTTTGTATTTGTGGGATCTGATATACAAGAATCCGATCAGGTCCTGTCGAGGTTGAAGCAAGTTAAACAAAAAGTTGTCTTGATCGTCCCGAAAGGTTGCAATTCAGGAGCAGTAAAAGAGTTTCAGACCATCCAGGAAAGTGAGGCAAAGGTTGTCACCAACCTCAAGCAAATAGTCTTATCAAACAACGACAGAGAAAAAGTGTCTTTCGAGAAGTGGGAAAAGGAAGGGAAGCGCCTTGGATTTGCTCTGGAGGATGAAAAAGAATTTATTAGAAAGGGAAAACAGATGGCGGAAGCAGTTCTGAAAGATTACGACCCGAAGTCGAAAGCGCCACTCCCCATTCAGAGCCAGAAATGGACTGAATACTCTCAGTTACACAAAGAGCAACATCGGCTGAAGAAAAAACCCGAAAAGATGCCTATATCCGACTACTGCTCCCAAGTACTGAAACAGCAGAAGGAGTTGCGCGCTGCACAAAGCAAGACCATTCTGCCGCAGCATTTCGCAACTTTTGCTCAGTGTCTATGTTCAAGACCTGCTGAGCGCAAGTTCTTCCTCCTATGGTTGGAATATTTTCTGGATAAACGTTCCAGAGCCGGAATAGGAAACATTACTCCAGGGCTTGAGCACTACATGCGAGAGCTTTTTCAGGTCTACGAAGTCCATCAGATGGTCGTGTCCAGTGGCATCGGAACTCCAAGGACGTCATTGATCCATATCTTGCAAGCACACAGTGGACAAACTGACCCAGCCGTGTGCCTCCGAAACACGGTTGTTGAGATGATGCTAGAAGGGAATCCAGTCGAACTGCTTGATGGTGACGCGCAAGGAATCCCTGAAGTGTGGATGCGCGACTTGATGCTGACACTTAGCAATAGGCTTGGAAAAAATAGTACGATCGGTGTCATCAGCGTCCTCGGCGTCCAGAGCAGTGGGAAATCCACACTTCTGAATGCAATGTTTGGCTGCAAGTTTACAGTGTCGACAGGAAGGTGCACTCGAGGAGTGAACATGCAACTTTTGAAGGTGAATAAGCAGTTCGCCAATATCTGTGGTACTGACTATCTACTCATCCTGGATTCCGAGGGACTTAAATCGCCGGAAAAGCAAGACCTTGCCGGTAGCACAGAGCATGACTCGGAGCTTGGGACTTTGGTCGTTGGTCTGAGCGATGTCGTCATAATCAACGTAGCTTCGGAAAGTATGGATGCCCTCAAAGACATTATTCAGATCACAATTCATGCCTTCATCCGAATGAAGCAGACGAATCGTCAGAAGACTAAGTGCTTTTTCGTGCACCAGAACACCGGCGATCCTTCTGCCTGCAAAAAGCTTGCCAACGAAAGAATGCTCTTCGAGAGGACCCTTCAGGAGCTAACCGACATAGCGGTGAAGATGGAATTTCCTGAGGGTGCTCGAAAACTTGACTTCCGACAAATACTCGACTATGGAAGAGAAAATAGTCACGAGTACTTCCCTGGACTCTACAGTGGAACGCCACCGATGGCTCCCGTAAACTCAGGCTATGCCGCGAAAGTAATGTCCGTGAAAGAAATGGTCCTCCGATCTCTCAATGATGGGATGAAGCTAACGGCTGACAAATTTGCTAGCCGCGTCACTGAGATTTGGCAAGCAGTTCTAAAGGAAGACTTTATCTTTAGTTTCAAAAACTCGCTTATTGCAAGCAAGCGGACAGACCTGGACGAAAAGATCGCAGCTTGGGAATGGGATCTCCGCACAGAGTTGAAAGAGTTCTTAGAAGGTCTTCAGACTGAAATTTTGAACGAGACAAAGATTCCGGACTTCACGAAGTACTCTCGAAAGGTTCAAGCTATCCACCAGGAAAAAATGCTGCAGATGACTCAGTCTGTAACGGATTATCTGAAGCAAGACCCAATTGCTAATCAATATTTCCTAGAGGAAGCGAAAGCGTCAGTCAAAACATTCGTCACTCGTGCAGAAGATGAAATGACTCAGGGTATTAAGAACTTCCTCAAGGTGGAAGAAGCTAGAAGAAGTGTTGACGTTATGCAAGTAGAGATTGAACAACTTATGCAGACCAAAATTACCTCCTTAGTAGAGGAGTTCTTGCGAAAAGGGGACGAATTGACACGTGAAGAAGCTGATGAAGCATTTGAAGCTCTCTGGACTGACGAACTCCGCAAACTTGACAATAGTCAGCTGCAGGACCTGCGAGATCTTGGTATCGACGGCGAAATCCAGTATGTGCTGTTCGACTTTGTTCCCCCGACGGAGCACAGGTACCTAAAGGAGATGCTCCGAGAAGGTATAAACCTGTCAGGCTATGCAGGAACTGAAGTCGAACTCTTCGAGGGCGACCTGAGCTGCGTACACTCGTCTTTTTCAAACATGAAGAACAAGGCAATGAGCTATCTTACATTCTCCAACACGCACCCTGGAGCGCTACTTGCCCAGCACCGCGATCCAGTCACGGCGTTTATTGCGAGCGTCTTGAAAAATTTCGAGACGAAGATACTTGGATGGACGAGAAATCCCAAGCTTACTCCCGCAGATGTCCCTGACTTGACTCGTAAAATATTCAAACAGGTGGATGAGGCGAAGTATCCCGGGCGGAAGGTTATACTAACCAAACCTTTGCGTTTGAGGATCATGGTTAGAGTCGCAGGTTTCTTGGCGGTCGCGCTCGAATCCTTTCGAACCTACTACCTCGAGCAGAACGACCCGCTACTCAAACTAGGACGCCAAAAAGAACAATTCAGGCAGATTTTTTTAGACCTGTGTGCCAGTCGTAGCCTTTCCTTTGCTACAGCTGGCAAATTCATGAGCGATTGCCTCTTACCTGGTATCCTCGAATCTGTGAGGATAAGCATGGACCGCATCCTAGCTTCCCAGTTCAAAGATGATAATGACGACCTCCGCAACCGGAAAACTTGTGAGATCTCCCTGTTCAGACATCTCCAGTCTCAAGGAAACTTCTTCCTGTATCTCGACGTCATTCATCAATACAAGACAACCATCCAAATTTGGTTACGACGGCGCATGGATGGATACTATGGCAGGTCCTGCCCCTGCGATATCTGCTCTTCATTGGGTCGTACAGTCTTTGACCACTTGCTGTTTGAACGTATGGAGTCATCTATTCTTCTTGTCCGCAATCTGTTGCTCAATATCGTTCGCCAAGCCGCTAACAGCGACATATCTTTCCGTGATGTTTTGAAAGCTATTTCCGCGAACACCATCACGAAGTTGGTCCTGAGGATGGATAACCTGGAGTCCTTCGCCGGGTCGACGGACGGTTTAGAGTTCGCTGAACATGTCCTGAAGATAATCGATGACCCTACATCATGGTCAGTTGCCAGCTCATTTAGAAAAGGTAAGCGATCCATCTATTCAGCTGTTTATTATGGATAAACTCTATGTCCTTATGATGTATCCGATTATGTTTTGAAAGAAAAATCAAGTCTTAGACATCTGCATGCAAAGTAAACGGAGTAATATCCGCTTTGTGTTTTCGGGGAAGCGACCTATGATACAGGAAGAGCTCGGCTCGTCGCAAATTGGCGTGAAGTAGGGACAGGGAGCCTGTAAGTGATCGTAAACTTGGAAATAAACCAAGACCACAAACCCTAACACGTTCAGAAATAGAGTAGCTACTGCGAATGTTCCGTATCAGCTTTTGCAGTGTAGTCAGAATCCCGCTTATGCTAAGTATGAAATTGACCGATATTATCATTCTATTCTTTCCGCTATTAAAGAAGCCGAAAGGATTTCTGTACCAGTTAAGCGTGTCCGAATGAAAACTCAAAAACCTCTTTGGTCTCGTGACCCTCACCTTAAGGCTTGTAAAAACAAAGCTAAATTTTGGTTAAAAATCTGGGCAGAATGTGGTCGGCCGAAGTGCGGTAATGTTTTTCTTATTAAACAGAAAACTAAATTAGAATTTAAGAAGTACCTGAAAAGTGTTCGTTATCGTGGGCTTGATTTTCCGTCTTCATCAAAAGAATGGAGCAAAGTAATTAATTCGAGTAAAATTGATGATTCTGATGTAAGTAGTGATGCTATTCCACCAAGTAGTTGGCATACTCATTATTCAAAGATATTCTCTGTGTTAAATTATTGTGTTCATAGTAAGTTTCGTGAAGCACTTCTTAAGATAATCCCTAGTTTTTTGAGTCAGCGTTATGTGCTTCCCATTTCGCTACATGATGTTATGAATGCTTTAAAACATCTCAAGTCGAAATCCATCGATGCTGATGGCATTTCAAAAAAACATCTAGCTCCCGAATGTGCGGAACTTGTATCACATCTTGCGCTTTTGTTTCAAATGTGTTTGGCGTCTTCCGTTGTCCCAGAAAGCTTTCTGTGTGGGAGCGTGACTTCAATTTTAAAAAGAGGGAAATCGCCTACAGATTGCTCTTCTTACCGTCCAATTACCGTCTCCTGCAATATTAGCAAGGTTTTTGAGTATGTACTTTTACCTAGCTTAACGCAAAATATTTCTTTCTTCGGGGATAATCAGCTTGGTTTCAGATCTGGTGTGGGGTGCCAACATGCACATCGTGTCCTTTCTTCCATTCTACTTTCTAATTCTTCCAAGGGTAAAGGTGTCTATCTCTGTACTCTTGATCTTTCCAAGGCTTTCGACTCTGTTGTTCATAACCAACTTTTCTTTTCTTTGGCTTCTTCTGGTGTAAACTTTTCAGTTGTTTACCTTCTACGGTTCTGGTACTCTAACTCTTACCTCCGCTTGAAATCTTCTCCAGAAACAACTATTAAAGTACTTCGAGGTGTAAGGCAGGGGGGTGTTTTATCACCAACCCTTTTCAAAATTTGTATTTCTACTGTTCTGGAAAAGATCTCAGGCACTTATTTTACTGGTTCTACTGATGTTTCTTATATAGCTTATGCTGACGACATCCTGTTGATCAGCCGTACTAAATCAGCTCTTTCTGCGATGGTTTCTCTAGTTTCTCAGTCTTTCCTGGATATTGGCTTATCTCTGAATCTTGATAAATGTGAATTCTTGTCTTACAACCTGTCTTCGTCTACTCCGCTAGTATGTAATGAATTTTCTGTTGTTTCTGTTTCTTCTTTTCGGTGGCTAGGGATTACTGTTTCTGATTCTTTAGCTCTCTTCCGTAGACAGATTGTTGCAGATGCAGTAAAAAAAATTCAACTTAGTTATTCAAAAATTGTAGCAAACCGTGGAAAATATAACAGAAGAGCTCTTGGGCGTTTATTCTCAACGTTTTCTGATCATTCTGTTCTTTATTTTTCGGGTGTTCATTCTGTTCTGAAGCTAAAAGATTTGAAGAAAATGAAAGTTACGTATTTCAAATTTTGCAAATTTCTGCTTTCTCTGCCACCGTGGACTAGAAATCGGTACTTGGTTAAAAAATATAATGTTACGGATGTAGTTCAAAAGCTCGGTGACCTACACAGAAAGCTTTCTGTGGACGCATTTTGTAAAATAGGCCCTGATCACGGTCTTATTCAGTTTTTTGTTGAAGAGGATAGTGTTTAGTTGAAGTTATTTTTCTTTTTATAGTTTACTCCACTTGTACTACTTGTTTCTTGTAGTTGTGGGTGATAAATAAATAATAATAATAATAATACCCCTTCGAACGTGATGTTTCATGTTCTGGTCATCACGAGACGAGCTCAAGCAACAGAATCGTTAAACCGCTACCTATTAGTCATCAACTGAACTGGATGTGCATTTCTCAAACAATTATCTCTGCCCTCTTAAGAAAATCCGAGTTGACTTCTCGAGTCTCAAGTTAATGAGCTTGTTCGGCAATCTGCTCGTACATAATCTCAGTTTCCTGATAAGAAATACATGTGTTTGTTGTTGTGGTTTAACACGCGCAACACAGTCAAAAGTTTCGTTACGTCTAACACAAGGATGCGCAATTTCAACATTTCGTAGACAACACGCTATATGTTAATGTTACAGAAAAATTGTGTAACCAACCTTAAGCCGTATGTTTTTGGGATCCCAAAACGGAAGAAGAGGGATACCTTACCCATGATATAGCAAAAATTGTCCGTCCGTCTGTCTGTCAGCACGATAACTCTCGAAGGGAATGAGATATTTTGATGAAACTTGTTGTGGGGACTCTTTATGTCAAGGGAGATGTCGAGTTCGTAGATGGGCTCTGCAGCTCAACATTTAGGGGTGGGGGTTCAAATTAAGGGGCGAACAATTTTTTGTAACAGATAATGCGATAGTCGGTTTAGGGGTAAGAAGACATGCTGACAAGAATATGAAAACCATTTTCTTGTCGGACAAGTAGTTAACCCGAAATCCGGCCAAAACCAGAAAGTTTCTTAAAAGTCAAAGTTTAATTTAAAGTTGATTAGATGTTCGATTTAGGGGTAAGAAGGCATGCTGAACAACAATATGAAAACCATTTTCTCGCCGGACAAGTAGTTCGCCCGGAATCCTGCCAAAACCGGAAAGTTTCTTAAAAGTCTAAGTTTTATTTAAAGTTGATTAGATGTTTGGTGTAGGAGCAAGGACATACGCTGCATTCGTGTTTGAGCTTTAGTTTTTGCAAGACAAGTAGTTCGCCCGGAATCCAGTCGATACCGGAGATTTGGCAGAAGCAAGGCAGGAAAATTTGATCAGTTTCATCAAAGTAGATATGAGGTATAGCCTAGGGATAAATATACACATGCTGAATCAATATATGAACTTGGTTTTCTCAGATTAGCCATTGGCCTTTTTCTGTTTCTAAATCTTAATAGTAAAAATGTTCAAGGAGTCTGGCGAAGACCGGATATCTACAAAACCCATTTGTCTCGATCAGATATGAAGTTTTTGAGCTCCCATCGCAACCTTTGGTCTTGTTGTAAAAAGAACACGAAACACAGTTTAAATGTTATTTTTAACGAACAAATTATACTTCATGGGCCGTAACGGAAATATTCCGCAACAATTGTAGAAACGTCCAAAGTGTCGTCTGCTGAATTGCGCATTCAGTGTTTCCAAGCTGGGCATTCTAGTACGTTGCACCAAAACCGAAATGTTTGCATTCTGTTGCACACTCGTAGTCAGTCATTTTCCTATCAAATGTCTCAGAGAACAGACAAATAACAGGATTTGAAGGTTCTCTTGACAAGCGTTTCTCTTGACTAACCTTAGACAGTGCTCACCAACTATTCATTTTAGTTTACAGTGAGCTCGCCGATAGAGCTCTGGAGTTCCTTGTTGAATCGCTAATTGGTTGCGGGAATTCCTGTCCATTCTGTGGCGCCCCTTGTGCCATGAATTCGAGCCAGCACGCAGAGCACACTGCCGAATTCCACAGACCTCAGATAATTGGAGGATACAGGTAAAGTCACAACTTGATTAACAAAATACCTCGAAGCAGCTTCTGTTCCAAGAAGTAGGATGCCATTCATTCTTCTACGTTTTCGATTGCTTCCATTTGTGATGTAGGTGGAATTAGGAATCGATCAGGTAGAACGATCGTGTCGGGTTGCAGCTTCGGTGCTAAGTTTAGGTTCTCGATACTGTCTCCGAAAAAAATAGCTGTATAAGAAAAACAGCAAAACAAGCTGTTTTTCCACATGCTCAGGGAAAGGGGTCATTGCACCTTTGTCAGTGAGCTTTGTCGAATGGGTAAGTGCAATATATTCTGACGTGGCTTCATAAGTTCTTGGTGAAATGTAAAAGGTAGATGTGTGAAAAGTAAGCGAGTTTTTCCACTGTCAGATTTTCAAAACCAGAAGCAAAAGAAAAGCAGTTATGTGAAAAGATGAGACTGCCAATTTGACACGAATTTGGGATTTTCCTTGAACATTATTTTCCATGACAGGCGAAGTGGGGCGGTTAGACGCCAAAAACAGAGAAATGCGGCAGTTTGATAAATCGTTTTCCGGCGTCACACCTTGGGACACGAATCGTCTCTACCGTTACCACTGACATTCGCATTACTGCGCCCATCGTAAGTCCTATCTGTATCAGCAAACCAGCTCAACCCATTTGAACCTGTCTAAGGTCACTGAAATACGGACATTTTATCTTTTAGTTTTGAAGGCTCGGATGACGCCATGGTTGAAACTTGCCCGGCTTACATCTCCGGGGGTAGTGGCAAAAATTTCAAAAATCAAGAGACGCGATTTCAGTTCGTCCCGTTCCGCGACTACAAAACCGTCTATCCGACTTGGAACATACCTCCTGACAGCACAGTGGAGTCTAGCATGTTCTGGAAGTGGGTAATAGTCAGTCGCGCAAGCGAGTTTGCCCTCTACTATGGGTTTAATGAAGAAAGCCTCCCTGCAACTTGGAGAGCTATTACGTGGGACATGGTGAACCAAGAGCTTGCCCAGATGGAGCAGAGAGATGTAAATGATGATGACGGTGAAGTTGTCGAGTGAAATTTCTATACCTTGTTAAAAAGATTGATATTTGATACTTTGTCTAGAGACCGAATGAAATTACTTGAACTTCGGCACGAAGTGTTAAGGGCAGGTCGCACCCTTCTTCAAATCAAAGTAAGTTCGGCTCTAAGACATTGCTCTTTGAGATAACTCTGTTGACTGATACCCCTCTTAATGGAGAGAAAAGTCAGTACTAGCAAGGTAGCAGTCCATTCATATCAAATTTCCCTCTTCCGTCGTTCCTTTCCCGAACGTTAAAAAATAAGACTGACGGATGTGTCTCCGCCCATTGATGCTGTAGAAGCCATGGTCGAAGGCTAACACACTAAAGCTTTAGTCATGGCGTGGGGGCAGGGGTCAGTATTGTCGTATTGACGGCGTTCGTATATTAGTTGGAAGTTGAAAACAGACAAATCGCCAAGATCCAGCGTGGAGTGTTGAAGTTCAGTAGCCTATTCTTACTTCGTTGATTTTTGCGTAATTTAGCTGATCCGAGAAGTTGATGTAGTTTTATATGTGCCGATTTCTGTATAAATCATTAATTAATTAAATCGTTTATTCATTCAGAATCTTACTCACGGCGTGTGCCGACTAACTGATTCCAATGTCAGCCTACAAATATAAAACAATATATAAATAAGAAAATGCAAGCGTACCTGCCTAGTCAACTGCTATTTCGGTTTGCATCGAAACAACAGAAAAAAAAATATAAAATTAATTACACTCTACCAAACGGTCAAACATATTTACTTAAAAACCAACATAAAATCATGTGGGCTGTTTAATGGTGGATGAACCGTTAAACAGTTTTACAAATGCCGGAACAAAGCTGTTAATGTTTTTTACGTGGGTGCATTGGACAGGTTGCAGTTTTGGAACTGGGTTTGCAACTAGTCTTGGAGATCTTGGCCGTTCGGTTTCAAAATCAGGGGGGAGGAATTTACGGAGGATTGGGTGTTCAAGAGCATAAATAAAACTTTCAGAGTTGAAATGGGTAGACACGAATTTACACCCTGCAATTCCTGGACAATTTTTGATGGTGAACGCCGTTGGTGGCGGCGAATCTGAGGTCAGGGTTCAGGACATCTGAGTCAGACTTAACTATCTTATCCCTACGTTCAAAGTTCTAGGAGCATAAACGGAATATGGTATTGAGAACCATATAGAAGATAATTATGTGTCTTATTTTTACGACGTCAATTCTGATTCACCTTCTACAGGTAGTCATCGCTCAACGAGTAAATTCTTCACGTCCTGCGACTCCCAGGATCCTCCATCCTAAACCTTAAAACAGGTGGAGCACACATGTAACTTTAGGCATAATAGTTCCAACTGTAATTGCTGTCTCTAGAGCCTAACTGGTCTCGCCTGAAAAGGTTTATTGCCTTTTTCCCCAAACTTGAGTTGTCGCAGAGCCTACGCAGAGTAGTGCTCGCCCAAGGGTTTATTGCCCTTAACCCCCATCTAGGTGCGTCAAAAAGAACCAACTGGTCACCTCTTCGGAGGTTGGGTCTTAGGGACCAACACAGGGTAACCCCCTCTACCCAACTGGGTGTGCAACTTCAAACTAAGAATCAACTGGTCACCTTTTCAGAGGCTGGGTAGAGAAGCCCGAGGGGGTATTGCTTGCAACGCCCCCGCCCAGCTGGGCACGAGTTCCAACTGGTTCTCATCAGGTTTTACAAAGAACCAACTGGTCACCTCTTCGGAGGTTGAGTAGAGAAGCCCGAAGCGGTATTGCTTCCAATCGCCCTCGTCCAACTGGGCAGGAGTACCAACTGGTTTTCATTAGTCCTACCCGTATGGAAATAATTCAAGTCATTGTATTATGGGACATTTTTCCAACCGTAAACAATTGAAAACGATCGTAAACAATTGTTTTTTTTTACCCTAGGAAACAGTTGTTTACGACTGGAAACCAATTTCCAATTGTTTCCAGTCGTTTGCGATTTTTAACAGTGGTTAATGATTGGAAACAACTGTTTCCAATCGTAAAAAAAAACAATTGTTTACGATTGGAAAAATTTCCCAGAATACAATGACTTGAATTATTTCCATACGGGAAGATCTCTTTTGGGCTGATTCTTAGGGACGGGGAACTACTCTTGATTTGACTACGTTTGGTTGTACGGGCCGAGCATCTCGCAGAAGAAAGAAGAAACTGGCATGGTTGAAGATCACTGAATTAGAAGTTCCTCCAGCCCAAGCTGACTGCGAATCATATTTGACGGGGCAAAACGGATAAGTCAGCTGCATTTTATTCGAGCTATATTTCGACCCCTCTTGGCAAGGGTCCTCTTCAGGCCCAAGCCGCTCAAGCTGGAAAATAAACTTTTATTTAAAAAACCTTTTTAACTTTTTTTTAATTAAACTTTTATTAAGTTTATTTTCCAGCTTGAGCCTGAAGAGGACCCTTGCCAAGAAGGGCCGAAATATAGCTCGAATAAAATGCAGCTGACTTATCCGTTTTGCCCCGTCAAATATCACTGAATTAATAAACTATTTTTGGTCGTAAATTGTGCTTATAAATAAATCTATTCGTACCACTAGAACCATCCGAACCAAGTCTCTGAAGGTTTAGTTAAGGTCGTATTGTATTTAGTTGTCACGTTCGGTTGCGCCACGCTACCCTAAGGGCAAGGAGTGACGACTAAAAGCAACTCCATTGTAGGGATATACCTTCTACATACAGTAGCTGGTATAAATACATACAAAGAGAACCAAAATTAATCTCATTTCCAGATCACCATAGGAAGCTCCTACACCGTTTCGACGGCAGTATTCTAAATACTTCGACCAAGTTTCGGACCTATTGTTCGCTCTTCGAAAGAAATTTGAGTGACAAGTCGTTTCCTTGGACCGTCCATTTCCCATCTGAACTAACACAAATTTCCATGGTGAATTTATATTTCCATCCGTAAACTTTTTCTTTTATTTCACCATCTCCTATGAAACAGGAGAGACAACAAGAAAAGACTGAACAAGGGTGACCACAGATAAAACGATAGAAACTATAAAATAGCAGTACTAACGCTGGAATAGGTTCTTAACTAGATGAGTTCGCTCGGTCCGGCCGGCCGCAAGATCTTCAGTATCTGCAGGAAAAAAAAATCAGAATCGTGGACGTCTAATATCCCTTGTAGCATGTGATTAAATAGTGTTCCAGAGTGTTACCTGAAGCGTGCGGAATTTAATCGCTTCACGTTACGTCATGGCAGTAGATAAGAAAGGAATTTCGCTCTTTCAGCAAGATTGGGAAAAAAAGCTGAATGTCGTCCTGAAGGTTTTTCCGATAACTAAATTTCTTCGCAATGCACTTGGGCGCTGTTTCTATGACACTTGCAGCTTCGCTGAAGTGCCATATATCTGTCGGTCTGTCTGTCAGGTCACTGTCTCGAGTTAGGGTACTTCCAGACGTGCTTGGACGATGAAACTTGACAAGCATATCGGGACCCAACCAAACCAACTTGAAAATAATCATTTGCTCGATCCGACCGCCGTGGGGGGAGTGGAGGGAGGGGGAATCCGGAATATTGACGTATTTATAACTTTTGAACGGGGACTCGGATCTTAATGAAACTTGCTATTTGGAAAGACTTCGTGTCTCGAATGTCACACGTCAAGTCTGGAATGGATCCGGTGACTTGGGGGGGGGGGGGGTGGAGGGGGGAACCGGAAATCGTGTAACATGTTCAGAGTGGACGGATCTGGATGGAAATTGGTGGGAAGAACAAGCACAAGCCCTAGATTTATAGTGGACAAGAACGGACCGGATCCGAGCACTGTGGGGGAGTTGGAGGGAGGGTTACGGAATTCCGGTGATCCCGACCTAAGATGCTTACACATGTGCTAGACGATGAAACTTGGCAGGCATATTAGGGACCTGATCGACCTAAATTGGAAACAGTCATTTCCCCGATCCGACTACCGTGGGGGAAGTGGAGGGAGGGGGAATCCGGAATATAATTTATAACTTTTGAACGGGGAATCTGATCTTAATGAAACTTGATATTTGGAAGAACCTCGTGTCTCAGATGTCACACTTCAAGTCCTGAGTTGTACCGGTGACTTTGGGGGGATGTGGAGGGGGAATCGGAAATCGTGTGACGTGTTCAGAGTGGACGGGTCGCGATGAAACTTGGTAGGAAGAACAAGCACAAGCCCTAGATACATAGCTGACAAGACCAGACCGGATCCGAGCACTGTCGGGGGAGCTGGAGGAGGGTTCCGGAATTATTTATTCAAACAATGTTTACAACGGGTACGTCAGCTACGATTCTTCATCAGCGATATTTGGGCCCTTTTTGGCAAGGGTCCTCGTCAGTAATCAATAATGATTACAGGTTTGTTTCCTTCCCCGAAGTTGAACCAGAGGATTGACAGCCTGACGAGGACCCTTGCCAAAAAGAGCCGAAATATCGCTGATGAAGATTCGTAGCTGACGTACCTGTTGTAAACATTGTTTGAATAAATGTTTCAAAGTCAACTTGGGCTCAAAGAATATTTGGTTCCGGAATTCCGGTGATCCCGACTTAAGATGCTTACACATGTGCTATGGCGATAAAACTTGGCAGGCATATCAGGGACCCGACCAAAATAGCTTGGAAATAGTCACTTCCCCGATCCGACCACCGTGGGGGGAGTGGAGAGAGGGGTCATCCGAAATATTGACATATTTATAGCTTTTGAACGGGGAATCGGAATTAATGAAACTTGATATTTGGAAAGACCTCGTGTCTCAGATATCACACTTCATGTCCGGAATGGATCCGGTGACTTTCGGGGGAGTTGGAGGGGGAACCGGAAATCGTGTGACATGTTCAGAGTGGACGGATCGGGATGAAACTTGGTGGAAAGAACAAGCACAAGCCCTAGATACATAGTTCACAAGACCGGACCGGATCCGAGCACTGTGGGGGGAGTTGGAGGGAAGATTCCGGCATTCCGGTGATCCCGACTTAAGACACTTACACATGTGCTAGGACGATGAAACTTGGCAGGCATATCAGGGACCCAACCTAACTAACTTGGAAATAGTCACTTCCCCGATCCGACCACCGTGGGGGGAGTGGAGGGAGGGGGAATCCGGAATATTGACGTATTTATAAATTCCGGTGACCACAGTTGGTAGGGTACTTCCAGATGTGCTAGGACGATGAAACTTGGCTTGAACATTAGAGACTTGACAAGATTGGCTTAGAAATTGTCACTTCCCAGATCCGACCATCCCTTAAAGTACTCATCTTAACCACAAACTACAAAAAATACTTTTAAGCAAAACCTACATTTGCATGATCTCCATGATCCCATGACCATTTTTGCCCTTATAGTGCGCATCATAACAGCCAAGTGCAAAAAAAAAAAAAAAAAAAAAAAATTAGCAAACGATACATTCTCGTGATTTTCAAGGGTACATCGTCATTCTTATTTACCAAGTCTTGCAAGTGCCATATGAGCTTCCAGCTCTTGTTTTATTCTCCAATCGAAGCGCAAGGTGTCGTTTAAGGTCATAGGGCATGTAAATTCAATTCAATTCATTTATTTGTATCCGCCAAAGCTGGGGAGTAAAGAAAATATAATAAAATTCACACAATCGGTCTACAGACTAATAACTAAACCATATACTTTCATACAAACTCTACTTCATTTTAAAAAAAAAACAAGAAAAAAAAAACATTTAGCCTACGCTATCCTCAATGAAGTCTACCTAAACTTTAACCAAAATACAATCAACGCAACGCATCGGTCAAAGTGTGCTTTATGGAATAAATTTTTGAAAAAAATGTTTCCCGTTTCTTTTTCAAAATATCAGTGGGGTTTTTTAAACCATAATTTTCCATCATAAAAGAACTGGATTGGTATTTCGAAAACCGGCATAAAAATTTCCCAAAATTAAAAAAAGTAGTTTTAATATGAGATAAATTTGTCAACGTTAAAAAAGGTAAAAAAGAAGATGCAAGCAAAGCCTGTGGAAGAGCAACAGTGTTAAAAATCTTTGCAAGACTGCGTCTAGATAGGAAATCCCTGAGACAAATCACCGCCCCGAAACTAGAAGAAATACGCGACTCCACATCTTTTACTATTAGAGCCCTCGTTAATGACAAAGTCGGGCCATAAGGGATTCCCAGATATCTTAAAGACTCGCATGGTTTTAGGACTGAATTATATATACGGACAGATACTGAAAGAGAAATTTGTTCAAGGGGTTTTGGACCAAAAACCATAAACTGGCATTTTTCAGGTCGAAAAATCAGGCCATATTCTTTAAAAGACTAGATAATTTACATTATTCTGAAGGCCCGATAGAGAACGGCTAATAAGGAGTATGTCGTCAGCATACGCTATAAGAGAAGCTAGGATACCTTTCCCATAAATAAAAGAAGACTGTACACCATCAAGACATGCAGCGATAGTTATATTGAAAATCACTGGAAATTTGCAATATCCTCTTTAAGACTTTTCTTGGACGTACTATATGTTTAAATGCCTTTAGAAAACGAAGCTCTACTGTCATTTCGAATGTCCCGCGTGTTTTAATGTGTGTTAGGGGGAACAGAAGCTGTCCAACCCGGCACGATATCGGGGAGAAGGGCCACGTTCGGCACTTTTTTTGGATTAGTATTTTTGCAGGGCACACTACTGCGGGTTCTTCAATTTTAGCGATTAAGTGCTGTTTGTTCATGTCTTCCCTAGGTTACACTGTAAAAAGTTTCTCCAAGTGAGGATTAAAGTTTACTGCAGTATTTGCTACTGGGATTAATCTTATCTCTACTGGGATAAGATTAATCCGAGTTAGAGATAATCTTATCTCAGCAGAGACAAGATTAATCACAGTAGCAAATACTGCAAGATTTTCTTTAACAGTATAGGAAAAGAAACGATTCGTAGCCTGCTGTGGGCAAAAGTGGTTTTCCTGAAGTTGGTCAAAAGTGCCGAACCTGTCCCCCCCCCCCCATGTTCGGCATACATTGGTCTAGGTTCGACACGTCACTATCTCGGTACTAGGACCAATGGCGAACCATGGTTCCAGTGCTTTTGTAATCTAATATTTAAAACTGAAGTTTGTACTTAGAAAAAGTAAAAAAGGATGCCTGAAATTACTGAAATAACGAAATAACGGTGAAGGCCAGTCTAATGAACTTAATTATTCATTTAAAATTTATATTCATTTAAAAATAAGATGAAAAGTTTTTTGGTGAGTAAAGATGGGCGAGGAGAGAGGGTCACCTTGGGTATGAGTCGGTTCTGGGTTGCCACGAGGTTTAATTGTCTTCTATTTATTTATAGTATTGAATTTTTTTTTGTTTTATGTAGTTGTTATGTATAGTATTGCATGTATTTTTTTTCCTTTTCTTTTTTTGTTCCGAATATAATTATGATAAGTGATTAAATTATCGAGTCCTGCCACAAACAAATCTGTATAGATTATCACGTGGCAGGTCTGTTATGATACTGAATTTTTTTTTTTGTAAAATTACATTATATATTAAAAATTTGTCTCTCTCTCTCTGTCTCTTTTATATTACACCGCATTCACACTAAAGACAATGTTTCTGTTAAGTGGAGGAGTGGAGTACATGTCAAATATTGGGGGGGGGGGGATTTTCGTCACCTTTCGGGAAAAAAAATAATTTTAGACGAAAATAAGACGGCGTTCATCTCAGCAATGGAACACAACAGATCAAGCGTACCCGAAACCGGCACCGTTACCAGTTTTTTCGTGTGCACATGTTTTGCGACGACTTTCAACTTTTTGTGAATCCAAAAATTTTAATTTTAACGGCTTAAAACAACTTATCTCAACACGAATTTCAAAATTCAACAGAGAGCATCGAAGTTACAATCAAAACATCCGGAACAACTGAGACAATGTCCGAGCCGTACTTTCAGAACTGCTCCATAAAAAAAATAATAGTAATTTGGTGATGCGGGAAAACGGTTTGGTAAGAAACATCCTCGCTTGCGGCAATCGACACAGTTGTAGTTCCTTTAAAGCTTTTTGGTAAAGAAAACTCTCTTTTACATATACCTGTCTCATACTGGATACTCTAGATCAAATTTCCGATTTCGTTGGGAGCTTGAACACCGGGGTCTCTGCTTTGATACTCTTCCTCCGCTACCCTTCCTCCACCCTTTAAATCGGAAAGAACCAGACCTCAAAGAGGAGCACCTATGAAAGTACCAAAACTCACACTGTCGCTTGTAAAACTGAAAGGTACCGTAATAGTTTTGTACCGAAGTTTATCTTGTATCATAACAACATTACCTCAATTACTTTATTTACTCTATGACAATTGTATATATGTTTTAGTTGTAGGTTAATGACAAGTGCCAATTAATTTGCTCGCACATGAAATGTTGTGCCGCATTTATTTGAAATTAAAAAAATTAAATTACCAGAGCCTGGTATGACGAGGAAGGGCACCCTCGAACATCCTTAACCACGAGGGGTTCAGAATATAAACTATATCTTACCTGTAGTAATTTGGCTTGAAAGGCCCGGCTTTATTCAAGCCCAGATACTTCGCCTGCTCATCGGACAATTCGGTCAGATGGGCATCGAATGAGGGAAGGTGGAGGCTGGCAACGTATTCGTCCATTTTTTTCGGGAGAAGGTAAACGTCCCCCTTATATCGACCGGCAGGGGCGTTGAAGAGCTCTATTAAAGCAAGGGCCTATAAAAAAACGAGAGAACTGCAAAAGCAACAAGACCAAACTTTTCGATGGGATCCCAGAAATTCAATATCTGATCCAGACAACTGGGTCTTGTCTTAGCCAGATCCAGTCATCGCCAGAATCCTTGAACATTCTTACAATTAAAATTCAGAAACAGATTAAGGCCAAATAGCTAATCATCTGAGAAAATCAAGTTCAGATATGGATTCAGCATGTGTGTTTACCCGTATAAGTCATATCTGTTTTGACGAAAAGTTCCTGCCACTTCTGCCAATTTCCCGGTTTCGGCCGAACTCTAGAACTACTTGTCCGGCGAAAAAAGAAAACTAAAAAACGAACTCAGGGTATCTTCTTTCCCCAATAATGAGCATCTAATCAACTTCAAATAAAAATTTAACTTATAACAAATTTTCCGACTCCAGCCGGATTCCGGTCGAACTATATGTCCGGGTAAAATATGATTGTCACACACGGATTCAGCGTCTTTTCTTACCCCTAAATCGGTTATCTAATCAGCTAGAAATAAAACTTTAACTTCTAACAATTTTCCGGTTTTGGCCGGATTCCGGGCGAACTACATGTCCGGGAAGAAAATTGTTTTCACATAAAAGTTCAGAATGTCTTCTTGCCCTAAATCGGACATTGATCAACTCCAAATAAAACTTTTAATTTTAACAAACTTTCCAGTTTTGGCCGGATTCCGGGCGAACTACTTGTCCGATTTCAAAATGGGTTTCACCATCGTGTTCTGCATGTCTTCTTACCCCATAATCGACTATCACATTAGCTGTTTCAAAATATTTTGTTTGCCCCTTAATTTGAACCCCCTCCCCCACCCCTAAATGTAGGGCTACAAAGCCCATTTACGAACTCGACTGGTCCGCCGACCCAACAAATCCTCACACCAAGTTTCATCAAAATATCTCATTCCCTTCGAGAGTTATCGTGCTTACAGACGGACGGACGGACAGACGGACAACTTTTGCGATGTCATAGGTATCCCTCAACTTACGTTTTGGGATCCCAAAAACCTACCTAATGTGTATTTTCTTAAACATGATCGCACAGATTGACCAGGTCGCGTTTTCTATCAGGCACACAGTGGCACACTACCTAATGAGTCCTGAAGTAAGTCACCAATCTTCCTAAAATAAATGACAGTGTCTTAAGAGTCTACGGCCTTGAAGCACACCTCTTACTAGAAATGATCCTTCCCCTATCAAATGAATCAGAAAAAACGTTTTTGGAAATATCATTACTTTCCACCTAAAATTAGCGATTCTCTAGTTGGCGCTTATTCTCCGACGCGGCGGCTGGGCGCTAAACATTTGAAAATTGAACGTGCCTTGGTTAAAAAGTGAGAAAACTAAGCAAATAAAAGAAGTAATAGACAAAAGATTAATCGTATCCTTATGGGAGAAAGAATCGTCATCGGACGTTGGAGATTCCGGCAAACTTTTCGTTGGGTGAAGGAAAACTCGGCAAGGCTGAAAAAGCGTTAAAAATTCGTAGTTACGAAACAAAACAATGGAGAAAGGTGGGGATTTTAGAAGCTTATAATTCCATATGGGAACTAAGTATATTATAAAAGGCAGAATAAGCAAGAGGGGTCCTTTAAGAACGCTACCATACAAGACCAGTTACAAACATCGTAACGTCCATTATAAGCCCAATCCTTACCACTCGTCCCCTTTCTTGTTTCCATCGCGCACCGGTTCCGGAAACAGTAACGTAAAATTGTACAGATCATATGCACTCAGTATCAGTGCCCAGAAAAACCGTTCATAGTTATATTATAAGGACCTTCCGTTGCCGGAGCGATCCCCCCCCCTCCTCCCCATTTAGTTTTATTTGTATCAGGAACAAATACTCAGACGAATCTCCGTCTCCCTATCTCTGTAATACGACCATCCGAGTCGAATATGTTCTGATACCCTACCCGATGCAAACGAGCGGAGGAGGAGCTACGTAGAACATCATCATTTGCTACCTCTACAAACAGCTATATCGCAGTGGAACCCCGCGGAAGAATACGAACGCCGTCACCGTCTTTACAGCTGATTGGTTGTCTACCATTGTGACGTCACGTCCAACTCGCTGCAGACCGGGGTATCCACCCCTGCATGCAGCCTACAGTTTTTCATTTGGTGTGCGCAGCGGCGAAGAGGGAAGTAGACGGGTATCAAGTCTAACCTCACAGCAAGTACCTTTAGCTCCGCTCAGTTTTATCGGGGTGTCCATAGTAGCTGTACGGGATCAAAGACAGAGGTTCTATTGGATTGTTTGTAGGTTCTATTGGATTGTTTGTTCTTGGTTTTATCCATCGCACGTTTGGGCGTTGAAGGGCCTTGCGTCCTTAAAGTTTAACTGGAAAGCCAACTTATTTTTGCGTCATTTAACTGAATATCCTACACTGAATGATTTAGACTCTGCAAAGAGATTTTTTTTATTTTCCACTATCTGCTCTAATTATGCCGTTCAGAATATCTGCGGCCGTCCCGACAACATGAATTCTACTATGACGCGGGAAATTTTAATCTCAACACAAACGCGGCATTTCACCGGGCAGTGGTGACCTTGGTGAAGACTGCTTAGTGCCTGAACAAGAAAGAAAATCATAAATCTCTATGGTAAGGCATACAACACAGATACAAGCGCATCGAGGTACCACAAGTCACACGGAAATTCCACTATTTTGAAAATCGGTTATTCGTGAATAGCAGAACAACGAAGTAAAAGCATTTCCAGCGGGTCTTCAAGCCGATTTAAGTGAATAAGTAATGGGTAACTAGATTGTCCTATCCCAGCCTTTTTTAGTTAAACTTTAACTAACCTGAGTAGCTGCCGTGACGGAGACGACGTAAGATGGCACTGAGGAGCAGCTCAGGTTTACAAGGCGGCCTTCAGCTAACAGAACGAGTTTCTTTCCATCGGGCCACACGACGTGGTCTACTTGTGACCTAACTTTCTCCCAGGTGAGGTCAGGTGTCCGGAGGCTATTCTGAAAGAAAGCAGCTCCATCAGACCAAAGTCATGAAACACACTACTAACTTCTTGCAACTCACTTTAGGCGTATTCTCGCCGTTCCCCGAGGACTCCACTTGAGGAGTCCCCACGTTTTTGTTTGTGCCGGGGACTCATTCCTCGTATTCTTGCGAGTCCCCACGGACGGGGAATGCTCCGATTATCATCACCATCATCAAAAAGGACTCCCTTTCAGATTCGGAGGGGAACAATTTGTGCTGGTGTTGGTGCTATGTAAAACTAATTAAAAACAATCAGAATAAACAAAACCAAGAATAAAGTGGATCCAGACTAATTTCGTCAACTGCATATTTTTCCCCCAACAAAATCCATTTTGGAAGCATTCCCCGTGTTCTCGCTGTTACTGTACGCGGAGTCCGTATCCTCGCCGTTCCCTTCGATTCCCCGAGGAGGTCCTCGGGGAACGGCGAGAATACGCCTTTTGTGTATTTCAGTACTTTGTGAGATGTGCGTTTCCAAACGTTTACTGCTAGGTACTATCGTAAAAGAAGGTGCCACAGATCCCTGTCAGAAACAACCAGCTATATACGCGGGACGGAAATTTCCCAGACCCGAAAATCATATCACCTAATAAAAAAATAACACAAGTCCTACTGTCCACATTGTCGACCAAGCTGGACAACAAGGCAGATAGATCGGTTCATTATGAGCACGAGTCTTTTGTACATGTCATAATTTGAAACCCCCTTCCTCTCCCTTTTAACTACGTTTTAACT
Source organism: Branchinecta sandiegonensis (assembly GCA_030848855.1). Lineage (NCBI taxonomy): Eukaryota > Metazoa > Arthropoda > Branchiopoda > Anostraca > Branchinectidae > Branchinecta > Branchinecta sandiegonensis. Next base: position 446,211 of record JAUPMV010000017.1, on the reverse strand, counting down.
TGTCTCATGTATGTATTCAAGTGAGTTCTGTTTGACGTAAAGGTCAAATTCGGCGAATACGCTGTGAAAGATATCTTTCAAGAATAAAATATCTCTCTCCCTCCAGTATAGGATTACGAGCCCCGAAACGACTTGTAGTTTGACCAAACGGATCGTTTGGACAAAATTATCAAAAGCCCTGAAAATTATCGTGGTCAAACTTTACAACGTCATAAATATCCCGTCACAGACGTTTAAGGATCCTACGAACAAATCACGAACGGAGTTCATACTTACTACATCAACTTCAGTGTTGGAGTGTCCCATGTTGCAAACGACGGCTCCGTGCTTCATCTTATCCATGTGTTCCCTTGTAACTACGTTTTTGTTACCAGTGGCAGTTATTAAAAGATCTACTTGGCGAATGACTTCGGACAGCTTGACTACGCGGACTCCCTCCATACTGCAAATCAAACACATGGCTTAGAAAATCGTCGGAACAAAATATAGAAAGAATCGGCTGTTTTGATTTCTGGTCCCCATCTTCTTTTCTTCTGTGATTTTAAATCTTTGAGCGTGTTCCACCCTTCTGACAATAGTAACTATTAGTTACTCTTTCCGTTCCAACATCAAATTCAAATTCACTTTTTTCATCCAAAAATTCTTCATTGCGAAAAATAGCATAGGAAATAGTTAATAAAAATTCACTAACATACAGGTACAAAGTACATAATATACTATTACTTTCCATAACCTTCAAGCAATATACAATTTTGGTTTCTTAATTTGGTCAATAATAAAGTAATAACATCAGTTACTACGCTGACTGTTCCAACCTTCTCGAAATAGTAACTTATGGTAACTATTTGCTTACCATACTCGGGAGCGTCGTAGCGTGGTAACAACGGATCTCTGTAACGTGATTGGCTGGATTACCCCATGGAGTGATATTTTACCAAAAATTTAAAAATGCGTTCCAGCCTTGACCCCAAGAAGCCAAAATTCTTGACGTCATGCGTAGTAACTACGGTAAGTAGGGTGGAACACGCTCTCTACCAATGTAGGGAGTAATCAAGCTACCGAAGAGAAAAGGGACTCTACTCGTTACTACAAGTTTATTCTTTACCTAACCCCTCTGGCACAGGAACATAATCCCTGAAGCGCAGAAAGCATGTTAAGCCATAAGCATTTTATACCAAATCACCCTCACTTGATGATGTGAGGAGGGTGGCAAGATTCCTCAGGCTCGCTTTTCAACACCGAAAGTTATGCCTAGAGTAGGTTACTGTATATAGATCGTTGTCTTGTTTATTTTATCGTGTTTATTTTGTTGACGTGGCCTTTTGGCTTTTTTTGCAATTAAATTTTTTCTTATCTTATTGGCGCTAAACGGACAAGTCAGCTGAGATTTATTCAAAGCGATATTTTGTCCCTTCTTGGCAAGGGTCCTCTTCACCTGGACCTCACCGGACCTTGTCAATCCTTTTCAGACGGTCTCGAGATGCCTTTTCAAGGACTCGGACTTGTCTCGGACTCGGATTTCCTGGACTCGCAACAGCTCTGCTCTTCAGGCCGTCTAATGATACAAACTGTACATTTCCATGATATCTCCCCAGTTCCCTGGGCAGAAACCATTATTCATCTTGGTAAAATAGAAAATTAACAGCTGTAGCTAAGCAAACACCTGAACAAAAATAAATAAAATAAGATAATCCTTTCCAAGAAACACCGAAATATCGCTGGCACTATAAGCGCTATTAGACATGATTCTCCTTCGGCTTGGGCTGATTTAATACTTAAATCACCTATTACTGCCTAGTTCGTATTTTATTACATTTTTGGTTATTACGCCTTTTTTGGTCTTTGAACAGTAACAGTCGAAAACAGCCTCAAATACTCCCTATAAATAAAAAAACGAGATTTTCGGTTTTTTTTGGTCAGCTAGTTACCCCTCCAAGATAATGTGCGAGGGATAAATACAATTTCCGATATTTCGGTTGCACTTCCGGCAAACCGTCCTCAGCGGCCAACCAGGCAAACCAGTCCTCATCTTGGAGAGGTGACTAGCTGACCAAGAAAAAACCCCGAAAATCTCGTTTTTCTATTTCATTTGAAATAAAGGGTCAGCTTGGTTTCAAACCTTATATTAATACTCCCATGTTAGTGTTTAATACACTGTCAGAAGTTTCATAACAGACAACACTTGGGATGTTATCTGTTGTGTTGGAAAACGGTATACATGAAATGTTATGCATAACAAGGATTGCCAGGAAGAGCAAAATAAAAACAGCCAATAAAGCATCTGCTAACTTTTTTGTTGGTGTTCACGATGTCGGAAAATTCAGCTGATGCTTTTTGGCGATTTTCGGCTTTTCCCGATTGCAACGCATTGTTATGCATATTCTCAAACACATCAGACAACATCCAAAGCGTTGTCTGTTACCCATTGTCTGTTGAATCCGCGCATCCTTCTGTTGTCTGCTATGAAACCTCTGACAGTGTCGTATCTTTGGTTGCTTGGACTATTTTTCTCATTTTTTTAGTCGCGTTTTTTACAGATCGACTGGCGATTGGAACTTGTTCCCGGGTTCATCCAGTTGACCGTTTTTGTCGCTTGATAGGGGAGCAATAACAATCCTTCGAAAAACGGTCTAAAAAAACTTCTCCCCTTCCATCCCCCCAACTCTTCCCTCGGCAGTCTCTGAAACTGCTGCAGTACTGGCGCTTCCTGAGGTGTAAATTGTACGTTTTCGGGTTCACATGTTTCAGTTTTCAAAATTTGGCACAATGTTTGACTGGACCTCCAAGAGAAAGGTGCATCGGATCGACTGTTGACTTTACTCCCAGTCGATGTCCAGTCAAGCGACAAAAAACGGATCGACTGGACCTCCAGTCGACAGTCGATTCTAAAAAACGGCAACTTTCGTTCCAAGCGATCGCTAAAAACGCGGCTTTCGTTGTTTCTTGAAAACTAGTCAAATAGCCTAAGGCCTCGAATTCACCCTATTATTATAATTAATATTTGTAACTTACCAGGCTTGGAGGGCGCAGATAGGATCGATCTCGGTCACATATACAACGGCTCCTAGGGCTTTTAAAGACTGGCAGCATCCCTTCCCGACTTCACCGTAGCCGCAGACGACCACTTGCTTACCGGCGAACATCATGTCTGTCGCTCGTTTTAAACTGGAACGAAAATGATAGATAGATGGATAAATCTTTTTATTCGCCAAAAACTGATCATGGCTCACGCCAAATTTGTTCGTTATTGTCATGGATATAACTTATGATTGTGAAATGTGAATCAGATTCGTCGCTGAGTTGTTGCTGCCCAAGGTGTTCAGGTTCATTTTGTTGATATATTTACTTATACAAAAATAAAAATTTACTCAAATTCGGCAGGGAGCAAAGCACGAAAAGGCCGGATCTTATAGGTTAACTAGTAACTGATCTAACTACAAATACAAAAAATAAAAATAAAAGTACAATGTAAGCACGCCGCCATAACCACCAACCAAGCTCGAACCAAGCCCCACGATTCAAGCCCGAATAACTATCAGAGCAACTTCCTAGTTCCTTGGCCTGTGATCCAATTTTATCACCGTAAATGAGTACGCGAGAGGGGGGATATCAGAAATTTAGATCAAACTTTCCTTATGCTCGGATAGTTTGTCTGCACTTGTAGCACTGACAGTCGAATACTTACGATACGGAAGGATGCGATTCCCGTATTGCTGGAACAACGAAACTAAATGAAAATTCTTCAATATTTCCGAAGGTATTTGGTCTAACTTTATGGTATTGTATTTCTGAGTGTCGTATTTCTGAGTCGAGCTAGAATAGCGCAGTCTCTAAGTAAATATACACAGGGACGTCATGACTATAGGGGTGGGGGGGACGGCCCCCCCCCCCGAATTTTGTCGGTCAATCGGTAAAAATAGCAGAGTTTTTCGTAAAAACAGTCGATTTTTTATTGGAAACAGTCGATATTTTTTTGAACAAGTCGCTTTCTCGTAAAAATAGTCGATGTTTTCTTACAAATAGGAGTTTTTCTTAAAATCAGCCGGCTTTTCGTCAACAAAGTCATTTTTTTCTCAATGATAGCCGTTTTTATCTGCAAAAACAGTCGGTCAAAATGACAAGCCAGTCGGTAAATACCTTCCCCCCCCAAAAAAAAACATTTTGGCTAGTAACGCCTTTGAGTGTACAGTTGACAAGACTAGTTCGTTTTTGGCATTATATTTATCTGTCTCAATTCGGCCATTCTTCATTATTCCAGTTTAGCGATTCAAAGGCGACTAGTTTCTACCACCATTGTGACGTCACCTCCAACATATTCGTAGCTTCACCCACTCCGCTTGCGACATTTAAAGCGAGACAAACTTTCGGGTTCAGAAATTTCTAGTAAAGCAAAGGTACGGTCTGCACGCACCAAGGGAACAATGGAGGCTGTATCATTTTTTTGCTATGTTCAGAATATGAAGTTATCGGAGCCAGCGCTGGTGAAAGACTGATTGAATCTCAGTAGGGACGTTCACTATCACTAGTGGTGCTAGTGTCACTGCTAGAGAGAAGCAGAGGTTGCGTAGGTCAGTGTGAAAGCCTCAAGGCGTCAGGGTGAAAGCGGCTGTAGCTTCAATAATTCCGCCGAGCACAGTCATCGCCCGGCTCTTGCTCCATGCACTTAAATTTAGGACAAAACTGTACGGGTAAGATCTGCAATAGGCACCTTACCTATCGATTACAGATTCTCTACAGCTGTACAGGTTATCAAACTTGGTTTTAGTTACAGAGTCGTTCACATTCATAGCTGGAACTAGAAGTTTGCCAGCCCGGCTCATTTGGTACAGACGATGGACGCCGGTGACGCTCTCTTCAACGATACCTAAAATAAAAAGACATAAAGAAAAAAAACTGTCCTAACAAAAATGTCGGAGTTTCAACACTTTCGTATAATACAAGCCTTGATTTCCATCTTCTTTATTTTTTGTATGCCTTAATCATTGGTTAAAAGCCCCGATTTATTGTATATTTTCCGGCGCTCGACTATTCTACCAACACTCTGGGAAAATCGACATTATATGCCAGCTGAACAATTTCTATTAGCAAGACTGTATGCTACTATGGCAAGACAGGAACAAAAATGTCGGTGAGTTTCAACACTTTCGTGTAATACAAGCCTTGATTTCCATCTTCTTTTTTTTTTGTATGCCTTAATCATTGGTTAAAAGCCCCGATTTATTGTATATTTTCCGGCGCTCGACTATTCTACCAACACTCTGGGAAAATCGACATTATATGCCAGCTGAACAATTTCTATTAGCAAGACTGTATGCTACTATGGCAAGACAGGAACAAAAATGTCGGTGAGTTTCAACACTTTCGTGTAATACAAGCCTTGATTTCCATCTTCTTTTTTTTGTATGCCTTAATCATTGGTTAAAGCCCCGATTTATTGTATATTTTCCGGCGCTCGACTATTCTACCAACACTCTGGGAAAATCGACATTATATGCCAGCTGAACAATTTCTATACAACTGAATATCTCACTCGAGGGCTGGGCTCTCTTTTGATACAAGTAGATCCTGAGAGGAAAGTTGAAATACCCTATATGTCTAGTCCACTCCAGTGAACCTCGGGAAGATCAAGAAAGGTCACCCAAAAGAACGCTCTAAATTTATTCTAGTCCTGTGTAAACCAATCAACAACGTTTGTTGTGACGTTTCTGGCTCTTCGGTGGGCACACGCCGGTTCTTTACCGGCGCGAAGGGTTAGTCAACAAGAGTCCAGCGGATGTTACATGAGTGGTAAGCTCTATCTGAAAAAAGTTTCACACGTAATACCTGGATTACCTTTTCAAATGTATCGTATTGCTCATTTACTGAACGATCCTAATGCTTAACGATCCGAGGGAAGTTGACCACTCTGTCGCCAACATTTAAAATAATACATGCATGGCAGACATGCAGAAGTCCTTTGGTTGGGACTAATAATCTGCAGACTCACAATTTAAAGTTCTTCCGTAACCAATCATGACCAAACAAGACCAAAGGTATCGATGGGATCCCAACAATTTAACACTTATTGGACTTCTTGATCCAGACAATCCAATCTTGTAGTTTGTCGACTCTTCACCAGACCCCTTTAACATTTTGCTATTTATCCATTACCCACCACCTGAATATGTACAAAAAATAATGTTACCGTTTTGGAGTTTTTGGCAACTTACGGCCAAACAACTAATCAGATGAGAAAACCAAGTTCAGATATAGATTCAGCAAGGATGTTTACTCCAATATCTCATCCTAAAGGACTTCAGAAAGGACCTTTACTTTGACAAAATTCTACGTACTTTTGCAGCATTCCCGGCAAACTGCATGAAGCGCATTAGAGCTAGTGACATTGAGAGGAGAACCTTTCAATCCAAATTTCCGGGTTTTGGCAAATTTTGCCAGCTTATCTGTCAAGGAAATACTACGGCTGTCCTCATTGACTGAACTGAAACGCTACACGCGGGGCCTACAAAGACACAACATGCGGTCTGAACACAGTTCCTCTGTCGAAGGGGTTCGCGAGCTAAAAGGGAATTCCGGTTTTCAGCAGCTCTGAATCTGAAGGATATTTCTTTCGCTGAGGATGGTTTGCCGGAAGTGCAACCGAAATATCCGAAATTGTATTTATCCCTCGCACAATCTTGGAGGGGTAACTAGCTGATAAAAAAAAACCGAAAATCTTATTTTTCTATTTTATTTGAAATGAATGGTCAGCTTGGCTTCAAACCTTATATTTCCCCAAAATATAATATTTGTTCCAGGGAATTGGGTCTTGTCATCGCCAGATCCAGTCTTCGCAAGGCTAATCATCAGAGAAAAACCAGTTCAGATATACCTCTATAAGCCAAATCTATTTTGACGATACTGACCGAAACTTCCGGCATTACTTCTGTCAAATTTCCGGTTTCGGTCGAATTCCGAGCGAACTAATTTTCCAGCAAAAAAGAAAATTCACAAACCACTTCAGCGTATATTCATATCTCTATAAAGAACATCTAATCAAATTCAAATAAAACTTTAACTTATAAACAAATTCTGGTTACAACCGGATTCGGGCCGAATTATATGTCCGGGTAAAAAATGATTGTCGTATACAGACTCAGCGTCTCTTCTTACCCCTAAGTCTGTCATCTAATCAACTTCAAATAAAACTTTTGCTTTTAAATATTTTCCGGTTTAGACCGGATTCCGGGCGAACTAGTTTCCCGGTTAGAAAATGCTTTTCACATAAGTTCCGCATGTCTTCTTACCCCTAAATCGAACATGTAATTACCAACTACTGGAAGACCCCACCCATCGTCACATACTTCCCCCTCCCCACATTCCTGACCGTATAAGGCCACAGAGAATGGCAGCACAACCAGTTCCTAAGAACCTACCCATACGCAGGGGCGTCACGACTGGGGAGGGGAGGGGGGGGACGCCCCCCCCCCCCCAATGCTGTCGGCCAGTCGGTAAAAAATAACCGAGTCGGCGCGAAGCGCCGCGATTTTTGGTCAAAACAGTTGATTTTTTTCATGAAAACAGTCGTTTTTTCTGAAAACTGGTCGATTTTTCGTTAAAATAGTCGGTTTTTCTGAAAATCAGGGGACTTTTCTGAAAACAGTCGATTTTTTTCAAAACTGTCATTTTTTGTTGTTGAAAACAGTCGTTTTTCTGCAGAAACAGTCGGTAAAAATTATCAGCCAGTCGGTAAATGCCTCGTCCCCCCCCCAAACATTTTGGCTAGTGACGCCTCTGCCCATCCGGGCAATTTTGTCCCCAATTTTGTCAAAGAAGTTTTGTCCCCTTCTTTGTGAGTTTTTTCAACGCAAAATTTTAAGTAAATCCTTTTCCTTTTTTTGTGTTGGTTTTTGAAGTATAACGTTTTAATTTGTTGCTTAATTTGTGTATTTCATGAAAATTTGACTATGTTAAAGCACAACTGAAGCACAGATAATGCGTAACAGATAACACTTAGGATGTTATCTGTTGTGTTTCAAAACGTTATGCATGAAATGTTATGCGTAACAAGCTTTATTAGAATGAGCCAAAAAAGTATCTACTGACTTTATTCCTTATCGTCATGATGTCGGAAAACTCAGCAGATACTTATTGGCTGTTTTTCGGTTCTTCCTGATGGTAACGCCTATTATGTATAACATTTTGAAACACAACAGATAACATCCGAAGTGTTATCTGTTACGCATTATCTGTTGAAACCGCACGTCCTCGTGTTATCTGTTATTAAACTTCTGACGATGCAAAACGGCTAACCCTTACCTTTAATAAGCTTGAACATCCCTGGGTACTTCTTATTCATTAGTGACGTGGCATCACCACCATCATCAAGAATAATGTTTGGCTGCCATCCATCGGCGGCGATGCACTTATCTATGGCCCACCAGAAATCGTCTTCCGTCTCTCCTCTCCACGCAAATATTGGGAATCCTAAAAAGAAAGAAATAAGCAAAAAGCATGAAAAGTTTAGACGTAAGCTGCAAGGGCTCAAACATAATTTGTCATCTTTCCTCCATGAGTTTTAAATTATTTTATTGATTTTTTTGTTTTAGATTTTGAAATTTTTAGTTAAAATCTTAATGTTTTTAAAGTTTTTGTTTTAAAAGTTTTTGTCATTGTTTGCGGTGTTTGATCTGCCTTCGCCATTTTTATGTGTTGTTTTTTTAGTCGTTCCGATGGATCGGAGTTTGCTTTAGTGTCGGTTTGTTTCCCTGTATTTATGTAATCATTTATTTTGTTATCATCAATTTTGGTGGATCAATAAAACATAATAACAATGATAAAACCCGAGGGATTTATTTCTGGTCCTTGCTTTGGCTTTATGTGCGATTCACACGGGGATAATACTTTTCATTTCGTGGACCGAGGAAGGAAATTTTCAAATAATGTATACAACGGATACGTCAGCAACGATGCTTTGGCAGCGATATTTCGGCCCTTCTTGGCAAGGGTCCTCGTCAGGCTGTCAATCACCACCCCCTCGAATTTTGGCTAGCGACACCCCTGATTCTCTGCCGTCCCATCTGAAGTCCGGACCAAATTCGACAGTTGTGGGGGAGTTGAGGGGGGGGGGAAGACCTGAAATCTCGAGAACGGTTTAAAATGGAGGGATCGGAGTGAAACTTGCTGGGAAGAACAAGCATCTGCTCTAGATGAATCGTTTAAACGATTGGACTGGATCCGAATTGACAGCCTGACGAGGACCCTTGCCAAGAAGGGCCGAAATTTCGCTGATGAAGCATCGTAGCTGACGTATCCGTGGTATACATTATTTGAATATATGTTTCAAAGTCAGCTTGGGCTAAAGGAATATTTATAAGAGGATTTGGTTTTAAATAAATTTTAAGTAAATTAATAAATTTGGTTCTAAATATTTGGTTAATAATAAGGGGAAGGCAAATCTTGGCGACCTTCGTGGAAGGTTCCTCAAGGAGGCTATGGAGAGTCGACAGCATTTTTAATGGTTTTCATTTTTGTGTTTATTTCGTGTTTGTAAGTGTGATTTTTATTTTACTTCGTTTTCCCGTCATGGCCCCACTCGGACTTTTTGGGGGATCAAATTCATTCAGTTATTCATTCATTCGTACAGGATGTCTCCAGGACAAAACCCCCTTTTTGGTTTGGTTGCAAAAAAAATAACGAGGGATAATGTTTTTATAAATAACAAGTTTTAAATGAAAGGAGATTTTAAGGATGGACAAAGTAAATAAAATTTTAACAATTTTAAAGATGTAATGGAAATGGTAAAATGAGAGATAAGGGTAAAAGAGGAAATAAGAAAAAATATTAAAAAATTAAACGTAGAGACAGAGGAAAGTGTAGGTGACGCTAAATTTATAGGTCGGTCAGTGAAAAAAAAATAATTAAAATATTAGAGATTAAACCGGGTGACGATTGGCGTCACCGAGGGAAAGCGGAAGCGTAGCCACCTGGCCAAATCATACTGGACAGGAAGAACGGAAAAGATACTACACGGCAAACAAAAAAAATACAGGAAAGAAAGGAAGCAAGAAGCCGACACGACAGTTAAGAAAAACATGCCCGTTAAGTAAAGTTGAAAGATATATCCTATATACTCCCAGACCGAATAAACACTAAGATGATTAATGTCGGCTGTAGGCTCTAACTACTGAACATTAGATAGAAACACCAGACGCAATGACAACATTCGTTGCCCCAATTAGAAGGGCGACAGTTCTACTACCGCCCCCGGACATACTGAACACCGGGAGTTTAGGTCACATTAAGAACCGAAGATCAGTTCTAGCAAGACAATTTCAATATTTCAATGTTTATTCCAAATATGAAAGAGCCGATTATCTTTTTTGGTGCCATAAATATAACAGTACTTCAGCCAACAAGCCCAAAATAACCCTTGTCATTACTTAATACGGACCACAAAAAATGTTCTTTTTACTACATACAATGATAACCATCCGTACTGCCACTATGAATGTTCAAAACCACAAAAAAGACCGTCAAACAGTGATCAAATTTAAAAAAAACACCAAATTTCCTAGGTTGGAAATAATTCGGTCTGGACTAAATCTCAGACGATCATCCGGGACACCCGTTATGGCACGTAGGGAGCCAAGGACCAAAATAATGATTTCCATCTAATGCTCCAACTGTTTATTACAAATACAAATAAATTAGAAAACCAAGACCAGTGTGGTACTCCTGAAGACATAACTAAAATAATAAATTAAGTCTTATAATTCTTTGCTAATCAAACGTCGAAAATTTCGTCTCTGGAAAAGAAGACGTTCTACGAGGGTTTTTTCACCAGCCAAAACAGCAACCCGGCAATTAAGTTCAAATCTAAGTAAACTGTTGGCTTGCTATCAGTAAGAGAAGGTAAACAGAATGTTTGGATTAGGTCTTTAATGATTCCTCTTGTTCCAATGAGAGATACCTCTGTGGCAAATTGTGTTGTTGCATTCCGATCGGAAATTAGATTCCGCCCTAATCAGACACCTATCAAAACACTTCCGCAGACAATAACACTGAACAAAGGACGAAAATAACGCAACTTAATTACAAGGAAGTTGAAGGAGACTGTTGATTTCTGTAACGAAACGTGTGGTGAAGTGTTACGTAAGAGAAGTCAGTGCATGCTGCAGAGCTGCGCCATATTCCGGGGTAGGTGGATTTTCAAAAGGCGTATTCTCGCCGTTCCCCGAGGATTCCTCGGAGAATCGAAGGGAACTGCGAGAATAGAGGGAGTCACTCCACGCCGACTCCGCGGACAGAAACAGCGAGAACACGGGGAATGCTTCCAAAATGGATTTTGTTCGAAAAAAAAAATATGCAGTTGACAAAATTGGTCTGGATCCGCTTTATTTTTGGTTTTGTTTATTTTGACTGTTCTTAATTAATTTTAAATTGCACCACCACCAGCAAAAATTTGTTCCCCTTCTGAATCTGAAAGGGAGTCCTTTTTGATGATGGCGATAATAATCGGAGCATTCCCCGTCCGTGGGGACTCACGAGAATACGGGGAGTCAGTCCCCGGGACAAACAAAAATGCGGGGACTCCTCGAGGAGTCCTCGGGGAACGGCGAGAATCCGCCTAAAGAAGGGGGTTTTAACGCCACTTGACGAACTACGCCCCGCCCGACACGAACATTTTCAGCACTTGTCGAGCGGGCCGGAATCCAGACTGATTTTTCCAAATTACAGATGAAGGCTCTAAACTTACCGGCTTCTGCCAGGGCTGCCGCAACTTCGTTCTAAAAGAAAAGACAGTTGTACTACACTGATGATGATGATGTAATTTTATTTACGCACTTAAGAAGAGGAACATAGCGCAGTGCAGACGAATAAAAGGAAAAAAACTGAGCTTTCAATAATGTAGTAAATGCAAAAGATCAAAAATAAACATTAGAGGGACTAATCGGATATAAAAAACTATTAACGTTCGCTGAACGTCAATACTTAACCGCTTAGAACGGCCTTTGCATGGCGCAAGAATACACGGTACAAAGTTTCTCCGAATAAGGATTAAAGTTAACTGCAGTATTCGCTACTGGGATTAATCTTAGCTCTACTGAGATAAGATTAATCCGACTCAGAGATAAGATTATCTTTTTAGAGACAAGATTAATCCCAGTAGCAAATACTGCAAGCTTTTTTTTATACAGTGTGGGTTTTACGTCGGCAGCGGGACTAAAGCTTCAAGCTCACAGAAAATGTTCGCTCCAAGCATGGGGACGAGAGACTTTTTCTTGTTTAATTTTTTTTTTGTTTTCCTTAATACAAACACAAATAATATGACACCAACGCTCGTGGTCGGGAGTGTAATGCGTGCTGGACGGTCAGATATCCAAAGCCTTCCTTCCCCTGATTTGTGCATGGTCCTGTTTTACTTTTCAATATCCCCCACTAGGGTTACAGAATCATGCAACTATTTCCGCCGTGTCCGGTCAGGGAGTCGAGATCCTCAGATCCAGAGGCGTTACTAGCCAAAATGTTTGGGGGGGGGGGGGCAAGGTATTTACCGACCGGCTGGTCATTTTTACCGACTGTTTTTGCATATAAAAACGACTATTATTGAGAAAAAACAACCGTGTTTACGAAAAATCGGCTGATTTAAAGAAAAACTACTGTTTTTAAGAAAAAAAAAGACTATTTTTACGAGAAAACGACCGTTTACGAAAAATCGCGGCGCGTGGCTACTTTATACCGACTGGCCGACAATCATTCGGGGAGGGGGGGGGGGGGGCGCCCCCCCCCCCTCCCCCCCCCCCCCCCCCTAGTCGTGTCGCCCCTGCTCAGATCTATCGCTGGACTACAAAGAATCAGTTGGCATGACTATCGATTTAATCGTTCGACTTCGATTGGGCGCCTATCTTAATAAATACACAATCTGATTCTGCTAATCCTGAAACATAGGAGAACGGAAAAAATAAGGAGGTTAGACTAATCCCCGTATAAATTTTCCCCAAAACCTATATGCAAAATTACAGAGCGTCTGAGTACCGCGGATAAGCCGGTGAATCGGTTCATCCCACAGAGACGACCACTGCCGCACTCAATAACACAGGACAAATCCTCGTCGGGAAATTTTCTAACGAGGCATCGAAAATCGATCCTCCCTTTTTTCGGGAAGCAAAGGAATAGATCATTCGAAGAAAACATCAATTCAACCTTTCTTCTTTTCAAAGTTCCTCTTTCCGTACGGAACGGGGGTCAGGTAGGCTACATGCGCCGACTGGCACTAATAGTACCAAAATCCCTCACCTCGGACCTTGACATATTGTTTGTGTCTCTTATGTCTTCTGTTTTGTTTAGTTTCTCACTTCCTAATTAGCTTTTCAGGCTTTGGCCAGCAAATGGGACACGAACACAATTATAAACCACTTTACACGAAGACCTGAGAAAATTGGCCTACACATTACTTGAATTGCCCACCCACCTAGACCCGATACTGAGAATTTCCATACCGGTGACATCCGGTGGAGCGGAAGTCACCATACGGATAATGCTGTTTATGTTGACTTACTTTCTCAAAGACTGAAGGATTCAAATACAGGTTGTTTTGTTGGTGGAGTTTGCTTTAACCATTTTTTTTTCGCTGACGATCTAGTTGTTCTTTCCCCTACGGTGCTCGATCTTAATAAGCTTCTGAGGGTGTGTGATACATTTGCTGAGGAGCATAACATTCTGTTTAATCCTAAGAAATACCCTACCTATTGGTTGTTCTGTACCTAGGAATCCCATTGTGTTGTCGAGCCGAAATGTTTGCTACGTCAGTGAATGTAGATATTTAGGTTTCTTCGTCAATGGGAATTTGAAGGATGATCCTCACCTCCGTGACCTTACGCACAGTGTTTGTAAAAGAGGGAACGTTTTAATATGGAAATTTGGTTTTGTAAATAGTGCAATTAAGATTAGGTTGTTTAAGACGTATTGCTAAGGTTTTTTGCGCTAGCTTTATGTTATCGTTCTAACAGGTCATACTGTAATCTGGAGGCTTGTTACAAGAGAATTTTTAGGCGTCTAATTCATCTGCCGGCTCGAGAGAGCATAAGTCAGGCATTTGTCCAGTACCGTTGCTGCAGTTTTGCTGAACTTGCTCGAAAAGCCCGGTCATCTTTGGCTGTAAGGTTATGGCGGTCGGAGAGCTGTCTTATTCTCCTGGCAGCCAACCCCGTTTTCCATAACCTACCAGTTTGGAGGCATCTGCTGGAGACACATTGATGTTATACCGTAGTGTTTTTTTTTGTTATTTGTATGTTAGTTTATGGCGAAAGCTGAATTAAAAGTTAATAATAATAATAAGAAAGAGTTAAGAAAGCTTTTCTTCAAATTTGCTAAATTTCTTCTTCAACTCCCGAGTTGGTCCCGCAACCGGTGCTTGATTCAGAAGTACTCTGTGGCAGACCCTATACTAAGTGTTGATCATCTGGTCGCGAACATTAATAATAAGGATTTGTACACCCCTGGATTTGTATTCTTTTTTGATAAGATTTGTTTGATTTTGTATCTAGGTAAATTTTGTTTTGTTTTTGTAGTCGTTGTTTTTTCTTTTTTCACATACCCCACCTTTTTCCTCCTTTGTGCTGTTGATGGGCAATGCATTCATTCATTCATATATGACTAGCACTTTTTTTCACTTAGAGGTTACTGCTAAAGTGCAAAAAGATGTCGCAGATTCCAGCATGGAGATCATGATGATCCCAAATTCCTGGCCGAAACTCCCGTCACTTCTTTGGATTAAAAGCTTGTATTTTCTCAGCCGACTTCGGTAATACGAGTCAAATCGGTTTCTGTCCTTAAAGGACTCGTCGTACCTACAATGCCAATGCAACCTACTTTCGCGATTACATACATTAATTGTTAAGCCCGGGGACCCGAATTCCATATGTTACATTCCAAACTACTAACGACACCTCACTGACTTTCACACTTGCCGCGTTTTACCATTTTCGATGCGTATCATGCTCTCGACGAGTGTTCGGGTATCATACTGTTGATGTGTAACCGGTTATCTGAATTTTGCCGTGTTCTTGCTAGAAGTCAATGAGCCTGGAAAAAGGCTTATAACACCCAAAGCATGTACCATTTGTCAAAAACAGAGCCTAGTTTTGCAGTATTTAACTAGTTTAGGATCTTAGAGCATAAACAATAAATAGTGCGAGGTGTGCTTAAAGGTACTGTCTTTCTAAACGTGACGGAGAGTCAGCGGTCTGACGGTCTGTCCGACGTTCCATTCTATGGATGAGTTATCTGCCCTCCCAGTGAAGGTCCTGTAATCCCCCCCCCCCCCTCCCGATTTCCACTTCAAAGCGGAGCATGTTAAAATTACGTAGCCTACAGTACTTTTCCCTAAATTCTCTACAGCAAATTGATTCTTCTCAGCTCGTTTGAAGAATGCACGGAGGCTCAGTTTCTTTGCCTTTAAGACAGATAAGTTTTGTTACAAATTTTTTTCACAGTTAGGAAATAGTCATGACGAGGAAGCATTTTGTTACCAGTAGTATCCCTGTACAAATGCTTCTAACGTATGCTAGAAAATATCTAGAACGCTTACCTGTGTGGAGAAGATGTTGCACGCTGCCCAACGTACTTGGGCCCCCATTCCAGCCAACGTCTCGATCAAGACCTGAAAGACAGAATAGGCTGCAGGACAGGCCCGTATCCAGGAATTTATTTCGGGGGGAGGGGGTTTGCCCGCGGGTCGGACAAAAAAGACATGGATCAGAGGGAAAAGCCTATAAAAAATGATTATTTTTGTATTTTTCGGGGGGGGGGAGGGGTGCCTTTCGGGGGGAGGGGTTTGCCCGCGGGTCGGACAAAAAAGACATAAATCAGAGGGAAAAGCCTATAAAAATGATTAATTTTGTATGTTTCGGTGGGGGGGGGGGAACCCCCTAACCCCCCACCCTAGATACGGCCCTGCTGCAAGGACTTCGAGAACCACCGGGTCTGAAAAATGGCCACCAGAGTCTGTAAGGTAGCCTACCTCCTAACAAATATCTTAGAAGAAAGCAAAAGACTTGTAGCGATGTTTTTTATACTTTTGTAACTTATTTGTACCTTATTTGTTCTTCGACTTCATTATTCCCGTCATGGATAACTTATCGCATGTCAGCCTCACCTGAACCGGTGCCGACTCCGCGCAATCTTGTTCACAGTTGATTCGGTTGAATAGAGGCTATATACCTTTACCATAAGAAAGAAATTACTCACGGCAGTCTGTGCATTGATGTGAGTGCACCCCACGATTTTAGCCCCCTTCAGAGGTTTATCATCGGCGGCGCGTGATCGAAGGGCCATAATACCCGGCATTTCTGAAAAAAGAACACATTAGCATAAGAGACGCGGTTAGCGCGCTCAAAAAATAATTCACGCACTGTCAGTGAAAACGCGCGAACCAGCGCGCATACTCTATATGACTTAGTCCAAAACACGCCAGTGATCCTCGGGAAGAACGAGAAAACGTAGCACTAACGACTCAAACTCAACAACTCACTCCTGTGTTAACCAATCACGGCGATGTTTGGGAGGAGCTGTGATACCGCTTCCGGCTCTTCTGCTAGGTACAGAGCGATTCTGCATCGGCACGGAGAGTTAGTCATCAAGAGTATTCTCGTCGTTCCCCGAGGATTCCTCGGGGTATCAAAAGGAGCGGCGAGAACAGAGGGAGTAACTACACGCGGACGAGCGGAACGACGCGGAACAATGAGAACACGGGGAGTGCTTCCAAGATGTATTTTGTTCAAAAAAAAATATGCAGTCGACAGATTCCCTATGGTCCACTTTATTTTTGGTTTAGTTTATTCTTTTCGTTTCAAAATGAGCGGCGAGAACAGAGGGAGTAACTACACGCGGACGAGCGGAACGACGCGGAACAATGAGAACACGGGGAGTGCTTCCAAGATGTATTTTGTTCAAAAAAAAATATGCAGTCGACAGATTCCCTATGGATCCACTTTATTTTTGGTTTAGTTTATTCTTTTCGTTTTTAACTAATTTTACATTACACATACCAGCAAAAGTTGATTCTCCTCAGAATCTGAAAGGGAGTCCTACTTGACGATGGTGATGATAATTGGGGCATTCCCCGTCCGTGGGAGCTCGCGAGAATACCGGGGAGTCAGTCCCTGGGACAAACAAAAACGCGGGGACTCCTCAAAAGGAGTCCTCGGGGACCGGCGAGAATCCGCCTAACGTCTACTTGTCGTCGGCCAGAAGACAAGAGAATACGTCCCTCGTAAAACCCGATGACGAATTGCAGCCAGACGCGCCAGAGGAATAATAACAATCACACGTGAGATCTTGGGATAAGTTATCTGACGGGTGAATAAGCGATTAGGCTTTCGCTTCATCTAGTCGCGTATTAGCCCCGCGGAAAAGCCAGCCAGCGCTCAGCACTGAAGTCGGAGGCCAGAATCGACAAACTTGATGACGCTTGACAAAACAAAGTTGGGTAAAGCAAAAATAGAGGAAGAGGCATTTTAAACAGTTTTAAACATGGCTAGGCCTAAGAGGAATTGAAAATAGCCAAACAAACCTGGATAAACGTACACCAAGAAGTAATGTGTCATTGTTTTCTTTACGATAGCGCCCCTAGCGGCCAAAAAAGAACTAATCTGACAGGAATTAAGGGGCGTATTGGGACTGGCTTAATCCATCAGTTTTCGTCACCAAACTCGGTGGACTGTCGATTTTAGGAGGTGTCGAAAACACAGATTGCTCCGACAACAGGTAAAGACCCAAGGAGCGTGATTAAGTGTTGACAATATCATTACAGTCGGACCCCTGTTCTCATCGCCACAAGAAAAGAAACAACTGTCCGATCAAATAGTTCCTTATGTCGAGCTGCCCGGGGTACATCATAAAACGCTTAGGGATTTATAAACAAATTCCTATGTTTCCCACGATGGGTAATTCCCTGTCGACGTCTTCCTACTTCGTTAGCATCGCATTTAGTAGTGTGGTACAGGACCGCCTCGCACTATTTACTCTTCAACTTACAGTATTTTAAATATTTGAATACTTTAAAACCAGAGAGAGCTCATATGGCACTTGCAAGGCTAGGCCAGAGGATGGAAATGGAATTTTGTCAATTTCTATGACTTCTGTCATACGTATTAAGAATTTAGTCCGTCTCCGATTCCTCCACAGTTTGTTAAGAGGTTCGTCGAAAGTTTCGTTCGAATGTTCTACATTTCACTCAATTCCGGATTCTGCCTCTTGCCGCTCCCCCATCCTTCAAGATTCGGGATTCCCCTCCCTCTACCCCCTCCCCCGCGATGGTCGGATCGAGGAAGTGACTATAGTTCTAATCCAATCCTGTCAAGTCTCTAACGTTCAAGCCAAGTTTCATAGTCCTATTACATGTCGAAGTACCTTAACTTGCGATCACCAGGATTCCGGACCCCCCCCCCCCCCCCCACACACAGTGTCCAAATCCGGTCCGGTTCAATCACTGATGTATCCAGGGGTTGTGCTTGTTCTTCCACCATGTTTCATCCTGGGTGCTCCACTCCAAGCGTGTATAACAAGAATTCCGGTTTCACCCTCCGACCACCCCCCACATTGGATCCGGTCCGGACTTGAAACGGGATATCCGAAACATGTGTGCTTTCTAAATACCGAGTTTCGTTATGATCCGATCACCCATTCGGAAGTTATACATACCTCAAGATTCCCGACTTCCATTAGCGCAACGAGTATACATGAGTCATGTTATAACCTACACATGAGCCTCATGTCATGTATAACTTATTACCCTTCTGTAAGCTCGAGTCTGTCTAGACTTAAATTTGAGCCCTTCAGCCATCTCCTTCAATTTGAATTCCCATTGATTTCTTAGTTTAAAGGAGTCAACAAACCAAAACCTAAATCTTTCTGGGAATCTAGGGATCCCAAGCTAAAATACTGCTTCTTCTCTGAACGGAAGTCCGAGGGAAGGTCCGCACTGGACAGCCTTCTGATCTTCGTTCCCAACGCCTCAAATCTTTCCGACACTGGTAGATCAATATCCATCTAACTCGTTTTGGCTAATTGCCGAGCTTATCGCCATGAATGTGATTATCATAGATGTTCCTTGGCGCAAACTTCAAATTGGCCGTCACGAGGTAAACAATTTTATTTCCTGACAAGACAGAAGCATTTGCTGAACATTCTGGCATGAAAAGGTGCTCGAAAATAAACTGTCCCGAGTATTTTTTGCTACATTGGGGTTATATCAAGAGATTCGCCACACCCAGCTGCCTGCAGTAGCATAAAGTGAAACTGACAAAAAAATAAAATACAAAATATATAACGACCCGCAGGGCTGTCTGAAACATGGTTTGTTTTTAATGGAGGAGTGTTCCTTGGAACAATCCACTATTGCGAGCGCTGTAGCAGCTTTTGGCTTTCGGGTTACACCGTATTTTCTAGAGCTGATAACTCGTGAACTCTACGATTTGGTTTATTGCACTCTTAACCTGGGATGATTTCAAAATATGTTATTTCAATATTTTTCGATTCTTGGGGATGTGAAATGTCTTGGTTTTAACGCTGTTTGTTTATAAGATGTGATAAAGATTTTACTTTCACACTCCACGTCTGAGAGCTTGCGCACTTGTTACGACTGAATCTCCAACATGTAACGATCGACTTTCCGAGGCTCGAGGCGATCCGATAAATAGTGCTACACAGAGAGGGCAGAAATTAAAGTGGAACGAATTCGAAAGGACAGTACCGTGCTTACTACCATTCAGATCAGCGTTGCCACATGTCGCACGATAGTGTGAATTGTCACTCTACTTTGTTTTTGTCACTCTTGTCCTACGTAGGACATAAATCACGCTATTTCAGAAAAAGAGCAAATGTGTCATTTTTACAGCAGGGATTCCGACCAGAAGTGAATATCTCAAGTTTTTTTCATAAAAGTAAAATTTAGAGATTCCGACCAAAAGTGAACATTAAGTGAAAATAAATTTCACTCCCAGCTCACTCTCTGTTATGGGCCAAAAGCCACTCTCTAAATGTTTTTAGCGTGGCAACCCTGATTCAGATTGATATTAGTGACTATGTTGCTTTGGCTATTAGCGTTCTTTGAACAAAGAGTGGGTCACGAAACTTCCGCGTTCCAACAGTGGTGCAGCGGAGTTGCAAAACTTAAAACATTGTCATACCGATTTCCGCGAAAGGCTATTGGGCCTACGCAAATTTCCGACTAATTCGACTACCCCTTATCTTCACAGGTTCGTGAATGGCTATTCGGCCTGCCACGCCAGAAAGGTAAGTTGGTTCTGTCCAATATAATACGTTATACTGTGAGCATAACGACCCGTAGTCCTGTCGGAAACACAGCCTTCAATTGCCCAGGACCTTCACGTTTCTGCCCGTGGCCATTTCTTGGCATTCCATCTAAGAAGAAGATTTTTTAGACCCGATTAGTCCCTTTTCTTTTTTTAATGTTTTTATTTTTTTATCTTGTGCATTTACTACATAATTGAAAGCTGATTGTATTTTTCTTTTTATTTGTCTGTACTGCCCTATTTTCCTCTTCTCAAGGGCGTAAGTAAAATTTCATCATCATCATCATAGGGTTCTTGGACCCAACCAGGGTTTTGCTACACCAAATGTCCATTTGTTGATACTAACCTTGTTCCGCGATTTCGATTTCTTTTCTCCCATACTGAGCTAGGGCGATATTTCTGACGCAGAAGTCTGTACTACCCTTGGATGAGGTTTGCTGTTTGTCTCGTGGAGAGATGTCATCCTCTTCGTCTGAACTGCTCCCGGTGTAAGACGCTGAAAGAAAAGCTGATATGACCAGAGAGAAAGAGTTCTGCGTTCGTTCCCCTCTCTGTTAAAGGACCTGTCGTACGTATAATGCCAATCCAACCTACTTCCGTAACATCATTCATTTGTTCCCGGAGATCCAAATTTCTTATGTTACATTCTGAGCATGCTAACAATACCTCGCCCTCTTAGCACTTGCCGCGATCAACTAGTTTCCATGCGCACTAGGCTCCGGACGAGTTTTCACGAATCATGCTACTGATGTATAAACCGGTTTTCTGAATTTTGTCGGGGTCGGTGGGCCTGGGAAAAGGGTTAGAACAGCAAGGCCGTGGATATTTTTTTAAAAGCAGAGCCTAGTTTTACAGTGATAACCTTGAATACTGGAACATAAACAGTAAATAGTGCGAGCTGTGCTTTAGGAAGCGCACATCTTTGGAAAATGCCACCCTATAGGATATCTAAGCATTCGAGTCTGTCTATCAAGAGTCTGTAAACGCATGCAGGTATCCTCGGAAAACCAGCAGGCCTTACAACGAGATCTCCTTGAAAAGACGCCCATAAGACAAGTGTCCCAGCAAGGTGTTGAATATTTCAAAACCAAATTGTGCTAAACCTACTGGCTTGTCACATTTTGCATAGCTCAGGTAATACTGACAACCTACAACATAGAACGTGTTCCAGCCTACTTACGTAGTTACTACGCATGACGTCACGAATTCTGGCTTTCTGCCGTCACGGCTGGAATGATTTTTCTATTTTCCAGCAGAATGTCATGCCATGGGCTAATCCGACCAATCACGTTACAGAGATGCGTAGTTACCAGTTGCTACTTCGAGAAGGTTGGAAGGGTCAGCGTAGTACGAGGTTGGAACGAAAATACTAGCTAATAGTTACTATTGTTAGAAGGGTGGAACACGCTCATAATAATAAATATTTTCAAAGGACAATAACGACGATTATTTAAGTGCAGTTTGTAGTCAGCATACCACCTAACTCGGTAGTAGTAGATACACTCTCCGCACCATTACTCGAACACTCCTTTGAAACTCTGCTGGATTTCTCAAATATTACAATCCCGTCTCGGCTGTTTTCAGCCTCGCACAGCCCAACTGCTTTTGAAGAGAAACACGGAAAAACTTGCATAACCGGTATTTCTAACCAATGATTGCATCAGAAGCGGTAAGTTCTCGACCCCTGTCGAAAATACGCCAAACAAGGCGAATGGGAAAATCAGTCTAGCGCCGCTAGGGAGGAATAACATTACACAGGCATCTCGGACGCTCGGGAATGGGAATGGAGGGACCAATTAAGGACGAAGGGTCAATCAGTAATATAGGTACGACATGCCCTTTGTCCAAAACACGCTGACTCCTCTATTTTTTGTCGAGGATGAGCTGAAAAGCATAAGCAGACAAATAACCTGTAATGAACACTATTGAGATTTTTCATGCAAGTTTTTTCTAGCGTAGCTTTATCCGTCAACTCTCCTAGTGGTAAAGAAAGCAGGCATGCACAAGCTTAGTGGAGGGAAGTGCTCACAAGAGGAAGAAGTCGATGTTACCGAGCTGCGACGATCGGAAGAACGTTTTCCGACGAGTGACGTTCCAGCACTACCACGGCGTCGCGTGACCCGATCACCACGAAAGAAGCGATCAGTAATCTAAGAAAGAGTGCGCTGAAGCCTTTTCGCGAAACCATAGAACAACCCGTAACAACAACCAAATTCAATAAAGCTCAGTTCTCACAAACGCAAATTTGTCTTTACCCTGCACTGCCGCTTTGCTTATCTGAACTGACCTTTCTCACATACCATAGCGAAATTGTCTGAGCAAGAATATTTGACGTGAGAGCTTGCCTTAACGACCCGGGGAAAATAGACGTCGAAGAAAACACCGGCTAGGTAAAATATCAGGAAGAGGACGCTGTGTGATGAGATTTAGCAGAAATAAACCAAGCTTGTCAAGGTATGGTCCGAAACTTTCGCTCAGCAGGAACTCGGCTAAGGGGATTGAAAAGGGGTAGGCAAAAAACAAGCACACCCATTTCACCCCGCGGCCAAACTCCCGACAACGCCCAATACACGCACTAAATCCGAATAAATCAGTCATTATTCTTCTGATAATGCAAAACGGATACGTCAGCTGAGTTTTACTAGAGCTATACTTCTTGATCGGCTTTGAGCCTGGAGAGGACCCTTGCCAAGAAGGGCCGAAATATAGCTCCAACAAAACTGAGCTGACCTATCCGTTCTGCACTATCAAACATGGTTCGCAGTCAGGTTGGGCTGAAGGAATATTCATTATTCTACTATCATGCAACATCGTACGAACCCCCACGCTTTCTCATTCCTTAATGCTTTTCTTAGCCCTACACAACCACTAGGTTTTCCCCAAGTCCGGGCCGCCAACAATGTCCCGAAACTAAATTTCGGCTTTAAGAAAAAACAGTTTTCCGGTTTCACAATCTTGGATGAAACTAGGGACAGATAAACTAAAACTGAGGCAAAATTAGCGAAAGTCTATGCAGGGACAGGTCCTGTCCTCAAAGTAACCATAGAGATTTTTAATAAGGTTTAGGACACAAAAGGACTAATAAGGCAGGAACCAGACAGTCCGAGCTCCAACCGGATTTGTAGAGGGATCTCTTACTCCTGAAAGTTCGTCCTCGAAAGCTAAAATGAACCGAGAGAAATGGAGTTTCTGCCTCTACAATACAGCACGCAAAGCTCTTGAAAGCTTACAACCCCAACCAGATATAAGTTTGTTTGAGGGTTTATCAATCGGATGCATTACATGACTTTCTTTTACTCATGAATACACTGAAAAAAGTCGTAATGCTTCGATTGTTTTATTTCTTGGAATGGTGATAACTGATAACAAAGTTGCTCAACTTCGAAACCCGAAAAGTTCAATCCCTGACTTGCCTTATTTCCGATGAAATTTGTTTAGCCTATATGGTAGTTGCACGAAAAAGTTACATGCATTGATATGCAGTAGTATAGAATACTTTAAGTTAACGTGCCTCACACTGGGCTAATCTTAAGCAGTAGTATTCAGTAGCATCCCGCCTTGCTCCAGTGGCATCCAGTCTTGCTATAGTAGCATGTAGTAGCATCAGTTGGTACTGCGTTTTACTTTTTCGTACAACTTCATACTACTACTTTGAGATATTTGTTCATCGGGTTCCCCTGCTCCCATACTCCCATAGTGCTATACCTTTTACCGGGGTAACTCGAAACTGGGCAAGCTCCCGACGCACTTTTTACTAAAAAAAAGACACCGGAATATAATGATAATTAGGTTCTGCTTCGACCGAAGGAAGGTTAGTTTAAAGTCGATATGGTAGAGATTATGTAGAAAGATTAAAGCTACTTAACAACGAAAGCCACACCTTAGCTTCATGCCTCGACTTCTGGGTCCTAGCTTCCATTTCTACTTCTTCGTGCTCGATCATGGGTTTATGCCGGTTAGAAGGTACACCATGGCGGTTGTCTTCACTGACAGAGCGACCCCTCAGAGCCATCTCCCCAAGTGTTCTTCAACCCGTCAAGGAAAGTAAGTGAGTAGGAGTTACGAACTGCGGTAAAAGAATGATAGGACTTATATTCTGATTTAATGGCCGTTCGCGTCCGCGACCGTTTCGTTCGCCTTTGGTGTTCATCTGCATTTTAAACCCCTAGTGTTCACACAAAACCTGACGCTGGAAACCCGATCTCTCGAATGATCCTCCCGTTCAAAGAGAGCGGCAGCCAAGGGATTCCATCGTTCATTCAAACAACTTAAGCCCCGTTCACAAGCATGTCTAGCCAAGCACAGATGTCTAGGCACGTGCCCAGCGTCACCATTCATACCAATGCCTAGGCATAGATTTCAGGCAAGACACGGAGTTCGAGGCTCTAGAGCTAGGTGCCTGGCTACGCCTGAGCACGTGCCTAGGTTTCTGTGCTTGGCTAGGCATAATTGTAAACGCGGCTTTGCTTGCCGATAGTACAAGTCTGGGCTCCTGGGAAGCATGAAAAAATGACTCTTCTTGAACATTTGATCCGAGTTGTTGCTAATCCTCTCCTCCATAACCTCCGCAGACGGAAGCATTTAATTTCTACAATTTTTACAGTTTTATTTCTTGTTGTGTTTATATGAAAAAAAAGGTAAATAATAATAAGGTCAGCCAAACTGAAGGCGAAAGATGATACAAATACAACACCAATATTTTCTTAATTTTCTTCTCTCTTTAGAGTAGTTTATCAAGTCGTCGTGTAGACTTGAAACTTATATCGGTCTGTAACTTGTAGTGAATGTAGTAAAGGCCATGATGTGGTTCATAGTTACGTGCATGCGCTGTCCGGTGACATGACTTCTAAGCGATCTTTCCCCCCCCATGCACGTCAGCTCAATTGCAACCTGATGACGCGCATGTAAACGCTTTGGTTTGGACGAATAATAACTTATTGCGTTACCGTGAAAAACAAGACCAAAGGTTTCGATGGGATCTCAAAGGGGAAGATCTGTCGATCTTTTTGACAGACATAATCAGGTCTTGTAGATGTTCAGCCTTTGCCGAACCCGTGCACATTTGATATTATTCTAAGAGACCACTGAACAACAGCCACTGAGTCATACTTTCCAACTGAAAGCATATCAAACAATCACGCTCATTCAATTTGACTAGATTTCCGCAGGAGTATCCATCCGAGGCGAGAATAAACAGTTTTTCCTGATTCACCGAGTCTTTTTCGGGTACACCTACCTCATCCAACCAAGCTTTATTGGCATCAGAATTGCATTTTACTCCTTCGAATTTCGGTTTCTGCCGGATTCCGGATGAACTAATTATCCAGCGAGAAAATTCAGGTTCACAAATGGATTCAGCTTGTATTCTTACTCCTATAAGAACATTCCGATCGACTTCAGAGTAAACTTTACTCCTACATTTTACTCCTTCGAATTTCCGGTTTTGGCCGGACTTCGGTCAAACTACTTGTCCTGTGAGAAAATAAAGCTCATATTTGGATTCAATATATATTGTTAGCCTCTTGTCGCTGCTCCGATCGACTTGAACAATTTTCGACTTGAACAAAATTTCGGTTTCTGCCGGATTCCGGATGAACTAATTATCCAGCGAGAAAATTCAGGTTCACAAATGGATTCAGCTTGTATTCTTACTCCTTTAAGAACATTCCGATCGACTTCAGAGTAAACTTTACTCCTACCAAATTTTCACTCTCACCAATTTTCCAGTTTTCGCCGGATTCCAGGCAAACTACTTGTCTGGCGAAAAGGATGATTCAGAAACAGATTCAGCATGTGTCTGTAACCCTGTATCGAACTTTTACTCAACTTCAGATGGAATTTTTTACTCATACGAAACTTCAGTTTTCCGGATTCCGGTCGAACTGTCTGTCCAGTGAGAAAATAAAGTTCAGTTCTAAATTCAGCATGTCTCCTTACCCCTAAATCGACTCTCACATCAAATTGAAAAAATAATTTCTTCGTCCCTTAATTTAAAACCCCCTCCCCACCCCTAAATATTGGGGTACGGGGCCGATTTACGAACTTGACCTGTAATTCGACCCAACTGATCCTCACACCAAGTTTGAACAAAATATCTCAACCCCTTCGAGAGTTATCGTGCTGACAGACGGACGGACAGACGAACAACTTTTACGAAATCATAGGTATCCCTCCACTTACGTTTTGGGATCCGAAAAAACGGATTCCAATGAGGAAAGTCAAAAATGTTCTATCTAAACAAAAGAGTTGCCCTTCAACATCATACCAGACAATGGGCGACAAGTGATGATGAGGAAAAGGGAAGATGACTTTATCAAGAGATGGCAAGCCCTTATGAGCGACTTACGTAACGAACAGAATACTGAGTGTCGTAATATGCATTACTGACATTAGACGCCTTTTAAGATCTCTCAATTGGTAAATACCGTTGACATATCCAACATTTCTTCGCCGATAAATGCTACGCCACAAGTACATTTCCAGTCTCTTCGACACATAAATAAGAATTTTCTTTCGTTTTTGGGACCTGTCATGAAACTAAAACCGCAGTCTGTGTTACCACAGGAATGAGGTACTGAGGTTAATCCCGTGTCCGAATATCAGACCTGTGTCCCTGGAGAACTTTGCATTCTCTGAACATTCCTTATTTGATATCGTGTCCTTCATTTAAAATGTACATACTTTTTTAATATTGCTAATAGCGTGCTGGCACGTCGGTATGGAGTTCAATGCTCCTTTCATAACCATTTCCTAGTCTTAGGTTCTTTGATCCAAAACAACTAACGCTTTGTATGGGGCTTCCGGAGAAAGGAAGCTAGATTTCAGACATTAAAAATTTTCTGTTCTGGTTCTCAAAAGGAAGAATTATTACACAGATGATTGTCAGTAGTATCACACACGAAGCGATGAGCAAAGGGGGGGGGGGCACGTTTCGTCATCCTTATGCAGCTTTGACGGTGGGAACGATCTGGAAGTTTCAACAATTTTTTAAACAGAAACACGTTATTTCGAGGCCATAGCATACACATGGGGATTCGGATGCCATCGAAAATAGCCTATGCATCGCTTCAAAATACCGCTGTAAGTTTGGCGATATAAAGGAACTTACAGTGGTATTTTTTTTTTCTACAGCGATCCTAAACATCGGGATGCAATCTTTGGAGGCTTTACGGACAGAAAGAATTGCGGAGAGGCTATGGTATGCCTTGGACGCAATAATCGAACTTCCGAGCATAAATTTTAAACACCAGCCGGACATGTCAGTCTTCAGCTTTTCCGACTGAAAATGCAGAAAGTCCACACAGGAAAGCCTTACCGACTTGACAGCGGAAACACAGAAGCACTATTAACCGAGGCTTTCTACAGAAACAAGACCAAAGGTTTCGATGGGATCCCAAAAATCTAATATTTGATCCAGACAACTGGGTCTTATCTTCGCCAGAATCAGTCTTCGCCAGGCTAATCGTCAGAGAAAACAAAGTTCAGATATACCTCTATAAGCCATATCTATTTTGACGATATTGACCGAAACTTCCTGCTTTACTTCTGCCAAATTTCCGGTTTCGGCCGAATTCCGAGCGAACTAAATGACCAGGGAAAAAAGAAAATTCAGAAACGGATTCATCGTATATCCTTATCTCTATTTCGAGCGAACTACTAGTCCAGCAAAAAAAAAAAGAAGAAAATTCAGAAACGAATCCAGCGGATCTCTTTATAAGTCATATACAGACTCCCTATAAAGAACATCTAATCAACTTTAAATAAAACTTTGACTTAAAAAACTCCGGTAAAAACCGGATTCCGGACTAATTATATGTCCGGGTAAAAAAGTATTGTCATATACAGACTCAGCGTCTCTTCTTACCCCTTAATCTGTCATCTAATCAACTTCAGATAAAACTTTCGGTTTTAACAAAATTTCCGGTTTTGACGGGATTCCTCGTGAACCAGTTGTCCGGTGAGAAAATGGTTTTCACTATTGTGTTCAGCATGTCTTCTTACCCTTAAATCGAACATTTAATCAACTTGAAATGAAACTTTTACTTTTTACCAACTTTCCGGTTTTTGCCGGATTCCGGACGAACTACTTGTCCGGCAAGAAAATTGTTTTCAATATCGTGTTCAGCATGACTCTTTACCCTTGCATCGAATCAACTTCAAATTAAACTTTTACTTTTACCCAACTTTCCGGTATTTGCCGGATTCCGGATGAACTACTTGTCCGACAAGAACATGGTTTTCACCATCGTACTCACCATGTCTTTTACTCCATAATCGACTATCACATAAGCCGTTTAAAAATATTTTGTTTGCCCCTTAATTTGAAACCCCTCCCCCACCCTCAAATATAGGGCTACAGAGCCCATCTTCGAACTTGACCTGTACTTTGACCCAAATGATCCTCCCACAAAGTTTCATTAAAATATCTCAATCCCCTCTAGAGTTATCGTACGGACAGACAGACGGACAACTTTTGCGATGTCATAGGTATCCCTCCACTTACGTTTCGGGATCCCAAAAAAAATGACAGATAGCCTAACCCTAGAACGACTTCACACATACTCCGTCGGTGAAGTTGCATTTTGCTCAGGCCCCACTATAGTCACACCTGAGCCTCGTTTTTGTTGCATGCTGCAGGTCCACTTCTCCGCCGATTCCGGACTGATTCTTTCTACATCCGTTTTTGCACTGCAGCGCTTCCAAGGACGACGGCAGCGCTTCTCAAGAATCACAGACTTGCTCACCGACAAAGTCCGTGCTTCCCTGCAAGATGCTGCAGCGCTGCCGCTTCAACCAAGAAGAAATTGAATCCAAAAACGCATATTGTGCAAAAGCAAAGAAGTGCTGCAGCAGCGATGCGGAAGCGCTATTGCAACAAAAACGAGGCTCTGGTAATAACGCCGGTAATTAGACCGTCTTACGGTCTGGGAAGAAAAGACGCTGAAAACGTAAAACAGTCGAGGTGAAAAAATCCACCTCCGCCATTTTGAAGCGTATCTTTAGAGTGTTTGGACCAATCACAGATGAGAGTCACTGACTTTAGCCAGTTTTGTTTACCGTTGAGTGATGATGGTGGTAATATTTTTGAATTTCTTCGTTCCCGGTATGACAAGGATGAAACGTAAGAGTGGGTAATAACCAAATTAACGAACCAGATTACGTACAGATGTGACTGAATGTGGCCCGAGCATTACTCATCGCATCACAAATCCTGGCATAAGACTTGAAAGTTTCCTGGCAAAACAGAGCGTTGGCACCAGTTGCTCTAATTTTCTTATGCGGTTTTTTCTCTGCACTTGCCAAGCACATTCGGTTGCGAATTTCCCCCTTCGCTCCGAAATTGTAATGCATCGCATGAAGGTTCCCCCATAAGCATTGTCCAAATAGATGTAATAAGCTGAATTGCGCTATATGCGATGTTTACGTCTTAATACACACGCCTGTTCAAATAGGAACCCGAAAGGTTCTTATCAATGCAGCAATCGGTGTTGCCAAGCTGATGCAATTTTTCGAGTTTCTAAAGAAAAAGTGTTCTTAATACTACCTGAAGTACACGAGTACAATTTGACGCCCAATATATTGTAAAAAGCTATTAAATTTACGGATGGACAGAATTGGTCCTCGAACTAGCAGTAAGCAGTCGTAACAGAACAAAACGTGTTCTTTTGAAGAAAAGTTTTTCTTCAGCTTCCAACAAAGTAGAACTTTAGTGCTTCCCGTGGCAACCCTGATGACGCTGCTCCTTTCCTCGACCCGCGGGCGAAACCAACCAAGCGATCCGAATGACCCTGCATAAGCGAGAATAGAACGCGAGTCTATTCTCCTTATTCACCTTATTACAGCGCTCCGAGGAAAAGAGGAATCTGTAATAAGCCTTATACGCCGTAATACACCTTATAACACCTATTTGGACAATGTAATAGTGACAAGAATTTCGCTTGCGAAACCTTATCAGACTATGTGTGCACGTAGCTCCAGCGTGAACACAAGATAAAGAACTCTTCAAAGGTTGAATACTTTCCTAACAACGGCAAATCCTTTAATGTGTTTCTTCTTTAGTCTTGTCTAGCCTAAACGACAACAGATCGGCTGTGAACGAACTCGCAGGACCTACTGAAAGCGGGAATCGAAACACATTGCAGTTCCAGTTAGCTGGCAAGGATTCGAATTGACGTTGCGCTTCTCCTACTGCGCCAAGAACTTAGAGGTCGAGGATTGAAGGAGAACATTTCAGCAAGGGACACAAACAAGAAAATTCGAGGACCACGTGTAAAGAATATAACAAACAACATCATTTCAAAATCGGATTTGAGTCTGTCTTCTCACAATTCCAGACCTCGAACAAGAAAAGAAAAAGACAACGTGGGACGAACATGGCAAGATAACAAACAAGACACTCGAAAAGTTAAAAACAAAGTTCAAAGAAGTGGATGCATCACGTCGCCAACTCGCCATAAACATAATAAAGAAGATTTTTTTCAGATGGGGTTCTACTAGAAAACCGACAACTTGAGATTATTAAGGTAGGTGCCAACAGAACGCGATTTTTTCCGCCAACGAATTTTGTTCATTCGCGCCCGCTCAGCGAATTCGTTTCGCAGACCCCACTGGCAGCGAATACGTGAACGAATTCGCCAGGACTAGCTATGTATACGTGGATACGATACGCAGGACTAGAACGACAATAGGGTGAAAAGTCAACTTTATGGTTATATACTCTATATCTGGTTATATACTCTAGGTCTATATACTCTTTGGCCAGGTTCATTGTTGATTAACTGAATTTCCCCAGCGCGAACTGAGGCAATGCGAAAATAATTCGGCTTGAACTTGGAATGGCGCGAAATGTTTGCCTAGCGAAGCGAAGTTTTTTCCCTAGCGACGTCAAATTCGCCTAGGCGAACGCGAATTCGCGTTCTGTGGGCACCTCTTCAATCGTTTCGAAAGTCTACAACAACTTTTGGGTCTGTAGACTACAGGACATTTGGAAACAAACCAGCGAACTGGCTTTCTCAAACTCGAAAGTGGCATAATTCGATCGTTTATATAAGCGAACAAGAAAGAAAAAATACCGAAATACTTAGAACAAAGAAGATATCTGGTGACATTCCCCACATAAACTAACCGAGGGTTTCCTCGGACCGAGCTGGATACTGCAACTCCCCTACTGCGAAAAGAAATTTAAGAAGTTGACCAGGGGGGAAACGAAAAGCTCTTTACAAGCATGCACAACCTCAAGCAATCGATCTCTTCCTTCTTTTTTTCCTAGCCAAACAAACAAGCCGCTATATCAGAAAGCAGCTTGCGCAATGTACAGTCCTATTTCAACAGAGAAGTTTTTTCGGTGAAGGTCTTCTATAGGAAAACTTGTGGATCACGAAAAGAAGGAGACTCAAGACTTACAACACAACGTCCGATCGTACCCTACATCGCAAACGGATGCTATTTTTCTCATAATTATTGCTTTTCTGCGTAATACTGAACACAACCGTCGGTTTGATCAAATCTCTCCCCCCTCCTCGTTGGTACTGTAAACAAAAATAACACAAATATTTCCTTGGACGGACACGAAACAACAATGTAAGATTCTGTCGTTTCTTAATGAGATGATATGAAGGGATAAATATGAAGACTGACTGATTGATTCATTCATGAAGGCAAAAACTCATCCAGGCCCCAAACAAACTAATAGAAGGTGACAACACCTCATCTGAACACGGCGCAAGGAAGATCGCTAAATAAAGGCCCCCGTTGACCGCAAATATGAGTGGGGCACCCCTTCTTGCTGACTATGATAGCCAACTAATCAACCTGGATGCAATTTTCTTCAGATCTTAATTTGCCAAGTGCAAATAAGGTACTTGAGGAAAATTCTATAAGGTAACACACTATTAAGATACTATAGGCTTACACGAAAATACCATGTTCTATATACGACATTCTGGTTCCGATGTAACTAATTAACTGGTCCGAAGGTCCAAGGCGGACTATTAGAAAGCAAAGGCTCAACACTGGCCTGGAAATATAAAGTTGTGACATAGGCCAACTCGGTCATCTTATATTTCAAGCAACTAGCTTAGATCGGACACTTGCGAAATTTACAATACAAGGTTTGGGAAGGGGCCCTGTCCCTTCCGACTGGAACCTTTCGTTAAAGGACCCCTAGCACTATTTACTCTTCAACTTACAGTATTTTAGAATATTTGAACAAATATTCCTTCAGCCCAAGCTGACTGCGAACCACATTTGATAGTGCAAAACGGATACGTCAGCTGAATTTTATTAGAGCTATGTTTCGGCCCTTCTTGGCAAGGGTCCTCTTCGAAATATAGCTCTAGTAAAATTCAGTTGATGTATCCGTTGGATGTTTTAATCCTTTTCCGAGACCCGTTGACTTACAGCGTTAACAGGGAAACAATTTACATAACGGTTTTTCTGATGGAAAAACTTCTCGCTGACAACCGTCGATAGCGTGATACACATTGAAGGTAGTAAAACACGGCAAGTGAGAAAATCAGCGTGGTTTTCTTATAGGGGTTAGAATGTACCGTACGAAATTAGGGTCTCCGGGTTTAGAAATATATGGAGTGATAATGGAAGTAGGTTGCGTTAGTATTATAGGTAAGGCAGGTCCTTTAAAGGTTCACTGACGAGCTTATCGTTACAACTTAACTTCTCGGTCGAACAGTAGCTGTATTAGCACACAACCAATTACGTGCAATCTTGACTAACACCGCCACCAATCACCATCTATAATCGGTTTGTCCAGTCCGTACCTAAGTGGACCAAATGACAGGAGAGGCGGGGCATAAATGTGAAAATACTCTCCATGGGAATTTGAGTAGAGAGGAAAAGCATGAAAACAACTGCCTAAACGAAATCGAAAAGAGGCGGACTAGTGATGGCATTCGTTATTGAGAAGGTAAATAATGGAATAGTCTCAGGATTCAGTTCTACCAAAAATCTGCACTGTCAATTCTCGAGTGTCCGATCTAGATAGCGTCCCTGAAACAGGAAGGGGGACGAGTGTGTCCATGAATAAAAGTGTGTTTGAAGGAAGAGCAGATAGCCTTGTAGGAAAAATATTCCTTGAGCCCAAGCTGACTTTGAAACATTTATTCAAATAATGCATAAAACGGATACGTCAGCTACGGATATTTCGGCCCTTCTTGGCAAGGGTCCTCGTCAGGCAGTCAATCTTCAGGGATACACTCTGAAGATTGGCAGCCTCACGAGGACCCTTGCCGAGAAGGCCCGAAATATCGCTGCCAAAGCACCTTGTAGGAAAACTGCAATCTTTCCTCTTCACCATGCAACTGTTCGGCGACTATGTAATACTCTATATTACTAAGTCCAAAACACGCCAGTGATCCTCGGGAAGAACGAGAAAACGTAGCACTAACCACTCAAACTCAACAACTCAATCCTTTGTTAACCAATAGATGTTTGGGAGCAGCTGTGATACTGCTTCCGGCTCTTCCTCTAGGTACAGGGCGATTTTGCATCGGCAAGAAGAGTTAGTCATCAAGAGTATTCTGTCCACCAAGCAACAACTATATCCAGAACTCCGAAAACTCTACTTCCACCCGTTGTTTCTCATATTTTTTAAATTTTCCAGGGCAATGAGAGGTTTCCCAATGAAGAATGGATGGGATGGGCTATATTTTTTTTTTCATTAAAGCACACCTCGCAGGCTCGCACTATTTACTGTTAATGTTCCAATATTCAAAACTATTTGAATGCTATAAAACTAGAATCTGCTTTTGACAAACTATCCACGGATTTGGCTGTTTTAAGCATTTTACCAGACGCATTGACTTCTAGCAAAAACTCGGCAAAACTCAGACAACCGGTTTTACGCATTAATAGCACGAACTGCGAACACCCGTCGGGAGCATAATGCGCACGGAGAAATAGTGCAAAGATTAGTGTGATATCGTTAGCGGGCTTAGAATGTAACATGTGAAATTTGGGTTCCCGAGCTTAAGAATTAATGAATGCAATTACCCGGAGTAAGTTGCATTAGTTGCGTTTTAGCTTATCTGATACCACGGTCAAGGCGTTTTTGTAGTTATCGTGGTATCTGGCCAGTTACCGTTTTATCCGATATTCAGATACCACGGTCGTAACTGGTCGTGGTATCTGAAAAAGTCATCTCACTTTCATCATTTTTTGTCAAATTGGTGGGAAAGAAGTTTGGCACTTAGTGACGTGACTGAATATCAGTTTTTCTTTTGGGATGATTTCGAAAAGCGCAATTTCGGCAATTGTCGTTTTTGCAGAGCAACCGTACATCAGATACCACGGTTAGTGCAAAAACGACTAATTGCAGATCCAATTGCCGTGGTAACAGATACCATGGTATCTGCGAAAAGGCAACTATTGGCACTATAGACACAAAGGGTCCTTTACTATTAGCCAAGTACTGTATTTGCCGTGGGCGTTGGCTCTTCCGAGTAAACGTATCTGCAGTAAATAAGTCTACTGGCTCTATGCTGCTATGTACGCATTCATTATAGACGATGGCTCGGGAGTCGGGATAGCCCCCACTGTCGATTCTCGGAAGATGATCGACCATTTGTCAAGAACATACAAGGCGAAGAAGCCAGTTCTCCCACTAGTTTATCGCTTCTTACTAGATTCAAACTTACCGGAACTGAAGCTGTCGGACGATGAGGCTGAAAGCGACCTACTCCTATGCCGACGACCTGGCTTTTTACCAACCCCCTTGGCGTCCTAAAATAGTAAAACGAATTAGGCTTCAAGACAAGAAGAGATGTTACCCCAGTAGCGTATATGGGGGGGGGGGGGGTCGGGCGGGCAGCCTGCCATTACAGCCAGGTTAAACCAAAATGCTGGAGCTGAAGCTTTCGAACGAGTAAGGCGAAAGGGGTCTGCTCCTTTGCCGATTAGTCTTTGCATAAACAGGATTTGCAAATCTGCAGATAGGGGTCCGGGAGATGTGAAACTGAGGGGTGGAAAAAAAGTATACGCTCAAATTTGGAGGAAGGTCGTTTTCGGCTAAAAGGACGCGAACTACAATTAGTTTTTGCCTCGGATGAACAGTTCCGCCTGAGCCTGGTCACTTTGGATGATCGATCAATGAATGTAGTTAGGTTGTCGTTACTGTGTCCAACAATCCACCAAACTTGTCAAGTGATGGGTGGCGAAAGTACAGTGGAGAGGAAATTCACAAACGAATAAGTCGCGCCAAACAAACTGCCCACCGCATGTGAATTTACCACAAGAAAAAACAAGTATTTTGTTTAGTTTCCTATGAGTTGTTTGTTTTTCCTGTATATGGCCTTTGGGTTTTTCATTACAGATATATATATATATGTTATGAACGATTGGTCTTAAAGTTTAACTGAAAAGTCAACTTATTTTTGTGTCATTTAACTGAATACACTGAATGATTTGGATTTTGCAAAGGGATATTTTTATTTTCCACTATCTACTCTAGTTATGACGTTCAGAATATCTGCGGCCGTCCTCGCAGCGTAAATTCTACTATGACGCGGGAAATTCTAATCTGAACAAAAACGCGGCTTTTCAGTTGGCAGTGGCGAGACTGATGAAGGTTGCTTAGTGCCTGAACAAAACAAAAATCATAAGTCTTTCTCGTAGGGCATACAACAAAAATGCAAGCGCATAGAGGTACGACAAATCACACGGAAATTCCACTATCTTTTTACAAACCGTATCTTTTTTCGAAGCAAATGTTTCTTTGCAGTTATTCTACTGTTCGGTCTATGGTTGATGGTTGATGACGTATCTTGGCACAAAGTAAGAATCTTCAGGTACATGGTTAGTAGCTCGGGCAAATAAGATTGTTGGAGGTTGAAAATCGATTATTCGTGGATAGCGGAACAACGAAGTAACACATTTTCAGCGGCTCTTCAAGCCAATTTCAGTGAGTAAGAGATGGGTAATTGATTGTCCTATCCCAACCCTTTTCAGTTAAACTTTAAGATTTATCAGGAAGCTTGATTCGCGGAAACAGGAGTTTATTGGGTACAAAGGTTGTAAGAACGTTATAATTTACATTTATTATGAAAATTCGATAATGTATTTTAGTGTTTTATCGTATATCTAGCCTTGTATTTTAAATATTTTGACAAACCAATTGTATTTAAATATTCTTGTTTCTTTTGTCGTGTAGTATGCGATTACTTTGTCATCAGCCGATGCTTTCCAATGGATGATTTGGTATTAATAAATGATTGACTGAAGAACAGGACAAATTTAGCGATCCGGCAACAGTTCACCCTTGGTTCAATAACGTTACCCTCGGTTTGACAGTTAGCTTGTCCAGCGACTCCTTAATCCATACAACACCAGCATCCTCTTGGAACCTCACACTGCTGGCTCCCTTCCGGCTAACTAATCCCTCTTCGATGGAAGCCACCACAGCCTCAATGGTTTCCGTGTTATCTGCCATATTCGTGTCGAAACTCTCCTGTGTTACTAAAGCGTAGACGGGCCGTTTCTCTGCCATTCGTTTTTCACTGAATAAATTTACAACATCAAAGAAATCGTGACGTCACAATCAAGCTCCTGGTGTATTTACTTGCAAACAGTTTCACTGCGATTATCAGACCACACGTCTCTATCCGCACAGACTAATAAACGAACATTCAGAAACAGAAATGTAAACCGGAACTTGGTTAATTCGACATATGACACTAGGTAAGGAGTCGTAAAGCTCCCAAAAAGAAACTCAGAAGCAAAAAATAAGTTTCAATGTGCAGAAGATGCAAAGACGGCTGAGAAACTGGCTGTAACTGGATGTTTCGGAGAAGTCGAAACCC
The DNA here is from genome assembly GCA_030848855.1 of Branchinecta sandiegonensis. Classification (NCBI taxonomy): domain Eukaryota; kingdom Metazoa; phylum Arthropoda; class Branchiopoda; order Anostraca; family Branchinectidae; genus Branchinecta; species Branchinecta sandiegonensis. The sequence goes on along the minus strand of JAUPMV010000017.1, from coordinate 409,106 downwards.
GAACGTAAAACCCGCCAAAGACCAAATGACGCAAGCATTCTGGAAACAACCAGCTCTGATCCAAATTTACATTAGTACCAATTACGCCAAGCAGTTCACAATCAATTTTAATTCATGCAGAACTCTTCGCTGAGGGGTTTTACAAAGGACCTGCGCTCAAATAAGGACCCAGTGCCACGCGTTTGATTGGACGGTCTGCGGTGGCCCCAAAAAGTTCACTTCTGAACTCGACTGTTTTCTGCTCACTAATTTTTTTTTTTACCGTAGTATCTTTTGTAATTTTTATGTTATTTAAAAAAAAATAAGAGATGACATTTCGTACTTTTTGTGGCTTCATTTTTTGTGGCTCTCAGTGACGTTGATTTTAATCTTTTCTTTACCCACTTTTAACTATTCACGTCACCTAACTTCTAGAACAAACTCATATTAAATCTACTACTTTTCCCCCTAATAATTTGATATTCATTATCCCGTTTAAATTTTTTAAGTAATTTTTTTTAACAGAATTTTCTTTAAACAAATGCATCTAAACCCTTTAAATTTTATGCATTTAAATCATATTTGTCAATTTTCTCAAATTCTCACAAATATTTCAACGAAAACCAACCAATTCTTGAACTTTAATTTAAACATTCATTAAGTGAATAAATAAAAATCAAACGTGGACTAAAGCAGACCCTTCAAGGCAAGGTAAAATAAAAAATGAAATGACACACTCTAAAGGAGCCCACTCGGAGGTAGGCTATACAGCCTACAGTGGTTTGCGAACTCTGTTCACAGCCCCTCGGTAGCTCAAATGGTAAGAGCACCTGCCTTGTAAGCAGAGGGTCCTGGGTTCAAATCCCGGCTGTGGAGCATTTTTGTCTTTCAGTTCACTACTTATAAAATGCCTGATTCTGTTATAGCCTTTGGCTAGGGCATGCATAAGCTGCGGCTCCCTGACCCCTCGGGGGTCAGGGAGCCGCAGCGAAAAACGGGAAAAGGCTTTTTTGATTCAGATCATCAATATCTCACTCATTGGATGGGTGGAGAGGAGAGGCAGGGAATATCCAACATGCGGCATATCCTACCCAAAATGTAGGCATTCGTGGTAGACAGGCACTGTCCCCATCAAGTTCACAAGCAATACGCCTAATATCCAGAGGCGTTACTACCCAAAATATTTGGGGGGGGGGGCAAGGCATCTACCGACTGTCTGGTAATTTTTACCGACTGTTTTTGGAGAAAAACGATTGTTTTCAAGAAAAAATTACAGTTTTAAGAAAAAGTCGATTGATTTTCAGAAAAACCGACTGTTTTGACAAAAAATCAACTAATTTTCAGAAAAACCGACTGTTTTCATGAAAATAATAAACGGTTTTGACGAAAAATCGCGCCGCTTCGCGCGATATTTTTATCGACTGGCCGACAAAGTTTGGGGGGGCATCCCCCCCAGTCGTGACGCCCCTGCTAATATCTAGGGCCAAAGATGTGGTGTTAGGACCTAAGGTATGAACAACTTATTCTGGGCTCTTGCTAATATCTTGAATCATCTGGTTCATGAAAGCCGTATTGTAAAAACAATAAAAAATAAACAGGGAAAATTACAACTTAAATTAGGCCAATTTAGATAACTCTCTTTGCTTGCCGATAAATCGAAATAACACATGTTTTTTTACTAGACTTGGGGTAACCTAATCTCCTAATAAATATGTTTCGTATTAAGGTGGTCAAAGCACAAAAGGATCGATCAAATAGAGACTTGAGGGTAGTACTGATTTCTCTGGCTCAAACTTATCGAATCAGCTATTTGTAGTTGTAACAGGCACGCTGGCTTGTGCCATTACGCTTTTACATATGTTTCTACACTGACGCGTTGAGCCTTTCACACTAAGCTACGCAACCTCTGCGGCGTGCTTGCAACGACACAACGCAGACAAATAAAACGCAACGCAAGAACAGAACCAAGTTCTATTCTTGCGTTAAAACTTACTACTAGTGAAAAAAATTAAAATTCAGCACAAGAAACCCAGAAAAGATGTAAATGAGCATCCAGCGCGAAAGCTTCTGGCGCAGGTGTGAAAGATACGCTGCGCAACCTGTACGCATCGCAAGATAAACGCATACGCAACGACGCGTCAATGTGAACGCGGCTTAATAGGAAAACAAGAGCTGGAAGCTCATATGGCACTAGCAAGACTGGGTCAGATGGACGTGATGGTCAAATTATTTTTTGTTTTGTTTTTTTGTATTTGTTAATTTCTAAGCAAAACCCTTGAGGCAAAAAGGATCATGTGCTCATGGAGACCGTGAAAAAGTACATTTTGCTTAAATTTTTTTTTTTACTTTGCGGTTAAGATGCGTTCTTTAAAGGATGGTCGGATCAGAGAGTGACGATGTCTAATACCCAATGATGTCAAGTTTCTAATGAACCAGCATAGTTTTATCGTCCTAGCACATCTGGAAATACCTTAACTCACGATCACCGGAATTCCGTACACCCCCTACATCGCTCCCCCCCCCCCCTTGGTACCCGAATCCAGTCCGATTCTGTCACTGATGCACCTAGGACTTGTGCCTATACTTCCCACCAAGTTTCATCCTGATCGCTCCACTCTATGCGAGTCACAAGATGTCCAATTATCCCCTCCGACCCCCCCCCCCCCCCCCAGTTCAGCAGATCCGGTCCGGACTTGAAATAGGACATGCTGAGACATGAGGTCTTTCAAGATATCAAGTCTCGTTAAGATCCGCTAACCCATTCGTAAGTTATGCATGCTACTAATTCCGGATTCTGCTGTCTCCCCCCCCCCCCACGATAGTCAGATCGGGCAAGCGACTGTTTCCAAGTTAATCTGGTAGGGTCCCTGAGATGTCTGCCAAGTTTTTTCGTCCTAGCCCAACTGGAAGTACAATAGCTACGGATCGCTGGACTTCTGGACCCCCCCCCCCCACCTCCCCCCACAGTGTCTGAATCCGGTCTAGTCCTGTCAGTGATGTATTTAAAGCATGAGCTTGTTCTTGGCACCAAGTTTCATCCCGATCGCTTCACTCTAAGAGTTTCATACGGTTTCCGGTTCTCCCCTTCGACTCCCCCCCCCCCCCAGATCCGTTGGATCCGGTCCAAACTTGAAAGGAGACATTTGAGACAAGAGATCTTTCCAGATATCAAGTTTCATTAAGATCCGGTCACCCGTTCGAAAGTTATGCATGTCCCTATTTTCCGGTTCCGCCACCTCCCCCTCCCCCACGATGGTCGTATCGGGCAAGTGACTATTTCCAAGTTAGTTTGTTCGGGTCCCTGATATGCCTGCCAAGTTTTATCGTCCTAGCCAACCTGGAAGTACATTAACTACGAATCGCCGGAATTCCAACTCCCCCCCCCCCTCCAACTCCCCCCACAGTGTCCGAATCCGGTCCAGTTCGGTCAGTGATGTATCTAGAGCTTGTGCTTGTTCTCACCACCAAGTTTAATCCCGATCGCTCCACTCTGAGAGTTTCACACGATTTCCGGTTCCCCCCTCCGACTCCCCCCCCCCCCAGATTCATCGGATCCGGTCCGGACTTGAAATGAGACATCCGAGACACGAGATCTTTCCAGATATTAAGTTTCATTATGATCCGATCAACCGTTCGAAAGTTATGAATGTCCCTATTTTCCGGATTCCACCACATCCCCCTCCCCCCACGATGGTCGGATCGGGCAAGTGACTATTTCCAAGCTCGTTTGGTTGGGTCCCTGATATGCCTGCCAAGTTTCATCGTCCTAGCATATCTGGAAGTACCCTAACTCGCAAACACCGGACTAACCGACCGACGGAAATGTGATCGGTATATGGCACTTGGCCGGACGGCAAGTGCCATAAAAACACCTGGAGCTTTGCGTCACGAAATACCAGCTAAATGCAAAAATAAAGAAACACACAGATACGTTACACTGCGTGCCTAATAAACACTAGCAAACGCGGGGCCAGATGTATTCGAGAGATGCGATAATGGTTCTTTATCGACATGCGCGCAAATAACGAAAAGACTACAGTCTGAAGAGGACATGCCTTAATTATCTTTTGAGGAACTGATAAACGGGAGCTTTGCAAAAGCGCCAGGTAGAAGACAGCTAAAAATGTTTTTAGAAAATGAAACTGAATCTTTTGATGTTATGAGACGGAAAACATTAGTTAGTTTTGTTGCAAGGTTAGAAGTCTCCGAAAATCCACTTTTAAAGGCAATTCGCGAGAATGCAGAATGCCGCTCCGGCCTTTTCTACCGCCTTTTCCGTCGACTGTGCTATTGCCCCGAGCCACGGAATGGATGAAATGATTGTATATATTTAGTATGGAATAGTCCTGTTTAAGTGTAATTTTAATATGTGATGTGTAATATGACTAATTAAATAAGTTGATTGATCGATTAAAAAGTTCGACGAAGGGGCGTGTGGCAATGAACGAAGGGGGAGCCAGGGGCGTCCCGAGGGGGGGGGTGCAGCACCCCCCCCCCCCCCAGAAAGCCTGTGGGAAAAAAATCCGGTAAATTTTGACTGGTGCGGCGAAGCCGCGCCAGTTAAAATTGGTCAAATTCACCTGAACTTGATGATTTTTAGGGAATCTACCGGATTATTGCTCAGGGAACCCACCGGATTTTGCTCATGGAATCTACGCTAAATCTTTCAGAAGGAATCTACCGGAACTTGTCTCACGGAATCAACCGGAATTTACCCTCGGAATCTACGAAATTCGGCTCAGGGAATCTACCGGAATTTGTGCGAAATCTTTCAGAAGGAATCTACCGGAACTTGTCTCCGGGAATCTACTGGAATTTACCCCTCGGAATCCACGAAATTCGGCACAGGGAATCTACCGGAATTTCTGCGACATCTTTCACAAGGAATCTAACGGAACTTGTCTCAGGGAATCTACCGGAATTCACCCCACGAAATCTACCAGAATTCGGCTCAGGGAAGCTACCGGATTTTCCTCATGGAATCTACGCTAAATCTTTCACAAGGAATCTACCGGAACTTGTCTCAGGGAATCTAACGGAATTCACCACACGAAATCTATCAGAATTCAGCTCAGGGAAGTACCGGATTTTGCTCATTGAATCTACGCTAAATCTTTCGCAAGGAATCAACCGGGATTTGTCTGAGGGAGTCTACCGGAATTTACCGCACGTAATCTACCGGAATTCGGCTCAGGGAATCTACCGGAATTTACCCCACAGAATCTACCGGAATTCGGCTGAATGTGAATCCAAAATCGCCGACAGCTTTCTCGACTCCTTTCCGGGGATACCGGTGAACCAAGAAAAGTTCAACAAGAGCTGTAAACTCATACGGCACTTGCAACTGTATGTAGTAGGCAAGGGCTCTGTCAGATTCAACGGGTCCCTGATTTGCCGACCTGCCAAGTTTCGTCTTGAAAAACGCCATCAACGGAATTCCGGAAGGCCCCCCTCCCCCTCCACCCCCCAGTGTCCGGATCCAGTCCAACTGTGCGAACGATTTATCTAGAATAAATGCTTGTTATTCCCAGGAAGTTAAACTTCGATTCCTCCATTCTAACCATTTCTGGAGATTTCCGATCACCCCCTCCCAACTAAACAATACCTGTTGAATCCGCTATTATAAGTTGAGATGAATCATTTGATAAAAAGTACTTTTCGACTTGAAGTTAACATGCGCACTTTAAGGGAGCTGGAGCTTCATTTGTAAGCAAATCCCTTGAGGCAAAAATGATAATGAGCTCATGGAGATCATGAAAATGCAAATTTCGCTTAAAAGTATTTTTCTTACTTTGCGGTCACGATTGGCACTTTACGGAAGTCGGCTTTGGAAAGTGGCAATTTCTAAGCCAATTTTTTTCGAAAGTCTAATATTGCAGCCAAGTTGCTTCGTCCTAGCACATTTGGAAGTGCGTTAACCCGTGATCACCGGAATTCCGGACCCCCCCCCCCCTCAAACTCCCCCCACAGTCGCCGGAGACAATCCAGTTCTGAAAAAGAATTATCCAGAGCATCTGTTTGTTATTCCCACGAAGTTCCATCCCGATCTCTCCAGTATAAAACTGACATCACCGAAATTCAGTGAAACTCACCTCTACCCCCCCCCCCCCCCAAAGAGTCCAGATCCAGTCCAACTGTGTAAACGATTTAGTTGGGGCATATGCTTGTTCCAGCAAGTTTCCCTCCGATCCCTCCATTCTAACCGTTTCTCGAGATTTACGGTCTCCCCCCCCCCAACTCTCCCATAGCTACCGAATCCGGTCCGGACTCCAAATAGGACATCAAAGATATGTCCTTAATTAAGTTATCAAGTTTCATTCCAATCCGATCACCAGTTCAAAGGTTACACACTACTCGATTTTCCAGATTCCCCGGCCTTCACCCCCCCCCCCCAGATGATCGGATCAAAAAACTGATTATTTCCAAGTTAGTTTATTCGGAACCTTGGTATGCCTGCCAAGTTTCATCGTCTTAGCACATCTGGAAGTACCCTAACTCGAAAAAGTGTGACCAGCTGCCCTAAATTTCCCAGATTTCCACGCCCTCCACTCCCCCGCAGATGACTGGATCGGGTAACTGATTATTCAAGGTTAGTTGGGTCGGGTCCCTGATATGCCTGCTAAGTTTCATTGTCCTAGCACATCTGGAAGAACCCTAACTCGAAAAAGTGTGACAAAAAATCCGGACCGACCGAAAGACGGAATTGCGACGGTATATGGCACTTGAGCCAGAGGCTGCAAGTGCCATAAAAACGAATTAGCCTTGTTTTGACGTGATGTAGAAAGTCGCCGGTAGAGCCTCGAAACAAACAAAAAGTTTGAAGATATTTTCGAGGTCTCTCGTCAACTGAAACACGTCTTACCACTAGTATGGAAAGCGTTCAAGCTGGCTAAGACAGTCCCGTTACCTCAGCAAAAGGGAAACGAATTTTAGCAAGATGAAGCTGGTTAGCACCACCTTGCGTTCAACAATGGCTGACCAGCGTCTTGAAAGTCTGCTATTAATAGCATGTGAAACAGATCTAGTTGATGAGTGTGAAATTGGATGTGTTGAGGATAAATGGAAAATGGTTAAAATGCGTCGAATAAATGTGTAGGGTGTGTTGAATGTCAGATTTTTGTTTTGTTGTAAGTGTTAACGAGCCTTTGTTTTGTTTACTATTGTTTACAATACGTAATCGAAGTCAGAACACGACAGTATTCTAGACTTTCTGCAAAGATTGTCACTACTAGAATTTTCGGTAAAACCTCGAAAAATTCCGGTAAAAGCTCGAAAAATTCCGGTAAAATTCTGAAGCTGCACCCCCCCCCCCCGATCAGGAAGGTATCGGGACGCCCATGGGGGGAGCTGTATGTCTGTCCTGGCGCCGTCCCAGAAACAAAGGTCGACACGGGTCTGTGACATTGGCTCCCATGATGCATTTGCGTGTGGCCAAACTCAGTGAACCGACAACGCTGCAGCATGTGAATGACTGGGCGGTTAAAGACCTAATCCAAACATTCTGTTTACCTTCTTTTACTGATTGGAAGCCACCAATTTATTTAGTTTTGAACTTGATTGCCAGGTTGCTGTTTTGGCTCGAGAAAAAACCCACGCAAAACGTCTACTTTTCCAGATGACGAAATTTTCCATGTTTGATTAGCAAAGGATTATAAGACTTAATCGACTATTTCTTTAGGTCTTCAGGAGTACCACACTGGTCTTGGTTTTTTAATTTATTTTTATTTGTATAAACAGTTGGAGCATTAGATGGAAATTGTTACTTTGATCCCTGGCTTCCTACGTGCCATAACGGCTGCCCCGGATAATCGGCTGAGATTTGGTACAGACCGAATTATTTCAAACCTAGGAAATTTGGTGTTCTTTTTTTAATTTGCTCATTGTTTGACGGTGTTTCTTGTGGTTTTGAACATTCATAGTGGCAGTAGAGATAGTTATCATTGTGTGTGTGGTAGGAAGACCATTTTTGTGGTCCGCTTTAAAGAAACTCCAGCCAGGCTGAAGATACAGTAGAGAATTGAGCGACAAAAACAAGGATAGGCCTAGCGCTGAAAAATATTCACATCACTTACCCTGGGTCTTGCTCCTCTTTCGAAAGCTTTATTTTCAGTCTGCTTCTCTGAGAAGCTCACTTCACCTTTTTCAACAAGTTGAGCAGAAGATGACGAATTCATATCTTGCGGGCACTGCTCACGCTGTGGTCACCACGTCTATGAAAAAAAAAGTTTACAATCTATGGGAACTCTATGCATTGTTCAGATAGGTGTTATAAGGTGAATTACGGCGTATAAGGTTTATTACACATTCCTCTTTTCATCGGAGCGCGCTGTAATAAGGTGAGTAAGGAGAATAGACTCGCGTTTTATTCTCGCTTATGCAGGGCCAATCAGATCGCTTGGTTGGTTTCGTCAGCGGGCCGAGAAGAGAAGCGTCGTCAGGGTTGCCACGGGAAGCACTAAAGTTCTACTTTCTTGGAAGCTGAAAAAACAACTTTTCTTCAAAAGAACACGTTTTGTTCTGTTACGACTGCTTATTGTTAGTTCGAGGACCAATGCTGTCCATCCGTAGATTCAATAGCTCTTTACAATATACTGGGCGACAAACTGTACTCGTGTACTTCAAGTAGTACTAAGAAAACTTTTTTGATCTTTAGAAACTCGAAAGACTTTATCAGCGTGGCAACACCGAACGCTGCACTGATAAAAACCTTTTGGTGTATTAAGACGTGAATTACGCGTAAAACACCATTCAGCTTATTATACCTATTTGGACAATGCTTTAGAGAACCAGAAAGTCACCGACAGTCAGCTAGGGCCCATGATTTATTTGATCATCCTTTGCAATTCGGACGTCTTATCTTCAATCATGCTCGGCCAGGCAATTACTATAAGTTAGTTGACATTTTTCGAGGGCGGTTCACTCCAAGCCACTAGCAACCCCATGGCAATCTCAGGTACTGGACAACCACATTTCCAAGAGCTTAACTACTATATTCCAGAACGATGGGCGAATTAACAGGCAAATATTATCCTTTTGAGTGGCTAACATTTGGTATGTTTGATGGCAAGCTGTTGTTGTGCCTATAGGCTCTTCGGCAAGTTCCTAACCCAAACCATAACCATTTCTCTACACAGAGGTCATGCGGGTTCATTTCTTCCGGTCCGTTAATGGCCTAATGAGGGCCCTGGTCAAAAAAGGCTAAAATATCGCTGTCAAAGATAGAAACTAATTTTCCGCGGTAGCCATTGTTTTGAGATAGGCGACAAAAGAATGTAGAGAGATAAGAAACCCCTTGGTGACCATCAGCTCGGACAGGAATAATCTCCAATAAGCAATCTTGCCATTTGAACCTTACAGAGGAATGACCATACAAAAATGTCAAAAGATTGACAACAGACAAACATTAGAACTACTAAGAGAACGTAGGGCCTGAGGATGCCTTCTGTTGTCAAAAGCAGCAGCTAAGTTCAGTAGCACCACCTTACATTTTAACAAGTACAGTAGGCTACACAGCACAATAGGCATAAGTTTCTATCAACAACGGCACCCTGTGTTGCCACTCGAGTCTAGGGTACTTTCTGCCTAACAAAAGGTAGGATTTGCAAAGTCTGGGTATGGTCCGGACTACACTGTCAGAAGTTTCATAAGAGACAACAGAAGGATGCACGGGGGTCCCGTCAGTACCGCAACACGTCAGTTGACATAAACGTCAGTTCGCCACAGAATTTCGTCAGTACGCCAACATTTTCAGACAGTTCGCCTACACGTCAGTTGACCCCCAAAAATCCGTCAGTTGACCAACACGTCACTTCAGCAACACGTCAGTTGACCTACACGTCAGCTGGCCAACCGTCAGTTCCCCCACTGTCAGTTGACATAAACGTCAGTTGGAATAAACGTCAGTTGGCATAAACGTCAGTTCACACAAATTTTCCGACAGTACGCTCACATATTGTTGTCGATGGGATAGTTACGGAAGCTCGCCCAGGGGATTAAGGGGATTAATAAGCCGACAATTCACTTTTAATGAGGGCAAAAATTAAGTCAGGAGCCTCTCGTCAATTCTGACAGTTTTAGTTCACGTTACGAAAGAAAGATACGTCATACGTCAGCTGAATTTTAAAATTCAGCTGACGTATCCGTTTTCCACCATCAAATATGATTCGCAGTCAGCTTGGGCTGAAGGAATAAAGATATAAATACTAATTGCTGGCAACTAAAACACAATTAGATTTTTTTTTTCATCGCTGAGGGATAGCTAGGCCTATGAGAATACTGATTGCGTCATCAGTTCAGACAAAATATATTTTTGGAATATAAGCTTTTGAAAACCACGATGGGTTGACTACTTCAGCATTTAATCGATAGGCCTACTCAAGAAACAAACCAAAGTGTTGCTCCCGGCTATAGCCATTTCTTAAAGAAATCGCAAAGATTTAGTAGTTTGTCAGTTTTCGTTTTATCTTGTATTTGATTGGTTTATTTTGTGTGTTAGTTTACGCTTCGATATAACTCATTGATCTCGCTTTTGTTCGATCTTTAATTTGGTGACATTTATTATTACAAAAATTTATTAAAGAATCAAACCCGTCCAACTTCCTCTTTCCTGCTTATAAGGAATGTTCCCAGATCTGTAATGCACACTCTGAAGTTATTTTACCTCGATGATGCACCTGAAGATTGAGGCGAACTTAAAAATCTATTCTTGGGGACGTTTTGCCGTGGGGACGTTTTGTCATGGGGACGTTTTGACACGGGGACGTTTTGTCACGGGGACGTTTTGTCACGAGGACGTTTTGTCACGGAGGCATTTTGTCATGGTGACGTTTCGTCGTTAAGCCATTTTATACATCATTATTAATTATTGTTGCTACTTTTCCGTGAAAAAAAAAAAAAAAAATCAGACATGATTTGACTGATGCACCAAGATCAATGTTTTGCACAGCGGCCGTTACCCAAAGAGTAGTCAGTTTGAGTACAATGTTCTACTTGGCTAACACTCAAAATGCCCACGATTCAAAATGCCCACTAAAAATGCCAACAACTCAAAATGCCCACGCCTCAAAATGTCCACGACTCAAAATGCGCACGACTCAAAATGCCTCGACTCAGAATGCCAACGACTCAAAATGCCCACGATTGGTAAAGTCAGTCAAATCCCATTTTAACGAAACTAGATATTTGGAAAGACCTCGTGTCTCGGATGACCTATTTAAAGTCCGGACCGGATCCGATGAATGTGGGGGGGGGGGGGGAGAGTCGGAGGGGGTAACCAGAGATCTTGTGACACGCTTAGAGTGGAGCGATTGGGATGAAACTTGGTGGGAAGGACGAGCAGAAGACCTAGATACCTCAGTGATAGAACCGGATTGGATTTGGCACTATCCAATCCAATCCAATCCATGTAGTAGTGTAAAATTTTGTCACGTACGTTGTCTTTTTTCTTGTTGTTGTTGTTTTTTTTGTTTTCTTTTTTTGTACTCCGTCACTAGGGCTACACGCCCTCCCTCTTGACGGGTAATAAATTGATTGATTGATATGGGGGGAGTCCGGAATTCCGGTTATCGCGAATTAAGGTACTTCCAGATGTGCTCGGGCGATGAAACTTTGCTTGAACATAAGATACAAGATTGGCTTACAAATTGTCACTTCTCAGATCCGAAGTACTAAGGTACTTAAAGTACTAATCCTAACCACAAAGTACAAACAAAAACTTAAACAAAGTATACATTTTAACCCAAGGGTTTTGCACAAAACTTTATTTTTAGCCCCCCTAAAGTGGGTTTGTTAACCGAAAAGTAAAAAAAAATATTTTAGCTAAACGATATTATATTCATGATCCCCAAGGGCCCATGACCATTTTTGCCTCAAGGGCATCCCTTATCATTTATCCCTTATAATCTCGGAGTCCGCTGTCCCAGGATGATTTTGGCCTCACCTGTGGACAGTTTCGGCCGTCGGCATTGTAAACTAGGACGATATTAGCCTCCCCTGTGACCACTTCGAACTGTCGGCATTTTAGGCCGCCGGCATTTCGTGGACGTGGGCATTTTGAGTTGTGGGCATTTTGAGTCTTGGGAATTTTGAGTCGTGGGCATTTTTATCGTGGGCATTTTGAACCGTGGGCATTTTAATCGTGGGCATTTTAATCGTGGGCATTCTGAGCGTGGGCATTGTGAGAGTGGGCAAAAAGATCGTGGTGATTTTGGGAACCACCCCTCTACTTAACAGTCCAGTTCACAGTCGCCTTTCAGCGTTTATTCATCATCAGCATTAGATTAGAATGTCGCAATGAAATAGAGAACAGTGATTTTCGTTGTTTTTTTTTATCAGCTAGTTATCCCTCTAAGATGATGTGCAAGGGATAAATATAAATTCGGATATTTCGGTTGCACTTTCGGCATACCGTCCTCAAATATAATCAGTCACACAACTGGCCACATGCTCCCCGTAAGCTTGACGAATATAACGTTTGAAGCCAAGCTGACAATTCATTACGAACAAAACAGAAAACCGTGATTTTCGGGGGTTTTCCTTGATCAGCTATAGTTATCCCTCTCAGATGATGTGCGAGGGATAGATAATTCCTCCAACTTTAAATACATTATGTGATACCAAGAGCAGTGCTTCCACTCCTGCTGTCTTTCAAAGTAGAATACTGTATTTCAAACCATTCTACATTTTAATTTTCTAATCTACTGTATCTTTATTTCTACCGTTTTTGGCCTTTTAATATTTTAGTTCTACTCTTTTTTGTTTTTCAGGCGGATTACCAAGCAGAAAATACACTCATCTTAACACATTTTGTCTGCGACACACTTTTGTTTTGAAAGAAATCTGGTCGATTTTTACCATGAAAGAGTTTGATTTTCGAAATTTTTGCCTACGGCATACAGTTTTAAAACAGTCTGGTTCAGTCTGTGTTAAAACTTGTATGTATTTAAGTAGAAAAATACTCATTTTCCATTTCTTTTTTAAATAATGCATACAACGGGTACGTCAGCTATGATGCTTTGGCAGCAATATTTCGGCCCTTTTTGGCAAGGGTCCTCGTCAGGCTGTCAATCTTCATCGCTGCCAAAGCATCGTAGCTGACGTACCCGTTTTATGCATTATTTGAATATATTTTTCAAAGCCAGCTTGGGCTCAAGGAATATTTTTTGTTCATGGCACTTGCAGCCTCTGGCCCAAGTGCCAGAGGCCAGTATTCATTCAGCATTGAACGAGAGAACACCCCTTTCATGCTTGTTTGTTATTCCGCAGTGAAATATCTACTTCCAGATAACGGTCCGTGCGCGACCTTGATTACGAGTTTGGACAATACAGTGTGGACCGAACGTGAGATTTCCTGTCAACCAATTAGCTTGAATTTGAGTCCGATTTATGGATTAATTGGATTTTGATCGTGATTTGGAGGAACTTGTGGGAGAAATGGTTCAGTCGGCAAATGAGCAACTATTGGAGGAAATAAACTCTAAACTGAATTTGATGCCAAAACTGTGTCAGGATGTCCAAGGCATCAGTTCACAGCTAGCTACAATGAACGCTAACCTGCAAGTTTACAAAAGCGAAGAAGACAGGCTGCAAGGTGAAGTGTGCGATCTACGCTCTCGCCTAAAGACAAGTGCTCAAATGGCAGATTCCTGCGAGACAGAACTAAAACGAGGAAATTTAATCCTGTATGATTTTCAGCCCTCGGGGGGGGGGGGGGGGGGGGGGCAAGGTTCCAGATTGAAATACGAAATGCTGGATTTTTTGAACGGTTGCATTCCAGAACTACGTCTTGCTGCCTCGGAAATCAAGGATGTCTTCAGAACGAGAGCAGGCCCTATGGTTTTAAAGTTAAACTCAATAGACGCTCGGGATTTCATTCTGAGAAATTCTAGACTGTTTAGAAGGTACGGCGTTAAGGTTGCCCCTGATTATACTTCGGCGCAAGGGGATGCAAGGGAACACCTGAAACCAATCATGAACAAAGCAATAAGTCAAAACCGGCAAGTTCGTTTACGGGGAGTTAAATTGTTCATCGATCGACAGCTGTTTGTGTTTGATGAAGCTCAATCGAAGGTTATCGAAGTAAAACAGCATCGATCTCAGAACCAGAACAGTATACCTACACCGAGATCAACGGAAGAAACCCCTCGAATTGCGCAAGTTCAGACCGTAGAAATATTGCCAGACAAACCCATTGGTAGTAAAGCCGGTCTTGTCAGCAATGAGCAGAGCCAAACTTCGGACATATCCGACGACAGCAGCGACACAAACACAGTGACTGAAGCCCCACAAGGATCGTCTCAGAGTCGGGTCAGGAAAAGCAGCGAGATAGTCAGCCCGGAAGACAAAAACCGTCAAAGTGTACCAAAGAAAGGCCACGGAATAAAAAATAGACTATCCCAAAATCGTGCATACACCATAGCGTATGGTAATGAGGACGAGTCGGGGAATGAGCGGGAACCTTTTGATCTTGAGCAACAAAGATCTCAAATGGACTACAGTCATTACTAGGGACTGTCGGGCAATACCCAGACTTTAAAGTTTGTGACGTGGAATGTGCAAGGTCTTAAGAGTAAAGTTCAAGAATTTTCAAAGGAACTGAAAGAATTTGATGTTATATCGTTAGTTGAGACGTGGCTAGGGAAAAACGACAGTGTATCGTTAGAGGGGTATTTAGTAGAAAATGTGTCAAGAGAAATTTCGTCAAATTTAAGAGTATATGGTGGTGTGTCTGTGTTGATTAAGAAGGATAAGTTTAGTAGTTATACCCGTCTTCAAAGCAAGTCTGAGAATATAGTTTGGTGTAGACTGAAATGTAGAAAGGGTTGGAAGTTAATAGTAGGAGGAATTTATGTACCGCCACAAAATAGTTCATATCGCAAAGAAGATACTTGGTATATTTTAGAACAAGAAGCAAAGAGTCTTAGGAGTACTTTTACAAAAGATCGAATGATATTGTTAGGAGACCTGAATGCGCATACTGGAATAGAGTTTGAAGTTGATGATGTTTCGATTCCAGATATAGTCGAGTTGATCCCGTCGGCTTTCAGAATACCACGGAATAGTTTGGATAAAGAAAGGATTAATGGTTGGGGCCGAACCTCCTGGCACTTTGTCCGCAGATTGGAGTTATAACTGGTAATGATAGGTTTGGTAAGGATCGCGGGATTGGTGAGTTCACTTGCGTTGCTGGTGTTCGACCTAGTGTAGTTGATTACGTGCTGGTAGACGTTCGCCTATCGGAGGAATTTCTCAATGTTGAGGTTTTGGCTAGTTTAGTAGGATCTGACCACTTAGCTCTGTTGTTAGAAATGAGATTGCCGGAGGAAGAAATATCGGAACTTATGGAAGTTGATGAAGAACAACAAAGCCCGACGATACGATCAATTCCACGATACTGGTCTCGCGAGGAAGAACAGAAACTGAAAGAAGCATTTACAAGTGAAGAGTTTTGTCAGCGGATAGAATATCTTCAGAGACAAGAAAAGACTACTGATCAGAAGATTACAGAATTTACTGAACTCGTACATGTTACAGCGGCTCCATCAATTGATAAGAAAAGTAAAAAAACAGGATTTTTTGACGCGGAATGTAATAGTAAGAAAAAGGAGCTAGTTAAAGATTTAAATAAAATAAAAAGGGCAAAGAATGAAGAAAATAAGATAAGTCTGTTAAGGGTTTAGAGAAAAAAGAAAAGTTTACAAGAAGCTAATGAAAAGGAAAGAAATGTTGATAGAAGAAGTCGAAAAAAAAAGAGTTAGTGGAATCTTACGTAAATAATAAAATGAGGGAGTTCTGGAAGAAGGTAAATGATAAGAAGAGTTGAGAAAAAGGGACGGAAACTCCCCATCCACAAACATGGCGAAAGCATTTCAAGGAATCAGAAGAGCAGAATCAGGAGAGTGCTAAACCGTTAGAAAAGTGGCACCATACAGAATTACAGCATTTTTATAATGCATTTACTATCCCAATGAGAGAGCATGATTATGAAATGCTTAGCCCGATAACAGGAGAAGAGATCCAAGAAAATCTTAAACGAATGGAAGGTAATTCGGCGGCAGGGGCGGATGGAGTTTCTACTCGAATGTTGAAGAAATTCCTTGTAGTATTTATGTCATTTTTCGTAATAATTTTCAATCAGATTCTGGCAACAGGAATTTGGCCGGCGTCTTGGAAGACATCTATAGTGCTCCCGTTTTTATGGCACTTGCAGCCTCTGGCTCAAGTGCCATATACCGATCACAATTCCGTCTGTCGGTCTGTCGGTCGGTCCGAGTTTTTTGTCCCACATATCCGAGTTGGGGTACTTCCAGATGTGCTAGGACAATGAAACTTGGCAGGAATATCAGAGACCCGACCAAACTAACCTGGAAATAATCAGTTTCCCGATTCGACCATATGGGGGGGAGTGCGGGGCGCTGGAAACTTGCAAATTTAGGGCATTTTGTCACTTTTTTCTGAGTTAGGGTACTTCTAGATGAGCTAGGACAATGAAACTTGGCAGGCATATCAGGGACCCGACCAAACTAACCTGGAAATAATCAGTTTCTCGATCCGACCATATGGGGGGGGGGGAGTGCGGGGCGCTAGAAACTTGCAAATTTAGGGCATTTTGCACTTTTTTCTGAGTTAGGGTACTTCTAGATGAGCTAGGACAATGAAACTTGGCAGGAATATCAGGGACCTGACCAAACGAACCTGGAAATAATCAGTTTCCCGATCCGACCATATGCGGGGGAGTGGGGGCGCTCGAAACTTGAAAATTTAGGGCATTTTGTCACACTTTTTCGAGTTAGGGTACTTCCAGATGAGCTAGGACAATGAAACTTGGCAGGAATATCAGGGACCTGACCAAAGTAACCTGGAAATAATAAGTTTCCCGATCCGACCATATGCGAGGGAGTTGGGGCGCTGGAAACTTGAAAATTTAGGGCATTTTGTCACACTTTTTCGAGTGAGGGTACTTCCAGATGAGCTAGGACAATGAAACTTGGCAGGAATATCAGGGACCTGACCAAACTAACCTGGAAATAATCAGTTTCCCGATCCGACCATATGCGGGGAAGTGGGGGCGCTGGAAACTTGAAAATTTAGGGCATTTTGTCACACTTTTTCGAGTTAGGGTACTTCCAGTTGTGCTAGGACCATGAAACTTGGCAGGCATATCAGAGACCCGACCAAACAAAATTAGAAATAATCAGTTTTCTGATCCGACCATTTTGGGGGGGGGGAGGGCAGGGGAATCCGGGAAACTTTCGAACGGATGATCGGATTGTAATGAAACTTCATAACTGAAGAGAATATATATCTGTAATGTCCCGTTTAAAGTCTTGACCGGATTCGGTAGCCAGGGGGGAGTTGGGGGGGGGGGGGAGACCGGAAATTTCAAGAAACGGTTAGAATGGAGGGATCGGAGTGAAACTTGCTGGGAAGAACAAGCATCTACTCTAGATAAGTCATTTAGACCATTGTACTGGATCCGGACACTTATGGGGGGGGGGGGGGGGGGTCCCGGAATTCCGGTGATGGTGTTTTTTTGGATTTTCACGATGAAACTTGGCAGGCATATCAGGGACCCAATCAAACTGACTTCAAAATATAAATATTGTCGATCAGATAATGGTGGGGGAGTGGAGGGAGGGGAATCCGCAGGGGAATCCGGGAAATTGAGAAGTGTGTAACTTTCGAACGGATGATCGGATTGTAATGAAACTTCATAACTGAACAGAATATACATCTGTAATGTCCCGTTTAAAGTCTTGACCGGATTCGGTAGCCAGGGGGGAGTTGGGGGGGGGGGGGGGAGACCGGAAATTTCAAGAAACGGTTAGAATGGAGGGATCGGAGTGAAACTTGCTGGGAAGAACAAGCCTCTGCTCTAGATAAGTCCTTTAGACCACTGTACTTGATCCGGACACTTCTGGGGGGGGGGGGTCCCGGAATTCCGGTGATGACGGTTTTGGGGATTTTCACGATGAAACTTGGCAGGCATATCAGGGAACCAATCAAACTGACTTCAAAATAAAAATTTTGTCGATCAGATAATGGTGGGGGAGTGGAGGGAGGGGAATCCGAAATTTTCAGTCATGCGTAATTTTGGAATGGGTGATCGGATTCGAGTGAAATTTAAGAATTCAACAGAGGACATTTCTCCGATGATTTTTTTCATATCCGGACCGGATCCGGCAACTATTGGGGGGGGGGGGGAATACGTGCCCCGTTTAGAATGGAGGGATCGGGATGGAACTTTGTGGGAAGAACAAACAGATGCTCTGGGTAAGTCATTTGCTGAATCGGATTGGCTACGTGCACCGCGGGGGAGCTGGGTGGGGGGGGGATGGACCGGAAATCTCGAGAAACGGTTAGAATGATGGTATCGGAGTGAAACTTTCTGGGAAGAACAAACATCTGGTCCATGTAAATCTTTTACATAATTTGACTGGATCCGGACACTTGAGGGGGGGGGGAGGAGGGGTATCCCGGAATTCCGTTTTTTGGGGGATTTTCACGACGAAACTTGGAAGGCATATCAGGGACCCGGTCAAACTGACTTGGAATAAAAAAAAAATGCTCGATATGATAATCTTGGGGGGGGGGGAGTTGAGGGAGGGGAATCCGGAATATTGAGTCATGCGTAACTTTGGAACGGGTGATCGGATTCGAGTGAAATTTAATAATTAAACAGAGGACATTTTCTCTTGTGACCTTTTTCATTTCCGGACCGAATCCGGCAATTATTGGGGGGAGGGCGGAAAATACTTGAACCGCTTAGACTGGTGTGATCTGGATCGAACTTCGTGGGAATGACAAACAGATGCTCTGGATTAATCATTTACAGAACTGGATTGGCTCCGGTTATTGTGGGTGGAGTTGGAGGAGGGGGAGGGGGGTCTGGGATTCCGGTGATCGCGCGTTAAGGTACTTCCAGATGTGCTAGGACGATGAAACTTCGCTGGAATATTGGAGACTCAACAACATTTGCTTAGAAATTGCTACTTCCCAAATCCGATTATTCCTTAAAGTACCAATCTTGACCGCAAAGTAAAAAAAATACTTTTAAGCAATATATGCATTTTCGTGATGCCCATCAGCCCATTAGCAGTTTTGCCTCAAGGGTTTTGCTTACAAATGAAGTTCCAGCTCCCTTATAGCGCGCATCTCAACCGCAAAGTCGAAACTTACTTTTGATCAATCAAATCATCTTGACACATGCAAGTGCCATATGAGCTTACAGCTCTTGTTTAAAAAAGGAGATAGGAATCTACATCGTAACTATAGGCCTATAGCATTGGTTTCGTGTATGAGTAAGATATTAGAGAAGATAATTGATTCTAGGCTAGCAAAATGGTTGGAGAAGAATAAGGTAATTTGAGAGGAGCAGGCTGGATTTAGAGTAGGATGTAATACTGTTGATAGGATATTTGTATTGAAAGTTTTAATAGAAAAGCATTGTAAGGGTAGTGGAAAGTTACATGTAGCTTTTGTAGATTTAGAACGCGCTTTCGATAGTATTCATAGGGCGATGTTGTTTGGGATGATGGTAGGATTAGGGAAACCTAGGCTTTTCATCAGAATTATTAGTCACATGTATGTACGTAGCCTAGCTATAGTCAAAGTAGTAGGGAAAGGAACATCGACACCATTTGAAGTATTGAGGGGAGTGAAACAGGGTAGCACTTTGTCACCTAGGTTATTTCGTATTTACATTAATGATTTAGTAGATTATCTACAGAGCCGTTGGGCTCCGGTAGTGAAGCTAGGAAGTTTAGCCGTGTCAGTGTTGTTATACGCTGACGACGCCGCTCTAGTAGCCACGTCTGCACAGGAGCTTCAGACTCTCTTGGATCTCCTCGAAACTTATTTGGATTTAAAAAAAAACTAAATCTAAACGTTAAAAAAACAGAAATTGTAATATTTGGTAAGAAAGGGGATAACCCTGAAAAATTTACATTTTGAGGTAAAGAATTATCCCAAAAAGAAAAGTTTTAAGTATTTGGGGGTTACTTTAATGTCCAATGGTAGCTGGAAGGAACATATTGCAGAAATGGGTAAAAGAGGTAAAGTTGCATCGTTTGCAGTTTTAAGAAACGAGACGTTAATGAAAGCTAAGGACCTTAAAATGCATAAGCACGTATTTAATTCTAAAATTTTACCTACGATCCATTATGGGGCTGAGCTCTGGGGTTGCGAGGCTGCTAAGCAACTTGAATCGATTTCAGCTACAACACTACAAGAGATTAATGGGTTTACATCCAACAACCCATACACAAGCAATAAAAGGAGAATTAGGTTTGCTGTCTCTTAGAACGCGTAGGCTAGTGCAATTAGTTAGATTTTGGTTAAAAATAGTAAGTCTCCAAGAAGATAGGCTGCTGAAAGTGGCGTACTTAGAGACCCTGGGATCAAAAAAGAAGCGTTCTTGGCCTTGGCAAGTGAAAAAGCTGTTAGACGAAACTGGACTGTCGTATGTCTCGAATGATGGACATGGTGATGCCGAAGATTTGGAAAATTTGATAGGAAAATTTACTTCAGTACTATAGGACCAAGAAACTCAGTTATGGAATGAGGCTATTCGGAAGTCGGAGTCACTCACTAATTATCCGAAGTTTAAGAATTTGTTTGGATTAGAATTTTATTTTAAGTTAGTTCTACCCGCAGAAGTATTAAAGATGTGATTCCAACTCCGGGCGAACTGTCTACCATTACGAAGTAGGAAAAAGGTTTTTGAAAAGAATAGGTCTTTGCCAGTGGCCGAGTGTGCTTGCCGATTTTGTGGTGAGGTAGAAGAGAGTCTATGCCATCTGCTGACAGATTGTCGGGGGGTGAAGGAAATTAGAGATAGTTTTTTTGGTGGGGTACCCATACTATTTCCTGGTATTATGGAGTCGACGAATCGTCAGGTAATTCGGTCGGTATGTGAATATTTTAAGTGTATAATGGAAGTTTAGATTGGAGGTAATTTGGGGAATAGTAGAAGGGTAAAAAGAAGTGATATTATTGTATGTAATATTGAAGGTCAATTTTGTTAGTTAAGTGCGAGAGTGAATGCTGTTGTATGGCCCTTTGTTGGCTTTAATAAATTATTATTATAATACCGATCACAATTCCGTCCGTCGGTCCGTCGGTCGGTCCGGTTTTTATGGCACTTGCCCTCTCGGCAAAGTGCCATATAGCAACTGTAATTTCTGTTCGTCAGTCGTCTGTCGGTCCCGGCTTTGCTAGTTCGGGCAATTCCAGATAAGCTAGGACGATGAAACTTGGCAGGCGTATTAGGGACCGGACCAGATTAAATTAGAAATAGTCGATTCCCCGATCCGACCATCTGGAAGGGAGTGGAGTGAGGGGGAATCCGGAAAAATAGGAAAAATGATAAATTTTAACTTACAAACGGGTGATCGGATCTTAATGAAACTTGATATACGGAAGGATCTCGTGTCTCAGACGTTCCATTTTAATTCCAGACCGGATCCGGTGACATTGGGGGAAGTTGGAGGGGGAAACCGGATATCTTGGAAAATGCTTAGAGTGGAGAGATCCGGCTGAAACTTGGTGGAAAGAACAAGCACAAGTCCTAGATAAGTGACTGACATAGCCGGAACGGATCCGCTGACTTTGGGGGAGTCGGGGGGGGGATCCGAATTTCTAATGATCCCTCGAGTTCGGTGCTTCCTGATGTGCTAGGACGATGAAAACTGGCAGGCGCGTCAGGGACCTGACCAGATTAAATAGGAAATAGTCACTTCGCCGATCCGACCATCTGGGGGGAGTGGAGGGAGGGGGGAGCAAAAAATTGAGGTATTTTTAACTTGCGAACGGGTAATCGGATCTTGATGAAAGTTGATATATAGGATGACTTCGTGTCTCAGACGTCCCCATTTAAATCCGGACCGGATCCGATGACACTGGGGGAGTTGGGGAGGGAACGGGAAATCTTGAGAAACGCTTAGAGTCGAGGGATCGGGATGAAACTTGGTGGGAAGAACAAGCACAAGTCCTAGATACGTCATTGATATAACCGTTAC
Source organism: Branchinecta sandiegonensis (assembly GCA_030848855.1). Classification (NCBI taxonomy): domain Eukaryota; kingdom Metazoa; phylum Arthropoda; class Branchiopoda; order Anostraca; family Branchinectidae; genus Branchinecta; species Branchinecta sandiegonensis. Next base: position 387,111 of record JAUPMV010000017.1, on the reverse strand, counting down.
GGACCCGCTCACTTTGGGGGCGTTGGGGGAGGGGGGAGTCCGGAATCTAGTGGCACGCATAACTTTTGAACCATGTCATCGGATTTGAATGGAACTTGTAAGGTGGAAAGAGTTATCGCCTCAGATGTCCAGTGTCAAGCCCGGGTCGGGTCCGATACCTGTGGGGGGATGGGGGGGGGGGGGGGGGACCGGAAAACTCAAGAACGCTTAAAGCAGAGGGATTGGGATGGAACCTAATAGAGATAACAAGCATTAGGCCTAGATACGAAATTGACGGAGCCAGATGGTTTCGGGGCTCTGTGGGGGAGTTGGAGGGTTTTCCTGGAATTCCGGTAGTCGCAAGTTAGAATAGTTCCACATGTAGCCTACTACGACAACGAAACTTTGCATACATATTAATGACCCGACTTAATTGACTTAAGAACCTGATACAAAATACCCCCGGAAACTTCCGTTCCTAGATCCGAGCATTTTTGGGGGAGCGAGGGAAGGGAAATATGGAAATTGACTTCTGCAAATAGCGAACGAGTGGTCTGGTTCGAGTGAAACTTAATGGGTGATAAGAATCGATGAACTAGACATGTAAAACATGCGTCCGCACTATATGCAACATCGGTTGGAGGAATGGAGGGGAGCGGAAACTTATGACATGCACAAAAACCAAACGGATGGACCGGATGAGATGCAAGTTCGACAGTGCCGAGTTTTTGCGGCCCAGATTCGTTATTTGACGTCCGGGCCGGATTCGGCCAAGGTAGGGGGGGGGGGGGTACCGGAAATTTGCAGATAGGCTATGCTCCGATTTAGTAAAACTTGATGGACGGGAAGAGAGGATTAAGAGATACGAGGTTTATGTTTCGAAGTCCTCTTCGGCCACAGTGGGGGGAGTTGGAGGGAGATTGCCTGAAACTTTGAGGCTCGCATATAGGGGTCAAACGAGTGCATTAATTTAAATGAAACTTGAAATGTAGAAAGAGCCATAGATGAAATATTTTAAGGTCCGAACCGGATCCGACAGCGGTGGTGGGGGGGGGGGGGGATACCTGAATTTTCCAAAAATGCTGAGATTCGAGTGAAAGTTGATAGATGGTATAAAAAAAGATGCTTTAGATGATCAATTTTTGAGTCCGAACCAGATTCGGCCATGGAGTGAGTACGGGAAATCGTGTAGCACGTTTAGGAATCAAAAGAGTGGATTTATTGGGCTGAAACTTGGAAGTTTCAACAGTCATGCGCATTTGCTACACATAATCCGAGACGATGCCGAGACTGCTCAGAATTTGTGATATCCTTTCTATTTCCGAACCGCATTTCTGGATGGCGGGTGTATTTCGTGACGTTCTCCTCTACTTTCTTGTACCGCCTACTCGTAAAAAGTGCCATATGAGCTCGTAGCTCTTGTTTTGTCACACTTTTTCGAGTTAGGGTACTTCCCGATGTGCTCAATGACACATGGCAGGCATTTCAGCGACCCGACCAAACTAACCTGGAAATAATCAGTTTCCCGATCCGACCATAAGTGGGGGAGTGGAGGGCGGTGGAAACTTGACAGTTTTGAAAAGTAAACGTTTTATCTGAAGTTGATTAGAGGATGGATGTAGTGATAAGGAGGCGTGCTGAACCTATATGTGTAAATATTCCACGCCGGACAAATAGTTCGGGCTCCGGCCAAAACCTGAAGATTCGTTAAAGTTAAAGTTTTATCTGTAGTATATAGTAAGGTAGTATATAGTACATAACAGACAAGAAGCTCGCCAAGAACCCGGCAGAAACCGGAAAATATGTCAGCAGTAGGCTAAGGCAGCTGGAAGTTTTGATCAATTTCGTCAAAGTATATACGACGTATAGGAGTAAACACACACGCTGAATCCATATCTGAACTTGGTTTTACACGATGATTAACCACTGACCTTAATCTGTTTCTAAATTTCAGTTAAACTTTTCAAGAAGTTTGGCGAAGACCGGATATTTATCTACAAGATCCAATTGTCTGGATCAGATATGAAATTTTTGGGATCCCGTCGAAACCTTTGGTCTTGTTTGAAGATAATAGTGGAAGCACTGGTCAAGAGAAAAGTAATTCGTCCCTCACTGTTTCCGGTACCCTTTCGGCAAAGATTGAGAATCACTGGCACATTTTGGTCCTTCACCTTGCGATGGTTGTTAAGCCCTTATATGTGTTTAATTATACGTTCACCTCATATTTTTCAGTTTCCGTTTGACTAACCCCGTTCAAAACCTTCGCAACAGCTTGTACTGATTGAATACTTTGCATCTGTTCTTTCTTTTTTGACTTTACCTGCTGCATCTGATTGCAAGCTCCCAGTGATTCTGAACTAATTTTACCCTCATCAATATGCACAAATGTTGGCTTCTTTTTATTAATCCCCTGGGTTCTATTCCCTCTGCTTAATTGCATTCAGTGACCCAGTCAACTTCGAACTAATAGGCGGGTCGGAATCTTTGTGTGTGGTGACGGATTTTGTAGGTGAACTGACGTTTATGTCAACTGACGGTAGGCGAATTGACGTGTAGTTGAACTGACGTTTAGGCGAACTGAGGTTTAGGCGAACTGACGTGTAGAGCAAATGACGTGTAGAGGAACTGACGTGTTGGCGAACTGTCGGATTTTTGGTTTATGCGAACTGACGTTTATGCGAACTGACGTGTTGCGGTAGTGACAGCGACCCGATGCACGGTTTCAACAGGAGGACACTTGGGATGTAATCTATTGTCGCAACAAATGTTATGCATGAAATGGTATGCATCAAGAATAGCCGAAAACCGCCAAAAACGCATCTGCTGACTCTTCCGATATCATGACGACAAACAAAAAAGTCAGAAGATATTTTTGGCGGTTTTTCGGCTCTTCCTGGCAATGCTTGTTATGCAAAAAATTTCATTCATAATGTTTGTCTTGACAACAGATTACATCCCAAGTGTTGTCTGTTGAAACCGCGCATCCTTGTGTTGCCTCTTATGAGGCTTTTGACAGTGTAGCTGGTGTCAGAACAAGTCTAGGCTACCTGTGACTTCAGCTCAACAGGGTGTAAGTACGCCATCAATGTGACATCATGAAAGAAGTAGAGGAATCCAGGTAAATAAATGTCCTCCTTAAAAAATTTATACCATGCCTGGCTATTTAGGAACCAGAAACAAATCCAGATTGAAGCTAAGCAAATAGTTTATATGTCGAGCGAGCAAATACTTTTTTTTTATTTATAATTAAAAGAATTTTGAGTTTCATACAGATTTCACAAATATGAAAAATTTAGGGATAACAAATTTAATAGCCAGAAACAAGATTTAAAGCGGGTTCAACCAAAAGAAAATGCAAATTAATAGACTGTGCCTCATCATTACTGCTGGACATACAGTAGAGGTCAGGTAGAGGTATGCTTATGTGAACCTCGCCTAACAAAAACTTAAACCCAAGCCAGGCATTTTTTCCTGTACCGTACAATACTTGTAAAAAACTTTTTCTCAATGCAAGTTTTTATCCCTTTTTGAATATTTTGCTATGACTAACTTGGTGACTCAACTGCCCCCTGATATTTCATTCGCAATTTGAATAGTTTGCCAGGAGGAACGCATCTTCAGCCGAACACATATTCAGAACGCATATTGGTAAGTATATTAATTTGCAAGTGTATTATACCTTGTTCTTGTATTGACAATCCTACATTATCACTTTTAAGAGATATTTGGAAATAAATGATTGATTGATTGATTTAAGAAGATGGCAGTTAGAACCAACAGATGCCTCAAATAGCAAATTTTTAAAATCAAAATAAAATAATATTTAACTGAATTTCTATTCAAGTTTATGCCAGGAAAATCCTGAAATGGTTGACTTACTTTTCCTTTCCCTTGACTGTTTTATAAGCAAGTAACAAAGCCTGGGTAATGAAACAGTTACAGAAGTGTTCAAATAAAAATACCTCTGGCTCTATTCCAGTCAGAGGAGTTACTAGCCAAAATGTTTTGGGGGAAAGCAAGGTATTTACCAACAGGCTTGTCATTTTTGCCGACTGTTTTTGCCCAAAAAGTTACTGTTTTAAAGAAAAATTGACTGCTTGGAAGAAAAATCTACTGTTTCTATAAAAAAAAAGTACCTGTTTTTAAGAAAAAATCGACAATTCTAAGAAAAAATCGAATATTTTTACGAACAACCAATTGTTTTCAAGAAAAATTTGCTGTTGCAAAAAAAATCTGTTTTTTGAGAAAAAATGTGGCACTTCATGCCTATTCGTGTATTGTTTGCAGACTGGCTGACAACATTCAGGGGGGGGGGGGGCACCCCCCCTCATATGCGACAGTAGGATTTTACACCTTTACTTTTTAGACTGAGTGAAAATTTACGATTTTCCAGTCAATTTCTCAACTGTCTCAACTGAAACTGGACCTAGACTGTCTCAAGTCTTACCTCAAATAAAACCCAGCTTAAATAATTTACACCTTTTAAAGGGCCAATCCAAGTTGTTCCTGAAGACCATACAAGCGTGACTTCACACCCATTTGAGCTATTTTACCTCAGTAAACAGAAGTTTATTCCTACAGTGAATATATATTTGAATATATACAGATAGAGCCGACCGGCCAGCAAGGCGCCTGCCGTGTTTACATTTATAAACCGTCATAGGGCAATTAAATCCTATGTTTGCCTCAATCACATGACATTACTACATATGTCATGACTGTATGGAATTCCAGAAGAATTTAGATGACACCTTTTAGACCAGCTGTCACCAGGGTTGCCACATAAAAAAAAGGCCCAAAACAGAGAGTGAAACTTTATTTTCATGAAGAAATGTAAAATGGTCATTTTAGATCAGACTTGAAATAGTCACTTCTGGTAGGAACCATGCTGGAAAAATGACACATTTGGATGTATCTGAAATATAGCGATTCTTATGTCCTACTTAAGACAAGAGTGAGAAAGACAATAGTTTCATTTTTAATCCCAATTCTCTTTGCAATTCTCCCATTTTGCATCTTTGGAGCATTAAGAAGAAGCAGATTCTCCTTTTCTTGCCTTTTTGTCAGAATCGATAATCGGAAAAGCCTCGTGATTCTGCAGAATTGAGAAGTTACTTAGATAGTGAATTCTCGATTCTCTTCTGTCTGTTCTCCTCCCTGATTTCCCTGATTGTCAACAGAGTGTAAGTGTTCAATATCTGTTCAATATGCATAGGCCAATAGAAGTTACTCCGGTAATGAATTCTTGATTCTCCTCAATACTCCTCTCTGTTCTCTTTCCTGATTGGTCAACAGAGTGCAGGTGTTCAATACGCATAAACAGATATCCCGGGTTACAGACGAGATGCCAGATTAATTAGTATTTTTGTCAAATGCAAGAATGGAGAAGCAAGAGAAGCAAAAATGTTAATTTTTTATGAGATCAAGAATTCAGAAGCGAGAATGAAGAACTGAGAATTCAGATCAAACATACAACTTATATAGTGACAATTCACACTACTTTGCAACATGTGGGAACCCTTGCTGTCAGCCTTATCCACCTAATGACTGATAAATAATTTCATAAGCTTCAAATTCCTCTAACTCACCTCGGAATAGTCCAAAACGTAAGAGAAATATCTTAAAAAGAAAGCTTTGATGGTCTTCTTTCTGTTCTAGATATTTTTCTATCGAACTTCTGTCTATCCGACTTCTTTCTATACGACTTCTTTCGATCCGAAATTCCGACTTTACTGTTGCCAAGTGCAACAGTATCTGCGTTCTTCTGCGCCCGGAGTATTCTGCTCGCCGGTGCCAACCAGTGATCTGTGGTTTCCCAGTTTGGATTCGGGGCAGACGTATAAAAGGGCCAATGGTTTCGATGGTACCTGGAAATAAATATTTGTTTGACTTCTTGATCCAGACATTCTCTACACTCCGTAAGCGTGTTACTTTTCCTCCCTAAAGAACGCTTGAAAATAAACCCAAAATAGATCTACGTTGCCTGAACAACGCAAAGTGTTGCGGCAACCTTTTTTTCCGAATAAAGTGTTGCGAGAGCAACACCTCTGTTTTGTATCTTCGCTATCTGTTAAATGCTGAACTTGTCAACCCGTCAAAGCTTTCAAAACGTCCAAGAGGAACACAATCGACAATCACATGACCAAAGGCTATTCCTCAGCGATCGTAGACATCGTGACGGATGAAAACTTAGGAACATTATCTTATACAATCTTGTTGGTATTGTAAAGCTATCCGCAACTTTTCAGGATCAAAATACCATAGGTGATACTATCTTCTATTATTACGAAAACAACTCATTGTTTTACATTATGATTTGTACCTGTTGCTTAAAACATTTAGTTTTAGGTTACAGCGATAGACCATGGAGACGAATTTTCTTACCCTCATATTTATAGAGATCGAGTAAAATGTGCACCAATTTGCAGAACTTTCTAGCCCCTCATGAACCCCCTCTGGCAACCGATTCGTACTTACAAGTTCCTTTCCCCGTGATAGACATCAAATACACTCGAAACAAATAATAGGTACATCAACTAGCAAAAGTTGCAAACCCGTCAACGCCGACGCTGATTATGGTCTGACAGCCAATTGCTGCTTGCAAGCCCCTACCTGTGTCACAATTATGATCGGCATATTTTTGTTTTCAGTGTGTACTGGAGTTGTCAATCAGAGTTCTACGGATCTTTTCAATATGTAATGTCATATTCACCAATCCGGCCTAAGGTCCACACTTTCCGTAAAACCGCACAGGTAAACCCTTACCACTTTCGAGCAATTAGCTGAAATCGACGACATAGGAAAAAAAAGAAAAGAACAGGGACAAAACCAAAGTGTTACTCTCGCAACACAATGATACCATAGAATTGTGTTTTTGATGGGTTACGGTCAGACGGCTAACTCGCCGAGAAAACCAAGTACAAATATGGATTCACTCCTCCACACGTCTCGCCTACATTTCGCCACTTCTTCGACAAGAAAAGAAAATGATACGGAATATGCTGTCACTGAAAACAGTGATATATATCCCATTCCCGCTGACGAGTACGTTTTTTTGCGACTTCAGCACAAAAATACATTTTTCCGGGTTAATTGTACCCGTAGGTCACGAATCTTAAGACAGAAAAAATATAGCTTCCCTTGTTTGAAAGCGACCAATAGTGTGACAAATTTGTCACACAAGGCAGGGTCCTCTTCCGGCTGTGACTTTGGTTCCACGCCCAAGGGCGTCACAGCTAGGGGGGGGGAAAGGGGGTATGCCCCCCCCCGAATGTTGTCGGCCAGTCGGTAAAAAGTAGCCGAGTTGGCGGGAAGCGCTGCGATGTTTCGTAAAAACAGTCAATTTTTTCTTGGAAACAGTCAATTATTTTTTAAAAACAGTTAGTTTCTAGTAAAATAGTCGATTTTTTTCTTAAAACTAGTAGTTTTTCGTAAAATCAGCAGATTTTTCGTCAACACAGTCGTTTTTTCTCAATAATTGTCGTTTTTTCACGCCAGGCAGTGTCCCCTTTCCGACTGTGACTTTGGTGACAGACAGATCAGTTTGAGCGGGGCGCAGTGCCCCCCCCCCTACGTTTTTGGCATTCGGTCAAATCGGCCGTGATGCCTGTTTTATAAAATCTTTTGTACCCACATTTCCAAATTAGGCGATTCAACTTGTTTATTGGTTCCCATTCTTTATCGAACTTTTGTAATTAATCCAACTTTTGTTCAGTCCGAGTTGATTTCATCGCATTCGGTACATTCATACGTAAATTCGGTGATTTAACATATTTATTTGGTCACATTAGTTAGCGAATTCGGTCGCACTTTTCTCAAGTCCGTATCTGTTCTATTGCAGTCGGTCATCCCACTTCATAATTTGGTCATTAATCAGATTCATTTGGTTCTGATTCGTGACCGAATTCGACAATTCATCCAACTTTTGTTCAGTCCGAGTCGATTTCACCGCATTCGGTACGTCCCTACGTAAATTCGGTGATTTATCTTTATTTGGTCACATTCGTTAGCGAATTCGGTTGTTCACCTGACTTATCTCAAGTCCGTATCTGTTCTACCGCATTCGGTCAATCCATTTCATAATTCGGTGATCAATCAGATTCATTTGGTTCTAAGTCGTTACCGAATTCGGTAATTCACCTGATTTTTGTTTGGTCCGCATCTGTTGCCAGACTTACTACATTCGGTTGTTTTAGGTCGTTCTCCCAAGAGTTTTTATTCCATTCCCAAACTCGGTTGTTATACCGCTCTCGATCTGCTCCTTATTTTTTAGTTAATTTTTCGGTAGTACGAATTCATTCTTTGGTTCACCCCAGTTACTGTGCTTGGTAATTCAAGTGGCATTTATTTAACTCTTGTTCGTTACTTTTTAACGGTAGCTTCAACTGGTTTCCATTCATTACTTAACTTATACTTCTAATGATTGCAGAACTTCAGGAATAAGCACGTCTCCTGACGTGAAAACTACCCTATTTTTGTTTGCTGTAAATTCGGAATAAATATACTTTACACCTATTTAACCCTGTATGGACCCTTTTTTCGCCAGTCAGCTCTGTGGTTTAATAGGTAGCGGTGGGATCGCAAAAAGGCACTTTGATCATGAGTGTTTCCAAAAAAAAATTCGCCTGCGGCTCATATTAGCAGTCTTCCCTATTTAGAAGAAAGGTACGTCATTTGGTTCGCGTTTGAGGCTTGGAATTTTGAGGTGCTTGAGCCACGTTAAAACCTAGAATTTGCCAGAAAAAAGGCGGATTCAAAAAATTTTGCCTGCGGCTCTTTAGTTTTTCCTGGGTATAGCCGTTCACGGCGTGGTCGCTTGGCAGCAACTGCGTTTTTTGTCGGCACACTTTCAAGTCCTGTTGCCAAAACTGGACGTCCCCCAAAAGGCTAGTGACGGCGTATTTTCTCTTTAGACTTGATTTTGTACATAATATGCAACTTTTAGAGCTTCTTGAAGGCAACTCGCTGCGTTTTAGAAAGACATTATAAATTCGGTCAAGATCAGGTACCGATTCGGTCAATTTTTACCATATTCACCCCCCCCCCCCCCCTCCCCAATGAAGAAAGGCTCGGGACGCCCCTGAACAGCAAAGCTCAGTAATTCATTTGAAGACTGAAGACTGACCCGCGTTGCAGCGCCTCTTTATTCTTCAGAGATGGAATTCCCTTCCTGTTGGCCTGTACAGGTCCACTGGTATGGGTATTTTTAGAACGGACCCAAGTAGAGGAGCGAGGTGTTGTCGTCGTCATTGAACTTGTCGTCCATGACCCTGCTTGGATTTAGCCTCGGTGCGGGGTGCTGAACATTTCCAGGAACTTCCCAGATTCGAGGGAAACTTGACTTGTGGTAAGAAGAAATGCCCTAGATTACTCACTAATGTGCCTGAATCGGATTTGGCCGCTGTGAGGAGAGTTGGAGGGCGAGGGTCCTGGAAATTGCGTGGCTGGCCTGCCTATGGGCAAGACTAGTGGGACGAGTGGAATGAAATTTTGAATCTAAATGATCTAAAAAAGTCATTTGCCCCAGGGTTGGAACCGGATATTTCCCCCAAAATGTTTGGAATGAAATTTGATGGATCGTAAAAGGTGATCGATATATTTGTCCAAACTCCAAACCCGGAAATTTAGTGGCATCTCTAGAATGAAATGACTGAAGCGACTTGGATGAAATATGGAAGGCAAAAAGTTTGGTACGCCCTGTATGATCTATTTCTGTGTCAAGCCGACCATCGCGGGCAGCTCATGAGGGATGCCGGAAATATAATGGCTCGCCTGGTGGTCAAATGAATGGAGCGATAAGAAACAAAGTCCCAGATGACACATTTGCGTGCTCAGACCAGATTCGACCACGGTGGGGTGACACGAATTTGGGTCCCGGAAACTATGGTGCACGCCAAGCCTAGGCACTAAGCGTATGGATCCTGTAGTTGAAATTCGGAAGGTACTGGTAGCGATCTGATTGACTCTGCATAAGCGAAAAAAGAACCCGGATATATTCTCCTTATTCGCCTTATCACAGTGCGCCCCGAGGAAAAGAGGAATGTAGAATACACTTTATAGCCGTAATACAACTTATTACACCTATTCGAACAATGCTTAAAAATCAGCCACAGATACTTCAAATGCGCTAGTCGGCACGTATTTTCTACCATTTTCGGCAGATTTCACCGCATTTCGCGTGATAAAATTCACACACCGCTTCAGAAATGTTCAAATTCATAACGAAAGGACAACTTTGACACTTATTCTCTGAAACATTCAAAATTCGCGTCTTTCGGGCATACCGCAAATTTTACCGCAATTGATTGACAATTTGAGCCTACCGCGGAAATACCGACACCACGAAGCGTTAATGGCCGAGTGGCAACACTGCAAAGTGCAGGGGACAACAAATTCAAATTTGTCAAACGGTTGTATGGTTTGTCTAGTTAGCCAGACAGTTTTTGCACTTGATGATAATGGATGGAGATCGCTATTGGTGATGCAATCCTTAACAATATCGAAATAAAACTTTGCAAATAATTCATCAGTTCTAAGAAGAACATTTAGATGTCCCCCTGCTTTCAAGGTGCATCCTGAGTGACTACTGTGAGCACATAAAGGGGAACTTGGCTAACCTGAATGAACTCCTGGGATTGGACTGGTCACTAAGGTCTCAGTGAAAGCAGACAATGGATGGCCTGGGCTTTGACAGTGAACAGCAGAAGACTACTCCGACCAATCGGAATAAGCTTAGCCTTAATGTGAACATTGAACATTATGAAAAGAAAACTTTCTTAACTTTTGACAGTCTTCTTTCGCAAAAGGCAGCTGTAGAAGAAAGAGATGGTGTATCTTTTATATGTTCACGTAGTTATAAAGAGCTATCATTTAGTCTGGAGCAGTATCTGTTGAAGCATGGTAAGAGATTTTGAATATTGTGAGCATCTTTTACCCTTTACCCTACTCAGCTACTTACTGTAGTTACTATGTATGATGTCACAAATCTACGCTTCTTGGCATCAAGGCTGAAATGCATTTTTCCATTTTTGTCAAAATGGAGTGCATGGGGCTGATCGGGCTGATCAGGTCACAGAGATTGTAGTTACCACAGTACCTTAGCTCCAGGGCATGGTAAGCAAATAGTTACTATTAGTTATATGCTTTAAAATATATGCTTTAAATGTTTTTGGAACCTTGTGTATGTTTGCTAACATTAACAGGGCTATTAAGTAATCAAATATTATTTCTCAAAGTTGAAACATCTGGCATTATCAGGAAATCATTAAAAGGGGGTAAAAAATGGAAAAATTTGATGTGTAACAGGATTTAAAAATCACCCAGCTGTGCCCACTGTTGTATTACTGAGATTACTGTATTACATCACAGCTCTGTTTCTGAATGGACTAGCAATGTAGCAGCTCCTGTTTCAGCTTATTTAGTTAACACTTAAAACTTTGTGTTTCACCATGGTATGAGTAGGTTCAGCAGAGTTATTAACTTTTAATTAACTATTCCTTCAGCCCAAGCTGACTGCAAATCATATTTGACAGTGCAAAACGGATATGTCAGCTACATTTTAGTAGAGCTAAATTTTGGCCCTTCTTGGTAAGGGTCCTCTTCAGACTCAGAGCCGCTCAAGTTGAAAATACGAACTTGTGGGAAAAACCAAACTTGAGCCTGAAGAGGACCCTTGCCAAGAAGGGCAAAAATATAGCCTAAATATTCTTTGAGCCCAAGCTGACTTTGAAACATTTATTCAAACAATGTTTACAATGGGTACATCAGCGATGATTCTCCATCAGCGATATTTCGGCCCTTTTTGGCAAGGGTCCTCGTCAGGCTGTCAATCCTCTGGTTCAACTTCGGGGAAGGAAACAAACCTGTAAACCAGAGGATTGACAGACTGACGAGGACCCTTGCCAAAAAGGGCTGAAATATCGCTGATGAAGAATCATAGCTGACATACCCGTTGTAAACATTGTTTGAATAAATATAGCCTTTATAAAATGTAGCTGACGTACTCATTTTGCATTGTCAATCACTTTTAATAATTTTTTTGGTTTTGTAGTTTCTGTGTTTTTGCGTTTTTATTCTTCACACCTCATGGTGACACTACATCTACTCATCGGGATACTATATGCTCATTGCTTTCAACTGGAATTAAAGCTAATGTTTAGTAAAATAAAAGAAACCAATAAAGGCTTAGACTATTTAAACATATTTTTTTTTCAGTGAAATCAAGCAAAATAAAATAAACCGAGAGAGGCTTGTTCGTTTGTAAGGAGGAATCCATTGAATGGGATTAGCCTATCATTCTTTTCCATTTCTGTCTTTAATAGGGGACTCTTTTACAGGAAATACGATTGCCAAGCAGCAAAGATTTGCCTATTCATCGAAGACAGTATTTCCAGTTGAATTCCTTGGATCTCCTTACATAGTTCTGGGGGACCCAACCTATTTATGCGAGTTCGGAAATAAGCAGTGGTCAGAAAAAAGAGCCACGAAATTAGTAAGTTCTTTCATCTAGCCCATGTGTATAGCAGAAAAGTGGAATGGTAGCACACTTTGCATTCCCTTTCTTCTGTTGGTTAGCATTCAAGGTGGAAAAGGTTCTATAGAAGTTCTGTTGTTTATTTTTAAACCAAGCAATCTATACAATAAGCAAGTAAGCAATAATGGCTCTTTGCAGATGCAACATTATTGGTTGATCATAGTGCAAGCAATGCAAGTGCAGTATTCTGCATCCCCTTTCTTTTGAAAGCCACTACTTCAGTGATACAAGGGAATGACAGGTTTAACTACTCGGGCCAGAAGAGCACTGTCTTTGATATGTCTCGGCATCTGGGTAGAGGTATTCTCAAGGCTATAGACCCTGGAGTTCTAAGGGCAGGCGGAGACGTGGACGCTTGCTCTGGAAATGACAGCACGGAGGGTGTTCGCCGCGGAGGCGGCGTTTCAGATAATGAGACGTTTCCTGACGTCTCTGGATCCTGCCCGGTTCGTAATAAGGTAAGGTAAGGTACAATTTTAATGGCAAATATAAATAAACCCGGTGTTTCTCAAAAGCATCAGACATGCCAGTGGCATAAAAAACGACGCTTCACTAATTCTAATGGGCTTGTAAAAATTATTAATACAGTTCTAGCCTAAGGCATTGTAAAGAAAAAACAAATGAACAACTATCACACATCAACACTAAAATTTAAGGACGACACGAGAATTTGCGACAACAGACATGTAACTAAAGAAAAAATGAAAAATAAAAAAGCTTTGCGACATGGGTCTGATCTTCCTCCGAGCAAAAACAAAAATGAATCAATTAAATCAGACAGAAGAAATATAATTGCTAGATAACATAATCTTTTTAGAGCTCTTTTAAAAACTTTCCTATCTTCGGACACTCTAACAGTTTCAGGCAATGAATTCCATACTTTTACACCTGTATGGCGAATAGAAAAGCTAGACCTTGATCATTAAGAGATACAATAATAGACTTTCGAAGTTGGGTCTTGGTGAGAAGGTCACAGTAGGCCTCATTCGGGGCCTGATGTGTCGTCGGTTCCTCCGGTTTAAGTTTAGCCATTTTTAGTTTTCACTAGATGCGAATGGGGAGCATCTCCAAATGGTCAATAACTATGCCCACCTCTTCTCGTTACTAAGTTTGACCCAAACTGGTTGCCGTTATTGCTGTTAGGTAATGGTGTGATTTCTGAAATCTTTGTATCTCTTGTTTGTTAACAGTAAAGCGCTATTTCTGGTTTGAGCTGCAGTAAATTCAGGAGAAGTTCAAAATGGAGCTGGCTACTTATAAACAATTCTGCATGCTGATGATTGCCATCATCAGTCGTTGTGTTTCGATATTCCAGAATGTCAAACAGCTAGACTCACACTGTCGGCGAGTTAGGGCAGTCCAATAAGTATAGTGGCTCAGTTCGCTGTATTCCGTAAAGGTTGCATTCCTGTTTTATTTTCATCTTGCACAAGACATATATTATAGTGTATGGCACAAGAGAGTATGGACAAATACTTCTGCTTGTTTCTCGCTTTCGTTGTTCAGGTGTGTGCAGCCTTGACAGTGCATCTGTCATGGGTATTTCAGACCCTGGTCTGCACACAAGTTTCAAGCCATGTGGCTGTATTGTTAGCACCATGTGCGATAGCCGTCATGGCGCTGTCGATACCGGTTTTACAAGGGACAGTGTCTATCGTTCCCGGACTTGGAATTGATACCTCAAATGCTAAACGTATTCGACCGGTCGAGTACTCCACCAAACAGTAGCTAATATTACTGGACCAGTCGAGTAACAAGGGTCATAGTACTCGACCAGTCGAGGAATCGAACCTTCAGCCGCTATTAGTAGCCTACTAGACTGGTCGCGTACTCGTGTCTCTGGGAAGCTAAAAGTACTTGACCGTGTGGAACTTCGATCCAGAAAGTGACAGGTCGAGTACTTTCTACCGTAGCAGCTTTACGTCCTCGACCTTAACAAATGAAATCCGTAGAGTTGTAAGGTCAAGTGGCCAACCCCCCAACGACTTCTAGTACTTGACCATAAACAAGTCGAATATTCATAGAAGTGGCAGCTATTAGTACTCGATCTAAAAAGGAGTAGAGATGGGTCGATGTTTGACGTCCCAGCAGCTAATTGTACTCGACCTAATCCAATGCGTACTAGTATTGAGGGCGGTAACGGCTATTAAATGCCATTTGTAGAAGGATGGTTGCTAGGTCGGGTACTTGATACCCTAGCAGTTATTCGTACTAGATCTCTTATAATAACAAGAGGTCGAGGATAGAAGGTGGTGGTATCTGTTAGTACTTGACCTAATAAAGGGGGCATTAATAGGTCAATTATTTGACGTCTTACCAGCTATTGTGAATCCTGGGAACTCCTGATGACCCTGTAGATCTTGATGTCCTCCCTCATACAACGCGATATCGGAATCAGTGGCCGACTCATAAGCCATTAAAGCACACCCTTACCCTTTTGGATGTTTCCTCATCGCTTTCAAAAATCATGGACAACAGGGCCCAACCAGCGCACGACGTTATCCACTGCTTCCTGGCCGAAGATTGAAAATTAAGTGTCTATATCTATGTGTTTATGTGTTTTATTTATTTTCTTCATTTACTCCGCTTTTTCAAAATGGCGGGTCATAAATAAATTACTCACTTACTTGCACCTCGCAGTATTTGCTGTTTTCGTTCCAGGATTCAAAACTGTCTGAACACTGTAAAGCTAGGCTCTGCTTTTAAAAAATTATCCACGGCCTTGCCTGTTTAAAGCCTTTTCCCAGGCCCATCGTCTTCTAGCAAGATCTCCACAAAATTCAGAAAGCCGGTTTACGCATTAATAGCATGACACGCGAAAACTTGTCCGGAGCATAATGCGCTTGGAAACTAGTGAATCCCGCCAAGTACAAAGATTAGTGAAGTGTCGTTGGCGGGTTCAGAATGTAACATATGAATTTGGATCTCCAGGTTCAAGAACTAATGAATGATGTTACGGAAGTAGGTTACATTGGCATTATAGCTTCGACAGGTCCTAATACCTTGCCCTGAGGCACACCGCTTGTTACAGAGACGGAAGAATAACTCAGCCGCCCGTTTGCTTTGACTCTCTGTGTCCGTTCGGAAAGGAAGCAGGAAATCGATATGTTCAAGCTCCCACGTATGCCTAGCTTCTCGAGCTTTGCCCAGAGTCTCTTATGCGGAACCTTGTCGAAGATCAAGGTACAGGACATCTACTACTTGGAAGCCAGTGCCGATGTACTTCCACCACTGCTCGGTTGTCAGTAATAACTGGGATTCAGCGGATCTTTCTTTGATAAATCCAAACTGTTTCTTTGTTGTTTCTTTATATCTAGTAGATGGAAGAGGAGGTGATCAGAGGCGAATCTTACAAAAATTTGGATATTACACAAGTAAGGCTAATTGGCCGCTAGTTGTGTGGATCTTCTTTCGAAGCATCCCCTTTAAACACTGGTGTAACGACAGCTTGCTTCCAAAGTTTTGTTGGCCAGATGACATGCTTTTCCTAAAAATCGCAATCAAAGTTTCACCGATAAGCTCACGAATACTCGACCTACTTGACCATTTGTAATATGGTCGAGTACTATTAGTCGCTGGTGGATTGGTTACGCAACCTCACACTTCACACCAGATATCACCTCACACCAGATATCGTTTGTAAGGTCGAGGACAGGTAGCTCCTATGTTAGAATTACTCGACCTGTTCCTTTCTGGCTCCAAGTTGCATCGTCAAGTATACTTCTAGCTTCCAAAGACACGAATACTCGACCATTCTAGTACTAATAGCGGCTGGATGTTCTGTTCCTTGGCTGGTCGAGTATTTGTAGTTCTCCTGACCCTTTTTACTCGACTGGGCGTGTACTATATATTAGCTCCTATGTGATAGAGTACTTTTGGCATTTGAGGTATCGATTCCGGATCTGGGAAAGATAAGAGCGTGATCTACCCTACTTGCCGTCAGAGGTGTTACTAGCCAAAATGTTTTTTTTTTTTGGGGGGGGGCAAGGTATTTACCGTCCCCCCCCCCCAGTCGTTACGCCCCTGACCCCGACTGAACTGAGCAGAGATAGAGCTACTTGCCGAGCTTCGAGCTGACACCCGTCTACTTCCCTCTTCACAGCTGCGCATATCAGAGGAAAAGACCGTAGCAGGCGTGCATGACCCGCCTATGCAGTGTGTCACATTTGACTTCACAATGGTGACAACCAATAGTCTGCTACTCTTGACTTTTCTTCTCCGGGGCTCTACTGTAATGTTAGCTGTTTGTATAGGTAACGAATTGTGATGTTCGGCGAAGCTCCTACCTCCGTTCGTTTGCATCGGATCGGGCAGGCCAGCGGGAATCTTCGACTCCACATGTTCGTATTAGAGAGATCGGGAGACGAGGTTCTTGTGCTTATTTGTTCTTTACTTAAGTACATCTTTCCTGGAGTACTTAACACTTATTTCTTCATAAAATAGACAGGTACTTGAACAAGTACCAATAAATTTCAAGCTTTGAATCGTTTCGAATCGTTTATTCATTAAGAATCTTACACACGGCGTGTGCCGACTAACTGATTCCATCGTCAACATACAAATACACATAATATATATAAACAAAAAAAGGTAAGCGTAACTGCCGAGTCGACTGCTATTTCGGTTTGCATTGTGATGCATCGAAACAACAGAGAAAAAAAAGTACAAGTACATTCTGCTTCGATCACATCGATTTGCACATCTTTTTCCAACAGTTAAAAGCCTTCAGACAAAAATGATGAAACTAGGACAGCCTATTAAGTACACTGCACCTTGGTAAGCATATTACTAGACGGGAAATGCCCCCTATGGTTGGGAAGAGACTCTTACCTTTCTCACCGTCCCCGTTCATGGGCAACTTGGCACAGATTTCCCATGAGTTAATTTCATGAACCGTGACAGGTCCCAAATTTACATTTGGTATACTTGAAGATCCTAGGGTCTAGGTTAGCATTTTGGAGTTCGCCCTCCCCCCTCCCATTATCCCTCCGGTTCAGAGGGCAACCGGGCCCAGTTATATTCAAGCAATTCATAAAACGCGGGGATGTCAGCTACGATGCTTTGGCAGCGAGATTTCGGCCCCCCTTTGGGGAAAGAACGAACCTGCAATGCATGATTTGAATATATGTTTCCCACTGGTTGGCCTCAATGTTGCAGTAATGGGCCCCTACGGAAGTTGACGCTTCTTTAACTTTTGATACTCCTATATTCTTTGTTTACAGCACGTGAGAATTATTGATGCACTCTGGTCACTTTGCACTCTTTTCAGAACGAAGATCGTGGTCCCAAACGTAAACGGAATGTATCAAAGGCAACGAAAAAGATGAGCTGTTCTTGTCGCATTTCAGTTCGTCAGCTACTCGTCTTCAAGAAGATCACTGTCGACGCTGATACCCAACGGGCCCAGCATAGAGCTCGAACGAAGCTGTGCTCACTTCTGGAAGAATGGTCATCTGGCAACCATAGTGTAAGATTGTGTTTGTGTCGGATTTTAGTTCAACTTTTCTCGCTCCTGAATAGTCTATAATAATATAGTGGGTGCTGTAGTAGTGGGCGAACATGATATTGGCTACTGGTTTGTGGATGTTAGTGCACCGAGTCTTTTCGAAGGCGATACTCAGTTCGTAGGTCAATAACTAAAGCATATAAATAGCATATAGCATTAGGTGACCAACGGGGTAAGCTTGTCTAGGTTCTTCTTGGGATTCCAAAACTTAAGTGGAGGGATACCTATGACATCATTGACATCGCAAAAGTTGTCCGTCTGTCCGCACGATAACTCTCGAGGGGATTGGGATATTTTGATGAAACTTGGTGGGAGGATCCTTCGGGTCAAAGTACAGGTCAAGTTCGAACATGGGCTCTGTAGCCCTATATTTGAGGGTGGGGGGATAGTTGATCCAGGGGTAAGGAGACATGCTGAATCTGAATATGAAAGTTATTTTCTCACTGGAAAAGTAGTTCACCTGGAATCCGGCAAAAACCGGACACAAAATTTGTCGACCAATTTTCGGATATAGCAGTCCCACTCCTTTCTTCACACTAGTATAGCTCTGCGTGTGGATGATGACATAATCTATGAATGTTGGAGAGAGCTAGTGTAATCGAAGGTCGAAGGGGTTGGTATATTCAATTTATTTAATAATAAAGCAAAACATATCTCTCGTGGGCAGAGCCCAAATATGATGTTTTTGTAGTCATAAATAGAGATAAAATAATTTGTCAACAGATAATTTAAAAGAAAAAAAAATAACAAGGCAGATATGTTGTTCAGTCTTAGTAGGAGGGGTTGATATATGCTGTTCAAGCTTAGTATGAGGTTTCATTGGCAAAGTATAGGTCAAGTTCGTAGGTGGGTCCTTCAGTCCTATATTTAGAGGCAGAGGAGGGTTTTGAATTTATGGTAAAAACATTTATGTTTTATGAGCTAATAAGATATTCATTGAAGGGGTAAGGAGGTCCGCTGAATCCGTATCTGAACTTGGTTTTCTTGCTGGACAAATGATTCATCACGAATATATTAAAAGTAAAAATATGTATCTGTCTACATTAAATATTAGATTTTTGGGATCCCATCGACACCTTTGGTCTTCTTTTCCTCGATTGGGGAAACGGAAATATACTCTTTCAGTCTGGAGAAAAGCATGGGCGTTAGAGATAGTCAGAAATAGAGAGAGCTAAGGATAGAGCTTGTTGAATAAGTTTTGATCAAATATTTGTTTACTCTGAATACATCCTCTCAAGTCTTTAATTCTTTAGGCTAAATACATCCTCTCAAGTCTTTAATTCTTTAGGCTATTGTCTTCCTAGCTTTTTTCCGAAATTCGCGGTGCTAATCGACTTACTCGGCCAAGTGTGACTGCCATCTCTTGTGTGGGAGGCCCGTCGCTTAACTGTAAGACTTGAAGACGAATCGTCAGTCTCAGCAGAGGTGGATGCAGAGGTTATGATGTTCACATAAACTCTCTGACTTGCTTCTAGAATTCACTGCACTAAATAGGCTATATTTGGAGCACAGTTGCTCGGATAACGGATAACTAGAAGTATAAACTAGCGTAAATTGAATAATGTTTCATCTTTTAAGTAAGTATAAGCAATATATTTGTAACCCGCCATTTTGAAAAAGCGGAGTAGATGAAAGAAAATAAATAAAACACATACAGACACAGAAAAAGACACTAATTTTCAATCTTCGGCTAGGAAGCAGTGGAGAAGGTCGTGCGCTGGTTCGGCTCTGTTGTCAAATATTTTGATAGCTAGGGAGAAACATCCAAAAGGGTACACTTGCATCTTGAATTTTGAACTACTCCGTCAATGTATGGTTATGGCATATTTTCGACAAGTGGAGCAGGTGCTTTGCATATTTAAAATAATGTGATCTCGTCTTTTGAATCTCCCTCTTTCGCAGACCATGAGTGACACCAGAACGAAATAGTATAGAAGGAGCGCAGAAGGTGGTGTACAATTTTCCCAAATCCTTACGATTATAGAGCCTCCGGTTAGTCACGATGCGCCCATAGGCGGTTCCAATCGATCTACAAACTTCTTGAACAACCGAAGAGCAAAATTTTGACAACGAAGATTTTAATGTTATGCCAAGCCATCGTAGAGAGTCTGTTGATTTGACGACGAACGATCCAAGAGAGATAGAAGCTTTGGATGCATTCAAACTGTTTGACGAAGGGTTCAAATACAGGTACTCACATTTTGAGAGGTTAACTTCAAGGCAGATTTAGAGGTTATCTTCAAGCCCCGATTGTTGGGTAAGAAGAAGATGCAGATTACATTTTGCAGAAGAAGTTCAATACTCTTGTTTCCGGACAGGTAAAATTTAGGCATAAGGAGAGCCGGTTACTAAAATGACTTCATACAATATGTGGAAGAAATGCATCTTTGGTAGTGGTAGTTGGTTGGTAATAGCAGGAAAATCTTTGGTGCTCCCTTGCACCCGACAGGTCCTCGCAGCCGAACGCTGTCGTTCTGTTAGTAATAAATTGCTTTTAACTTGCAGGTCGAATATTTGCATGAGACGACTGGTGCTGAAATAGTGTTCTATGCGTGGTTTCCGAAAGAAGAAGCGCATGATGCTGACCATCTTATGAAAGAGGTGAGTGAGAAGGGATGATAATCCTGCTTCCCAGAGACTAGAAAGACCACCCATAAACTCGACTGATCGTTACCTGAAATCATTTGTACCTTATTTTACCTGATATTTTAATTCTGGTTGAGTCAAATTACATTTTTAAGCTGTACGTATAGATGAAATGCCTACCTATGTAATTGTCATGTGTTATGACGATCGTGATACGACGTGAATGACGAACGACGTGAAGGACGATCCAGTGCTACCGTGTCCCGATGAAAAATTTGTAGCCTGCGTACTTGTATGATAGTTGTACGAAAAAGTTGCATGTATTGGTATGTAATAGTAAAGAATACTACCATTTAATGTGCCTCAGACTGGGTCAATCTTAAGCAGTAGCATTCAGTAGCACCCCGTCTTGCTATAGCAGCATCCAGTCTTGCTCATAGTAGCATGCAGTAGAATGCAGTATTACGGTAGCCTTGAAGTAGAAGCATGTAGTAGCATCAGCTAGTACTGCATGGTACTTTTTCGTACAACTTCATACTACTATTCTGAGATAAATTTTTCATCGGGCGGTAATATAGGCTATTAAGGAAATAAAGTACATTATAACTATATCATTGATAGAAAATTTCGCTTATTCCAAGTATGGCATAGCATCGTGTAAACATACCGATTCGCAAAATCTACTAAATTTTAGTGCATTGCATTGTCTGGATAGGACTTAGATAGATAGATAGATAGATAAATCTTTTTATTCGCCAAAAACTGATCATGGCTCACGCCAAATTTGTTCGGTATAGTCATGGATATAAATGAACACACACATAATAGGCCTACGCATACATGGTTACAACGGTCATAAATAACATGAAAAATTTAAACTAGCGGCTCAGCTTATGCTTCGTCATAAAACTTTAAAAATGAAGGGACAAAACTCTTTGCAAACCTCTAGTGGGCACATTTAATCGGCTGATGGCTCTGTCGACCAGTGAAATGACGACTGCGCGTTTCACAGGTATCTGCCTTACGATTCATACCAACCAGAAAACGTGAAACGCGCAGTCGTCATTTCACTGGTCGACAGAGCCATCAGAATTTCCGACGAAACTCTCCTAGACGCCGAACTGAACCACATCCGAGACGTACTTTACGGCAACAAGTACCCCATCCAACTAGTCGAAAAAATTATCAAAAGAAGATTGAAGATTCATCTGGCCCCCAAAAGCAACACTGGCACTCCTAGTAGTGACAAACCAGAAGAGAAGAATGCCCGTGTCTACCTCCCGTACATTCAAGGAGTCACTGAAAAACTGTCCAGGAACCTAAAAAAGTACAACATCGAAGCATTTCACCGGACTCAAAACACTCTACTGTCCTACCTAAACACCGGCAAAGATCAAGTCCCAAACCAGAACCAACGAGGTATTTATTCGATACCCTGCGACTGCGAGAAGCGCTATGTTGGCAGGACAGAGAGGACTTTCGAAAAGAGACTCAGAGAACATGAACAGGAGATCGACCACGCCCTTTCCAACGGACACCGTCCAAATTACACCTTCAAATCAGCACTGGCAGAACACGTTTTCGAAAACCCATCCCACGTTGTACATTTTGAAAAAGCCCAGATTCTTGCAACATGCACCGGACTTCATCAAACTATAAGAGAAGCCGTTGAAATTACGAAAAACCGTTCAGGGATCAACAGAGACACAGGCGAATACTCACTACCAGAAACATGGAAAGGCATCATCAGTGAAAGAAAATTCAGACCCCAAGCTCCTCTCTACAACAAAACGAAATTCAACCCAAATGCAGAAAAATTTCTACCCGACCTACGACCCAGTCGAGCAGCAAAAACAGCAGCCGTGTCCAAAATGAAATCACAGCAACCTTTTTAACTCCAAGCAAGACTCACGAAACAATTTACGAAGTTAAATATTTAACGTTAGGCTAGAATCTTTAGTTTTGTGTTTCCCACAAGTTCGTCTTTCCAACTTGAGCGGTTTTGAGCCTGAAGAGGACCCTTGCCAAGAAGGGCCGAAATATAGCTCCAATAAAATTCAGCTGACGTATCCGTTTTCCACCATCAAATATGATAATAATAAACGCCACTGCAAAAGGGATTCCCTATGACGGAAGGGCATCCTTTGACGCAGGAAGAGCGAAGAGGTAAAACAAATTTTGTGTTGTTAATGTCTCCAGGATAAAACCCCCCTTTTGGTTTGGTTGCGAAAAAAAAAAAATAATAGTGAGGGATAATATTTTTATAAATAACAAGTTTTAATTGAAAAAAAAAGATTAGGAAAGCAGATTTTAGAAGAAAGGAAAAAGTAAAGAAAATTTTAAGGTTTTAAACATGAAAATGGTAAAATGAGAAATAAGTAATACAAGAGGAAAAAAGAAAGAAGATTAAAAAATTATATGTAGAGATAGAGGAAAGTGTAGGTGACGCTGAATAAATAGGTCGGTCATTGAAACAAAAACAAAAAAAATAATAATGTAAAATATGAGATGTTAGGACCGTTGGCGTCACCGAGGGAAAGTGGAAGCGTAGTCACCTGGCCAAATCATATTGGACAGGAAGAAACGAAAAGAAACTACGTGGCAATAAAAAAAAAAAAAAAAAATATTTGATGACTAACTCTGCGTGCCCATGAAGAACTGCCGTGTGCCTAGCGGAAGAGCCGGAAGCGTCACCACAGATGTCCCCAACGAACGCCGTTTATTGGTTGACACAGGATATGAGTTAATCGTTCGGGCAACGTTTCTCATTCCTCCCGAGGTTCACTGGCGTGTTTTGGACTTAGTCATGTAGCATTATAATAGCCTATTATTAGTATTAGTAGCCTATTAATAGTAAATCTTTGCTTTCCAGCAAAACTACCTGCGAGAGCGCGTACACCCCAAGATAGTGGAGTTTATACACTGTTTAGCCTCAGTTGGAGAACGAAGTGCAGCCCAAATTCAAAGGAACGTGAGAAATTTCGTTCTGAATGAGTTTTCCACTCAAGACGAAACTCCAGATTTTAATCGGCGGAGGTTCAATCCATGCAAAAAAACGATATATAACATTGTGAATAGATATATGAGAAACGTTCATAAAGGAGGAATTATAGATTCAATTGAATTTGATTGCATTGAAACTGTTGAGGTAACCCATGAAGTGTTACCGGATGAAATATCTTATGAGATTCAGCTTGACAACCGTATAGCGACATGCTATCCCGAAGAAAGTGTGAAAGCGGGGACGAGCGACATAAGGATTCTATTAAAGAAACTGGAAGCTCTAACATATCTTGTTGAAGACGAACATACGATACAAGAAGTTAAGGCGAGCCTAGAGAATTCTGTGAATAAGTTCGAGCTGCTCGCCAACAATTCACGCGAAGCTGAGTTGCCTGTTGCCCAGAAGAAACTTAAAACCACAAAAGTGAAGCGTACAAGACTAGATTGTGACATCCCAGTAAAGACGAAAGATAATTTGCTCAGCACGGTTGGCGTTTCAGCGGAACGCAAGAGAAAAGATCGGCAGAAAAGCAAAGCAACCACTCTTATACCTGACGCGTCTCAGTTTTACTAATCTTTAGGGTGTGAGCGACAGGGGGTAACTAAGGCGGCCCAAGACGGGACCCCCACACCCCTGCCCCAGTTGGCCTCGGAGGAAAGTTATTAAACTGGTTATTAGGGCGAGTGTGTTAGATGATGGTTTACTGTGCTTTTGCGGCATCGCACTATAATTGTATAGTTCCTCGATAGAAAGCAATAAATGTGAGTGATAACAACCTAAACCTTTCCTGGAACCAGATGGGAATTCAGGCATCCAGCAGTGCTTACGAAAACTGTCAGAAGCCAGACGCTGGAAAATCTTGCAAGACGTTGACGGAACGTTATGGGGCGATAAGATGAGGACGATTTATCTGGTTTGCCTTTCTGCTGGACGGGTGTGATCATACCGACACAAAATGAATCTAGGACAGTAACGGCAGTAACCGTGCAGAAAATCATTTGATATAGAAGACTGAGGCAAAGAGTAAAAGGGTTCCAGTTAAGATCGAAGGCTGAAATATAGTTTCAAAATATATTCAGTGACTTATGTTCCGCGATATAACAGAATCAGAGGGGGAAGAATCTACGAGAATACTACCCAGCTAGGCCGCAAACGGTGAAGACACAGAAACGTCAGGCGCAGAGAATTCGTTAGTAAATTAGGCTTGCCATACTTTAGGCTCATTTTCGGGGTCTTTTTCACGTAATCTCTGTATTGAAGGTGGGTTATTAACTTTTTCGCTTAGCAGACCCCGCATTTACTTTGCACTTGTGATTCCTGACAGCTTCTTTCGTTTCGTGTATACTCTTAACGAGTTAACCACGCCCGATCTTGACCGGTAACACTCTTTCCACACGGAAAACCAGAATTTCGCACTTTGGGCGTATTCTCGCCGTTCCCCGAGGACTCCTCGGGTAGTCGAAGGGTCACTCCACGCGGGCTCCGCCTACGGAAAACAACGAGAACACGGGGAATGCTTCTAAAATGAATTTTGTTTGAAAAAAATATGCAGTTGACGAAATTAGTCTGGATCCACTTTATTCATGGTTTTGTTTATTCTAATTGTTTTCAACTAATTTTACATTGCACCAACACCAGCAAAAATTGATTCCCCTCCGAATCTGAAAGGGATTCCTTTTTGATGATGGTGATGGTAATCGGAGCATTCCCCGTCCTTGGGGACTCGCGAGAATACGGGGAGTGAGTCCCCGGGACAAACAATAACGGAGTGGAGTCCTTGGGTAACGGCGAGAATACACCTTTAGTTTTCCAACGGTAACATCGACAGATTCTGCAACTTTCACACCATGACTTGTTTCCGCAAAGAATATACTCAGCCGAGTTTAGCTACATTTGTCAAAGGGAACACGGATTTTGGATAGGACCCCGTCTGGTACAAGTTTAGCAAGTACTACATGGGAATGTGGTCATCTGATAACGGCTGGTAAATCAGGAAGAGCGAGTCCAAATCCCGCCACAGGCGAAGGCACGGTTAAGGTTTCGATAACCCGACAAGCTGCCTGCGAAACATAATTGTCAGTGCTAAACGGATACGTAAGCTAAATTTATAAGAGCTATATTTCAGCCCTTCTTGGCATGGATCCTCTTCAGGCTCAAGCTGTAAAATGAACTTGTAGAAAAGCAACTAAAGATTGTAGCCTAAGTATCTGATTTTGTCGAATTTCTTTGTGAGAATTGCTTGGAGTTGAAGTTGCTGCTGCGATTTCATTTTTGACACGGCTTCTGTTTTTGCTGCTCGAATGGATCGTTGAAAGGAAATATAGCTCTGATAAAGCTGACGTATTCGTTTAGCACTAGTTGCGTTTTTGCAGATACCATGGTATCTGATACCACGGTCAAAAGGCGTTTTTGCAGCTATCGTGGTATCTGATATTCAGATATCAGATACCACGTTCCGACCGTGGTAACTGATCGTGGTATATGAAAAAGTCATCTCACTTTCATCAGTTTTTGTCAAATCGGTGGGAAAGAAGTCTGGCACTTAGTGATGTGACTGAATATCAGTTTTTCTCTTGGGATGATTTCGAAAAGCGCAATTTCGGCAATTGTCGTTTTTGCAGAGCAACCGTATATCAGATACCACGGTAACCGCAAAAACGACTAATTGCAGATCCAGTTACCGTGGTACCAGATACCATGGTATCTGCAAAAACGCAAGTGTTGTAAATCACGCAATTAAGCTGGCCGTCCTCTGGAAGCACTTTAAAAATCATCGTTTAATACTATTAGGAGAAACTGGGCTGAATGCGTGGAGGCATCCGCGACATTACAGTTAAAGCGCCCATGATGAGCAGGGGCGTCCCGAGGGGGGGCGCAGCGCCCCCCCTACGTTTTGGGCATTCCGTCAAATTTTCACCGAAGGCGAAAATTCGGTCAAAACGGGCATCGCGGCGAAGCCGTGATGCCTGTTTTATAAAATCTTTTGTGCCGACATTTCCAAATTAGGCGATTTAACCTGTTTATTGGTTCCCATTCTTTGTCGAATTCGGTAATTAATCCAACTTTTGTTCAGTCCGAGTCGATTTCACCGCATTCAGTATATCCCTACGTAAATTCGCTGATTTAACGTATTTATTTGGTCACATTTGTTAGCGAATTCGATTGTTCACCGGACTAAGTCCGTATCTGTTCTATCGCATTCGGTCAGCCCTCTTCATAATTCGGTCATTAATCAGATTCATTTGGTTCTGATTCGTGACCGAATTCGACAATTCATCCAACTTTTGTTCAGTCCGAGTCGAATTCACCGCATTCGGTACGTCCCCACGTAAATTCGGTGATTTAACGTATTTCTTTGGTCTCATTCGTTAGCGAATTCGGTTGTTCACCGGACTTTTCTCAAGTCCGTATCTGTCCTATCGCATTCGGTCAGTCCACTTCATCATTCGGTCATTATTCAGATTCATTTGATTCTGATTCGTGACCGAATTCGACAATTCATCCAACTTTTGTTCAATCCGAGTCGATTTCACCGCATTCGGTACGTCCCCACGTAAATTCGGTGATTTAAAGTATTTGTTTGGTCTCTTTCGTTAGCTAATTCGGTTGTTCACCGGACTTTTCTCAAGTTCGTATCTGTTCTATCGCATTCGGTCAATCCATTTCATAATTCGGTCATTAATCAGATTCATTTGGTTCGTTACCGAATTCGGTAATTCACCAGATTTTATTTTGGTCCGCATCTGTTACCAGACTTACCACGTTCGGTTGTTTTAGGTGGTTCTCCTAAGAGTTTTATCCCATTCCCAAATTCGGTCGTTATACCGCTCGCGATCTGCTCCTTATTTTTTTAGTTAATTTTTCGGTAGTACGCGGGTAGTACGAATTCATTATTTGATTCACCCCAGTTACTGTAACTGTGCCCAGTTATTGTGCTACGTGGCAATTATTTAGCTCTTGTTCTTTGCCATTTAACGGTAGCTTCAACTGGTTTCCATCCATTCCTTAACTTATACTTAACTTTTAGGAATAAGCACGTCTCCTGACTTGAAAACTAGCCGATTTTTGTTTGAGGTAAATTCACAATAAACGTACTTTACACCTATTTAAAGATGGATGGAACCTTTTATCGCCAGGCAGCTCTGTGGTTTAGTAGGTAGCCTTGGGATCGCAAAAAGGCACTTTGATCATGAGTGTTTCCAAAAAAGTTCGCCTGCGGCACATTTAGCAGTCTTCACTATTTAGAAGAAGGGTACGTCATTTTCTTGGCGTTTGAGGCTTGGAATTTTCAGGTGCTTGAACCACGTTAAAAGCTAGAATTTGCCAGAAAAAAGGCAGATTCAAAAAATTTTGCCTGCGGCGCTTTAATTTTTCGGGGTTACAGCCGTTCACGACGTTGTCGCTTGGCACCAACTGCATTTTTTGTAGACACATTTTCAGGTCCTGTAGGCAAAACTGGACTTCTCAAAGATAAAAGGCTAGTGACGGCGTATCCTTGAAAAACAAAGAAGTGGGAGAGCGTGAAAACACGCCAAATTTTCTCTTTACACTTGATTTTGTACATACCATGCAACTTTTTACACTATAGCTTCTTGAAGGCAACTCGCGGTGTTTTAGAATTTTTTTTTATAAATTCGGTCAATATCAGGTACCGATTCCGTCAATTTTCACCAGGTTCCCCCCCCCCCCCCCCCAATGAAGAAAGGCTCGGGACGCCCCTGATGATGAGGTATTCCTTCAGGATGTATCACGACAATTTGAACTATTGTAGGATAGCGTATAGTCTATAATACTTCCGATGTTAAGATACATTAAATAAACATAAACAAAATATCAACGGACAATCAAGAAGAGACGGCTTCACTGATAAAAAAGAACAAGAAAGAGCTGATCGTCGAAGATGTGACCTCAGAATAATGGCATTGGTTACGAATAGGTGATACACAAAAGTAAATGAAGACGACACAAAATCCCTGTCTCCCTCCCCCCAATGAGGGAAGGAAGGGGTCTAGAGCTTAGAGCATTGTGTCAGGTCCTCTATGTGCATACCAAGTATCTGGAATTTCCCGAACTAATAAAAGTTGGACTGAGGGACTGATATTACGACTGCTGTGGCAAACCAACGTATCAGGTAAAGTGTCAGCGGACAACTCTACTAGTCGACAAAGAACAGAGATGGACAAATAAATGAACTAACAGTAACACGAAAACGTCTTTCTTCCGACATTCGATTTTGTTCAATACATTGAGATTTTGTTCGACTCAAACGTACAGGGATGGTCTCTTCTGATTAGTTTGTCATCGTCGACAGCCACATTGAAAAGACATATCAACCAAACCAAATGGCGGCATGCGCCGCCGTTGCGACGGAGTTAGCGACGGCGCACAGAGTAAGTTCTCTACTTCTTTCAGCACGGCTTCAGATGACTGATCATGAGTTGTCCACTTTGCCTATCCAGGACTGGGGACAAATAAGATTGACTCAAATGGGTCTGTTGTCCGCGAAAAGCTGATGATTGCTTTGAAGAGGTAGTGACGGGTTCTGTATGGATCAAATAGGGATCCAAGTTACGGCGCGGCTTAAAGCCAGGCTTCACCTTCCTTATTCCCAGATGTCCGGGTCTTCCGCATTCAAGCCAACCCGCCCAGATTCTCATGATAATGATGAAAGCAAAAATTTTCTGTTCTTCAACATTTCCTAGGGGTCCGCTTTACATTTCAAATATCTTTTGCATCCCAATCATAAATATCAATCACTTTCCCTCTTCTTCCTTTATTTGCATATTTGTTGCTCCCCCAACGGTTGCCTCTATCTATGGCACCTTCCAGACATCCGGAATCTGGGGTGTCCAACAACCCGGACTTCAAGACGTTTTTGGCCTGGCTGTATCTTCAAGATCTGTTTCGACGAAAACGGCTGTCCGGAAGAAAAATCTGGAAGGTGAATGTTCTTTATGACCAAGTCCAAAACACGCCAGTGATTCTCAGGAAGAAGGAGTAAACGTGTCCGTAGCGATTCAAACTCAATGACTCAAATCCTGAGTCAGCGCAGCTGTGACACCGTTTCTTCCTTTCTTCCGCTGGTACCCGGAGATTCTGCATCGGCAGGAAGAGATATTTGAGCGTGTTCCACCCTCGTACCAATAGTAACTATTAGTTACTAAATCCGTTCCAACCTCACGAAAAGTTAACTACGCTGACCGTTCCAGCCTTCTCGAAATAGTAACTATTTGCTTACCACGCTCGGGAGCGTGGTAAGCGTAGTAACCACGAATCTCTGTCACGTGATTGGTCGGATTCACCAGTGGCATGATATTCCGCTGGAAAATAGAAAAATCGTTCCAGCCTTGACGACAAAAGGTGTGTTCTCGCCTTCTCGCGAGTCCTCACGGACGGGGAGTGCTCCGATTATCATCACCATCAAAAAACTGGACTCCCCGTCAGATTCGGAGGGGAATCAATTTTTGCTGATGTTGATGCAATGTAATATTAATTAAATACAATCAGAATAAAGAAGACCAAAAATAAAGTGAATCTAGACTAATTTGGTCAACTGCATATTTTTTTTTTCGAACAAAACCCATTTTGGAAGCATTCCCCGTGTTCTCGCTGTTTCTGTACGCGGAGTCCGCGTGGAGTGACTCCCTCTATTCTCGCCGTTTCCTTTGATTCCCCGAGGAGTCCTCTGGGAACGGCGAGAATACGCCTAAAAAGACAGAATTTTTGACGTCATGCGTGGTAACTACGGTAAGTAGGATGGAACACGCTCCTAGCGTTTAGTAAGAAACTAGGGACTCAAAAATCTTTAATAGAGGTTGCGTGCTATTTTCTTCTCGCTAGAAGCCAACCAAACAAAAGTTCAAAGTTCAAGATTTCAAAGCCTCGTTTTTCAATTTCAGCTGCTGAATTTACAATTCATTGATAGGAAAGGTGGGTCTATTATTTTGCAATTACTTTTGATTTATGGTCACAAGCTTTAAGCATGTTCTGCCCTTCTAACAATAGTACAGTAGAGGTTTGCTTATTAGGCCAGTATTAGGTTATGTGAGCGTTTGTTGACAGTGGACTTTGCCATTTTCATGCACTTGGTGTGTTTTAAGCTAACTACAAGTTAGCCAAATTAGGTTATTAAGGGCATCTGAAAACACCTGATTTTGCACCTTCATTCTACCATTTAGCTCAAAACTGCCCTCCTCCACCCCTCATGGGTGAGTGAACCCAAAAAATGAAGGTTTCAGTACATTTTATTGCATAAGTCTCAATACGTATAATACTGAAGAAATAACAGAAAAATCCAGGTACAACAGAAATCTCACATGTCAAAACCTCAGTCCGGTACTATGACACATGTCATACAAGCAGACAAGAAGTGTGTCATACAAGCAGACAAGAAGTGTGGCATACGAGCAGACACAAAGTGTCTGCCTGTCATACTAACCGACTCCCCCAATTTTTTATGGGATCTGCATTTCCTCTTAAATTATGTGAATATACTGCAGTTTCTCAACTGCTTATGATAATTAGATACCTTACCTAGGTCCCTGCAAGAAATGGTATTCTATGTCATAACACCTTATCCACATGATAGTTCGTAGTTAGACAAAAAAAATTACTTTGAGGGTCAAAAAATATATTTTTTAGCATACGTTCTGAGCGAGCAATAATTTTTTTTTAAAACTCGTTTTTGACTTTGTATAGTAGATGTCTCTTAGCTGCTGGGAGCACAGATGAGTAAAACCAATAGAACCAGTAGTTCCGAGAGTGTGTCATAGGATCCGCCGTGTCATACTACCCGACTCTCCCCTACCTCGAAATCCATGGATGGTGCATGGATTACAATGCACACATGAAAAAGCACAATTTCTATCGTTACACACTAAATACCGATAGGAATTGTGCTTTTTCATGTGTGCACTGTATGCTGAAATCCATGCACCATGCATGAATTTCAAGGTACAGTGCTCTAGCACTCAGGCATGGTGCTTGACGTTTGAGCACCATGGCTGAAAAAGGGCTAGTGTACTAGACTGGGTAACTATGAATTTCTGTCATGTGATTGTTTGGATTAACGCGTGGCATGATATTTTGCCGAAAATAGAAAAATGCATTTCAGCATTGCCGCCAGGATGCCAGAATTTGTGATGTTCTGCTTAGTAAATACAAGTAAATATGATAAGTAGGGTGGAACACTCTCCTTATATTTTTTATTGTGCAAATCATGACTTTAAGTTCTGTTTCTTGCTGTTTCTTGCAGTCAACCACAAACCCCTGATTTTTGGATACCCTATGCCAAATGCTGGATATGTCTAGCCTTTGGCATACCCTATGGCTAACGCTAGGTACACTTTGCTAGGTGTTGGATACTGTAACCCAGTAAAATATTGATGATTTGAGTGAAGCTAAAAAATCAATCAATCAGAACTCCTTTATATTGAGGTAGGTCAGGGTTAGGTTACCAACAGGTATCCTGCATTTGGCATAGGGTATCCATCGTTAGGCATAGGCTGTGTAGTTCATGTTCAAGTTCAAGTTCAAGTTTTTTTAATTTTACACAAAAATACACATATATTATACAAGCACTGTAGAGAACAAAAATTTGAACATGCAGTGCTTGTAAAATGTAAAATGCTAGATATACTCAGCGTTTGGCACAGGGTATCCAAAAATCATGGATTTGTGGTAGACTGGTTTCTTGGCTCTTGCTGTTTCTTGGAGACAGCCTGCACTCAAAGCCTCGTACCCCATATGATGTCTCTAAAAAGTTACATTATGTTATTAGTTAGCCTACTGTCATTAGAACATTAGTCTTGTAGAGATATAGTCAGTAGAAATGCTTATTTGAATATCTGCCAATGAATAGCCTAATGGACCATTGCCAGACCATTGCAGAAAAAACGATTAAGCCATGACAGGCAACTTTTATTGCAAAGTAAGTTGCTGAAAATGTTTAACTCAAACTCAAAACAGCAACATTCTAAGAAAATTTGAATGTTTGGGCTGTATTTGCCTCTGTTCCTTCTTTCAAAGTTCCATGCATTCATAGCTGTGCATCTGGCTGTTAGAAATTATTGCTTGGTTTTGTCAATACAATGTCAGTAGGCAACGTACATATTGAGTTTTCCAGGATTTTTCTTGCAGTGATAGATAGCGGATTCAAACCGGTAGATGGCTGTTTCCGAATTTTGTTTTACCTTGCCTGTAGATCATTCAAACCAGCAAGTAGAAGGAGAAATCTTAGAATATGAAGAATTTATCAAAACATAATTTTTGAGCTTAGTTCTGAGACAGATAGATTGCTGAAACAGTTAGCTGTTCACTGGTATAAAGTTTGTTGTTTTCCCTTTCCATTTGACTGTGTTATAAAAGGTAAGGTACAATTATACAATTATAAGCAAGAAACTAAGCACAGGTATGAAAAAGTTGCATACCTCTACTGTATGCTGCAACTGTAAGTATATCACCTGATTAGGTCCTTTATTCATGGTTAAACAATGAAATATGATGACACAGCTAAGTTAGTCCATGTGCAGCAGAGGTACGGTAGGCTAGAGGTATACATATTTGAAAACCTCTAAATTTCTCTGCCATGTTTTACTTTCTTGCTTTTCAAAGTTGAATGGAAAGGAAAAATAAAAACTAGTTCATGCAGTCATACACACCGCTTTTCGGGTGTGGTGTTCCAAATGTCACAGTAGGGGAGAGGGGGGCCATACCAAACGATTTTTGCTTTTTCTGCTGCTGGAAGCTTATTTTTTAACCAATATACTCGGTTTTTACGGTCAAGGGAGAGCAGACACTGGGCTTTCTATGGTGAATTTATGCAAATTTTAGGAGTCAAAGTAAACCCTTCGCAGCCCCAAAACCAGTAGACTCTCATTCGTTCGTGATAGCCCCCACTCGGGGCAAAAGCGGACGGGATAGGGGCCAATCCGGATGGGTTAAAAATTTCAGCTATTTATTTGAAAAGCAACGTGAAAAACACAAAATGACCAGATCTTCAACTATATAAGCATAAATGAGCACCCTCATCACCTAACATTATAGGCAGAAAGGTCGTATCCAATACTAGGCCTCTCACTGACCTTTCAGTTCCTCCTGTGAACTGAGTGACTGGTAGTCTAAGCTCAATATCAGTTAGATTTATCTCTGCTTTATCAACTTGCTCTGGAAAAACAAATTTCTCGCCACTTCTGCGCAGAAAATTCACTGTAGCTTGGTATAAAAGATACACAAAACTAATAGGAAGCTTAAGAAGTGACATATAAACCTCAGAATCTGCAAAGTTGAAGGTCATAGTTATCTTTGGTCAACAAGGGGCGAAACCGAACGCTCAAAACTTCGTTCGGAATAGCCCCTAAATTTTCGTTCGGAATCGCCCCAGACAGAAAAAAAAAATTAAATGGCGGCCGTGGTCAAACTCGTCGGCCGATAAAAATGAAAATCACACAGGATAGAGAATGAAAACTAGTCTAAACGCCGGCAAAAACACGGAATTCTACCTATCACAATTATTGAATTATCTTTCATCGACCTGCTATGTCCAGATTTCCAGCAAGAGCAAAAAAACTTCAAGAGCTCCCAAAACTTGTAGGCTACAGTTCGTCCAAATGATTTGAAACTTCCGCCAAATGGGCGCTAGGTAGAGGCCATCTAGCGTTAGTTTTTATGGCACTTGCAGCCTCTGGCTCAAGTGCCATATACCGATCACAATTCCGTCTGTCGGTCTGTCGGTCTGTCGGTCGGAGTTTTTTGTCCCACATATCCGAGTTAGGGTACTTCCAGATGTGCTAGGACAATGAAACTTGGCAGGCATATCAGGGACCCGACCAAACTAACCTGGAAATAATCAGTTTCCCGATCCGACCATATGGGGGGGGAGTGCGGGGCGCTGGAAACTTGAAAATTTAGGGCATTTTGTCACTTTTTTCTGAGTTAGGGTACTTCTAGATGAGCTAGGACAATGAAACTTGGCAGGAATATCAGGGACCCGACCAAAAGAACCTGGAAATAATCAGTTTCCCGATCCGACCATATGCGGGGGAGTGGGGGCGCTCGAAACTTGAAAATTTAGGCCATTTTGTCACACTTTTTCGAGTTAGGGTACTTCCAGATGAGCTAGGACAATGAAACTTGGCAGGAATATCCGGGACCTGACCAAAGTAACCTGGAAATAATAAGTTTCCCGATCCGACCATATGCGGGGGAGTTGGGGCGCTGGAAACTTGAAAATTTAGGGCATTTTGTCACACTTTTTCGAGTAATGGTACTTCCAGATGAGCTAGGACAATGAAACTTGGCAGGAATATCAGGGACCCGACCAAACTAACCTGGAAATAATCAGTTTCCCGATCCGACCATGATGCGGGGAAGTGGGGGCGCTGGAAACTTGAAAATTTAGGGCATTTTGTCACACTTTTTCGAGTTAGGGTACTTCCAGTTGTGCTAGGACCATGAAACTTGGCAGGCATATCAGAGACCCGACCAAACAAAATAAGGAATAATCAGTTTTCTGATCCGACCATTTGGGGGGGGGGGGGGGGTGGAGGGCAGGGGAATCCGGGAAACTGAAAAGTGTGTAACTTTCGAACGGATGATCGGATTGTAATGAAAATTCATAACTGAAGAGAATATATATCTGTAATGTCCCGTTTAAAGTCTCGACCGGATTCGATAGCCAGGGGGGAGTTGGGGCGGGGGGGGGGGAGACCGGAAATTTCAAGAAACGGTTAGAATGGAGGGATCGGAGTGAAACTTGCTGGGAAGAACAAGCATCTGCTCTAGATAAGTCCTTTAGACCATTGAACTGGATCCGGACACTTATGGGGGGGGGGGGGGTCCCGGAATTCCGGTGATGGTGGTTTCGGGGATTTTCACGATGAAACTTGGCAGGCATATCAGGGACCCAATCAAACTGACTTCAAAATAAAAATTTTGTCGATCAGATAATGGTGGGGGAGTGGAGGGAGGGGAATCCGCAGGGGAATCCGGGAAATTGAGAAGTGTGTAACTTTCGAACGGATGATCGGATTGTAATGAAACTTCATAACTGAACAGAATATATATCTGTAATGTCCCGTTTTAAGTCTTGACCGGATTCGGTAGCCAGGGGGGAGTGGGGGGGGGGGGGGGTGACCGGAAATTTCAAGAAACGGTTAGAATGGAGGAATCGGAGTGAAACTTGCTGGGAAGAACAAGCATCTGCTCTAGATAAGTCCTTTAGACCATTGTACTGGATCCGGACACTTATGGGGAGGGGGGGTCCCGGAATTCCGGTGATGGTGGTTTTGGGGATTTTCACAATGAAACTTGGCAGGCATATCAGGGACCCAATCAAACTGACTTCAAAATAAAAATTTTGTCGATCAGATAATGGTGGGGGGATCGGAGGGAGGGGAATCTGAAATTTTCAGTCATGCGTAATTTTGGAATGGGTGATCGGATTCGAGTGAAATTTAAGAATTCAACAGAGGACATTTCTCCGATGATTTTTTTCATATCCGGACCGGATCCGGCAACCATTGGGGGGGGGGGGCGGAAAATACGTGACCCGTTTAGAATGGAGGGATCGGGATGGAACTTTGTGGGAAGAACAAACAGATGCTCTAGGTAAGTCATTTGCTGAATTGGATTGGCTACGTGCACCGCGGGGGAGCTGGGGGGGGGGGGGGGGGTGGACCGGAAATCTTGAGAAACGGTTAGAATGATGGTATCGGAGTGAAACTTGCTGGGGAACAAACATCTGGTCCATGTAAATCTTTTACATAATTTGACTGGATCCGGACACTTGAGGAGGGGGGGAGGAGGGGGTATCCCGGAATTCCGTTTTTGGGGGATTTTCACGACGAAACTTGGAAGGCATATCAGGGACCCGGTCAAACTGACTTGGAATAAAAAAAAAATCCTCGATATGATAATCTTGGGGGGGGGGGTGAGTTGAGGGAGGGGAATCCGGAATATTGAGTCATGCGTAACTTTGGAACGGGTGATCGGATTCGAGTGAAATTTAATAATTAAACAGAGGACATTTTTCTCTTGTGACCTTTTTCATTTCCGGTCCGAATCCGGCAATTATTGGGGGGAGGGCGGAAAAATACTTGACCCGCTTAGACTGGTGTGATCTGGATCGAACTTCGTGGGAATGACAAACAGATGCTCTGGATTAATCATTTACAGAACCGGATTTGCTCCGGTTATTTTGGGTGGAGTTGGAGGAGGGGGAGGGGGGTCCGGGATTCCGGTGATCGCGCGTTAAGGTACTTCCAGATGTGCTAGGACGATGAAACTTCGCTGGAATATTGGAGACTCAACAACATTTGCTTAGAAATTGCTACTTCACAAATACGATTATTCCTTAAAGTACC
Source organism: Branchinecta sandiegonensis (assembly GCA_030848855.1). Lineage (NCBI taxonomy): Eukaryota > Metazoa > Arthropoda > Branchiopoda > Anostraca > Branchinectidae > Branchinecta > Branchinecta sandiegonensis. The sequence goes on along the minus strand of JAUPMV010000017.1, from coordinate 350,143 downwards.
AATCTTGACCGCAAAGTAAAAAAAATACTTTTAAGCAATATATGCATTTTCGTGATGCCCATCAGCCCATTAGCAGTTTTGCCTCAAGGGTTTTGCTTGCAAACGAAGTTCCAGCTCCCTTAGAGCGCTTCTCAACCGCAAAGTCGAAACTTACTTTTGATCAATCAAATCATCTTGACACATGCAAGTGCCATATGAGCTTACAGCTCTTGTTAGAGTGAAAAAATTGAAGGTTCGGTTTCGCCCCCGTGCGGTATGGCCCCCCTCTCCCCTACTGGACAGTACTCCCATAAAAATCTGTTTGAAACTCAAATTTCTGTTTCAGATTTCCAATCGAACTGTCCAGTTACATCTATCTCGTTTCACAAGCAGTAGCCGAAGCTGCAATATTTTGCATCTGGTTTTAATCGAATTTTAAAAATGCTTCTTCCGTATGGTTGAAGGCTCCTTATCAGGGGCGTCCTGACACCTTCCGCATAGGGGGGTGCGGCTTCAGAATTTTACCGGAATTTTTTCAAGTTTTACCGGAATTTTTCGAGGTTTTTCTCCCGAATTTCTTGGAAATTCTCCATAGTGACCATCTCTGCATAAACTCTAGAATACTGTTGTATTCTAGAGTTTCGATTATGTGTTACAAACGACACAAAATTGGCTCGTTAACGCTTAACTGAAAAGACGGCTTATTTTTAATCTGATATCTGAATACACTGAAATATTTTGATACATCTGAGGGATTTGTATTTCTCAACCCGGGGCTCTGGTAATAATGTTCGGTGAAGAACCTAAAGGGCAATATTTGAAAACCCTTTTCTCCATGACAGATAGGCTGTTCAAGTAAATGCTTTTTGTCAATAGTTCACAGTTTAAGCCTAAGTTGTCTGGTAGCCTATGGGTTTTATTGTTGTCTTCAGTTGCCTTTCGACATAAAAATAAGCATAGCTCTTCTTTATGTTACTTTCAATGTTGCCTGACTTTGAATGATCATCAGATACAATACCAAAACCCACACCAACCAACTGTTACTGCAAAATGCTGGCAGATTTTTTTTTAATTTTAGGCTGAATTTGTTAGATGTCAGCTGGATTTTGAAATATGGGCCGTTATTTTCTTGTGTTTCTTCATTCATTCTGCACTGTCTGATAATGTATCCCACAGAGTGTCAAAAGCTTGGCCACAGATGCTAACGTACAAATCACAGCGGACTCTCCAGAGATTAGCACCAGAATAGAAACAGTCTCATAATTTTGTGAGCAGATGGAATTAATACCAAACCAACATACTTTTTGAAGTATGTCAAAAAGGTTTCTTTGTCAAAAGTATCCTATCCCAGCTGAAGAAAGAACATGTTTGAAAATCTGTGCAAAATTTGAAAGTCGAAATGTACGAAGTACGAAGTTTGCTGTTAGCTGATATGAGTTTTTTTTTTCATTTCAATTTGACTGTTTCATAAGTGAAAAGAAAGCCAAGGTTGCCAGAAAGTGAGAGAAGTTTTCAAAGAACCATACTAATGATGGTCAAATACAGTCAAATATCATGATTTATTATATATTTATGAGCCCCATTTGCAAATGACAATCGGTGGTCAAATTTCATGCTTTTCGTTATATCTACGAATATTTCTGTGGCCCTCGAGCCCATCTCTAGGGAGAGGACTGCTGATGGGAGGACTTGATGATGAATTCTGAGTAAGATCTGGCACCTCGTAGTGATGATGGAAGTTCAGTTTCTGTTGCATTATCTTGGTTTTCGATGCTGGGTACTGTCTTGGTTCAGGTTTGGCAAACTTGACCCTGACATGGATTAGGCTAGCCTAGAGCTAATCGTTGTCAAATACAGGGGCGGTTCGAAGTGTTTGGGCATGAGGAGGGGGTGGTGGTGACAATCTCAAAACATACGACCGGCTAATGACCCAGCAATTATACCGATTAGAAACAAAAGACAAAAAAAGCCGCACCACAGGTCCAAGAAATATTAATATATGTTTAAAAAGATTATGCAAAAGGCCGTTAAAATAATAAATAATGAAATAATAGGAAGTCCAGCATGCCCTTCGTATCAACTTTCACTAGACAGATTCAAGCCTCGGTATCGTAGCAACTTCTGAGTTCTGACGTATGTGCTCAAGACAAAATTAAACTGAGCGCCACAGGCGAAATTTTATTAAATACTCCCATACAGGTTCTAGTTTTTATGGCACTTGCAGCCTCTGGCTCAAGTGCCATATACCGATCACAATTCGGTCTGTCGGTCGGTCGGTCGACTGTCGGTCGGTCCGAGTTTTTTGTCCCACTTATCCGAGTTAGTGTACTTCCAGATGTGCTAGGACAATGAAACTTGGCAGGCATATCAGGGACCCGACCAAACGAACCTGGAAATAATCAGTTTCCCGATCCGACCATATGCGGGGGAGTGCGGGGCGCTGGAAACTTGAAAATTTAGGGCATTTGGTCACTTTTTTCCGAGTTAGGGTACTTCTAGATGAGCTAGGACAATGAAACTTGGCAGAAATATCAGGGACCCGACCAAACGAACCTGGAAATAATCAGTTTCCCGATCCGACCATATGCGGGGGAGTGGAGGCGCTCGAAACTTGAAAATTTAGGGCATTTTGTCACACTTTTTCGAGTTAGGATACTTCCAGATGAGCTAGGACAATGAAACTTGGCAGGAATATCAGGGACCTGACCAAAGTAACCTGGAAATAATCAGTTTTCCGATCCGACCATATGCGGGGAAGTGGGGGCGCTGGAAACTTGAAAATTTAGGGCATTTTGTCACACTTTTTCGAGTTAGGGTACTTCCAGTTGTGCTAGGATCATGAAACTTGGCAGGCATACCAGAGACCCGACCCAACAAACTTAGAAATAATCAGTTTTCTGATCCGACCATTTGGGGGGGGGGGGGGGTGGAGGGCAGGGGAATCCGGGAAATTGAGAAGTGTGTAACTTTCGAACGGATGATCGGATTGTAATGGAACTTCATAACTGAATAGAATATATATCTGTAATGTCCCGTTTAAAGTCTTGACCTGATTCGGTAGCCAGGGGGGAGTTGGGGGGGGGGGGGGGAGACCGGAAATTTCAAGAAACGGTTAGAATGGAGGGATTGGACTGAAACTTGCTGGGAAGAACAAGCATCTGCTCTAGATCCTAAGTCCTTTAGACCATTGTACTGGATCCGGACACTTAATGGGGGGGGGGGGGGGGTCCCGGAATTCCGGTGATGGTGGTTTTGGGGATTTTCACGATGAAACTTGGCAGGCATATCAGGGACCCAATCAAACTTACTTCAAAATTAAAATTTTGTCGATCAGATAATGGTGGGGGGAGTGGAGGGAGGGGAATCCGAAATTTTCAGTCATGCGTAATTTTGGAATGGGTGATCGGATTCGAGTGAAATTTAAGAATTGAACAGAGGACATTTCTCCGATGATTTTTTTCATATCCGGACCGGATCCGGCAACTGTTGGGGGGGGGGGGGGCGGAAAATACGTGACCCGTTTAGAATGGAGGGATTCGGATGGAACTTTGTGGGAAGAACAAACAGATGCTCTAGGCAAGTCATTTGCTGAATCGGATTGGCTACTTGCACCGCGGGGGAGCTGGGGGGGGGGGGTGGACCGGAAATCTCGAGAAACGGTTAGAATGATGGTATCGGAGTGAAACTTGCTGGGAAGAACAAACATCTGGTCCAAGTAAATCTTTTACATAATTTGACTGGATCCGGTCACTTGAGGGGGGGGGGGGGTCCCGGAATTTCATTTTTTGGGGGGTTTCACGATGAAACTTGGAAGGCATATCAGGGACCCGGTCAAACTGACTTGGAATAAAAAATAATCCTCGATATGATAATCTTGGGGGGGGGGAGGGGGGAGTTGAGGGAGGGGAATCCGGAATATTGAGTCATGCGTAACTTTCGAACGGGTGATCGGATTCGAGTGAAATTTAATAATTAAACAGAGGACATTTTTCTCTGGTGACCTTTTTCCTTACCGGACCGAATCCGGCAATTATTGGGGGGAGGGCGGAAAATACTTGACCCGCTTAGACTGGTGTGATCTGGATCGAACTTCGTGGGAATGACAAACAGATGCTCTGGATTAATCATTTACAGAACCGGATTGGCTCCGGTTATTGTGGGTGGAGTTGGAGGAGGGGAGGGGGGGTCTGGGATTCCGGTGATCGCTCGTTAAGGTACTTCCAGACGTGCTAGGACGATGAAACTTCGCTGGAATATTGGAGACTCAACAACATTTGCTTAGAAATTGCTACTTCACAAATCCGATTATTCCTTAAAGTACCAATCTTGACCGCAAAGTAAAAAAATACTTTTAAGCAATATATGCATTTTCGTGATGCCCATCAGCCCATTAGCAGTTTTGCCTCAAGGGTTTTGCTTACAAATGAAGTTCCAGCTCCCTTAGAGTGCGCATCTCAACCGCAAAGTCGAAACTCACTTTTGATCAATCAAATCATCTTGACCCATGCAAGTGCCATATGAGCTTACAGCTCTTGTTAATGGGGCTTCGACCCCAAATGCATTTTGTTTCACTCTATGGATCAAATTACTCGTCACATTAAAATTAAGAGGGAAAACATTTGTTTCTTTAAAGTTAATAAAATAGTCGAACTTTACCTCGAGTCGAACCTGAACTTAATTTTGCTACCGGACAGTTAGTCCATTTGGGTTCCGGTAAAAAATCGGGGTTTGGTAAAAGTAAAAGTTATATTTTCGGAAGATGATTAGTGGTTCGATATTAGGGTAAGGAGAAATGCTGAATACTTCGCTCGGAATCCAGCCAAAACTGGAAATTTTCTAAGAGTAGAAGTTCTTTCTCGAGTTGGTTAGAGGTTAGATACAGGGGCAGAGAACCTGCTGAATCCGTTTTAAACTTCGTTTTGTTGCCGGTGCAAGTAGTTCACCCGGGATTCGGAATTCGGCCATATCCAAAAATTTTGGAAAGTAAAAGATTTGTGTAAAGTTGATTAGAGATGGTAGCCTTTATTGTAGCCTTTTGTATACAAGCTGAATTTAAATCTGAACTCAGTTTTCCAGCAGATTAGTCGTTTTGTGTAGACACCACAATCATTTTGGGATCCCAAAACGTAAGTGGAGGGATGCCCATGACTTCGTAAGGGTTGCCCGTCTCTCCGTCCGTCTGTCAGCACGATAACTCTCGAAGGGAACGAGGGAACAAATGATGCTGAACACATATATGACAATCATTTTCTCGCCGGACAAGTAGTTCACCCGGAATCCGACCAAAACCGGAAAATTTATGAAAAGTAAAAGTTTACTTGAAGTTGATTAGATGTTCGATTTAGGGGTAAAAAGATATACTGAATTCGTATGTGACAATCATTTTCTCTCCGGACATGTAGTTCGCCCGGAATCCGGCTGAAACCGGAAAATTTGTAATCAGTAAAAGTGTTACCTGAAGTTGATTAGAGGTTCGATGTAGTGGTAAGGAGGTATGCTGAATCCGTATATGAAAATAATTTTTTGCCGGACAAATAGTTTTGCTCGGAATCCCGCCAAAACCTTAAAATTTGTTTAAGTTTTGAAAAGTTTTGTCTAAAGTTGATTAGAGGTTCGATGAAGGGGTAAGCAGATATGCTGAATTTGTTTTGGAGTTTTTGTTTTTTGACGGACCAGTAGTTCGCCCCGAATCCGGCCGAAACCGGAAATTTGGCAGAAGTAAGGCAGGAAGTATTGATCAGTTTCGTCAAAGTAGATAGCCTATGACATGTAGCGGTAAGCACCTGCTGAATCCATATCTGAACTTGTTATTCTCAGATTATTAGCCATTATGGGCTTAATCTGTTTCTAAATTGAAGTAGTAAAGATGTTCAAGGAGTATGACGAAGACCGGATATCCACAAGACCCGATTGTCTGGATCAAATGTTAAATGTTTGAGATCCCATCGAAACCTTCGGTCTTGTTGTACATTGTCAAGCGGTTGGTTAAGGATAGGTAACGTACTTACGAGGTCTCCCGAAGGCCGTGAATCTGCAAGACCCGATTTTCTGGATCTACAAGTCCAATAAATATTCTAATTTGGGATCCCGTCGGAACCTTTGGTCGTCGTAGTCACATAGTCACTTCTTTCGTTTTCTTAGTCACTTAGTAGTTTTCTAGGTCATTTGTTTAGTATTAAGAAACATCGCATCACGCCAATGGACCTGACCCATCCGTGGACCAAGTCTACATACAACCTTCCTTCAAAGACGACGGTTCTTTGCCAGGACGAGAGAGTTCACTTTGGGTATCCCTGCCAGGTCGTTGTCCTTTCTTCTGGTATGAGGGATGTGTGATGGCTGGGTCAGACGGCCCACCGTTATCAAGGATTTATATTTTAGTAGAAGTTTCCTAGTCCTATCATGGCGATCCACTTTCCAAAAAGGAAGGCCCAGAGAATTTCCCGTGAAGTCTGTTTTAATCCCCACAATATCTAGTCTTTCACACTTCTGTCATTGTGTCTCTCTCTCTTGTTGTGCCAAACGATTGAGAATCTTTGGTTCGGTGCTGGTTCCCAGCTATTTTTGTTTATCCTGGATCATCTGAACCACGCTTCCCGGTCAGTTCGTAGTCTACCGGTGGTTAGTGCTGAAGGCTCGGTCAGTCGGAAAGATGATTGCTCTGATTACCTCTCTTAAAAGCTAGGTTGGCTTGAAATAGTTACCATAGCTTGCTGTTTCGAAACTGAGGGCTGCTGGAAAAAGTTAGAAGGTGGATATTTTGACGGTGAGGTTGGCATGGGAGTGTGAGCGTGCCTTGGATACTAAACTGTGTATCAGAAGAATTGCGTCCCAGACCAAGTTGAGTAGGATGAAGAAGTCTGTGTTGTTCGAGCTTACTTCGATGGCAGCGTAGAGAACTGGTCTTCTTGTTCCTTCTGGTGCGTCCACCGTGTTTTCTAAATAGTCCTCTCGGTTCTTGCAGTGTGTTCGGCACTTGGAAGAGTGATAAACAAAGGGCCGAGAAGAGGAGCACTTAACGGACTCGTGTGACACCTGTTGTGTGTGAAAGTGATCGCTTGAAAACCTCTCAAGAAGCAGCAGTCGGTCTCAACCAATCAAATCAGCAAGAAGGAAATTGTTCATTTCAATATCTTGCCCCCATTTGTCTGTGCTATGTGCAATAGCTGGTTAGACCTTGCGCGAAAGTAGCCTAGAGATAACCACGTTATTTCTCTCAGTGCCGTGCGAAAGGCCAGGCTTACAGCCCTTACTTTGATATAATTTAGTGCTGCTTTCTAAGCAGTTTTTCGTGGATTAGCAGCTGCCCATGCGCGGTTGGGATACAAACATTTTCTTTTCTGTTGACGGACACTTGATGCTGTAGTTGTTAAACATAAAGCATTTGTAGATTGTCTGGTGAATTCTGTGTTAGCCCCTGACTCGCGAGACCAATCACAAATCAAAACAATGACTCGTTGGCTACAGGCACGGAATTCTCCCCGCCCGCCCTCTAAAAATTGAATGACCTCCGATTATTTTTATCCCCGATCTATCTGGTTGACGCTCGACGAGATTGTCCCCAATGCCAGCTGAGGACCTCCGGGAAAGCAACAGTTGGTTCCTAGCGACCACCACGCGACTCGTAGACTTCTTCTTACGTCTGAACGTCCCTCACGAGCAAATTTACCGATTCGAGTCGTGCAATTCTGTCGTGTTCATGCCTTGCCACGGATTCGCTTGCTGTGAGTGTGTGTACGGCAGGCCCTACGGTGGCGAGGCGCGCAAGCTCTTACGGACCAGCTCTCTTGTCCCGGTTCTTTCCCAGGACAATGTGAATGATAGAGCGTGTGCAGTGTACAGTGTAATTGATGATGATGATGATGTCAGTATACTTACCCTTCCGCCGAGGCCTCCTAGAAGGAGGAGCTTACCGCTTATGAGGAAGGTATCGTCGAGCCCTGTCCTTGGAAGGTAGGGGCATTTTTCGAAGCCGTGTCTTGTTAGTAGTTCGGAGACTCAAGTGACCACTGATGCCCCTCCTTTACGCACGGGTTTTCGGATTTCGTGCCGTCAAACTTCTTCTCTCCAATTTGCATGGTCCTCAATCGCAGCTCAAAATTATTAGTAATATTACATAAGTTTTTTTGTGCGCCTAAAAACTAAGCATACGTTAGATGCAGCGAGTGCGAATTTCACTTCATCCCAACGAACCCCGCTTCAGTACGGAAAAATTGCCAACTCCGTTGGCGCAAAAGTTTGCTAACCTCGGCTTCCGATCGAAAGCGAATTTTTTCTCCAGAATTTCGTTCCGCCAGAAAGATCACTAAAAAATTCAAAATCAAACAGAATATTTAGTAGGATCTAAAAAAGCACGAGAATATGATATAGAAAAGAATAACCTTGTGCCCCTGTCAGACCGCCACGGTACGCTTTTTCCAGCTTGTTTGGCCGAACCAAGAACATGTTTTGTCAATTGTGAGCCAGCAGGAAATTTTAGGTGGAGTTGGTTAGCTCACGTGTCTACGTAGCGGAACAGCTTAGGCATAGAAGGCGCGTCCTGAATGTTTTGGAACATGATTGCCCCATCCAGCGTCGGAAAGCCCTGCATTAAAGTCCACTTCGTCTTTCTCTTGCGAGTCTTTTTTTGTTCATGCTGGTTAACTACGATACCTTTATGTCCATTCGGCTGCGAGACCGCCGAACTCCGTCGGTGCCGTCTCATTGACCCGTTTGTCACTTACTTCAGTCTCCACGACAGTGCATGAACAGTTGGGACTTGCCGGACGGACTCGCCGGGGAACGACTGATTAAAAAAGATGAAATAAAGACAAAGCCTGCTCCTAGTAGCACTTTAACTTGAAGTAAAGTAGTAAAACGTTGTTAGTTCTCAGTTCTACAGTTGTTAGACTACCTACAATGTTCGAGCCCACTTTTTCGTCGTGTTTTCTTATGCAGTAGCCTTGTGGTAAATCATAGGGAAATCCAGCGGTACCGTGCATAAGTGATGATCTGTGTAGCTTTCTATTGTAGTGTTAAGGCCTTATTCGAGCTAATTGCTACGCTGCAAATCGTTGAGTCGTCCAATTGCTTCCTCGTCATGATCAGTTCGCGAAACTAAGGTTGCGTTCCAGAGCTTAACGATTGTTAACAAATTGTTAACAGTTGCTAACATTTTCAGTTCCGCATTTCTGATTTTGAAATTTAAGCTCCGCCCACCTACAATATCCGTTCCAGAGCTTAACGATTGTTAACTATTTTGTAATGATGGTCGGTGAGCATCATTACAAAATAGTTGACAGTTGTAGAACTGGGAAAAGTTAACGATCGTTAAATCTGCAGTTAGCTCCGCCCCGAAGTAAAGTTGACGATTGTTAACAATTTTTAAGTTTCTGGAACGCAACCTAAAGCATCAGATTGTTTCTTTTTCGTGAAATTCAGACAAAACAAGAGCTGTAAGCTCATATGGCACTTGCATCTGTCAAGATGATTTGTCTGATCAAAAGTAAGTTTCGACTTTGCGGTTGAGATGCGCGCTATAAGGGAGCTGGAACTTCATTTTTAAGCAAAACCCTTGAGGCAAAACTGCTAATCGGCTGATGGGCATCACGAAAATGCATATATTGCTTAAAAGTATTTTTTTTTACTTTGCGGTCAAGATTGGTACTTTAAGGAATAATCGGATTTGGGAAGTAGCAATTTCTAAGCAAATGTTGTTGAGTCTCCAATATTCCAGCGAAGTTTCATCGTCCTAGCACATCTGGAAGTACCTTAACGCGCGATCACCGGAATCCCAGACCCCCCTCCCCCTCCTCCAACTCCACCCACAATAACCGGAGCCAATCCGGTTCTGTAAATGATTAATCCAGAGCATCTGTTTGTCATTCCCACGAAGTTCGATCCAGATCACACCAGTCTAAGCGGGTCAAGTATTTTCCGCCCTCCCCCCGATAATTGCCGGATTCGGTCCGGAAATGAAAAAGGTCACAAGAGAAAAATGTCCTCTGTTTAATTATTAAATTTCACTCGAATCCGATCCCCCGTTCCAAAGTTACGCATGACTCAATATTCCGGATTCCCCTCCCTCAACTCCCCCCCCCCAAGATTATCATATCGAGGATTTTTTTTTTATTCCAAGTCAGTTTGACCGGGTCCCTGATATGCCTTCCAAGTTTTGTCGTGAAAATCCCCCCAAAAAACGGAATTCCGGGATACCCCTCCCCCCCTCAAGTGTCCGGATCCAGTCAAATTATGTAAAAGATTTACATGGACCAGATGTTTGTTCTTCCCAGCAAGTTTCACTCCGATAACATCATTCTAACCGTTTCTTGAGATTTCCGGTCCACCCCCCCCCACCCCACCCAGCTCCCCCGCGGTGCACGTAGCCAATCCGATTCAGCAAATGACTTACCTAGAGCATCTGTTTGTTCTTCCCACAAAGTCCCATCCCGATCCCTCCATTCTAAACGGGGCACGTATTTTCCGCCCCCCCCCCCCCCAATAGTTGCCGGATCCGGTCCGGATATGAAAAAAATCATCGGAGAAATGTCCTCTGTTGAATTCTTAAATTTCACTCGAATCCGATCACCCATTCCAAAATTACGCATGACTGAAAATTTCGGATTCCCCTCCCTCCACTCCCCCCACCATTATCTGATCGACAAAATTTTTATTTTGAAGTCAGTTTGATTGGGTCCCGGATATGCCTGCCAAGTTTCATCGTGAAAATCCCCAAAACCACCATCACCGGAATTCCGGGACCCCCCCCCCCCCATAAGTGTCCGGATCAAGTACAATGGTCTAAAGGACTTATCTAGAGCAGATGCTTGTTCTTCCCAGCAAGTTTCACTCCGATCCCTCCATTCTAACCGTTTCTTGAAATTTCCGGTCTCCCCCCCCCCAACTCCCCCCTGGCTACCGAATCCGGTCAAGACTTTAAACGGGACATTACGGATATATATTCTGTTCAGATATGAAGTTTCATTACAATCCGATCATCCGTTCGAAAGTTACACACTTCTCAATTTCCCGGATTACCCTGCGGATTCCCCTGCGGATTCCCCTCCCTCCACTCCCCCACCATTATCTGATCGACAATATTTTTATTTTGAAGTCAGTTTGATTGGGTCCCTGATATGCCTGCCAAGTTTCATCGTGAAAATCCAAAAAAACCACCATCACCGGAATTCCAGGACCCCCCCCCCCCCATAAGTGTCCGGATCCAGTACATTGGTCTAAAGGACTTATCTAGAGCAGATGCGTGTTCTTCCCAGCAAGTTTCACTCCGATCCCTCCATTCTAACCGTTTCTTGAAATTTCCGGTCTCTCCCCCCCCAACTCCCCCCTGGCTACCGAATCCGGTCAAGACTTTAAACGGGACATTATAGATATATATTCTCTTCAGTTATGAAGTTTCATTACAATCTGATCATCCGTTCGAAAGTTACACACTTCTCAGTTTCCCGGATTCCCCTGCCCTCCACCCCCCCCCCCCAAAATGGTCGGATCAGAAAAATGATTATTCCTAATTTTGTTTGGTCGGGTCTCTGATATGCCTGCCAAGTTTCATGGTCCTAGCACAACTGGAAGTACCCTAACTCGAAAAAGTGTGACAAAATGCCCTAAATTTTCAAGTTTCCAGCGCCCCCACTTCCCCGCACATGGTCGGATCGGGAAACTGATTATTTCCAGGTTAGTTTGGTCGGGTCCCTGATATTCCTGCCAAGTTTCATTGTGCTAGCTCATCTGGAAGTACCCTCACTCGAAAAAGTGTGACAAAATGCCCTAAATTTTCAAGTTTCCAGCGCCCCAACTCCCCCGCATATGGTCGGATCGGGAAACTTATTATTTCCAGGTTACTTTGGTCAGGTCCCTGATATTCCTGCCAAGTCTCATTGTCCTAGCTCATCTGGAAGTACCCTAACTCGAAAAAGTGTGACAAAATGCCCTAAATTTTCAAGTTTCGAGCGCCCCCACTCCCCCGCATATGGTCGGATCGGGAAACTGATTATTTCCAGGTTCGTTTGGTCGGGTCCCTGATATTCCTGCCAAGTTTCATTGTCCTAGCTCATCTAGAAGTACCCTAACTCAGAAAAAAGTGACAAAATGCCCTAAATTTGCAAGTTTCCAGCGCCCCGCACTCCCCCCCATATGGTCGGATCGGGAAACTGATTATTTCCAGGTTAGTTTGGTCGGGTCCCTGATATGCCTGCCAAGTTTCATTGTCCTAGCACATCTGGAAGTACCCTAACTCGGATATGTGGAACAAAAAACTCGGACCGACCGACAGACCGACAGACCGACAGACGGAATTGTGATCGGTATATGGCACTTGAGCCAGAGGCTGCAAGTGCCATAAAAACTCCAGTTTCTACGCTCGGGAAATGACGACGGCAGATTTGGGAATCACAATTTATATGATACGAGTGCTTCTTCTGCTTCTTCTCTTGTTGGGTGTCACTGCTTGTTAAATATTTCCAGTTATGGGCGAAGGGCGGAGGACAAGTATGAGTCAGTTGCTCGTCTTTTGGACGCTTTAATGACTTCAAATGATGCCAATGGCTGGTGGTGTTTCTTTCCGATCTGGGGAGGTCCTCTCGCACATTCAATTCATACATTTGTTGGCTAATCGTATTGTGGTAGTGCGTCAGCTCGGCTAGAGACTTGGGATTTTGTCTGAAAACCGGAAGTGAGTGAAATTTTGGGATTAGCCAATTTTCTGTATCTTTTAAGGTTCTGGCTTCCGAGCATCGGTGAAGGTTCCTTTGGAGCATTTAGTATATACAGATTAAGCTTCTGTCAAGTGTTCGAGGTTTCTTTCACATACCGACGTAAGGGTTTTGTTGTTTCATGTAAAAAATCAGTTAGTTAATTAACAAAGCGTCATTTTTTCTATGCCACTGGCATGTTTGACGTTTTATGCCATTGGACTGATTACCATTATTTTTAGTAAATTGTACCTCACCTTAAAATCCTCTTCGATTTTCTCGTAAGGGTCAGATGAAAGTGGTGAAAGAGTCACCAGTTCAACTAAAAATCTTAACACCAGTAGAAATTGCAATAATTATATTAGCAGCTGTAAAATAGGCTCGTGTGTCTACGTCTATTCCTACTGTAAAAAGTAAAACGCAGCAAAAATAAGTGGTGAAAGTGTTCAGTCTATTTAAGTACTTAGGTTATTTTTTAGATGATGACCTGTATGACGATTCAGCAGTTTCGAGTCAGTATCGGGGTCTTTGCGCGCGTGCTAACCACTTAATTCGTAATTTTAAATTTTGTACTGTGTCGGTTAGAATTCTTTTATTTAAGACGTATTGCACACAACTATACTGTCTCCCACTTTTTGATAACTATCTTGAGACGACGATGCGTAAACTAAAAGTTTGTTTTAACAATGCATTCCGTCATCTCCTTTCATATAATCGACGTTACTCTGCTAGTCAAATGTTTTTAGAAAATGAAACTGAATCTTTTGATGTTATGAGGCGGAAAGCGATAGTTAGTTTTGTTGCAAGGTTAGAAGTTTCCGATAATCCACTTTTAAAGGCAATTCGTGATAATGCAGAATGCCGTTCTGGACATTTTTACCGACTTTTCCGTCGACTGTGCTATTGCCCCGAGCCACCGAATGGTTAAAATGATTGTATATATTTAGTAAGAAAATTCATGTGTTAGTGTAATCTTATTATGTGATGTGTAATATCACGAATTAAATAAATTGATTGATTGATTTTCCCGCAGGGTTTTGGTTTCGCACGATGTATTCGATCCCTCATAGCGACATCTAACTGATTTTTATCGCACTTGAGCTTACTCAAGTGCCACATAGCGATCGTAATGTCTGTCTGTCTGTCGGTCTGTCCGCATTTTGCTAGTTTTGGCACTTCCACATGAACTAGGACGAAAAAACTTGGCACGCATATCAGGGACCCAACCGGATTAACTTGGAAATAATCACTTCCCCGATCCGACCATCAATGGGGGAGTGGCAACATGGGGAATCCGGAAATTAGTAACATTCATAACTTTAGAACGGATAATCGGGCGTGCATTAAACTTGAGAGGTATCACGAACAAGTGTCTTGGATGTTCATTGTCAAATTCGGATCGGATCCGATAACTGGGGAGGGGGCTGGAGGGGGGCACCCGAATGCTTTTTCTAGTTTCTGTCAAACCCCTACTCTTTTCTTCACACTAGTCTAACTCTGCGCGTTGATGAGTCGTTATTTCTTTCGTCGTTATTTCTTACTCGTTATTTCTTAGTATGACTCTGCTCGTGGCTGAGTCATTCTTTGCTTAAATTCGTTCGGAGAGAGCTAGAGCAGTCGAAGGTCGAAGAGGTTTGGAATAATATGGCAAGTGTCAGCGGCTTCTCTGACCAAACAAAACTACCAGGGTATATGCATCTCTGAAACGCTAGATGGCCTCTATGCGGTCATACGCGCAGTTCTGACACCAGAACTCTTCTTGGGAGGTGTTTGTCTATTGTGTTATTTGTGTTTGAATGCAAAGCCTTTGTTCGAACAAGCAAGCAGTTAAAGCAAGTAGCCTAGTGATAAATCAATCATTGTCCAAATCATTCCAATCATTCCAAATCCGACCATTCCTTAAAGTACCAATCATGACCGCAAATTAAGAAAAATACTTTTAAGCAGAATATGCATTTTCATGATCCCCATGAGCCCATTACCATTTTTGCCTCAAGGGTTTTGCTTACAAATGAGTTTCTAGCTCACTTGAAGTGCGCATCTTCACCGCAAGGTCGAAAAGTACTTTTTATCAAACGATACATCTCAACCCATGATCATTTGTGCCACAAGGGTTCTACTTTTGACCAAACGGTATATATCAATGATCCCTAAGAACCTGCTATCGTTTTTGCCTCAAGCGTTTAGCTTACAGGTGCATTTCTAGCGCCTTTAAAGTCCGCATCATCACAGCCAAGTTCAACAATAAAATAATTCTTGGGATCACAAAGCTTAAGTGGCGGGATACCTATGACATCGCAAAAGTTGTCCATCTGTCCGTCCGTCCGTCTTTGCGCACTGTAACTCCCGAAGGGAACGAGATATGTTGATGAAACTTGGTGTGAAGATTCTTTGGGTCGAGAGTAAGGTCAAGTTCGTATATGAGCTATGTAGCCCTACATTTAGGAGTGGGGAAGGGGTTTAAATTAAGGGGCAAATGAAATATTTTTAAACTGATAATGTGATAGTCGATTATGGGTAAGAAGACATGTCGAACACGATGGTGAAAACCATTTTGTCATCGGAAAAGTAGTTCGCCCGGAATCTGGCCAAAAGCGGAAAGTTTTTTAAAGTAAAAGTTTTATTTGAAGTTGATTAGATGCTCGATTTAGGGGTAAGAAGACATGGTGAACAGAATGGTGGAAACCATTTTCTCGCCGAACAAGTAGTTCGCCTGGAATCCGGCCAAAACCGGAAAGTCTCTTAAAAGTAAAAGTTTTATTTGAAGTTGATTAGATGTTCGATTTAGGGGTAAGAAGACATGCTGAACAGAATGGTGGAAACCATTTTCTCGCCGAACAAGCAGTTCGCCTGGAATCCGGCCAAAACCGAAAAGTTCGTTAAAAGTTAAAGTTTTATTTGGAGTTGATTAGATGTTCGATTTAGGAGTAAGAAGACATGCTGAACACTTATGTGAAAACAGTTTTCTACCCAGATAATTAGTTCGCCCGGAATCCGGCCAAAACCAAAAATTGTTAAAAGTTAGAGTGGCAGTGGCTTCGTCAAAACAGATATGACTTATAGGGGTAAACACACATGCTGATTCAATATCTGAACTTGGTTTTCTCAGATGATTAATCTGTTTTTGAATTTTAATGGGAAAAATGTTCAAGGAGTCTACTTTTTACTTACTAGTGTATAATAAAATAATATTCGACTCTGTACCAAGTTCCCAAACAAAAAACTCCTGCCAACATTATGCCTATTCTTGCAAGTGCCATATGAGCTTTCAGCTCTTGTTAGTTTGCGCCACCTGCTGTACACCCTTTCCCGGCACGGTCGCACCGGTTGAGAACAGCGGTGCCGGCCATAACTTAGGCGATTCACCCTTCTAACACGTGGCACCGGCCGAGCACCGCGACACCTGGCACTTACTGTACACTAGAGTCGAAAGTGGGCAAGTACTCCCGTTATTGCGCTATCGCCGAGAAAGCTACGGTTGTCAACTTCAAAGAAAAAGTGAATTCTTGCACTTTCACATCATTTTTCTATCCTGGTAGGTTAAAAAGTGAATTCTTGCACTTTCCCATCATTTTTCTAACCTGGTAGGCTATCACTTTCCGACACTTAGGCCCCTGAAAGCAAATACCCTGAATCTTTCAGTCGCTAGAATATTCCAAAATTGTAAATTGGCAAAAAATATTCACGTCACTTCTATTGACTGGTCGGCTTAAGTAGGGGGTCTAGGTTTATTTCTTTGTTCGCCTGTCTTTCTCCGACTTCTATGCCCCCTTTTCCATGAAACCTGTTCGAGTGTAACATAGTGGCTGTCAAGGGGGTTGTCAAGTGGGAGCTGGAAGATTTCCGTACGGTCTAAGAGTTATGACCCCCCAGCATTAAAAATCTTGAAACAAAAATTGTATGAGTGTGTCCTGCTTTTCAATCTTGATAAAATGTCTTGGTGGATATTTTCTTTTTTGTTTCATTGCAGTTCTTTAAAAATTTCTAAACATCGATTTCTGATATTCAAATAATGTATTTCACAGCCCAGACATCCAATACAGTGTTTGAATATATGTTTCGAAGTCGGCTGAGGCTCAAGGAATATTTATCTGTTTCAGTTTAGTTGCAGTTGCTTTGCGACTGAAAAAGAAACTTGTGTCTGTCTACTTTCCTAAAGTGATTCCACCCGCACCTAGGAAATTAGCGCAAACACTGCCTGTTACGCGTAAACCGCAGCTGGATTAGATTTACTTCTGCACACCTTGACAGAAAAATCCAGATTCTCAAATGTTTCTCTTTATGACGCATCACACGTCAGTTAGCACAAATTCACATGCAGAAGATTCCGCGAATTTTAATGGAATACCAGCATAATATCTGTGCTTCACGGGGCGTCTCTAGCGTCCACGTAGATGGAATATGAGGTGCTCGTCTCCGAATGCGTTTTAGTTGATAATTTGCAATGAAGTTTTGTGAACAGAGGTGCACTAGCCGGCCTTTAATCTCAGTCGATGGTACATCCTACTTACCTTATACTTCCTATAGTTACTACACACAATACGCTACGACACTCGGTTTGTTTGAGAATATCCATTACGCCCCTCATAAAATGCAATGATGAATTGCCGCCAGATGCGCTAGAGGAGCAATAACAATCACTCTTGAGATCTTGGTATAAGTTATCTGAAGGGGGAATAAGCGATTAAGCTTTCGGTTCATACCGAGTCGCGCTTTAGCCCCATGGGAAACTCAACCAACAGTCAGCACTGAAGTCGGAAGCCAGGATTGACATAACTTGATGAATTTTTGACGACTTCGGAAGAGACAAATAGAGGAAGGGGCATTTAAACAGTTTTAAATATGGCCAGGCCTAAGAGGAATTGAAAATAGCCAAACGGATCTGGATAAACGTGCACCAAGAATTAAAATGTCGTTATTTACTTTATGCTAGCGCATCTCGCGGCCAAAAACGGACTAATCTGGAAGGAATTCTGTGAAGGGCGTATATGAGTTGTTCTGGAGGCGTGTCATATTTTCAACACCCACTGAGGTATTTCCCGATCTGTGGCGTAACCTTCGTCTATCCCCATCGCAAAACTAACGCCTCTATCACCGACCCTGTTTCAAGTTGCGGTTCTTTGTTTCTACTTGTCTTTGGTACGGCTTCCTGAATACTACCCGCAAGGGGCTAGTGAAATTTGATATCTTCCTTTCCGTGAGAAAATACAAACATACAAACCCGTCTCAGAAAATTACTGTTTCAAAATTTGCTATTTCCAAGGTCCCTTAAAGGACCTGTCTTACCTATGATACCAATGCAACCTACTTCCGTAATCACTCCATATATTTCTAAACCCGGAGACCCCAATTTCGAACTAAACATTCTAACCACTCTAACAAAATCGCGCTGATGTTATCACTTGCCGTGTTTTGCTACCTTCGATGTGTATCACGCTGTCGACGGTTGTCTGCGAGAAGTTTTTCCATCAGAAAAACCGGTTATGGGAATTGTTTCCCTGTTTTCGCTAGACGTCAACGGGTCTCGGAAAAGGCTTAAAACAGACCAAAACTGTGGGTTATTTGTTGAAAGCACAGCCTAGTTTTAAAGTATTCAAATATTTTAAAATAATATAAGTTGAAAAGTAAATAGTGCGAGGGGTCCTTTAATAAGTTGTATGTAAGTCATTTATTCACCATTGCCTGTCCTTGTAATAAAGCTATCTTCTTCCGGTTTTATTTTCATTGGATTATTTACTTATCATCATCAAAAGTATACGTGAATACGTGTAAGCATAGGGCATTAGTAACGTCGTAATTGTAGAATAATAGGATACAATATTCCAACCACGGAAGCTAGTTTGTTTCGTTTTCAAGAAGACCAACTAAATTTTCTGTCTATCAAAGTAGAGTTCACAGGGTAGACTACCAGATACTTTTCTTCACCGGAGCTCCGAGGAAGCTGATAAGGGGGTGGGGTCGCTGATAAGTCGTGCTAGTGGAAGGCCCTTGTGAATAACTGTGAACAAATACGTCATATAATCTTAGAATTGCAAATACTCTGTTTTATACATGGTGTAGGCTAGATATGTATGTTTGCCACGGAAAGGAGCAAATTGATGTTTCACGGCTTAGACCCAGGGGCGTCACATATGGGGGGGGGGGTGCCCCCCCCACAATGTTGCCGACCAGTCGGTAAACAATAACCGAGTCAGCGCGAAGCTCCTCGGTTTTTCGTAAAAACATATCTTTTCGTGAAAACAGTCGGTTTTTCAGAAAATCAGTCCATTTTTCATCAAAACAGTAGGTTTTTTCTTAAAAATAGTCGATTTCTCGTCAAAATTGTATTTTTTTTTAAAACAGTCGTTTTTCTGCAAAAACCGTCAGTAAAAATGACCAGCCAGTCGGTGAACACCTTGCCCTCCCTCCCCGCAAACATTTTGGCTAATAACGCCTCTGTTTAGACCTACAGTGTATTCGCATTGTAGAAGACGTAGTTGGTAAATCAGTAACGGTGAACAATAAGCGTAGGACTGACTGGCCCCTTACTTGTTTTCTTGTCGTAGCGGAAAGAGAGTGCATCCTGCCTTTTTTTTCTTGCTAGTGTAACATCTTGATTACGAAATGATTACAGGAGGTAGTCGAAGGGTTGTCGTGTCGGGTTTTTGATCGGAAGTCAAAAGGTGTAGGAAGTTAACTCAGTTGTTGACCGCCCCTGTTCTAATGCAGAACTGTGATATTCGCGAATCTGGGAAGCCTAGTGTGGAGGAAAGAGTTGTCGGTTTTTGTGACGGGTCTCATCTGATGTTTGGTCGTTTGTAATGACTGGCTAAGCACCAAGTGGAAGAGTCATTGGTGCTTTTACGAATGAAGTACAGTGTGAACTTCTGTTGACAGACAGTCAGAAAGTTTCGTCTCATTCCAGTCGAGCAACAGTGAGTGAGTGACACAGCCTAAAGAGTTTTCAGTAACGATGGTGTGGCTGATGTTCGAAACTGGAACATGGCCCTGTCCTGTTTAAAACCGTGTTGGGCATTGTATCAGTCCTCTTGATAAGGACTTCCTTGGTTCCCCCTTGGAACCTTATTGGCGACCAAGACACTTCAGGTCTTTAGCTAGTGTGGGTTTGATCGTCTTGCTCCTGGGAAAATCTTGCTTACCCATTTTGTGGTGGAGTGCAGGGTTTGTCGAAACTTTTCTGTCGAAGAACTGTGTGGATGTCAAGCATTTTGCCTGCAATTAGCTACTTCGACAGCCAAATTCGGTTTTGCAGTACTTGCAAGTAACCGTATCCTTCTCTGTGACAGTTGTTTTCAAGATGACCTTTGCTACCCGCGCCTGCAGAGAGACTTGTTATCGTGTCACCATATTTCAAGATGCTGTGGTTTTGCGAGACTGAACTAAATGTACTTGGACTTGCACTTCTGCCATCTTTTTGGACGCCCGTTGTGTTGTAAAGTTTTCGCTGCAGTGAGACGTCGGCCAGATCCGAAATGCTCTGTTTCCGCAAATCGGAGCCGGAGTACGACGCATTGTCGTGTTCGGACTCTTTTATTTTTAGAAACTCCCACGAAGAGTTGTATGGTTTTCCGTATTATGAGCCACTTCCACTCCTCAGGTATTGTTTTGATTTTGAACCAGGGATAACCCTATGAAAAATTTATCCTCAAATAGTAGTACCGGTATGAAGTTGTACGAAAAGTAGCATAAAGGCAAATAGCAAAAAGGAACTGATGCTACTAGATGCTTCCATGTCAGGCTACCGTGTTACTGCATTCTACTGCATGCTACTATTAGCAAGACTGGATACTGTTATAGCAAGACAGGGTGCTTGTTTATTTTTTTGTGTCAATTAGCCTGAAAAGTAAGAAGTGCTGCACGGGCTTATCAAGAGGCCCAGTGAAAAATTTATCTCAGAATAGTAGTATGAAGTTGTACGAAAAGTAGCATGCACACGAACTGATGCGACTACTTGCTTCCATGTCAAGGCTACCGTGTTACTGCATTCTACTGCATGCTACTATTAGCAACACTGGATGCTATTATAGCAAGACAGGATGCTATTGGATACTACTGCTTAAGATTAGCCCAGTCTGAGGCATATTAAATGATGGTATTCTTTTCTATTACATATCAATACATGCAACTTTTTCGTACAACTATCATACAACTACGCAGGCTATAAATTTTTCATCGGGAATTGGGGATTCTGGATTACAGGATGATTTTCGCGAGCTGGAAAGCAGCAGCGGAATTACTTTCCGTTTGTTTCCGCGCTGCTGCGGAAAGTTGCCCTTGATGATTTTAGCTCATTTGAAGAAGCATCTTTCCTGGAATGTATTTTCAGACGGCTATTCGAAAGCTCTGCGGAAAGTAACAATACATAGATGGCACTTTGCACAAGGGACTTGTACCGAGACCAATAAACCAGAAACAGTTTTTTCGAATATAATTTAAAAGTCTAGGACTCCATTGTCGGAGCCACGTAGACATACGAGGACCCACAAGGCGGGGTCTCATGGTGAAAACCAAATAAAACCAAATCCTATGGCCGGCTCCTACCAGACTATTGTAGTGGTTTGCGAACTCTGTTCACAAGCCCCTCGGTAGCTCAAATGGCAGAGCGCCTGCCTTGTAAGCAGAGGCTTCTGGGTTCAAATCCCGGCTGAGGAGCATTTTTGTCTTTCAGTTCACTACTTATAAAATGTCTGCGGAAAGTTTAAAGTCCGGACATGAACCATAAATTAGGAAACAAAGTAGGCTACATTGCAGTTGGAGTGCTTATTTATTTTTATATTTTTCCCGCTATGGCCCATAGGGCTTTTTTGGGAATACACTCGTTCATTCATTCATTCATTCATTTGAGTAACAGTTTACTTTGTTGGAACAGGCTGCGGACTTGTAAAATAAACAGGGAATATAAATGATTAATCTTCTAGTCCACCATTCTTCTTCTTGTTAACCAATCAATAAAGTTTGCTATCCAACTAGCTTAGAGCTAGAAGAGGAATAAAATATTTACGAAATACACAGACACGAAACAAATTAACTAATACACTTACAAGATATGACCAGAAATAAATGATGAGATGAGACTACGTAAAAATTGGGCAGAAGATTTAGCAGGATATGGAGAAAACTGATTGCCAGTATTCCTCTCGGACCGACGCACGGAAGACGGGAGGGGAGGGAGAATAGATGGGCCATGCACTCCAACCGAGGCTCTAAACTCCTCAAAAACCCGACTGACTTATAGAAACTACATTAGTGCTGCTATTGTAATAAGCACGAAGCAGTAAAAAAAAACATTAGAAACAGTTTGTTGGAATAGAAGAGTCTGCAGGATTTCAACATAAACCAACTGCTGTGATCGTTTCATGAGAGTATGAAGTGCACAATAAAATTATCTTCTTTCAGTTTACCCGAGCCCGCTCCTTACCTAGAGAAATCGCATTCGCACAGTTTTTTTTTATTTTAGTAGTAAACCTCCTTCCATCATCGACAGGTTGCGGTAAATTATGGTGTGGGTTATTCCGTCCAGCAATAAATGATACGCCTCATCAGTATGTCAGAGAAGGAGCGTTAAAAGTGGATTGAGTCAGGAAAGACTCTTGTTGGGTGAAACCTAGGATACTGAAACATTAAAGCACAACGCTTACTAGAAATTATCTTTTGCCTTTGAAAGGGATCAGAAAAAAATCTTGGAAAACTAAGCAAATAGAAGAAGTAATCCTTGTCTCCTTATTTTTGAAAGAGTCGTCAGCGGACATTGAAGACTCCGACAAACTTTGGCTTGTGTGACGGGCAAAACTTGGCATGGGCGAAAAAGTGCTAAACTTCGTAGACACACAACGAAACAATGGAGAAAGGTGTGGATTTTTGAAGCTTATAATTCCACAAGGGAGCTAGGTGGATTATAAAAGGCAGAATAAGCAAGAGCGGACCTTTAAAAATAACCAAAATCGGCGTGGTTTGAGCTAGAAGGACCGGTCTTAAAAAATTACATCAAATTAGACAGTACGCAACAGGTACCAGTAGGACACTCTTAGTAGAATTGCTGTTTTCTAGTTGTCTCAATTTCAATTTCAGTTTATTTTCAAAACTCCTTCACGGGGAAGCCGAGCATTGGATTTCTCGTCGTAAATATAATAACATCAACATCTTTGTCATAATTTTGTCATAAATAATAACTTTATATACAATTCGAATCATTGTAAGTGATCATTTGACGCGTGTGATGAGAATACAATTCACGACGCGCCATCATATAATCCTTTCAGTACTCAGTGTACCAATTCGAAATTCACAGTTTGATATGTCTTGGAGTCGGATCGCATTTGTGCCATTGAAAATAAACAGATTCCTTTCATATTGGTTAGATTGCTCTTGGTTCAGGGCTAACTGTAGAGTATCTTTTCTAGAAGTAATGACTACAAATTCTATCGACGAGCTGTAAGTGACACAATGGCTACCCTCGGATCCCGGTCATCGGTGGACCTCCCGTCCGCCTTCTCCCCTCCTATTGGCTCATCGCTGGATCGGCTAGGTGAGGTCAGTGCAGGCTTGCCACCTGTTATGAAAAGGCAACACTCAGTTGGAAGTGATGGGCAAATTTCGGATCACATTAAGATCCATAGGAATGGGGGATCCAGCTTGATCAAGTACGGAGAAACGACGACGGTTAGGGTAAGGAGGTTTATTTTTATTTATTTATTTTATTTATTTAAACTAGGGTACGACCAACTAGGGACAAGCAAATGACAAAATAAGTAACACACACTGGCATAAATATAAACCATAAAAAAAAAATAAAAAAATTCAACACATCAACCTGGAGAGAACCCAGAATAAAGTAGGGTTTGATTTTTATTTTGATAAACAAAATAGATAACATTGTTACACCGTTCTAATTCTGCCCCGTTCTAATTCTGCCATGATCGTTCGAAAATCCTTTTAAAACCAGTCTGTTACTTTATTGTTGTTACTTCCACCACAGGTTAAATGACAGGGACTCGTGGGAAATAAAGGACGTGCCGGACCTGTGACAGTGCCTTGTAAGTTGTCTATCATCATTTCCCCGACGCTTTGATTTCGTCCGACGTCCGTTCTGTCCCAGCGAGAATTGATGATTTTTGGGATCCCGAAACGTTAGTGACGGGATACCTATGACTCCGAAAAATCTGTCCGTTCGTTTGTCCGTCGGACGACAGGAGTCCAGAATGTAAATCTAAACTTTATTTTCTCACCGGACAAATATTTCGCCCGTAATTCGGGAAGAACGGAAAGTTGATAGAAGTAAAAGTTTAAATAACGGTTTACATAGGGGTAAGGAAACTGAATCCGTCTTTGAACTTTCTTTTTTTGCCGGACAAGTAGTTTGCCCGGAATCTGGACAAAACCGGAGAATTGGTAAGAGTGAAAAGTCTTTTCTGAATCTGATTAGAGGTTTAGCATTGGTCCGTTAGCGCCGAAACAGCAGTTAAGAATACATCATAACTCCACATGTAAACCTGTGTGAACTCTATTTTCCCGACGGACAAGTAGACTGACCGGAATCTGGCGGAAACCTGAAATTTGGTAGAAGTAAAAGTTTATTCTGTCCGTCCGTCTGTCCGTCGTTAGCACGATAACTCTCAAAGTGGTTGAGATATTTTGTTCAAATTTGGCACGATGCCTCTTCGGGTCAAAGTACAGGTCAGGGTCGAAGATGGGCTCTGTAGCCGTATATTTAGGGGTAGGGGAGGGGTTTCAAATTAAGGGACGACACAAACTATTTTTAAAATCTAATGAGATGGTCGATTTAGGGGTAAGGAGACATGCTGAATCCGAATACGAAAATTATTTTCTCACCGGACAAGTAGTTCAGCCGGAATCCGACGAAAAACGGAAATTTCGGAAAAGGTAAAAGTTGTGTCTGAAGTTTATTAGATGTTCGATTCAGGGGTAGGAACACATGCTGAATCCGAGTATGAAAATTGTTTTCACGCCGGACAAGTAGTTCGCACTGAATCCGGAAGTTAGCCCGAAGTTTTAACATAGTCGAGATAGAGTGAGGAGACATGCTGTTGCAACCTACTAATGATAAACAAAAAGTGTATGCGATCAGTTTAGTTATCTCCAAAGTCCCAACCAGCATGATGTCTCCCCTATTGTGTAGTATGTGTAGTACACCAATAAATGAATGAATGAAAAGGTAGGTGTACCCGGAAAAGACACGAATCAAGTGAATACAAAAAAATACTATTTATAGTCGCCTCGGATCAGGGGTGGGAGTGAGTCCTATATATCCTATATGTCCTATATTTTAAAACTTGTCCTATAATATACTATATTGAGTCGAAAACCCTATATTCTCCTATATTTCAGCTTTTGCTGGGTTTTTTCGTAAATTTTGAAGTTAATTCTGCCAAAACTGGGCAAAGGTCGAAGTAAGAAATTTGCAGGTTGCCCAAGATCTACTGTGTGGTGGAAAAAGGAGGCTTGTTGAAGCTCAGAAGAAAAATGATCCTGTAGGAATTGAATCTGCGAAAATTAATTGAGCTTTCGGAGAGCAAAGTGAGTGAAAGTGTTGCAGACCTTTCTGCCCTTCAAAACAAGACCAAAGGTCTCGATGGGATCCCAAAAATCTAATATTTGAATCCAGACAGTTGGGTCTTGTCTTCGCCAGGCTAATCATCAGAGAAAACCATAAGTCATGTCTCTTTTGACGATACTGACCGAAACTTCCTGCTTCACTCCTGCCAAATTTGCGGTTTCGCCCGAATTCCGAGCGAACTACTAGTCCATCAAAAAAAGAAAATTCAGAAACGAATCCAGCGTATCTCCTTATCCCCATAAAAAACATCTAGTCAACTTTAAATAAAACTTTGACTTGAATCCGGTTATAACCGGATTCTGGACTAATTTTATGTCCTGGAAAAAATGATTCTCATATACAGACAGCATCTCTTCTTGCCCCTAAATCTGTCATCTAATCAACTTCAGATAAAACTTTTGCTTTTAACATATTTTTCGGTTTTGGCCGGATTCCAAGCGAACTAGTTGTCCGGCGAGAAAATGGTTTTCACCGTCATGTTCAGCCTGTCTTCTTACCCTGAAATCGAACATTCAGTCGACTTCAGATGAAACTTTTACTTTTAACCAACTTCCCGGTTTTCGCCGGATTCCGGACGAACTACTTGTCCGGCGAGAAAATGGTTTTCACCATCGTGCTCAGCATGTCTTTTTACCCCTTACTCAAACATTTAATCCACTTCAAATGTAACTTTTACTTTTAACCAACTTTCCGCTTTTGGCCGGATTCCGGACGAACTACTTGGCCGGCAAGAAAATGGTTTTCACCATCGTGCTCAGCGTGTCTTCTTATCCAATAATCGACTATCGCATTAGCTGTTTAAAAATATATGTTTGTCCCTTAATCTGACCCCCCTCCCCCACCCCCAAATATAGGGCTACAGACCCCATCTACGGAATTGACCTTACCCTTGACCCAAACAATCCTCACACCAGGTTTCATCAAAATATCTCATTCCCTTCGAGAGTTATCGTGCTTACAGACGGACGGACAGACGGACAACTTTTGCGATGTCATAGGTATCCCTCCACTTACGTTTTGGCATCCCAAAAAGAGGGGAAAAGCAGATGAAAAGCAAAGTGGTCTCATGGAGAAGCTTTCTTTATTTAAAAGGCGCTGTTGACACTCAGTTTGACGCGGTTGTGTGGTTTTCTGGTCCTTCCCTGAAGTTTTCACGAAGTCAATCAGTAGTGTAATCGGAGTTCTTTAATTTTGTGTTTGATCTCTGTTCAGGGATAAAACTTACCCATCAAAGTCTCTCGTCTTGGATACCATGTTTTTTGTTTTAAGGTGAGATCCTAAGTTGTTTCACCAGAATCGTCCTTTGTAATTTTCCAGAAGATGGGGTCATGAGATTTTTTCATCCAAATAAGCTGTTTTTTTATCCTATACTGTCCTATATTTTGATGTGAAAAATCCTATATCCTATATATATTTTAGCCTTAGGTCACTCCCAGGCCTGCCTCGGATGGGTATTCGGGTCGGGATCTGGTCAAAACGGGTGTTTTCCAATGAGCCTTAATTGTCTGGTATGCTTTTAGCTGGAAACAACGACTTAGCGGCTGTGGTTCATTGATCTATTATGATGGTACCAGATATGTATGGAGCTCGGTAAAGACCGAACGTTTGCATGACCTGATTTATCCGTATTAAAATGGACGATAAATATCCCTCTTTGGGATCCCATTGAAATCTTTCTTGTGTCTTAGAGATTAATGGATTCAAATTTACTGGTCCGAAAATATGGAATTATCTGCCAAATACCATGAAAAATGCTAATAGCATACCAGAGTTCAATAGTAAGATTAAAAGTTTCTTATTGGAAAATATCAAATTAGATCCTAAATTTTTTCTACCGATAGTTCCCTATGTTTTGTTTGATTAATTTACGTTTGTTTTCTTTTCTTTTGCCTTTTTCTTCTTTACTTTTTTCTTTTCTGTTTCCTTGTATTTCTTTTCTTGACAAATGAATAAATACTGTCACCCGTTACGGGCAGTGCTCACTTTGGGTGTAGTTAGTTTACAGAGTATGATTTGCTTTTTATTAATAACAAACTGAAAAACTGAAAAAAACTATCTCCGAGACCACTTAAATCCTGCGGCAAGCGCGTTTGTTTTTGCAGTTTGCTAGGAAAACTGGATTTTCCCGGTCTTTGAACTGAGGCTAAACAGATCTAAATGTTGAAACTACGCTTAAAAACGTGTATGGGATTTTTTTAAGAAGAGAGTGTCTGGTGCTGCATTTCCTCTTGTGCTGTATTCTATTTTGGTGTTTGGCTACTCAGATGGTACTCAGTGTAGTATAGCCTACAGTTGATAGTGCTGCATAAATGTCCGTTGGGATTGTTCAGAAATTTCACTTTACTGCAGAAACAGCAGTAAAAATCAAGAGTAATCCTTTTTATCCAGGAGCTCTAACTCCCTAAATCCAGCTGAATTTTTTTCGCTTTCTGACAATTTCGATTCGCTCCAGGAGGGAGGTATGCATGGTCTTTCTTTATAACCTGTGTCTGGGGAATCGAAGATTGCATGCGAAGCGAGATGCGTGGATTCATTTATAATTTCGCCCATCATTCCTCTATCGCTAACTGTGGTTTCCAAACCATAGGTTCTGACCTCCCAAAGTCCTGGACCCGCTGTAGTTACCTTAGTAGCCTTTTGATCTTTAATTTTGCAAGTCACGCACCCTAAGTCATCGAGGCACGAACGGCTGCTTGTTTCCGTCTGTAATTCTTTGATGGCATCCTTTGAAATCAAAATAAAGCTCTTTTACTACGTTGTCGTGACCCCAATTATGATGCTTAATTTCATTGCTTAATTCAAGTGGAATTCGAAAATTATAGGTACCCATCTTTTCTGTCAATGTCATTAGTAAGACAATTTATGAGTTTGATGGGTGTCTGTACGTGCCAAGCAGGGTTGTTAATATCAAGGGGTCGTGTTTTTTATATTAATCTCTCTCAGTACCCCAAGAGTAAAAATATTCCTTCAGCCCAAGCTGACTGCGAATCATATTTGATAGTGCAAAACGGATATGTCAGCTGAATTTTATTAGAGCTATATTTCGGCCCTTCTTGGAAAGGGTCCTCTTCAGGCCAAAACCGCTCAAGCTGGAAATACGAACTTGTGGGAAAACCCTTGCCAAGAAGAACCCTTGGAAGAGGACCCTTGCCAGGAAGGGCCGAAATATACCTCTAATAAAATTCAGCTGACTTATCTGTTTTGCACAATCAAATATACCCCTAGAGCGCCAAGCATGTGACTTTATAAAGCTAACGGCGAGCCAACTGCTTATTGTCCGGGATGGAAAAGATGAGACAGTGATTCTCCCAAGTTCCAGTACCCCGATGAAAAATTTATCTCAGAATAGTAGTATGAAGTTGTACGAAAACGTAGCATGCAGTACTAACTGATGATACTACATGCTTCTACTTCAAGGCTACCATGTTACTGCATTCTACTGCATGCTACTATTAGCAAGACTGGATGCTACTATAACAAGACAGGATGCTACTCGATACTAACGCTAAAGATTGGTCCAGTCTGAGGCACATTAAATAATAGTACTATTTATTATTACATATCAATACATGCACCTTTTTCGTACAAGTATCATACAACTACGCAGGCTACAAATTCTTCATTGGGACCCCCTCCCCCCCCCCCCCCAACATACACTGACCAAGTTCTGGTCATGTTTCTTCAGACAGTTAAACTTTTTCCACATGGCTATTGTTTTTATTAGGACATCATATCGTCGGTTGTTTCAAGGCTGTCTGGCTTATCGAAATCCTACGCCTATTTATATGGAATGAAGGTTTCGAAAGGGTCCAGCCCCGACGAATGGCTCAATTCGGATGCACCCATTGTTCAGGTAAAACAGTTCGATTGTGCTTTTAATTTGATTTGCCTTCAAATAATTGAAGATTAATCGTTGGTACTTAAGCTACTGTAAGTTAGAATATAAGGTTTGAAGCCGAGCTGACCATCCATTACGAAAGAAATGGAAAACCGTGATTTTCAGTTTTTTTTCTTGATCAGCTAGTTATCCATCCCTCTAAGATGATGTGCGAGGGATAAATATAATTTAGGATATTTCGGTCGCACTTCAGGCAAACAGTCCTCAACGAAAACAAACAAAACTAAATCCAACACAAGACCAACTGAAAAATGATGCGGAAAACCATAAAGCTACGTGTAACTAAAAACCAGAAGAACGATGCGGATTGAACGACATACAAATACAAATAAAATAACGAATATAAAATGTGCGGGTTAAAAGTGTATATGCACAATTCTGTGATTATATTACAATTTACCACCTACTTTTACAGTTATTCCCTGGGAAAGCGCAGAAGCTTTTACCTAGCATTTACCCAATCATTGTTTCCCATAAATCTAAATACTTTCACAGAACTCAATTATATTTATATTTTTTATTATATTTATGGAAATATATTTACCCCTGGAAAAAAAAAAACCGAAAATCACGGGTTTCTATTTCGTTCTGTAAGTTAGATACTCGGACCACAGAAATCTCCACATTTCAGAACAGAGTCGAAATTTGAAACTCTCCAGATAAGTGTTAGAAAACGTCTCAGGTTGGATTCGCCAATAAAGTTGGCAATGTTGTCGCCGAACAAATTTGAGTAGGGTTGATAGCTTTTAGCTTGTGGCTCGTTACCATTTTAAGAAAAAGCATGCGCTATTCAGATCCAAAATTTCCTGTTACGTCCGATCTACAGTATCCAGCCTACTTACCCTGTCTTGTAGGCAGAGTAATGCCAATTTTTAATGCCAAAATTTAACTCTGTAAGTGTTTTAGACTGTTGACTTCCGCTGTTATTTTGTCATAGAAAAGAATATTAAGGTAAAAAAAAATGAATTTGAATTTAATTTCCTTTTGTTTCTGGTCTGCTCAAAAAAGCTTAAATATTCCCGAGCATAAAGTATGAGTCGGTAGGAAAGCGAGTCACAACGCGGACCGTCAAGTGCTTGGATAAGTATGAGCGAACCCGCCTTGGGGGGCTTTATTTCCTGTAAGAACTTTGGTTCCAGCTCCGAACAAACTCATTACCACTCGGTTTTAGAAAAAAGGTGTTTGAGGGAAAATAGGGATGGGTTAACCAGTGATAATTACAGATGTCCGATTTTTCTTATTGGAGAGGACACTGTTGCCCTAGTTGACACTGTTGAGAGGACACTGTTGCCACTACTGCACTCCTAGGGCAGCGCCAGGAGCCTCCTCTACCTGATCAGTTTGGGGGAGGGTTGCTCTTCCCTGGTATATTCAGATCGACCAAAGACAACGTTATTAAAATGGTGGTAGAATATGTGAGGGGGAAGCTAAATAGGAGATTATTTATGTGTGGTAGGATCATTATGTTATCAATGCGATAATAAGTTTGTATGTCTTATAATATAAAGATCTGTGTATTCAAGACTAAATAAACACTATCCTATTCTATTCCATACTATAGTTCTTCTATTGCTTCACTGAAATTCAAGTTCGGTATAAGCCTCGAAACAGAGACCGACGTTAGACCGTTCGTCTTAAGCATTTTCAGTAGCGGAGCCGATGCGCAGATGAGATGAAATTTTGCACCATAGCCTATAATAATAATAATAGTAATAATAATTTATTTCTTACCCACAAATTCCAGAGGAAAAACAAGTTGAGTACAATAAAGAACAGGAGCTGGAAGCTCATATGGCACTTGCAAGACTGGCTCAGATGGAAGTGATGGTCAAAAGTATTTTTTTTTTTTTTTGTATTTGTTAATTTCTAAGCAAAACCCTTGAGGCAAAAAGGATCATGTGCTCATGGAGACCGTGAAAAAGTACATTTTGCTTAATTTTTTTTTTTTTTTTACTTTGCGGTTAAGATGATTTCTTTAAAGGATGGTCAGATCAGAGAGTGACGATGTCTAATACCCAATGATGTCAAGTATCTAATGATCCAGCATAGTTTTATCGTCCTAGCATATCTGGAAATACCTTAACTCACGATCACCGGAATTCCGTACACCCCCTACAGCGCTCCCCCCCCCTCGGTACCCGAATCCGGTCCGATTCTGTCACTGATGCACCTAGGACTTGTGCCTGTACTTCCCACCAAGTTTCATCCTGATCGCTCCACTCTATGCGAGTCACAAGATGTCCGGTTATCCCCTCTGACCCCCCCCCCCCCCCCCCCAGTTCAGCGGATCCGCTCCGGACTTGAAATAGGACATGCTGAGACATGAGGTCTTTCAAGATATCAAGTCTCGTTAAGATCCGCTAACCCATTCGTAAGTTATGAATGCTACTAATTCCGGATTCTGCCGTCTCCCCCCCCCCCCACGATAGTCAGATCGGGCAAGCGACTGTTTCCAAGTTAATCTGGAAGGGTCCCTGAGATGTCTGCCAAGTTTTTTCGTCCTAGCCCAACTGGAAGTACAATAGCTACGGCTCGCTGGACTTCTGGAACCCCCCTCCACCTCCCCCCACAGTGTCCGAATCCGGTCTAGTTCTGTCAGTGATGTATCTAGAGCATGAGCTTGTTCTTGGCACCAAGTTTCATCCCGATCGCTTCACTCTAAGAGTTTCATACGATTTCCGGTTCTCCCCTCCGACTCCCCCCCCCCAGATCCGTTGGATCCGGTCAGAACTTGAAATGAGACATTTGAGACAAGAGATCTTTCCAGATATCAAGTTTCATTAAGATCCGGTCACCCGTTCGAAAGTTATGCATGTCCCCATTCTCCGGTTCCGCCACCTCCCCCTCCCCCCACGATGGTCGTATCGGGCAAGTGACTATTTCCAAGTTAGTTTGTTCGGGTCCCTGATATGCCTGCCAAGTTTTATCGTCCTAGCCCACCTGGAAGTACATTAACTACGGATCGCCTGGTAACTACGGATCGCCTACGGATTCTGGAACCCCCCTCCACCTCCCCCCACAGTGTCCGAATCCGGTCCAGTTCGGTTATTGATGTATCTAGAGCTTGTGCTTGTTCTCACCACCAAGTTTCATCCCGATCGCTCCACTCTGAGAGTTTCACACGATTTCCGGTTCCCCCCTCCGATTCCCCCCCCCCAGATTCATCGGATACGGTCCGGACTTGAAATGAGACATCGCACGAGATCTTTCCAGATATTAAGTTTCATTATGATCCGATCACCCGTTCGAAAGTTATGAATGTCCCTATTTTCTGGATTCCACCACATCCCCCTCCCCCCCCCCGATGGTCGGATCGGGCAAGTGACTGTTTCCAAGCTCGTTTGGTCGGGTCCCTGATTTTCCTGCCAAGTTTCATCGTCCTAGCATATCTGGAAGTATCCTAACTCGCAAACACCGGACCGACCGACCGACCGACGGAAATGTGATCGGTATATGTCACTTGGCCGGAAGGCAAGTGCCATAAAAAGAAAGGAAGAAAATACTAAAATAAATATAGATACAAAAACACTAGCACATAAACAGGGGGGTAAGGGGGTGGTGTGGTGAAAACCGAGAGTAGGCTGAACCCCACAGCTTCCTGTGTAGCATTAGTAGTTTCTCCGAAATATATGGGACGCCGAACTTACGAATAATTACTCTATTCCGATGCCAAGGGGGGAGGCAAAGAAGGAATTTACAGTAATGAAAATAACTTTTTTGGAGAGTAAGAAGGTCTTTATTTTTAAGAAGAGGATATAGTCCAGAAACATAGAAGATAGAATGGTTGCAAAAAGTTGAATACAGCCGACCTCGTCTATTATACCGCCCACGGTTAGCGACAATTTTCGAGTAACCAAATTGTATTTTTTCTTTACATCAAGGACAGTTTGTTGTCGTAGAGACGGTAGAGAATTTGTGCTATGCTTATTTGTACCGTTCACTTCCCGCAGGGGCGCTCAAATCAGCAGTTTCCTCGATCCATCCTACATAGCTGCACCCAAATTCAGAGAATAACGCTATTTTACTCAGAGGCTCTCTCACCCTTGCTTCTACCAAGATTCTACAGTACGTTGTTGAAAGGCAACAAAGTTATTCTTCCACTTCTTGTCCTTTAATCTAACGATCTTACCCCCTGTGTATTTAGGGGACTCTGGTCCGCCGCCTGATATGTCGCTGAAAGGCCCCTTTTTGGGATCCCAAAACGTAAGTGGAGGGATACCTATGACATCGCAAAGGTTGTCCGTCCGTCCGTCTTTAAGCACGATAACTCTCGAAGGGAATGAGATATTTTGATGAAACTTGGTGTGGGGATTGTTTGGGTCAAGAGTAAGGTCGAGTTCGTAGATGGGCTTTGTAGCCCTATATTTAGGGGAGGGGGTTTAAATTAAGGGGTAAGCAAAATATTTTTAAACAGCTAATGGGACAGTCGATTATGGGGTAAGAAGACATGCTGAACACGATGGCGGAAACCATTTTCTCGCCGGGCAAGTATTTCGCCCGGAATCCGGCCAAAACCGGAAAATTGTTAAAAGTCTTCGTAGTTGATTAGATATCCGATTTATGGGTAAGCAGTGATGCTGAATCCGTGTATGACAGTCATTTTATACCCGGACATATATTTCGCCCGAATCCGGCTGGAACCGGAAAATTTGTTTTAAGTTAAATTTTAATTTGAAGTTGATTAGATGTTCGATATAGGGGAAAGAAGATACGTTGAGTTCGATTGTAGCTTCTTTTTTTTGCCGGACAGGTAGTTCCGGAATTCGGCCGAAACTGGGAAATTCGCAGAAGTAAGGCAGGAAGTTTTCGTCCAAACAGATATGACCTATAGGCGTAAACACAAACATGCTGAATCCATATCTGAATTTGGTTTTCTCAGATGATTAGCTTTTTGGCCTTAATCTGTTTCTGAATTTTAATAGCAAAAATGTTCAAGGAGTCTGGCAAAGACTGGATCTGGCGCAGACAAGACCCAGTTGTCTGGATTAAATATTGAATTTTTGGGATCCCATCGACACCTTTTGTCTTGTTCATCATGTGATATAAAGCACTTCAGCCATAGAAGTCTGCTTTGTTTTCAGCAAAACCGGACCGATGTGCCATCTGCCTAAAGTATCGCGCACAGCGCAACCTAATTTTTGTCGTGGTCGCTCGTAATCTAGCGGATACCTGGGGGAAGAAAATCGCCGAGAAGAAGCTTCTTGTCAGCTCTGCTGCCAGGGACATAAGTCATGTATCCCGGCCGTAGTACGCCCGCCAGGAATAACTTTGTTTTTGTAAGATCGATTACTTGTGAAATTTACTTCAAAACAACAGAAATTCGTTTATTTGAGTTTGGTGGCTGACGATAAGCGAAGAAATGCAAGACCTGGCGCATTTTTAGGGAGCGCAGAGACACATCATACATCGCTAACTTTTGCTGGCTACAGGGGTCATCACTGCGAAATTTCTTCTGCTCATAACGATCGAATTGAGTTATGGGAATATGCTAATTTCTCTGCGGAGTTTTTGCACCCTGATCATATTTTTGCAGCCTGAGATCGACGACCTGATGAGTGGCGGATGAGTAGAATTTGCCGAGTCTTTTTTGCGAATCTATTTTCGCAAAAAGTTTGCGGCAAATTACTTGGTTGAAAGCTGGTTCGTCTGCACGCTGTTTCTGTTTGATGGATGGAATGTCTTTGACGGAGATAAACTAAAGATCCTAAACGAGTTTTCTGATACGGTAGTAGGAAAACGGGTGTACAGTCAAGATTTGCGTTTTTGCGGATACCATGGTATCTTTTACCACGGTAACTGGATCTGCAATTAGTCGTTTTTGCAGTTACCGTGGTATCTGATACCACGGTTGCTCTGCGAACGACAATACCGAAATTGCGCTTTTCGAAGTCATCCGAAATGGAAAAACTGATATACAGTCACATCACTAAGTATCAGATTGTACCTGGATTGTATAGATTTTACAGAATAAGGCAGTCTGTATGATAGGTGGCTACGTTAAAGAGACTAGTAAGACAGTAGCATGTTTTAGGAAGTTAAAGGTGATGGATGTGGGGCAAGTTCGTGACTACCAGGCTGCGTTTTTTACTTACCAGTGTTTGCATGAAGTGTGTCCGTCTGTGTTTTAGGTTTTTATAGACAAAATAATAATTTGCATGATTATTTTACAAAGAATGCTACTAATCTGGTGACGGAGTATAGGAGTGGTAGACGAACTGGCTTTTTAATTAAACATTTGGGCCAGGCGGTATGGAATTCACTCCCAGATAGTGTTAAGGCGGCTGAACACCAACACTTGTTTAAAAAAAGAGTGAAGAAATTTTTGTTGGAGGGGTGAGGAGTCACGATTCAGAGAATGAAGGTATAAGTTATTATTTCTTTTTTTATTACCTTTATTATTTATTTTTTCTTTCTTCTTTTTTTTTTTCTTTTTTGTTTTGTGTGTTATATGGAAAAAAATGATTAATTAATCTTGAAATGAAATTAAGTTATTGTTTAAGTTAAGTTGAAGTAGTTTGTGGTAAGCGCCCAGTGCCAGTGCATTTATGTCTTCTCATGGGCGGTTACCTATCATGATGGGTTATTATCTAATCTAATCTAATCTAATCAAACTTCTTTCCCACCAATTTGATAAAGTCCTAGGCTCTATTGTTGGTTATGATGAAAGTGAGATGACTTTTTCAGATACCACGACCAGTTACCACGGTCCGACCGTGGTATCTGAATATCAGACACCACGATGACTGGCCAGATACCTCGAAAACTGCAAACACGCCTTTTGGCCGTGGTATCAGATACCACGGTAACTGCGAAAACGACTTTAGACCGTAGTATCAGATACCATGGTATCTGCGAAAACGCAACTAAGGTATTGTTCGGACATGCGCCAATCTCGCTCAGACAGTTTCTAGGATCCGTCAGTCTGTCCTTTTGTCTGTCTCTAGCTGCGAAGTCCGCCGAATTAGTTGAGACATTGGATGTAACTTGGTATGCGGTACTCATGGGCTGCCTGATTGGACGGATTAGTTGGTTGGGGTATGGCTCCAGCAGTAAGATGAATTAAGGGCAACTCAGAACACGCATGAACGCCGAATTGTGGAATAAGCTTAGATCTAAGCGACTGGTTAGAAGGGTCCAACTAGGAATGTACCAGTATACTATTCCAAGAGATACTAAAGGTTAACTTCTGAAATCGAGGTTGAAATCGGTTTACAACAACGAGACGGCCATTGAAAATAACCTGTCTTAGCCGAAGGCGAGGCAGGTTATGAAAAATATCTATATAAAGTTGTTGTTCATTTAAGCTTCCAGGGTCGTTGGGAAGGAATCCAGAGCTGAGTATAAGAATGAAATACTCATCAGTTATGTACAAGAGTGGCGCGTGGGACCGACGACCTCGCCGGCGACACGCTGTCAAGAAGCAAAGGCCGTGTAAAATCGGCAAAAAGACAAACCTAACTTGCAGATTGAAGAATAAAACTGATTACAAATTTGTAATGTTTTCCTCGTGTCTTTGTCAGTTGAACTTCGCAAGCGTAGTCAATTATGCTTAGTGCTGTGTAGTGGACACTAGTCCTACCAGCTCTTGGACTCGTGTTTCCTATAGATGGCGATGGGATTGGGTTCTTATCCCCAGCTTTTTTGTACAGTCTGTTATTTAATTCACCAGTTTATCCTATATTTATTATTTTTTTTTTTGTACTTTATCTGTGCCATTTATCTATATTCATATTTGTAAGTTACAACGAAAGTATAGTGAATTTATGTTTTTTATGGAACAAAAGAATGGAAGCTTTTTTTTTCAATTTATTTAATAATCAATCAAAACATGTCTCTCGTGGGCAGAGCCCAAATACGATGTTTTTGTAGTCATAAATAGAGATAAAATAAGTTGTCAACAGATATTTTAAAAGAAAAAAAAATAACAAGGCGTCAAGAGGAAGGAAAAGAATAGAGAAAGACTTCCTGGGATAGAATAGAGGATGATGTAAGCATAATTTTAGCGATTTTCTTAGTCATTTTTAGTTAATTTTTTCCAAAGCAGCCATTCTTGAAGCCATCACGAAGCGTCGCTTTGGTATTTAAAACATAGGCCTTTTGGGATCCCACAAACAAAGCACATTTAGCATTTTTCTTAAGGGACCTGTCTTACCTATAATACTAACCTACTTCCGTAATCACTTCATATATTTCTAAACCCGGAGACCCCAATTACGTACGGTACATTCTAACCCCTCTAACAAAACCACGCTGATTTTCTCACTTGCCGTGTTTTGCTACCTTCTATGTGTATCACGCTGTCGACGGTTATCTGCGAGAAGTTTTTCCTTTAGAAAAATCGGTTATGTAAATTGTTTCCCTGTTTTCGCTGTAAGTCAACGGGTCTCAGAAAAGGCTTAAAACAGCCAAAACCGTGAGTTATTCCTAGAAAGCACAGCCTAGTTTTAAAGTATTCAAATATTTTAAAATACTGTAACTTGAAGAGTAAATAGTGCTAGGGGTCCTTTAAAATACTATAGGCGTATTCTCGCCGTTCCGCGAGGACTCCACTTCAGGAGTCCCGTGTTTTGTTTGTCCTGGGGACTCTCTCCCCGTATTCTCGCGAGTCACCACGGACGGGGAATGCTCCGATTATCATCACCATCATCAAAAAGGACGATCCTTTCAGATTCGGAGGGGAATCAGTTTTTACTGGTAGTTGGTGCGATGTAAAATTAATTAAAAACAATCAAAATAAAGAAAACCAAAATAAAGTGGATCCAGACTAATTTCGTCAACAGCATATTTTTTTTTCGAACAAAACCCATTTTGGAAGCATTCCCCGTGTTCTCGCTGTTTCTGTACGCGGAGTCCGCGTGGAGTGACTCCCTCTGTTCTCGCCGTTCCCTTCGATTCCCCGAGGAGTCCTCGGGAAATGGCGAGAATACGCCTTATGACCCGTACACAGTTCATCCTCGTCACATAAGGCGATACTGAAGGAATTAAAGATATTTCTGGATCTCAAATAATCGAAAATTACTGATAACACATTTTTTGTTTCAGCTCGTTCAGAAGTTTGACAGCCCGAGTGGCTGGCGCTGGGATTTACGAGTCAGATGTCTACCCCAACCTTTGCAGGATTTTTACTACAAGGACAAATTCACATTTTGTTATTATTATGAGCAGGTAAGTTTGCGAAACTACCCAACTCCTAAGAATTTTCTAGTCAGTATAACCAAGAACAAACAACGAGATAGAACTGCTGTCTCCCTATCTCTGTCATACAAACATGCTGAGTCGATTAAATACGGCCGACTCCCGACGCAAACGAGCGGAGGTTACTAGCTTCGCGCCACATAACGTTTCATTACCTCTACAAATAGCTATATCTCTGTTAAGTCGCTGAAGAAATCTAGCAGTCAAAGCTGATTGGTTCGATGGACGCGCTCCAGAGCGGAACACAGAAGAAATAGCATTTTGCATGCTTTTGTCGAGCGTCGGTCGTCTCATCGGCACATCGAGTTCTTCTTAAACGCAAGAAATAAAATCCTGCAAACGTTTGTCGGGCAAAACACTGAAGAAATCGAATTCTGCATGTTTTTTGTCGGGCCTCGGTATTCTTTACGGCATATCGGGTTCTTTTTATATATAAGGAGTATAACATATAAGGAGTTTATATATGCGCGGAGTACGCCTCCTGATAGCCTCCTTCAGTATTTCTTGTGCGATAAGCAACGGTGAAGACGAAAGAGGAGTAAACGGGTATCAGCATCAGCTCAAAGCTAGAGTAAATACCTGTAGGTCCGCTCAATATTGTCGGGGTTATTTATTCTTGGTATAATCACAATCGTTTTCGCCGTCGTGATGCTGCCTTAGTTGTTGAGAACAAGCATTGACGCGCCCGACCGCTAGCCATTAGACTGACTCGACCTTTGTAATCTTCAGCGGTCGAGCTCTCGTCTCTTTGTAGGGAACTCTTCTTCATACCACTCTGGTCGATTTCTCCTGCTGAAGCATGAATCTTATTTTACAAAACCCAAGTATTCCTTCACCCCAAGATGGCGGCAAATCATGTTTGTTATTGCTAAATTGGTAACTCATCTGAGATTTTGTTTCTGAGTCATTTCGTCCCTTCTTGGCAACGTTCCTCTTCAGGGCGAAATGAAAAATACGAGTTTGCGATCGATTTAGCACCAGAAGACATGATCGGTAGAACCGTCGTATACCCGTAAAACTTCATTAGCTTACTTCTTTGTAATTTCTACGCATCTCTATAACCACTGTTCAGGTGCTCATGAAAACTTTGATTACCTCTAGCTAAAGAAAGAAAAGTTCCGTAATGCAGGAATCCAGTGATATAGAAAGAGCTTTGTGCTATCATTCTGTGTTTAGACGAATGCTGTATTCCCTGTAGTATTTTGGCTTTTTAGAGTTTTTATGGCACTCGAAGCTTCGCTCAAGTGCCATATACCGATCACTTTTCGGTCTGCCTGTCTGTCCGTCTGTCAGGCCACTGTTCTCGAGTTAGGGTACTTCCAGAAGTGCTAGGACGATGAAACTTGGCAGGTATACTATGGACCAGACCAAACTAACTTGGAAATAGTCGTACGTATGTATAGCGTATAGTCGACTTATGTATAACTTTTGAACGGGGAATCGGATCTTGAAGGACCTGTCTTACCTATAATACTTATGCAACCTACTTCCGTAATCACTCCATATATTTCTAAACCCAGAGACCCCAATTTCGTGCGGTATGTTCTAACCCGTCTAACAAAACCAAGCTGATTTTCTCACTTGTCGCGTTTTGCTACCTTCCATGTGTATCACGCTGTCGACGGTGGTCTGCGGGAAGTTTTTCCATCATCAGCGGGCGCCGTGGGTTATTTGTTGAAAGCCCAGCATAGTTTTAAAGTATTAAAATATTTTGAAATGCTGTAAGTTGAAGAGTAAATAGTGCAAGGGGTCCTTTAATGAAACTTGATCATTGGAAAGACCTCGTGTCTCAAATGTCACACTTCAAATCCCGGATAGATCCGGTGACTTCGCGGGGAATTTGAGGGGGGAATATGAAATCGTGAGACCTGTTTAGAGTGGATGGATCGTGATGAAACTTGGTGGGAAGAACAAGTACAAGCCCTAGATACATAATTGGCACCGGACCGGATCCGAGGATTGTGGGGGGAGTTTGAGGGAGGGTACCGAAATCCCGGTAATCCCGAGTTAAGATGCTTACACATGTGCTAGGACGATGAAACTTGGCAGGCGTATCAGGGACTCGACAATCTTTTCTTAACAACAGTCGTTTCTCCGATTTGACCATCGTAGGGGAGTAGAGGAGGGGTATCCGGAATGATTAGACATGTCCAACTTTGCTAGGACGAAGAAACTTGGCTTGAACATCAGCGACTTGGCAAGATTGGCTTAGAAATTGCCACTCCCAGATCCGACCTCCCCTGAAAGTACTCAACTTAACCGCAAAGCACAAGAAATACGTAATAGCAGAATCTGCGTTTTCATGATCCCCATGGGCCCATGATCATTTTTGCCTAAGGGATTTTGTTTAGAAATGAATTTCTATCACCCTTAAAGTGCGCATCTTAACCATAAAGTAAAAATATATACTTTGAACCATTCATGTACATCCTAAAGGGCCCAGGATCATTTTTGCCTCAAGGGTTTTGATTACAGATGAATTTCTAGCGCCTTTAAACTGCGCACAACACCAACACGCCAAGTGCAAAAATAATTTTTTTTTACCAACATTCTCGTGATTTCCAAGGGTCCGTCATCATTCTTTGCTCAAAGGTTTGGCAACAAACCCACGAATTGGCAAATTCCCTACTTTCATCCACTTACCCTGCCTTGCAAGTGTCATATGAGCTTCTAGCTCCTGTTTTGCCACGGATCAGTTCCGGACCAGTGCCTTATTTTCTTACTTGTAACATACCTGACAAAATCGGCAGTTTAATGCAGTTAAAGTTGGTTCTGTAATGAAGTATCCAAGGTTTCGCTATACACAGCTGTATTGTCGCATCAAATCCTGTTTTGGTAAATTCTGCATGGCACATTTTGGGTCCAGTCACAATCTGCGCGCCGGATAATATACATCTTTACCTTTAATATCTCCGCGGAACAATAATTCTGCATTTTCTCCATCGAATCTGTTTTGACGAACTTATTTATGTCAGAAGAACTTGAAGAAGGATGTTGTTCTTGGTGAAAGCTGTAACACCAAGGGCCTCTTAACGAATAGGAAAACGTCTCTCTGTCTGGAATAGAATCTGGAACGTTCTAGTCTGGAAAACGTTTCTCTCTGTACCGACCATGGTCGCTATAGCTTTTTATTCTATGACAGTTGAATATATGTTTTAGTTGTAGGTTAATGACAAGTGCTAATTAATTCGCTCGCACATAAAATGTTGTGCCGCATTTATTTTGAAATTCAGTTAAATAAGAGCTCGGTCGCAGCTTGCCAGAATAGGTAGGTAAAGTAGAGGTATCAGCACTAGCCTTGACAGGCCAAACTTTCGGCGCTGATATCCAGTTCTCTGCCCCCAGCCAGGAAGTGCAATGGGCGGTGGGGCGGAAGCCATCCTGGTGCTCTCGCAGACCCTTCCTGTCACCTTCCCCAGATTTCTTCAGGTACCCAGTTGAAGCTGGATGGATTTGGTTTGTGGCACCACCGGGAATCGAACCTGCGTCCCAAGGAGATCGCGAAAATTTGGGATCCAGCGCGCTAACAACTCGGGGAGAACAGACTGCGGCATAATAGGGAACGCCACGACGTGCAGGTTTCCGAACCCATCGACGCGTTTCTCTCCGGCCCGAGTGCTGCTAGACCGGCCTTTGGCTAGCATGCACTCCATTGGATTATTTGCGCTTTTGCAGATACCATGGTATCTGATACCACTGTCTAAAGTCGTTTTTGCAGTTATCGTGGTTTCTGATACCAAGGTCAAAAGGCGTTTTTGCAGTTATCGTGGTATCTGATATTCAGATACCACGGTCCGATCGTGGTATCTGAAAAAGTCATTTCACTTTCATCAGTTTTTTGTCAAATTGGTGGGAAAGAAGTTTGGCACTTAGTGATGTAACTAGATATCAGTTTTTCTTTTGGGATGACCTCGAAAAGAAATTTCGGCAATTGTCGTTTGTGCAGAGCAACCGTATATCAGATACCACGGCTACTGTAAAAACGACTAATTGCAGGTCCAGTTACTGTGGTAACAGACGCAACTATTGATTTGCTTTCCTTGCAGGTCAAGACTGACTACCTCGCGCGATCTAATCTGGAAATTGACACGGAGTTGGCTGTGACGCTAGGCTGTCTGGAGATTCGTCGTTTTTTTAATAATATGAATCAGGTAGCGCTGGAAAAATGTGCCAACTTGGACTACCTGGAACGAGAAGTTGGGCTGGCGACTTTCCTACCCGAATCGGTCTTGGCTGGAGTAAAACCCAAGGTATGTATATGGTTTCCATATTTAAAATAGTTCTAGAGGAGTCCTGAAAATATCAGGATTTGAGCCGATGATTCATACTTTTGGGATCCGAAAACGTAAGTGGAGGGATATCTATGACATCGCTAAAGTTGTCCGTCTGTCTGTCCGTCTTTCCGCACGATAACTCTCGAAGGGAATGAGATATTTTGATGAAACTTGGTGGGAGGATCCTTTGGGTCAAAGTACAGGTCAAGTTCGAAGATGGGCTCTGTAGCCCTATATTTGAGGGTGGGGGAGGGGTTTCAGATTAAGGGACAAACAAAATATTTTCAAACAGCTAATGTGAAAGTCGATTATGGGGTAAGAAGACATGCTGAGTACGATGGTGAAAACTATTCTCTTGTCGGACAAGTAATTCGTCCGGAATCCGGCGAAAACCGGAAAGCTGGGTAAAAGTAAAAGTTTCATTTGAAGTTGATTAAATGTTCGATTTAGGGGTAAGGAGACATGCTGAAAACCATTCTCTTGTCGGACAAGTAATTCGTCCGGAATCGGGCGAAAACCGGAAAGCTGGGTAAAAGTAAAAGTTTAATTTGAAGTTGATTAAATGTTCGATTTAGGGGTAAGGAGACATGCCGGACACGATGGTGAAAACCATTTTCTTACCGGACAAGTAGTTAGTCCGGAATCTGGCAAAAGCCGGAAAGTTGAATAAAAGTAATAAAAGTAATAAGTAATAAAAGCATGACAATTATTTTTTATCCGAACATATAATTAGTCCGGAATCCGGTTTTAACCGGATTTTTTTTTAAGTCAAAGTTTTATTAAAAGTTGATTAGATGTTCTTTATAGGGATAAAGAGATCCGCTGGATTCGTTTCTGATTTTTTTTTTTTTTTTTTTTTTTGCTGGACTAGTAGTTCGCTTAGAATTCGGGCGAAACCGGAAATTTGGCAGAAGTAAAGCAGGAAGTTTCGGTCAGTATCGTCAAAATAGATATGGCTCATAGAGGTATATCTGAACTTGGTTTTCTCTGATGATTAGCCTGGCGAAGACTGAATCTGGTGAAGACAGGACCCTGTTGTCTGGATCAAATATTAGAATTTTGGGATCCCATCGAAACCTTTGGTCTTGTTCCTCGTAGGCGTAGCAGACTTACTTGAAGATTGGTTGCCTTTTCGGATCCGCCCAAGTATGAGGTAGCTCGTCCCCCTCCCCGGAAGATTCTCCCCCGAGGAAGATTTTCTCTCCAAAAACAAAATGGGTCCTAAAGAGGTCAAGTTAACACCAAAA
Source organism: Branchinecta sandiegonensis (assembly GCA_030848855.1). Lineage (NCBI taxonomy): Eukaryota > Metazoa > Arthropoda > Branchiopoda > Anostraca > Branchinectidae > Branchinecta > Branchinecta sandiegonensis. Next base: position 306,290 of record JAUPMV010000017.1, on the reverse strand, counting down.
GAGACGATATGTCCAGCAAATCCTTGTGAAACAAATTTAGTGGAATCAAGCCAGAACAAAATAACGCTAGGGAGTAGCGCCAAGACCTATGGTTTTCATGCTTTGCAAACGGGCCATACTCGTAGCGCCACCCACTACACTGTTTAAAGCAAGACAAACTTGCGGGTTTAAAAATGTCTAGTAAAGCAAAGGTGCGGTCTGCACACAGCATGGAAACAATAGAGGCTGTATAATTTTTTGCGATAGTTATCTGAGCCAACGACTGAATGAGTTTCAGAAGGGACGTTCTCTATCGCTAGTGGTGCTAGTGTCGCCGCTATTAGAGTGTGTCAGTCTTGTCAAGTCTTGGCGCTACTCCGTACTGTTATTTTCTCTGAATCAAGCTGAGCTTCAATAATAAGTCGATCGTGACCCAACTATTCGCGAGAGCCTTTCACTACGTTTCTTTTAAGGGAGCGATTTTCTTCCCCTTTTATTCAGGGTTACGCTTGCCTACTGTGGGGAATGTCATTCAGCAAGATCAGAATTGTTTCCATCTTCCCAGAGAGGGTCGGATAGAGAACCATCTCACTATATTTCTTAGCTACGAGTCATCTAGTCGATACGGAATAAAGTTGTAAGAGAAAGTTATCAACAACGCTTGTGGTCCCTTGTTTGGATAACAATGATGATGACTAATAACAAATAAACCGATCATTCCACGAGGGAAAACAATTGAAGTGAAATAAACCAAAAAGAAAGAAAACTTAATTGTAGTAACAATGCGTAGAACAAAGTGAACGAAGAAAAGAGCACAGAAAAGTATAGAAAATCGGCACAAAGATTATCTAGTCATTGGGGAGGACGTCGGCGTCTCTACCAAAAACATCTGTTCATCCAGCTCATCATCTACATGATGTTTTTCAGCAATTTTTAAGGCCCAGCTAGTAGTTAAGTCAACATGGTTGTGCTTAACCTTGATTTTTGCTTGTGTTATTTTCCCTTTTTGGGATACCAAAACGTAAGTGGAGGACTATGACTTCGCAAAAGTTGTCCGTCTGTCCGTTTGTAAGCACGATAACTCTCGAAGGGAACGAAATACTTTGATGAAACTTGGTGGGAAGACTCTTTGGGTCAAGGGAGAGGTCGAGTTCGTAGATGGGCTCTGTAGCTCAACAAGTCCGTTCTAATTTTTTCCGGTACTGCAAATATTTACTGGGAATTCCCATATGGTTCCGAAACTCTTACGTATCACAAAGGTACCATATCTTTGAAATAAGCGAAAAAATGAATGAGCTAACCAGTCGTTTCATCAATCGAAGTAGAAAACTGCACGATTTTCCACTGGCTAGCCTGGTGTAAGCACATGACTCAAGTTTGTATTGGTTTGGTTATTTGTAGTTATCGCAGCCTAATTTTGTCTCGTAGTGTTGTGTGATTTCTTTTTTTTCTCTTTTTCTTTTGTTTCCTCACCAACTCCTCCCACCATTTACTTTGTATTTGTATGGGGGGTTTAAATAAAATTATTATTATTATTATTTAGGGGTAGGGGAGATATATTTGACGGTGCAAAACGGATAAGTCAGCTACATTTTATTCGAGCTATATTTCGCCCCTTCTTGGCAAGGGTCCTCTTCAGGCAAATTAAGGGTCGAACAAATTTTTTTAAGCATAGAAAATCATAGAATTTTTTTTTTTAAAAAGCTAATGAGATAGTTGATTTAGGGGTAAGGAGGCATGCTGAACACGAATATGGAAACCATTTTCTCGCCGGACAAGTAGTTTGCCCGTAATCCGGCCAAAACCGGAAAGTTTGTTAAGTAAAAGTCTTGTATAAAGTTGATTAGATGTTCGATTTAGTAGTAAGAAGACATGCTGACCATTTATATGAAAATCATTTTCTTGTCGGATAAATAGTTCGCCCGGAATCCGTCCGAAACCGGAAAATTTGTTAAAAGTAAAAGTTTTATCTGAAGTTTATGAGATGATTGATTTAGGGGTAAGAAGACAGGCTGAATCCGATTTTGACAATCATTTTCTACCCGGACATATAGTTCGCCCGGAATCCGGCTGAAACCAAAAAATTTGTTAAAAGTTAAAGTTTTATCTGAAGTTGATTAGATGTTCGATATAGGGTAAGGTGATACGCTGAATTCGTTTTTAAGCTTTAGTTTTTGCCGAACAAGTAGTTCACCCGGAATCCGGTTGAAACCGGAGAATTGGCAGAAGTAAGGCAGGAAGATTTGATCAGTCTCGTCAAAGTAGATATGACGTATAGCCTAGGGATAAATACACACAGGGTGAATCCATATGGTTTTCTCAGATGATTAGCTTCGTCTGTTTCTAAATCTTAATAGTCAAAATGTTCAAGGAGTCTGGCGAAGACCGGACATCTACAAGACCGAATTGTCTGGATCGGATATGAAATTTTTGGGATCCCATCGAAACCTTTGGTCTTGTTTCCTTTTACTCCACTGCCGCCTTGTGCATTAGGTGGGTGATAAATGAAATATATATACAGAACTGTGGCACGATCTGCGGGATTTGAATAGCCAGAGAAAAGCGTACACCGGATACGCCAGTGCTGGTTGTATGCTCGGTGTAAAAAAAAACTACAATGTCAGTTCCCAACAGTACAATTTATTTGTCCACTTATCGGAACCAATTTAGTTTCTTTGGTTTGAACAGGTGCTCCGGAAATCCATTCAGCAAAATTTCAAGAAGTATGCGGCGTTTGGGGAGGCCGAATGCATGCTCCGATTCCTGGATTCCTTGAAGACGGTTTGGCGCTACGACAGGGAAACTTTCCAGTGCTCACTCGGTGTAAGTACTGCGCGTGAAAACATTGTAACTCTTTGTTTTGTTTCGGTAGAATAGTCTCCCGATGAAAAATTTATCTCAAAATAATAGTACGAAGTTGTACGAAAAAGTAGCATGCAGTACTAACTGATGCTACTACATGGTTCTACTTCAAGGCTACCGTGTTACTGCATACTACTGCATGCTACTATTAGCAAGATTGGAAGCTACTATGGCAAGACAGAATGCTACTGGATACCACTACATAAGATTGGACCAGTCTGAGGCACATTAAATGAAAGTATTCTTTGATATTACATAGTATTACATGCAACTTTTTCGTACAACTACCATACAACTACGCAGGCTACAAATTTTTCATCGGGCACAGAACAAGGAGCAGTAGGTACTGTTTCACTCTTCTGTTTCCTGCATATCCACAGTTTTGTCCATATCCGTAGTTTTCTCCATCCTGCTAATCATTCTGCCCTAGTTTTATGTTCATCCCATCATTTGTTTCTGGTCATATCTTGTAAGTGTATTTGTTAAAGGACCTGTCTTACCTATAATACTAACGCAACCTACTTCCATAATCACTCCATATATTTCTAAACTCGGACACCCCAATTTCTTACGGTACATTCTAACCCTTTAAACAAACCACTCTGATTTTCTCACCTGCCGTGTTTTGCTACCTTCGATGTGTATCACGTTGTCGACTGCTGTGTGCGAGAAGTTTTTAAATCAGAAATACTGGTTATGTAAATTGTTTCACTGTTTTCGCTTACGTTTCTTTCATTCGGTCCACTTTGGAATATGCGGCTGCTGTTTGGCACTTTGCCCTTACTGCCGAACAGACACAACAAATAGAAAGAATACAGAAACGTGCACTCCTAATAATAAGTCGTGAGCCCAAAGTTCCCTATTCTGCTCTCCTAAAAAAGTTTAACATGGAAACCCTTGAGAGTCGGAGACTGCGGCTGAGCCTAGCGGTTGGTCATAAGCTCCTCCACCATCCTGTTCTATCCGATATCCTTCCTCCTCCTTATGAAAACACAAGAAACCGACAGGAAAGGGTCGCAAGTTCAAAGGTTCCAAAGTTGTCCCCCGTACCTGCAACACATACGCGATACCAGAAAAGCTTCGTTCCAAGTTTCACAAAAATTTATAATGATGGTGGTAGCTGTCTGTGATATTATTCCAACGTCCGTGTTCTGTTTTTGGTTTTCATTTATGTATTATAACAGGTCTGTGATGACGAATTGATGATTAACTGTATAGATTTTAAAATGTGCATTATGCTTGACGTAATACCCAAATTTGGCATTGCCATGATAGTGGTTGTTTGAAATAAATTCGTTATGTATGTTATGTATGTAAGTCAACGGGTCTCGGAAAAGGCTTAAAACAGCCAAAACCTTGGGTTATTTTTTGAAAGCACAGCCTAGTTTTAAAGTATTCAAATATATTAAAATACTGTAAGTTGAAGAGTAAATAGTGCGAGGGTCCTTTAATTTGTTTCGGGTCTGTGTATTTCGTAAATATTGTATTCCAATTCTAGCTGTAAGCTATTTGGATAATAAACTTGATTGACCGATAATAATATACATGCAGTAAATAAAATCCCTCTCCTGTAAAATAATATTGTCGCATAGTAAATAAAATTGCCTCCGTAAATGTCTCAGGAGTCTGTCAAGACTAAACTGAATTCAAAACTGATACGTTTAGTCTATGTCGGAAAGAGTCTTTCACCGCGAATTTTTCAACCGTTCCGTCAAAGACTTTAAAGGACCCCTCGCACTATATACTCTTCAACTTATAGTTTTTTAAAACATTTGAATACTTTAAAACTATTCTGTGCTTTCAACAACTAGCCCTCGGTTTTGGCTGTTTTAAGCCTTTTCCGAGACCCGTTGACTTGTAGCGAAAACAGGGAAACATTTACATAACAGGTTTTTCTGATGGAAAAAATTCTCGCCGACAACCGTCGACAGCGTGATACACATCGAAGGTAGCAAAACATGGCAAGTGAGAAAATTGGAGTGGTTTTGTTTTAGGGGTTAGAATGTACCGTATGAAATTGGGGTGTCCGAGTTTAGAAATATATGGAGTGATTATGGAAGTAGGTTGCGTTAGTATTATAGGTAAGACAGGTCCTTTAAAGGTTAAAGTATAATCTCCTCTGTTATGTTGTCATATTGCATGAATCAAATATTTTATTACCCATCAGCAACACAAAGGAGAAAGAGATGGAATATGCATAAAAACGAAGGAAAACAACGAATACTAAAACAAAACAGCATTAACCTAGAAACAAAATCAAACAAATCTTATCAGAAAAGAATACCCATCCAGGGGTGTGCAGCGTGCTTATTATCAAGGTTCGCGACCAGATTATTGACACTTAGGATGGGGTCTGCGACAGAGTACTTCTGAATCCAGTACCGTTTGCGAGACGAACTTAATTGTGGCGGATCTTGAAACTTGAAGTGAACAAATCTAGTTGGCTACTTCAGTTAGCTTCCGTCAGAAATACGGCAAGACTTGCATGACAGGTCTTCCTGATAATGAGGTTTCCGTAGACAGTAATCAAGAGCATCTTGCGATGTGAAAACAGCCAAACGCGGCAAACTTGATAAAAAGCGGGTCACAAATAAATAAATAGAAAAATAAGTAAATAAATAATCAATATGTCTTCGTTTGGGTGTAAGTATGCCATATCCTGGGTTTCGGGTAGGGTACTCAGAATGAAGATCAGTAAGTCAATCGATAATTTATTCTCAAACCGAAAGCTGTCAGAACCAATAATTGATGTGTGGTCATTACGCAAAAACTGAAAAAAAATATGCAGTAGACATTGAAAATGAATCGTAAAAATTCATACACAATTGGCGTCCAGCAAGAATTTTAACGTCTTATGAAAGGGACTTTGTTTAATAATTGGTTAAGTCGGCTACATTTGGGTAGTTATAGCAAAGATGGGTCTTTAAGAGAGTCCAGTCCCTTGTCTTTGCTTATTCAACGACTCCCCACTATGAAAGTAGGCAGTATAGATGTACAATCTTTATCAAATGGAAATAGTGGTAATAAAACACTAGACGTACGCGTGGCGTATGTGGATTTCGCTGCGGTGCGCTGTCTGTTAAGATACATCCTGTTGACATAAGACTTGTTGACTTGTTGAAATCTTGTTTTAAAATGTTGTTCAAGAAGTATCCACGGAAACAGTGTATTCAGTATCCTAGCGATCTAGCGGTGCCCGCTAGATGAACTGGGGTGACGCTTCTTATTGGCTACTGAATCTGTGGTCAACCCTATTATTGGCTGCTAAATCTGGATAAACCCAAACAATGTTCTTTCAGACTGGTTGGACGATTCCCGGGGAGGTCTTAGTTGGACACGATGTTGGAATCTCCTACGTAGCCGGCCAAGGAAGCCTGGTGAGAAAGTATTTTATTATTTTTAGTAGTAGCATTTTTGTCGGTACGGTCGAGTCGTATATCTAGAATCTAGATATACTTATTCCTTGAGACATTTATCCAAAAATGTATCCAACGGATACGTCAGCTACGATGCTTCGTCAACGATATTTCGGCCCTTCTTGGAAAGGGTCCTCGTCAGGCTGTCAATCTTCAAGTCCAACGTCGGGGAAGGAAACAAACCTGTAATTACAGGTCCATTCGGGATTTACTTTCCACACATGGAACCCACTAGCAAGGAGCGTCAGCTCCTTCCATTCGGGAACAAACCTGTAATTACAGGTTTGTTTCCTTCCCGGACGTTGGAGTTGAAGATTGACAGACTGACGAGGGCCCTTGCCAAGAAGGGCCGAAATATTGCTGATGAAGCATCGTAGCTGACGTATCCGTTGTATACATTATTTGAATGAATCTGGATCTAGTCGTCGTTGAAATCTAGAAGTCGTTGAAATGAGGGGTCTCACCTCCCCTGGCCTGTGTGCTTCGGGACGGGTTTTTACCATGATGCGGAAACAGTTAGTCTCATTTACACACCTGGTCCCAGGCCGAATCTGGGAACGCATTCGCACTACCTGACCCAGCTTCTGGGTACTTTGCACTTGGGAATAAGACTGAGACTTGTACCACAACTAAAGATAGGTGCCCACAGAACGCGAATTTTTTCCCCTTTCGCGCCGCTCAGCGAATTCGTTTCGCAGACCCCACTGGCAGCGAATACGTGAAGGAATTCGCCAGGGCTAGCTATGTATGCATGGATACGGTACGTAGGACTAGAACGACAATAGGGTGAAAAGTCAATGGTTATTATATCTGGTTATATACTCCACTTTGGCCAGGTTGATTGTTGATTTCCCCGATTCCCCGAATCGAACATCGTGGGGGATGTAGGGAACTTTCGAATGGGTTATCGGTTTTGAATAGAAATTGACAAGCGGCAAGAGCTAATGTCTCAGATCTACCGTTTCAAGTCCGGACCAATTCCGATAACGATTTGCGGAGCTCAAAGGAGGCCGCTGGAAATCTCTAGAAAACCCTTCCAACTACTTCGGTGAGATCCAGTTCGGGCACAGAATTAACACTGCTAAAGTACTTGCTTCCACCTTCGATTAAGTTATTCGCGAATCGGAGCCAGAGTACGACAAAACTTCTATTCTGAAACAGTTGTCAGTTAGTGGAATAACCATTTCAGATTTACTAGATCAAGCCCGTCTTCTGACGAAGGAAAAGGGGGAGAGAGATCCAGCCTTGACAACTGCAAACCGTATTTGATAAACATGCTACCTGTCCTTACAAGTACCAAATGAGCCTTCATCTTTTTTTCTTTTCTTTTTTATCAACACAGCATATATGTGTTACGCATGTATGTGTTACTGAAGTGAGAAACAAAGGTTCTCCTTGGCTAGAGGTCTTAGTAAATTTTCATTACCATGGACCAGCACACACTGTATTCTATTTTCTTTTGCAACTCACGGAATCAGTAACTTATCCAAGGTTAAATGCTGTCATCCTACGGATGGGACAGTCGAAGTAAGCATCGAAAGTCAGAAGGCAAAGTCATTAAATCTTACAGTTGAAAAGCATATTGGAGTAAATATAACTGAGTGAAGCCGTAATAGTAAAATGTGAGTAATCTTTGGAACAGTGTCAAGTTTCTCTTACGTTCATCTTCACGTTCTCTCATTCATCGTTTTTGGCCGTTTGTATTGCATTGTTCCGTTGACGGAGGGGTGGGATATCGGAAGCCCGAGAGTTGGGCACGAAGGCATAATTGTAATAGTATATTACTACTACCACACACCGCAAAAAATAAGCCATGGTCCTCTACAAACTTCACTGTCCGTTATACACGTTCACAAAATATAGTTAATGGACCTCTCGCACTATTTACTCTTCAACTTACAGTATTTTGAAATATTTGAATACTTAAAACTAGGCTGTTCTTTCAACATATAACCCATGGTTTTGGCTGTTTTAAGCCTTTTCTGAGACCCGTTGACTTACAGCGTAAACAGGGAAACAATTTACATAACCGGTTTTTCTGATGGAAAAACTTCAAACAACAGTCGACAGCGGGATACACATCGAAGGTAGCAAAACACGGCAAGTGAGAAAATCAGCGTGGTTTTGTTAGAGGGGTTAGAGTGCACCGTACGAAATTGGGGTCTCCGGGTGTAGAAATATATGGAGTGATCATGGAAGTAGGTTGAATTAGCATTATAGGTACGACAGGTCCTTTAAGAATGGACCTTAGGGCGAACGGCTGGCAATGGTAATGACGACAGTTATTAATCTGCAGCGAAAGTTTCTTATAGTCTATCATGAAGATTAAGTTAAAGGAAAAATACCGTAAGGTAAGCTACTGTGTTACTGAGAAAAATTCCAGTCTTATTTTTTCCAGCCTATCCGGATTGCCGACTTCAGTCACCTGCAGAATATTGAAGTGATTACCTCAGACTGTGATTCTCACCGGAAGCCCCTTGTCTGTATCAAAGTCGCCGGGAACAATGAACCCCTCACTCTTTCCATGTCTACCATGGAAATGGCTAATAATGTTGCTGATTTGATCGATCGATATTGTCAGATTGTAAACGGAACAACTGTCTCACTCTGGAACAGGAAAGGTAAGAACCGACCCCTATCCCAGTCTGCCACAACTTCTGACTTTGGATGGGCAATGTGAACACCTGCAGGTTGGGATAGCCTATTCCAAACACCCTAGCCCTGCCTTAACCAACTAAACACAATTTGAATGGTTATTTTCTTAGTTACACTCAAATATTCTATATTTTAGTGGAAGTCCAATGCTTGTTGTTTCTTTACCCGGCGTATAGGCTATTCCGAACTGTGGTTATAGCCAATACTTGGCATAGCCTATAAAAAAATCAGGGATTATCATGAACTGCCCAATCTCTCATGGTCTGTGTGTACTGTTTGCACCAGTCATCTTTTACAGTCATTAAACACAAGCGTCAATAGATACAGTTTTTAGTCTTCAGTTTCTATATTTGCGCTCCGGACCGATTTACTTTTGAGGCGTGTTCTCGCCGTTCCCCGAGGACTCCTCTGGTAATCGAAAGGAACGGCGAAAATAGAGGGAGTCACTCCACGCGGACTCCGCTTACAGAAAACAGCGAGAACACGCGGTGCTTCCGAAAAATTGATTCCCCTCCGAATCGAAAAGGGAGTCATTTTTGATAATGGTGATGATAATCGGAGCATTCCCCGTCCGTGGGGACTCGCGAGAACACGGGGAGTCGGGACAAACAAAAATGAGGAGACTCCTCAAGCGGAGTCCTCGGGGAACAGCAAGAATACGCCTTTGGTCACAAACACGGAGAAATTTGCACAATGGAACAACTCAACGGATCCCAACAATTGGGAGCTTGAGGTGTCTTGAAAATCCGTCTCTGCTATTTCTGCTTAAACAAGAAGTTCATCCTACGTTCATCTGTGCTATTAACGACCCGCTCCCCTGTGGTCGCATTTGAGTTAACCGCAACTATGAAATGATCATCGCCCAAGATTTGCCTTCGAAAGTATCGATGAATAGAAAGGACAACTCCTGCTCTGGCCCGGACATTCTTCAGAATCTGCATGGAAAAGTTGTTTTGGTCAGCTTTTCGTATGCCCGATGAAAAATTTATTTCCAAGTAGTGGTATGAAGTTATATGAAAAAGTAGCATGCAGTGCGAACTGATGCTACTACATGCTTCTATGTCAAGGCTACCGTGTTACTGCATTCTACTGCATGCAACTATTAGCAAGACTGGGCGCTACTGTAGCAAGACAGGATGCTACTGGATACTACTGCTTAAGATTGGCCCAGTCTGAGGCACATGTAATGATAATATTCTATACTATTACATATCAATACATGCAACTTTTTCGTACAACGATCATACAACTACGCATGCTACAGAATTTTCATCGGATGTTACATGATGAAAGTGTGGATTCTCGGCATTTCCATGAAATGGAACACCAGACAGTAAAGCCAGGTTGCGATCCGGTGTAAGAGTTCAAAGCTTTATGTCAGAAAACTGTAAGAGATGGAACGTACTTTACCTTTAGTAGTGACTTGATCTGTTCCCCCGCAATGATACAAACTTAACCTTTTCATTTTTTTTTCTTACAAGCTACTCAGGGAAAAGTGTATGTTTGCTCTTGCGATCAAGGTAAGGTCAAACAAAGTGAACTCAGCAGTCTGATTTTGTGTTGCCGTTGTCCTGGCAGTGTCACTTTGAATTTTCTCTGAATTACTTTAGTTTTTCTTGTTATGACAAACTTTTCTACATAGGGGGTAGCCGGTTTCGCGCGAAGCTGGCTGTCATGGCCTCATCGCATGCCAAATGGTGACCTCCTCTAAGTTCGGCGGTCAACAACTTCAAAGTTGTGTGCACCGTACGGACAACACAATTACAGGAGCAACGATCCTAATTTATTTAGGTACTAGACCCTTGAAGTTTACCCTGATGTAAAGTTATAACAATAGGCCTACAACCTTTGGTAACTGTCCAGGAGATGTATGCAATTTTGGACTTCTAACTTCATCGACTACTTGTGTGTCAGAGTAGCTCCAGAGGGCATCTGAATTGATTTTTTTGTCTATCATTCAGCCAAACACTGCACAGTTCAAAGTAAATAAACGTCCCGACTAACATATATCTCTTCTGTGGATAAAAGATATCAGTGCAACAGATGAAGATAGGTCAGCTCGTGAGATGCGTAAAGCACAACTCTTACTAGAAATGATCTTTCTACTATGAAATGGATCAGAAAAATAGTTCTTCGAAAATAACATTACTTACCACCTGAATTTAGCGATTTTCTTGAGCTTGTCGACTCTGTCCAGCATTCCTGCTCTCCGACGCGGGGGCTGAGAGCAAAACATTTGAAAACGGAAGGCGCCAAGGTTAAAAAGTTGGAAAACTAAGCGAATAAAAGAAGTAAAAAACAGAAGATTCTCATATCCTTTAGGTGAAAGAGTTTCTGGCAAACTTTCCATTATGTTAAGGGCAAAACTCGGCACGGCCGAAAAAGCGCTAAAATCCGTAGGGACAAAACGAAAGAATGGAGAAATGTGGGGACTCTAGAGGCTTGTTATTCCATAAGAGAGCTAGGTATGTTATAAAAGCAAATAAGCAACAGGGGTCCTTTAAAGTTCCGAGTTCAAGTTTCTTAATTTGTGACACTAAACTACAAATGCATTAAACAAGCACTGTGGAGAATAATAATTCGTATTATGAATAAAACTAACTTACACCTTCTCTTATTTCTAGAGTACGGACAGATCCGGTCACGGCCAGGCTCACGGATGAATTCGCGGCATAACAGTCGATCTTCTAGCCCTAGTGTTAGAGCGGAAACGGAAATGGAGATGCTTCAGTTAAAAGCCCGACTGCGGCCGCCACCTCCATCTAGGCACACCGGATCCGAAGATTATTCGGATATACCTGGGGAGGACGGTGACTACTGCTCGCCCGATGGTAAGTTAGAAGCTGGATTCGCTTTGCCATTGGGACAGAAGAGAAAATAGTTGCGTTTTTGCAGAGACCATGGTATCTGTTACCCCGATAACTGAATCTGCAATTAGTCGTTTCCGCAGTTACCGTGGTATCTGGTGTACGGTTGCTCTGTAAAAACGACAATTGCCGAAATTGCGCTTTTCGAAGTCATCCCAAAAGAAAAACTTATATTCAGTCACATCACTAAATGCCAAACTTCTTTCCCACCGATTTGACAAAAACTGATGAAAGTGAGATGACTTTTTGCAAAAACGCAAAACGGCTTTAGACCGTGGTATCAGATACCATGGTATCTGCAAAAACGCAACTAATTTGTTGAGTTGCAGTTAGCCGCGCAGGGCTCCAGGTCCACCGCAATGGCAGAAATGTCACGTAGCCTATATTAGACAGGCATTATAGAGAAACTGTGTTTGTGTAATAGTTGCGTTTTTGCAGATACCATGGTATGTGATACCACGGTCTAAAGTCGCTTCCGACGTTAACGTGGTATCTGATACCACGGTCAAAGGCGTTTTTGCCAGTTATCGTGGTATCTGATATTCAGTTACCACGGTCCGACCGTGGTATAACTGATTTTGGTATCTGAAAAATTCATCTCACTTTCATCATTGCCAACAATAGAGCCTAAGATTATGTCAAATGGGTGGGAAAGAAGTTTGGAACTTAGTGATATAACTAGATATCACTTTTTCTTTTGGGATGACTTCGAAAAGCGCTATTTTGGCAATGGTGCAACTAAGTGCAGATCCAGTTACCGTTGTTACAAATACCATGGTATCTGCAAAAACACAGCCAATGATATTACAACAATGGAAATGAAATCCTACGTAGATGAATTCTACTACAGATTTAAAACTGTCAGATACCAATACCAAATAATCCCATACCCCTCCCAGAATCAAGTACTCAAAATATTTATTAAGAGAACCTCGCCTCTATCACGTGAATCGAATGCAATCACGTACTCATCCACGCACTCTCACTGATTCAATTTTTCAGACAAGAAAGTGGAAACTGTTGTCGCTTGACTTCTTAAATCTCGACTGAAGGGTTTAACAAGCCTTTTCTTCGGTCACACATAAATAAAGCGGTGGTCACACATAACATAAATGCGCTTCGCCTCTTTTCTAGTGATACTAATATCTTAGCATGTCATAACCTGGGGCGTCGCGACCGGGGGGGGGGGGGGGGGGGGGGTCCCTCGAATGTTGTCGGCCGATCGGTAAAAAATAATCGAGTCGGCGCGAAGCTCCGCGATTTTTCGCTAAAATAGTTGATTTTTTTCATTAAACCAGTCGATTTTTCTGAAAATCAGTTGATTTTTTCGAAACTGTTGTTTTTTTCTTGAAACAGTCGTTTTTTCTGCAAAAACAGTCGGTAAAAATTACCAGCCAGTCGGTAAATTCCTTGCCCCCCCCCCCAAAAAAAAACATTTTGGCTAGTAACGCCTCTGGCCATAACAGTCTGTTCTGGCTGCAAATTACAGAAACGGATGACTGAACAGTGTGTAACGTTCCTATATCATATTTTGTTAGCTTCCTCTGGCTGTCAGTCCACCAGGACGACTGAGGCCCAGAATAATTGTTAGATGGGCAAGCAATGAAACCCGCCACGGAGAAATTATAAAAAATGGACGATTTACGCCTTCAGTTCTACTTTAAGATCGTTGTTGAATTACAAGATTTAAAGCGGGCGTCTTTTCAGGTTTTTATGGCACTTGTAGCCTCTGGCTCAAGTGCCATATACCGATCACAATTCCGTCTGTCGGTCTGTCGGTCGGTCCGAGTTTTTTGTCCCACATATCCGAGTTAGGGTACTTCCAGATGTGCTAGGACAATGGAACTTGGCAGGCATATCAGGGACCCGACCAAACTAACCTGGAAATGATCAGTTTCCCGATCCGACCATATGCGGGAGAGTGCGGGGCGCTGGAAACTTGAAAATTTAGGGCATTTTGTCACTTTTTTCCGAGTTAGGGTACTTCTAGATGAGCTAGGACAATGAAACTTGGCAGGAATATCAGGGACCCGTCCAAACGAACCTGGAAATGATCAGTTTCCGATCCGACCATATGCGGGGGAGTGGGGGCGCTCGAAACTTGAAAATTTAGGGCATTTTGTCACACTTTTTCGAGTTAGGGTACTTCCAGATGAGCTAGGACAATGAAACTTGGCAGGAATATCAGGGACCCGACCAAACTAACCTGGAAATAATCAGTTTCCCGATGCGATCATATGCGGGGAAGTGGGGGCGCTGGAAACTTGAAAATTTAGGGCATTTTGTCACACTTTTTCGAGTTAGGGTACTTCCAGTTGTGCTAGGACCATCAAACTTGGCAGGCCTATCAGAGACCCGACCAAACAAACTTATAAATAATCAATTTTCTGATCCGACCATTTGGGGGGGGGGGGGGTGCAGGGCAGGGGAATCCGGGAAATTGAGAAGTGTGTAACTTTCGAACGGATGATCGGATTGTAATGAAACTTCATAACTGAATAGAATATATATCTGTAATGTCCCGTTTAAAGTCTTGACCGGATTCGGTAGCCAGGGGGGAGTTGGGGGGGGACCGGAAATTTCAAGAAACGGTTAGAATGGAGGGATCGGAGTGAAACTTCCTGGGAAGAACAAGCATCTGCTCTAGATAAGTCCTTTAGACCATTGTGCTGGATCCGGACACTTATGGGGGGGGGGGGGGGTCCCGGAATTCCGGTGATGGTGGTTTTGGGGATTTTCACGATGAAACTTGGCAGGCATATCAGGGACCCAATCAAACTGACTTCAAAATAAAAATTTTGTCGATCAGATAATGGTGGGGGAGTGGAGGGAGGGGAATCCGCAGGGGAATCCGGGAAATTGAGAAGTCTGTAACTTTCGAACGGATGATCGGATTGTAATGAAACTTCATAACTGAATAGAATATATATTTGTAATGTCCCGTTTAAAGTCTTGACCGGATTCTGTAGCCAGGGGGAAGTTGGGGGGGGGGGGGAGACCGGAACTTTCAAGAAGCGGTTAGAATGGAGGGATCGGAGTGAAACTTGCTGGGAAGAACAAGCATCTGCTCTAGATAAGTCCTTTAGACCATTGTACTGGATCCGGACACTTAGGGGGGGGGGGGGGTCCCGGAATTCCGGTGATGGTGGTTTTGGGGATTTTCACGATGAAACTTGGCAGGCATATCAGGGACCCAATCGAACTGACTTCAAAATAAAAATTTTGTCGATCAGATAATGGTGGGGGGAGTGGAGGGAGGGGAATCCGCAGGGGAATCCGGGAAATTGAGAAGTGTGTAACTTTCGAACGGATGATCGGATTGTAATGAAACTTCATAACTGAATAGAATATATATTTGTAATGTCCCGTTTAAAGTCTTGACCGGATTCGGCAGCCAGGGGGGAGTTGGGGGGGGGGGGGAGACCGGAAATTTCAAGAAACAGTTAGAATGGAGGGATCGGAGTGAAACTTGCTGGGAAGAACAAGCATCTGCTCTAGATAAGTCCTTTAGACCATTGTACTGGATCCGGACACTTATGGGGGGGGGGGGGTCCCGGAATTCCGGTGATGGTGGTTTTGGGGATTTTCACGATGAAACTTGGCAGGCATATCAGGGACCCAATCAAACTGATTTCAAAATAAAATTTTTGTCGATCAGATAATGGTGGAGGGAGGGGAATCCGAAATTTTCAGTCATGCTTAATTTTGGAATGGGTGATCGGATTCGAGTGAAACTTAAGAATTGAACAGAGGACATTTCTCCGATGATTTTTTTCATATCCGGACCGGATCCGGCAACTATTGGGGGGGGGGGGGAATACGTGACCCGTTTAGAATGGAGGGACCGGGATGGAACTTTGTGGGAAGAACAAACAGATGCTCTAGGTAAGTCATTTGCTGAATCGGATTGGCTACGTGCACCGCGGGGGAGCTGGGGGGGGGGGTGGACTGGAAATCTCGGGAAACGGTTAGAATCATGGTATCGGAGTGAAACTTGCTGGGAAGAACAAACATCTGGTCCATGTAAATGTTTTACATAATTTGACTGGATCCGGAAACTTGAGGGGGGGGGGGAGGGGGTTTCCCGGAATTCCGTTTTTTGGGGGATTTTCACGACGAAACTTGGAAGGCATATCAGGGACCCGGTCAAACTGACTTGGAATAAAAAAAAAACCTCGATATGATAATCTTGGGGGGGGGGGGGAGTTGAGGGAGGGGAATCCGGAATATTGAGTCATGCGTAACTTTGGAACGGGTGATCGGATTCGAGTGAAATTTAATAATTAAACAGAGGACGTTTTTCTCTTATGACCTTTTTCATTTCCGGACCGAATCCGGCAATAATTGGGGGGAGGGCGGAAAATACTTGACCCGCTTAGACTGGTGTGATCTGGATCGAACTTCGTGGGAATGACAAACAGATGCTCTGGATTAATCATTTACAGAACCGGATTGGCTCCGGTTATTGTGGGTGGAGTTGGAGGAGGGGGGGGGGGGGTCTGGGATTCCGGTGATCGCGCGTTAAGGTACTTCCAGATGTGCTAGGACGATGAAACTTCGCTGGAATATTGGAGACTCAACAACATTTGCTTAGAAATTGCTACGTCCCAAATCCGATTATTCCTTAAAGTACCAATCTTGACCGCAAAGTAAAAAAAATACTTTTAAGCAATATATGCATTTTCGTGATGCCCATCAGCCCATTAGCAGTTTTGCCTCAAGGGTTTTGCTTACAAATGAAGTTCCAGCTCCCTTAGAGCGCGAATCTCAACCGCAAAGTCGAAACTTACTTTTGATCAATCAAATCATCTTGACACATGCAAGTGCCATATGAGCTTACAGCTCTTGTTCACTTCTGTATCCAATTGCTTAATTTGGGAAGATTGGTGGAAATGGCGTAACTAGTCTTCTGTAATAGTCCCCGCTTACGACTACACTCACCACTTACAACGTCTGGAGATTGCAGTAATTAGCCAGTAATAGAAAGGCAACTAAATTACCGAACCTAACACCAATCTAGGTCACAAGTGTTTCAATTTTACCACGTTGTTCTAATGAGCGACGTAGCTAGTGCAGTAGGGGAGACCGGCCCACCTTCGTCACAGCCCAGGTTCGACATTTGCCTTTTTTTAACAGCCCACCCACCTAAAAATCCCATAATTTAGCATTTGAATTCCTATCTAATAGCGAAAGTTTAAATAAATTCAAAAGGATGTTAGAGCGTGTTTTGTAGTTTTTATGGGGTAAATTGTTTTTTGGTGCTTTAAAACTAGATTTTGTCGGAAAGAAAATGGCGTAATAAACGTAAAAGACAATCCTTGATCTCGAAATGGTAGTCTTAGCAACTATAGTACTTAGCATCTATGATCGGATGCATATTTGCATTCATTTTCGGTAATAACCGAGCAGGACTGTTTTTTCTCAAAAGAGGGAAAAAGCCCACGTTCGCCAGAAAAAAAAACAACCCTAGTTTACCACTCTAGCAATGGTAAACATGGCATGGTGAACCTGGACAGTTAAATTTTCGCAACAAACTGGTTAGTTCTTCCCTCATATTTTGTTGCACAGCGCTAGACGCAAACCAAGGATATTCTCATGTACTTCATACTGGGAAAGCTCAGAATGTTGGATCAAGCCTTGGTTCCTGAGAAAATTAAATAGTTCGGTTGGAAGTTTCTTGTTCCCATATGAAGAAGATATGGCTATCCAAATGTGAACTTAATGAAATGCTTAGAAAGGAGCAAGCTCCCGTGCTTAGTGAAGAAGAATCTTGTGGATCCTGAAGTCACAGGTTGTAAAAACATTGGGAAAATCCTCGATTTCAGTGAGACTCCAGAATTTGCTGAACGCCTAAAGTTTGCTTTGACCGTTTAGGACGTAAGATGGGTTAAAACAATTTTTTCGAAGTTAAATCATTCTGTGCATTCGATGTATAGTAAGTTATTGAACAGTTGTTTACCTCGCAACCTGTCACAGCGCCACGTTTTACCTGTTTCGTACGAGCTTATCATTAAGTCAGTGAAGCGGCTCAAATCAAAATCTTGTGATATAGATGGTATTTCTGTTCAAAATATTCGGACTGATTGCAAAGAACTGATGTTTCATTTGCAGTTATTTTTTCAAATGTGTTTGGTTAGTTCTATATTTCCCGACAGTTTTCTCTCTGGAACTGTTAAATCAGTTCTGAAACGCGGAAAGGATGCTTCTACTTGTGCTTCGTATCGCCCCATTACTGTCACGTGTACGCTAAGCAAGATTTTTGAATATGTTTTACTTCCGTCGATCAATGAGAGTGCATTTTACGGAGCAAATCAATTCGGTTTTAAGCAAGGAATAAGTTGTGCGCACGCGCACAGAGTACTTGCGAATGTTCTACGTCAAGCTTCCCAACGAAACGAGCAAGTTCACCTTTGTTCGCTATATATTTCTAAGGCGTTCGATAGCATTGTTCATAGCCAAGCTCTGCACTCACTTTCTGTAAATGGTGTTAATAATTCCATTATTTTTGTCCTGAGATATTGGTACAGCAATGCGCACTTACGTTCAAAACTAAATGGGTCTCTCCTGCAAGGAAACATTGCAGTCCATTGTGGTGTACGTCAAGGTGGGGTGTTGTCACCTTATATTTTCAAGATGTGTATTGCTGGGATTATTGCCAAGATCTCTCGGACGTATTTTATGGGATTTACTGACGTTTCTTACGTTGCATACGCAGATGATATTCTCCTTATCAGTAGATGCAAATCTACTGATACATACGTACAGTTCAAAGGACTAAAAAGGTTTTCTTGACATTGGACTTGCTTTGAACCTTGATAAATGTGAGTATATATGTTTCAACGGTACTCTACCAAATTCTCCTCTTAAAATAAAAAATACATCCATTCCCTTTGTTGAAAATTTTCGGTGGCTTGGTTTAACAGTTTGTAAAAATACTTCGTCCTTTCGCCAGTCTGCAGTATCTGAAGCTTGTAAAAAAATTAAGTTTGGATATTCTAAGATTGTGTCAAGCCGGTCTAAGTATAACCGCAAGGCTTTGGTTTCTCTGTATTCAGTTTTTTGCGATCACTCTATACTCTATCTTTCTAGCACTTTTATTCTATTGAAAAAGAGTGACATACGTAAACTACGTTCAGTTCAGTTCAGTTCAGTTTATTCATAAAAATAAAAAACACCATTAACTGTTTATGGCCCCACCATAAGGCCTAACATAAGGCCTGGCAATGGGCGGGGCTTATTCTTTATTCATATAGTCTTAAGGGAACAAACCAAAGTAATCAAAAAAGAAAGAGAAAGGAGAGAAAAAAGAAGAAGAAAAGAAGAATGAAGACATAACAAACTGACAAGAAATATCCACTAACGAACGATCTTCCATCAACAAAGCGCCCTTGCCCCCCCCCCCCTCAAAAAAAGAAGAAAGGAAATTAGGTTTTGGAACATTATGTTTTCGATAAGAATCGCCTGTGACTTGAAAGCTGAGAGGGTAGACGCAACCCTTACCTCCTCAGGTATTGAATTCCCCACCCCCGGAGCAAAGTGTTTTATTATGAAAGAAGCTCTAGTTGTTTTACGGTGGTTCATGTTACTACAAATACTGTAAATACCTGCTTTATTTGCCTATATCGTATCGAAATCGGAGAATAATCCGAAAATACAAAGCCCCCGATATAACGGCAAAACTCCAGGAGCTTCATAAAAATTTATCTGGACAATCATATGAACGGCTTACTTCCTATCACGGGCTCATCCGTTTGTTCTGTTATTAATAATCCTACACCTAAGGCGTAATCTCTCCGTTCCCCGAGGATCCTCGGGAATCGAAAGGAACGGTGAGAATAGAGGTTAGTTTTGGTTTTGTTTATTCTGATTGTTTCTAATTAATTTTACATTGCACCAACACCAGCAAAAATTGATTCCACTCCGAATCTGAAAGGGAGTCCTTTTTGATGATGGTGATGATAATCGGAGCATTCACCGTCCGTGAGGACTCGCGAGAATACGGCGAGTGAGTCCCCAGGACAAACAAAAACGCGGGGACTCCTCAAGTGAAGTCCTTGGAGAACGGCGAGAATACGCCGCCAGTTCCTTTTGTAGCTGGGTGAAAGATATAAATTTTGAATAAAAACTAATCCTACGGCTAGATTTACAGCAATAGGTGCTTTAATGAACTTGACACAAAACGGTGGCAAACGTGGGCTAATTTGCGGCGAACGCGGACCAGATTGGCCAGTAGCTAACCGTTAAAGTTCACCTCACCACACTCACTAACATCCGCGAGCTAACCTCTAGATAACATGAGTCTCGAAAAGCGACAGAAGGATGGTGGTAAACCACGAAAGATTATTCTAACTAACATTGATCCCAAAAGCTTGAATTATTCCAACTGTTAAGAAAGCTAATTTGTATACTTAATATTCTAATAGACTATTCGTCACACCCGGTTAGCGATCTTTGGAGAATTTCCTTGTGACCCATTTTTGTATTGCATTGAATTACATTGGCTGTTTGTGATTTTTTTCCTAGATACCCCATAGACACACATAAATTTTAAGACTATCAGAATTATAAAAAGTCAAAACTGTGTTCACAAAAAAATAAAGTGCTGAAAAAGTGGTGAAGGTGGACAGGTCTCCCCTACAAGAAGAATAGATTCACCTCACTTTTAGGCCTACACTGTAAAAAGTTCCTCCGAGTAAGGATTAAAGTTAACTGCAGTATTTGCTACTGGGATTAATCTTGTATCTACTTAGATACGATTAATCCGAATTAGAGATAAGACTATATTTTTAGAGACAAGATTAATCCCAGTAGCAAATACTGCAAGATTATTTTGTACAGTGTAGTTCCCGAAAAAGGGAATTTCGATCTCGACCCCTGAGTTTCGCAGTCCACGGATAAGATACATGTTGCGAGATAACTCATGAAACTCGTGAGGTATTCCGTGATAGCTAAAAGTGATGATGATGAAATTTTATTTACGCACTAAAGAAGAGGAAAATAGCGCAGTACAGACAAATAAAAGGAAAAAATACACTGAGCTTTCAATAATGTAGTAAATGCACAAGATCAAAAAATAAACATTAAATAAAAAGAAAAGGGACTAATCGGGTCTAAAAATCTTCTTCCTAGATGTAATGCGGATGAATGGCCAAGGGCAGAAACGTGAAGGTCCTGGGCCATTGAAGATAACTTTGCACAAGCGTCAGAGGGCAAAAAAGTTGCAGTTATACGGGAATTCCTATAATGTCGAGTGTAGCCATTTGATTGTTTGATAGGGGATTTGCCCTGTTCTTATCGTCCGTATCTTGTATCTATGTATATGTATTTATATAGATGTATAGCATTTTGATGAAGGCACAAAATAATGTAGTCAAATTTTCAGCTAAATCCAAGGAGATTCCTCGGGAATGGATTGAGCTTCAGGAAATCATTGGGGAAGGGCAGTTCGGTGACGTGTACCGTGGAGAATATCGTATCCCTGGCTCTCACGAAATCCAGAGGGTAGCAGTCAAAACCTGCAAAGACCTGAGCGTAGCAGACAAGTTTATGGAGGAAGCCTGTAAGTAACCAGTCGTAAACCAATAAACCAGTAACCAGTCTGTAAGTAACCCTTAGCAAAGTCAGTGTATCGCAAGGGCAGAACAGGGATTGATAATCCTCCTTCTGAGAATGTTTAACGGGCCAGTATTCGTTAGTGTATGTTAGAATGGCCGGAGACTAACAGTTCATTTGTATCCCGTCAGAAGTCGAATTAAGAACGACGGAATATTGAAATTCTGAATCCCACCGACCCTAGATAAGAGTTCAACAGTCATTAGATGTGTTCAGCAAGGAGAAATTGAACAAGAGCTGTAAGCTCATATGGCACTTGCATGGGTTAAGATGTTTTGTTTGATCAAAAGTAAGTTTCGACTTTGCAGTTGAGATGCGCACTCTAAGGGAGCTAGAACTTCATTTGTAAGCAAAACCCTTGAGGTGAAAATGATAATGGGCTGATGGGCATCATGAAAATGCATATATTGCTTAAAAGTATTTTTTTTTACTTTGCGGTCAAGATTGGTACTTTAAGGAATAATCGGATTTGGGAAGTAGCGATTTCTAAGCAAATGTTGTTGAATCTCTAATATTCCAGCGAAGTTTCATCGCACTAGCACATCTGGAAGTACCTTAACTCGCGATCACCGGAATTCCAGACCCCCCCCCCCCCTTCAACTCCACCCACAATACCCGGAGCCAATCCGGTTCTGTAAATGATTAATCCACAGCATCTGTTTGTTATTCCCACGAAGTTCGATCCCGATCACACCAGTCTAAGCCGGTCGAGTATTCCCCCCCCCCCCCCAATAATTGTCGCATTCGAAAAAAAAAACAGAGAGAAATGTCCTCGGTTAAATTATTAAATTTCACTCGAATCCGATCACCCGTTCCAAAGTTACGCATGACTCAATATTCAGGATACCCCTCCCTCAACTCCCCCCCCAAGATTATCATATCGAGGATTTTGTTTATTCCAAGTCAATTGACCGGGTCCCTGATATGCCTGACAATTTTCATCGTGAAAATCCCCAAAGCCGCCATCACCGGAATTCCGAAAAAACCCTACTCCCCCCCCCCTAAGTGTCCGGATCCAGTACAATTGTCTAAACGATTTATCTAGAGCAGATGCTTGTTCTTCCCAGAAAGTTTCACTCCGATCCCTCCATTCTAACCGTTTCTTGAAATTTCCGCCCCCCCCCAACTCCCCCCTGGCTACCGAAAACAGTCAAGAATTTAAACGGGTCGACATCACAGATATATAATCTATTCAGTTTTAAGTTTCATTACGATCCGGTCACCCGTTCGAAAGTTACACACTACTCAATTTCCCAGATTCCCCTGCCCTCACTCCCCCCCCCAAAAAAAAATGATCGGATCGGAAAACTGATTATTTCTAAGTTTGTTTGGTCGGGTCTCTGATATGCCTGCCAAGTTTCATGGTCCTAGCACATCTGGAAGTACCCTAACTCGAAAAAGCGTGACAAAATGCCCTAAGTTTTTCAAGTTTCCAGGGCCCTCCACTCCCTCGCATATGGTCGGATCGGGAAACTGATTATTTCCAGGCTACTTTGGTCGGGTCCCTGGTATGCCTGCCAAGTTTCATTGTCCTAGCACATCTGGAAGTACCCTAACTCGAAAAGGTGTGACAAAAAACTCGGACAGACCGACAGACAGACAGACCGACGGAATTGTGATCGGTATATGGCACTTGAGCCAGAGGCTGCAAGTGCCATAAAAATAAAATTGGAGTAACTAAATTGGTTAAGCTGTTTGTTCTTTTGTAGTATGCAAAAAAAAATTTCGTAAACCACATTGGCCTGACATATCACAAAGAATCGACGAAGAAACCAACGAAAATGGGGCGAATATACTGAAATGAAACAGCAGAAAACCAACAATAAACCAAAAATTAAAACCATAATTAGAAGAGTGACTCGCTAGTACCGAGTGAGAACAGTCCTAATTGTTATTCTCAGGTATTGGTGAGTGGCTCGCTGTCTTTATTTTAGGCTGTCAGTTCTTCCAGTTTTAGTTGTAATTTTCGTTTATTGTTCGTTTTCTGCTTTGTTTCGTTTTTCTTGGATGTTGATCTTCATCCTCGTTTTGGCATTTCTCCTCGAAATTTTCTGTCTGCGCTGAAGAAGGTAGGCGGTTGTCCTCCGGAAATATTCGCCTTTTATTTCAGTATATTCGTTGGCCTTCACATACCCCATTTTCGTTTGTTTCTTCGTTGATTTTTTTTGTGATTTGTAGTAAGCTCGCGTGACTGGTCCTAGTTTGCCTTTACTCCAATGAGAATTATTAAAAATGAACCAGTTTATTGACATTTTATGACGTATTAAGACAAGATTTTTCATTTCGCTTTTCTTTGTCCAGAGCCTCGTTTTTGTTGCATGCTGCAGGTCCACTTCTCGGCCGATTCCGGACTGATCGTTTCTACATCCGTTTTTGCACTGCAGCGCTTCCGAGGAAGACGGCAGCGCTATTGCAACAAAAACGAGGCTCAGATTCTTCATGGTTCGGAGTTACTTTTTGTTTAAATTAGTTTCTGTCCATTGCACGTTTGTGCGCTTGTCCCCTTGTTTTTGCTATTATAGCGTTCTCGGGACTAAAAGCTCCTCTGCCATGTCGCTATTGATTTAAAAGTTTAGCATAAATCAAATTTGGGCCTTCTTGGCAAGGGTCCTCGTCAGGCTGTCAATCTTCAGGGTCAGCGTCGGGGAAGGGCCGAAATATCGCTGATGAAGCATCGTAGCTGACGTATGCGTTGTATACATTATTTCAATATTTGTTTCAAAGTCAGCTAAAGCTCAAAGAATATTTATGTTTTTCTTTCTTGGCAAATACCGTACTAGAAATTTGAATAGTCTCCTCTAAAACATGATCTTTTTAGTCTTACTGTCAGTCCCCTCCAGTCTCCAAAGAGAATGGGAGGTACAAGCAGAGAAATAGGCATTCAAGTGGGACTATAAATGTTTTATTTGTTAAAAACCGTAGGAGAGCATTTGTGGACGGTTCGGCAATACAAATTACGGACCCCATCGCAATTTTGGTTTCAAAACGCATGGGCTTATTTTGGAATTAAATTATATCACATATCATTCTAAACAGCTACGGTCAACAAGGTCCTTAAAGTTTAACTGAAAAGCCAACTTATTTTTTTATCATTTAGTTGGACAGGCGGAATTATTTGGGTTGTGTCAAGCAATTTTCTTTGTTTTTCACTATATGCGCTAGTAGTGAAATTCAGAATATCTACGGCCGTCCCCACAACGCAAAGCTCTACTTTGACGTAGAAACTTTGAATCTCAACACAAACGCGGCTTTTCAATGGCCCCGGTGTGAGGCTGGTGAACACTGTGGCTCGAACATACATTAACGAATGAAAAGCACTTTATCGTCACGGTCTTCTGTCTCCGAATCGATTTCGTTTGCTGTTTCATTTTATTTTTCGTAGACCATTTTCGTCAAACACACGACACAGGTACAAGCGCATAGTCCTACCACAAATCCGACAGGAAAAGTCAACTAGCCTCTATGAAAATCGATTATTCATGAATAGCGGAGCAACGAAGTAACGCATTTTCATCGGGTCTTCGCATATTTAAGTGAATAAGTGATGGGTAAATAGTTTGTCCTATCACAGCCTTTTTCGGTTAAACTTTTAAGTTTGCAGCTCACACTGGGTATTGATTTCTTCATGTGCGTTTACTTTGTACTTTTGCTTCATGTTCGCTGGAACGGTGTACAAACACGTAACTGCGCTGGATTGTTACCAAAACTATTGGATTATTCCAGTTTATTAAATCTAATTCCAACAAAATTATTGACACTTCTCTCTGCTCGCATCCCCAGCATACTGGCAATCAAAACAGTATTCATTCCACTCAGAGTCATGGCACACCCCGGGGGCAAACGATGTAATATGGCATCCACTACACCTAGTCAACTTGGGATAAATGCCGGTAAGAAGTAAACGTAATATATCATCCGTTACAGTAACCTAAACAGTAAATAAGCTACATGCAGACATAGTCCAGTGAGAATAGTGAGATTTTCCATGCGAAAATACACACATTTCTTACAAGAAAATACACATTTTTTTTTTTAAATCCTTCGTACCATATTTCGTATCTAATCATAACAAAGCAGTGTTTGACACTTAGTTTATTTTACTTTGTATTAACCGTTGTTTATTTATTTTTCAAACCATTTTGTTTTGACGAACAAGGTTATTTTTGTTCTACAGAAATATTATGTGAAATATACTTATTGATTGAAATTCTCGTCATTATGGGGAAACTTGGATGCGATGCGTCGAAATTCCCGAGCAAAAGAGGAAATTTGCATCCGTTCCGATTGCGCAAATCGATCTGTTTGGGAACGTACCTTAAGCCTTGAACTTAGTACAAAAGCCAACGCGTAGCAAAAATGCAGCTATTCTGTTGTTTTTGGTTTCAACCACCCCTGTGTTGTGCATAGCACAAGTTTTGTCTTTCTTGCGATTTGCAGAAGGCACTAACCCCTCGCGCTCGCCGTCGTGACTCACGAATGGCGACTGAATAGTCAGTGTAGTTCATTCCGGTTCGTTTCAGTCGCGGATTGGCAAGAGATCTGGCCACATGCCGGTCCCTGGGCCTGGGGTCGTTTTTAACAGAGCAAAATAACACTAGGGAGTAGCGCCAAGACTTGAAAAAATTCACACCCACTCTAATAGCAGCGATACTAGCACTGCTAGCGATAGAGAACGTCCTTACTGAAACTTATGCAGTCGTTCACCAGCGCTGGCTTTGATAACTTCGTATCCTGAGCATTGCAAAAAATTAGTACTGCCTCCACTGTTCCTTGGTGTGGGCAGGCCGCACTTTGGCTTTACTAGAAATTTCTAAACCCGCAAGTTTGTCTCGCTTTAAATGTCGTAAGCGTAGTGGGCAGCGCTACGACTTTGACCCGCTTGCAAAGCATGGAAAGCATAGGTCTTGGCGCTGCTCTGGTTTGTAAATATGTTGTATTCGCGACTCAGTATTTTGTGTGCATCGTATTATTAATAAATGGGAATGATTTTGCAACCACTTTTGGCAAATTAAGGGATACAAACCTAACACCTTGCCTGTTTCAGATGTGATGAGCCAGTTTGACCATGAGCACATTATTCAGTTGGTCGGGATCTCTAGCTCAAACCCAGGCCTCATCGTTATGGAGCTGGCCCGGTACGGAGAACTGAGGGGCTACCTACTTGCCAACAGGTCAAGACTCGAGAGAGACGTTGTCACCCTACTTTTATATGCATTCCAGCTGAGTACGGCCCTATCGTATTTAGAGTCCAAGAAATTTGTACATAGGTAAGGGTACTTCTCATCAGGGACACATAGAGCGTGTTCCACCCTTCTAACAATAGTAACTATTTTGTTCCAACCTCGTAAAAAGTGACTGCTGACCGTTCCAACCTTCTCGAAGTAGTGATTAATAGTAACTATTTTCTTACCATGCTCGGGAGCGTCGTTAGCGTGGTCTACGCATCTCTGTAACGTGATTGGTTGGATTCGCCCGTGGCATGATATTCTGCTGGAAAATAGAAAAATCGTTCCAGCCTTGACGGCAAAAAGCTAGAATTCGTGACGCCATGCGTAGTAATTACGGTAAGTAGGGTGGAACACGCTCATAACGTGGTGGCCGTAATTCATTGTATTATCGACAATATCGAATTGAATAGATTTCGTAGCCTGAGTGCTTGAAATTCCCATAGTGCGTTCGCACTAATGGAAAAAAAAAATCCTTCCAATAGGTTTTGGCAAACAGATACTGTTGTGTACCTTACCTGAATTGTTCATACACCTTCACCACTCTCGTTTAATTTCGTTTCTGGATGGCACTTGCGGAGAAATGGGAGTTAAAGCAAAAACATGTTGGTAGACTGACAGAAAATAGTTGGCGAATTTGAGTCGTGTCATATCTCGGGTTCGACCATATACCTCCTGGCCCCTTATTTTGCGGTAGTGTTGCCTTGGTTCACAGACTTTCCTGAACCAGCTAATTGCTAACTTAACTGCTAACTAACTAACCTACAGGATAACTAAGGAGCAGCGCTCCTATAATGGCGGCTCTCTTCAAGTTTAACTGAAAAGCCAATTTATTTTTGTATCATTCAGCTGAATACACTGCATTATTTGGATTGTGTAAGGGTATTTTTTTATTTTTCACTATTTGCTTCAGTATGATGTTCAGAATATCTACAGCAGCCCTCACAACGCAAAATTCTACTGTTACGCGGAAAATTTCAATCTCAACATAAACGCGGGTTTGCAGTGGCCAGCAGTGAACTAGGAGCGTGTTCCATCCTACTTACCGTAGTTACTACGCATGACGTCACAAATTCTGCCTTTTTGTCGTCAAGGCTGGAACGATTTTTCTATTTTCCAGCGGAATATCATGCCACGAGCGAATCCGACCAATCACGTGACAGCGACTCGTAGTTACTACGCTTACCACGCTCCGAGCGTGGTAAGCAAATAGTTACTATTAGTTACTATTTCGAGATGGCTGGAACGGTCAGCGTAGTAACTTTTCGTGAGGTCGGAACGGATTTAGTAACTAATAGTTACTATTGGTACGAGGGTGGAACACGCTCTAGGTGATCACTGCTCACTACACGAACACTTGTTTCTCGTAAATTCTTTGCGTCAGCCATACAACACAGGAACAAGTGAATGGAGGTACCACAGATCCGACAGGGAAATCTCACTATCTGAAAATCGATTGTTCGTGAATAGCGGAGGAACGGAGTAACGAATTTTTATCGGGTTTTCACGCCTCTTTAAGTGAATGAGTGATGGGTAACTAGATTGTCCTTTGTCAGCCCTTTTCAGTTAAACTTTAATGAGTGTGAACCGATAATGTTATGTACGTATTGTACATTGAAAGCCCAACGGGCCATGGTACAAGAAATATTATGCAAATCACATATTAACTTCATAATCAACTCACTTTCTAAGGACAAAACAAAGAAAACTAACTACATAGTTAAAGCACTTAAAAGAACAAAGACCTTTGTCTCAGTCCCACCTGTACAAATACTGCCAGGTTTTATTAGTAGTAAAGGATTACTCTAGGATTACTCATTACTGTTTACTTCAGAGGTCCAGAAGAACCTTGTGATGCCGTCTCAATGTCGATACTCTCTGACCGAGGGCTCACCTGACTGACGAACAGATAGGTAGCGCGCGAACGGGGGAATTACTCAACCTTTCGAAGGCGTGTTTTGGATCGTAGTCCTTCGTTGGGTGGTTCCATTTAACTTACTATATTAATCTTTCGGCTCACAAAATATCTACGGTATTCCAGTTGGTTTGACTTGGCTTCACTCTAATTCTAGTGAAATTCTCGTCTCAATCTCATCTCAATCTCGTCTGCTTCGAAAACGCTCTTCCGTTCCTTGCTTCGCCACTCCACCACTTCCTTTTGGTTTTGCACACGTCTGCTACAGGCGGATATAGATACAGGACCCCTCTTGCTTATTCTGCCTTTTATAATATACTTAGCTCCCAGATGGAATTATAAGCTTCTAAAATCCCCACCTTTCTCCATTTTTTCGTTTCGTAACTACGAATTTTTAGCGCTTTTTCGGCCTTGCCGAGTTTTCCCGTCACCCAACGAAATGTTTGCCGGAATCTTCATTGTCCGCTGACGACTCTTTCACACGTAAGGATATGATAATCTTCTGTTTATTACTTCTTTTATTTGCTTAGTTTTCCCACTTTTTCACCAAGGCACGTTCAGTTTTCAAATCTTTTGCGCCCAGCCGCCGCGTCCGCGAGCAGGAAGGCTGGATATAATCGGCAAGCGCCAACAAGAGAATCGCTAGTTCCAGGTGGAATGTAATGGTATTTTCGAAAACATTTTTTTCTGATCGATTTTATAGGGAAAAGATCATTTCTAGTAAGAGTTGTGCTTTAAGGAATCTAAGAGAAGACTGACTAGGTGGATTTTGTAGCATTAATTTCTTTGCCGTTCTGGTGCGCGCTTGTTCACCATTCTTTACTGCATAGTCAGGCAGAATACTCCTGTGCTTTTCTGTTGACAAATACTTCCTTCCGAATTTCATGACTAAGTCATGGCGCCGTTCTAATAGGAGTTGTAATCCGAGTTGTTCTCGGCTTGTTTCGCAATCAACATATTCATATCCAAGCATTATTTTGCAGGCCCGTTTCTGAACGTTTTCTAGTCTGTCATCTTGTTCTTGAAGCCTTGAAAAATGTTCTAGAAAAATACATGCTAAATGACCTTACAAGTGGCATACCAGCTTACAACTCTCTTTTCTCTTTACAATCCGCTCAGGAGCTCGCATGTTACAACGTGCACGTTTCACGCCCGTCACAACGAAAACAGCATGGCCTTTCGGGCGATGTAGGACGCGCTAACTATCTTTAAAGGACCCTTCGCACTATTTACTATTCAACTTACAGTATTTTAAAATATTTGAATTATTTGAAACTAGGCTTTGCTTTCAACAAATAACCCACGGTTTTGACTGTTTTTAGCCTTTTCCGAGAACCGTTTACTTACAGCGAAAACAGCGAATAAATTTACATACCCGGTTTTTCTGATGGAAAAACTTCTCACAGACAACAGCGACAGCGTGATACACATCGAAGGTAGCAAAACACGGCAAGTGAGAAAGTCAGCGTGGTTTAGTTTGAAGGGTTAGAAATGTACCGTACGAAATTGGGGTCTCCGGGTTTAGAAATATATGGAGTGATTATGGAAGTAGGTTGCGTTGCGTTAGTATTATAGGTCAGACAGGTCCTTTAATGTGTGACATTTTCTAGGGATATTGCCGCACGTAACGTTCTAGTCTCTTCACACGACTGTGTAAAACTTGCCGATTTTGGGTTGAGCCGATGGGTAGAAGACGAAAACTACTACAAAGCCTCGAAGGGGGTCCTCCCCATCAAATGGATGGCACCCGAGAGTATCAACTTTCGAAGGTTCACCACGTCAAGTGACGTCTGGATGTATGGTAAGTTAAATTTGCACTACTGAACCCCCATGATTTTGTTAAAGGAACAAAAAACTTGACTCAAACTTGACTCCGAGAGCTAGCTGACATATCAAGAATGTACACTGAGTCGATATTGAGAGTAAGAAAAATTCAAATGACGACCATTGCACTTTCCGGGCAGTTTCCGAGAATTCGACTTTTGAGTTAGTAGAAAAAAAAAGCAAAAGGTTTGTGTGCCGGGAGTAGGAATCAAACGCACGACCTCTTTACTACTATCCCGATGTGTTAGTCAATACGGCCAAAGGCGAACTTTTACAGTGCATTAGTGCATAAGGGGCAAGGGCCTGCCAGCTAGCTTTGGGAACACTAAGGAGGGGGTTCGAGATAACAAAGAAGGGGGGTCCTGTCGACAATAAGTCCCTGTATCTTTATCTAAGCCCCCAGGTCGGCTTGATGGCCGAAAGTTGCGTAGTCAAGTTCTCTGTGCCTTTAATCGAAACAATGCATATAAATCAACATTACACATTGCATGTTCACACAAATATCAAACGACAAATCTCTTAAAAACAATATAATCATAGAAATTTATTAGTAATAACGAGCTTTGTCATAAATAGTGATGCTAAATCGTGCTTAAAGAAGCAAACCGGCGCATGCCTCAAATGTTCTCGGGCCCAAATCTGGCAACTATGGGGCGGGGTGGAGGGGCACTGGAAATCCCTTGGCACGCTTTTAATGGACAGATCAGGACCGAACTTGGTGGGAAGGGAAAACGTAGCCCTAGGTGCATCATGTACGAAATTTGTGCCGATCTGGGCAGTATCTTGGGAGTTGGAGGGAAGGGGGGGGGGGGGGTAAATCTAGTGAAATGCATAACTCCGGAATGAGTAATGTGGTTGTAATGCAACTGATGCATATTAATCGATCAGGGCTTCAAATACTTTTGATATAACGGTACATATTATGTTTTTTGCCTCAAAGATTTTGCTTACAAATTAATTTCTAGCGCCCTTAAAGTTCTCATCTTAACCGCATAAACCGCTAAGTGAAGAAATACTTGACGAAAAGATACAATTTTATGATCCGCGAGGGTCCATGATCATTTTTGGCTCAATGGTTTTTTCTTACAAAATGAATTCAGCTCCCTTAGAGTGCAAACATTCATTTGACCAAAAGATACATTTTCGTGGTCACCAAGGACCCATAACCATTTGTGCCTTAAGAGTCTTGTTTATAGATGAATTCTTAACCCTCTTAAGGTGCTCATCTTGCGCAAGGTGGAAAAATTCTTTCGTCTAAACGAGACATGTTAATTATCTTCAAGGGCCCATGATCATTCGTGCCTCAAGGGTCTTGTTTACAGATGAATTCTTAACCCTCTTCAAGTGCTCATCTTGCGCAAAAGTGGAAAATACTTTCGTCCAAACGATACATGTTAATTATCCTCAAGGGCCCATGATCATTCGTGCCTCAAGGGTTTCGCTTGCAGATGAATTTTAAGCCCAGTGCCTGCATCTTAATTCAATTCAATTCAGTTCAGTTTTATTTCAACACCAGTTACGGACTAGCCGAATAGCAGGTGGTAACGTCAAACATGCATTAAAGTATCTTAACAGCAAAGCAATAATTGACATCAGATAAACTGAACCAACGGATCAGACAACAATTAACGAGTTGGAAGAGGATCACTGGAAATTTCTTGACACGCTTAGAGTTGAGGTCTCGGGATGAGACTTACAGCAAGACGAACAAGCGCAAGCGCTATACACCATTTTTAGAACTGGACCGGATCCGGGCACTGTTGGGAGAGTTGGAGGGATCCTGGAGTAATCCCGAGTGAATCCCGGAAATCTTGTGACATGCTTAATTCTCTCAAGTTACACGAGCACACGTCTTGGATGTTCCGTTTAAGGTCTGTATTAGGGACCTGACTAGATTGTATAACTTTCAAACGAGTTATCCAGTTTGGATGGTACTTATAAATCACGATGGCACCAATCCCATTACAACCTATATTCTGAAACAGACGTCAACGAATGGAACAACCTTTCCAAATTCATTGTGACAGCCCGTCTTATGATGAAAGGGATCTTGGTGAAGAGCGCAAACCCTATCTGATGAACATGATAACTACCCTTACAAGTGCCACATGAGCTTTCAGCCCTTGTTCTTTATAGTAAAATAGTAGAAGAATATTAAAAAGGTCGTTCCTCGTTGTGTCTTTTTCGAACCATGAGGGGGCTGGAGGGAGGCGAGTCCCTATATGTTTGTAAACAACACATCTACCAATAGGACTAGCCAGATCTCAATCAAACTTGGTGGAAAGGTATAGCTAGGGTCGTCGACATTCCTTCCGATCTGACCACTGCAGGGAGGAATTCAATCCAACCATGCAGGGGGAGGTTGAAAGACGTGGTCCAAATATTCTTGTCGTCGGATCTCAACTAAACCGTTTCAAGGGTCCGAACCCCATGCGGCCGCCGGGGGGGGGGGGGGGGGTCTTTAATTTGTGTTTAATCTCATCTACCAGAAGGAGTTGCCTGATCTTAACCAAACTTGGTGGGCCGTTAGAGCTAGTATCCTAATAGTGTATTTTGAAGGATCGAATTAGATCGCCTTAATCTGCACACAACAACACCTCCAAATGAGGTGCTGCCAGAGCTCATGTAGGGTTCGGATTGGGTGTAAATCATCAAAAGGCAGAACTACGGCCCTAGCTCTAACTTCCCAGGTTTGGTGAGATCCGGCTACTCAATCTAATACCTGGCTCAACCTGCTGTTCACGCAAATTTGGACCCCTTCCCACAGTGTTTGGATCATCAAAAGAGACAACTAGAACAACTTTTTTATTCTCTTATACTATTTTTCACAAAGAAAAAGGGTCCTTTTTTCGAAAATTATGAGTCTCCTTCCGTTGCCCCGATTGTGGAGGTGTGTCTGTTTACAAGAGGTCCTCTTTGGTTAGCCAGATCGGTCCCGTTTTTGTTTTCCTGGGGTCCTGTTTTCGTTTCTCAGAACTCAGAAGGGTCCGGTGGTAAGGAGGGAGGACTTATCACAGTGTTTCCGACTAAATTGGGATTGTCTTCATACTATACGCGGAAAAAGGAGTAATAACAATAAAATTGGCAAGTATAGTGCAGTAGCAATTCCTAGGAGTAACCTACCGTACTCGAATATGCCGGAAGATAAAATTATTTTTGGGCACAGATATATAAGTTGTAAGGCAGTCACTTAAACATAAACACCAGAAAATGTTCATAAGCACCGGAAATTTTCACAGTTCATCGGAAACCTAAATCTGGGTTGTAGTCCTTTCAGGAAATGAACTTGCTCCTATACTGTACGCACAAAAAAGCTTCTAGTTTCAATATTGGCTTAAAACCATCTCCACGACCGTTTTCTATACTACCTATTCAGTCTTTATGTGGAGAGCTATCGAATGATATGTTACTCGTCCCAAAAATAAAATAAAATTGGCAAACCACCCACCCTATTTATCAAGGTATAAAATGCCAAATTTTGTAACTTTGAAGGGACCCACCCCGGATTAAATCCGCAATTTTCGGACCAAACCACCCGCCCCCACCCGGCTAGATGTCTTAAGATTTAATACCAGTGCCTCCCTGCATACACCTTAAATCTGCGGTTTGACGATTGGAATCGGATCCTGTTCGATACGCTCGTTGTTCTGATTATACGCATAAACAAACAAGAGACAAAGTCCCACTTTCGTCCTGTGACTTGAGCTTCTAGGTCTTGTTGCAATAATATGAGCTTCTAGGTCTTGTTGTAATAATATGAGATCAGGAACATTATTCATTAATACAGCGAACTGTGAGTTATTAATTACATCCGGTAACCATAAAATAAGACTTCTGGGTGTGACGATTTGTCCGATCGGTATTATAATAGTTTAATAAATATGGGGAAAGGGGGGCAGGTTCTTTACATTTTTCCTTTTTTGGATACCAAGATTTCCTTTTAGGTTCTGTTGATTCCATTTTTTCCGACTGTCTAGAATCATGTCGTGGCTGTTGTTGCTACTTTGTAGAATCTCGTTGCCAGCAACATTTTCTTTGCAAATTCCATTTTCCTATTCGGTGGGTTCGGAACTACCAAAAATGAGGTGCCAACTCCATTACATAGAACTTGCTTTCGTGCCAAAAAAGTGACACTAACATCGGTTTGCCATGATTGCAAGAGTGTCGCTGCGGGAATTTTTGACAGAAGAAGCGTAATAACTCTGTGTAAGTGTAATAACTCTGGAAAACATTTTCGCGTAATTTAAATTTCAATAGCAAGGTTTGCAGAGCCGATATACCTGTCCCCTCTCGTCAACATAATTATCATTCTCTATAAAGTGGACAATACGTCTTTTGGTGAACAAACAACCACAATCTGTGATTCGTTCCTAGATTTCTGTGACATTCTCACGTCCTCTGAAGACTCCTGTTGTTTGGATCTTGGCATTAGCTTTTAGGAGTCTGGGAAGCTTGTGGGTTGTATGCACTTTTGAGGCTGGTGGTTGGTCTTTAAAGGTTGGTTGTGACGTAGAGAACTTAAAGGTCAGTTTATCTCAAGCCGAAAACGGGCATATCATTAATAGACGCTTAAGAGAGAAGGTTGACAGTTAAAGTCCTACTTGTTTTTATCGATTATTTATATTAGAAGAGAACAAAAAATAAGGTAAGTGTGGAAAAGAGAACGACTTACTAATAATAATATTTATTTATTACCCACTTACATCAAAAAGATAAATAGTGGAGTAGAAACTTGAAGAAAAACGGAAAAAGACACGAAACAGAAAAAAATGAGTGTACAAGAATAATAAAACAAACGGATCAGACCGTGATGAGGCGACAAAAGCCGATACGCCGTTTTTGACAGCTTTTCGTGCCTCTCAGTAATATTCGGCAGACAAAACTTTTAAGTATCAATCGATTCCTATACCAAAGGGGAAGATAAAGAAGAAATTTACTCGTAGAATTTTCTGGTCCAACATGTTCTGTATTTATATCTACAGCACCATAAATACACACAATTTATACTGATCCAGCGTGTTTTCCAGACCCCTTTTTTGACACCATTACCGATTTCAGACAACATTTTTGTTTGCACAAATCTGAGGTTTGTGGCGGACGAATAAAATAGAAAAAACGAGATTTTCGGGGTTTTTTTTCGGGGTTTTATCTTGATCAGCTAGTTACCCCTCCAAAATGATGTGCGAGGGATAAATACAATTTCGGATATTTCGGTTGCACTTCCGGCAAACCGTCCTCAGCGAAAAAAAAAAAACTAAATCATAAAATCCACCACAATCACCACAGGAAAACGATGCGGAACCAACAGACAATAAGACGACATGTAACTAAAAACCAGAACAACGATGCGGACTGAACGACATGCAGATAAAAATAAAATAACGAAAGATAAACTTGGGCGGACGAACTACTGTTTTTCCTCTGGTGATTCTGGCTTTCTGTTACCCTACCCTCAAATTTTTTGTTGTTGTTGTTTGGATTTATTTCGCTTCGTATTGGTGGTTTCGTGCAGTGATCGGCCTATTCAGCGTTGGGTCGATTGTGTTTTACTGATTTTTTTTTTGCGGACGGGTTTGAACCATTCGATGTATTTCTTTTCTCCGGTTCAAACCCTGAAATAATTTTGAAGTGCCCAGTATTGTTTTATTAATGTTTGTGTATTAGTTAGGGTTATGAATACAAAATCCTTGAACCGACGAGGAAAACAAATGTCAGGTATGGATTCTATCTGTAATTTTGCCACTATGTCGATGTTTTTGTGCGATGGCCCTTGTTGGCTTTTATGCATTAAATATCTATCTATCTATCTATAATCGACTTCAGCTTTTTTTCTTCAACCAAATTTCCAGTTTCGGCAGAATTGCGGACGAACCACTTTTCGGGCAAGAAAATAAAAATAAAAAATTAATTCAGCTTATCTCCTTACCCTTATATCGAATCTCTATCAGCGTCAGGTACAACTTTTAGTTTTAAAAGATTTCCGATGCTGACCAGATTCCATGCGAACCGTCCTCACTTCCGGCAATATCCGATAAAATAAATTGGATTCAGCATATGTGTCTACCCCTATTTCAAGCCTCTAGTCGTATTCAGAGAAAACTTTTACTTTTATCAGTTTGGATTCAGCAAGTCTCACTACCCCTAAAGCGAGTATTTCATTAGCTCTAAAGAAATATTTTTCACCCCTTAACATGAATCCGTCCCCCACTCCTAAATATAAAGCGACGAAGCCCTTCTACGAACATGATCTGTATTCTGACCCGATAAATCCTCACACCCAGTTTGAACAAAACATAATAGAATAGAATGGAAAATATTACCAAAAAAGGCCATTTTTTAATAAACCCCTTCGAGAGTTATCGTGCTAACAGACAGACGGACAAACTTTACGAAGTCATTGGTATCCCGTCACTTATGTTTTCGGATCCCAGAAACTCCCAAATTCTTTTATCTTTGATCGATGCTACTTTTGGTCATAGTGAGAGTGTTACAGTGGGCGCGTTCCAGCCTTCTACCTGGAGTAATTACAGGTTCAGTACGAGTTCGTACGTAGTAAGTACTTACTCTGGCTGCTTGCAACAAAGTTCAAATATTTACGAGAAGACTTCGGACGTTCAGGTTCCTTTGTTAAAATTCATGTAGCCTGTTCTGGGCGAACTAGTTGTCCGGCAAGAAAATGGTTTTTATATCCGTGTTCAGCATGTCTTCTTACCCCTAAATCGACTCTCTCATTATCTGTAAAAAAAAAAATTGTACGTCCCTTAATTTGAACCCCCAACCCTAAATGTTGAGCTATAGACAGAGTCCAACTACGAACTCGACCTCTCCCTTGACCTAAAGAGTCCTCACACCAAGTTTCATCAAAATATCTCACCCTTCGAGAGTCATTGTGCTGACAGACGGACAGACGAACAACTTTTACGAAGTCACAGGTATCCCTCCACTCACGTTTTTGGATCCCAAAAACCCTAATGATAAAATTTAGAAGGTTGTGCTTATATTCCGAAACGAAGAGATGATTCTCGATTAGTTTTCCAGTACAGTTGATATTTCGGTTGTGATCTGGGCTGAGTTCGAAGTTACGGGCGGATGTGGTTAAGGAGTGGATTAGGTGTAGTAACATGTTTATCCGACTAGGCCAAGAACGGGAGTCCTCAAAACAAGATTCTCTCGAAGAACAATTTCAGGGTTTATTCCCCATTGGGATCCCAGCAAGACCTTTGGTCTTGTTATACCAAGACCGACTTAGTGTTTCTACACATCATTTCTCCTTTTTTGCAGCTGTTTGTGTCTGGGAAATCCTGATGCTGGGAGTGAAGCCCTTTCAAGGAATTAAAAATTCCGATGTCATTGGAAGAATCGAATCAGGGGAGCGTCTAGCACTACCCCCCAACTGCCCCTTAAGGCTCTACCAGGAGCTATGTAGCTGCTGGTCCTACGAGCCTAGCAAAAGGCCATCGTTCCAGCGTCTCAAGACGGTCTTGGAGTAAGTATCCACCTTAAGTCACACCTTTTCTGTTGTTGTTCGATATTTGAAAGCCCTATCACTCCCTATTTTATTTACTTATTTATCAATGCAAAAAAGCGTTTGCTTAACAAAAGAACAACCTACAAGCGTAGCAGGCGGACACAAGCATTAAATGTACGAATTTTTATTCCCCACAGTGCTTGTTTAATGTATTTGTTGGTGTCTTTTTATAAATTAAAAAACTTAAACTTGAACTGAATAGTACAGAAAGGTTCTGAAATCACTTTCAATACATTGCATTGGGTTTCGTCTTTTTCTCCCCCCCCCCCCCCCCCTAGAGATAGCCATCCGCTTCGCGAAGTCGTCTGTTTTTAGGATTCCGAAACGCAGTGACGCGATGACTGACTTCAGTTTATTTTTCTGTTTGTCTGTTAGCACGATAACTCTTGAAGGAGCTGAGGTATTGTATTTCGTTCAAACTTAGCGTGAGGTTCATTATGTCAAAGTACAAGTTAACGTCGGAGATGTGCCCTGTATCCCTGTGTTTAGGGACAAAGCGTAACAAAAATATTTTTTCTCAAGCAAGTCGGTTTTGTGGTAAGGATACATGCTGAATTCATCTCTGAACTGTGTTGTCGCGCCGGACAAGTTGTTCGCACGAGTCCGACAAACACTTCAAGTTTGTGACGGTTTGAGTGTCAAAACAGGGTTAAGAAAACACGCTGGATCAGCATTCTTTACTTTTTTTCTTTCCGGAGCGTTTTTCGGTCGGAATCCGGCAAAAAATCGCAGTTTCGATAGTGCTTATATTTCATGATCAAGTGATAAAGACTCTTGATAAGGTGATAAGCTGACATGTTGGTTCGATCTGTCTGCTTTGTGTTCCTGCTTGGTTGGTGCTACAGCCGGAATCCGCCGAAAAAACGGAAATTCGGTAGTCTCAGTCTTATGCTGGTTTGGTGGCGTGACTGACTTGAACGAAAAACTAATTTTTGTTCACCACCCCCAAAAGGAGTGGACCCGTTAAAGGTTTACTAAAGAGCTGATAATTCCGGTTTCCCGCCATGAGCATACAGTTGCCAGTGTGAACTCCCGGAAGAAAAAAGACAGATCACCTGTGTTTCCCAATGTCCCTCCACTGTGTAAGCACACTTGATCCTCACTAAATTGCCAACAAACGCTGTCTCTGATTGGTTGGTAGACTCCGTCCACACCTCCGACTAAACCAATTACAAACGACGTGAAAGTCGGGGCTTATTTGTAAAAAGACTCACGGTAAGATGCCTAAATTTGACGAGACAGCAAAAGCAAGACGGCAGAAATGTGGAAGAAAAATCTAAGATAGGCGGACTGGTGATGTCGCTTGTTATTGAGAATGATCACAGTGGAATAGTATCAGGTTTCATTTGTGCTATAAAATTTAACTGAAAAGCCAACTTATTTGTGTATCATTTAACGGAATACACAGCATTATATGCGTTGTGTTAAGGGATTTTTTAATTTTTCACTGTTTCGTCTAGTATGACGTTCAGAATGTCTACGGCCGTCCTCCCAACGTGAAATTCTACTATGAGGTGGAAAATTTGAATCTCAACGCAGACGCGGCTTTTCAATGGCCAATGATCAGCTCGCTGTAGGTAGCTCACAGCGTGAACACTTATTTTTCGTAAATCGTTTTCGCCAAGCATATAATGTAGGTACAAGCTCATAGAGGTACCACAAACCCGACAGGAAATTCCACTATTTTAAAATCAATTATTCGTGGACAGCGCAGCAGCGAAGTAACGCATTTCCATCGGGTCTTCAAGCCTCTTTAAGTGAATATATGATGGGTAACTACAATGTCCCATCTCAGCCCTTTTCAGTTAAACTTTAAATTAACTATACCTATTTAAGGGACATCCTGGCCGACGAGAGGCAACAGCTCGAGGAGGCGATGGTTCGAGAAAACCGAAAAATACAAGCCGCAGCATCGTTAAGTAAGTAGCTTCTTTAACGTTGACAAATACAATCAATACCAGCATAAACATAGATGAGCATAGTTGCGTGTTTGCAAATACCATGGTACCTGATACCACGGTAACTGGATCTGCAATTAGTCGTTTTTGCTGTTACCATGGTATCTGATACACGGCTGCTCAGCAAAAACGACTATTGCCGAAATTGCACTTATCGAAATCTTCCCAAAAGAAATACTGATATCCGGTTACATCACTAAGTGCCAAACTGAAAAATGATGAAAGTGAGATGACTTTTCAGATACCACGATCAGTTACCACGGTCGGACCACGGTATCTTAATATCAGATACCACGATAACTGGCCAAATACCACGATAACTGCCAAAACGTCTTTTGACCGTGGTATGAGATACCACGGTAACTGCGAAAACGACTTTAGACCGTGGTATCAGACACCATGGTATCTACTAAAAACGCAACTAAAATTGATAGCAAAAGTGGTGTTTACCAAGCTGCACCCATTAGCTGGGACGGTGCACAGAGGCTGGAATCGAAGTATGTCGAGAAAATTTGGGGTGATGGGAACATCAGGCAAAAGCTGTACCTTTCTGATCAGTGCCGCAATGTGTTTTGGTTCCCTATGAGTGTGAACAGCAAGTTAAAATGCAAAATCGTTGTCCATGTCCAAGTTGCGTCCATTTACTGTGAAGGTACGCATTATTTTTTGTATCTATATGTCGGTTTCATCCGCCGCTTCAGGAGTTACCGCCCTACGATGCTGCTACTAGTACCCCCATAATTGAAGTTAGTGCCGTTGCTTATAAATTAAGAGCACTTGGTCCTCGGAAAGCTAGTTATCCTAAAGAGATCAAACTTATAATCGAGTGTTCTAATCTTTTAGCGACACCTTTGACTTGATCAAACTTATAATCGAGTTTTCTAATCTTTTAGCGACACCTTTGACTGCGATTCTTAACAATAATAATAATAATAATTTATTGAGGCCCGCTATACAACAAATGAAAGAGCGGAGTAAAAGAAATAAAGAAAAATGAAGTACACACAAACAAAAAGAAACACTACATAAACTTTATATAAGTTATAGACACGTTAGGCGAGTCAACGGCGATTCGTATATGTTTTTGAGAGCCCGGGATCTACCACGACACTATGATTTCGCACTTCGCGGAAGCATCGATAATGCGATACTTCTTCGACAGGGCTGAATTAGACTCCCACGGGGGGAGTCCCTGCTGGTATTTTGGCAGTTTGTAATATTTTGTCCGAATTTGCCTTTTCTCGGAGATGTTTACCAAATCCCGAAATGGAGAAATGTACAGAAAGTGCGGTGTGACCAAAGCATTGACATGTTTGATAGACGGTGTTTTTCCTTGTGTTTTTAAGCAAGCGTATGTTACACCTGTACCGAAGCGTAAGACCCCTAAGCACGTTACAGATCTAAGGCAGTTTCAAAAACGCCTGCGTTGTCTAAACTGTTATAAAATTTCGTTTTAGGTTTTTATTTGAAGGTATTAAGGATATAATTGACCCCAGCAATTTGGTTTCACCTTGAAAAAGATCCGAGCATTTGTTCAGGCATTTGCTGCTGACATAGTAAAGGCGTTCGACAGTCTAGAGTCTAGACCATAGAACTGCATTAGATGAAGCTAAGCTCGTGGGTCAGTTCAGTTCAGTTCATTATTCGGATCAGAGGCGTTACTAGACAAAATGTTTTTTTTTTTTTTTTTTTTCTTGGGGGGGGGGGGGGTGGTATTTACCGACTGGTTGGTAATTTTTACCGACTGTTTTCATGGCACTTGCAGCTCCGCTCAAGTGCCATATGCCGATCACTTTTCGGTCGGTCGGTCCACTCATTTCGAGTTAGGGCACTTCCAGATGTGCTAGGAGGATGAAACTTGGTAGACATATTAGGGACCCCACCAAACTTACTTGGAAATTATCGTTTCCCAAATCCGACCACCGTGGGGGGGGGGGGGGTGGAGGGAGGGGGAATCCGGAATATTGACGTATGTATAACTTTTGAACGGGGAATCGGATCTTAATGAAACTTGATATTTGGAAAGACCTCCTGTCTCTGATGTCACAGTTGAAGGGGGAAACTGGAAATCAGGTGACATGTTCAGAATGGATGGATCGGGATGAAACTTGGTGGGAAGAACAAGCACAAGCCCTAGATACAGAGTTAAGACCGGACCGGAGCCTAGCACTGTGAGCACATTTGGAGGGAGGGTTCTGGAATTCCGGTGATCCCGAGTTAAGATGCTTACACATGTGCTAGGACGATGAAACTTGGCAGGCATATCATAGACCCGACCAAAATAACTTGGAAATAGTCACTTCCCCCATCCGACCACCGTAGGGGGAGTGGAGGGAGGGGAAATCCGGAATATTAACATATTTATAAGTTTTGAACGGGGAATAGGATGTTATTGGTATTTGGAAAGACCTCGTTTCTCAGATGTCACACTTCAAGTCCGGAATGGATCCGGTGACTTTGGGGGGAGTTGGAGGGGGGAACCGGAAATCGTGTGACTTGTGTAACTCAAGAACAGTCGTTTCTCCGACTTGACCATCGTGGGGGGAGTTGAGGGAGGGGTAATTCGGAATCTTGAGAAATGTACAACTTTTGAACGGGTCTGATCGGATCTTGATGAAACTTGATATTCGGAAAGAACTCACGTCTGAGATGTCGCATTTCAAGTGCGGAAAGGATCCGATCAGTGTGGGGGAGTCGGGGAGGGTGTGTGTGTGTGTGTGGTAATCTTGTAACAAGCTTAGATTGTAGCGATTGGGATGACACTTGGTATAGGAAGAACAAGCGTAGCCTGACGTTAGAGACTGGCTTATAAATTGTCACTACCCAGATCCGACCATCCCTTAAAGTACTCATCTTAACCGCAAAGTACAAAACAAAACTTTTAAGAATAATCTGCATTTTCATGATCCCAATAAGCCCATGATCATTTTTGCCTCGAGGGTTTTGCTTAGAAATGACTTTCTAGCACCCTTAAAGTGCGCATCTTAACCGAAAAGTAAAAAAAAATACTTTGGACCAAACCATATATATTCATGATCCTAAAGGGCCCAGGATCATTTTTAAATCAAGGGTTCTGATTACAGATGAATATCTAGCTCCCTTAAAGTGCGCATCATCACAGCCAAGTGCCAAAAAAACTTTTTTTTTTTACTAAACGATACATTCTCATGATTTCTAAGGGTCCGTCGTCATTCTTATCAGAAGGGTTTCCATACAAATGATCACCACAAACCCACGAATTGGCAAACTCATACTTTCGTACTTTACCAAGCCTTGCAAGTGCCATATGAGCTTCCAGCTTTTGTTGCAGATAAAAACGACTGTTATTGAGAAAAAATGACTGTGTTGACGAAAAATCGGCTGATTTTAAGAAAAACTACTATTTAAAAAACAAAAAAATCGACTATTTTTACGAGAAACCGACTGTTTTTAAAAAAAATCGACTGTTCCCACTTCGCGCCAGGTCGGCTACTTCTTACCGACTAGCCGACAACATTCAGGGGCGGGCCTCCACCCCCCCCCCCCCCCTTAGTCGTGACGCCCCTGATTCGGATGTTAGCAAGCTTTTTAAGTGGTAGATTGCAATGTGTGCAACTTTCTGACCGAGAGACGTCTGAATTCCAAGATATTTTTTGTGGTTCGCCGCAAGGCACAAAGCTAGGCCCTCTTTCATTTCTTATTGTTTTTAACGGAATCCTCGTCACCGTACGTGAGCGTTTCAAGTTTGCAGACGACCTGACAGCATTAGCTTTAAGACTCGACACTCAGACGCCACAACTTACCGACTTGACAGGCATATTTAATGATCTAAGTAAGTAAGTAAAGTATTTATTTCCCGTATTTTTCACTTAAGAACAAAACGGAGTAAACAAAAGATGAAGAAAAAGAAAAAGAAGAGAAAATTTAAGGCACTACACAGATACAGACACATGACATTCTACATAACAATTCCGCAATCACGAACTATAAAAGTGTTTAAGCCAGGGGTGGT
This sequence comes from Branchinecta sandiegonensis, assembly GCA_030848855.1. NCBI lineage: Eukaryota > Metazoa > Arthropoda > Branchiopoda > Anostraca > Branchinectidae > Branchinecta > Branchinecta sandiegonensis. Next base: position 262,458 of record JAUPMV010000017.1, on the reverse strand, counting down.
TCCATTTCCCCTGGAAATTTGAAATTAACCGATTCACTGCGATACTAGGGTCCGCAATCTGGTGTTTTTCAATCATGAAGGTGTTCCTCGTCCCAAAGGGACATCGCAGCAGAAACTTCGCAAACCTGAAGTAAAGGGACCGGAGCTTACGTTTTTGGGTCTCGGTTAACAAATTCCAAAACGGCGCGATATACAGAAGATGCGGCAGTGCGACAGCGTTATACATGATCGCGAGATACTTTCGGCATAATAGGAGTCTAATGGCGACGATAGAACCGTATGCGGTACGAAGTTTTTTCTCCACGTGTTTAACGAGTAGTACACGAGTTTCTTTAAGGTTGCGGCCTATCGGCAGACCAAGATATACGACGTGAGACGAAACGGTAATTGACTCGCTACCCAGTTGAAGGTGTTCAGGTTGTGAGGAATTATCATTAAAAAACAGTACTGCAGATTTAGATGTGTTGAAGGCGAGGCCGATTTTTTTATATTCATCTCGTAGGATCGCGAAATTCGATTGCAGACCACTAGTAGACCGACTTAAACTTAATAGGTCGTCCGCGTACGTAAGTAGCGACACGTTTATACTCTTGGCGATACATGAAACATTGACACTTGCCTGGGCATTTAAAACGCTGTTATTGTACAAACTCGGGGATAACAATGAACCCTGACGAACACCTTTCTCTACCGGAACAACCACTGAAGTGACTTGGTTTCCTAACTTTATACGCGCTTTCAGACGGCAATACATATGATACAGTACACGGGTGACGCGGAGGTTTACACCTTGCTGGTAAGCCGCTAGAAGGGCCTGAGCATGAATCGACGAATCAAAGGCTCTACTAACATCAAAAGCACCGATCACGATGAGGTCACCAGATTCATGGGAATCCGCTAGAATAGCGGCCAGACTGAAAAGAGCGTGAGCGCACCCTAGTCCTGTTCGAAAACCGAACTGGTGGTCAGGCATTCGGCACGAATGCTGAATTTCTTTTAAAACTAAAAGCTCGAGAACTTTGCAAAGTACTGGGGCAACGGTGATAGGCCTATACGAAGAGCACTGAACCGCGGGTTTACCTTTTTTAAGGATAGGTGATAGCAAGCCAAGACAAAAAGAATGAGGTACTATAGCGGTAGTGAAGATAATCTGGACCAGTAGCGTCAGATGCTCCATAAGCAAAGTGGTAGCGTGTAACAAATTTAGCGCGCACAGATTGTCTTCACCACGGGAATGTTTTTTCTTCAGCTTTAGAATAGCATCAGATACGTTTCCGCACGTAACAACAAACTCCGGGTCACACTGGTTGGATAGTAACGATTCTAGCCTATGTATGAAAGGATTAGACATATTCGGGTCGGGGGCACTGATTCTTTGGAAAAATACGATTCCCTATCTTTTTCGTTAATGGATTCATGGGGTTTTCCGGCAGCTGATTCACTTAACCGTGCTTTCCAGATTAGAGCTGGGTCACTTATAATTCTGGATGAGTGTTCTTCTTTTAGTTTGGTACGGTGAGCTTTCAGTTGCTTATCAAATTTTCGTTTCGTCCACAAACGGAGTGAATTAACAGGGCAGGACTTGGGACGGTCACATTCTTGCCAGACTCTGAACCAGAACTTAGCTTCATTGCAACACTTAACTAGAGCTCGATTTTGCGAGAATTTGGGAACTTCTGTTTTCTTTCTGACCTTTCTAGTAGGAACCGCGTTTTTTTCTGCTGAAAGCAGCGAGTGAGTAATCTCGGCACAGAAGATATTGACAAGTACTCTCGCTTCCTTGGGATCGGTACTGGAGTTCACTTGGAGGATCTCAAAACTGAAGTAGCACAAGTGAAACTGACTGTTAGCGAGACAAAAAGCACATCCATGACTTTCCGTTTCTGAAAACTAACACCCCATCCCTAACTCCTACTGGAACATTCTGCCCAAATTGAGTGGGTCCAGAAAAGGGTTCTAACAAGAGCTGTAAGCTCATATGGCACTTGCATGTGTCAAGATGATTTGATTGATCAAGAGTAAGTTTCGACTTTGCGCTATAAGGGAGCTGGAACTTCATTTGTAAGCAAAACCCTTGAGGCAAAACTGCTAATGGGCTGATGGGCATTACGAAAATGCATATATTGCTTAAAAGTATTTTTTTTACTTTGCGGTCAAGATTGGTACTTTAAGGAATAATCGGATTTGGGAAGTAGCAATTTCTAAGCAAATGTTGTTGAGTCTCCAATATTCCAGCGAAGTTTCATCGTCCTAGCACATCTGGAAGTACCTTAACGCGCGATCACCGGAATCCCAGACCCCCCTCCCCCTCCTCCAACTCCACCCACAATAACCGGAGCCAATCCTGTTCTGTAAATGATTAATCCAGAGCATCTGTTTGTCATTCCCACGAAGTTCGATCCAGATCACACCAGTCTAAGCGGGTCAAGTATTTTCCGCCCTCCCCCCGATAATTGCCGGATTCGGTCCGGAAATGAAAAAAGGTCACAAGAGAAAAATGTCCTCTGTTTAATTATTAAATTTCACTCGAATCCGATCACCCGTTCCAAAGTTACGCATGACTCAATATTCCGGATTCCCCTCCCTCAACTCCCCCCCCCCCCAAGATTTTCATATCGAGGATTTTTTTTTATTCCAAGTCAGTTTGACCGGGTCCCTGATATGCCTTCCAAGTTTCGTCGTGAAAATCCCCCAAAAACGGAATTCCGGGATACCCCTCCCCCCCCCCCTAAAGTGTCCGGATCCAGTCAAATTATGTAAAAGATTTATATGGACCAGATGTTTGTTCTTCCCAGCAAGTTTCACTCCGATACCATCATTCTAACCGTTTCTCCAGATTTCCGGTCCACCCCCCCCCCCCCCCACCTCACCCAGCTCCCCCACGGTGCACGTAGCCAATCCGATTCAGCAAATGACTTACCTAGAGCATCTGTTTGTTCTTCCCACAAAGTTCCATCCCGATCCCTCCATTCTAAACGGGGCACGTATTTCCCCCCCCCCCCCCAATAGTTGCCGGATCCGGTCCGGATATGAAAAAAATCATCGGAGAAATGTCCTCTGTTGAATTCTTAAATTTCACTCGAATCCGATCAACCATTCTAAAATTACGCATGACTGAAAATTTCGGATTCCCCTCCCTCCACTCCCCCCACCATTATCTGATCGACAAAATTTTTATTTTGAAGTCAGTTTGATTGGGTCCCTGATATGCCTGCCAAGTTTCATTGTGAAAGTCCCCAAAACCACCATCACCGGAATTTCGGGACCCCCCCCCCCCCCCCATAAGTGTCCGGATCAAGTACAATGGCCTAAAGGACTTATCTAGAGCAGATGCTTGTTCTTCCCAGCAAGTTTCACTCCGATCCCTCCATTCTAACCGTTTCTTGAAATTTCCGGTCACCCCCCCCCAACTCCCCCCTGGCTACCGAATCCGGTCAAGACTTTAAACGGGACATTACAGATATATATTCTGTTCAGTTATGAAGTTTCATTACAATCCGATCATCCGTTCGAAAGTTACACACTTCTCAATTTCCCGGATTCCCCTGCGGATTCCCCTCCCTCCACTCCCCCACCATTATCTGATCAACAATATTTTTATTTTGAAGTCAGTTTGATTGGGCCCCTGATATGCCTGCCAAGTTTCATCGTGAAAATCCAAAAAACCACCATCACCGGAATTCCGGGCCCCCCCCCCCCCATAAGTGTCCGGATCCAGTACAATGGTCTAAAGGACTTATCTAGAGCAGATGCTTGTTCTTCCCAGCAAGTTTCACTCCGATCCCTCCATTCTAACCGTTTCTTGAAATTTCCGGTCTCCCCCCCCCCCCCCCAACTCCCCCCTGGCTACCGAATCCGGTCAAGACTTTAAACGGGACATTACAGATATATATTCTCTTCAGTTATGAAGTTTCATTACAATCCGATCATCCGTTCGAAAGTTACACACTTCTCAGTTTCCCGGATTCCCCTGCCCTCCACCCCCCCCCAAAATGGTCGGATCAGAAAACTGATTATTCCTAATTTTGTTTGGTCGGGTCTCTGATATGCCTGCCAAGTTTCATGGTCCTAGCACAACTGGAAGTACCCTAACTCGAAAAAGTGTGACAAAATGCCCTAAATTTTCAAGTTTCCAGCGCCCCGCACTCCCCCCCATATGGTCGGATCGGGAAACTGATTATTTCCAGGTTAGTTTGGTCGGGTCCGTGATATTCCTGCCAAGTTTCATTGTCCTAGCTCATCTGGAAGTACCCTCACTCGAAAAAGTGTGACAAAATGCCCTAAATTTTCAAGTTTCCAGCGCCCCAACTCCCCCGCATATGGTCGGATCGGGAAACTTATTATTTCCAGGTTACTTTGGTCAGGTCCCTGATATTCCTGCCAAGTTTCATTGTCCTAGCTCATCTGGAAGTACCCTAACTCGAAAAACTGTGACAAAATGCCCTAAATTTTCAAGTTTCGAGCGCCCCCACTCCCCCGCATATGGTCGGATCGGGAAACTGATTATTTCCAGGTTCGTTTGGTCGGGTCCCTGATATTCCTGCCAAGTTTCATTGTCCTAGCTCATCTAGAAGTACCCTAACTCAGAAAAAAGTGACAAAATGCCCTAAATTTGCAAGTTTCCAGCGCCCCGCACTCCCCCCCATATGGTCGGATCGGGAAACTGATTATTTCCAGGTTAGTTTGGTCGGGTCCCTGATATGCCTGCCAAGTTTCATTGTCCTAGCACATCTGGAAGTACCCTAACTCGGATATGTGGGACAAAAAAACTCGGACCGACCGACAGACCGACAGACCGACAGACGGAATTGTGATCGGTATATGGCACTTGAGCCAGAGGCTGCAAGTGCCATAAAAATAATATTAGGCCACGACTACACAAACTATGACAGCGCACTAAAAGATCTTGACAGCTGTCATTGGAAAAATGCCGATATGAACTAACTGTCGGATTTGGACTAAAATGTCTTGAATCACCTTTCCACCGTCGACTACTGCCAGACTTCGAAAAACCTACTGCTGACGGTCCGAGGACAAGACGTCGAGAAAAGACAAAGAGTTGTCAACTGATATCTTCTTACCCAGCGACTAGTACGCAACGTTACATCAAGTCATTTGTCTCGTATTTAACTGATTATTCTAACAGAATAACGCTAAAAGAAGAATTTTGATGTGTCTTATTTTAATCTATATGTATTTCCTTAGTTACGCAAATTTGCGTTGAAATATTTAGTTTTTTTTTATGTATTGACTCGTGTATTTATCTATTGACATGCCTGCGCTAGCTAACGCTATTTTGGTAAAATAAAGCATTCATTCATTCAGACCAAGGGTCTCGAGAAGATTCTATCTATTACAGGTACAAAGGAGTACGCCCTTGATCGCACTTTATACGATCGGAGATGAGTTCCAGGGAGCAATTAGGGAAGAAGAGTTTGTCTTTCCATAACGATAGTTTCCTTCAAGCAAACACCAGAGAAAATAATCACTCAGATTGTTTTGTGACACTTTCTGGTTATAGGTTCACTGGTGTCAGACGATTGCTTAGCTTCTGCACCTGCGCCGCCGAAGCCGACAAGACGAGTGAAGCTTAATTCCGAAATGTCTTCTGGTTCAGTCTCTAGTCTCAATGCTCAGGACAATCTCACCACTTATCTTGTAAGTTGAATGTTCGTGTTTTCTGCTTTAAAGGGTCGGTGAACTGACGTGGAGTCGTACCCGGTGAAAAATTTGCAGCCTGCGTAGTTGTATGATAGTTGTACGAAAAAGTTGCATGTATTGATATGTAATAATAAAGAATACCATCATTTAATGTGCCTCAGACTGGGCCAATCTTAAGCAGTAGTATCTACTAGCATCCTATCTTGCTATAGTAGCATCCAGTCTTGCTAATAGTAGCATGTAGTAGAATGCAGTAACACGGTAGCCTTGACATAGAAGCATGTAGTAGCATCAGTTCGTACTGCATGCTAATTTTTCGTACAACTTCATACTACTATTTCGAGGTAAGTTTTTCATCGGGTAGCGACTGATTTTGGTGGGTTAACTGACAGGTGGGTGAAATGACGGGTAGTTTCTTTACGATGCCTTAGGCTAGAATTGTATTAATAATTTTTACAATCCCATCAGAATTAGTGAAGCGTCGTTTTTTATGCCACTGGCATGTCTGATGCTTTTGAGAAACTCCAGGTTTATTTATATTTGCCATTAAAATTGTACCTTGACGGATTTTCATGGGTCCATTTGGAACAAAATGAGACGACTGACGGGTGGATGAACTGTCAGAGAACGTAGGCGTAGAGACGCATTTTGGCGTGCGTGACTCGTGACTCGAGTGACGTGTTGGTGTAGTGGCGGATCTCGGAAAAAGTGGTGCGAGGCAGAGCTGGTAGACTCGGACTCTGCGGACTCGTCTCGAGACGCCTTTTTCAAGGACTAGGACTCGTCTCGGACTTGTCTTTCACGGAGCTGTCCGTCCGCCAAACCTGTTGACTCGGGCTCTGGACTCGTCTCGAGACGGCTTTTTCAAGGACTCGGACTTGTGTCGGACTCGGATTTGCTGGACTCGCAGCAGCTCTGATGGGAGGATTGTTGAGAAAAGCGGAGCTGGTGAGGCTCGGTAGACGAACGGACGGGTAAGCGCAGTAACGGAAGTACGGCAAGTCGCTGAGTTACTCGCCGCCGTACTAACGACAAGGCCTTGAAGTTCTTCCGGTTTTCCAGGTTGCTCCCTCTCCAGAGATTTTGGAGCAGCTCATGCGCGAGCAAGAAGAAAGGGGAGTCGCCACTGAGTACAACGCTCCTGCTACCGCGCTCAATACATTCACGGTTGATTATGCCCTCAACTCGCGCTCAAACTCTCCTCAAAGCTCCCTTCTTCGCTCTCCGAAGCGGCGACTAAGGGAGCAGATGAGACTCCACTCGGTGGCCGGGAGTCACATGAGCATTCCTCGTTCCCCAACAGCTAAAGTAATTCTGAACTTCTAAGCATGCACCGATTGCACGATTTTCTTCTTCTGGGCGCAGTTTCTTTTTTCGCCTAAAACATTTTATATCACTTTTACTTTCCTTTAACTTTGCACCTGTTTTCAACTTGCAATAACTAATTTCACACTCTTAATAATTGGTAAAGTTTTGTTGTTTTTTCGCGCCGGTTCCCTTTCAATATTATTTTTTTTTCTGCAGCTGCTTGTAATTGATGATAGGCTTTCGTACTTGGTATGTAACATTTTTTTCGGTTTGAGTTTTTGCTTGGCAGGGGTATGCAAACTGATGAAAACTTCTTTTATTAAAAGTGTTAGTGACATTAAACAGTAATTTTGTAAGTGTGAAAGATTAGCGTCACTGGGTTGGAGTAGGAGCAGTAGCCCAGAAATTAAGGAAATGACGAAAACTAAAATCAAACCATGGCCAAATGGGCATTTAGGTTGCGTTCCAGAAACTTAACAGTTGTTAACAATCGTCAATTTTATTTCGGGGCGGAGCTAACTGCAGCTTTAACGATCGTTAACTTTTCCCAAATTTTACAATTGTTAACTTTTCCCAACGATGCTCACCAACCTTAGTTTCTGTTTCTCTTTCGGTTTCTTTTCAGTTCTGTCCATTTCTGAATTCTGTCTTGCAAACTTCGAAGCAGAGTATGGTACATTAGGCATTCAGTTTTTTCAATCACCACCAAGCCTCGCTTTTGAAGACCATCGGTCCATGGTTTTCATTACTTCTAGACCGTCCAGGGCGTTATATCCGTTCTTTACTATGCGAATTTTACAGATTCAAACGGTGGGGGGAAGGGTTTTTTATATCCCTTGACATGCCTTACTCCCGAACGAGTGGCCGGATTTATACGATATTACTTGCATCGTGACAACTACGATACGGTGCTGGTCGTACAATATTTTGTGCTTTTAAAATCGGTTATCTTAGAACTACGAGGAAGGAATATGTGGCATATTGTTGCGGTTGCATCTGCTGGTTAGTCTGTTGCATTCTTTGCAAATTTTCAACACAATTGTGAGTGTCTGGACAGTTTTTTTTCTTTGCCAAACAAGAATGTTTATGTTGTGGAATTTCAAAGAAAACTTCGAAAAATTGTATCCTCATGAGCCTTGCTTTCGCGTTAAGTTTCAGTCCGAAAGAATCCGGTGCGAGATTCGCATGCGAATATTTGCATAACTTTGTGTTATTACTATAAATATTTCTTCAGCCCAAGCTGACTACGTAATCATATTTGAGGGCCTTGTTGAGGGCCTATTGAAGGCCTTGCCAAGAAGGGCCGAAATATAGCTCCAATAGAATTCAGCTGACGTATCCGTTTTGCACTATCAAATATGTTATTACTACAGATTGGCATACGAGTTTTTAGGATATAGACCAGGCCTCTACAGATGACGTCTTTTACAGGAGCCTAACGAGTTTCAGAAACGTCGTAGCCTTGCAATGAGCCCGATCCTGCCAGACGAAAGCGATGTTGAGAAGAGGCTGGAAGGTGAACGACGATCCTTAGAAATGAGAATAGTGGAACAACAAAGGCAGTCAGAAAGCGATCGCTTATGGCTTCGAGAAGAAGAAACATCTCTGGTAAAAAAAATATCCCACGATTCATTCAGCGTTCCCCCTCCTTAGAAACAGTGGGGCAAGCCAGCTTCGTTGAGTAAACGGGTGAGGTAGGCGTGATCAGTGGTACAGTGACGGTAGTTGGAAAAGCGCTGCCCTTCAGTGTTACTCTTTGTACGTAATTCTTTGTGTTCAGTAATTTTAAGTAATTTAAAGCTCGAATTCTCAGTTTCTAAGATGCGTTAAAATGTTTGTAAGATTCGGTAAAAACTTTGGCTCTGCCCCCCCCCCCCCCCCCCCCCCCCCCCGCGTAAGCGCTGTGTAACCTAAATAGCCTCAACTGCAGATAAACTCAAAAAGGATCATATACAGTTCATGATTCTATGCCTCCCAGAAGGGCAAAGACAACCCCGTAAGGGGGCCCGAAAGGCGAGGCCATGCCGAAAGGAAGGCTTTCATCCATAAACATCCACGAGGCACTGCCCCAGTTCCCTTGCAGAGCATGCAGCCACCGTAATTTAAAAGTTAGATAGGTAAGGTACAATTTTATTCACAAATATAAATTAACCCTTTATTGCTTAAAAGCGTCACGCATGCCAGTGGGATAAGAGAACGACGCTTCACTGATTCTGATTTGTTTGTAAAAGTTCTTAATAAAATCCTAGCCTAATGTTTTATAAAGAAAAAACTAACACACATCAACCCTGGGATTTTAGGACAAGATAATTAATAACTAAAACAAACACAAATACCAACGCGAGAATTTGCGACAACAGACATACAACGAAAGAAAAAAGAAAATAGGCTTGCGGCAATGGTCTGATCTTCCTCCGAGCACACATAAAAATGAATCAGATAAAATAAAATACATATAATTGCTAGAAAACATATACCCTTTGAGAGCTCTTTTAAAAACTGTTCGATCTTCGGAGAGAACCCGAAAGGAAGTGTCACACTTCACCGATGTAGAAATGCATAAATGAAAGACAGTACAGAGGAGTGCGTTAGCCCTCAAGCGAAATGATTCAGTAAACAACCGAGGGATCACAGCCACCAAACGTACGAAAAAGAATGTTAGCACGGACACAGAGCGTGTTCCATCCTACTTACCAGTTTCTACACATGACGTTACGAAGTTTGGCTTCTTGGCGTAAAGGATGGAACGCATTTATTTATTTTCGGTAAAATATCACTCCACGGGGTAATCCAGCCAATCACGTTACAGAGAGCTCTAGTTACCACGCTTACTACGCTACCGAGCATGGTAAGCAAATAGTTACTATTGCTTACTAGTTCGAGAAGGTTGGAACGGCCAGCGTATTAACTTTTCGTGAGGTTGGGACGTGAATAGTAACTAAGACTTTCTATTGTCAGAGGCACTGTCTAGGGAACCGGGAGCCGTACTTTATGTCCTACGGGCTACGGAACCGGTAGTTCTCACGGAAAAGAAACCATATGTGCTGTGATTCCGGGATCTGACGTCATTGACTACCGGAAACTTGTATGTGCTGGCTCCCGTTCCGGTAGTAAGTGGAAATAGCTCACGGAACCTTCATCGCACCAGCTTCTCGTACGGTAGTCTCTCGGAATTGTGTACTCAGGAGCTAGGGAGCCGGTAGTTGATCCCAGAACTGTGTAACTGGAGCTTGTGTTCCGGTAATGTCTATGTGGAATAAGGCGCATTCTCGCCGTTCCCCGAGGACTCCACTTGAGGAGTCGCCGCGGTTTTGTTTGTCCGGGGACTCACTCCCCGTATTCTCGCGAGTCCCCACGGACCGGGAATGCTCCGACTATCAACACCATCACCAACAAGGACTCCCTTTCAGATTCGGAGGGGAATCAATTTTTGCTGGTGTTGGTGCAATGTAAAATTAATCAAAACAATCAGAATAAACAAAACGAAAAATAAGGTGGATCCAGAACAGTTTCGTCAACTGCAAATTTTTTTTTTCGAGTAAAATCTATTTTGGAAGTATTCCCCGTGTTCTCGCTGCTTTAGTACTCAGAGTCCGCATAGAGTGACTCCCTCTATTCTCGCCGTTCCCTTCGATTCCCCGGGGAGTCCTCGAGGAATCCTCGGGGAACGGCGAGAATACGCCCGGAATAGTTTGGATGAGAGCTAGGATGCCGGGATTTTCACTGACTTAGAGAAAATAATATGGGAAAAAATCCACTACCGAAACCCATGTGTTGAGAGCTAAGGTACCGGTAGCAACAACCATTTGGTTGAAAATGACCAGCTCACAGACACAGATGGCTATGGACTGGGGTTCCGGTAGTGCCAAAAATAAATAAAAAATTGAACTGACGGACCCATGTCAGTGCAGACTAGGAAACCGGAAGTGATTATTTTTAACTCACGGAACCTAACTCCCATGGGCTAGGGTTCCGGTAGTGCAAAAAAAAACGAACTCACGGAGACATGTCAATATGGACTTAAAAGAGTCCGGTAGCAAATCTCATCAACTCATGGGGTAAGAAATGATAAAAGTATCACGCACTACAGGAACCCTAGCCCATGGAAGTTGGATTCCGTGACTCAAGGTCCATATTGACACGTGTTCGTAAGTTTAAAATTTGTAATTTTGGCACTACCGTAATCCTATATAGCCCGCAGGATTTGGGTTCCGTGAGTTAAAAATATTCACTTCCGGTTTCCCAGTCTGCACTGACATGGGTCCGTGAGTTCTATTTTTTTTTTTTTTTTTTTGCACTACCGGAACCCTAGCCATCTGTGTCCGTGAGCTGGTCATTTTCAACCGAATAATTGTTGCTACCGGAACCTGAGCTCTCAACATATTGGTTCCGGTAGTGGATTTTTTCCCATGTTATTTTCTCTAAGTCAGTGAAAATCCCGGCATCCTAGCTCTCATCCAAACTATTCCGTGAGTTCTATATTCCACGTAGACACTACCGGAACACACGCTCCAATTATACAGTTTTCGGTATCAACTACCGGCTCCCTAGCTCCTTAGTACACAATTCCGTGAGACTACCGGACGAGAAGCTGGTGCGACGAAATTTCCGTGAGCTATTCCACTACTACCGGAAGGGGGAGACAAGTTTCCGTTATTCAATGACGTGAGATCTCGGAATCGCAGCTCATATTCTTTGGTTTCCGTGAGAACTACCTGTTCCGTAGCCCGTAGGACATAAAGTACGGCTCGCGGTTCCCTAGACAGTGCCATTGTGAGAAGGGTGGACCACGCTCACAGACTAACCTTGAAACTTGCAATATGTAGGCCATCGTTCAGCGACGAGCAAAAGGTATAACTTAGACATTTGAACGAGTGAAAAGGTACGCGTTTTTTTTCCTCTGCAGTGGTTCATTTCATTTGCACCCTCCGTACCCGGAAAGTGCACAAAACCTAAGAATCTCGCAAAATCTCGTAACAAGATATCATAATCTTGACCTCAGAATCTTAAAACACGCGACTGATGTCTTTTATTTTTTCTAGAAAAATCGGCTGTCCATTACTGCTAGTCTGTCCGACCCTGAGTCAGTCGAAAATCAACAAGCAGGATCGCCCGTGGGTTTTGGACAGGAGAGGTCACTAACCCCTCAGAGTGTTTCGTCAAACGTCGAAGAAAAACCTGTGGTGGTAAAGGTAAGTCACACAGCCAACCTGGATTTCTTAGAACCTAGGACTTGATAATGGACTGTCGAAACTGACTAACGTGTTTTTGCGACAATCTAAAATTCGTCTATAGAATTTTACCTACTTGTGACATTTGGTTGGTCATCAATAATTAAGTATTGATAAGATACGACTTCTTGAGCCCACGGCTTCTTCAGCCCCCCATAAACTCAACCGAAAGGTAAGTATCTTCGTTTGTGCCTTATCTTATTCGTAAGTTTAACTGTCAGAATTTCAATCAGCCGTGATTCGTAATTTGTTATTTTGACGATCCGCAGCTAGCAGTTGTAAATGCTATTAAGGAAATAAATGAGTTATTATTATTAAAGCTCATCATTATAAGAAACAAAAAAAAAAGATAACAGAAGGGAGTTTATTCATAGTTCGGAAAATATAACATATGTAAAAGAATTCCCATTTCCCCTTGGAGATTCGGATTTTGGTTAAGCATCCTGGATGCTGAGGTTTGGAATATCCTCCCTGTAACAGGATGTGTGCAAAACTGACGTGAGTTGTGGTAGTGGAGAAAGAAGGATCGGAAGAGCGGTTTTGAGGAGACGAGATTGAGACGATATTGAGATGCTAATTTGAGTAAAGCCAAGCCAAACCAATTGAGATACTGATGATATTTTAGGATTAATTTTAATTTTAAGGATTAATATAGTAAGTTAAATTAAACCACCAAACGAAAGACTACGATCCCAAATACGCCTTCGAAAGGTTGAGTAATTCCCCCGTTCGCACGCTACCTTTGTCAGTCGGGCGTAGCCCACGGTCGGAGTATCGATATCGAGACGGCATCAAAAGGTTCATCAGCTTGGTGACAGTTGGCTCATTTCCTGGCTTTTTGCGTTGCAAAAGTAGAAAAAAGAAAAAGAACAAGATACAACGAATTCTGAATCTTGCCGTTTTGAATTCAGGAGATCAATTAGAACAAAACAGCGTGTATAATTATGTTACAGGAACCCTAATTGACCCCTAATTGCAGTCTGCTCATTATCCCCAAGCTGCCATAAAGCCCATCAAATCTCATGTACCCTAGGGATTTTCAATTTTTTGTGGAATAGGCGGCTTTTTGAGCCCAGTGGGACCAAGCTCTGAACCTCTAAAGGAAAGAGTAATAACATCATCGGTTCACTTCATACTACCAGATTGGTGTCAGTGGTCAAAGATCGTGTCAGTATCCTTGGTCTCATTATCTTTGTCAGTGGTGAATGTCGACTAGTTGCACAAATCATACACCATAGGAGGACGGATCTTGTAAGGCGTAGGCGTAGAACATTGGGTCATTAACGGGGGTGGTAGTACTTGCGGTCGAAAAAATTTGATACTTAGTAGGAAAACATACTGCAACTATGCCATAAATAAATAGTCCAGATCGGGCCCGGTCACTGTGAGAAAAATTGGAGGGGTCTTGTAAATGTCGTGACACTGGTTAAGAGCCGCAGTAGTGGAGGGATCGGGACGGAACTTGGTGGACCAGCATGACCCTTGGATGAAGTTCCGCAGAGGTGGTAGGGTCGTCACGACCCTACCCCTATAGCTACCCCTACCCTATAGCTGCGTTCTTTGTCACGGGAGTTCTCACCGGTGGTCTCCGTTTTTTGTTATAAGCCGTGTTTGCATCCACCGGTGACTTCTCACCAGTCTTATAACCCGTTTTTGAACTAACCAGTGTCCGGTTTTATCTAACCGGTGCGGACTAACCAGAACCTGCTCGTGAGCCCGGCTTGAGTGAGGAGTTAGCCAGTTTTCATCAACTCACAGGTGAACCAAAAAAACGCGTTTTAAGGGAAGAACCGGACACTGGTGACTAAACACCAGAGACAGCCCGGAGTGCAACGAACGCAGCTAATGCCACAACAACCTGCAACTGCATTTTTAGGTCCGGACCTGGGCGGACAAGTGTTTCGAACCGGGTTTGGCCAATTGTGGGTGGGGGGTCAAGAGGGGTCCCAGAAATTGGATGGCACCCGTAAGAGCTAAACGGATTGGGACTGGACGGATTACATCATGGTGTGTAGAAGCCTCTTCTTCACAGCAAAGCCCGAAGTTACAGAATGCGGACAAAATCCTACCATGTCACTAATCCAAGCATCCAAAACAGCAGCCGTGTCCGGAACGAAATCTCAGCACCAAGTTTAACTCCTAGCAATTCCTACGAAGAAACTCAGCATAATCAGATACTTAAGATGCTTACAGTTGCTAGAGTCCTCATTTATTTCATTACAGGCTCGTGTTCCTAGCTCGAGCCTGAAGAGGACTCTTGCAAAGAAGGGCGAAATAGGTTGGCAGCTGACATATCCATTTAACGCAAACTATTTCTTTAATGTCTTGGCAATAATACCAGCGATTCAGATCGTGAAAAGATCAGGTGACAGCACCCAATACAAACGCACACCACAGTGGGCTGCAATATTATTACACATGAAGAAAGGCCAAAGTCATTGCAAGCACCGACACTAGGTGTTGTGCCCAGCACAACTTATGTCTTTCTTGCGATTTGCGGAAAGCACTATCCCCCCGCGCTCTCCGTCTTGACTCATTAGCTGCGTTTGTTGGCCGGTGACTGCTCACCGGTGCTGCTTAAAACGCGTTTTTGCATTCACCGGTGACTGCTCCTCGATCTTCCGTTTTCGGACCAAAGGCGTATTCTCGCCGTTCCCCGAGGACTCCACTTGAGGAGTCCCCGCGTTTTTTTTTGCCCCCCATGCTCCGATTATCATCACCATCATCAAAAAGGACTCCCTTACAGATTCGGTGGGGAATCAATTTTTGCTGGTGTTGGTGCAATATAAATTAATTAAAAATAACCAGAAGGAACAAAACCAAAGATAAAGTGGATCCAGACTAATTTCGTCAATTGCATCATTATTTTTAAAACAAAATCGGTTATGGAAGCATTCCCATTGTTCACGCTGCTGGTGTTGGTGCAATATAAATTAATTAAAAATAACCAGAAGGAACAAAACCAAAGATAAAGTGGATCCAGACTAATTTCGTCAACTGCATCATTATTTTTAGAACAAAATCGGTTTTGGAAGCATTCCCATTGTTCACGCTGTTTTCTGTACGCGGAGTCCACGTGGAGTGACTCCCTCTATTCTCGCCGTTCCCTTCGATTCCCCGAGGAGTCCTCGGGGAACGGCGAGAATACGTCTCAATCAGCGTCTGGTTAGTGCTGACCGGTGCGGACTAACCAGAACCTGCTCGGTAGAG
The DNA here is from genome assembly GCA_030848855.1 of Branchinecta sandiegonensis. Classification (NCBI taxonomy): domain Eukaryota; kingdom Metazoa; phylum Arthropoda; class Branchiopoda; order Anostraca; family Branchinectidae; genus Branchinecta; species Branchinecta sandiegonensis. The sequence continues at coordinate 247,048 of JAUPMV010000017.1, read as the reverse complement.
AGATTCCAGTTCTAGTTAAAGAGCAGCTGAAGGGAAGAAAGTCTGGAGCCAGACAAAGCAAGTTCCGCCAATCGTAGACTAGCTGAGAGTAATGGGGGGGGGACTGCGGGAATTATTAGCCCCCCCCCCCCCCGATCTTCTGTCGTTGTTTCCCCTCTGTTCAACTAGCAAAATTACCCTTTTGAATCTGGAAAAGAAACCTTGGCGATCCCCACCTGACCTCTTCACTGTAAAAATTTTATTAATCCCAGTAGCAAATACTGCAAGATTTTTTTACAGTGTTCCCCTCATTAATAGATCGTCTGTTCATTCAGGCAGACTTTTTTCCTTGCCCCTTTAAATAAATTATGAGATAATAAAACAAATAAAATATGCCTTTCATTTTAGAAAGTTGAGCCGACTCGCACCGCCAGTTTGGATCGAAAGAACGATCGGGTGTATGAAACAACGGTTGCTGTTGTTAAGTCAATAATGGTGCTGTCTCAAGGTACGTCTTTCATTACTTGTGTGTGTGATTGATTTCATTTCGCTTTTATCTCGTCTACTTCACGCCCATCTGATGCATTGTCCAATTTGGTCGTTCACCAAAAAATTACGTACGTTAGACCAGTGCTTCCCAACCTTTTCCATACCGTGTACCCCTAATCAAGGTACAAAAGGGTTGCGTACCCATAATCAAGGTTCAAAAAGGTCCCGTACCCCTTTTTCTGACGAATTATTGTTTTACGAATTTTAAAAACTACGATCAGAACGTAAAAAAAAAGGCATTTAGGCAACTGCCATCAATGACAAGGCGTGTAAATCTGAAATTGCGCACGATGGGATGAGGTATATCGTTCCGAGGACAATACTGAAACTGAGATAAGGGACTCGAAAAAGACTGAAGCGAGGTATTAAAGATGTAGACTAACTAGGGTCTCTCGTACCCCTTTGGGTACGCGTACCATCGGTTGGGAATCACATCGTTAGACAATACCATTCACCGACATTAAACATCTGGCGTGATCGAGCTTAAACCTTAAATTGTGCTCTATAAAAGTCCGAAAAGAACGTCCCAACGGAAAGCCAGGTTAAATTGGCCTATTATTCTTTTGTTTGTCTTAAAACGGGGCATCCTACTCCCTGTGAGTCAGGATTGTAATCTTCTGGCACTCGGTTGTGCTTTATCGATCATCGTCATAGGGATTGCCTTCCCTATGACGATGATCACGCACGCCACTGTCGTAGACGAAACAGTTTCGACTCTGCCTAAAGCCGGTTTCACACTGATGCGTTGAGGCTCTCACTGTTTCAAGCCGCTTTCACATTGACGCGTCGTTGCGATGCGTCGCGTATGCGTTTGTCTTGCGTTGCGTATAGGTTGCGTAGCCTATCTGTCACAGCTGCAGAGAACATGCCCCGCTGAATGCGTATTTACGTTTTCCTTTTTCGGTTTCATCTGTCAAAATGCATTTCTTTCATCAGTTAGCAAGTTTTTAATCATCATTAGTAGGTTTTCTTCGTCATTAGTAGGTTATTCTCCAGTTTCTCTTCAAAACTTCAGTTTTTCACTGAAAAATCTGATGCGCACCGCGTTGACGCAAGGCTATTCTATTCTTGTGTTGCGTTTTATTTGTCTGCGTAAGCTTTTCGTTGCGCCGCCGCAACCGCGACGCAGAGGTTGCGTAGCTTAGTGTGAAAGGCTCTACGCGTCGATGTGAAAGCGGCTTCACACTGAGCTATGCAACCTCTGCGACGCGCTTGCGGTGACGACACGCAGAGCTTACGCAAACAAATAAAACGCAACGCGTCGACGCATACGCATTAGATTCTTCAGTGAAAAATGGAAGTTTTTGAAGATAAACTGGAGAAAACCTACTAACAATGAAGAAAAACTTGGTAATGACGAAAGAAACGAGAATTCAGCATAAGAAACCCAGAGTGGAAAACGTAAATACACATCCAGCGTGAAAGCTTGTCGCAGGTGTGAAAGATTCGCTACGCAACCTGTATGCAGCGCAAAACAAACGCATACGCAGCGTATCGCAACGACGCGTCAATGTGAAAGCGGTTCAAATCTTGAGAATTGAAGAAGAACAATAACGAGTGATAATACACAGATCATGTAGGTTCGTCCAGAAATTTATTAACCTTCTGCGCAAAGTACATAAAAGACGAGTGTAACAAAGTAAGGAGCTCAGAATGAAACAGCCTTTAAAATATTTACTACTATTATTAATTATTATTATACTAGTGTAGCTATATATTTAAGCATCTTTGTTGCGGTTTTTGTACTTAGTGTTAGTGTTTGTTTTCTCAGTTTATTTTGTTTGATACTCCATCTCTACGGTGCCTTGCCCTTCTTTTATTGAGATGGGTCATAAGTAAATTGATTGATTAATTGGTTATTGAATTATTGCCCGTCGTTTATCGTTTCCTTTTTCAGGGGTGCAGCAGGGAGAATCCCAGAAATATGTAAATCTAGTCAAAGATGTCGGAATCGAGCTGAAAGCGCTACTTACCAGTGTCGACAAGTTAGTGCCGATACTCCCGCCTAGCACTCATAAAGAGGTTTGTACGGGGGAACTGAAACCCTCTCTTCTATGTCACTTTAATTCTCAGTGACCACCATTATCACCAACCCGTCTAATTTTTTTCTTCTCTAACCCGTGACGTATGAGCCAAAAAGAGGTAGCCTTTACCCGTGTCACTGTTCATGTGTTTTATTTATTTTCTTTCATTTACTCCGCTTTTTGGGATCCTAAAACGTAAGTGGAGAGATACCTATGACATCGCAAAAGTTGTCCTTCTGTCCGTCTGTCTGTGAGCACGATAACTCTCGAAGGAAATGAGGTATTTTGATGAAACTTGGTGTAAGGGTTCTTTGGGTCAAGGGTAAGGTCAAGTTCGTAGATGGGCTTTGTAGCCCTACATTTAGGGGTGGGGAAGGGGGTTCAGATTAAGGGCAAACAAAATATTTTAAACAGTTAATGTGATAGCCGATTATGGGATAAAAAGACATGATGAACACGATGCTGAAAAGCATTTCTCGCCGGACAAGTAGTTCATTTGAAGTTGGTTAAATGATAGAGTTAGGGGTAAGAAGAGACGCTGAGTCTGTATATGACAGTCATTTTTACCCCGACATATAATTCGTTTGGAATCCGGTTGTTACCAGATTTTTTTTTTTTTAAGTTAAAGTTTTCTTTGAAGTTGATTAGATGTTCTTTATAGAGATAAGGATATACGCTGACAATTAGTTCGCTTGGAATTGGGCCGAAACCGGAAATTTGGCAGAAGTAAAGCAGTAAGTTTCGGCCAGTGTTATCAAAATAGATATGGCTTACAGAGGTGTATCTGAACTTGGTTTTCTCTGACGGTTAGCCTGGCGAAGACTGGATCTAGCGAAGACAAGACCCAATTGTCTGGATCAAATATTAGATTTTTGGGATCCCATCGAAACCTTTGGTCTTGTTCAAAATTGCGGGTTATAATTATGTTACTTACTTACTGTATTCCTCGACTCAAGGGTTCCAGGTGTTTCTGTCAGGATTCATCAATGAGCGCCAACGAGGGATCTTTCGCGCTGTTGAGGGGAAGTTGCCGCGATTGATGACTCGCCCAATCAGGCTGCAGGGAATAAAGCCGCTTTCACACTGACGCGTTGAGGCTTCACACTGAGCTACGCAACCTCTGTGTCGAGCTTGCGGTGACGCAACGCAGAGCTTACGCAGACAAATAAAATGCAGCGCAAGAATAGAACCAAATTCTATTCATACGTTGCGTCGACGCATATGCATCAGATTTTTCAGTGAAAAATGGAAGTTTTTGAAGACAAACTGGAGAAAACCTACTAACTAGGTAGAAAAATTGTAGTAATTATCAAAGAAACGAGAATTCAACAGAAGAAACCGAGAAAGGAAAACGTAAACACACATCCAGCGTGAAATCTTGTCGCGCAGGTTATTATTCAATTCAGTTTATTTCTAAAACGTGAAGGGGACAAGCCGAATATTCGTTTGGTCGTCAATAAAAATATATACAATTTACAGTCAACACTTATGAATTAATTTTTTATGAATTAACAATAAGAGTTAACCTCAGGTACACAATTACTACGCCAGTGCTAGTAAGCACTGGCGTTAGAAAACTTGACAAAGGAGGGAAAGATACGCTGCGCAACATGTACGTAGCGCAAGATAAACGCATACGCAGCGCATCGCTACGACGCGTCAATGTGAAAGCGGCTTAAGGTACTTCCATTTCGTGAGTCATGCGGTCGTTTCCAATCCTGTTACGAAGGTTCCCGTGAGGAACGATGGATGAAATACAAGTACGGGATTAAGCCTGCTGAGTAGAATCTTTCCCATGAGCTGGTTTGGTTTTTACGGATTTTTCAAGACCTTCGAAGAGGCAAAATACTGCAGTATAAGGTATTGCATCGGGTTAGTTAGGCTAGAAATATTTGGTGGTTCTGGCTGGGCATCGAAAGTGTGTCTTAGCCTTATCTCTCTTTCAGGTTGAGATGGCCCACAAGGTTCTTAGTAAGGATATGGCCGAACTGATATCATCCATGAAGCTTGCCGACAAGTATAGTTCGACTACACTTGATGCCGAGTATAGAAAGTAAGTATTTCTAAGGACGTCACGCGCGCGAAAGTCTGACGGGGAGAGGAGGAACTTGAGGCCCTAGAAAGAGAAGCAGATAATTTCGTAATCCATATTGGCCTGACATGTCACAGAAAATCAACGAAGAAACCAACGAAAATGGGGTTTGTAAAGGCCAACGAATACACTGAAATAAAAGGCGAATATTTTGGGGGGACTACCGCCTCCCTTCTTCAGCGCAGACAGAAAATTTCGAGAAAAAATGCAAAAACGAGGATGAAGATCAACAACCAAGAAAAAAGAAACAAAGCAGAAAACCAACAATATACCGAATATTAAAACCAAAATTGAAGAATTGAAAGCCTAAAATGAAGACAGCGAGCCACTCACCAATACCTGCGAATAACAATTGGGACTGTTCTCGCTCGGTACTAGCGAGTGATTCGTTGTTTTCTTCGTGATTCGTTGGTTTCTTCGTTGATTTTTTGTGGAAAGAGAAGCTGGCTCCGACCGCGAGAGAACCCGGACGCAACCTCAGTCCCTAGCTTCCACTGCACTGGAGAACTTCGCGAATGGTTCTCTCCACGGTCAGTGAACTGCAAAACGTCGTAGAGACACCCGAGCTGAATCGGCGAAAAGCGAGTTATTTGAGGCCGGTGCGCCGAGTTCTCTCAAGCAAATCTGTGTCCTACCGGCACGAAGCTTAAGTTTTCGCTAGCTTCTTTGTCAAAAGACTAATTTGTCCTTCGTCCCAGAACTAGATTTGAATATCTTGGAACTAGTAAATAAGTAATTTATTTACAACCCGCCATTTTGAAAAGGCGGAGTAACTGAAAGAAAATAAATAAACGCATAAAGACACAGAAAAATGCACTTATTTTCAATTGTTGGACAAGAAGCAGTTTGATAACGTCGTGCGCTGTTTGGGCCCTGTTATCCATGATGTTTTATAGTGACGAGGAAACATCCAAAAGGGAAAGAACTGTTACTGCGGAAAACAGAATTCAGAGACAAATTACAAGAAGCATAATCAGCTAGGAAGGAATCGTAGAGAGTCGAGTGCTGGTCTGAGCCGCTGGGAGATATTAGTTGCGTTTTTGCAGATACCGTGGTATCAGATACCACGGTCTAAAGTCGTTTTCGCAGTTATCGTGGTATCTGATACCACAGTCTAAAGGCATTTTTCCAGTTATCGTGGTATCTGGCCAGTCATCCTGGTATCTAATATTCAGATACCATTGCACGGTCCGCATGTTATCTGAAAAAGTCGTCTCACTTTCAGCATCGCCAACAATATAGCCTAGGATTTTGTCAAATTAGTGGGAAAGAAGTTTGGAACTTAGGGATGTGACTAAATATCAGTTTTCCTTCGGGATGACTTCGAATAGCGCAATTTCGGCAATGGTCGTTTTTGCAGAGCAACCGTGGTCTCAGATACCACGATAACTGCAAAAACGACTAATTGCAGATCCAGTTACCGTGGTAACAGATACCATAGTATCTGCAAAAACGCAACTATTGAAAAGTCGTTTTTAAACCTAATATCTCAGAGGACTGGGATGTCTGTGACGCGTCTGGTACGCGTCTAGTTACGTTTCAAAATTTGTCAGCAACCCCGTGAACCCGCAACATAGCTTGAAAATCCTGAACGCACTTGAATGAGTGATAACTTGTCCCACTTCAGTGATCAGTGCTTTTTCAGCATGGAGTAGCCCTCCTTAGTATATCTGAACTAAGCTGGTCACCAGAGAGATTTTTGGATTGTCTTTGAGGCATTGAGAGTATGAGACACGGTTTATTTTCATTGTAAACAACGTGAGTAAGGAACAAAGTCGAAGAATAAATTGAGGAGTTTAGGTGCGATTACGAAAGCTAACGGTAACAGCAGTGCGAACTCAAATGAGCCTCCTATCAACTTCTACTGTTGGTCTGGCACTTTGCACTTTTACCTCTTGGTTGGCGCATGATGTGAACAGAGGCAGAGGGTGAACATGAACCAGTGGTATAATTTGAGACTGTCCACGATGTGATTAGTTCTATTTCTTTTTTATCAACCGTGATTACGTAAACCGCCACAGGAGAAGATTTTTGAATCACTTTTTTCTGCTAAAATCGAAATAGGATAGTAGGCTATTTTGTTGTTAGACTTCGTCAACTGTTTATATTTTTCAATGTGTGTGAGTTTGACTGATGTGTTTTTGTTTAAAGTTTTGCATCACTCATCAGTTTTGAAGGAATAAAATCAGTCATGATAATAATTCTTCGAAAACTCCACATCGTGTGGTTGATAGATAATTATAGACTGATCATATCCAAGTACAATGGTACTTAGCATGTCTTTGGACCGCACGGAAGAATATCAGGAAACTCAAACGTAGCAACTATGTCAAATGAAACAAGTTGAAGCCACACACTGTATTTTTTTTAATCTTTTACTCATTTTATCATTTACTTTTCCATCCACAAACGGTAAAAGTACGATGTCCGAAGTATTGCAACAATTCTGCATTACTTTCCGAAGTATTTCCAGAAGAAAAATTACATTAAAAAATAATCAGCAGACGCAGTTAAATGAATCTGAGTTGATCCAAATGTTGTAAATATTTCTAAAAGCGAGCTATATTATGAAGTAAAAGCAACTTTTGTTAACTTTGTTACATCCATCCAATTTCGTGTGCCTTGCATGGGTTTAGCCGAACACCCCCCCCCCCCTTTTTTTCCGACTCGCTTTATTCATCCAAAAATTGTTCATTGCGAAAAAAAGCATAGGAAAATGTCAATAAAAATTCACTAACATACAAGTACATAATATACTATTACTTTACACAACCTTCATGCAATATACAATTTTGGTTTCTTAATTTGGTCCAGAATAAAGTATTACTAATATTGTATACAATTTGTTTGTGTTACAATAGTGTTCGACCATCGGGTCAAATACTTATGACTACGTATAGAAACATCGCACTGAAATCGCTATTAATAAAACAAACATAAACTTGGTCACGTCACAACCGATAAAGTAACAACAAAATAATATAATATGGGTGTCAGTTGTAGCTTTTCTCAGGTTTATGTTACATTCACTTTGCTCATAACCTAAGCATGCTTGCATAGAAGTGGGGCTTGTTCCTTTCGTTACCACAAAAAATATGCGCGATTTTGTGTTTTGGCTTCACCTATAAGTCAATAAGTAAGTAATTTATTTATGACCCGCCATTTTGAAAAAGCGGAGTAAATGAAGAAAATAAATAAAACACATAAACACACAGAAAAAATCTTCGGCCAGGAAGCAGTGAATAACGTCGCGTGCTGGTTGGGCCCTGTTGTGCATGATTTGAAAGCGGTGAGAAAACAACCAAAAGGGTAACACTTGCATCTTGAATTTTGAACTTCTCCGTCAATGTATGGTCATTACATAATTTCGACAAGTGGAGCAGGTGCTTTGCATATTTAAAATAACATGATCTCTTCTTTTTAATCTCCTTCTTTCGCAGAACATGAGTGACACCAGAACGAAATAGTATAGAAGGAGCGCAGAAGGTGCTGTACCAATTTCCCAAAGCTTTACGATTTATTAGAAAGCTAATCCTTCTCTTGTATAATTCAGGAATATGCAGGCCTCTGCCCAGGTTCTCGCGATCGACGCCAAACACCTTCTGGATGCTGTCGATACGGTGCGACTCCGATTTCCGATTCTCGACAAAGTTCTGAAGGCTAGCAGTATGGAATTGTGATTCAGGTGCAAAATGTGAAACTGGTAACACGTGGAAATTTGCTTTGTACTTTTAGATGCCCAAATCCGTGTGTATAGTCACGGTGAACTATTTGATATAAAAGTGTTCACAGGTGGGTAGTAATAGCCAAGTGTGCGAGTTTGCAGTACTACGTCCTTTCGTGAAACACAAGATAGTAGAAACTTGCTTCAACACGTTTCTGGGGATTGTTGTCAAGCCGAGGATCCTGATAGAAGGATTTATCGGTTAGAGTGATAGGTCTTAAGAAATGATACGCAGTATTGACAAAGCGGTGGATTAAAACGTGAGCGATGTGTGTGTTACTTTCTAACAACAGTATTCTTCTTCGGATATATTTTGTTTGCCCAATCCGGGTGGGCTCCTAGACTAAAACTACATGTCGCTGTTAGTAAGAGATAACGTATTTTAAAGCGCGAAAGAAACCCATGATGTTATACCAGAAGGATGTATCGTCGGAATTATCAATAAGAGCCGTTTCCCCCTCAGTATGTGGTTAGACTTGTGTGAACTATCGACTACTTGGTATGCGACTTCGTGTGCTGAGAGGTGGAACATTGTGTTCAACGCTTTTTGACCTGTGATGTGCATTAAAAAGGAACCCGATGACAGTTCACGTTTTCTTTTTTAAATGGGGCAGAGGTAGGGTGAGAGAGCGAGGTAAGGGTAGCTCCCATGGTAAGCTAACAGGGGGTCTGGTCACATTTTTCACAGTATGTTTCAGAGGTTGGTTCCCAAAATCATCACGATATTTTTGTCCACTCTCACAATCCCCACGTTCAGAATGTCCGCGACCAAAATGCCGATGGTTCAACATGCCCACGACTCAGAATGCTAAAGGTTCAAAATGCGCACGACTCGAAATACCCACAAGTGAGATTCAAAACCCAGACATCGAAATCGTCTAAATGCCGGTGGCTCAAAAAACGCCAATTCAAAATGCCAACGGCGGATATTAAATGCTGGAAATGAGGCCAAAATATAGTTCAAGTAAAACGTAGCTGACGTATCCGTTTAGCAGTCTCAAATATTATTCGCAGTCAGCTTGGGCTGAAGGAATATTCAAAATCTTCCTGGCTATAAAGGCCGACGGCTTAAATTGTCCACAGGGAGGCCAAAATGATCCTGGGTCAGCGGACAACGAGATTATAAGGGACAGGATTACCAGGGGAAAGTGTATTGAAACTAATATTGTATTGTTGGTTGATCAGTTTCAGAATTGTTTGCGGGAAAGTACAGGAGAAATAAAATGTAAAATTTTTCTAGCACATAAAGCGAGACTATACGAAACTATGGTAAATATTATTCCTTGGTTAAAAATAACAGTTCTGAGATCACTGTTTGTGGTTCAGTTTATTTTTATCAGAATTATAATATTGTATTATAATTGAGATTATACCAGTTTAGTATACGATGATTACCATTTTGATACTCGGTCTACTCCTTCCGTTACTCACTCACTCTAATCCCAGTTTACTACGAACTGAACACCTCAAATAATTCAGTCGTGGGCATTCCGAACCGTGGGCATTTTGAGTCGTAGGCACTGTGATTGTCGGCAATATGAGTGTTAGCCGTTTCCGAGCTCTCGTGGCCCCGTCTTCAGGTTCTTGCCTAGGCCTCCCTACCTCTCAAATATTCTTTCAACCTGAGCTGACTGCAAATCATGTAGGGTGTTGCTAAACGGGTGTGGCAAATAAATCTTTGACCGAAGAAATATTTAGCATACATAGCCTGTTGGTCTACGACACCTTTCGACAAAGGAAATGCGAGCCTGCCCCACCTACAATAAAGATCGACACATAAATTACTTTACAAATTTAAGATTTTTGCAGTATTCCGTCATTTCTTACTTTACAGGATTTCTCAATTTTCTTTCCGAGAAACTGATTGGTCAGAAAGACGGGCTCGGCTAGTTCGCCGTGTTTGTTGAGGCTTCTAAAATCAGCCGAAGCCGTGGGTAATTTATTTTATTAAATCGAGTTGATTTTTTGAAGCAGTCAGTTGTATTAGAATATTGTAACAGAGACGGTACGGAGTGCAAGGAATTCTTAAACATTGTGTAATGTCAACACTGAAATGTGGGTATATTTGTATTACTCAACTATTTTCACATCAGTCTACATGTAGTATGTTGGCGCCGCTATTACATTCTTTATCCTTTAGCAGCCTAAGTTCAACATACCTATCTTCCTCGAGAGATTTCGGTCCATTAAAGTAGACTTAGTGTTCTTACGAATTAACATCTCATCTTTCTGGTGACCCGTATATCGCGGAGAGAAACTGAGATTTTTCTCATAACATTCGTTTGACTGGTTTTCATCTGAGATCGCTTCCTGCCTGAATGCAATATTTGACCTCAGTCCTCGGAAAGACGGTGATTGGGAACCTGTTCAAAAGCCCATGAGCTATTTTCTATGTACGGCGCCTCAACTTCAGCGATTTCTGACAGTTTTGTCCTATGTATCTAGCTATCCTTTGACAAAGAAGTGACGCCGTTGCGTAAATTTTTGCTTGCTCAGCTACTATCCACACTTCGATATCTGTTGCTGCAATATGGAGGGTAGCGAGAAGCTTCTTGCTGAGGTTCCTGCTTGGCGTAAAGAGATGGATCAAGTCATGAGAAAAATGCCAGTTCGAATATGATATTCTGTTGTTGTTTTTTTCGAATCAAGGAGTTCAGGGTTCCCATACATACGACATCGTCGGCACTATTAAGTAGAAAATACCTGGAAAACCGAGGACGGTGCTGAAATTAATTTTTCTTCCAGCCTACAGTTAGAATCGGCTTAGGCTCCGACTGTCTATTAGTGTTTAGATCCCATAGTTTAGTTGTAAACCTGCTATAGCATCTTACGTCTGTATATTTGTTTTGTCTTTTATTCACGCTCTACTTCGTTTTATACCAAAGAATCGTACTTCTGTAAAATACATATTTGTCCAACGCAACTAAACTATGCTTAAAGGTTTACTAAAGAAGTTGTCGAACCATTTTCCCGGTATGGATATTGATAGAAACATATCAGCTGGGCATGTCAGTTAAAGAACCGCTGAAGTAAAGAGAAAAACGGCACCGTCTCCACGTTGTGAAAGTTCGTTACTGCGTGTCTCGGCATCTGGACCAAAAAAGCCTTAAGCCGCTTTCGTACTGAGCAACACAACCTCTGCGTCGCGCTTGCGGTGACGCAACGCAGACAAATAAAACGCAACGCAAGAATAGAACCAAATTCTATTCTTGCGTTGCGTCGACGCATACGCATCAAATTTTTCAGTGAAAAATTTAAGTTTTTGAAGACAAACTGGAGAAAACCTACTAACGATGAAGAAAACTTAGTAATGATGAAAGAAACGAGAATTCAGCATAAGAAACCGAGAAAGGAAAACGTAAATACACATCCAGCGCGAAAGCTTGTCGCGCAGGTGTGAAAGATACGCTACGCAACCTTTACGCAGCGCAAGATAAACGCATACGCGGCGCATCGCAACGACGCGTCAATGTGAAAGCGGCTTTGCACCACTTTTCTTAAAAATATCTCGATCCGTTAGGTATCTAGTATTGCCAGGTTAACTGCCAACACTTTAGGAGGAAGCTGTCGTCTACGACAGTAGCCTAATGTTCAAAGGTTATGGCTTCAGTGAAATTACCGTATATCCTTCATTCATTACTGATCTTATCAACGTAATGTTTGTGACTATTAATTAGTAAATCATAGAAATATAAAATAAAGTGAATGGTTAGTTAATAGCATGAAAGTTGAAATTCATAGTGTAATAAGGTACAAATGACTTTAAATATCTCTCGCTTGAATGAGCAGGGCGCTGGAGCTTTATTTCGTTTAGTTCTTTCTAGTCCAGTTCTCCGTCGTTCGTTGTCAGGTGTCAGTGTTGTCGCGAGATCTCGGAATCACTTTCCGGCGAGCGAAGCGCATCGCGAAAACTGTCGGAAAGTGATTCCTGGAATCACTTTCCCACTGGACTAATCGCGGAAACCCATGGAAAGCTGATATCGCCGAGAAAATGTTGAATTACAAATTTTTTCGAATAAATATGGTTCACTGAACAGCTCTTTGATTCTCATATATTACATCGAAGTCACTTTAATTACGATTGCCATTTTTTTTTATTTATTAATGACACTTGCACTGTTTTTTCTCCACACCTTTGAAATTTCCGCCGAAAGATTCAACGTTCCGCGGAGCTTTCCACTAACCTCGTGGAATCACTTTCCAGGAAAGCTGCTTCGGTTTCCAAAGCGCGAAAACCGGGTTGGAAAGTTCGGCAACTTTCCGAAGTAGCGCGAAAACCATTGGAAAGTGTTTCCGACTTTGCTTTCCAGCTCGCGAAAACCCTCCTCTAGACCTCAGTATTTTGTTTCCAAAGCTCATGCGTAGAGTATGTCTCCTTTGTGAAGGTTTAAAAACTTAAAGACTTTCAAAGCTGAAAACTTAAACTTTGAATAGTTGGATCTCTTGCTTCCTCTCAAAACAGACGGACTCGTCCTTCGATTTGTGTAGCAAGCGGATTGCCTCATTGTAGCGTGCTCGGACTATTACTTACTATGGCACTGGCACTTCGGCTAAAGCATTGTCCAAATAGGTGTTGTAAGGTAAGGTGTATTACCGCGTATAAGCCTTATTACAAACTCCTCTTTTCCTCGGGGCGCGCTGTAATAAGGTGAATGAGGAAAATAGAGCTCGGCCCTATTCTTCCTTATGCAGAGCCAATCAGATCGCTTGGTTGGTTCCGCCAGCGGGCCGAGGAGAGGCGCAGCGCCGTCAGGTTTGCCAAAGAATGCACAACAGTTCTACTTTGTTGGAAGCTAAAGAAACAACTTTTCTTAAAAAATCACGTTTTTGTTCTATTATGACTGCTTTTCGCCAGTTCGAGGATCAATGCTGTCCATCCCTTATTTTAATAGCTTTTCTACAGTATAATTTACGTTGTATTGTACTCGTGTACTTCAAGTAGTACTAAGAACCTTTTCGGATATTTTTATAGCTCAAAAAATTGTATTGACTTGGCAACACCGAACGCCGCATTGATAATAGCCTCTTGGGTTGTATTTGAACAGGCGTGTGTATTAAGACGTAAACATCGCGTATAGCGTTATTCAGCTTATTACACCTATTAGGACAATGCTTAGAGTGACAGATATCGATCAGGTGCTTCCAGGCCAGGAGTGTGTCCCACTTCCGTCTGCTAACAATAGTAACTATTATTTACCATTTTACTTCCAACCTTCTCGAAATAGTAAATAGTCACTTGGGTAAGTAACTATTTGCTTACAACGCTCGGGAGCGTAGTAAGCGTGGGAACTACAATCTCTATGACGTGATTGGCCCGATTAGCCCGTGGCACGATATTTGTCGAAAATAGAAAAATTCTTTCCAGCCCTGTCGCCAAAATTCGTGACGTCATGCGTAGTAACTACGATAAGTAGGATGGAATACGCTCCAGAGCCCTGCTAGGAGAATGAAACTTGGCAGGCGTATTAAGTATTCTCCAAATAGGTGTTGTAAGGTGTATTACGGCGTATAAGCCTTATTACAGATTCCTCTTTTCCTCGGTGCGCGCTGTAATAACGCGAATAAGGAAAATGGAGCTCGGCTCTATTCTCCCTTATGCAGAGCCAACCAGATTGCTTGGTTGATTCTGCCAACGGGCCGAGGAAAGGAGCAGCGCCGTCACTGTTGCCACGAGAAGCACTAAAGTTTTACTTTGTTGGAAGCTATAGAAACAACTTTTCTTCAAAAGAACACGTTTTGTTCTGTTACGACTGATTACTGCTAGTTCGAGGACCAATGCTGTCTATCCATAAATTTAATAGCTTTTTACAATATGTTGGGCGTCAAATTGTACTGGTGTACTTCAAGTAGTACTAAGAATACTTTTTCTCTCGGGTTTCCTATTTGAACGGCCGCGTGTATTAAGACGTAAACATCGCGTATAGCGCTATTCAGCTTATTACATCTATTTGGACAATGCTTTAGGGACAAAACCAGATTCACTTGGAATTCGTCACTTCCTGGATCCGGCCAACCTGGGGGGGGGGGGGGTGATTTCGGCCAGGGCGTAACTGCCATCTTAAAGTTGCGGAGGGGGGCAACCGAAAATGGGCCGACAAATCGCTGTTTGTGATGACGAAAAATCGTAATATTAAATTCCACATAAGGAAACAGGTCCGTCATGTCAGCTATAGAGCTTGGTCACACTGGGCTCAAATCTGCGCAGAATTAGGCGACGAAGTGGTCACACTGGAGCCAAGAAAAGGTAGCTTTTTGGGTTGCTAAATAAAAAAAAGTACAAAGTACACTTAATTCTGAATGTTGTTGTTTTAAAAATAGGTGATCATTTAGAACGAAACAGCATTTCTAATTATCTTCCAGGAAATATACTGATATTTTTAAGTACTGTTGACTATAAAAATATTGTAAAATAAGTATCTATTTGCTTGAAATAAAAAGGAAAAAGACATCAAACAAATGTTTCTTTGTTATTTTTTGGCAGAAAATGACAAATCGATGTGACTGATGGCATTTGGGCATCTAGAACTCTTTGCCTTTCTCCCCAAATAGCTTAGGTTAATCCTGGGATGTTGGAAACAAGCTCATGATAGTTGACACTATCCCAGCATAATTAAAACTGAATTGTTGCAAAACTGGTCAAGTTTCGATTTTACACCCCTAATTGCAGTCTGCTCGTTATCCCCAAGCTGCCCCAAAGCCATCAACCGTTACGTCCCCTGAGGATTTTCAGAACCTCTTCGACGACCGACCCAATCTGCGCAGATTTGTAGACCCATTTTCAGCCGAGAAATCTGCGCAGATTGTCAAACCCGCGCCGTTTTGAGCCCAGTGTGACCAGGCTCTTAGCTAGATGCGGCGAAGATTGACACTAAATATGTAAATGTAAACGCGACGAGCGCCTCGATGGCCGCTCGGCTCTATACACATATATTATTATTTTAATACTCACCGATACGAATATTTCGTTTTCTGAGGTTTAAAACAGATCAGATCGGTGTGACGTCGCGCTTGTCAGTTTCTGGAAGGACGACACAGAGACACAAAAGGGAGACGTCATCCCTAAAAAAGGGACCATTTCAAAATTGGACAGGACACCACCACCCACGAAAAGTTACTAAGCCGAATTTGAGTTAGGATCACCCAATTACAAACGAGAATTTGGCGAAGTCTGAGATAAGACCACACAATTGCAAACAGGATTTGGCGAAGTCTGAGATAGGACCACCCATTTTCAAAAGGTAGTGAATAAAATAGGACTTTGGACCACCCTTTTTACGGAATTTTGGTATACTCATGTGACCGGATGTGGATATCACGGGGAGAACTGTAGGGAATCTTTCTTGCGAGTTAGGGGGTACTTCCAGATGGGCTAGGGCGATGTAACTTCCCAGGCTTATTAGGAACCTCGTAAAACTGGTTGTCATTTCCCTGATCTGGCCAACCAAGGGGAGAGGCAGGAGGAAGAATCCAGAATCATATGACAAGCATAAGTTCCCATAAGAACGAGTTGCCCAATCTCGATGGAACTTGACAATTGGCAAACGAACTGTTCTCAGATATTGTGTTTCAGTTTCGGACTGAATGCGGCAACGTGGAATAGAACAGAGGAATCAGGATAGGACTTGGCATCAAGGTCAAACAAAAGCCCTATGGTTGTACCATTGTTGTAGATCCGGACCGGAACCAGGGATTTTGGGGCTCATTAGCTTTGCTGGTCTGAAAGTCATGCAGTTTTTGGGATCAACAAGTGATTCGGTTCGGATAGAGCTTTATTTCTGGCGAGGTCAAATGTCCTTTGATGTTCAAGTTGTCCAATTACAGGTCAGGACCAGAGTCCGACACTATGCGGCGTTACGCTGCGGGTACACGATTTTGTTTTCCCGACAGGATTTTCCAATGCACTGATTGTGTTACTCGTTGACTGTATCTCGCTGCGGAGATCTCCTGTTTCCACTATCATTTCTGGCTGCAAACCAAGAGATACAGCAGTATCTTTGTGGCAGTCTGGATTTTCGGTAAAATCTGCCATTGCACGTTTTATTGACGGATGTTTGTTTGACGCACAGTCAGCTTTGTTTGTTTCGAAATCCATTAGGTTCTCAATCAAAACATTAGCCGTTTTTCTATCACCATAAGTGAATACCAAGAATTTCTTCCCGGGCGACAATTCACTTAGGATTCTTACCGGCCACCAGAGGTATCCATGGAATCGTGCGAAAGCAAGATCACCCTCTTTCATTATCACTTAGTCAAAACCGGTTGTTTCGCAGAACTGTCGATCCCAAATCGTAATCCAGAAATCGTAGTCAAAGTTCAAGCGAAGGCGAGAGATGTTATCGCATCAGACGCTGAATGAATACCGGCAATGGTGCGTTTGTAAACCTGGAAAGTTATTCTATGCCTTATTTCCGTCCAAGCTCTGCTGAACTACGCTAATTAAGCACCAGAGGGAGCTTAGATGTGAACTAGTAGATAGTAGGCTCTGAGCAGGATGGGATGCCAAAACTCATACTTCCAGTCTTAAGTTGCCCACTCTATGTCCAGTGCCATTTTTAACGCTTCGAGATGGAGGGCAGAGACTGTTGCTTCGGACAGTTCATTCGAGGGGTTGAAAACTCTGTTGGTCTAGAAGCTTTTCCCGGCCCTGGTGCTGAAAGACCGTTTGAACAGCTTCTTTGAGTGTCCTCGGATGCACTGAGGGGGCCTAGGTGGCTTGGTAGGATCTTAACAGATGTTGAATTTAGGGCAGGGATAGCAGTCTTCAGCAGCTCCGCTCCTGTTGTTCATGATCTCGTCCTCGGTAAAAGTTCTTCGTTTCTTGGTGAGGTGGCGTTTGGCAAGGAGCAAAAACTGCACTGCGATATCGTCGTCGAAGTCAACACTCTGCCTTAAGAGTTTTTGCGAGCGGTTGATGAGGACGTGGTCACGTGGTCAATCACACAGTTGAACAGCTCAGGAGGTTATGCGCATCCTTGTCTAACGCTATTATACTGTTGATCTTAGAGGGATATAATTTTCTTCTGTTGATCGTGAGTGAGCTCTCAGAGTCGCTATACACTTCCCGGAAGATGCTCATTAGCTTTGCTGGTCTGGAAGGCATGCAGTTTTCAGGATCAGCCACAGAGATTGGCAATCGACTGAGTCGACCACAGATTCGGAATCGACGCCATTAAAGTATTTGGAATGAATTCGTGGGCTTTTTTCGCCAACTGTCTGACAATGGTGAATATATGTTCAATGGTGGACGTCAAAATAATTTGCTGCATGGGGACTCATAAAAGCTTGCAGTGGCTTTCGTTTCGCGGTAGTTGTTGCGCAGCGGCTCATGTGCCCCTTATGTTTGTAAGCCGAGAGGACCCGTCAATGCCTTTTCTAGCATGGCAGAGACCAGCAGCCTTCGGTAGCTCTGCTCGATTTCTTCTTGATCTCGTCCTTGGTGAAAGGTTCTTCACTGCACGGTCAACTGATCCTGTCATCCGACGAAGCAGGCTGGCTGCTCGATGATCGTGTTTCCGGCGGAGGTTTAAGAGAGCCAGTTGCTCTATTTACTTGGCCGGACAGCTCAAGAAAGATCTTGAGGATCAAAAATCTCCTCAAAAGGAAATTATTTACTCTTTATAAATTCGATGACTACTTCATAGTCAAGTCGGCCAAGTGGTTCACGTGCAATTAGATGGTACGGTTATGCAGGGTAGGCAAAATGCTTTGCTAATCCAAGACCAAGACCTTTGTGGCACAGACCAGTGCGGCCAACTATTTCTAAACAGCCAAGGTTGATGATAGTGTGGATGTTTGGCATATCGGCAGCTCGTAGTGGTGCAACCTTTGAAGTCTTTGAAGACGTTCTGCCTTTAGAACATGAATGAATGAATGAATGAATGCTTTATTTTACCAAAATAGTGTTAACTAGCGCAGGTACGTCAAACACACGAGTCAATACATAAATCATACCACACTAAATATTTCAACGCAAATGTGTGTAACTACGAAAATACATAAAGATTAAAATAAAATATATCAGAATTCTTCATTTAGCGTTGCTTGGTTAAAATAATCAGTAAAGTACGGAACGAATGACTTGATGTAACGTTGAGTACTAGTCGCCGGGTAAGACGATATCAGTTGACAACTCTTTGTCTTTTCTCGACGCCTTGTCCTCGGTCCGTCAACAATAGGGTTTTTGAAGTCTGCCAGTAGTCGACGGTGGAAGGGTGAGTCAAGACATTTCAGACCAAATCTGACAGTTAGTTCATGTCTGCGTTTTTCCAATGACAGTAAGTCAAGTTCTGTTAGTGAGCTGTCATAGTTCGTGTAGTTGGGGCCCAATATTATTTTCAGAGCCCTTTTTTGAACCGACTCAATTTGAGCAGATTGTTCCTTGGTCAGACCGGGGTGCCAAGCGGGACAAGCGTATTCTAGGCAAGGTCTAACATAGCTACAGTATACAACTTTAAGAATTTCTTTTGGTATTCCAAACCTTTTCAGCTGTGAAAACGAACGAAGCAGAGATCCACCTTTTTTCGTCAAATTTTCCACATGTGTATTCCATTTGAGGTCATCGTCCAAGTAAATACCAAGTATCCTAACAGTTTTAGTTACATTTAGTCCAGTAGGGGTCACAGATAGGTTGTCAGTTTTCAGAAACGAAAAAGTCATGGATGTACTTTTTGTTTCACTAACAGCCAGTTTCACTTGAGCTAGTTCAGTTTTAAGATCATTAAATATGCCAGTCAAGTCGGTTAGTTGTGGCGTTTGGGTTTTGAGTCTTAAAGCTAATGCTGTCAGGTCGTCTGCAAACTTAAAACGCTCACGTACGGTGACTAAAATACGGTTAAAAACTATGAGAAATGAAAGGGGGCCTAGCTTTGTGCCTTGCGGCGAACCACAAAAAATATCTTGGAATTCAGACGTCTCTCGACCAGAAAGTTGCACACATTGCGATCTACCAGTTAAAAAGCTTGCTAACATACGAATTATGAACTGGCGGGCACCCATGAGCTTAGCTTCATCTAATGCAGTTTTATGGTCTAGACTGTCAAACGCCTTTACAATGTCAGCAACGATTGCCTGAACAAATGCTCCATCTTTTTCAAGGTGTCGAAGAATTGAATCTAACATAGAAACTAGGTAGTGCACCGTACTATGGCCGGGCCTGAAACCAAATTGCTGGGGGTCAATTTTATCCTTAATATCTTCGAATAAAAACTCAAAAATAAAACTTTCAAACACTTTAGACAATGCAGGCGTTTTTGAAATTGGCCTTAGATCTGTAACGTTCTGAGGGGTCTTACACTTTGGTATAGGTGTGACATACGCTTGCTTAAAAACACGAGGAAAAACACCGTCTATCAAACATTGGTTAAAAATCGCAGTCAAGGGTGTTGCTAAGAGATTAGAGCACTCTATTATAAGTTTGATCGGCATTTCTTTGGGATAACTAGCTTTTCGAGGGTCAAGTGCCCTTAATTTATTAGCAACGGCACTAACTTCAATTACGGGGATACTAGTAGCAGTGTCATTTGGTGGTAACTCGTTAAGTGGTGGATGAACCCGACATATAGATACAAAAAAATTGTTGATATCGCTAGCAGAAATTGCTTCACCAGAGTCATTTAATAACTCAACTTGTTTTGCCGATTTACCTAGAATATGACAGGCTAGAATATGATTGGCTGTTGCCCAGCAACAGCAGCAGATCGTGTCTTCTTCGAAAATGGGACGACACATTAACATTTGGTTACCGGTCCATCGTCTCGGATGAAGGATTTGGTTCCTTCTTCAGGCTGACCTTCACTATTTTTGCCCCTGCTGCAGATGCTCCAGAGACGCTATTTAGATGTAACAGAAAAAATTGTCCTGCGGGACATGCTGGACGGGTGAAACGGGTGATAATTTGCTTGAGCTTCTAATAATGTGACCACAACCTACGACACAACCACCATAGCTGGTAGGTGGCAAACTATGAGTCTAAGCCGAGAGTATTTCTCGATTGTTTTGCTGCATTCCTCTTCAACTGGTCTTCAACATTCATTTTGTAGTGGCTGATAAGCTCAGTGCTCAAAAGCTGGAGACTCTTGTCTCTCTAAAGCTCTATTTCAGTACGATGGACATCGAGCTTTTGACCTTTCGAGTTTTGGCACTTCATTTTAGGGTAGTATTCAAAGACGTTGCTTTCAGTTTGTTTGCAGTTCTTTTCTCGGAGCCGATCATTCGTGTGTGGGTGGAGGGAGGTGAATCCATGTATTTCTCTTGTACGAGTTATATGATCCTGATGAAACTGGATAGTTGGCATATATGATAAGTCCCAGATGTTGTCGCGGATTCGGAAAACATTTCGCGGAGTGATGTCGCGGAGTTGGAGGGGATGCCGGAAATCCTGTGGCACGCGAAAACGAAGTACTTGTAGATAAGCTAGGACGGTGAAACTTGTCATTAAGGGCCTTACCAGATTGAATTGTCACTTCCCGGATTTGAGAATCTAGGGGGGGGGGGAATTCAAGGAGCAGGGATCTGAGTGGCACGCGTAACTTTTAAATGAGTTGTCCAGTTTTGTTGAATCTTGATAAAGGACGAGAGCACATTCCCAGATGGTTTAGACTTTGTTTTAATTTTGGACTTGGTCCGGAAACTTTTGGGGGAGTTAGAGGGGGGGGGGGGGTACCGGAAATCTTGTAGCACGCTTGTGTTCGATCAATCGGAAAGGGAATTGGCGGGAAGGACAAGCATAAGCCCTAGATGTACTATTTATAGAACAGAACCGGATGTGGATAACGCTGGGAGAACTGTAGGGAATCTTTCTTGCGAGTTAGGGGGTACTTCCAGATGGGCTAGGGCGATGTAACTTCCCAGGCTTATTAGGAACCTCGTAAAACTGGTTGTCATTTCCATGATCTGGCCAACTAAGGGGAGAGGCAGGAGGAAGAATCCATAATCGTATGACAAGCATAAGTTCCCATAAGAACGAGTTGCCCAATCTCGATGGAACTTGACAATTGGCAAACGAACTGTTCTCAGATATTGTGTTTCAGTTTCGGACTGAATGCGGCAACGTGGAATAGAACAGAGGAATCAGGATAGGACTTGGCATCAAGGTCAAACAAAAGCCCTATGGTTGTACCATTGTTGTAGATCCGGACCGGAACCAGGGATTTTGGGGCTCATTAGCTTTGCTGGTCTGAAAGTCATGCAGTTTTTGGGATCAGCCACAAAGATTTGCAAACGACTGAGTCGAACGCAGATGTGAAATCGACGCCATTTAAGTATTTGGAATGAATTCGTGGGCTTTTTTCGCCAACTGTCTGACAATGGTGAATATATGTTCAATGGTGGACATCAAAATCCGGACCGGAACCAGGGATTTTGGCGGGAGACGAAGGGGAATATCGCGGAAGTTTTGTAAGATGCATAATATTCTCGAGCTAGTAGCCTGATTCGGACGAAGCTTGAAAGTTGGAGAGAAACAGGCTCTAGATTCCCTGTTTATAATTCCTTACTAGATCCGGCCAGTACGGGGGAGGGGGGGGGGGGAGGGGGCGCGGAAATCTTTTGACAGGCATTACTCTCAAACAAGTGATCCAGTTCGGATAGAGCTTCATTTCTGGCCAGGTCAAATGTCTTTTGATGTTCGATTTGTCCAGTTACAGGTCAAGACCAGAGTCCGACACTATGCGGCGTTTCGCTGCGGGTACACGATTTTGTTTTCCCGACAGGATTTTCTTCCCCTTCATGAGCTTGTCGTTGTGGAACTGACGATGGTGTCGCAAATCCTGGCAGGTTTTGGCAAGGATCCTGATTGTCTCTAGCAGCATAAATTTAAAAGCCCCAGGAAGAGCGCAGCTAGATTGCGCGCACGATTTCGAGTAAAATAAATGGTCACATGAGTAACTCCGTAAAAAGGGTGGTCCAAAGTCCTATTTTATTCACTACCTTTTGAAAATGGGTGGTCCTATCTCAGACTTCGCCAAATCCCGTTTGCAATTGGGTGGTCCTAACTCACATTTTGCTTAGTAACTTTTCGTGGGTGGTGGTGTCCTGTCCAATATGGTCCCTTTCTTAGGCATGACGTCTCCCTTTTGTGTCTATGTGTCCTCCTGGTCCTAGTTAGGACACAAAATTCACTCTATTTCAAAAAACATCCAGATCAGTTTTCATTTTCCAGCAGTGATTCCGACAAAAAGTGACTATTTCACGTTTTTTCAAGCACACTGAATTAAGATTTGTAATTTTTGCAGCATTGATTCTGACCAAAAGTGACCGTTTTCCATTTTGCACGAAAACAAATTTCACTCCCAATTCACTCTCTGTTTTCGACCAAAAGTCACTCTATAATTTTTTTTGATGGGGCAACCCTGACCATGGTTGAAGCAGCTAGGCCGCTAGGCGATTCATTTAAACTCAATAAACGTGATCATTTGAAATATCTTCAAAGCCAGAAAGACTGGAACATGTCTTCGATGTTCGGAATGATAGTCGCCGGACGCTTGGTAACAGTTGCTGTATTATCGTTTAAATTTTAATTGTCTGAAGACTGACTACTACATTGCATTCTATGTTAGCCTTTGCAAATCCATATTTATTTTTTTGTGATTTTGAAATTTGCTAGATTGTTTGTTTATACTTATTGGTTGACTGTTTTAGTTGTAAAAAGTTTCTATTAATTTTATTATAAGTGTTACTGCTATTATCACACAAATGTGGCTTTTCAGTGGCCAGTGACAAGCTTGGTGAAGAATGCTGAGCAATTTGAGTGAAGACTGCAAAATTTGCCATAGGCAAAGTTTGTGGAACACTTATGATCACTGTGGAAACACTGATTTGATGATCACACTGATGATGAAACTTAAACCATAGAGCTGTCCGTTGAAAAAAGTAGTGACCATTCAGGGTGAAGTAGATACAAAGTAGCCTACATTTATTGTGAGTTTACAGCAAACAAGGCAAAATTTCACGGAGACGTGCCTATTCCTGAAGTACTGCAATCATTAGGTAAAGTAAAAGTTCAGTAATGAATGATAACCAGCTGAAACTGCTGTTAAATTTTCACCAAAAAGGGTTGAGATAGGACAATCTAGTTACCCCACTTTCACCACACCCCAATTCACTTAAAGAGGCTTGAAGATGTGATGAAAATGCGTTACTTCGTTGCTCTGCTACTCACAAATAATTGATTTTCATATAGCAGAATTTCCCTGTTGGATTTGTGGTACCTCTATGCACTTTACCTATGTTGTATGCTTGACGAAAAAATTTATTAAAAAATATGTGTTAACACCGTGAGCCACCTTCCACAAGATGATCACTGGCCACTGAAAAGCATCGTTTGTTTTGAGATTCAACTTTTCCGGTCATAATAGAATTTCTCTTTGTGAGGACGGCCATAGACATTCTGAACGTCATACTAGGGCAAATAGTGAAACATTTTTTTTCTCCCTAAACACTGTCCAAATAATGCAGTGTATTCAGTTGAATGATGAGTTGGCTTTTCAGTTGAACTTTAAATGATAAGGAACGGGAGCTAAATGAATTCCACTTAAATTACCAAGCTGATTAACCAGGTTGAACCAAATAGATAATTCGTACTACCGAAAAGTAAATAGATAAGGATCAGAACGGGACCGGTATAACAACCAAATTTCGTAACGGAATAAGACTCTTGCTAGAACCACCGACAGCAACCGAAAGTGGCAACTCTGGTAATAGATATGAACAAAACGAAAGTCCGGTGAATTGCCGAATTCGGTAACGAATCAGAACCTCCTCCCCCCCTC
Source organism: Branchinecta sandiegonensis (assembly GCA_030848855.1). NCBI lineage: Eukaryota > Metazoa > Arthropoda > Branchiopoda > Anostraca > Branchinectidae > Branchinecta > Branchinecta sandiegonensis. The sequence goes on along the minus strand of JAUPMV010000017.1, from coordinate 222,913 downwards.
GGGACTCCCCTTGTTTTCTTTTTAGTATATACTTCGGCAGATCCTGGAAAGAAAAAAATTATTAAACTTTCCAAATACCTGCGCCAGAGAAAGTTTGTAGCCAACTAACTGGATACAAAGATTGTTTGTATTGGGTACATCCAGAGTAGCCAACTAACTGGCCGCAAACGTTTGGTAGTATAAGATTGTAAGCTACATACATTTCACTTATATATAAACTGCTCAGATTTTAAAACAGCCGAATGGTGGTGTCCCGCTGTTCTTATGTTGTTGTTTCTTGAATTTTCTCGGTAAATATATCATTTGTCTGTGATTTTTAAGTTTTCCAAGTTTCTTTCCTTTTCGTGTCAGTTAACATTTTTCCAAGTAAACAGCTCATCTGAACTGATCTGAAAAATCTCATTTGAATGGTGGCAGAGAGTTCAAAGGATCCCTGTTGCTTTTCACTGTTTGTACCCCCCCCCCCCCAGTGGCCACTTACATGGTCTACCGACTGCTCAGATCACTTTCTTTGAATTTTTCATTTTTCTGCGCTAGCCGAGATTTTTCCTGGGTTGCCTGACAAGAACTTTTGTTTTGTCTTCAGAAGTGAGCGGACAGGTGGTGCCAAACCTGAGTTGACTTCGCCCCTTAGTTCGCTATGATTCTCAGCAAGTAACCACCACGCTCATTTTTTTACATTTTTTGTGAGATAAACCAAACATTTTTGTGTGAAGCCCTGCCAGAAACTGCAAGCGCTAACAAGAGAACCCCTGATTTGATAAGGCAAGTATGCATATTTTTGAAAAACACTACTTCCCAGACATTTTTATCGTGAAACGGTCGCTACAGAAGCCTTAGAGAAGTATGGCCTAAACCAAGGCTCTGGAGCAACATCTTTATGATGGATGGGGCACCAGTACAGCAAACAGGATTTGTGTGCAAAGAAGAGGAACATTGTTTAGGTACAAGTCTGGCCTAGTAGGAACCATGGTTCGATCTGGGGTATGATGAGGAAAATATAGTCTATGCAAAACTAGGCTAGAGTGACAGTGGATGAGGGCATGAATGCAGGTTATGTAAGAAGGTATTCACTTAGGTTGAAGGTGCCCCAGGAGTGCCCCACAGGTAGGCCTACCTGTTGCTCATTGTGATTCTGTTCTTCTTCAGCCTCCTGCTGACTGTTTTAGAGGAACATCTCAGTCTCTTGGCAGTGACCTGCAGGCTGAATCCTCTTCTATCGAGATTTTATTACTGGTTGGTCTTCCAGCTTACATTCAATCATTTCTGTTACCCATATTTTGCTGCAGAGCCAGCAAATGACTAAATCTGAGTTCTCATCCTTCTATCCGCTATGCAAGCTGAAGCCTGATTGATTGTTTAAGTTCTCTGCTATCATCATGGGCATCTCTTTGGACAAAAGTTTGGAAGAAATATTTTAAAGAAGAACAGAAAACTGGGAATTGTTAACAAGAGTGTCAGAAATGTAACTGTTGTCTGTCAGATGCAGTTATAAAAGCATATAGATAACTGCTTTTGTTACAGGTCCAGACTGATTTTGCTCGAGTATCGGACTTGCAGTTTCTTCTCACTATACCGGATGCTGACAATGTCAACCATATTGTTATTTTTCTGACAGGGACTACACCATTCCCTGATGGCTATGGGGGTCTTGGTAAGGAATCTTCTATAACCTCGAAATCCCTTCTGTGCATTTTTTATGGCACTTGCCCTTCGGCCAAGTGCCATATAGCGATCGCAATTTCTGTCCGTCCGTCGATCCGGTTTTGCTAGTTTGGGCACTTCAGCATAGGCTAGGACAATGAAACTTGGCACACATATCAATGACCCGAGCAGATTAACTTAGAAAAAGTCACTTCCCCGATCCGATCGTTCGGGGGGGGGGGGGGGGGATGGAGGGAGGGGGAATCCGGAAATTTGAGGTACGTATAACTTTCGAACGGATGATCGGATCTTCTTGAAATTTGGAAGACCTTGTGTCTCAGACGACCCAGTTTAATTCCGGAGCGGATCCGGTGACTTTGGAGGGAGTTCGAGTTGGAAACCGGAATCTTGATAAACGCTTAGAGTGGAGGGATCGGGATGAAACTTTGTGGGAAGAACAAGCGTAAGTCCTAGATATATCGCTGACAGAACCCAGACCGGATTCGGGCACTGTGTGGGGAGTTGGAGGGGGGGGGGGGGCTCCGGAATTCGGACGATCCCGCGAGTTCGGTACTTCCTGGTGTACTAGGACGATGAAGCGCGTATCAGGGACCCAACAACACTGACCTGAGAATAGTCGTATCTCCGATCCTGCCATCGTGGGGGAGTGGAGGGATGGGGAATCCAGAATCTAGTTGCATGAATAACTTTTGAACGGGTATTGGGGATTTAATGAAACTTGGCAAGTGGAAAGAGCTGTCGTCTCATATGTTCCATTTCAGTTCTGGGAACAAGCATCAGCCCTAGATACGTTCTTGACAGGATTAGATCGTATAATTCTGGTGATCGCGAGTTAGGATACTTCCAGATGTGCTAAGGACGATGAAACATGGCAGGCATATTATTGACCCCACCAAATACAAGTCCCGACACAATGCCCTAGGAGAAGTTACGTTTTTGGATCCGACCATTTTTGGCGGTTGAGGGTTTGCTAACTTCCGTAGGTTTCAAACGGGTCGTTCGATTCGAGTGAAACCTTATGGGCGATAAGAACTTTGATGACCTAGTTATGTAAAACATGTGTCCGACCCACATGCGGACATAGTTGGGACAGTTGGAGGGGGGTCTGGAAACTGGACAACGTGCACAAAAACTAAACGCATGGGCAGACTGGGATGCAAGTTGGAAAAAAACGAGTTAATGCGGCCTAGGTTCGTTATTTGGCGTCCGGACCGGATCCGGTCACGGTAGGAGCAGGGTGAACAGGAACCGAAAATTCGCAGATATGATTCGATTCGAGTCAAGCTTACTGGACGGGAAGAGGAGATGTCAGATATGCCAGGTTTACGTGTCCTAGTCGTATTCGGCCACAGTGGGAGGAGTCGGAGGGGGAAATCTTAGGGCTCGCATAGTGGTCAAATGAGTGGAGCGATTTGAATGAAACTTAGAAAATAGCGAGTTCATATGCCGTAGATGACATATTTTAGGGTCCGGACCGGATCCGATTCCAGTGTGTGTGTGTGTGTGGGGGGGGGGGATGACCGGAATTTCCCGAAAAATGCCCTGATTCGAGTGAAACTTGACATGTGGTATGTGGTAAGAGAATAAGCTTTGTGTTCGAACCAGATTCGGCCGCGGTAGGGGGAGTTCGAGGGGGTACCGGAAATAGTGTGGAACGACTGGGGGTCAAACGAGTGGATCTAAACTTTGAAGGTAGAAAATTCATTTGCTCTAGATGATCCGAGGCGATGCCGCAAATGCTTAGAATCGAGTGAAACTAGAAAACCTATTTCTAGGTCCGAACCTAGGGAGTATTTTGTGACGTTCTCATCTACTTTCTTGCATCACCTACTCATAGGAAGTGCCTTATGAGCTCGTAGCCATTGTTTTTTTCTCTTGTACCTTCTGTGTTGGTGAACAGTGGAGAGATTCGTTCACATAGGCTTTGAAAATATGAAATATCTTCCTGAAGATAAAAAGGACCATGAATGGGGAAACACAGTATCTTTGAACAGAACATCCGACTGCGTAGCCTACCTACTTTATTTTTTGGCAGCTTTACAAAGAGCCTGGTTCGACAACGTTGTTCAAACAGGGCTACTGCCCTTTCATCGTCTCTCCAACGATTGATCCGATCCGGACGGAACTTGATAGTTTGGCAGAGCAAACGTCCTAGATGTGTGTTTTAAAGGTACCGATCGGATTCCGCTACTGAAGTTGGAGTTCGGGCCGGGTACCCGAAGTCTTGTGGCTTGCATGCTTAACTCTCGAACGGGTAGCTCTGATGGTTGGCAAGTTCACATGTTTTATTGACAGATCCTGATCTGATCCGGCAACTTTGGAGTGCATTTGGATTGGGTTTCCGAAAATCAGCATTTATATAGTTGTGTTGGATCCGACCACTCCGGGGGAGCTGGGGGGGGGGGGGGGGGTAGAATCATCCATATTTGAAAACACATGCCTTGCAAGTGCCATTTGGCCTTTGAACTCTTGTTTTGGGTGCAAAATGTAGTTACAGTATGGCTGGAAAGACAAAACAAGTTAATTGTTGTTTCCTAAAATTGTACCTTAATTCACACTTGCCAGTGCCAGCCATCTGATGATGACGGACAGCTGAACCTGGTGCACCCATTCAAATCACCAGGGCCATGCCCGACCACTCCTCGTCAGCGTTTTGTTTAAAAGCGTCTGTAGTTGTTGATTAAGCAGCATTTTCAGTGAGGAAATTCCACGGTGGCACTACTCGATCCTGGGAAGAAGCTATTTACAATTACAATTCGTTTATTCCCAAAATTCTGATAATACAAAATGCACGGGATTGTCAAATTACAATTTGGTTAATTCACATTAAAATTGCGGATAAAATAAGGCACAAATGAGTTTAAATAGCATTCACTGCTATGAGCGGTCGGGTTCATTAGCTGAGTCTTCTTAGCTGCCCTTGAGATACTCCTTGTTGGGCGAGCATCCATTCTTTTTTCATCTTCGGGTGGCAGGATTTCACGGTGCATTGCCGAGGAAAGGCACTTTAGTCCGAATTTCATTGTGAGATTGTGCCGACGCCACGCAAGGGTTTTCATCCCTAATTCTTCCAGTGTCTGTTGATAGGATTTGTAGGTATCCCCCAAAATAAATTGATTTTTCAATAAACTTTCGTACAAATATTGGTTTTGTTAAATTTTTTTTTTCAGTATACTTCAGCTGGCCAGAGCCGAACTCTCCCCCACAATGGCAATTTCTTGGCCATCTGTCGAACCAGAAGCCTTCAGCCATTTTTAAAATTGCTCGCCTAAAAGGTGACCAGCAGGGTCATTCCGTGGCTTTCGGCCAACAGCTCTTCTCGCATAACGCTCAAATCGGGATCTCGATTGAACCTCTCAGTTCGATTCAGTTTCAGACACCATCAACTTTAGCGGAGCCATCAACTGTTTCAAGCTTTGTCGAGTTTGCACAAAAGATGGTGGAAAACCTTTTCAACTATGCAAGCAGTTTCTGCATTACTCCACCGGGCTACAATGATTCCTACATACCAATGTCGACTCTCCGAAACTGGTATACTAATTTTGAAAGAAGGCTGCAGCAGAATCCTAATTTCTGGAAGTCGTAAGTTCTGCTAAAGTTTCGGCACTTCGATTTGGATATGGATCTATTTAAACTCGTGAGTGAGGATTGTGATTATGAAAGTGAACGTCTTTGAGTTTTGTGTGTTTTTATAACTTCATTTGCAGAATTTTTGTAGCCTTAAGGGCTGTTCAGATTTGTGAATATAGTACAGGAACTGTCCTTTCGGTAGGTCAAATTTTGATGAACACAAACACATGAATGGTTCTGTACTTGGTGCATGCTGACTGATAGTTTATTTAAGTGTGAAAATTGAATCGGTCGCCACGAAAGGTTTCTCATTTCCCAGAGAAGCGTTTTGGGTTGAAATCAGACGTTTGCCGGATAACATGTGCGATACATATTATGAAACTGGCAAGATTCCTGGATGTAGTGATAACGGACAACATGTTTGTAAAAATGTTCTGGGGGGAGGGGGGGGGGTCAGGGTCTCAAGAGTAGAATGCCTGTGCTTGTCATGGTCACTGTCTTTTGGTAAGATAAACCTTTCCTGCTTCACCTGTGTATTTTTATCTTGACTGTATCTTCACATTGTTTTTCCTTGCTCATCGTTGTATTCAAGTTGTGGATCTTGTCTTGTATTTAGTGAGCATTTATTAGATCTTTCAGTAAGAGAATAAGTGTTCACCGCTGCCTTCTATGGTGCAGATCTGACGGCCGCTGACTGGATTCTTGCCCGGATTTTCTGCATTGTCATTTATTCCATAGGGAGAAGTTTATACTTTCCATGTTTCGTTGAAAGCTAACAGAAAATCCGTGTGGGAAAGCCGGGTAGTCTGTCCGTACCATTAATGGTTTTGCCGTCAAATTTTTTTTCCGTCTTAGCATAAGGAGGGTTTTCGTGATATGGGAAGCACAAGCGGAATTGAAATTTGGTTTAATAAAAAAAACTCATTGTATATATATATATATGTAAAAGTTTGCGTCTTTTATATAGCCTACCGACGACTTATAAGATATAAGCAAATCCGACCGTTCCTGTCCCTGAGCGATATACCAAACGTAAATCCATATTCTAGGTTCCGACGGATTCAAGGTAAGTAAACGCTGAACAGATGGGGAGAACGAACGCCATAACATAACAAGAGTTTCATGTAGCTTATAGCCGCGTCAGATTTTTTAAAGCACACGCTAGACATGTGATTGACCTCAGATCCGACGTTACGTCTACTCCCACCCCAGCAGCTACAGTTGGTTAAGTATCTGGGAGTTTTGGGTTGGCCTACCTGATTGAATACCTTGAAGGAAAGAAACTTGTTAACAAGCGTTTGTCAGACTGCTTCTTCGCATATAGCTTATTAAGGATTTTTGTATTATATTTTTCGACAGTGGAACATGAGGCTTCAACACTGGTATGGGCAGGTACTGACAAGACTGTTACCTCTTAAATTGCGTCAATGGTCCATCTTTCCCGTACAGAGAAGTGCAATCGGAACTGCTATGAAAAAGCTGAAGAATTCCGGATCTATTGGCGCTGACAGACTAATGTTGTTCTAATCTTCGGTAATTCTTATGTAATTCTACCTGAGATCCCCGAGAAATGCAATTTTGGAGATTTTCAGTTTGGATTTCGTTTGGGTACTGGCTGTGCTCATGATCACCATGTGCTAACAACTATGACGAAACAAGCGACCAGGGAAAATTCAAAGTGCATTTATGTTCCATTAGTTGCGTTTTTGCGATACCACGGTCTAAAGTCATTTTGCAGTTATCGTGGTATCTGTTACCACGGTCAAAAGCCGTTTTTGCAGTTATCGTGGTGTCTGGCCAGTTATCGTGGTATCTGGCCAGTTATCGTGATATCTGACCAGTTATCGTGGTATCTGGCCAGTTATCGTGGTATCTGGCCAGTTATCGTGGTATCTGGCCAGTTATCATGGTATCTGATACCACGGTCCGACCGTGGTAACTGATCGTGGTATCTGAAAAAGTCCTCTCAGTTTCATCAGTTTTTGTCAATGTGGGAAAAAAGTTTGGCACTTAGTGATGTGACTGAATATCAGTTTTTTTTGGGATGACCTCGAAAGCGCAATTTCGGCAATTGTCGTTTTTGCAAAGCAGCCGTGGTAACAGACACCAAGGTAACTGCAAAAACGACTAATTGCAGATCCAGTTACCGTGGTAACACATACCATGGTATTTGCAAAAACACAACTACTGATATAGGCGGTGCATTTGACAAGTGTCGTCCACTCGCAGGTCTATTTTCCCTAGCGCGGTTTCGAGTGGATCTGTAGCATTGTCCAAATAGATGTAATAAGCTGAATAGCGCTATACACGATGTTTACGTCTTAATACACGCGCCCGTTCAGATAGGAAACCCCAGAGGTTCTTATGAATGCAGCGTTCAGTGTTGCCACGCTAGTACAGATTTTCGAGTTTCTAAAGATCAGAAAAAGTATTCTTAGTACTACTTGAAGTACACCAGTACAAGTTGACGCCCAATATATTGTAAAAAGCTATTAAATTTATGGATGGACAGCATTGGTCCTTGAACTAGCAGTAAGCAGTCGTAACAGAACAAAACGTGTTCTTTTGAAGAAAAGTTGTTTCTTTAGCTTCCAACAAAGTAGAACTTTAGTGCTTCTCGTGGCAACACTGACGGTGCTGCTCCTTTCCTCGGACCGCTGGCAGAAGCAACCAAGCAATCTGATTGGCTCTGCATAAGGAAAAATAGATCCGAGCTCCATTTTCCTTAATCGCGTTATTACAGCGCGCACCGAGGAAAAGAGGAATCTGTAATAAGGCTTATACGCCGTAATACATGTTACAACACCTATGTGGACAATGCTTGTAGAAGTTTGATCGTTTATTTTGAACCCAAGCACCTACAAGAGAAAAAGAATTATGCACGACGAGCAAACAAGCAGTAACGAAACATTACAACTGCGACACTGACCTTACAATTTAACATAATGCAAGTGAAGCAAGGTCAGTATTCTGCAGAACCCCTCTATTGTCAAAATGTTACAGTTCTGAAGGGGCGGTTCGAAGTGCTTTGGCATGAGGAAGAGTGGCGGGGGGGGGGGGTGACGACCTCAAAACATATGGCTGGCTAATGCCAGGCAATTGTACCGATTGGAAGCAATGCAAAAACATAGCACCAAAAGCAAATCTTTTTTTCGATTTTCAAGAAAAATGTAGACCGATTAGTATGGATGGCGAGACAAAAGGTCATTACAGGAAATAAAATAGTAAACAAATAAACAACAGACATTTCAGCATGCCGTTTATTTACGCTTTCGCTGGAGGGAGCTAAGCCTCGGCAGCTTCTAATGTATGCACCCAAAGGCATATTCTCGCCGTTCCTCGAGGACTCCTCGGGAATCGAAGAGAACGGCGAGAATAGAGGGGGATTGAATGAATCTTCTAGAAAGGAGACATAACATCTTGCAAGAACTACCGCGGATTCCGGACACAGAGGAACCCGAGAACTAGGACCAACCAGGCAGGCTTCCGGCCAGGGATGGGCTGTGTTGATCAACTCTTCACCCTTCGACAAATCCTGGAACACCGAGCCAAGCATCAGCAAATCTCTGTGGCGGTTTTTATCGACTTCATCACTGCCTTCGACTCAGTGGTGCGGGATGGAATCTGGAGAGCTATGACTGATGAAGGCATACCAGACAAAATCGTCAGTCTCATCCAAACATACTACTAGCATACTAGGGCCCGCATCCAGATTGGCGGAGAACTGTCATCACTTTTTGATATCGATTACGGCGTACGCCAGGGCTGCGTACTATCGCCCACGCTCTTTAACTTCGTAATCGACTGGATTATGGGAAGGGCTATGCAGAGCCATGCGGGCATCGAAGTCAGCCCCGAGTTCTCCGTGACTGACCTCGAATACGCTGATGACATCGGCCTGCTCTCAGACTCAGCAGCCCAGGCCCAAAGGATGCTGGATGATGTATCAAAGGAGGCGGAACCATTGGGGCTCAGAATCAGCTCTGAAAAAAACAAAGTACATCTCCAACGAACCGTTGGATTTGGGCATCAAGCTGACCCAGTGTCCCATAGAGAAGGTTGACACGTTCAAATACCTTGGCTCACTCATCAACGTGACAGGAAGCAGCAGCGAGGAAATCCTGGCCCGAATATCCGCTGCTAACGGCGTTTTCGCTAAGCTAAAAAAGGGTCTGTGGAATCGTAGAGGCATCAGTCGAAACACAAAGGTTAGAGTTTATGAAGCCATGGTCAGAACCACCCTTCTTTACGGGTCGGAAACATGGCCAATAAAAGCTGCCGAGGCCCAATCCCTTAACGTGTTCGAACACGGATGCCTCCGAAAAATCTTGGGAGCGACACTCCGAGACCGTCTCAGTAACAACGAAATAAGGAGACGGTCTTCCCAAAAATACGATGCAGCCTCTTAAGCGAAGAAACGCCGATTGTCCTGGTTTGGCAACGTGAGCAGAAGAGAAGACTCCACCCTGGGAAGAAGAAAGCTCTGCTCGCCATCCCCATGCCCGGTTGGAAAAACTCCGGGGAGGTCAGCGTAAAACGTGGCTGAGCACCCTCAAGGAAGACCTCGAGCACATCGGAGGCTTCCGCCGGCATGGAAGGAAATGGGGTCCCTACTGGCTTCAAATCTCGATGCCATTCACAGAAGACCGAGGTTCATGGCATGCCTTGGTCCGTCAGCTGCTGTCGCCAGGGAGAGCTGCACAGCTTGCGTCCTGATACAAGTACAAGTAAGTAAGTACAAGAGGGTTAATGGTTTAAGTTAATTTTACATTGCACCAACACCGCCAAAAATTAATTCCCCTGTGAATCTGAAAGGAAGTCCTCTTGACGGTTATGAAAATCGGGGCATTCCCCGTCCGTGGGGACTCGCGAGAATACTCTTGATGACTAGCTCCCCTTGCCGATGCAGAATCGCCGAGTACCTAGCGGAAGAGTCGGAAGCGGCACCACAGCTGTCCCCAGCGATCGCCGTGATTGACTGACACAGGATTTGAGTTGTTATGTTTGAGACGTTTGCTCGTTCTCCCTGAGTATCACTGGCGTGTTTTGGATTTAGTCATATGGAGTATAAGGGGAGTAAGTCCCCGGGACAAACAAAACGGGTGGACTCCTCAAGTGGAGTCCTCGGGGAACGGAGAGAATACGCCTCAAGACAACTTATTGAGCGCCGCAAACGAAATTTTTGTCATCGGATTTTTTTTCTGGCAGGATTCAAACAGTTTCCCATACGAATTCTAGCTATAATGTAGCGGAAACCCCAAAATCTCCTAAAGACTACACAGCCAAGTGACGCACCCGCTAGCAAAGCTTTGGTTTTTTTTTGGAACAGCAGGTTACTTATTATGCCTGTGTGGCAACACCGCATCCTTTCCCTTTTGGCGCAACGCTAGGATTCAAAAAATTATTTCCATGTGCAAGTAGTTCCTCTTACAAACAGCCTGCAAACAGCAGGTTTGTGAAGTGCAGGTTTTGCCTGAAAGAAGACATCACTGCTTAAAAGCCATGAGCTTGCGAAATTTAGCTGCTTATCCTCGCCTTGCTGCAGGTAATCAGGCCTTATATTTCCAACACATTTCTGTGCAGAATTAGGTGCAGAAGTGGTCACACTAGAGGTGTAGATTGTGTCCGAAAGCTTTCAGGACTGTAAATGCTGCATTTAATGCTGCATTTTATTTTTATTTTCGTCCAAAAGCTCTTACCTTATATGCAGCATTTACAGCACTAAAAGCTTTCGGACACATTCTTTATTTCTTCTCTGACACTTCTAATTCTGAAATTTAGCCTTAATCGCGAGCTCCCCAGTTTGTTCTTGAAAATTCAGCGTAAAATTTAGCATCTTCACTGAATTTTTCGATGAATTTTATGCTGAATTAATGCTGCATTAACTGAGCAAAAATTTAAGTCCGAAAGTGAAATGCTGCATAAAATACTGAATTAATTCAGCATTTTCGTTCGTTTCCGAGCTTTTGGACAGGCTCGTAATCTTGCCATTCCCAGGGACTCCTTGCAGAATCAAAAGGAATGGGAGAATAGAAAGAGTCTCTCCTGGCAGACTCCACAAACAGAAACAAGGAATGCTTTTAAAATGGATTTTGTTTGAAAAAAATATGCAGTTGATGAAATTGGTCTTGATCCCCGCAGAATTTGAAAGGGGTCCTTTTTGATGACATAATCCAAGCATTCCCCATTTTATGGGGACTCGTGAGAGTACTGGGAGTGAGTCCCTGGGACAAATGAAAATGCAGGGACTCCTCAAAAGGAGTTCTCAGGGAACAGTGAGAATACGCCTTAGATCCAAGAAAAGGCAGCTTTTTGAGTTGCTAAATTGAAAAAAAAAAGTACAAGATACACCTACAGGAGAGGTACCCAACCTCAAATTTTTATAACCTCGAACTTGGCCTGAAAAGGCTAAGAGGAGAGATTAGTGCAGTCCTAACAAGATCCTAAATGTCAAGAAAGACACCCTGAGTGAACTAGGTGAAATTTATGACTGTACAGAAGTTTGCTTGTAGTATTTTCAGGCCAAGTTCGATGTCATATAAGTTCGAGGTTAGGTACCCCTCCTGTAATTCTGAATGTGGTTGTTTTAAATTCAGGAGATTATTTGAAAAGAAACTACGATTATGTTACAGGAAATATACTGGTATTTTATTTGTGCTGTCGACTATAAAATAATGCAAATAAGTATTTTTTTCACTTGAAAAAAGGGGAAAAAGACATCAAACAGATGCTTCTTTCTTATTTTTTGGCAGAAAATAAAAAATACCTGTGACTGATGGCATTTGACATCTAGAAACTCTTTACCTGTCTTTCCTAATAGCTTAGGTTAATCCTGAGATGTTGAAAAGAAACTCATGATAGTTGACATTAGCCCAACATAATTAAAACTGAATTGTTGCAAAACTGGTCAGGTTTGGATTTTACACCCCTAATTGCAGTCTGCTCATTATCCCCAAGCTGCCTCAAAGCCATCAACCGTCACATCCCCTGAGGATTTTCAGAACCTCAGCAGTGACTGACTCAGTCTGCGTAGATTTGTAGGATCATTTTCAGCTGAGAAATCTATGCACATTTCTGTGCAGATTGTCAAATCAGTACTGTTTTTAGCCTAATGTGACCAGGCTCTCAGAGCCTGGCCATACTAGTGCCTGCACTAGACTAGCCCTATGCTCAGAACAGTTCAGAATTCTGCACATATTTCTTGGCTGAAAAGTGCTGTTGGCAGTAGAGCGCTGAAGCTATAAAAAAAGTAACTGGGCTTGCCTAGAAAAAATTGTTGAGACCAAGGAATGAATGGCATGATTTATCACGTAAATTCCTCTTTCTTAGCACTTGAAGATCATATTCATGCTTTCTCTCATAATCCCTTTGCAGTGGTGATATATGCAAAGAACTAACACCCAGTTTCAGTAAAAACCTCAAAGAGAAAAATACCTTATGGACGCTTGAGTCTGCATTAGGCGAGTAGGCCTACAACATCACAATTCTTAGAATATGTTAATGGGGAAATTTTTTTTTGGCGTGTGATTTCTACATGTGTCTCGGTGCAGTGGTCCCATAGGAATCAGTGTTTTCTGATGGTTGGATACTTAGAAGCAAGTTAGAGAGGTAATATTGAACTCAAACCAAAGCTAAAGTTCAGGAGAATCATATTCCAATGACCAAAGGTTCAGAAGCATACCTAACACTGCATCCTTTCCCTTGGGGATAATGAGCAGACTACAGTTAGGGGCATTAAACTGAAACTTGACCGTTTTGGGCTAGTTTGAACTGTCCTGATTTTGTTTTCAGTACGGTATTGCAGGATTAAACCACAGCTCTTACTAGAAATCGTATTTTTTCTGGAAGGAGTGTTTTTAAAAACAATTATACCTGCTGTCTTTTTTCGCGAAAAATTTAAAACTAATGCGTGCTGTGGTCAAATGCAGGTATACCATAGCGAACCATGGCGCCTCCCTTCGCCAGTGCCGTCTGCAGTGGCAAAATCATGTTTGGCAGTGGCTGGTCGCTCACGTCTCGAGGCAAATTGTCTGGCAACCCAGGGAATTCAGCCTTTATATAGAGATGAATAACGAAGAATTCAAACAAAGTGGTTCATGAGGATTTTGTATGAGAGAGTTTCTTAGGTCAGTAGGCCACTTAAGTTGCCACTGGGGCTGTAAAGCACTGAAAAGCAAGAGGGGTCCTTTAACCTAAGTTATTTGGGGGAAAAGGTAAAGAGTTCCTGTTTTGTCAAAATGCCATTAGTCACATATGTTTCATGTCTATATTTTGTTTTTCTACTGAAAAATCATAAATTAGTATTTGTTTGACATCTTTTTTCTTTTTTTCTCAAGTACAAATTATTTATTTACATTACTTTTATAGTCAATGACACTAGAAAGGCACTGTCTAGGGAACCGGGAGCACGTACTTTATGTCCTACGGGCTACGGGGCCGGTAGTTCTCACGGAAACCAAAGCGTAAGAGCTACGATTCCGGGATCTGACGTCATTGACTAACGGAAAGTTGTATGTGCTTGCTCCTGTTCCGGTAGTAAGTCGAAATAGCTCACGGAAACTTCATCGCACCAGCTTCTCGTCCGGTAGTCTCACGGAATTATGTACTCAGAAGCTAGAAAGCCGGTAGGTGGTACCGGAAACTATATAATTGGAGCTTGTGTTCCGGTAGTTTCTATATTGGATATAGAACTCACGGAATAGTTTTCATTAGAGCAAGGATGCCGGGATTTTCACTGACTTAGAGAAAATAACATGGGGAAAATCCCAATACCGGAACCCATATATTGAGTGCTAAGGTACCGGTAGCAACAATTATTTGGTTGAAAATGACCAGCTCACGGATACAGATGGCTATGGGCTAGGGTTCCACTAGTGCAAAAAAATTAAGTTTTGACCTCACGGACCCATGTCAGTCCAGACTAGTAGTCAGGGAGTGAATATTTTTAACTCAAGGAACCCAACTCCTTTACCCTAGGGTTCCGGTAGTGCAAAAAAAACGAACTCACGGAAACGTGTCAATATGGACTTAAGAGTCGGGTAGCAAATATTATTAACTCATGAGGTAAGAAATAATCACGCACTACCGCACTGCCGGAACCCTAGCCCATAGAAGTTGGGTTCTGTGAGCTAATAATATATTTTACCGGACTCGAAGACCATATTGACACGTGTCCGTGAGTTTGTAATTTTAATTTTTGGCACTACCGGAACCCTAGCCCAAGGGAATTGGGTTCCGTGAGTTAAGAATATTCACTCCCGGTTTCCTAGTATGCACTAACATGGGTCCGTGAGTTACGAAATTTAAATTTTTGACATCACCGGAACCCTAGCCTAAGTGTATTGTGTTCCGTGAGTTAAGAATATTCACGCCCGGTTTCCTAGTATGCACTGACATGGGTCCGTGGGTTACAAAATTTTAATTTTTGGCACTACCGGAACCCTAGCCCATGGTCGTTTGTGTCCGTGATCTGGTCATTTTCAACCAAATGGTTGTTGCTACCGGTACCTTAGCTCTCAATATATGGGTTCCGGTAGTTTATTTTTTCCCATTTTATTTTCTCTAAGTCAGTGAAAATCCCGGCATCTTAGCCCTCATCTAAACTATTCCGTGAATTCTATATTCCATGTAGACACTACCGGAGCAAAAGCTCCAATTATTTGGTTTCCGCTATCACCTACCGGCTCCCTAGCTTCTGAGTACATAATTCCATGAGACTATACCGGACGAGAAGCTGGTAAGATAAAGTTTCCGCGAGCTATTTCTATTACTGCCGGAACGGGAGCCAGCACATACAAGTTTCCGTTAGTTAATGTCGTCAGATCCCGGAATCGTAGCTCATATGGTTTGATTTCCGTGAGACCTCCCGGTTCCGTAGACCGTAGGATATAAAGTACGGCTCCCGGTTCCCTGTACTGTGCCCACTAGAAATACCTGTAGGCTACATCAATATTTAGTGTGGTTTTATTAAATATCTAGTGTTATTTGATTTTTTGACTTGTGTATTTATCTATTGACATGCCTGCGCTAGCTAATGCAATTTTGTGAAATAAAGCATTCATCCACTCATCCTGTAACATAATCAGAAACGCTGTTTCTTTCTAATTGATCTCCTGGGTTTAAAATAATAACATTCAGAATAAGGTGTATTTTTTTTTTTTTTTTTTTTATATTTAGCAACCCCAAAAAGCTGCCTTTTCTGGATGTAGTGTGACTAGTTCGGTGCATAATCTGCACAGAAAAAAAACTTGTGTAACCAAGCTCTAAGGCCCAGTTGGGATCGACTTTGTTAGGCCCAGTTTATCCTAGGTCCGGTCTAGCACCCTCCTAAACGTATCCTCCCAGACAGCAAACATTTTCTGCTCATTCTGCCCACCTTGTCATCCTTACAATTTCTTTCCTTAATTCTTCAGAGTGAGAATGAGTTCTACCCCATTGACCCCATTTACTTGATCACCTGAAAAACGGAGGGTTAAGGAAAATAAATTATTGGCTCCTGGTATAACAACTGATATAACAGCCAACTGGTAAGATGCAGGTTAACTAGATGTTGAAGAAGGGAAACCTGGCACCCTGTATCTTATGCCAAACTCTGGATATATGTAGCGTTGAGATATATGCCGAACTATGGATATATATAGCGTTTAACACAGCCTATGCCTAACTCTGGACACCCTATAAAAAAACGCTGGATACATGTTGGTAACCTAAACCTGACCTACTCCAGTATAAATGAATCTTGATTGGATGATTTCTGAGCTTCAGGCGTAAGGTATGCAACATGTTAGACATACCCAGCGTTTGGCGTAGGATATCCAAAAATCAGGAGTTTGTGCCTTTGTGGTAGACTGGATCAAATCTGTGAAGGTTTTGTCCCATGTTGGTATCCCCACATTTACTACATGCCCTTCAATCCACATCTTCCTGTCTTTTATCCACTCAACTTTAGAATATTGCTGTGCTGTTTAGCGCTCCGGATTAACCCATGTTCAGTCTGATATACATAGCATTTTTTCTGACTTAGTATTGAATATACTTGGTCTTACTCTATCAGAATGTCACCAAAAATTGGCATTTGATCTTTACCAAAATACCATGGCCAACCCCTTCCTTAGAGATATCCTGCCTCCCGATTTTAACCCCTCCAGGCTAAGACTACCGAGAAGTTTAGCTCAGTAAATTTCAGAGCATGCAGCCCCTACAGCCCTCCAATATCTGCTATCAGAATAGTTTGATCCCATCATTCCAAGCTAGCCAGAAACTATTCATGAATGATAGATAAATAGATAAATCTTTTTATTCGCCAAAAACTGATCATGGCTCACGCCAAATTTGTTTGGTATAGTCATGGATATAAATGAACACACACATGATAGGCCTACGCATATACGGCTACAACGGTCATAAATAACATGATAAATTTAAACTAGCAGCTCAGCTTATGCTTCGTCATACAACTTTAAAAATGAAGGGACAAAACTCTTTGCAAACCTCTGGTGGGCACATTTAATCGGCTGCAGCTTTCCAACCGTAGTAGCTACCTTGCGAGGGAGCCTTTTTGACAGTGTTTCAGAAGGGAAAATATTTTTGTGGATCGGGTGATTCAGAGATTTGACACCAAACTCCATGCAGAGTTTCAGCCTTCGTTCATGTAAGGAGGTGATTTCGAATTTACGTAGTATCTCTTCATAGGACCTCTCGGCCACCTTTGACGCTATGATTTGAGCTCTTTTTTGAATCTTCTCAGTTCTAGCGGTCTGTTCGACCGTGAGGCCAAGTATTCTAAACAGTTTGGTCGGTTAAATGAAATGTAAATTCGGAACAAGTGTTTAGTGGGGGCACCATTCCTGGACATGAGCTTAAGCATCTGAAGTCTGATATTAGTTGTAGTAGTAATGTAGCCTAGATTAGTTGTCTACACGACTGCAAGTAGCCACCGGACCTTGGACCTTACCCTTCGAATTTGGGCATACCAGTCATACACTTATCTTCAGCATTGTGCTCCAAAGTTGGAGCACATTTCTTATATGTTGTGGTAGAGTAGAAACTAACATTGGATCACTGTGACTGGGCCATACCTAAACTACCCCTTACCATTACAGTACCTTGATGATTATTGTAATCAGTATAGTTTACTACAAATTCGTGTTTGCCATTTGATCATCAGTTTTATTCTACGGAAAATTGGACCCCTTCTGTTTGCGAGATTTTAGGAAAAACCCAGCACCTTGACCCACTAAAACAGAGGAATTCTGGATGGTTATTTTGTGAATTGCACAGGTATTTAATTGGTTAGGGTGGGTCGTTATTTGACATGCCTGATATAGATCTCCGAGCTTATTAATTTGTCGAAGACCGGATACAGAGTGTAGTGGAATTGGTCAATTCGATTAGTAGGAAAAGCTAGCCAAGGAAATTGGGTGTTATTTTGTGCTGTTTTGCGTGAAAAGTTGTATGCAAATGTGGATGTTCAATTTTGCATCTGAATCAGACATGAACTAGTGATTTCACCTCTCCCGACTAAGTTGTCTGTGTGAAATTGAGGCTCGGTTATTTTTCAAAAGTCCAGGCAGGGTTCACGTCTGAAATTTGAACGGACGAATGGCGATCAGGAGCAATCAAATTGTTGCCACTGATTGCATAAGTCGTGCTGGAAGGTTTTGGAAAACGAAGTCAATATGCAGTGTTATAACACAGATTTTAATCCTTTCTTCCAGCCAGAGGCGTTACTAGCCAAAATGTTTGGGGGGGGGGGGGGGGGCAAGGCATTTACCGACTGTTTTCAGAAAAACCGACTGTTTTGACAAAAAATCAACTGATTTTCAGAAAAATCAACTGTTTTCATGAAAAAAGAAATCAACTCTTTTGACGAAAAATCGCGGCCCTTCGCACCGACTCGCTTGTTTTTTTACCGACTGGCCGACAAGATTGGGTGGGGGGGGGGACGTCCATCCCCTCCCCCCCCCCCAGTCGTGACGCCCGTGGTTCCAGCACTAACTTCTTATTTTTTCTTTAATTCAGTGCTAAGCAGATCGCAGGACGAGTCAATTACAAGCGATGAATTGGAGAGTGTCCAGCTGGAACTTGAGAGTTTACTCATAACGAGCATTCAGAGAACTAGAAACTTGAGGTTATCTGGGAATTCAGTCGCAACAGGAACTGCAGAACCCCCCAAAATCAATGTAAGTTGCAATATATTGATATATCCGAAGTCATAGCTGGCCGCGACTTTAGTTTTGAACGATTGCAGCAACTACCAGCTACATGTAAGTACTTCTCAAAGTCAAAGACAGAGCCTTGAAGTACGAACAAATAATCAGATGGAACTTCTGTCTTTAGTCGCGTGCAGCGACTATGAAAACCCCGACAAAATTGAGCGGACCTAGAGGTATTTACTCTAGCTTTGAGCTGAACTTGATAACCGTTTACTCTTCTTCCGTCTTCACCGTTGCTTATCGCACAAGAAATATTGAAGGAGGCGTACTTTGCGCGCCGACCCGCTCTGGAGCGTGTCCATAGAACGAATCAGCTTTGACTGCTAGATTTCCTCTTAAGCGACTTAACAGCGATATAGCTATTTGTAAAGGTAAACGAAATGTGATGTGGCGCGAAGCTGGTAACCTCCGCTTGTTTGCGTCGGGAGCTCTGGTCGGGAGTCGGCCGTATTTTACTCGACTCAGCATGTTGCTATGACCGAGATAGAGAGACAGCAGTTCTATCTCGTTATTTTTTCTTGCTTGAAGTAATGATAATTATTTTCCTGTTTTAGGCTACGGTAATGAGTGAGGTCTGTAACCTTAGTAGTTATTATCTTGCCATTTGGAACTGCTTTAGTTTTAGCCTAGATAAGGCTAAGACAACCCTTGTCGTAACAATCTGAAGAACAACAAATTGAAATTTCAATCCTTGCCTGTCTGTACCAAATGGCAGTGAAATTGGGCTTGGCATTAGAAATTTCAAGTAGTTTCTCATCTAGCTGGTTGTAATTGTTTTTAGCCTAAGTCACCTGTTAAGAAGAGAATCCAGGAAGAATCACCTTTGCCAAAAAAGCCAAAAGAACAACAAGCTGGGATTTCAACCCCAGTGTCGCCGGCACCACCTGTCAACAAAATAAAGGTGGATATGGCAGATGTCAAGTAGTTTTGATGTAGGAAGAGTCATTTTTGTTTGCTGCTTGGATTTATTCTGCTCAAAGGCTTATTCGTTTTTGGTTATAATAAGAGTCAAATAAATTATTTGTGGCTTGGCCTCCCTTTATCATACACTAATTTAGTCAGTGTTCTACTCCCCGTTTCGATGAGTGGGGGGGGGGGGGGGGGCTAGCGAGAGGATCGTCTAGAAATCATGTTATAACGGAAGGCCCATTGATTAGTATGAACAGCTCATCACAGGCCCTTGGTTAAGTCTAATTTAATGCCTGAGCATAGACAACTTTGTCGTTGGTTGTACTGTGTTTTTTCTTGCTATAACACAGCCTACATTTATCAAAGATTAGAATTAGTTACTTTTTCAAACCAAAATCTCTTCTATTTAAAAATTATAGACGGTCTAGCCGATTCTTTTTTCGTCAAAATAAAACAAACAGCCGAGGAAGCGACATAGATAATAAATAAAAAGTATATACAGTTAGATGTCTTAAGTTGTAAAGGCACAAATCGTTTTTCAGATTTTGCATGTGATGTAAAAATTGGCTGTAGCTTTATATTGATTCAGCAACAGACATTTGCAACCTTTGTGTGCATGGGGAGAAATCCGGAAGTAAATCACGGATAGACTATTATTGCCTGCCAACTTTCAATTTTGCCTGTGGGAGTTCTACTGAACGTCCTCACTAAGCATTTTCGCCTCCGCGTCCTCGTAACTAGTCTTGCTAATTTCTTGTTGAACTATTTTATATTTTTTTTTTTAATATTATTTTATTTCCAGAATAGCTTACAGTAGCTGGCGTAGGCTTGTTATGCGTTTCGATTTAGTTTGAAGAAGCGAACTCCTACTGAACTGACAATTTGTCAATGCTTTTTTGGCGCCCGCAGTAGGACGACAAACACGCTAGATCCATGCCTATGCTTGTGTGCTATTGGTTTGGCTCTAGTGATACGAAGCATCACTATGTAGCCTGAAATATTGCGTAGCATAGTAATTCCTTACGTTTTCTAGACTCAGCCTCCGAATTCCCCCATCTCAGAAGACGAGCCAGTTGAGGAGGAGCTCGTTTTACCACAGCTTGACCTAGTTCGGCAGCCGAACCCGAAGCAAGATTTTCCGAACAAATTTTGGGCTTCCATAGAGCCGTACTGTGCCCCTCTCGATGAAGATGATCTGAAGGTGAGATGTTAGTCATACCTTGGAACGACAAGTGCAACACCTGCCGTCTCAGAAAATGTTTCGTTTTTGATCCAGCTGATCCTTTCTAAGTTGTATTGCGAAGTGTCTGAACTCTGACCTCGGACACCCAGCTAGATGATTCAAAAGCTTTGAACATGGTGACTGCTCATGCATGCACTGTAAAAAAAAAATCTTACATTGATCCGAATTAGAGATAATCTTATCTCAGTAGAGATAAGATTAATCCCAGTAGCAAATACTGCAGTTAACTTTAATCCTTACTCGAGGAATCTTTAACAGTGTGGTGCGCGAAAGCTGTCCCACATTTTAGTGAGCAAAGCTTCTAGAGTCTAGAGTAGCTCTCTCTAGCATATCGGAACAACGACGCAGAGAGAGAGCCTACCCAACGAAAACAGATAGGAGTATAAAAAGAGTAATTCAACGTTGTGAAGTATTGGACATTCGACTTTGAGACTGAATTGTCCATGTTTGATAACGACGCCTTTAAATAACTTAAAGCCTTTAAATAACTAGAAACATTTCGCTGGCTTTTTATTAATTGTATAATCACACCGTCGTAAAAAAGTTTCATCAGAAAGGAGAGCTTGAAGGCTTCAAACTTTTCACTACAAAAACGAATCCTGTTACTATTGGTTGTTTTTTAATGACACGTCATAACCCACTAACAGGATTAAGACTCCGTTTTTGTTTACAAACTTTGAAGCCTTCAAGCTTTCACTTCCATGGAAACTCTTTTGCGAAAACGGAATTATACAGTCAAGGAATATCCTAGTCCAGTTAACATTTCCAGCAAGTCCCTGGCCCAGAATGATAACCAAACGCCGATAATTTAGTTTCAAAGTCGGAAGTCCTGTACCTCCGAATGTTAAACTATTTTTGTGCTCCCCTGGTGGTGTTGTAGAAGTATCCGTTTTCGTCGGATCTCTCTAGAGTCCTAACCATCATCGCAGGGGTGTCCCAATGATTGTTGCGAGCGAGCGAGACAATGATTTGAATATTTTGGCAATGAAATTTGTCTAGGTGGGATTTAGTCCCTTTTTGTCCGATTATGGTTCCACAAGTTAGGAAGAAGACTATAACTGTTATAGCATTGTTTTCGATATCATGCAGTATCCGTATAGCAATGTTTCCGAAACTTCGTACCCTTTACTTTCTATACTTACTTTGACTTATGCTGGTCTATCCGATCAATTTTAGTCCGTGGTTTTCGGCTTCGAGTCGGACAGAGACCTGGTGGGAAACACGTGCAGATTTCCAGATCGACAGCTTCTGACAGTTCTGGACAACTGTCACCGGATATGTAACCATAATTATTAAGATTATAGGATGGATATATCCGGAGAATGATCAACTTCAAGGTGCAGCATAGCGCTTACTCGAAGTTGACGGCTAGTTAACCCGCTGTAAAAAACAAAAAAAAACATGAGAAAGCGCAGCACTCCATTACTCAGCCCAAGTAAAGACTGACCGTTCTTGCCGAGTTGTACTCAGTGCATGGTGATCGTGGAAACAGCTTCTGAGAACTAACATCCCGTACGTACATATTTTAAAATTTCAGATCGTTTATTGACAAACGAAATTCGTAGCTTTCTTCATCAGAAGATGCTAAATTACGCTGGTCATACAGTAATAAAATAAAAATATATTACACTAATTATTCACGTTGTTAAAAATCTCTGTAAAAAAGGGCACAAACGAGTTCATAAACCTTGAAGTTCGTCCTCTGACAGGCACTAGTTTGTTTTGCTCTCTGGTCCTGCTATTTATCGGAGCATCAGGGGGGGGGGGGGGGGGGGCAATGACCGGTAGGAAGGTCTGAGACCAGTAATTTTCGTCCGGGAGTTTTGTGTTTTACTTTTCGATTGACGAAACTGGGCCATAATAACTTCTACTTTCCATTAGATGCTTGATGATATGGTAGCAAGCTACAAGGATGACGAAGAGCTTTGCTCCTCAATCCCTCCACTTGGGCGTCACTACTCGCTCAGATGGGCTGAAGAAGATCTACAACAAGAGCAAAAAGAGAGCGCTCATTTGGGAGCGAAGCGTAAGGAGGAGGAACTAAAGGCGGGATCTGAGGCGGAGCGAATTATCAAGAAGGCCAAAGAAGAAGAGCCAGGTGAGCTGGGGTTGGTCGGTTTTGCCTTAGTGCCGCGAATGCATACATAAAGAAGACAGAATCTAAACATGTTATCTAAACGTTTTATGTTATCGTTTATGTTATCGTTAAATGTTATCTTCCACGTTTCAGTGGTGTCCCGATCACTGTGTGTCCGAGCTAATATCCTTATTAGAAAGTTCTCTAGTTATGATTCTTCAGTTAAAACTTTCCTTTTCAGGGCTTACTGTACTCCACTGTATTGTTTGTGACTAACACACTCTACATCTGTGAAATGCGAGAATACCTTTCGGGTTCTTTATAACGATTCGTTCCGGTGGCTACATGGTCTAGCTTGGAACTGTAGTGCTTCCGGGATGTTTGTTGGTGAGGGTCTTCCTTCTTTTGGGGAACTCAGGCGTCGGTCTATCTTCTCTCTTCAAACCCGGATCCTTCGGTCTAGCAATCCACTCCTTGTGATTCTCTCGGGCCCAAACATGCGGCTATCGTTACCTGTGTGGATGGCATGGAACCGTGAGCTGTATTCAGCATTTGATGTTGGGTAGATTATTGTTTTTATATTTTTGCCCACCCCCATTTTTAATTGTTAATATTTTTTTGTTAGTTGCTTAGTATGGCCCAAGGTGGCCGTTTTGATAGATTAAATAAATAAATAAACAAGAATTTCGGGTGTATATAGTTGCCAAGATTGACGCTTTACCTGCATTCTGGCACTTCTTATGCATTATGGCAGATTTCAGGACAAAGATGCAACTTTTTGTGACAATTTCTGTGTTTTTTCTGCAATGGTATAGAAACAGATTTCTAGTTCCTCCCCAAAAATTGGACAGATTTTCGTCGGACGACAGTTTCTTATATTCTCAGAACAAGAGCTGGAAGCTCGTATGGCACTTGCAAGGCTGGGTCGCAGGATGAACGTAGGAATTCGTCAATTCGTGGGTTTGTTGTGATCATTTGTAAGCAAAACTTTTGAGATGAAAATAGTGATGGGTCCTTGGAAATCACGGGAATGTATCGTATGGTAACGCATTCGGCTGTGATGATGCGCACTTTAAGGGCGCTAGAAATTCATCTGTAATCTAAACTCCTAAAGCAAAAATAAAGATGAGCTCATTGGGAGCATGAAAATGTATATTTTACTCAAAAGTATTGTTTGTACTTTAAGGAATTCAGTTGTACGTAAAACCCTTGAGGCAAAAATGATCATGGGATCATGCGGATTACGAAAATGTCTGTTTTGCTTAGAAGTATTTTTGTACTTTGCGGTTAGGATTAGTACTTTAAGGGATGGTCGGATCTGGGAGTGACAATTTCCAAGCCAATCTTGTCAGGTCTCTAACTTTCAAGCCAAGTTTCATCGTCCTAGCACATCTGGAAGTACCCTAATTCGCGATCACCCGAATTCCGGACCCCCCTTCCAACTCCCCCACTGTGTAGGGGGAGCACAGTGACCGGAACCCGGTCCGGCTCTGTCACTGATGTATCTAAGGCTTGTACTTGTTCTTCCAACCAAGTTTCATCCCAATCGCTCCACTCTTAAGCGCGTCACAAGATTTCTGGTTCTCCCCTCCACCCCCCCCCCCCAGCATTCATTGGATCAGGCCTGGACTTTTAAATAGGATATTTGAGACACGAGGTCTTTCCAGATATCAAGTTTCATAAGATCCGGTCACCCGTTCAATATTATACGCACATGGATATTCAGGATTCACCCTCCCTCCACTGCCACCCAAGATGGTTGGATCAGGGAATTCGCTGTTTTTAAGCAAATCATGTCAAGTCTCTATTGTTCAAGCCAAGTTTCATCGTCCTACCAAATCTGGAATTACCTTAACTTGTGATCACCTACTTGTCCGGCGAAAAAAATAGTTACCATATTCGGATTCACCATGTCCTCTTACCTCAGAATCTAACATCTGCAACTTCAGATTCAGCTATTACTTTTTACGAATTTTCCGGTATGGAAAAGAAAAAGAAGCTACGCGGAAAAAATGACGGGGATAACTGTGCCCAGAAAAAAACTTTCCGGTAAGGTGGACGTAGACAGGATCGAGGTGGTTATCGGATCCCAAAACGTAAGTGAAGGGATACCTATGACTCGTAAAAGTTTCAGCACGATAACCCTCCAAGGGGTAGAGATATTTTCTTCAGACTTGGTAGAAGATCCATTGGGTCAAAGTACAGGTCAAGTTCTTAGATGAGACCTATAGCCCCATATTTAAGGGTGGGGGCGAGGGGTTTCGGATTAAGGGACGATTTTTTTTTTTTAAAGCCAATGAGACAGTCGATCCAGGGGTAAGGAGACATGCTGAATCCATATCTGAAACTCATTTCCTCGCCGGACAATTAATTCGTCCGGAATACGGCCAAAACCGGAAAATTTGTTAAAAGTAAGAGTTTTGTTTGAAGTTGATTAAATGATAGACTTATGGGTAAGAAAGACATGCTGAATCCATATATGCCAATCATTTTCTGCGCGGACATATAGTTTGATCTTTTTTTAAAGTTAAAGTTTATCTGAGGTTGGTTAGAGGCTCGATATAGGGGTAATGGATATGCTGACCTGGAATCTGGCCAAAACCGGATATTTGGCACAAGTAAGGCAGGAGGTTTCGATCAGTTTCATCAAAGTAGATATGACGTATAGGGGTAAACACACATGCTGAATTCATACCTGAACTTGGTATTCTCAGATGACTAGCCGATTGGCATTAATCTGTTTTTTTATGGCACTTGCCTTCCGGCCAAGTGCCATATACCGATCACTTTTCCGTCTGTCTGTCTGTCGGTCGGTCGGTCGGTCGGTCAGTCCGGTGTTTGCGAGTTAGGGTACTTCCAGATATGCTAGGACGATGAAACTTGGCAGGCATATTAGGGACCCGACCAAACTAACTTGGAAATAGTCACTTGCCAGATCCGACCATCGTGGGGGGAGGGAGGGGAGCCGGAACACGGAATTTAGTGACATGCATAACTTTCGGACGGGTGATCTGATCTTAATGAAACTTGATATTTGGAAAGACGTCATGTCTCAGATGTCCCATTTCAAGTACGGACCGAATCCGATGGATGTGGGGGGGGGGGGGATCGGAGGGGGGACGGAAATCATGTGACATGCTTAGAGTGGAGCGATCGGGATGAAACTTGGTGGGAGGAATAAGCACAAGCCCTAGGTACATCATTGACAGAACCGGACCGGATTCGTGCACTGTGGGAGTGTTGGAGGGGGGGGGGTCCGGAGTTCTGGTGATACGGAGTTAAGTTACTTCCAGGTGGGCTAGGACAATGAAACTTGGCATTCAAGTCAGGGATCAGACCAGATTAACCTGGAAATAGTCAACTTCCCGACCCGACCACCGTGGGGGAGTGGGGGGAGTTGTGAATCTTGAGGAATCTATAACATTGGAACGGGTGACCGGATCTTAACGAAACTTGATATTTGGAAAGACCTCGTGTCTCGGATGGCCCCTTTAAAGTCTGGACCGGATTCGATGATTTGGGGGGGGGGGGGTCGGAGGGGGGACCGGAAATCTTGTGACACGGTTAGAGTGGAGCGATTGTGAAGAAACTTGATGGGAAGGACAAACACAAGAACGAGACACGTCAGTGATAGAACCGGATCGGATTTGGGCACTGTGGGGGGAGTTAGAGGGGGGCGGGAGTCCGGAATTTCGGCTATCGCGAGTTAAGGTTTTCCAGATCTGCTAGGACGATGAGACTTGGCTTGAACATTAGAGACTTGACATGATTGGCTTAGAAATAGTCAGTTCTCCGACTCGGCCATCGTGGTGGAGTGGAGGGAGGGGGAATCTGGAATCTTGAGGTATGAATATCTTTTGAACAAGTGGATGAGTATTAACGAAACTTGATATTTGGAAAGACCTCGTGTCTCGGATGTCCCGCTTTAAGTCCGAACCGGATCCGATGAACGTGGGGGGTGGTGGTGAAAATCTAGTGACACGCTTAGAGTGGAGCGATAGGGATGAAACTTGGTGGGAAGAACAAGCACAAGCCCTAGATACATCAGTGACAAAACCGGACCGGGTTCGGGCACTATGAGGGGAGTTGGTGGGGGGGGGGGATTTCGATGATATTAAGGTACTTCCAGAAGTGCTAGGGCGATGAAACTTGGCTTGAACGTTAGAAACTTGTCAAGATTGGCTTAGAAATGTCACTTCTCAGATCCGACCATCCCTTAAAATATTAATCCTAACCTTAAAGTACTAATCCTCACCACAAAGTAAAAAAGTGCTTTTAAGCAAAGTATACTTCAAGGGTTTTGCTTACAAATGAATTTCTGAAAATACAAACGATAATCTTGAGCAAAATATACATTTCATGATTCCAATGAGCTTATCATTATTTGTGCTTCAAGAGGGTTCATTACAGATGAATCTCTAGCGCCCTTAAAGTGCGCATCATCACGGCCAAATGCACAAACAAAATAATCATTACGAACAATACATTCTCGGGATTTCCATGGACCCATGACCGTTCTTATCTCAAGGGTTTTGCTTACAAATGATCACAACAAACTCACGAATTGACGAATTCCTACTGTAATCCTCTGACCCAGTCTTGCAAGTGCCATATGAGCTTCCAGCTCTTGTTAAATTTTAGTAGTAAAAATGTTCAAGGAGTCTGGCAAACACCGGATATCTTATATTGTTTGGATCAAATATTAAATTCTTGGGATCCCATCGAAACATTTGGTCTTGTTCTTCTTGCTTTTGTCTGCATCCTGGATTGCAGAGATGCTAATTGGTAAAACAGAACACATTGAAATCAGGAAGGTACATTTGCGTTGCAGACAGAAACAGTTTCGCATAGGCTAGTCGGACATCGAGTCCAGACAAGATAGTATTGAGGGTATTTCTGGATTGCACTCATCAGAGCGAATGATGTTCTCCCATGCTTTCTTGTTGTGCGGGGCATTGGCTACCGTCAGGTCTTTCGTAGATAGGATTTAGAATCCCTTTTTGTAATTATTTTCAGCTTAGAAACTTCACCGGATGTAAGCCGGCCGCAGGTGATCCATATTCTCAATGAAAGTTTTGCTATTTTGTTTTTGCTTTTGTATCTCAGGATTGGTGTTCAAATGGTTTCTGTGTTCCTTGACGGATTTCCGCAAGCGGAACGGATAAATCTTCAGCTCGTCGCATGCACCATACTACTTGGTGAAAGTAACATTTCAGATCAGTTTCCGTTGTTCTGTAAGGTACTGAGGTCTAAAGTAGGTGGAAAGGGATTTATATCGAGGCCAGGAGAAAGTAAAGTGTTTGGCAATTGCGTCACCTGAATATTTTTGTTGTTGTTGACAAGATCATGCTGAGGGATTTCCCGTGCTCTCGTTGTTTTCCCTCCTGGTTGTCCCTAGGAAATGACTTCCTCTATCCTCGTAGTTCTCCTGGACTCCCCAAGGAGTCCCCAGAGAAGGGCGAGAGCACGCTCCTTGCTGATGGGTTCCATGTGTGGAAAGTAAATCCCGAATGGAAGGAGCTAGCGCTCCTTGCTTATGGGTTCCACGTGTGGAAAGTAAATCCCGAATGGAAGGAGCTAGCGCTCCTTGCTAATGGGTTCCATGTGTGAAAAGTAAATCCCGAATGGATTCCTTTTTTTTGAGGAGGGGGGCGGGAGGGGGCAAGGGCGCTTTGTTGATGGAAGATTGTTCGTTAGTGGATATTTCTTGTCAGTTTGTTATGTCTTCATTCTTCTTTTCTTCTTCTTTTTTCTCTCCTTTTTTGTTTCCCTTAAGACTATATGAATAAAGAATAAGCCCCGCCCGTTGCCAGGCCTTATGTTAGGCCTTATGGTGGGGCCATAAACAGTTAATGGTGTTTTTTATTTTTATGAATAAACTGAACTGAACCGGAACCGTGAACGCCTCTAATGAATTACTTATTGTCATTTCCCTTATTCTAGTGTCAACCTTTGGTCCTCTCACTCAGCGACTGGTTGGTGCCCTTTTGGAAGAAAATATTGTAACGTCACTACAAGGGGGCGAGGCACTGGAGCCAGCGGCTGAAGGATCTGCAGCCTTAACCCCCCAAGAAGCAGCGTCCCTGGAAAGAAACGTACGCAAGGAGTTGGAAGAACTTGGAATCCTAAACGCCGATGAGCCTGACGAGGTAGCCAATTGCAACTTACCTGCTAGTCTTCTCTGTTCTCAATCTTTCCTCTTCTGACCCAAAACAGGAGTCCACTCTTCTGTACAAGCAGACTTTGAAATAATGACAAGAGATAACTTATTAAAAAAAAAAAAATTACACAAGCTTTCGCATGTTTAGCGGCTTCCCCAAGGTATAGATAAAAGACAGTACAAACATTCCCTTGGACGGTACAAACATGCAAAACATCCTTAGATTTGTCTGGCAAACAATAAGTTTCCGTGCAATACTAGAAGAAATCTGCATATTGATTTTTAGTTTTCAGGCATGGTTTTAAATCTTGTCAAAACCCACTTCCGACTTCTTTGATTCCCGACAGTGTGTAATCTTGGAATGGTCAATCTCTGAAAGCTGATATGGGACTTGTGTTGATGGTTAGCATGTGCTAGGTTAGCATTGCATGGCCGTTAGGCCTGTCACAAGATCCCCCCTTTTAACCCCCCTAGTACCGAGATCCGGTCCGGATTCATATGTGGTTACGTTTCAGGCTTAGGACCGTCCTCCCCGTCAAGCTCCGTCTCGATCCCTCCACCCTAAAAGTGCCACAAGATTTGAGGTACCTGTCGCTCCAGGCCCCCCCCCCCCCTTCACACACAGTTTCCGGATGCAGTCCGGACCATAAGTGGAACATCAGTTGCGCGTGCTCGTGCTAACTGTCAAGTTCCTTCCAGATCGGGTCCGTCGTTCGAGAGTTATGCATGCCATAATGTTCAGGACTCACCGTCCATTACCCCCCCCCCCCCCCTCCCCGATGGTCGAATCCATTTTAAGTTCCGTTTAAAGCTGTCCTGGTTCCTAATATGCTTCGCAAGTTTCATTGTCCTAGCCTATCTGGAAGTACCTAATTCGCGACCAGCGGATCGACAGAGAAGCGATTGGGACGTGGTACTTCAAGGGAAGGCTACAGCTGTCGTAACAGTGCGTTGATCGGGACTATTCAGACCAACCTCGGAAGGCTCAGTCGGATTTTCAGCTTAAGGCCCCTTCTCTTCCCAGCCATGTCCCTGTTCTACAGGAGGGGACACTTTGTCTCGGAGGAGCGATTCTAGGGAAGTCAGTCGAGAGTGATCAGAGCCACGAAAAATCTATTTAGAGCGTGTTCCACCCTTCTAATAATAGTAACTATTAGTTACTATTTCCGTTCCAACCTCGTAAAAAGTTACTACGCTGACCGTTCCAACCATCGCGAAATAGTAACTAACAGTAACTACTTGCTTACCATGCTCGGGAGCGCAGTAAGCGGAACTACGCATCTCTACAACGTGATTGGTTGGATTCGCCCGTGGCATGATATTCTGCTGGAAAATAGAAAAATCGTTCCAGCCTTGACGGCAAAAAGCCAGAATTCATGACGTCATGCGTAGTAACTACGGTAAGTAGGGTGGAACACGCTCTTAGCAACTTCATTTAAAACTCCCAAAGATTCACGTATATAAACTTGCGTCCGCCGGAACTGACGTTGTGTGTTCGCAGATTCAAGCAGATGACCAGATTGTCTTGGAGATTCGTCGGTGTCAGGGTGAACTCAGGGCTTTGTCTGCACATAACATGTTGCAGCTGAAGAAGCTGCAGCGACTGGGTCGGAACCAAATGCAGATTCAAGTTTTGAAGGACAAGTTGAAGGAAGCGGATAATGAGGTGAGCTCTTCGTATTAAAGTATTTGTGGCACATGCAGCTTCTGGCTCAAGTGCCATCTACCTATAGCAGTTCCGTCTGTTTGTCTGTCGGTCGGTCGGTAGGTCCGTTTGTCTGTCACACTTGGTCGGGCGGTCTGTCATACTTTTTCGCGTTATTGCGCCCTCCCCCCCCCCCCCCAGATGTGCGAGGACGATGAAACTTTGCAGGCGTATCAAGGACCCGACCAAACTAGCTTGGAAATAATCAGTTTCCCGATCCGACCATCTGGGGGGGGGTCTAGGGCGGGGGAATCTGGAAAATTTAGTAGTGCGTAACTTTCGAACGGGTGGTCGGATTGGAATTGAACTTCATAACTGAAAAGATGACATATCTCTGGTATCCCATTTCAAGTCCTGATTAGACAGTTATGGGGGAGTTGGGGGTGGGGCGGAAATCTCGAGAAACGGTTGGAGTGAAACTTGCTGGGAAGAACAACCATCTGCTCTAGATAAATCATTTACACAATGGGTAAATATTCTTGAACCCAAGCTGACTTTGAATCGTAGAAAAAGAATCGTAAAAATCGTAGAAAAAGAATCGTAGCTGATGTATCCGTTAGATACATTATTTGAATATATACACAATAGGATCGGATCCGGATACTTGGAGGGGGGGGGGTGTTTCTCGGAATTCCGGTGATAGTGGTTTTGGGGATTTTCACGACGAAACTTCGCAGGTATATCAGGGACCTGATCAAACTGTTTTATATCGAGGACACTTTTATTTGAATTGAATTGAATTGAATTGAATGAAACTTGGCCGGAAGGTGATAACTTCGCCTTTTTGGCAAATTGAGTTAAGAGTACCATCTGGTACACATTTTTGCGCTCTTTCTCCCAGTGCTATCAGAATATTCGCCAGATCACTCCCTACTGAGATACTCAGCGGACAAAAATTAAAAATTAGCTTTCGATATACTAACTTCCCACACTTTAAATGCATTTATCCCGGTCCAGGTTGCTGGTTCTTCCTGACCAGTGGTGATATGTAGGCTACAATCACAGTCATTTCGTACAGGGTTAAAAGTTCGAAGCGAAGAGCTAAAAACACAACTACGTTCATTAGAAACTAATAAATCACAGTTAAAGTCACCTAATGTAAAACCTGTATGGGAACCACAATCTAAATGAGAAACGAAACAACTAAGTCTATGGCAACTAGCGGTGAAACTCTGAAGGGATTCATCATTATTGTAATATGTGGGTATGCTAGAATTCCAATAATGCAGTGAAAGTTTGATCTGTAGCCTATAAATAAGGCTAGAATATGATTTTGAAGTATCGTAGCAATACCCCCATAAGGGCGACCGCCCATGGGAAAAGCAGGAACGAAATTTACGTCATGGAAAGGCGGCAGAGAATCAAAATGGAAAGAGTATGGCAGATTAAGTGATGTTCGTGCAAGCACAGAATTGAATTTTCTGAAGTTAAAAATTGACTTAAAACTTTCCTTCTCTTGTCTCGTCATTTTCGCGGAATAAAGCCTTTCTGTAATTCATTCAATAAACTTGCTACACAATTATAGAGTTAAAAGAAGTTATATGCGTCTTGTGATCGTCTATTTCGCCATCTTTTTCACAACAGGGCAACTGAAACTGTACGATCGGTGTACTAACGGTCCACAATTTAACGCATTTTAAGGGTTTAATAGGCCTACAAGGATTTCTTTTGGAGGATAAATGATCGCCTCCGCAGCGCCCGCACTTGCAGGACCTTGCCATCCAATATTTGTCCAAATGCGAAAAACTTTGATGTTTAAAACTCCTAGGGACTGTTTTTCTTTCTCAACAGGAAAAGTTTCGTATCCAAACTTGATTCCGTGCACTACACTGTTTCTCCTAATAAGGATGCAGTATTTGCTACTGGGATTAATCTTATCTCTATTGGGATAAAATAAATCCGAATTAGGGTTAATCTTATCTCAATAAAAACAAGATTAATCCCAGTAGCAAATACTGCAAGATTTTTTTTTTACAGTGTATACAGTATTTGAAACGGTCTTCCGACTAAATGACGGTTTTACCGTCTGGGATTTTCCCAGTTGCATTAGCCCGGAAACACGAGTCGGCAAAAGAGCAAGTGACTGGAAATCCAGGTCAGAATCAGCATGATAAGTTATGCCGCAAAACAGTGCAGTGGACTACAGTTTAGGTTCTCTGATCTGCATTTCTGTGCATATTCAGTGGCACTTTTCGGGGAAAGGGAGACGTAGATGGCGTCTTGCTTCTTCCTGGCTCATCATATGTGCCCGGAGCGATTTTTTTCTAGTTCGGTCTTCCTGTTTGCTTGGCTCGAGAACGAGCATGGCTGATTCGATACTGAAGCTACTTGTATTGGTTCTTTCGCCTGGGCCACTTATCCTTATAAAGTAGGCGTTGGTTCTAACGGAAGTCTGTGTTTTAAAATACAATCTTGTGGACCGGCGAACAATAATGGGTCATTTCTATCCTTATGCGTCAAGATCGGATACGATTTTCCGTATGTCCGCCGCGATGGTGAGGACTTTTTTGTTCTGCATGATCTTGTCTTTTGTATTGGTTAGGGAAAGTAGTATCGAAATGGCACACTGCAGTTTCAGCTTATTAGAGGTTTGCCATAGATTCGTTTCGGATAGGGTAATTTTCGAACTTGTGAAAATTGTCTCGTCAGTTACGCATCGGTTGTCAATTTATCTCGGATTATTTTCCCTGTTTTCAAATAATTTTTGTCATCAGCATTGGTTACGCAACTTAATTATCAACAATCGCCTTAATCCTTCCCCTGTCACTTTTTGCTTTTCCGCCGAATCTCAGAAATCCAACTCGTTTCCAGTGTTGCCAACGCTGGAAATAAAAGGTACCAGAAGACGCCCGAAAAAATGACCAAGAAATTATATCGTGTCCCATTTTTGGTCTATGTAGCGTCGTTCGACATACGCATATGTACATACTAGAAGAGAAAAATCGTTTTTGATCTTGGTCTCCAGCATGGTGTTGAATCGGAAAGAGTATGAAATGATTGACTTGTCATTTCTCGGAGAGTTCGCAGTTAAATCTATGTATTTTAGGTTCTTGAACATCATCGCAGATTCTTCGCCCTGAGACAGAAGAAGAAGGAACCTTCAAGAAAAGAACGCGAGAACGCCTTGCAAGCTATCAAAGCTCGCGAGGAAATCCTGCGACACCTGGATTCTTTGGATTCGTAGCAATATACTTGCAGTGAGAGGTTCATTATTTCTCGATCATTGTTTGCGACAGCTATCATCAACGACAACATAATCTTGCTTCTTCACACCTAAGAGGAGTGGTGTACCATTACGAAATAGAAACTGATCGAGGCTGAAGAAGATCGTAGAGAGATTTGTAACGACATACAGTCGGAGCCGCGAACCATGATCGAAAAATCATGGACCTTGGCCAATTCAGGCTGGAGATAAACGTTAAGACGCCCTCCACATTGGAGCCTATTTTGCTGCCCGTTAGAGACGGTATAGTAACTTCAACCTACTGTACCTTCAGCACTGGGCATCGGGTTATAGAAGAAGTTACGTGTGTCACTTTCTAAACAATTAATTTTTTTTTGTCGAGCGTTTTATATTAAATTTGTTTGTTTTTTTAATTCGTTCGGGACAAACCTTTTGCAGAAATAAATACTCTTTGTGCCGAAGCCCACTGGGAAACATATATTCAAAACAATACATAAAACGGATATGTCAGCCATGATGCTTAATTAAGCGATATGTCGGCCCTTCATGGCAAGAATCCTCGTCAGGCTGTCGAACTTGAGGGTCAACGTTCTGGAAGGAACGTCGCCGACATGTCGGTAATAAACCAATTTGTAGGCCGATGTCGCCGACATTTCTGTCATGAACAAAACCGACGGGCCAAGTCGCCAACGTGTCCGTCATAAACCAAATCGTAGGCTGTTGTCGCTGATATTCATTGCATTGTCATGATCCAGCCCGTCCGACGTCACAGACAATTCTGTCGTGAACCAACCCGTCGGTCGACGTCGCGATAATTTCAGCCGATGTAGCCGACATTTCTGTCACGAACCAAACCGCCAGGCGACGTGTTGGCTATGAAACAAATCGTTGACCGACGTTACTGACATTTCTGGCATGAACGAAATCGTTGGCCGATGCCTCGCCAACTTGTCGGTCATGAACCAAATCGTCGGCCGTTGTCGCTGTCATGATCCAAACCGTAAGCCGACGTCGCAGATTGTTCTGTGATTACCCAAACCGTCCGCCGACATGTCGGTCATGAACCAACTCGTTAAAGATATACATACTTACATATTTCCCGTAATAAAATCAAGCATATTTTTGGCGAAGCATATTTTTGCTTTCTTGCTTTTCATGAATCTAAGCATAATTTACTTTAATGCTTTCGGAACATATTTTTTTCTGCTTCCTGCATTTATCCATATATACCCATAGATAATACCCATGTTAATCGAAGCAGAATAAGTATAGCGATTGGTGTTTCTCTTTACGTTTTCGTAGGATAGGATTAGTTTAGTACTTTAGACCGGGACGTCTAATTAGTTAAAGGTTGGAGGACTGTTGTTTCGGTCTCTGTGTCAAGCGTCAAACTATCTCTACGTATATAGCGATGGAGATATAATCCTCCAGTTCTTAGCTTTAAATTGCAGAAGTGATGATTCAGAGCTAAATTCAAGAGACGTAAGTTACAGCATGAATCATACCTTGATTTGAGCCTTGATTCATGCTAACTTCTAGGGCTGAACTAAATCTACTTAAACAACAAAGGAAATATGATCCTCCAGTATTACAAGCTTTCAGTTGCTCACGTTATGATTTAGAGTTAAATTCATGAGACGTAAGTTGCAGCATGAATCACGTCTATATTCAAGCCTTGATATGGAATCTTCACTCGTGCGAAATAGAGTACATAAGCTCGTTCCAGTCTTAGCGCTGGGTCATTCATTGTTTACTCGTCATACCTTACTCACCAGTCATTCATTATTTAGACTGTCGTTATTATAACAGTGACTGTATTTACCCGGATTGGGATTTACATTATACAGAGTTAGTCTGAAATAAAACTATTAATATGTTAACGCAGGGGGGGGGGGGGGGACTGGTGTGAAATCTGAGGACCTCTATCCTAAATTCTGGACTTTTTTGGAAAAAAGACCCACCCACCCCTGCCTGGCTGGTATGAAATCTGAAACCGCTAGGGGTACCCCAATAATCGTCGAAAAAATCTGCACAAAAGAAAAAATATTGCACACACCACCCCCAATAGCAGAGTGTAGTACGTCGTTCGATTCCAAATCACAAGGTTAAAAGTATGCTGTACTCCTTTTATTATCATCACGAAGACTATCCAAGTAAATAGCTTGTTTCAGCAGACGTGAGGATTTTTCAAGTTTTTGACCTCGGAAACGAGGAACAGTCTGTGGAGATGGGCAACAAATTGAACGGCGCTCTCAGCATCGCTAATAAGCGCTAGAACGATGGAAGGATCGACGAAGACAGGGGTGGCCCGAAGGGGGGTGAGGGGGGGGGGTGACTCAGCCCCCCCCCCCCCCCCTGCCTTTTGTTAAGTCGTATCAGTCGTTTATTTTGGCCTCGCCGAGGTCCCGGGCATTCATTTTAATCAAAACAATCTGAGTCGTTTAAAAAAAAAAATGTTAATTATGTCTTTGCACAGCTTCAGTCGTAAGCCAGTCCGTAAAGACAAGTCGAGTCGTTTAGACGAGGTTTTGTAACCCCGATAGGTCGGAGACATGATTCATGGGGGCAGCAATGCGGCTACCTGTTCTACTCCCATGGGATTTGGATCTGCCTCACTTAGGTCTTTCAGATTTTAGCCTGTCAAAATTACAATAGGTTAGTTGTTAAAGTGAAGTTTGTCTGGGTAACATTGATATACCTTACAGACCAAAAGCGAGAGACAAGGTTATTTGCTTTGGTTGTTGGTCACCTTTGGCTGTAAGTGAAAAAAAGAAGGAATAGAATTTTTAAACAGAATGGAAAAGCCATCAGAAATCAAATGACAGGAGACCCGCGAAACAAGTGTGCCCAGAACAGATGGAAAAATGTCGATTACAAAAAGAGGCTGAGGTGGGAACAACGCTTGAAAAGGACAAGGAAGATTTCAATATACACCCGAAATTCGTTCTGCAGACACTGCAAAATGTTGGGGGGGGGGGGGGGAGAGGAGCAAAAGTATTCCTTCAGCCCAAGCTGACTGCGAATCATATGTATCACTGCTGAAACCGAATCATAGCACTATCAAATATGGGAGGAGCAAGGTATTTACCGACTGGAGGTAATTTTTACCGGCTTTTTTTGCGGGATAAAACGACCGTTTTGAGAAAAAATCGACTGATTTAAAGAACAAGAGCTACGAGCTCATATGGCACTTGTTACGAGTAGGCGGTACAAGGAAGTATAAGAGAACGTCACAAAATAAATCCGCCATCCAAAAATGCGGTTCGGAAATTGAAATATGATATTTAGTTTAACCCAATTCTCAGCAGTTCCGGCATCGTCTCGGATTATTTGTAGCAAATGCACATGACTGTTCAAACTTCCAAGTTTCAGCCCAATAAATCAACTCGTTTGATCCCAAGACCTGCTAAATTGTTTCTGGTACTCCTTCCATCCGCCCCTACCGAGGACGAATCCGGTTAGGACTCAAAAATGGATCATCTAAAGCATCTTCTTTTATACCATTTATCAAGTTTCGCTCGAATCTGTGCATTTTTGGAAGATTCCGGTACCCCCACCACCACCACCACCGTTGTCGGATCCGGTTCGGACCCTAAAATATGTCATGTAGGGTATATGCTATCTCTACATTCCAAGTTTCGTTTAAATTGATGCACTCCTTTGACCAATATGCGAGCCTCAACGTTTCTGGCAATCTTCCTCCGACTCCTCCACTGTGGCCGAAGAGGACTTGAGAACATAAACCTCGTATCTCTTAATCCCCTCTTTCCGTCCATCAAGTTTTTACTGAAATTGGAGCATGGCATATCTGCAACTTTCCGGTACCCCCCCCCCCCCCCCCCCCTCCTACCTTGGCCAAATCCGGCCCGGACACCAAATAACAAATCTAGGCGGCATTAGCTCGGCACTGTCGAACTTGCATCTCATTCGGTCCATCCATTTGGTTTTTGGGCATGTTAAAAGTTTCCCTCCCCCCCCCAATACCCCAAACCGCGGTTGCATATAGATCGAACGCATGTTTTACATGTCTAGGTCGTCGATTCTTATCACCCAATAAGTATCACTCGAATCAGACCACTCGTTCGCAATTTGCGTAAGTCAAATTCCATATTTCCCTTCCCTCGCTCCCCCCAAAATGCTCGGATCTAGAACCGTGGGTATGTTGTGTTAGGTTCTTAAGTCAATTAAGTCGGCTGATAATTATGCCTGCAAAGTTTCGTCATCTTAGTACATCTGAAACTATTCTAACTCGCGACTACTGGAATTCCAGGAAACCCTCTCCAAATCTCCCCACAGAGCATCGAAACCATCTGGCTCCGTTAATTTTTTTTATCTAGGCCTAATACTTGTTCTCTCCATTAACTTCCGCCCCAATCCCTCTGCTTTAAGCGTTTCTTCAGTTTTCCACCCCCCCCCCATCCCCCACAGGTATTGGACCCGACCGGGACTTGACTCTGAACATCTGAGGCGATAGCTCTTTCCACCTGACAAGTTCCATTCAAATCCGATCACCCGTTCAAAAGTTACGCATGAGACTAGATTCCGGACTCCCCATTTATCCACTCCCCCCACGACGGTCGGATCGGAAAAACGACTATTCTAAAGTCAATCTGTTCGGATCCCTTACATATCTACCAAGTTTCATCGTCCTAGCACATCAGGAAGTATGCCGAACTCACGGTATCCCTAGAAATCCGCGCCCCCTCCCCAACTCCCCCACAATGCCCGGATCCGGTCCGGTTTTGTAAATGACGTATCTAGGACTTGTGCTTGTTCTTCCCACCAAGTTTCATCCCGATCGCTCCACTCTAAGTGTTTCTCAAGATTTTCGGTTCCCTCCTCCAGCTCCCCACAGTGTCATCGGATCCGGTCCGGATTCAAAGTGGGACGTCTGAGAGACGAGGTCATCCTAAATATCAACTTTCATCAAGATCCGATCACCCGTTCGCAAGATACAAATACCTAAAATTTTGGCGTCCCCCTCCCTCCACCCCCCCACCCCCAGATGGTTGGATCGGGGAAGTGGCTATTTCCTATTTAATCTGGTCGGGTCTCTGACATGCCTGCCAATTTTCGTCGTCCTAGCACATCAGGAAGCACCGAAATCGCGGGATCACCAAAAATCCGGATCCCCCCCCCCCAACTCCCCCAAAATGAGCGGATCCGTTCCGGTTATGTCAGTCACGTATCTAGGACTTGTGATTGTTCTTTCCACGAAGTTTCATCCGGATCTCTCCACTCTAAGCGTTTTCCTGGATTTCCGGTTTCCCCATCCAGCTCCCCCCAATGTCACCGGATCCGGTCTGGATTTAAGACGGAACGTCTGAGACACGAGGTCTTTCCATATATCAAGTTTCATTAAGATCCGATCACCCGTTCGTAAGCTAAAAATATCTCATTTTTCCTAATTTTTCCGGATTCCCCCTCCCTCTACTCCCCTCCAGATGGTCGGATCGGGGAAGCGACTATTTCTAGTTTAATCTGGTCCGGTCCCTGATACACCTGCCAAGTTTCATCGTCCTAGCTTATCTGGAAGTGCCCAAACTAGCAAAACCGGGACCGACAGACCGAATGACGGACAGAAATTACAATGGCTATATGGCACTTGGCCGAAGGGCAAGGGCCATAAAAACCGACCGTTTTTAAGAAAAATCGACTTACGAAAAATTGACTGTTTTGAACAAAAATCGACTGTTTGAAGAAAAAAAATCGACTGTTTTTACGAAAAATCGCGGTGCTTCGCGCCGATTCAGCTATTTTTTACCGGCTGGCCGACAACATCAGGGGAGGTGGGGGGGGGGGGGGGGGGGGTGCATCCCCCCATACATGACGTCCCTGTATGCTAGTGTTAAAGCTCATCTGATAAGACTTCGTAAAATTCAGGACACTCATACAACTCGAAAATCATCTCTTTTATCTTTAAGTTATTCTAAAAGCGAACTTCTCGTCTTCATTTGCTGTGTATAGCATCAAATCAAATTCTGCAAACCAGTTTTACGTTGCAATTCTTCAGATATAGCTCACTTGTTGTCTTCAGATGTTGTCTTCAGACTTGTTGTCTGTTCAGTTGCTTCAAATGTTGTCTCTAGTGGACAAATTAAAGTGGAAAGACTAAAGTGACAGAATAAAGTGGAAAGACTAACGTTGAAAGACTAAAGGGGACAGACTCTAGTGGACAGAATAAAGTGGAAAGACTAAAGTCAAAAGAATAAATTGGAAAGACAAAAGTGGACAGACTATAGTGGATAGAATAAAGTGGAAAGACTAAAGTGGACACATTGAAGTGGAAAGACTAAAGTGGACTGAATAGTTGCGTTTTTGCTGATACCATGGTATCTGTTACCACGGTAACTGGATCTGCAATTAGTCGTTTTTTTCAGTTATCGTGGTATCTGATACACGGTGCTCTGCAAAAACGACTATTGCCGAAATTGCACTTTTCGAAGTCATCCCAAAAGAAAAACAGATATCCAGTTACATCACTAAGTGCTAAACTTCTTTCTCACCAATCTGACAAAATTTGATGAAAGTGAGATGACTTTTACGATACCACGACCAGTTACCACGGTTGGACCGTAGTATCTGAATATCTGATACCACGATAACTGGCCAGATACCACGATAACTGCAAAAACGCCTTTTGACCATGGTATCAGATACCACGATAACTGCAAAAACGACTTTAGACCGTGGTAACAGATACCATGGTGTCAGCAAAAACGCAACTAATGAAGTGGAAAGACTAAAGTTGGTAGAATAAAGTGGACAGACTAAAGTGGACTGAATAAAGTGGAAAGACTAAAGTAGACAGACTAGTGTGGAAAGACTAAAGTGGAAAGACTAAATTGGAAAGACTAAAGTGGACAGAATATAGTGGATGAATTTAAGTGGAAAGACTAAAGTGGACAGACTAAAGTGGAAAGACTAAAGTGGAGAGACTTGAGTGGACAGACTAAAGTGGAAAGACTAAAGTGGACAGACTATAGTGGACAGGATAAAGTGGAAAGACTAACGTGGACAGACTAAAGTGGACGGACTAAAGTGGACAGACTAAAGTGGAAAGACTAAATTGGAAAGACTAAAGTGGACAGACTCTAGTGGACAGAATAAAGTGGAAAGACTAAAGTGGAAAGAATAAATTGGAAAGACTAAAGTGGACAGACTATAGTGGATAGAATAAAGTGGAAAGAACTAAAGTGGACAGACTAAAGTGGAAAGACTAAAGTGGACAGACTAAAGTGGAAAGACTAAAGTGGACAGACGATAGTGGAAAGACTAAATTGGAAAGACTAAAGTGGACAGACTAAAGTGTACACACTGAAGTGGACAGAATAAAGTGGACAGACTAAAGGGGAAAGACTAAAAGGACAGACTAAAGGGGACAGACTCTAGTGAACAGAATAAAGTGGAAATACTAAAGTAGACAGACTAAAGTGGACAGACTAAAGTGGCGAGTAGTTATATAAACCGGATTCTAGCTCACCCGCCCCCCAATTTCAAAACCCCATTTTAACATCAGTTTCTTAAATTTTAACATCCTTTTTTCCAAATTATCCCCCTTTTTAAAAATATTTTTATCTTCTTACTTTCCAAATAAAGGACCCAAGAAATAGGAAATATTACCCTTTACTACATATAAACTACTACTTTTTTGTATTTTTCATTTTTATCAAAATATGATACCACCATATTACTGAGTAAACAGTTCTATATCAACATATTGGTCAGTTCTTATTTACCCTCATAATAGGCTGCAAAACCAGATTTTTCTTTAGAAGCAACTTATTACCAATAGCATTGTATCTCTGTGGAATAAACAAATCACAGGCTTTGTTATTATGATTAATAACGACAACCAACTTATCACCATATTTTGTCTTCGCAATTCTCATTTTAACGATCGTATATTTCAATCCTCGAACTAGTTCTTCTTTCCTGATTGTCTCATTGTATTTATTCATTCTGATTGTAGACAAGACTTCCTTCAGCGACTCCATTTATTAGCGGCTGAATTTCTTTAATAATATAATATCAAGTGTAGCTTTTCTTTCATAATATATAACACAGTAAATATTATATGGTACGGGTTGATTATCTTTTAATGTTATACTTATTTCAATAACAGCAGTTGTTCCATTATAAATATTTGACTCGTGTTTGGAAACATCGAAACAGAATAGATGATATACTTCTTTAAATTCTTCTATATTGACTACACTACCAGTATCAAACGCTAATTGTTTATAACCCATATGTATGTATCGATTGTATAGATTAGAGTACGTGCATTTTTCATCACTAAAGTCGCATTTGAGGGGTTCTTCTGGATATTTATCCCCATTAATTCTAACCTCTATATCAGTCAAATTCATATGATCAAACACCATATTATTCTTTTTTTGGTTGTTATGCTTTTCATTTTTCTGTAACATCACAACGATTTTCGTAGGACTATTTCTCTCAGACACAGCTTTCCAGGTGTGTTCCTTATTCTGACCAACATCACTTTTATAAGTATTACAAGCTTCCCACATCAGATTATGCTTTTTATCCTTTGCCAAACCCTTTTCCAATTCACTCATCATTTCAATACTAGGAGCTATGACAGGAATTTTCCAGGATAAATACTCAATGACTACTTTACAATTAGTATCCCCATTTCTTACAATAATGTTATTATCATCATTTCTTCTTAGACAAATTCTATGCGACGCACCTCTAAAAAATCGTTTGTTTCCTTTCAAGAATCCGAACAACTCTGATAATGGTAAATATATATTTACTAATTTGCTGTTTTTAGTTCATAAAACACCAAAGGTTGTAAGACTTCAGTGTAATTGTTTTGCATTCTTTCAGTGTTGTAATCCAAAAGAAATAAAATTAATCAGGCAAAATCATGTATCTAATATAGACAATGAGAACTTTCTGAAACAATTCGAGGTTGAAACTAAAGGTTACGGATTTTTCTTTATTGATTTAAAAACAAAAGATAAAACCCTGAAGTACAGAAAAAACTTTGGAAAATTTACTGGATAATTTGTTTTTATTATAAATGAATAAATTTTAATTCTAACTAAATCTCCTACTTTGTAATTTCCTGTGACTTTGTAATCACATGGAGGAAACAAAGCATTGTAAACCTTTTTCTGATTTACCTTTTTACTAGCATCTATTGGTTTCATTTTTATTGAACGATGATAAGTGTTATTATAATTCCTAACAAATAAAGGTAAAATATCAATCCATTTAGTAGTGTTATTGTGAGTAAAATATTTCCATAACTTTTCTTTCAACGTTCTATTGAATCGTTCAACGATTTGCGCATTCAATTCACTTTCAGATGCAAACCAGTGTATGTCGTTATTTTTCAAAAAATATTGAACATTTCTCATTACAAATTCTTTACCTTTATCAGTTTGTAGTTTCTTAGGAATTCTTTCTTTAAAGATATGACTGAATGCGTGTATTATTCCAGCACCCGTTTTATCTTTCAAAGGGACACACCAAGCGTATTTACTAAAGTAATCAATAACAGTCAAGATGTAATTTCGCTTTTTTATATTTCTGGAGGTCAACTAAGTCAGCTTGCCATTGCTCGTCAACATGGTGAACATAGACTCGCCTCCTTTCAAAATTGTGATAGGAAGGTTTGTGTAACGTATACACATTCTCATTTTGCAAAACATGTTTTATGTTATCTTTAGAAACGTTCACTCCATTTTCTTTTAATTTTCTGTGAATATCATCAACCCCTGAATAATTCGAATAATACGTCTTTAAAATATCTTTTCCTGCGTTGAGGTTTTTTTTAAAAACAGATTTTTCCTCGATCCGCAAATAACACAATTACCTTTCAGCATTGGAACATTATTTTTCTGTGACACTGCCTTAGACATTGATTCAGTGTCAGTTTTCTTTTTACATTTCATACAATAAATCTCCATTTATTCGAAAACAATTTTTATAAAAGAAAAGCTACCAACTTCAGTTTGCGCTGGATGTAGGAAATACAATGAAGTCCACAGTTTAATTCATCTATATTTTGAACAGCAAGATTTTCTTAAGCTATTTTTTTCTTTGAAGTTTTTAGATATTTAATTATTTCTTTTCCTGGGGGTATACCGAAAGAATCGAAACACTCGACATAGGGTTGATTAGGTAGATTACAATAGGCAACCCAGTGAGTTCCAGGCATTCCGAGTTTATCATAATTAACTACACCACATTCTATACTATTTATCAGTTTGGGTAGCGTATCTATAGAGAAA
The DNA here is from genome assembly GCA_030848855.1 of Branchinecta sandiegonensis. NCBI lineage: Eukaryota > Metazoa > Arthropoda > Branchiopoda > Anostraca > Branchinectidae > Branchinecta > Branchinecta sandiegonensis. The sequence continues at coordinate 178,918 of JAUPMV010000017.1, read as the reverse complement.
ACACCTCTAAAATGTGGTATACTCTCTAATGCATCCATAATATCAAAATTGGTTAGAGGTCCTACTTTACTTTTGCTTCTTTTTTGATGTCCCCGTTTTTTTGACTTCCTAGGCCTTCCCCGTACACCATGACCGACAACTTTTTGTGTTCGAGGAAGTGTAAGCGCACCACCTGTGTTGACATCATCGGTTTCCTTCTTAGGCCTTCCACGTACCCCATTACCTACAACTTTTTTTGTTCCAGGAAGTTTAAGCGCCCCACCTGTGTTTCTTTCATCAGTATCAGTAACTCTCTTTTCATTCGATTCGTTACTCACCTTTTTTCCAACACTACCAAATTTATTCATTTATAATAAAAACAAATTATCCAGTAAATTTTCCAAAGTTTTTTCTGTACTTCAGGGTTTTATCTTTTGTTTTTAAATCAATAAAGAAAAATCCGTAACCTTTAGTTTCAACCTCGAATTGTTTCAGAAAGTTCTCATTGTCTATATTAGATACATGATTTTGCCTGATTAATTTTATTTCTTTTGGATTACAACACTGAAAGAATGCAAAACAATTACACTGAAGTCTTACAACCTTTGGTGTTTTATGATAGCTCTGTGATAAATAAACAATTGAAGCATTTTTCTTTCTTCCTCTTATGAATAAATCTTCTATTTTCTTCTGGTCTTTTTCAGTTACAAAATCATCAAAGATAATCAAGTTTTGATACTTGGGGTCTAGGTCGTCAACATCGATAATATCATTAAGGTCAATATTCGTTTTACATTTCGATTCCAAAGTGTTTAAATTGTCTATAAGGTCTTTATATTTATCTTCTTCAAGATCTTTTGCATACAAGTATATTCGGTTCAAACAGATATATTCATAAATTAAATTCAAGAGTAAATTGGTTTTCCCTGTTCCTGAACTTCCACAAATTAATAATCTAAATGGCCACTGAGGTGCAAGTTCGTGCTTATTCTGATAGTTATTCTTTTCGCTAAAATCATATACTTTGATTGGTACCTTTTCATTCATTTATTTAGGAAGAATTTTTCATTATAAGATTTACCGAAGTAGGTACTTGGATTTTTTAAGTAGGTACTTGAATTTTTGAAGTAGGTACTTGAATTTATTAAGTAGTTACTTGAATTTTTAAGTAGGTACTTGAATTTTTTAAGTAGGTACTTGAGTATTTTAAGTAGGTACTTGAGTATTTTAAGTAGGTACTTGAATTTTTTAAGTAGGTACTTGAATTTTTGAAGTAGGTACTTGAATTTTTGAAGTAGGTACTTGAATTTTTGAAGTAGGGACTTGAATTTTTTGAAGTAGGTACTTGAATTTAATGTTTAAAACCTAGAGGTAAAGTTGTAATATTATCGCTTGTTACTATCCTTGTATCATCCTTAGGATACCTACAAACTCAGTCATAACCTGTCCTGCTAGTTCGTCTTTCATCATTCCTATCACTTTCTTATTTAAATTAGGAAACCCATATGGATTATCTTTCGCATAATCAGATGTATCGAATCTCTCATTCAAATCTTGTTTGATATCTTGATAGAAATCTTCGGTTCTAATGTCGTATATGAAAGAATCAGTATCCATATAACATAAATCAATTTGATCCCCATATTTAGGTGTCATATAATCATAATGGAATTCATACATCAATAGCTTGGATAGTTCCAATACAGCAAAACCGATGTACATTGGCTTATCTAGTTTTATCTTTTCCTTCGACATTCTTGCCACAGAAAAGTTTTTACTGAAAATAATTTCAGATTTAAAGTTGGGTTTCTTTAGTATTTTTTCTCTTATTTTATCGTCAGTTATTATTTCCATATCTGCTCGTTTCCTCACATTTTCCATAGTTTTTCCAAAGCAAGCGTTATTCATCAGCTTAAAAAAGTCCTTTTCAAAATCATTTGTACCTTTAGTTCTAAGTGCTGTGCTGTGGTCTATGTATCCCTTTAAGTAAGCACTTTCAGTGAATCCTAGTATTCTATGTACTTTTTTCAATATCAAACCCTTTTGTAAATAGAATTCTAGATTCCTGTGGTGAAATACGTAATTATGCTTATCTAATAATGTGGTACAAAGCTTATCATTAAAATGTTCGGGTGCTAATGGTAAATCTTTGTTTAATTCGTGTAGTTCTTTTGGATATTCCAAATCTACTTCATATATAGCACCTACATTCGGTAATTGTATCACCGAGTTAACATGGTTTTTTAGATGGTTGTAATACCCGATTGGTGTGTTGTCATTTCTTTCTTTCAAATCATGTGGTATTGGAATGAATTGGAAATTATTCGCTGGTAAGTCTTGTGACATCGCCCACCCGTATAAATTATTCTTATCGAAATACATTAAATAGTTAGATGGCTTATCCTTATCATAACTGCTCATATATTTATTATTTGCTTTAACGTATCTCTTTATACATTGCGATACACCACCTCTTATCCCCTTTTCAATGAATGTATACATGTCTTCCTTTGAGAATAACGGTAATTCTACTGTTGAATGCTTTAGAAAAGCGACCCATGTTAGTCCTGGAGCTGAGAAGTAATGAAGTGGATCCAAGTCATAATTATTTATACATACATTTCTGAAATTCTCTAAAACATCCGACAATATTAACTCATCACTTTTTAGGTACAACTTGGTATAATCAAGTAATGTTTCAAAATAAAATTGCTTCCAAATAGACACCGCTCTTTTATAATCAGTTTTGTCAATACCTTTTCCCGTTAACCTAGAGTAAAAGCTTTCTATGGGTGGTAACTTTTTACAATCCATTTTACTGAAACTGTCTACGAATTCATACGGATAAACCCCTTTTTTAATTATTTCTTTGAATTCTTCATCGTTTTTGAAACTATTCGATGTATACTTGAAATTCTCTCTCAGATGATTACAGGATTATTTGCAATCGCATTTTGCTAAATTTGCTGATAACTTGTCCAACGATGAAGCCATGAATCGAATGGAATCTATGAATCTGACTTCATATTTTATTTCCTTATCCTTTCTTGGGATACTTATTGATTTCGAGAATGAGATGAAACTTTCTGCACTTTCAAATATGCCGTTATCAGGTATCAACTCTTTCACAAATAGATGAGAATCATATTTTGATAAATTATGCATCACTACAGGGATATGCTTGGGAGTTCTGTATTTCATATTACATTCAGCATGAGCAAAACCTCTATTTTTTCCAGTCATGTGATCGTGATCAAAGTGGGGATTTTCAGTAATTACAGTCTTACAGATATGGCAGGTCTTATCCATTAGTGTGTTCCATTTTTCTGCAATTTCTACATCGGTATAAGTGTGTTTTCTCTGCCTGTTTTCATATTTGTTTGCAATTTCTGTGGATACTTTTGTAATGGTTTTAACAAAATGTTCTGCAGCGTCTTCACCGAAATAATCGTAGTATTTGTTCTGGTTTGTATCAAAGGAACAGCATACCTGAAATCCGTAAGCAAAAGGTTTCTGTTCGGCTACTTTTATTGTTTTTTTCCCATGTACCTGATTGTATTTTTCGTTATAAGACTCAAAGTCTGCTATTATACAATAAGATACTTTCATCTGTTTTGAAATATTTTTATAGTGTATAGTGTATAGTGTGTCTTCAGGAGGCATTATAATATCAGGATCTTCGCAATTATTTTTACTTTCATGTTTTTCAAATTGTTCTCGTTTCGAAAAATGCCTTCCACAAAAAGTGCAGAGGTATGTCTTTGTTTTATTTTTAGAGATTTGAGTACCGACTAATCTGCTCAGATCTTTCACAAATACATAGTGATTATCGAAATATAATAAATGAATGACATGTTTTGCTGTTTTCCCATTGAGTGTACTATTTAGTATATGAGTTCTGATTATTTTCTCTTTATCAATTTGAATAAGCAAATCTTTATGTTGTATTTATTTTCAAATTTATGGATGTCTTTTGTACCCATCGGGAAGTTGGTAACCCCTTTGAAATCAAATTCGTTCTCATATTGCTTATATTTCGAAGTTCTCTCCGCGTTGTCCTTGGCTGGGTATAAATGTGCTAAGATACACCAAAGAAAGCATTTTTGATCTAAATTTTTTATATTTATACACGCTTTTTTATTTTTTACGAAATCTGGCAGTGTTTTAAACGTTCCTCCCATGTACGATTCTATTCGTGTCATCCTATAATCAATTCCTTCATACCGACTAAATTGTAGCCCAGATCGAGGAGTATTACTTAAAGAACTAAGTCTCTTGTTATTATCATCCAAATGACTATGAGTAAGTATACTATTTTTATTTAAAATCCAAGAAGCACTGTTGTAAAATACTACTACTTCTTCATCATTCTCCTGTCTATAGAAAATAACCCTGGTTACGAATTGAACTCTATATTGATATCTTTCATTCATTCTTCGTTGTAAATCAGCGAAAACAAAAGCTATAAGAGTATGTCCATCTCTTCCATTGCTTTCAACTGAAACATTTACAGTATACAGGTTTTCATTTTCCCTAGAAATAGTAGGTTGTTGTTCTTCTTCTGTTTTGAATAAATAACTAGGAATGGTAGTTTCTTCTTTAATCCGTTTCTTATTTATAAAGAGAGTTGATAAATCTTTGTGTTTATTCTTATCACTTCTTTCTGCTTGATCTCTTATGATATCTGTATTTTTCCTTACGGAATCTTTATGTTTTTTAATAATGTTATTATAGTATCCTTTAACGCTTTGTATTACTTCATCTCGGTTTCCACGGGTTGATAGATTTTTGTTTTTTAAAAATCTTTTTAACTCACTTGTATCTTTTTTTTTATCTTTTTCTTCTCTTGTTTTATTTTTGTAATAGCGATATTATTTTCTTTTATCTCATCTTCCAGAATGGTTCGTAATTTAGGTTCTGGCTTGTATTCGGATGGTCTGTTCTTATTATGGATTCTTTCGTTTCTGCGTCGAATATTAATTGTATCTTCAGCTAGCAAAATATTCTTATTAAGATGGTTTATTATACTATTTGTTATTTCATGTTTCTTAGCTCCATTTGTTTTGATTTTATTAATTTTCGCATCTGTCCGCAGCTCATTAATTCGGTATTGCGGTATACTTCGTATAACCGATTCGTTGTTTGATATAATGGTTTTACAACGCTGAATAACCTGTGCAGTTTTCATCATTTATTAGGGGAATATTTGTATTAATGAATTTCTCCCGTCTGCGTTTTCTCAGCCGTAAATAAAATCATTGAATTTCGTTTACCTTATCTCTGTGAGAAAAATGTGTGCACGGGTTTCGCACATTCTTCACTACTCTTCATCAGACATATATGCCCGCTCAGGTTTCTTCATCACCTTACTACTCTTCATGAAAATCTTGATTCAACCAAATAATTTTTCGAAACAATTTTATTATATAATAAATGGAAGAATTGGAAAAGAAAATGTTTGTTCATCGAAGAAGTTACAAGTACTACAATCATATAAGTAATAGCTAACTTTTATCCAAATTCCTCTTTTCGGCAGCAGGAATGTCTGCGTTTCTAGTCCTACCTTTAGCTTCTTTAAGTTTGGGTGCTGTTCTCATCGAAATAATCGAAAAACATCTAAACATTGCAGAAAGAAAAGCAAAGTATAAAACCGCTTATAATTTTTACACTGAACTGTTATCATTGTTAAAATGTGGGCAATTAACGGCTGAAGAGGTTATTCAGCGTGAAACCGAAATGCGTAAAACCTTTCGATTTTTTCCTCGAGAAAAATATATGAAACAGGTTCGCTTAAACGGTTATAAATATTGTAAGAATGAATCTATAAGAAAACAAGAAAATTTACCAAAAATATGACATTTTTGCAAAACCTCCCACCCCAGACTCTGAAGATTGAAGATGTTTATTTGTCGTCAATTTTTTTTTTTGGTGATTCTGGGGTGCCCCGTGAGGGGAGGAAACCCTCTGAGTTTTTTTTTGTTCGCCATCGCTCACTATCAACGGATTGCTTGTAGTGGGATTCGATCTCACGACATCGTTGATTACTAAGCTTGCAATGACTTAGACCATTATGCCAACGGGGCCTGTAATTTCTCCGGGAGCAACTGTTTTGTGATGTGAATGCTAATGCGCAAAGAGATTTTCTATTTTTTGCTTGCCCAAAGAGCTTTATCCGCACTATAGATAGAACTGTTGGGTACATTGAGGTGATTTTAATTTGATGATGTGATGAATAGCAATCTGGATTTTTATTAAAGAAATTCAGCCGCTAATAAATGGAGTCGCTGAAGGAAGTCTTGTCTACAATCAGAATGAATAAATACAATGAGACAATCAGGAAAGAAGAACTAGTTCTAGGATTGAAATATACCATTGTTAAAATGAGAATTGCTAAGACAAAATATGGTGATAAGTTGGTTGTCGTTATTAATCATAATAACAAAGCCTGTGATTTGATTATTCCACAGAGATACAATGCAATTGCTAGTGAGTTGCTTCTAAAGAACAATCTGGTTTTGCAGCCTATTATGAGGGTAAATAAGAACTCTGACCAATATGTTGAAATAGAACTGTTTACTCAGTAATATGGTATCATATTTTGATAAAAATGAAAAATACAAAAAAGTAGTATTTGTAGTAAAGGATAATATTTCCTATTTCTTGGGTCCTTTATTTGGGAAGTAAGAAAATAAAAATATTTTTAAAAAGGGGGATAATTTGGAAAAAAGAATGTTAAAATTTAAGAAATTGATGTTAAAATGGGGTTTTGAAATTGGGGGGCGGGTGAGCTAGAATCCGGTTTATATAACTACTGTGGCGCAAATGAAGTGGAAAGACTAAAGCGGAAAGACTAAAGTGGACAGACTATAGTGGAAATACTAAAGTGGAAAGGCTAAAGTGGACAGACTAAAGTTTGCAGACTGAAGTGGACAGAATAAGGTGGAAAGACTAAAGTGGAAAGACTAAAGGGACAGACTAAAGGGAACAGACTCTGGTGGACAGAGTAAAGCGGAAAGACTAAAATGGAAAGACCAAATTAGACAGACTAAAGTACACAGACTAAATTTGACAAACTAAAGTGGAAAGACTAAAGTGGAAAGAATAAAGTGGAAAAGACTATAGTGGACAGACTAAAGTGAACACATTGAAGTGGAAAGACTAAAGTGGACAGACTATAGTGGAAAGACTAAAGTGGACAGACTAAAGGGACAGACTAAAGGGGACAGACTCTAGTGGACAGAATAAAGAGGAAACACTAAAGTAGACAGCCTAAAGTGGACAGAATAAAGTGTAAAGACTAAAGTGGAAAGACGAAAGGGACACACTAAAGGGGACAGACTCTAGTGGACAGAATAAAGTGGAAACACTAAAGTAGACAGACTAAAGTGGACCGACTAAAGGGGACACATTGAAGCGGATGACTAAAGTAGAAAGACTTAAGTGGACAGACTAAAGTGTCCAGACTGAAGTGGACAGAAGAAAGTGGAAAGACTAAAAAGACAGACTAAAGGGACAGAATCTAGTGGACAGAATAAAGTGGAAAGACTAAAGTAGACAGACTAAAGTAGACAGACTAAAGTGGACAGACTAAAGTGGACAAACTGTAGTAGACATAATAAAGTGAAAAGACTAAAGTAGACCGACTAAAGTGGAAAGACTAAAGTAGACAAACTATAGTGGAAAGACTAAAGTGGAAAGACTAACGTGGAAATACTAAAGTGGACACACTCTAGTGGACAGAATAAAGTGGAAAGACTAAAGTGGAAAGACTAAATTGGAAAAACTAAAGTGGACAGACTTTAGTGGAGAGAATAAAGTCGAAAGACTAAAGTGGGTAGACTAAAGTGGACAGACCAGAGTGGAAAGAAGTGTACATTTTGGCGAAAATCAGCTTGGTTTTTCATCTGGGGTAGGGTGTCAGCAAGCACATCGAGTTCTAGCTAATCTTCTTATTGACGCGACTAAAAAGGGATATGAACTCCATTTATGCGCCTTGGATCTTTCCAAGGCTTTTGACAGTGTCGTTCACTCACAAGCCCTGTTCTCCCTTTTTAGTAGCGGTATCAATCTTTCTTTGGTTTTTCTCCTTCGTCATTGGTATGCTAATTCTTTTCTGAGGTTAAAGACCGACGGGGCTATATCTGATTCTAAAATTCCGGTACGGAGTGGTGTCAGACAAGGTGCTGTCCTTTCCTCTTCTATCTTTAAACTTTGCATCTCTTCCATTTTATCTTCTATCCCAACAACGTGTATCTCTCAGAATGTAAATATTTCATACATAGCATATGCGGATGACATACTTCTAATTAGTAGAACTAGAAAAGGCCTTTCTCTTTCTGTATCTACAGTTGCAACTAACCTTAGCAAAATTGGTTTGTCACTAAACTTAACAAAATGCGAATATCTCTCCTTTAATAGTAATTCTAACTCGCCTTTGGATTGCGCTTCTTTTTCTGTTCCTTGTGTCCCTTCTTTTCGGTGGTTGGGTATTAACATTGCTAAAAATCTGAAATCATTCCGTGACCAAGCCGTGACGGATTGTAAGAAAAAGATCCAAGTATCTTACTCCAAAATTGTCGCTAATCGGGGCAAATACAGTAGGAAGTCCCTTGCTAAATTGTACTCTGTTTTTACTGATCATTCAGTTTTGTTTCTTTCTGGTGTTTATCCCATCCTCGGGCGAAAAGATATTCGGTCGTTACGTTCTTATTATTTTCGGTTCTCGCGTTTTCTACTGTATTTGCCTCCGTGGTACCGGAACCGTAACCTTGTTTCAGTTTTAGGGTTTCCAGATATAACCGGAAAGCTAGTTGCGCTTGCTGAAAAACTCCCCCAGACAGTGAAGGCTCTCCCAGCTCATCATGGGTTTGTCCGCCTCCTTAATTAATCAAGTGTTTTTGTTGTGTATGTAGTCGTTTCTGTTGTATTTTTTCTTTTTTTTGTTTATACTCCGCTTTTGTTCATTTAGCGGGTTAAAAAAATAAATTAATTAATTAAATTAATTAAAGTGGACGAACTAAAGTGGACAGACTGTAGTGGACAGAATCAAGTGGAAAGACGAAAGTGGAAAGACTAAAGGGACAGACTAAAAAGGGACATAATAAAGTGGAAAGACTAAAGTGGAAAGACTTAAGTGGACAGACTAAAGTGGAAAGACTTAAGTGGAAAGACTGAAGTGGACAGAATCAAGTGGAAAGACTAAAGTAAACAGACTAAAGTGGACATACTAAAGTGGACAGACTAAAGTGGAAAGACTAAATTGGAAAGACTAAAGTGGACAGACTCTAGTGGACAGAATAAAGTGGAAAGACTAAATTGGAAAGACTAAAGTGGACAGACTTTAGTGGACAGAATAAAGTGGAAAGACTAAAGTGGGTAGACTAAAGTGGGTAGACTAAAGTGGACAGACCAAAGTGGAAAGAACAAAGTGGACGGACTAAAGTGGACAGACTGTAGTGGACAGAATCAAGTGGAAAGACGATAGTGGAAAGACTAAAGGGACAGACTAAAAAGGGACAGAATAAAGTGGAAAGACTAAATTGGAAAGACTTAAGTGGACAGACTAAAGTGGAAAGACTTAAGTGGAAAGACTGAAGTGGAAAGACTAAAGGGGAAAGACTAAAGTGGACAGACTATAGTGGAAAGTGGACAGACTAAAGTGGAAAGACTAAAGTGGAAAGACTAAAGTGGAAAGACTAAAGTGGACAGACTATAGTGGAAAGAATAAAGCGGACAGGCTATAGTGTACACACTGAAGTGGACAGAATAAAGTGGAAAGACTAAAGTGGAAAGACTAAAGGGACAGACAAAAGGGGACAGACTCTAGTGGACAGAATGAAATGGAAAGACTAAAGTAGACAGAGTAAAGTGGACACATTGAAGTGGAAAGACTAAAGTGGACCTACTATCGTCGAAAGACTAAAGTGGAAAGGCTAAAGTGGACAAACTAAAGTGTACAGACTGAAGTGGACAGAATAAAGTAGATAGACTAAAGTGGACAGACTAAAGTGGACAGACTGTAGTGGACAGGATAAAGTGGAAAGACTAAAGAAGACCGACTAAAGTGGACAAATTAAAGTGGAAAGACTACAGTGGACAGAATAAAGTGGAAAGACTAAAGTTGAAAGACTAAAGGGAGAAACTAAAAGGGACAGACTCTAGTGGAAAGACTAAATGGAACGACTAAAAGGGACAGACTCTAGTGGACAGAATAAAGTGGAAAGACTAAAGTAGACAGACTAAAGTGGACAGACTGTATTGGACAGAATAAAGTGGAAAGACTAAAGTAGACCGACTAAAGTGGACAAATTAAAGTGGAAAGACTAAAGTAAACCGAATAAAGAGGAACGTCTAAAGTGGAAAGATTAAAGTGGAAAGATTTGAGTGGACAGACTGAAGTGGAAAGACTAAAGTGGGTAGACTAAGGTGGACAGACCAAAGTGGAAAGAACAAAGTGGGAAGACTAAAGTGGACAGACTATAGTGGACAGAATGCAATGGAAAGACTAAAGTGGACAGACTAAAGTGTAAAGACCGAAGTGGACATAACAAAATGGAAAGACCAAAGGGACAGACTAATGGGGACAGACTCTAGTGGACAGAATAAAGCGGAAAGACTAAAGTAGACAGACTAAAGGTGCAGAATAAGGTGCAAAGACTAAAGTAGACCGACTAAAGTGGAAAGACTAAAGTGGAAAGACTAAAGTGGAAAGACTATAGTGAAAAGACTAATGTGGAAAGGCTAAAGTAGACAAACTAATTGTACAGACTGAAGTGGACAGAAAAAAGTAGACAGACTGAAGTTGACAGAATAAAGTGGAAAGACTAAAGTGGAAAGACTAAAGGGACAGACTAAAAGGGAGAGACTCTAGTGGACAGAATAAATTGGACAGACTAAAGTGGACAGACTATAGTGGACAGAATAAAGTGGAAAGACTAAAGTAGACCGACTAAAGTGGACAAATTAAAGTGGAAAGACTAAAGTGGACCGAATAAATTGGAAAGACACAAGTGGGTAGACTAAAGTGGACAGACCAAAGTGGAAAGGACAAAGTGGAAAGACTAAAGTGGACGGACTAAAGTGTAAAGACCGAAGTGGACAGAATAAAGTTGAAAGACTAAAGGGACAGACTAAAGTGGACAGACTAAAGTGGACAAACTGTAGTAGACAGAATAAAGTGGAAAGACTAAAGTAGACCGACTAAAGTGGAAAGACTAAAGTGGAGAGACTATATGTGGAAAGACCAAAGTGGAAAGACTTAAGTGTACAGGCTGAATTGGACAGAGTAAAGTGGAAAGACTAACGTGGAAAGACTAAAGTAAACAGACAAAAGTGGACAGACTAAAGTGGACAGACTAAAGTGGAAAGACTAAATTGGAAAGACCAAAGTTGACAGACTATAATGGACAGAACAAAGTGGAAAGACTAACGTGGAAAGACTAAAGTTGACAGACTCTAGTGGACAGAATAAAGTGGAAAGACAAAAGTCGAAAGACTAAATTGGAAAGACTAAAGTGGACAGACTATAGTGGACAGAATAAAGTGGAAAGACTAAAGTGGGTAGACTAAAGTGGACAGACCAAAGTGGGAAGAACAAAATGGACGGACTAAAGTGAACAGACTGTAGTGGGCAGAATCAAGTGGAAAGACTAAAGTGGAAAGACTAAAGGGACAGACTAAAGGGGACAGAATAAAGTGGAAAGACTAAAGTGGAAAGACTTAAGTGGACAGACTAAAGTGGAAAGACGAAAGTGGAAAGACTAAAGTGGAAAGACTAAAGTGGAAAGACTAAAGTGGACAGACTATAGTGGAAAGACTAAAGTGGACAGACTAAAGTGGAAAAACTAAAGTGGAAAGACCAAAGTGGAAAGACTAAAGTGGACAGACTATAGTGGAAAGACTAAAGTGGAAAGAATAAAGTGGACAGACTATAGTGTACACACTGAAATGGACAGAATAAAGTGGAAAGACTAAAGTGTAAAGACTAAAGGGACAGACAAAAGGGGACACACTCTAGTGGACAGAATGAAGTGGAAAGACTAAAGTAGACAGACTAAAGTGGACACATTGAAGTGGAATATCTAAAGTGGACCTACTTTAGTGGAAAGACTAAAGTGGAAAGGCTAAAGTGGACAAACTAAAGTGTACAGACTGAAGTGGACAGAATAAAGTAGACAGACTGAAGTGGACAGAATAAAGTAGAAAGACTGAAGTGGAAAGACTAAAGGGACAGACTAAAAGAGACAGACTCTAGTGGACAGAATAAAGTGGAAAGACTAAAGTAGACCGACTAAAGTGGACAGACTAAAGTGGACAGACTGTAGTGGACAGGGTAAAGTGGAAAGACTAAAGAAGACCGACTAAAGTGGACAAATTAAAGTGGAAAGACTACAGTGGACAGAATAAAGTGGAAAGACTAAAGGGAAAAACTAAAAGGGACAGACTCTAGTGGAAAGACTAAAGGGAAAGACTAAAAGGGACAGACTCTAGTGGACAGAATAAATTGGAAAGACTAAAGTAGACAGACTAAAGTGGACAGACTAAAGTGGACAGACTAAAGTGGACAGACTGTATTGGACAGAATACAGTGGAAAGACTAAAGTAGACCGACTAAAGTGGACAAATTAAAGTGGAAAGACTAAAGTGGACCGAATAAAGAGGAACGTCTAAAGTGGAAAGACTAAAGTGGAAAGAATTGAGTGGACAGACTGAAGTGGAAAGACTAAAGTGGGTAGACTAAAGTGGACAGACCAAAGTGGAAAGAACAAAGTGGGAAGACTAAAGTGGACAGACTATAGTGGACAGAATGCAGTGGTAAGACTAAAGTGGACACACTAAAGTGTAAAGACCGAAGTGGAAGTAATAAAATGGAAAGACTAAAGTGGAAAGACTAAAGTGGAAAGACTAAAGGGACAGACTAAAAGGGACAGGCTCTAGTGTACAGAATAAAGTGGAAAGACTAAAGTAGACGGACTAAAGTGGACAGACTAAAGTGGACAGACTGTAGTGGACAGAATAAAGTAGAAAGACTAAAGTAGACCGACTAAAGTGGACAAATTAAAGTGGAAAGACTAAAGTGGACCGAATAAAGTGGAAAGACTAAAGTGGAAAGACTAAAGTGGAAAGACAAAAGTGGGTAGACTAAAGTGGACCGACAAAAGTGGAAAGGACAAAGTGGAACGACTAAAGTGGACGGTCTATAGTGGACAGAATGCAGTGGAAAGACTAAAGTCGACAGACTAAAGTGTAAAGACCGAAGTGAACAGAATAAAGTTGAAAGACTAAAGTGGAAAGACTAAAGGGACAGACTAAAGTGGACAGACTAAAGTGGACGAACTGTAGTAGACAGAATAAAGTGGAAAGACTAAAGTAGACCGACTAAAGTGGAAAGACTAAAGCGGAAAGACTAAAGTGGAGAGACTATAATATAGTCTCTCCACTTTGGAAAGACTTAAGTGTACAGGCTGAATTGGACAGAGTAAAGTGGAAAGACTAACGTGGACAGACTAAAGTGGACGGACTAAAGTGGACAGACTGTAGTGGACAGAATCAAGCGGAAAGACTAAATTAGAAAGACCAAAGTTGACAGACTATAATGGACAGAACAAAGTGGAAAGACTAACGTGGTAAGACTAAAGTTGACAGACTCTAGTGGACAGAATAAATTGGAAAGACTTAAGTGGACAGACTAAAGTGGAAAGATTAAAGTGGAAAGACTAAAGTAGAAACACGAAAGTGGAAAGACTAAAGTGGAAAGACTAAAGTGGACAGACTATAGTGGAAAGACTAAAGTGGACAGACTAAACTGGAAAAACTAAAGTGGAAAGACTAAAGTGTTAAGATTAAAGTAGACAGATTATAGTGGAAAGACTAAAGTGGAAAGAATAAAGTGGACAGACTAAAGTGGAAAGACTTAAGTTCACAGACTAAAGTGGAAAGACGAAAGTGGAAAGACTAAAGTGGAAAGACTAAAGGGGAAAGACTAAAGTGGACAGACTATAGTGGAAAGACTAAAGTGGGACAGACTAAAGTGGAAAGACTAAAGTAGAAAGACTAAAGTGGACAGACTATAGGGGAAAGACTAAAGTGGAAAGACAAAAGTCGAAAGACTAAATTGTACACACTGAAGTGGACAGAATAAAGAAGACAGACTGAAGTGGACAGCAGAAAGTGGAAAGACTGAAGTGGAAAGACTAAAGGGACAGACTAAAAGGGACAGAATAAAGTGGAAAGACTAAAGTAGACCGACTAAAGTGGACAGACTAAAGTGGACAGACTGTAGTGGACAGGATAAAGTGGAAAGACTAAAGAAGACCGACTAAAGTGGACAAATTAAAGTGGAAAGACTGAAGTAAACCGAATAAAGAGGAACGTCTAAAGTGGAAAGATTAAAGTGGAAAGACTACAGTGGACAGAATAAAGTGGAAAGACTAAAGTTGAAAGACTAAAGGGAGAAACTAAAAGGGACAGACTCTAGTGGAAAGACTAAATGGAACGACTAAAAGGGACAGACTCTGGTGGACAGAATAAAGTGGAAAGACTAAAGTAGACAGACTAAAGTGGACAGACTGTATTGGATAGAATAAAGTGGAAAGACTAAAGTAGACCGACTAAAGTGGACAAATTAAAGTGGAAAGACTAAAGTAAACCGAATAAAGAGGAACGTCTAAAGTGGAAAGATTAAAGTGGAAAGACTTGAGTGGACAGACTGAAGTGGACAGAATCAAGCGGAAAGACTAAAGTAAACAGACTAAAGTGGACAGACTAAAGTGGAAAGACTAAATTAGAAAGACCAAAGTTGACAGACTATAATGGACAGAACAAAGTGGAAAGACTAACGTGGTAAGACTAAAGTTGACAGACTCTAGTGGACAGAATAAAGTGGAAAGACTTAAGTGGACAGACTAAAGTGGAAAGACTAAAGTGGAAAGACTAAAGTGGAAACACTAAAGTGGAAAGACTAAAGTGGAAAGACTAAAGTGGACAGACTATAGTGGAAAGACTAAAGTGGACAGACTAAACTGGAAAAACTAAAGTGGAAAGACTAAAGTGGAAAGATTAAAGTAGACATATTATAGTGGAAAGACTAAAGTGGAAAGAATAAAGTGGACAGACTAAAGTGTACACACTGAAGTGGACAGAATAAAGTGGAAAGACTAAAGTATAAAGACTAAAGTGGAAAGACTATAGGGATAGACTAAAGGGGACAGACTCTAGTGGACAGAATAAAGTGAAAAGACTAAAGTAGACAGACTAAAGTGGACAGACTAAATGGACACATTGAAGTGGAAAGACTAAAGATTACAGACTATAGTGGACAGAATAAAGTGGAAAGACTAAAGTGGGTAGACTAAAGTGGACAGATCAAAGTGGAAAGAACAAAATGGACGGACTAATGTGGACAGACTGTAGTGGACAGAATCAAGTGGAAAGACTAAAGTGGAAAAACTAAAGGGACAGACTAAAGGGGACAGAATAAAGTGGAAAGACTAAAGTGGAAAGACTTAAGTTCACAGACTAAAATGGAAAGATGAAAGTGGAAAGACTGAAAGGACAGACTAAAGGGGACAGACTCTAGTTGACAGAATAAAGTGGAAAGACTAAAGTAGACAGACTAAAGTGGACACATTGAAGTGAAAAGAATTAAGTGGACAGACTATTGTGGAAAGACTAAAGTGGAAAGTCTAAAGTGGACAAACTAAAGTGTACAGACTGAAGTGGGCAGAATAAAGTAGACAGACTGAAGTGGACAGAATAAAGTGGATAGACTAAAGTGGAAAGACTAAAGGGACAGACTAAAAGGGACAGACTCTAGTGGACAGAATAAAGTGGAGAGACTAAAATAGACGGACTAAAGTGGACAGACTAAAGTGGACAGACTGTAGTGGACAGGATGAAGTGGAAAGACTAAAGTAGACCGACTAAAGTGGACAAATTAAAGTGGAAAGACTACAGTGGACCGAATAAAGTGGAAAGACTAAAGTGGACAGAAAAAAGTGGAAAGACTAAAGTTGGTAGAATAAAGTGGACAGACTAAAGTAGACAGTCTATAGTGGACAAACTGAAGTGGGGAGACTAAAGTGGACAGAGTAAAGTGGACAGACTGAAGTGGACAGAAGAAAGTGGACAGACTAAAGTGGACTGAATAAAGTGGAAAGACTAAAGTTGGTAGAATAAAGTGGACAGACTAATGTAGACAGAATATAGTGGACAAACTGAAGTGGGGAGACTAAAGTGGACAGACTAAAGTGGACAGACTGTAGTGGACAGCATAAAGTGGAAAGACTAAAGCAGACAGACTAGTGTGGAAAGACTAAAGTGGAAAGACTAAATTGGAAAGACTAAAGTGGACAGACTATAGTGGACAAAATAAAGTGGAAAGACTAACGTTGAAAGACTAAAGTGGACAGACTCTAGTCGACAGAATAAAGTGGAAAGACTAAAGTGGAAAGAATAAATTGGAAAGACTAAAATGGACTGACTATAGTGGATAGAATAAAGTGGAAAGACTAAAGACTGAAAGCTGCATGATCAGCGACCCCATTTGATTTAGTTTCCATGCAGTGGCCACTGCATTATCAGCGACCCCATTTGAGTTCGTTTCCATGCAGTCGCCGCTGCATGATTACGACCTTTGTCCAATTTCGTTTTCATGCAGCGGCCACTGCATGATCAGCGACCCCATTTGGTTTCGTTTCCATGCAGTGGCCGCTGCATGATCAGCGACCCCGATTGAGTTTGTTTCCATGCAGCGGCGGCTGCATGATTGCGACCTTTATCCAATTTCGTTTTCCTGCAGCGGCCACTGCATGATCAGCGACCCCATTTGATTTCGTTTCCATGCAGTGGCTGCTGCATGATTACGACCTAGATAGTCAGCCAAAACAGAAAGACAGACAGACAGATAGTCAAGACAGAGAGACAGACCGACAGTCAGTCAAGACAGACAGACCGACAGTCAGTCAAGACAGACAGACAGACAGTCAGTCAAGACAGACAGACAGACAGACAGACAGTCGGTCAAGACAGACAGACAGACAGACAGTCAGCCAAGACAGACAGACAGTCAGTCAAGACAGACAGACAGACAGACAGTCAGCCAAGACAAAAAGACAGACAGACAGTCAGTCAAGACAGACAGACAGACAACCAGACAGTCAGTCAAGACAGACAAACAGACAGACTGTCAGTCAAGACAGAAAGACAGACATACAGTCAGTCAAGACAGTGAGACAGACAGACAGTCAGTCAAGACAGACAAACAGACAGACAGTCAGTCAAGACAGACAGACAGACAGTCAGTCAAGTCAGACAGACAGACAGACAGACAGTCAGTCTAGACAGACAGAAAGACAGACAGTCGGTCAAGACAGACATACAGACAGACAGTCAGTCAAGACAGAAAGACAGACATACAGTCAGTCAAGATAGACAAACAGACAGACAGTCAGTCAAGATAGACAGACAGACAGACAGACAGACAGACAGACAGACAGACAGACAGTCAGTCAAGATAGACAAACAGACAGACAGTCAGTCAAGATAGACAGACAGACAGACAGTCATTCAGTCAGTCAAGACAGATAGACCGACAGTCAGTCAAAACAGACAGACAGACAAATAGTAAGTCAAGACAGACAGTCAGTCAAGACAGACAGACACACAGACAGTCAGACAGTTAGTAAAAACAGACCGACATACAGACAGTCAGACAGACAGACAGACAGACAGTAAGACAAGACAAACAGACAGACAGACAGTCAGTCATTACAGACAGACAGACAGTCAGTCAAGACACACAGACGGTCAGTCAGTTAGTCAAGACGGACAGACAGACAGTCAGTCAAGACAGACAGACAGACAGACAGAAAGTCAGTCAAGACAGACAGACAGTCAGTCAAGACATACAGACAGACAGACAGTCGGTCAAGACAGACAGACAGAAAGACAGTCAGTCAAGACAGACAGACAGACAGACAGTCGGTCAAGACAACCAGACAGTCAGTCAAAACAGTCAGACAGACATACAGTCAGTCAAGACAGACAGACAGACACACATTCGTTCAAGACATACAGACAGATAGACAGTAAGTCAATACAGGAAGACAGACAGAAAGTCAGTCAAGACAGAGAGACAGACAGACAGTCAGTCAAGACAGATAGACAGAAAGACAGTCAGTCAAGACAGACAGACAAACAGACAGTCAGTCAAGACAGACAGACAGTCAGTCAAGACAGTCAGACAGACATACAGTCAGTCAAGACAGACAGTCAGACAAACAGTCATTCAAGACAGACAGACAGTCAGTCAAGACAGAAAGACAGACAGACAGTCAGTCAAGACAGAGAGACAGACAGACAGTCAGTCAAGACAGACAAACAGACAGACAGTCAGTCAAGACAGACAGACAGTCAGTCAAGACAGACAGACAGTCAGTTAAGGCCGACAGACAGACAGACAGACAGTCAGTCAAGACAGACAGACAGACAGTCAGTCAAGACAGACAGACAGACAGTCAGTAAACACAGACAGACAGACAGACACTCAGTCAAGACAGACAGACAGACAGACAGTCAGTCAAGACAGACAGACAGACAGACAATCAGTCAAGGTAGACAGACAGACATACAGTCAGTCAAGACAGAAAGACAGACAGACAGTCAGTCAAGACAGACAGACGGTCAGTCAGTTAGTCAAGACGGACAGACAGACAGTCAGTCAAGACAGACAGACAGACAGACAGTCAGTCAAGACAGACAGACAGACAGACAGTCAATCGAGACAGACAGACAGTCAGTCAAGACAGACACATAGTCAGTCAAGACATACAGACAAACAGACAGTCGGTCAAGACGGACAGAAAGAAAGACAGTCAGTCAAGACACACAGACAGACCGACAGTCTTTACAGACAGAAAGACAGACAGACAGTCAGTCAAGACAGACAGACAGACAGTCAGTCAAGACAGACAGACAAACAGACAGTCAGTCGAGACAGACAGACAGTCAGTCAAGACAGTCAGACAGAAATACAGTCAGTCAAGACAGACAGTCAGACAAACAGTCATTCAAGACAGACAGACAGACAGACAGTCAGTCAAGACAGAAAGACAGACAGACAAACAGTCAGTCAAGACAGAGAGACAGACAGACAGTCAGTCAAGACAGACAAACAGACAGACAGTCAGTCAAGACTGAAAGACAGACAGACAGTCAGTCAAGATAGACAGACAGACAGACAGTCATTCAGTCAGTCAAGACAGATAGACCGACAGTCAGTCAAAACAGACAGACAGACAAATAGTCAGTCAAGACAGACAGTCAGTCAAGACAGAGAGACACACAGACAGTCAGTCAGTTAGTAAAAACAGACCGACATACAGACAGTCAGTCAAGGCAGACAAGCAGACAGACAGTCAGTCAAGACAGACAGACAGACAGACAGACAGACAGACAGACAGACAGTAAGACAAGACAAACAGACAGACAGACAGTCAGTCATGACAGACAGACAGACAGTCAGTCAAGACAGACAGACGGTCAGTCAGTTAGTCAAGACGGACAGACAGACAGTCAGTCAAGACAGACAGACAGACAGACAGAAAGTCAGTCAAGACAGACAGACAGTCAGTCAAGACATACAGATAGACAGACAGTCGGTCAAGACAGACAGACAGAAAGACAGTCAGTCAAGACAGACAGACAGACAGACAGTCGGTCAAGACAACCAGACAGTCAGTCATAACAGTCAGACAGACATACAGTCAGTCAAGAAAGACAGACAGACACACATTCGTTCAAGACAGACAGACAGATAGACAGTAAGTCAATACAGAAAGACAGACAGAAAGTCAGTCAAGACAGAGAGACAGACAGACAGTCAGTCAAGACAGATAGACAGAAAGACAGTCAGTCAAGACAGACAGACAAACAGAAAGTCAGTCAAGACAGACAGACAGTCAGTCAAGACAGTCAGACAGACATACAGTCAGTCAAGACAGACAGACAGACAAACAGTCATTCAAGACAGACAGACAGTCAGTCAAGACAGAAAGACAGACAGACAGTCAGTCAAGACAGACAGACAGACAGTCAGTCAAGACAGACAGACGGTCAGTCAGTTAGTCAAGACGGACAGACAGATCAGTCAAGACAGACAGACAGACAGACAGTCAGTCAAGACAGACACTCAGTCAAGACAGACAGACAGACAGTCAGTCAAGACAGACAGACCAACAGACAGTCAGTCAAGACAGACAGACAGTCAGTCAAGACAGTCAAGACAGACACTCAGTCAAGACAGACAGACAGACAGTCAGTCAAGACAGACAGACAGACAGAGAGTCAGTCAAGACAGTCAGACAGACATACAGTCAGTCAAGACAGACAGTCAGACAAACAGTCATTCAAGACAGACAGACAGACAGACAGTCAGTCAAGACAGAAAGACAGACAGACAAACAGTCAGTCAAGACAGAGAGACAGACAGACAGTCAGTCAAGACAGACAAACAGACAGACAGTCAGTCAAGACAGAAAGACAGACAGACAGTCAGTCAAGACAGACAGACAGTCAGTCAAGACAGACAGACAGACAGACAGTCAGTCAAGACAGACAGACAGACAGTCAGTCAAGACAGACAGACAGACAGTCAGGAAACACAGACAGACAGACAGACGGTCAGTCAGTTAGTCAAGACGGACAGACACAAGACAGACAGACGGTCAGTCAGTTAGTCAAGACGGACAGACAGACAGTCAGTCAAGACAGACAGACAGACAGTCAGGAAACACAGACAGACAGACAGACACTCAGTCAAGACAGACAGACAGACAGTCAGTCAAGACAGACAGACAGACAGAGAGTCAGTCAAGACAGTCAGACAGACATACAGTCAGTCAAGACAGACAGTCAGACAAACAGTCATTCAAGACAGACAGACAGTCAGTCAAGACAGAAAGACAGACAGACAGTCAGTCAAGACAGAGAGACAGACAGACAGTCAGTCAAGACAGACAAACAGACAGACAGTCAGTCAAGACAGAAAGACAGACAGACAGTCAGTCAAGACAGACAGACAGTCAGTCAAGACAGACAGACAGACAGACAGTCAGTCAAGACAGACAGACAGACAGTCAGTCAAGACAGACAGACAGACAGTCAGGAAACACAGACAGACAGACAGACACTCAGTCAAGACAGACAGACAGACAGTCAGTCAAGACAGACAGACAGACAGAGAGTCAGTCAAGACAGTCAGACAGACATACAGTCAGTCAAGACAGACAGTCAGACAAACAGTCATTCAAGACAGACAGACAGTCAGTCAAGACAGAAAGACAGACAGACAGTCAGTCAAGACAGAGAGACAGACAGACAGTCAGTCAAGACAGACAAACAGACAGACAGTCAGTCAAGACAGAAAGACAGACAGACAGTCAGTCAAGACAGAGAGACAGACAGACAGTCAGTCAAGACAGAGAGACAGACAGACAGTCAGTCAAGACAGACAGACAGTCAGTCAAGACAGACAGACAGACAGTCAGTAAACACAGACAGACAGACAGACACTCAGTCAAGACAGACAGACAGACAGACAGTCAGACAGTCAGTCAAGACAGACAGACAGACAGTCAGTCAAGACAGACAGACGGTCAGTCAGTTAGTCAAGACGGACAGACAGACAGACAGTCAGTCAAGACAGACAGACAGACAGACAGATAGACAGTCAGTCAAGACAGACAGACCAACAGACAGTCAGTCAAGACAGACAGACAGTCAGTCAAGACAGTCAGACAGACATACAGTCAGTCAAGACAGACAGTCAGACAAACAGTCATTCAAGACAGACAGACAGACAGACAGTCAGTCAAGACAGAAAGACAGACAGACAAACAGTCAGTCAAGACAGGGAGACAGACAGACAGTCAGTCAAGACAGACAAACAGACAGACAGTCAGTCAAGACAGAAAGACAGACAGACAGTCAGTCAAGACAGACAGACAGTCAGTCAAGACAGACAGACAGACAGACAGTCAGTCAAGACAGACAGACAGACAGTCAGTCAAGACAGACAGACAGACAGTCAGGAAACACAGACAGACAGACAGACACTCAGTCAAGACAGACAGACAGACAGTCAGTCAAGACAGACAGACAAACAGACAGTCGGTCAAGACGGACAGAAAGAAAGACAGTCAGTCAAGACACACAGACAGACCGACAGTCTTTACAGACAGAAAGACAGTCAGTCAAGACAGACAGACAAACAGAAAGTCAGTCAAGACAGACAGACAGTCAGTCAAGACAGTCAGACAGACATACAGTCAGTCAAGACAGACAGACAGACAAACAGTCATTCAAGACAGACAGACAGTCAGTCAAGACAGAAAGACAGACAGACAGTCAGTCAAGACAGACAGACGGTCAGTCAGTTAGTCAAGACGGACAGACAGATCAGTCAAGACAGACAGACAGACAGACAGTCAGTCAAGACAGACAGACAGACAGACAGACAGACAGTCAGTCAAGACAGACAGACCAACAGACAGTCAGTCAAGACAGACAGACAGTCAGTCAAGACAGTCAGACAGACATACAGTCAGTCAAGACAGACAGTCAGACAAACAGTCATTCAAGACAGACAGACAGACAGACAGTTAGTCAAGACAGAAAGACAGACAGACAAACAGTCAGTGAAGACAGAGAGACAGACAGACAGTCAGTCAAGACAGACAAACAGACAGACAGTCAGTCAAGACAGAAAGACAGACAGACAGTCAGTCAAGACAGACAGACAGTCAGTCAAGACAGACAGACAGACAGACAGTCAGTCAAGACAGACAGACAGACAGTCAGTCAAGACAGACAGACAGACAGTCAGGAAACACAGACAGACAGACAGACACTCAGTCAAGACAGACAGACAGACAGTCAGTCAAGACAGACAGACAGACAGAGAGTCAGTCAAGACAGTCAGACAGACATACAGTCAGTCAAGACAGACAGTCAGACAAACAGTCATTCAAGACAGACAGACAGACAGACAGTCAGTCAAGACAGAAAGACAGACAGACAAACAGTCAGTCAAGACAGAGAGACAGACAGACAGTCAGTCAAGACAGACAAACAGACAGACAGTCAGTCAAGACAGAAAGACAGACAGACAGTCAGTCAAGACAGACAGACAGTCAGTCAAGACAGACAGACAGACAGACAGTCAGTCAAGACAGACAGACAGACAGTCAGTCAAGACAGACAGACAGACAGTCAGGAAACACAGACAGACAGACAGACACTCAGTCAAGACAGACAGACAGACAGTCAGTCAAGACAGACAGACAAACAGACAGTCGGTCAAGACGGACAGAAAGAAAGACAGTCAGTCAAGACACACAGACAGACCGACAGTCTTTACAGACAGAAAGACAGACAGACAGTCAGTCAAGACAGACAGACAGACAGTCAGTCAAGACAGACAGACAAACAGACAGTCAGTCAAGACAGACAGACAGTCAGTCAAGACAGTCAGACAGAAATACAGTCAGTCAAGACAGACAGTCAGACAAACAGTCATTCAAGACAGACAGACAGACAGACAGTCAGTCAAGACAGAAAGACAGACAGACAAACAGTCAGTCAAGACAGAGAGACAGACAGACAGTCAGTCAAGACAGACAAACAGACAGACAGTCAGTCAAGACTGAAAGACAGACAGACAGTCAGTCAAGATAGACAGACAGACAGACAGTCATTCAGTCAGTCAAGACAGATAGACCGACAGTCAGTCAAAACAGACAGACAGACAAATAGTCAGTCAAGACAGACAGTCATTCAAGACAGAGAGACACACAGACAGTCAGTCAGTTAGTAAAAACAGACAGACATACAGACAGTCAGTCAAGGCAGACAAGCACACAGACAGTCAGTCAAGACAGACAGACAGACAGACAGACAGACAGACAGACAGACAGTAAGACAAGACAAACAGACAGACAGACAGTCAGTCATGACAGACAGACAGACAGTCAGTCAAGACAGACAGACGGTCAGTCAGTTAGTCAAGACGGACAGACAGACAGTCAGTCAAGACAGACAGACAGACAGACAGACAGAAAGTCAGTCAAGACAGACAGACAGTCAGTCAAGACATACAGATAGACAGACAGTCGGTCAAGACAGACAGACAGAAAGACAGTCAGTCAAGACAGACAGACAGACAGACAGTCGGTCAAGACAACCAGACAGTCAGTCATAACAGTCAGACAGACATACAGTCAGTCAAGAAAGACAGACAGACACACATTCGTTCAAGACAGACAGACAGATAGACAGTAAGTCAATACAGAAAGACAGACAGAAAGTCAGTCAAGACAGAGAGACAGACAGACAGTCAGTCAAGACAGATAGACAGAAAGACAGTCAGTCAAGACATACAGACAAACAGAAAGTCAGTCAAGACAGACAGACAGTCAGTCAAGACAGTCAGACAGACATACAGTCAGTCAAGACAGACAGACAGACAAACAGTCATTCAAGACAGACAGACAGTCAGTCAAGACAGAAAGACAGACAGACAGTCAGTCAAGACAGACAGACGGTCAGTCAGTTAGTCAAGACGGACAGACAGATCAGTCAAGACAGACAGACAGACAGACAGTCAGTCAAGACAGACAGACAGACAGACAGACAGACAGACAGTCAGTCAAGACAGACAGACCAACAGACAGTCAGTCAAGACAGACAGACAGTCAGTCAAGACAGTCAGACAGACATACAGTCAGTCAAGACAGACAGTCAGACAAACAGTCATTCAAGACAGACAGACAGACAGACAGTCAGTCAAGACAGAAAGACAGACAGACAAACAGTCAGTGAAGACAGAGAGACAGACAGACAGTCAGTCAAGACAGACAAACAGACAGACAGTCAGTCAAGACAGAAAGACAGACAGACAGTCAGTCAAGACAGACAGACAGTCAGTCAAGACAGACAGACAGACAGACAGTCAGTCAAGACAGACAGACAGACAGTCAGTCAAGACAGACAGACAGACAGTCAGGAAACACAGACAGACAGACAGACACTCAGTCAAGACAGACAGACAGACAGTCAGTCAAGACAGACAGACAGACAGAGAGTCAGTCAAGACAGTCAGACAGACATACAGTCAGTCAAGACAGACAGTCAGACAAACAGTCATTCAAGACAGACAGACAGTCAGTCAAGACAGAAAGACAGACAGACAGTCAGTCAAGACAGAGAGACAGACAGACAGTCAGTCAAGACAGACAAACAGACAGACAGTCAGTCAAGACAGAAAGACAGACAGACAGTCAGTCAAGACAGAGAGACAGACAGACAGTCAGTCAAGACAGAGAGACAGACAGACAGTCAGTCAAGACAGACAGACAGTCAGTCAAGACAGACAGACAGTCAGTCAAGACAGACAGACAGACAGTCAGTAAACACAGACAGACAGACAGACACTCAGTCAAGACAGACAGACAGACAGACAGTCAGACAGTCAGTCAAGACAGACAGACAGACAGATAATCAGTCAAGATAGACAGACAGACATACAGTCAGTCAAGACAAAAAGACAGACAGACAGTCAGTCAAGACAAACAGACAGACAGTCAGTCAAGACAGACAGACAGACAGACAGTCAGTCAAGACAGACAGACAGACAGACAGTCAGTCAAGATAAACAGACAGACAGACAGACAGTCAGCCAAGCCAGACAGACAGTCAGTCAAAACAGACAGACAGTCAGTCCAGACAGACAGACAGTCAGTCAAGACAGACATACAGTCAGTCAAGGCCTACAGACAAACAGACAGTCGGTCAAGACGGACAGAAAGAAAGACAGTCAGTCAAGACAGACAGACAGACAGACAGTTATTACAGACAGAAAGACAGACAGACAGTCAGTCAAGACAGACAGACAGACAGTCAGTCAAGACAGACAGACAAACAGACAGTCAGTCAAGACAGACAGACTGTCAGTCCAGACAGTCAGACAGACATACAGTCAGTCAAGACAGACAGTCAGACAAACAGTCATTCAAGACAGACAGACATACAGACAGTCAGTCAAGACAGAAAGACAGACAGACAGTCAGTCAAGACAGAGAGACAGACAGACAGTCAGTCAAGACAGACAAACAGACAGACAGTCAGTCAAGACAGAAAGACAGACAGACAGTCAGTCAAGACAGACAGACAGTCAGTCAAGACAGACAGACAGACAGACAGTCAGTCAAGACAGACAGACAGACAGTCAGTAAACACAGACAGACAGACAGACACTCAGTCAATACAGACAGACAGACAGACAGTCAGTCAAGACAGACAGACAATCAGTCAAGATAGACAGACAGACATACAGTCAGTCAAGACAAAAAGACAGACAGACAGTCAGTCTAGACAGACAAACAGACAGTCAGTCAAGACAGACAGACGGTCAGTCAGTTAGTCAAGACGGACAGACAGACAGACAGTCAGTCAAGACAGACAGACAGACAGACAGTCATTACAGACAGAAAGACAGACAGACAGTCAGTCAAGACAGACAGACAGACAGTCAGTCAATACAGACAGACAAACAGACAGTCAGTCAAGACAGACAGACTGTCAGTCCAGACAGTCAGACAGACAAACAGTCATTCAAGACAGACAGAATGACAGACAGTCAATCAAGACAGAAAGACAGTCAGTCAAGACAGACAGACAGACAGACAGTCAGTCAAGACAACCAGACAGTCAGTCAAGACAGTCAGACATACATACAGTCAGTCAAGACAGACATACAGACACACAGTCGTTCAAGACAGACAGACAGATAGACAGTCAGTCAATACAGAAAGACAGACAGACAGTCAGTCAAGACAGAGAGACAGACAGACAGTCAGTCAGGACAGATAGACAGAAAGACACTCAGTCAAGACAGACAGACAAACAGACAGTCAGTCAAGACAGACAGACAGTCAGTCAAGACAGTCAGACAGAAATACAGTCAGTCAAGACAGACAGTCAGACAAACAGTCATTCAAGACAGACAGACAGACAGTCAGTCAAGACAGAAAGACAGACAGACAGTCAGTCAAGACAGAGAGACAGACAGTCAGTCTGTCAAGACAGAAAAACAGACAGACAGTCAGTCAAGACAGAAAGACAGACAGACAGTCAGTCAAGACAGAGAGACAGACAGACAGTCAGTCAAGACAGACAAACAGACAGACAGTCAGTCAAGACAGACAGACAGTCAGTCAAGACAGACAGACAGTCAGTCAAGACAGACAGACAGACAGACAGACAGACAGTCAGTCAAGACAGACAGACAGACAGACAGTAAACACAGACAGAAAGACAGACACTCAGTCAAGATAGACAGACAGACAGACAATCAGTCAAGATAGACAGACAGACATACAGTCAGTCAAGACAGAAAGACAGACAGACCTTCAGTCAAGACAGAGAGACAGACAAGCAGTCAGTCAAGACAGACAAACAGACAGACAGTCAGTCAAGACAAAAAGACAGACAGACAGTCAGTCAAGACAGAGAGACAGACAGACAGTCAGTCAAGACAGACAGAAAGCCAGCAAGTCAAGACAGACAAGCAGACAGTCAGTCAGTCAAGACAGACAGACAGACAGACAGACAGTAAGACAAAACAAACAGACAGACAGACAGACAGTCAAGACATACAGACAGTCGGTCAAGACAGACAGAAAGACAGACAGGTGGTCAAGACAGACAGACAGTCAGTCAAGACAGAAAGACAGACGAGACAGTCAGTCAAGACAGACAGTCAGACAGTCAGTCAAGACATTCAGACAGACAGACAGTCAGTCAAGACATACAGACAAAGAGACAGTCGGTCAAGACAGACAGAAAGAAAGACAGTCAGTCAAGACAGACAGACAGACAGTCAAGACAGACAGTCATTATAGACAGACAGACAGACAGACAGTCCGTCAAGACAGACAGACAGACAGTCAAGACAGACAGTCATTACAGACAGACAGACAGACAGACAGTCAGTCAAGACAGACAGACAGACAGTAAGACAAGACAAACAGACAGACATACAGTCAGCCAAGACAGACAGACAGGCAGTCATTCAAGACAGACGGACGGTCAGTCAGTTAGTAAAGACAGACAGACAGACAGTCAGTCAAGACAGACAGACAGTAAGTCCAGACCGACAGACGGACAGTCAGTCAAGATAGACTGACAGACAGACAGTCAGTCAAGACATACAGAAAGACAGACAGTCGGTCCAGACAGACAGACAGAAAGACAGTCAGTCAAGACAGACAGACACTCTTTCAAAACAGACAGACAAACAGTCGGTCAAGACAGACAGACAGACGGACAGTCAGTGAAGACAGACAGACAGTCAGTCGGTCAAGACAGTCAGACAGACAGACAGACAGTCAGTCAAGACAGACAGACAGACAGTCAGTCAAGACAGACAGACGGTCAGTCAGTTAGTCAAGACAGACAGACAGACAGTAAGTCAAGACAGACAGACAGTCAGTCTAGACAGACAGACAGACAGTCAGTCAAGACAGACAGACAGACAGACAGTCAGTCAAGACATACAGACAGACAGACAGTCGGTCAAGACAGACAGACAGAAAGACAGTCATTCAAGACAGACAGACAAACAGTCATTACAGACAGATAGACAGTCGGTGTTGGGAATCGTCCGACTCCGTTTTTCACCTTATTTGAATTCCGCGCTTTTCCCGTTTATAACGCCATCTAGCAGTGTTGAGTAAAGTAAAGTATCTCCATAGAAGCGCTACCAGTTCAGTTGGTAGACAGCTTTCAACCAGATCAATGGCTTCTAATATTTCAAGTGGATTTGTTGTAATTTTAAGGTAAACCTTTTTCGGATTATTATATTAGCATATAATTAAGATATTAATTATCAATTGAAGTATTCATTCTTAAAGTAAAATCATAAAGTAAAAGATTTATTTTTTATAGGGTTCCTGACTTTCCTGATCTTTCCTGACTTCACGTATACCTGGCTTGTACATTTGTAAATACTCGTTGTTACAATAAACGTTATTTAACGTTGGACCGGAGGAATTGGCGTGCCAGAGAGGTTTTCCCAACATAATTGGTACCAGCGGTGTCGAAACGTCCACCATCTCCAGGAGCCTACCCTGCCGCTCAGCCAAGGGTCAACGCGGAGGACTGCTCAGCCCATGCCTATTTGTGAAGCCCAAAGGCCGATAGCTCAACGAACGTCGCGCAGTGCATAAGCCGTGTTTGTGAACGTTAGTACTTGTGTCCTTTGAGAACTGTGACAATAGTCTGGCAAGTGACTCAAGGATTACATCCCAAAGGAAAAGGACAAGTAAGAACACGCCGCAAATTTGTAAGTCAGAACCCTTAAGATTTTCTACCCATCCATTTCGTGTGCTATTTCCTGTACCACCGTGCTTATTCTCCGTTGCCATCGACAGTCCCATTCATTTCAAGCTGACCGTGAGATCCTCCATTTGTTCAGCGATTCTTGAAATTTGCATAATTTCCTCACCCTACCTGTCCACTTACCAGCTTGGTAACCGAGTTCACGCCGCGTGTTCGTGCCTGCAGCAGGACCCAAAACAAACAGCTATCGCAGTGACGTCATACTAGCAGCATTCCAACTGGAAGTTGTCAATGAGCGCGTAAGCTGCTACGCTTGGGACCGGTTTCGATGTTAGTGTTTTGATCGGTCAGTGGGTCAAGCACGTGCAGCATATTATTGTCGATTGCGTAATAAGGGGGCTTTGTTGATGTTTACCAGATCGCAAAGAGGGAAAAGAGAAGGCGCAGAATTTCAGTAATTGGGAATAAAAGATAGAAAAGAAGTAGGAGAAGCTGTTTCACTAAAAACAAGAAGAAAGTCAACAAGGCCGCATCTCGAAAACACTCCTTACCAAAGTCGAGAAAATAAGTTTTCTGAGGAGTCTAACACTTCTGACAGGTCAAGACCCTGCTCACCCGAGTTTACAAGCCCCATAGTCTCTGACTCAGAAATCGTAGACAAAACACCGGTTAAGGAGGAGTTAAGAAAATTGGAATTCGCCGACTTCATCTTCCATACTCCAAGTTTTCCTTTTTCTCCCATCGACGGTGCCGAGAAGACTTTCTCCGAGACTGAGATATCCCCTCTTCTATTTCAAATTTCTCCACCTAATCTGACAGATATGAAGCCCGATACGACCGATCTGTCTTTCGAACTGAATAAAACAGTCATCATGAATCAGCAACAACAGCAGCAACAAAGCACATCAGGACAAGCTGCAATCAGTCAGCAAAACCTTCAGCAGAGTACATCGGCGCCTGTAGCTCTTGTCCCCACCGCTCCTTTAGCTGCGTCCGAGCCTCAAGCCGCGATGTTCAAAATGATGATGGAAATGATGAAACAACAAGAAACGTTTCGTCGTGAAGAGGCTGAAAGAGCAGAGAAAGCTCGTCGAGAAGAGGCTGAAAGAGCAGAGAAAATTCGTCGTGAAGAGGCTGAACGAGCAGAGAAATTTCGTCGGGAAGAGGCAGAGAGAATTGAGCGCATCCGTAAAGAAGAACTACATGCTCGAAGAGAAGAACAACAAAATCTCCAAAAGCAAAGAGAAGCAGAAATGGAGCTACGAGAAAAAGAGCTGGAATTGAGACGAATTGAACTTGAACAGAATGAGAAGCTACGAAAAGAAGAAATAGAAGCTACTGAAAAGCTCAGGAAGGAAGAACTTGAAATTCAGCGCAGAATGCTTAAATCAAATCGCATGGGGCAAATTCCAGCGATGAGAGACGGTGACTGCATCGAAACGTACCTGAGTACCTACGAGATGACTGCCAGATCCCTCGGCTAGGATGACTCCCTATGGGTTCCGCGTCTTCTTCCTCTCCTGACCTCTAGAACACAAGAAGCCACTCATGTCCTGTCAGATGAAGACCGAAAAGACTACGAAAAAGTAAAAAAGGCCGTCCTGGAAAAATTTCAAGTCAACGAAGAGTTCTACAGACAGAAATTTCGCTCTTACCGGAAGAAATATGAAGATAGCTACCGAGAACTAGCTTCCAGCCTTTCTAAGTTTCGGAATAAGTGGCTCAGAATCCCAAGCGACTACTTAACAGCCACCGATTTAGATATCACGAAAGCCCTGCTGTCCAGCACACTCGAGACAATTGCCCTTGAGCAATTCTACAGCAGCATAGCCAACGATTACTTGAAAATGCACGTGGTCCAGCAAAAGCCAACTACCGGTGAAGAAGCTGCAAAAGCTGCAGATGAGTATCTCCTCAATCGCAAAACGCTGGGAAAAGATGACATCAGCAAGAAGCAACGTCACAGCCGTCCAACTTCTCCAACATATGGGAAACATGCCACATCAGCCTCATCTTCAGGCACCAGCCCCAACCGTTCTAGGAGAGAATTATCTGCAGTGGAATGCAACTACTGCCATAAGAAAGGACACATGGTTCGAAACTGTCCCAACAAGTCTGGAGTGAAGAGAGACGCTCCAGACCCGCATCGCTCAGTACAGTACAACAAAGATGGTCGCCCTAAAGGACCGGCAAGTAGTTCAACTACCAGCTTTAGTGGCCTGGCCAGAAGTCCTGAAAACAATAGCTCGTCACTCAAGAAAAACCGAGAAATCCTGGGCATGATGAACGGTAAGCCAGTTAAGATGCTTCTTGACAGTGGCAGTGACGTTATTCTACAGAGCTCAACACGGAAAAAGAAAACTGCTACAACTACTATTTCCAGAAAGATGTGGTCAGATGGCCACTTCATCAATCAGTGGCCACTTAGGAATCAATAAGACTAAAGACCGCGTCGCACGAAGATTCTTCTGGCCACACTTACCTTCAGATGTCGCAGAGTTCTGCCGTTCCTGTTACAACTGTCAGCTCATCTCTAGACGCAGACCCCTGGAAAAAGTCCCCATGCAACAAATGCCTGTACTCACTGAGCCATTTACAAGGATATCGATGGATGTAGTTGGTCCTCTGATCAAATCTTCCTCAGGCAATCGGTTCATCCTTGTCATCGTCGATTTGAGTACCCGACATCCCGAAGGAATCCCGCTTCGGACAACAACCGCAGCCAAGGTCTCTGAAGAACTCATCAAGTATTTCTCCCGCTTTGGCCTCCCGCAAGAAATACTCACCGACCAAGGCCAAAATTTTATGAGTGCTGCTCTGAAGAAAGATTACAAGGCACTTCAGATCAAGCCGATTCGCACGTCACCATACCACCCACAGACGAATGGTTGTGCTGAATCTGTAAGCTCTACACTCATCACCATCATCAAAAAGTTCATCATGAACGAGCCAAAAGCCTGGGACAAATACTTACCGCTAGCTCTGTTTGCCTACCGGGAATCCACCCATCCGGCAACTGGATTCACTCCGTTTGAGCTGCTATACGGTAAAAATCCCAGAGGCATCCTGGATCTTTTGAAAGAACCTTGGGAATTGCAGATTGACACGGAACCGCTCTCCGTTGTCAAATATATCATTGATTTGCGACAAAAACTCAGCTTGTACCGAGATCTATCAAGAGAGAGTCAAGAAGAAGCCAGTAAATCAGCCAAGCTCTGGTATGACCGCAAGACGAAACAGCGAGAACTCCGAGAGGACGACGAAGTTTTGCTACTTCTCCCTCAAGGAAACCACAAACTCGAAGTCTCGTGGAGAGGTCCGTACAGAGTATTGAGAAGAGTTGGCCGAGTCAACTATGAGATCTAACTCGATGGCCGTAGAAAGAAAACCGAGGTTTTCCATATAAACCTCCTCAGGAAATTCTTCCGCCGAACGCCATCCGATCAGCGTCAAAATGACTCCCAACGTAACGCAACTAGCCTGTTCTGCTTGATGCAACCAGACGAAGATGAAGAAGCTGATGATAATCTTCAAAACTTTCCAGAAGACCCATCAGAAGAGCCAGTTGACTTCGACACCATAATTGACCGGGGCATCGAAGGAGACGACAGAGCCAAAATTAAATCTCTTCTTGAAGAATACAAAGACGTCATCAGCAACAACATCGGAGTCATGAAAGACGTAGAACACGACATCGACACCGGAGATGCCAAGCCAATCAGAATGCAGCCATACCGCATTCCAGAAGCGAAAATTAAAGCGGTCAAATCAGAGCTGGACCGTCTGGTCAAGCTGGGTGTCATCCAGCACTCGCAATCAGATTGGGCTTCTCCTATAGTCATCGTTCCGAAGAAATCCGGAGAAATCCGAATCTGTTCGGACAGCCGACGACTCAACAACATCATGAAACCAGAAATCTATCCTATGCCTAGGATAGATGAACTGGTTCCCATGGTACCGCTATATCAGTGTGTTCGATTGCCGCTACGGGTACTGGCAAATCCGTCTTACCAAGAACGGGCGCATAAAAGGAGCATTCACCACCCCATTCGGTACATATGAGTGGCTGGTGATGCCCTTCGGCCTACGAAACGCGCCGTTCACCTACCAGCGGTACATGGACAAAATCCTTTAAGAGTTTCACGAATTTTGCCGAGCGTTCTTCGACGACATCGTCATCTTCAGCGTGACAATCGAGGAACACATCCAACATCTGCGCGCTGTACTCGATCGCCTACGACGACAGAAAGTGACCATCGGACCTGCAAAGGCGAAAGTCGCCTGCTCAAAAGTTGAGTATCTAGGACACATTGTCGGCAACGGACGTATTCAACCATCTGACACCAAAACCGAATCCGTTCAAAACTTCAAACGCCCACAAACGAAGACGCAGCTCCGCGCCTTTTTAGGTCTTACTGGCTATTATCAAAATTTCGTCAAAAACTACGCAGCAGTGGCCCGCCCGTTGACGGAGCTTACGAGGAAAGGAGTTCCAGACAAAATCACCAAGTCTTGGAAACCAGTTCATGAGTCAGCATTTCAACACCTGAAAACATCACTGTGTAGGCCACCGATCCTACGTAGTCCGGACTTTGATAGGCCGTTTGTGCTACAAACGGACGCGAGCGATTTTGCACTGGGTGCGGTGCTGACCCAGGAGTACTCCGACGGGGAGTACCCAGTGAGTTATGTGTCGAAAAAGCTCCTGCCACGTGAACGCAACTTCTCCACAGTTGAAAAAGAGTGCCACGCCATCAAGTGGGCAATTCAGAAACTAGAGTACTATTTGTACGGAAGACATTTTACTGTGCAAACCAACCACTCGCCATTACAGTGGTTAAATTCTGTGAAATCCACCAACCGACGTTTGGCAAGATGGTCGGCCGAACTGCAACAATATGATTTCTAAATCAAGGCAAGACCAGGAACAGCAAATGCAAATGCTGATGCCATGTCACTTTTTGGACATGATTGATTTCTATCATATTTACGGTGTCCATGTTTTGTAATCGTTTAACCTGTGCATTCTGTTTGTTCTTTCTTGTATTTTTTTTTCTTGCCTCAGATGTTTTCTTGAAAAGGGGGAGTTTATTTTTAAGGGGGGAGGGATGTTGGGAATCGTCCGACTCCGTTTTTCACCTTATTTGAATTCCGCG
Organism: Branchinecta sandiegonensis; assembly: GCA_030848855.1. Lineage (NCBI taxonomy): Eukaryota > Metazoa > Arthropoda > Branchiopoda > Anostraca > Branchinectidae > Branchinecta > Branchinecta sandiegonensis. The sequence goes on along the minus strand of JAUPMV010000017.1, from coordinate 144,389 downwards.
CTTTTCCCGTTTAAAACGCCATCTAGCAGTGTTGAGTAAAGTAAAGTATCTTCATAGAAGCGCTACCAGTTCAGTTGGTAGACAGCTTTCAACCAGATCAATGGCTTCTAATATTTAAAGTGGATTTGTTGTAATTTTAAGGTAAACCTTTTTCGGATTATTATAATAGTATATAATTAAGATATTAATTATGAATTAGAGTATTCATTCTTAAAGTAAAATCATAAAGTAAAAGATTTATTATTTATAGGGTTCCTAACTTTCCTGATCTTTTCTGACTTCACGTATACCTGGCTTGTACATTTGTAAATACTCGTTGTTACAATAAACGTTATTTAACGTTAGACCGGAGGAATCGGCGTGCCAGAGAGTTTTTTCCAACAGTCGGTCAAGACAGACAAGCAGACAGACAGTCAGTCAAGACAGACAGACAGACAGTCAGTCAAGACAGAAAGACAGACAGACAGTCAGTCAAGACAGAGAGACAGACAGACAGTCAGTCAAGATAGACAAAAAGACAGACAGACAGACAGTCATTTAGTCAGTCAAGACAGATAGACAGACAGATAGTCAGTCAAGACAGAAAGACAGACGAGACAGTCAGTCAAGACAGACAGGCAGACAGTAAGTCAAGACATACAGACAGACAGACAGTTAGTCAAGACATACAGACAAACAGACAGTCGGTCAAGACAGACAGAAAGAAAGACAGTCAGTCAAGACAGACAGACAGACAGTCAAGACAGACAGACAGACAGTCATTACAGACAGACAGACAGACAGAGAGTCAGTCAAGACAGACAGACAGACAGTAAGACAAGACAAACAGACAGACAGTCAGTCAAGACAGACAGACAGACAGTCAGTCAAGACATACAGACAGACATACAGTCAGTCAAGACATACAGACAATCAGACAGTCGGTCAAGACAGACAGAAAGAAAGACAGTCAGTCAAGACAGACAGACAGACAGTCAAGACAGACAGACAGACAGTCATTACAAACAGACAGACAGACAGACAGACAGACAGACAGTAAGACAAGACAAACAGACAGACAGACAGTCAGTCAAGACAGACTGACAGGCAGTCATTCAAGACAGACGGACGGTCAGTAATTCAAGACAGACAGACGGACAGTCAGTCAAAATAGACTGACATACATACAGTCAGTCAAGACATACAGACAGACAGACAGTCGGCCAAGACAGAGAGACAGAAAGACAGTCAGTCAAGACAGACAGACACTCTTTCCAGACAGACAGACAAACAGTCGGTCAAGACAGACAGACAGACAGACAGACAGACAGACAGACAGACAGACAGACAGACAGACAGACAGACAGACAGTCAGTGAAGACAGACAGACAGTCAGTCGGTCAAGACAGTCAGACAGACAGACAGACAGTCAGTCAAGACAGACAGAAAGACAGTCAGTCAAGACAGACAGACGGTCAGTCAGTTAGTCAAGACAGACAGACAGACAGTCAGTCAAGACAGACAGACAGTCAGTCAAGACAGACAGGTAGACAGACAGTCATTCAAGACAGACAGACAAACAGTCATTACAGACAGATAGACAGTCGGTCAAGACAGACAAGCAGACAGACAGTCAGTCAAGACAGACAGACAGACAGTCAGTCAAGACAGAAAGACAGACAGACAGTCAGTCAAGACAGAGAGACAGACAGACAGTCAGTCAAGGTAGACAAACAGACAGACAGTCAATCAAGATAGACAGACAGTCATTCAGTCAGTCAAGACAGATAGACAGACAGTCAGTCAAGACGGACAGGCAGACAGACAGTCATTCAGTCAGTCAAGACAGATAGACCGACAGTAAGTCAAAACAGACAGACAGACAAATAGTCAGTCGAGACAGACAGTCAGTCAAGACAAACAGACAGACAGACAGTCAGTCAGTTAGTAAAAACAGACAGACATACAGACAGTCAGTCAAGACAGACTAGCAGACAGACCGTCAGTCAAGACAGACAGACAGACAGACAGACAGACAGACAGACAGAAAGACAAGACAAACAGACAGACAGAAAGTCAGTCAAGACAGACAGACAGACGGTCAGTCAGTTAGTCAAGACGGACAATCAGACAGTCAGTCAAGAAAGACAGACAGACAGACAGTCAGTCAAGACAGACAGACAGACAGATTGACAGTCAGTTAAGACAGACAGACAGTCAGTCAAGACAGACAGACAGACAGACAGTCAGTCAAGACATACAGACACACAGACAGTCGGTCAAGACGGACAGACAGACAGACAGTCAGTCAAGACAGAAAGACAGACAGACAGTCAGTCAAGACAGAGAGACAGACAGACAGTCAGTCAAGATAGACAAACAGACAGACAGTCAGTCAAGATAGACAGACAGACAGACAGTCATTCAGTCAGTCAAGACAGATAGACCGACAGTCAGTCAAAACAGACAGACAGACAAATAGTCAGTCAAGACAGACAGTCAGTCAAGACAGACAGACAGTCAGACAGTTAGTAAAAACAGACAGACATACAGACAGTCAGACAGACAGACAGACAGACAGTAAGACAAGACAAACGGACAGACAGACAGTCAGTCATGACAGACAGACAGACAGTCAGTCAAGACAGACAGACGGTCAGTCAGTTAGTCAAGACGGACAGACAGACAGTCAGTCAAGACAGACAGACAGACAGACAGAAAGTCAGTCAAGACAGACAGACAGTCAGTCAAGACATACAGACAGACAGACAGTCGGTCAAGACAGACAGACAGAAAGACAGTCAGTCAAGACATACAGACAAACAGACAATCGGTCAAGACAAACAGAAAAAAGACAGTCAGTCAAGACAGACAGACAGACAGTCAAGACAGACAGACAGACAGCCATTACAGACAGACAGACAGACAGACAGTCAAGACATACAGACAAACAGACAGTCGGTCGAGACAGACAGAAAGACAGACAGTCGGTCAAGACAGACAGACAGACAGAGAGTCAGTCAAGACAGAAAGACAGGTAGGCAGTCAGTCAAGACAGAGAGACAGACAGACAGTCAGTCAAGACAGACAAACAGTCAGTCAAGACAGACAGACAGACAGTCAGTCAAGACAGACAAGCAGACAGTCAGTCAGTCAAGACAGACAGACAGTAAGACAAAACAAACAGACAGACAGACAGACAGTCAAGACATACAGACAAACAGACAGTCGGTCAAGACAGACAGAAAGACAGACAGTGAGTCAAGACAGACAGACAGACAGACAGTCAGTCAAGACAGAAAGACAGACGAGACAGTCACTCAAGACAGACAGACATGCAGTCAGTCAAAACATAGAGACAAACCGACAGTCAGTCAAGACAGACAGACAAACAGACAGTCGGTCAAGACAGACAAAAAGAAAGACAGTCAGTCAAGACAGACAGACAGACAGTCAAGACAGACAGACAGACAGACAGTCATTACAGACAGATAGACAGACAGTCAGTCAAGACAGACAGACAGACAGTCAGTCAAGACAGACAAGCAGACAGTCAGTCAGTCAAGACAGACAGACAGTAAAACAAAACAAACAGACAGACAGACAGACAGTCAAGACAGACAGAAAGAAAGACAGTCAGTCAAGACAGACAGACAGACAGTCAAGACAGACAGACAGGCAGTCATTCAAGACAGACGGACGGTCAGTCAGGTAGTCAAGACAGACAGACAGACAGTCAGTCAAGACAGACAGACAGTAAGTCAAGACAGACAGAGGGACAGTCAGTCAAGATAGACTGACAAACAGACAGTCAGTCAAGACATACAGACAGACAGACAGTCGGTCAAGACAGACAGACAGAAAGACAGTCAGTCAAGACAGACAGACACTCTTTCCAGACAGACAGACAAACAGTCGGTCAAGAAAGACAGACAGACAGACAGTCAGTGAAGACAGACAGACGGTCAGTCAGTTAGTCAAGACAGACAGACAGACAGTCAGTCAAGACAGACAGACAGAAAGACAGTCATTCAAGACAGACGGACAGACAGACAGTCAATCAGTCAGTCAAGATAGATAGACAGACAGTCAGTCAAGACAGACAGACAGACAGACAGTCATTCAGTCAGTCAAGACATATAGACCGACAGTCAGTCAAAACAGACAGACAGACAAATAGTCAGTCAAGACAGACAGTCAGTCAAGACAAACAGATAGACAGACAGCCAGTCACTTAGTAAAAACAGACAGACATTCAGACAGTCAGTCAAGACAGACAAGCGGACAGACAGTCAGTCAAGGCAGACAGACAGACAGACAGACAGTGAGACAAGACAAACAGAAAGACAGACAGTCAGTCAAGACAAAAAGAGAGACAGACAGTCAGTCAAGACAGAGAGACTGACAGACAGTCAGTCAAGACAGGCAAACAGACAGACAATCAGTCAAGACAGACAGACAGACAGACAGTCAGTCAAGACAGACAGACAGACAGTCAGTCAAGACAGACAGACAGACAGTCAGTCAAGACAGACAAGCAGACAGTCAGTCATTCAAGACAGACAGACAGTAAAACAAAGCAAACATACAGACAGACAGACAGTCAAGACATACAGACAAACAGACAGTCGATCAAGACAGACGGAAAGACAGACAGTCGGTCAAGACAGACAGACAGACAGACAGTCAGTCAAGACAGAAAGACAGACGAGACAGTCACTCAAGACAGACAGACAGACAGTCAGTCAAAACATACAGACAGACCGACAGTCAGTCAAGACATACAGACAAACAGACAATCGGTCAAGACAAACAGAAAAAAGACAGTCAGTCAAGACAGACAGACAGACAGTCAAGACAGACAGACAGACAGTCATTACAGACAGACAGACAGACAGACAGTCAAGACATACAGACAAACAGACAGTCGGTCGAGACAGACAGAAAGACAGACAGTCGGTCAAGACAGACAGACAGACAGAGAGTCAGTCAAGACAGAAAGAAAGGCAGGCAGTCAGTCAAGACAGAGAGACAGACAGACAGTCAGTCAAGACAGACAAACAGTCAGTCAAGACAGACAGACAGACAGTCAGTCAAGACAGACAAGCAGATAGTCATTCAGTCAAGACAGACAGACAGTAAGACAAAACAAACAGACAGACAGACAGACAGTCAAGACATACAGACAAACAGACAGTCGGTCAAGACAGACAGAAAGACAGACAGTCGGTCAAGACAGACAGACAGACAGACAGTCAGTCAAGACAGAAAGACAGACGAGACAGTCACTCAAGGCAGACAGACATACAGTCAGTCAAAACATAGAGACAAACCGACAGTCAGTCAAGACAGACAGACAAACAGACAGTCGGTCAAGACAGACTGAAAGAAAGACAGTCAGTCAAGACAGACAGACAGACAGTCAAGACAGACAGACAGACAGTCATTACAGACAGATAGACAGACAGTCAGTCAAGACAGACAGACAGACAGTCAGTCAAGACAGACAAGCAGACAGTCAGTCAGTCAAGACAGACAGACAGTAAAACAAAACAAACAGACAGACAGACAGACAGTCAAGAAAGACAGAAAGAATGACAGTCAGTCAAGACAGACAGACAGACAGTCAAGACAGACAGACAGGCAGTCATTCAAGACAGACGGACGGTCAGTCAGGTAGTCAAGACAGACAGACAGACAGTCAGTCAAGACAGACAGACAGTAAGTCAAGACAGACAGAGGGACAGTCAGTCAAGATAGACTGACAAACAGACAGTCAGTCAAGACATACAGACAGACAGACAGTCGGTCAAGACAGACAGACAGAAAGACAGTCAGTCAAGACAGACAGACACTCTTTCCAGACAGACAGACAAACAGTCGGTCAAGAAAGACAGACAGACAGACAGTCAGTGAAGACAGACAGACGGTCAGTCAGTTAGTCAAGACAGACAGACAGACAGTCAGTCAAGACAGACAGACAGAAAGACAGTCATTCAAGACAGACGGACAGACAGACAGTCAATCAGTCAGTCAAGATAGATAGACAGACAGTCAGTCAAGACAGACAGACAGACAGACAGTCATTCAGTCAGTCAAGACATATAGACCGACAGTCAGTCAAAACAGACAGTCAGTCAAGACAAACAGATAGACAGACAGCCAGTCACTTAGTAACAACAGACAGACATTTAGACAGTCAGTCAAGACAGACAAGCGGACAGACAGTCAGTCAAGACAGACAGACAGACAGACAGACAGTGAGACAAGACAAACAGACAGACAGACAGTCAGTCAAGACAAAAAGAGAGACAGACAGTCAGTCAAGACAGAGAGACAGACAGACAGTCAGTCAAGACAGGCAAACAGACAGACAATCAGTCAAGACAGACAGACAGACAGACAGTCAGTCAAGACAGACAGACAGACAGTCAGTAAAGACAGACAAGCAGACAGTCAGTCAGTCAGGACAGACAGACAGTAAAACAAAACAAACAGACAGACAGACAGACAGTCAAGAGAAACAGACAAACAGACAGTCGGTCAAGACAGACGGAAAGACAGAAAGTCGGTCAAGACAGACAGACAGACAGACAGTCAGTCAAGACAGAAAGACAGACGAGACAGTCACTCAAGACAGACAGACAGACAGTCAGTCAAAACATACAGACAGACCGACAGTCAGTCAAGACATACAGACAAACAGACAATCGGTCAAGACAAACAGAAAAAAAGACAGTCAGTCAAGACAGACAGACAGACAGTCAAGACAGACAGACAGACAGTCAAGACATACAGACAAACAGACAGTCGGTCGAGACAGACAGAAAGACAGACAGTCGGTCAAGACAGACAGACAGACAGAGAGTCAGTCAAGACAGAAAGACAGGCAGACAGTCAGTCAATACAGAGAGACAGACAGACAGTCAGTCAAGACAGACAAACAGACGGACAGTCAGTCAAGACAGACAGACAGTCAGTCAAGACAGACAAGCAGACAGTCAGTCAGTCAAGACAGACAGACAGTAAGACAAAACAAACAGACAGACAGACTAACAGTCAAGACATACAGACAAACAGACAGTCGGTCAAGACAGACAGAAAGAAAGACAGTCGGTCAAGACAGACAGACAGACAGACAGTCAGTCAAGACAGAAAGACAGACGAGACAGTCACTCAAGACAGACAGACATACAGTTAGTCAAAACATAGAGACAAACCGACAGTCAGTCAAGACAAACAGACAAACAGACAGTCGGTCAAGACAGACTGAAAGAAAGACAGTCAGTCAAGACAGACCGACAGACAGTCAAGACAGACAGACAGACAGACAGTCATTACAGACAGATAGACAGACAGTCAGTCAAGACAGACAGACGGACAGTCAGTCAAGACAGACAAGCAGACAGTCAGTCAGTCAAGACAGACAGACAGTAAAACAAAACAAACAGACAGACAGTCAAGACATACAGACAAACAGACAGTCGGTCAAGACAGACGGAAAGACAGACAGTCGGTTAAGACAGACAGACAGACAGACAGTCAGTCAAGACAGAAAGACAGACGAGACAGTCACTCAAGACAGACAGACAGACAGTCAGTCAAAACATACAGACAGACCGACAGTCAGTCAAGACATACAGACAAACAGACAATCGGCCAAGACAAACAGAAAAAAAGACAGTCAGTCAAGACAGACAGACAGACAGTCAAGACAGACAGACAGTCGGTCAAGACAGACAGACAGACAGACAGTCAGTCAAGACAGAAAGACAGACAGTCAGTCAAGACAGACAAGCAGACAGTCAGTCAGTCAAGACAGGCAGACAGTAAGACAAAACAAACAGACAGACAGTCAGATAGTCAAGACATACAGACAAACAGACAGTCGGTCAAGACAGACAGAAAGACAGACAGTCGGTCAAGACAGACAGACAGACAGACAGTCAGTCAAGACAGAAAGACAGACGAGACAGTCACTCAAGACAGACAGACATACAGTCAGTCAAAACAGAGAGACAAACCGACAGTCAGTCAAGAAAGACAGACAAACAGACAGTCGGTCAAGACTGACAGAAAGAAAGACAGTCAGTCAAGACAGACAGACAGACAGTCAAGACAGACAGACAGACAGTCATTACAGACAGATAGACAGACAGTCAGTCAAGACAGACAGACAGACAGTCAGTCAAGACAGACAAGCAGACAGTCAGTCAGTCAAGACAGACAGACAGTAAAACAAAACAAACAGACAGACAGACAGACAGTCAAGACATACAGACAAACAGACAGTCGGTCAAGACAGACGGAAAGACAGACAGTCGGTCAAGACAGACAGACAGACAGACAGTCAGTCAAGACAGAAAGACAGACGAGACAGTCACTCAAGACAGACAGACAGACAGTCAGTCAAAACATACAGACAGACCGACAGTCAGTCAAGACATACAGACAATCGGTCAAGACAAACAGAAAAAAAGACAGTCAGTAAAGACAGACAGACAGACAGTCAAGACAGACAGACAGACAGTCATTACAGACAGACAGACAGACAGACAGTCAAGACATACAGACAAACAGACAGTCGGTCGAGACAGACAGAAAGACAGACAGTCGGTCAAGACAGACAGACAGACAGAGAGTCAGTCAAGACAGAAAGACAGACAGACAGTCAGTCAAGACAGAGAGACAGACAGACAGTCAGTCAAGACAGACAAACAGACAGACAGTCAGTCAAGACAGACAGACAGACAGTCAGTCAAGACAGACAAGCAGACAGTCAGTCAGTCAAGACAGATAGACAGTAAGACAAAACAAACAGACAGACAGACAGACAGTCAAGACATACAGACAAACAGACAGTCGGTCAAGACAGACAGAAAGACAGACAGTCAGTCAAGACAGAAAGACAGACGAGACAGTCACTCAAGACAGACAGACATACAGTCAGTCAAAACATAGAGACAAACCGACAGTCAGTCAATACAGACAGACAAACAGACAGTCGGTCAATTCAGACAGAAAGAAAGACAGTCAGTCAAGACAGACAGACAGACAGTCAAGACAGACAGACAGGCAGTCATTCAAGACAGACGGACGGTCAGTCAGGTAGTCAAGACAGACAGACAGACAGTCAGTCAAGACAGACAGACACTAAGTCAAGACAGACAGAGGGACAGTCAGTCAAGATAGACTGACAGACAGACAGTCAGTCAAGACATACAGACAGACAGACAGTCGGTCAAGACAGACAGACAGACAGACAGTCAGTCAAGACAGAAAGACAGACGAGACAGTCACTCAGGACAGACAGACATACAGTCAGTCAAAACATAGAGACAAACCGACAGTCAGTCAAGACAGACAGACAAACAGACAGTCGGTCAAGACAGACAGAAAGAAAGACAGTCAGTCAAGACAGACAGACAGACAGTCAAGACAGACAGACAGACAGTCATTACAGACAGATAGACAGACAGTCAGTCAAGACAGACAGACAGACAGTCAGTCAAGACAGACAAGCAGACAGTCAGTCAGTCAAGACAGACAGACAGTAAAACAAAACAAACAGACAGACAGACAGACAGTCAAGACATACAGACAAACAGACAGTCGGTCAAGACAGACGGAAAGACAGACAGTCGGTCAAGACAGACAGACAGACAGACAGACAGACAGTCAGTCAAGACAGAAAGACAGACGAGACAGTCACTCAAGACAGACAGACAGACAGTCAGTCAAAACATACAGACAGACCGACAGTCAGTCAAGACATACAGACAATCGGTCAAGACAAACAGAAAAAAAGACAGTCAGTCAAGACAGACAGACAGACAGTCAAGACAAACAGACAGACAGTCATTACAGACAGACAGACAGACAGACAGTCAAGACATACAGACAAACAGACAGTCGGTCGAGACAGACAGAAAGACAGACAGTCGGTCAAGACAGACAGACAGACAGAGAGTCAGTCAAGACAGAAAGACAGACAGACAGTCAGTCAAGACAGAGAGACAGACAGACAGTCAGTCAAGACAGACAAACAGACAGACAGTCAGTCGAGACAGACAGACAGACAGTCAGTCAAGACAGACAAGCAGACAGTCAGTCAGTCAAGACAGATAGACAGTAAGACAAAACAAACAGACAGACAGATAGACAGTCAAGACATACAGACAAACAGACAGTCGGTCAAGACAGACAGAAAGACAGACAGTCGGTCAAGACAGACAGACAGACAGACAGTCAGTCAAGACAGAAAGACAGACGAGACAGTCACTCAAGACAGACAGACATACAGTCAGTCAAAACATAGAGACAAACCGACAGTCAGTCAAGACAGACAGACACTCTTTCCAGACAGACAGACAAACAGTCGGTCAAGAAAGACAGACAGACAGACAGTCAGTGAAGACAGACAGACGGTCAGTCAGTTAGTCAAGACAGACAGACAGACAGTCAGTCAATACAGACAGACAGAAAGACAGTCATTCAAGACAGACGGACAGACAGACAGTCAATCAGTCAGTCAAGATAGATAGACAGACAGTCAGTCAAGACAGACAGACAGACAGACAGTCATTCAGTCAGTCAAGACATATAGACCGACAGTCAGTCAAAACAGACAGACAAACAAATAGTCAGTCAAGACAGACAGTCAGTCAAGACAAACAGATAGACAGACAGCCAGTCACTTAGTAACAACAGACAGACATTCAGACAGTCAGTCAAGACAGACAAGCGGACAGACAGTCAGTCAAGACAGACAGACAGACAGACAGACAGTGAGACAAGACAAACAGACAGACAGACAGTCAGTCAAGACAAAAAGAGAGACAGACAGTCAGTCAAGACAGAGAGACAGACAGACAGTCAGTCAAGACAGGCAAACAGACAGACAATCAGTCAAGACAGACAGACAGACAGACAGTCAGTCAAGACAGACAGACAGACAGTCAGTAAAGACAGACAAGCAGACAGTCAGTCAGTCAGGACAGACAGACAGTAAAACAAAACAAACAGACAGACAGACAGACAGTCAAGACATACAGACAAACAGACAGTCGGTCAAGAGAGACGGAAAGACAGACAGTCGGTCAAGACAGACAGACAGACAGACAGTCACTCAAGACAGACAGACAGACAGTCAGTCAAAACATACAGACAGACCGACAGTCAGTCAAGACATACAGACAAACAGACAATCGGTCAAGACAAACAGAAAAAAAGACAGTCAGTCAAGACAGACAGACAGACAGTCAAGACAGACAGACAGACAGTCATTACAGACAGACAGACAGACAGACAGTCAAGACATACAGACAAACAGACAGTCGGTCGAGACAGACAGAAAGACAGACAGTCGGTCAAGACAGACAGACAGACAGAGAGTCAGTCAAGACAGAAAGACAGGCAGACAGTCAGTCAAGACAGAGAGACAGACAGACAGTCAGTCAAGACAGACAAACAGACGGACAGTCAGTCAAGACAGACAGACAGACAGTCAGTCAAGACAGACAAGCAGACAGTCAGTCAGTCAAGACAGACAGACAGTAAGACAAAACAAACAGACAGACAGACTAACAGTCAAGACATACAGACAAACAGACAGTCGGTCAAGACAGACAGAAAGACAGACAGTCGGTCAAGACAGACAGACAGACAGACAGTCAGTCAAGACAGAAAGACAGAAGAGACAGTCACTCAAGACAGACAGACATACAGTTAGTCAAAACATAGAGACAAACCGACAGTCAGAAAAGACAGACAGACAAACAGACAGTCGGTCAAGACAGACTGAAGGAAGGACAGTCAGTCAAGACAGACAGACAGACAGTCAAGACAGACAGACAGACAGACAGTCATTACAGACAGATAGACAGACAGTCAGTCAAGACAGACAGACAAACAGACAGTCGGTCAAGACAGACAGAAAGAAAGACAGTCAGTCAAGACAGACAGACAGACAGTCAAGACAGACAGACAGACAGTCATTACAGACAGATAGACAGACAGTCAGTCAAGACAGACAGACAGACAGTCAGTCAAGACAGACAAGCAGACAGTCAGTCAGTCAAGACAGACAGACAAACAGACAGTCGGTCAAGACAGACAGAAAGAAAGACAGTCAGTCAAGACAGACAGACAGACAGTCAAGACAGACAGACAGACAGTCATTACAGACAGATAGACAGACAGTCAGTCAAGACAGACAGACAGACAGTCAGTCAAGACAGACAAGCAGACAGTCAGTCAGTCAATACAGACAGACAGTAAAACAAAACAAACAGACAGACAGACAGACAGTCAAGACATACAGACAAACAGACAGTCGGTCAAGACAGACGGAAAGACAGACAGTCGGTCAAGACAGACAGACAGACAGACAGTCAGTCAAGACAGAAAGACAGACGAGACAGTCACTCAAGACAGACAGACAGACAGTCAGTCAAAACATACAGACAGACCGACAGTCAGTCAAAACATACAGACAATCGGTCAAGACAAACAGAAAAAAAGACAGTCAGTCAAGACAGACAGACAGACAGTCAAGACAAACAGACAGACAGTCATTACAGACAGACAGACAGACAGACAGTCAAGACATACAGACAAACAGACAGTCGGTCGAGACAGACAGAAAGACAGACAGTCGGTCAAGACAGACAGACAGACAGAGAGTCAGTCAAGACAGAAAGACAGACAGACAGTCAGTCAAGACAGAGAGACAGACAGACAGTCAGTCAAGACAGACAAACAGACAGACAGTCAGTCGAGACAGACAGACAGACAGTCAGTCAAGACAGACAAGCAGACAGTCAGTCAGTCAAGACAGATAGACAGTAAGACAAAACAAACAGACAGACAGACAGACAGTCAAGACATACAGACAAACAGACAGTCGGTCAAGACAGACAGAAAGACAGACAGTCGGTCAAGACAGACAGACAGAAAGACAGTCAGTCAAGACAGAAAGACAGACGAGACAGTCACTCAAGACAGACAGACATACAGTCAGTCAAAACATAGAGACAAACCGACAGTCAGTCAAGACAGACAGACACTCTTTCCAGACAGACAGACAAACAGTCGGTCAAGAAAGACAGACAGACAGACAGTCAGTGAAGACAGACAGACGGTCAGTCAGTTAGTCAAGACAGACAGACAGACAGTCAGTCAAGACAGACAGACAGAAAGACAGTCATTCAAGACAGACGGACAGACAGACAGTCAATCAGTCAGTCAAGATAGATAGACAGACAGTCAGTCAAGACAGACAGACAGACAGACAGTCATTCAGTCAGTCAAGACATATAGACCGACAGTCAGTCAAAACAGACAGACAAACAAATAGTCAGTCAAGACAGACAGTCAGTCAAGACAAACAGATAGACAGACAGCCAGTCACTTAGTAACAACAGACAGACATTCAGACAGTCAGTCAAGACAGACAAGCGGACAGACAGTCAGTCAAGACAGACAGACAGACAGACAGACAGACAGACAGACAGACAGTGAGACGAGACAAACAGACAGACAGACAGTCAGTCAAGACAAAAAGAGAGACAGACAGTCAGTCAAGACAGAGAGACAGACAGACAGTCAGTCAAGACAGGCAAACAGACAGACAATCAGTCAAGACAGACAGACAGACAGACAGTCAGTCAAGACAGACAGACAGACAGTCAGTAAAGACAGACAAGCAGACAGTCAGTCAGTCAGGACAGACAGACAGTAAAACAAAACAAACAGACAGACAGACAGACAGTCAAGACATACAGACAAACAGACAGTCGGTCAAGACAGACGGAAAGACAGACAGTCGGTCAAGACAGACAGACAGACAGACAGTCACTCAAGACAGACAGACAGACAGTCAGTCAAAACATACAGACAGACCGACAGTCAGTCAAGACATACAGACAAACAGACAATCGGTCAAGACAAACAGAAAAAAAGACAGTCAGTCAAGACAGACAGACAGACAGTCAAGACAGACAGACAGACAGTCATTACAGACAGACAGACAGACAGACAGTCAAGACATACAGACAAACAGACAGTCGGTCGAGACAGACAGAAAGACAGACAGTCGGTCAAGACAGACAGACAGACAGAGAGTCAGTCAAGACAGAAAGACAGGCAGACAGTCAGTCAAGACAGAGAGACAGACAGACAGTCAGTCAAGACAGACAAACAGACGGACAGTCAGTCAAGACAGACAGACAGACAGTCAGTCAAGACAGACAAGCAGACAGTCAAGACAGACAAGCAGACAGTCAGTCAGTCAAGACAGACAGACAGTAAGACAAAACAAACAGACAGACAGACTAACAGTCAAGACATACAGACAAACAGACAGTCGGTCAAGACAGACAGAAAGACAGACAGTCGGTCAAGACAGACAGACAGACAGACAGTCAGTCAAGACAGAAAGACAGACGAGACAGTCACTCAAGACAGACAGACATACAGTTAGTCAAAACATAGAGACAAACCGACAGTCAGAAAAGACAGACAGACAAACAGACAGTCGGTCAAGACAGACTGAAGGAAGGACAGTCAGTCAAGACAGACAGACAGACAGTCAAGACAGACAGACAGACAGACAGTCATTACAGACAGATAGACAGACAGTCAGTCAAGACAGACAGACGGACAGTCAGTCAAGACAGACAAGCAGACAGTCAGTCAGTCAAGACAGACAGACAGTAAAACAAAACAAACAGACAGACAGACAGACAGACAGTCAAGACATACAGACAAACAGACAGTCGGTCAAGACAGACGGAAAGACAGACAGTCGGTTAAGACAGACAGACAGACAGACAGACAGTCGGTCAAGACAGAAAGACAGACGAGACAGTCACTCAAGACAGACAGACAGACAGTCAGTCAAAACATACAGACAGACCGACAGTCAGTCAAGACATACAGACAAACAGACAATCGGCCAAGACAAACAGAAAAAAAGACAGTCAGTCAAGACAGACAGACATACAGTCAAGACAAACAGACAGACAGTCATTACAGACAGACAGACAGACAGACAGTCAAGACATACAGACAAACAGACAGTCGGTCAAGACAGACAGAAAGACAGACAGTCGGTCAAGACAGACAGACAGACAGACAGTCAGTCAAGACAGAAAGACAGACAGTCAGTCAAGACAGACAAGCAGACAGTCAGTCAGTCAAGACAGGCAGACAGTAAGACAAAACAAACAGACAGACAGTCAGATAGTCAAGACATACAGACAAACAGACAGTCGGTCAAGACAGACAGAAAGACAGACAGTCGGTCAAGACAGACAGACAGACAGACAGTCAGTCAAGACAGAAAGACAGACGAGACAGTCACTCAAGACAGACAGACATACAGTTAGTCAAAACATAGAGACAAACCGACAGTCAGAAAAGACAGACAGACAAACAGACAGTCGGTCAAGACAGACTGAAGGAAGGACAGTCAGTCAAGACAGACAGACAGACAGTCAAGACAGACAGACAGACAGACAGTCATTACAGACAGATAGACAGACAGTCAGTCAAGACAGACAGACAAACAGACAGTCGGTCAAGACAGACAGAAAGAAAGACAGTCAGTCAAGACAGACAGACAGACAGTCAAGACAGACAGACAGACAGTCATTACAGACAGATAGACAGACAGTCAGTCAAGACAGACAGACAGACAGTCAGTCAAGACAGACAGACAGACAGACAGTCAGTCAAGACAGACAGACAGACAGTCAGTAAAGACAGACAAGCAGACAGTCAGTCAGTCAGGACAGACAGACAGTAAAACAAAACAAACAGACAGACAGACAGACAGTCAAGACATACAGACAAACAGACAGTCGGTCAAGACAGACGGAAAGACAGACAGTCGGTCAAGACAGACAGACAGACAGACAGTCACTCAAGACAGACAGACAGACAGTCAGTCAAAACATACAGACAGACCGACAGTCAGTCAAGACATACAGACAAACAGACAATCGGTCAAGACAAACAGAAAAAAAGACAGTCAGTCAAGACAGACAGACAGACAGTCAAGACAGACAGACAGACAGTCATTACAGACAGACAGACAGACAGACAGTCAAGACATACAGACAAACAGACAGTCGGTCGAGACAGACAGAAAGACAGACAGTCGGTCAAGACAGACAGACAGACAGAGAGTCAGTCAAGACAGAAAGACAGGCAGACAGTCAGTCAAGACAGAGAGACAGACAGACAGTCAGTCAAGACAGACAAACAGACGGACAGTCAGTCAAGACAGACAGACAGACAGTCAGTCAAGACAGACAAGCAGACAGTCAAGACAGACAAGCAGACAGTCAGTCAGTCAAGACAGACAGACAGTAAGACAAAACAAACAGACAGACAGACTAACAGTCAAGACATACAGACAAACAGACAGTCGGTCAAGACAGACAGAAAGACAGACAGTCGGTCAAGACAGACAGACAGACAGACAGTCAGTCAAGACAGAAAGACAGACGAGACAGTCACTCAAGACAGACAGACATACAGTTAGTCAAAACATAGAGACAAACCGACAGTCAGAAAAGACAGACAGACAAACAGACAGTCGGTCAAGACAGACTGAAGGAAGGACAGTCAGTCAAGACAGACAGACAGACAGTCAAGACAGACAGACAGACAGACAGTCATTACAGACAGATAGACAGACAGTCAGTCAAGACAGACAGACGGACAGTCAGTCAAGACAGACAAGCAGACAGTCAGTCAGTCAAGACAGACAGACAGTAAAACAAAACAAACAGACAGACAGACAGACAGACAGTCAAGACATACAGACAAACAGACAGTCGGTCAAGACAGACGGAAAGACAGACAGTCGGTTAAGACAGACAGACAGACAGACAGACAGTCGGTCAAGACAGAAAGACAGACGAGACAGTCACTCAAGACAGACAGACAGACAGTCAGTCAAAACATACAGACAGACCGACAGTCAGTCAAGACATACAGACAAACAGACAATCGGCCAAGACAAACAGAAAAAAAGACAGTCAGTCAAGACAGACAGACATACAGTCAAGACAAACAGACAGACAGTCATTACAGACAGACAGACAGACAGACAGTCAAGACATACAGACAAACAGACAGTCGGTCAAGACAGACAGAAAGACAGACAGTCGGTCAAGACAGACAGACAGACAGACAGTCAGTCAAGACAGAAAGACAGACAGTCAGTCAAGACAGACAAGCAGACAGTCAGTCAGTCAAGACAGGCAGACAGTAAGACAAAACAAACAGACAGACAGTCAGATAGTCAAGACATACAGACAAACAGACAGTCGGTCAAGACAGACAGAAAGACAGACAGTCGGTCAAGACAGACAGACAGACAGACAGTCAGTCAAGACAGAAAGACAGACGAGACAGTCACTCAAGACAGACAGACATACAGTTAGTCAAAACATAGAGACAAACCGACAGTCAGAAAAGACAGACAGACAAACAGACAGTCGGTCAAGACAGACTGAAGGAAGGACAGTCAGTCAAGACAGACAGACAGACAGTCAAGACAGACAGACAGACAGACAGTCATTACAGACAGATAGACAGACAGTCAGTCAAGACAGACAGACAAACAGACAGTCGGTCAAGACAGACAGAAAGAAAGACAGTCAGTCAAGACAGACAGACAGACAGTCAAGACAGACAGACAGACAGTCATTACAGACAGATAGACAGACAGTCAGTCAAGACAGACAGACAGACAGTCAGTCAAGACAGACAAGCAGACAGTCAGTCAGTCAAGACAGACAGACAAACAGACAGTCGGTCAAGACAGACAGAAAGAAAGACAGTCAGTCAAGACAGACAGACAGACAGTCAAGACAGACAGACAGACAGTCATTACAGACAGATAGACAGACAGTCAGTCAAGACAGACAGACAGACAGTCAGTCAAGACAGACAAGCAGACAGTCAGTCAGTCAATACAGACAGACAGTAAAACAAAACAAACAGACAGACAGACAGACAGTCAAGACATACAGACAAACAGACAGTCGGTCAAGACAGACGGAAAGACAGACAGTCGGTCAAGACAGACAGACAGACAGACAGTCAGTCAAGACAGAAAGACAGACGAGACAGTCACTCAAGACAGACAGACAGACAGTCAGTCAAAACATACAGACAGACCGACAGTCAGTCAAGACATACAGACAATCGGTCAAGACAAACAGAAAAAAAGACAGTCAGTCAAGACAGACAGACAGACAGTCAAGACAAACAGACAGACAGTCATTACAGACAGACAGACAGACAGACAGTCAAGACATACAGACAAACAGACAGTCGGTCGAGACAGACAGAAAGACAGACAGTCGGTCAAGACAGACAGACAGACAGAGAGTCAGTCAAGACAGAAAGACAGACAGACAGTCAGTCAAGACAGAGAGACAGACAGACAGTCAGTCAAGACAGACAAACAGACAGACAGTCAGTCGAGACAGACAGACAGACAGTCAGTCAAGACAGACAAGCAGACAGTCAGTCAGTCAAGACAGATAGACAGTAAGACAAAACAAACAGACAGACAGACAGACAGTCAAGACATACAGACAAACAGACAGTCGGTCAAGACAGACAGAAAGACAGACAGTCGGTCAAGACAGACAGACAGAAAGACAGTCAGTCAAGACAGAAAGACAGACGAGACAGTCACTCAAGACAGACAGACATACAGTCAGTCAAAACATAGAGACAAACCGACAGTCAGTCAAGACAGACAGACACTCTTTCCAGACAGACAGACAAACAGTCGGTCAAGAAAGACAGACAGACAGACAGTCAGTGAAGACAGACAGACGGTCAGTCAGTTAGTCAAGACAGACAGACAGACAGTCAGTCAAGACAGACAGACAGAAAGACAGTCATTCAAGACAGACGGACAGACAGACAGTCAATCAGTCAGTCAAGATAGATAGACAGACAGTCAGTCAAGACAGACAGACAGACAGACAGTCATTCAGTCAGTCAAGACATATAGACCGACAGTCAGTCAAAACAGACAGACAAACAAATAGTCAGTCAAGACAGACAGTCAGTCAAGACAAACAGATAGACAGACAGCCAGTCACTTAGTAACAACAGACAGACATTCAGACAGTCAGTCAAGACAGACAAGCGGACAGACAGTCAGTCAAGACAGACAGACAGACAGACAGACAGTGAGACAAGACAAACAGACAGACAGACAGTCAGTCAAGACAAAAAGAGAGACAGACAGTCAGTCAAGACAGAGAGACAGACAGACAGTCAGTCAAGACAGGCAAACAGACAGACAATCAGTCAAGACAGACAGACAGACAGACAGTCAGTCAAGACAGACAGACAGACAGTCAGTAAAGACAGACAAGCAGACAGTCAGTCAGTCAGGACAGACAGACAGTAAAACAAAACAAACAGACAGACAGACAGACAGTCAAGACATACAGACAAACAGACAGTCGGTCAAGACAGACGGAAAGACAGACAGTCGGTCAAGACAGACAGACAGACAGACAGTCACTCAAGACAGACAGACAGACAGTCAGTCAAAACATACAGACAGACCGACAGTCAGTCAAGACATACAGACAAACAGACAATCGGTCAAGACAAACAGAAAAAAAGACAGTCAGTCAAGACAGACAGACAGACAGTCAAGACAGACAGACAGACAGTCATTACAGACAGACAGACAGACAGACAGTCAAGACATACAGACAAACAGACAGTCGGTCGAGACAGACAGAAAGACAGACAGTCGGTCAAGACAGACAGACAGACAGAGAGTCAGTCAAGACAGAAAGACAGGCAGACAGTCAGTCAAGACAGAGAGACAGACAGACAGTCAGTCAAGACAGACAAACAGACGGACAGTCAGTCAAGACAGACAGACAGACAGTCAGTCAAGACAGACAAGCAGACAGTCAGTCGGTCAAGACAGACAGACAGTAAGACAAAACAAACAGACAGACAGACTAACAGTCAAGACATACAGACAAACAGACAGTCGGTCAAGACAGACAGAAAGACAGACAGTCGGTCAAGACAGACAGACAGACAGACAGTCAGTCAAGACAGAAAGACAGACGAGACAGTCACTCAAGACAGACAGACATACAGTTAGTCAAAACATAGAGACAAACCGACAGTCAGAAAAGACAGACAGACAAACAGACAGTCGGTCAAGACAGACTGAAGGAAGGACAGTCAGTCAAGACAGACAGACAGACAGTCAAGACAGACAGACAGACAGACAGTCATTACAGACAGATAGACAGACAGTCAGTCAAGACAGACAGACGGACAGTCAGTCAAGACAGACAAGCAGACAGTCAGTCAGTCAAGACAGACAGACAGTAAAACAAAACAAACAGACAGACAGACAGACAGTCAAGACATACAGACAAACAGACAGTCGGTCAAGACAGACGGAAAGACAGACAGTCGGTTAAGACAGACAGACAGACAGACAGACAGTCGGTCAAGACAGAAAGACAGACGAGACAGTCACTCAAGACAGACAGACAGACAGTCAGTCAAAACATACAGACAGACCGACAGTCAGTCAAGACATACAGACAAACAGACAATCGGCCAAGACAAACAGAAAAAAAGACAGTCAGTCAAGACAGACAGACAGACAGTCAAGACAAACAGACAGACAGTCATTACAGACAGACAGACAGACAGACAGTCAAGACATACAGACAAACAGACAGTCGGTCAAGACAGACAGAAAGACAGACAGTCGGTCAAGACAGACAGACAGACAGACAGTCAGTCAAGACAGAAAGACAGACAGTCAGTCAAGACAGACAAGCAGACAGTCAGTCAGTCAAGACAGGCAGACAGTAAGACAAAACAAACAGACAGACAGTCAGATAGTCAAGACATACAGACAAACAGACAGTCGGTCAAGACAGACAGAAAGACAGACAGTCGGTCAAGACAGACAGACAGTCAGTCAAGACAGAAAGACAGACGAGACAGTCACTCAAGACAGACAGACATACAGTCAGTCAAAACATAGAGACAAACCGACAGTCAGTCAAGACAGACAGACAAACAGACAGTCGGTCAAGACTGACAGAAAGAAAGACAGTCAGTCAAGACAGACAGACAGACAGTCAAGACATACAGACAAACAGACAGTCGGTCAAGACAGACGGAAAGACAGACAGTCGGTCAAGACAGACAGACAGACAGACAGTCAGTCAAGACAGAAAGACAGACGAGACAGTCACTCAAGACAGACAGACAGACAGTCAGTCAAAACATACAGACAGACCGACAGTCAGTCAAGACATACAGACAATCGGTCAAGACAAACAGAAAAAAAGACAGTCAGTCAAGACAGACAGACAGACAGTCAAGACAGACAGACAGACAGTCATTACAGACAGACAGACAGACAGACAGTCAAGACATACAGACAAACAGACAGTCGGTCGAGACAGACAGAAAGACAGACAGTCGGTCAAGACAGACAGACAGACAGAGAGTCAGTCAAGACAGAAAGACAGACAGACAGTCAGTCAAGACAGAGAGACAGACAGACAGTCAGTTAAGACAGACAAACAGACAGACAGTCAGTCAAGACAGACAGACAGACAGTCAGTCAAGACAGACAAGCAGACAGTCAGTCAGTCAAGACAGATAGACAGTAAGACAAAACAAACAGACAGACAGACAGACAGTCAAGACAGACAGACAGGCAGTCATTCAAGACAGACGGACGGTCAGTCAGGTAGTCAAGACAGACAGACAGACAGTCAGTCAAGACAGACAGACAGTAAGTCAAGACAGACAGAGGGACAGTCAGTCAAGATAGACTGACAGACAGACAGTCAGTCAAGACATACAGACAGACAGACAGTCGGTCAAGACAGACAAACAGACAGACAGTCAGTCAAGACAGAAAGACAGACGAGACAGTCACTCAGGACAGACAGACATACAGTCAGTCAAAACATAGAGACAAACCGACAGTCAGTCAAGACAGACAGACAAACAGACAGTCGGTCAAGACAGACAGAAAGAAAGACAGTCAGTCAAGACAGACAGACAGACAGTCAAGACAGACAGACAGACAGTCATTACAGACAGATAGACAGACAGTCAGTCTAGACAGACAGACAGACAGTCAGTCAAGACCGACAAGCAGACAGTCAGTCAGTCAAGACAGACAGACAGTAAAACAAAACAAACAGACAGACAGACAGACAGTCAAGACATACAGACAAACAGACAGTCGGTCAAGACAGACGGAAAGACAGACAGTCGGTCAAGACAGACAGACAGACAGACAGTCAGTCAAGACAGAAAGACAGACGAGACAGTCACTCAAGACAGACAGACAGACAGTCAGTCAAAACATACAGACAGACCGACAGTCAGTCAAGACATACAGACAATCGGTCAAGACAAACAGAAAAAAAGACAGTCAGTCAAGACAGACAGACAGACAGTCAAGACAGACAGACAGACAGTCATTACAGACAGACAGACAGACAGACAGTCAAGACATACAGACAAACAGACAGTCGGTCGAGACAGACAGAAAGACAGACAGTCGGTCAAGACAGACAGACAGACAGAGAGTCAGTCAAGACAGAAAGACAGACAGACAGTCAGTCAAGACAGAGAGACAGACAGACAGTCAGTCAAGACAGACAAACAGACAGACAGTCAGTCGAGACAGACAGACAGACAGTCAGTCAAGACAGACAAGCAGACAGTCAGTCAGTCAAGACAGATAGACAGTAAGACAAAACAAACAGACAGACAGACAGACAGTCAAGACATACAGACAAACAGACAGTCGGTCAAGACAGACAGAAAGACAGACAGTCGGTCAAGACAGACAGACAGACAGACAGTCAGTCAAGACAGAAAGACAGACGAGACAGTCACTCAAGACAGACAGACATACAGTCAGTCAAAACATAGAGACAAACCGACAGTCAGTCAAGACAGACAGACAAACAGACAGTCGGTCAATTCAGACAGAAAGAAAGACAGTCAGTCAAGACAGACAGACAGACAGTCAAGACAGACAGACAGGCAGTCATTCAAGACAGACGGACGGTCAGTCAGGTAGTCAAGACAGACAGACAGACAGTCAGTCAAGACAGACAGACAGTAAGTCAAGACAGACAGAGGGACAGTCAGTCAAGATAGACTGACAGACAGACAGTCAGTCAAGACATACAGACAGACAGACAGTCGGTCAAGACAGACAGACAGAAAGACAGTCAGTCAAGACAGACAGACACTCTTTCCAGACAGATAGACAAACAGTCGGTCAAGAAAGACAGACAGACGGTCAGTCAGTTAGTCAAGACAGACAGACAGACAGTCAGTCAAGACAGACAGACAGAAAGACAGTCATTCAAGACAGACGGACAGACAGACAGTCAATCAGTCAGTCAAGATAGATAGACAGACAGTCAGTCAAGACAGACAGACAGACAGACAGTCATTCAGTCAGTCAAGACATATAGACCGACAGTCAGTCAAAGCAGACAGACAGACAAATAGTCAGTCAAGACAGACAGTCAGTCAAGACAAACAGATAGACAGACAGTCAGTCACTTAGTAAAAACAGACAGACATTCAGACAGTCAGTCAAGACAGACAAGCGGACAGACAGTCAGTCAAGACAGACAGACAGACAGACAGACAGTGAGACAAGACAAACAGACAGACAGACAGTCAGTCAAGACAGAGAGACAGACAGACAGTCAGTCAAGGTAGACAAACAGACCGACAGTCAGTCAAGGTAGACAGACAGACAGACAGTCATACAGTCAGTCAAGATAGATAGACAGACAAATAGTCAGTCAAGACAGACAAGCAGACAGACAGTTAGTCAAGACAGAAAGACAAACAGACAGTCAGTCAAGATAGACAAACAGACAGACAGTCAGTCAAGATAGACAGACAGACAGACAGTCATTCAGTCAGTCAAGACAGATAGACAGACAAATAGTCAGTCAAGACAGACAAGCAGACAGACAGTCAGTCAAGACAAACAGACAGACAGACAGTCAGTCAGTTAGTAAAAACAGACAGACATACAGACAGTCAGTCAAGACAGACAACTAGACAGACAGTCAGTCAAGAAAGACATACAGACAGACAGACAGTAAGACAAGACAAACAGACAGACAGACAGACAGTCAAGACATACAGACAAACAGACAGTCGGTCAAGACAGACGGAAAG
Source organism: Branchinecta sandiegonensis (assembly GCA_030848855.1). NCBI lineage: Eukaryota > Metazoa > Arthropoda > Branchiopoda > Anostraca > Branchinectidae > Branchinecta > Branchinecta sandiegonensis. The sequence continues at coordinate 120,137 of JAUPMV010000017.1, read as the reverse complement.
ACAGACAGTCGGTTAAGACAGACAGACAGACAGACAGTCAGTCAAGACAGAAAGACAGACGAGACAGTCACTCAAGACAGACAGACAGACAGTTAGTCAAAATATACAGACAGACCGACAGACAGTCAAGACATACAGACAAACAGACAATCGGTCAAGACAAACAGAAAAAAAGACAGTCAGTCAAGACAGACAGACAGACAGTCAAGACAGACAGACAGACAGTCATTACAGACAGACAGACAGACAGACAGTCAAGACATTCAGACAAACAGACAGTCGGTCGAGACAGACAGAAAAACAGACAGTCGGTCAAGACAGACAGACAGAGAGTCAGTCAAGACAGAAAGACAGGCAGACAGTCAGTCAAGACAGAGAGACAGACAGACAGTCAGTCAAGACAGACAAACAGACAGACAGTCAGTCAAGACAGACAGACAGACAGTCAGCCAAGACAGACAAGCAGACAGTCAGTCAGTCAAGACAGGCAGACAGTAAGACAAAACAAACAGACAGACAGACAGACAGTCAAGACATACAGACAAACAGACAGTCGGTCAAGACAGACAGAAAGACAGACAGTCGGTCAAGGCAGACAGACAGACAGTCATTACAGACAGATAGACAGACAGTCAGTCAAGACAGACAGACAGACAGTCAGTCAAGACAGACAAGCAGACAGTCAGTCAGTCAAGACAGACAGACAGTAAAACAAAACAAACAGACAGACAGACAGACAGTCAAGACATACAGACAAACAGACAGTCGGTCAAGACAGACGGAAAGACAGACAGTCGGTCAAGACAGACAGACAGACAGACAGTCAGTCAAGACAGAAAGACAGACGAGACAGTCACTCAAGACAGACAGACATACAGTCAGTCAAAACATAGAGACAAAACGACAGTCAGTCAAGACAGACAGACAAACAGACAGTCGGTCAAGACAGACAGAAAGAAAGACAGTCAGTCAAGACAGACAGACAGACAGTCAAGACAGACAGACAGACAGTCATTACAGACAGATAGACAGACAGTCAGTCAAGACAGACAGACAGACAGTCAGTCAAGACAGACAAGCAGACAGTCAGTCAGTCAAGACAGACAGACAGTAAAACAAAACAAACAGACAGACAGACAGACAGTCAAGACATACAGACAAACAGACAGTCGGTCAAGACAGACGGAAAGACAGACAGTCGGTCAAGACAGACAGACAGACAGACAGTCAGTCAAGACAGAAAGACAGACGAGACAGTCACTCAAGACAGACAGACAGACAGTCAGTCAAAACATACAGACAGACCGACAGTCAGTCGAGACATACAGACAATCGGTCAAGACAAACAGAAAAAAAGACAGTCAGTCAAGACAGACAGACAGACAGTCAGTCAAGACAGACAGACAGACAGTCAGTCAAGACAGACAGACAGAAAGACAGTCATTCAAGACAGACGGACAGACAGACAGTCAATCAGTCAGTCAAGATAGATAGACAGACAGTCAGTCAAGACAGACAGACAGACAGACAGTCATTCAGTCAGTCAAGACATATAGACCGACAGTCAGTCAAAACAGACAGACAGACAAATAGTCAGTCAAGACAGACAGTCAGTCAAGAAAAACAGATAGACAGACAGTCAGTCACTTAGTAAAAACAGACATACATTCAGACAGTCAGTCAAGACAGACAAGCGGACAGACAGTCAGTCAAGACAGACAGACAGACAGACAGACAGTGAGACAAGAAAAACAGACAGACAGACAGTCAGTCAAGACAGACAGACAGACAGTCAGCCAAGACAGAAAGACAGCACAGACAGTCAGTCAAGACAGAGAGACAGACAGACAGTCAGTCAAGGTAGACAAACAGACAGACAGTCAGTCAAGGTAGACAGACAGACAGACAGTCATACAGTCAGTCAAGACAGATAGACAGACAGTCAGTCAAGACAGACAGACAGACAGACAGTCATTCAGTCAGTCAAGACAGATAGACCGACAGTCAGTCAAAACAGACAGACAGACAAATAGTCAGTCAAGACAGACAAGCAGACAGACAGTCAGTCAAGACAGAAAGACAAACAGACAGTCAGTCAAGATAGACAAACAGACAGACAGTCAGTCAAGATAGACAGACAGACAGACAGTCATTCAGTCAGTCAAGACAGATAGACAGACAAATAGTCAGTCAAGACAGACAAGCAGACAGACAGTCAGTCAAGACAAACAGACAGACAGACAGCCAGTCAGTTATTAAAAACAGACAGACATACAGACAGTCAGTCAAGACAGACAACTAGACAGACAGTCAGTCAAGACAGACATACAGACAGACAGACAGTAAGACAAGACAAACAGACAGACAGACAGACAGTCAAGACATACAGACAAACAGACAGTCGGTCAAGACAGACGGAAAGACAGACAGACAGACAGACAGTCAGTCAAGACAGAAAGACAGACGAGACAGTCACTCAAGACAGACAGACAGTCAGTAAAAACATACAGACAGACCGACAGTCAGTCAAAACATACAGACAAACAGACAATCGGTCAAGACAAACAGAAAAAAAGTCAGTCAAGACAGACAGACAGACAGTCAAGACAGACAGACAGACAGTCATTACAGACAGACAGACAGACAGACAGTCAAGACATACAGACAAACAGACAGTCGGTCGAGACAGACAGAAAGACAGACAGTCGGTCAAGACAGACAGACAGAGAGTCAGTCAAGACAGAAAGACAGGCAAACAGTCAGTCAAGACAGAGAGACAGAGATGTACAGACAAACAGACAGTCGGTCAAGACAGACGGAAAGACAGACAGACAGACAGACAGTCAGTCAAGACAGAAAGACAGACGAGACAGTCACTCAAGACAGACAGACAGTCAGTAAAAACATACAGACAGACCGACAGTCAGTCAAAACATACAGACAAACAGACAATCGGTCAAGACAAACAGAAAAAAAGTCAGTCAAGACAGACAGACAGACAGTCAAGACAGACAGACAGACAGTCATTACAGACAGACAGACAGACAGACAGTCAAGACATACAGACAAACAGACAGTCGGTCGAGACAGACAGAAAGACAGACAGTCGGTCAAGACAGACAGACAGAGAGTCAGTCAAGACAGAAAGACAGGCAAACAGTCAGTCAAGACAGAGAGACAGACAGACAGTCAGTCAAGACAGACAAACAGACAGACAGTCAGTCAAGACAGACAGACAGACAGTCAGTCAAGACAGACAAGCAGACAGTCAGTCAGTCAAGACAGGCAGACAGTAAGACAAAACAAACAGACAGACAGACAGACAGTCAAGACATACAGACAAACAGACAGTCGGTCAAGACAGACAGAAAGACAGACAGTCGGTCAAGACAGACAGACAGACAGACAGTCAGTCAAGACAGAAAGACAGACGAGACAGTCACTCAAGACAGACAGACATACAGTCAGTCAAAACATAGAGACAAACCGACAGTCAGTCAAGACAGACAGACAAACAGACAGTCGGTCAAGACAGACAGAAAGAAAGACAGTCAGTCAAGACAGACAGACAGACAGTCAGTCAAGACAGACAAGCAGACAGTCAGTCAGTCAAGACAGACAGACAGTAAAACAAAACAAACAGACAGACAGACAGACAGTCAAGACATACAGACAAACAGACAGTCGGTCAAGACAGACGGAAAGACAGACAGTCGGTCAAGACAGACAGACAGACAGACAGTCAGTCAAGACAGAAAGACAGACGAGACAGTCACTCAAGACAGACAGACATACAGTCAGTCAAAACATAGAGACAAACCGACAGTCAGTCAAGACAGACAGACAAACAGACAGTTGGTCAAGACAGACAGAAAGAAAGACAGTCAGTCAAGACAGACAGAAAGACAGTCAAGACAGACAGACACACAGTCATTACAGACAGACAGACAGACAGACAGTCAAGACATACAGACAAACAGACAGTCGGTCGAGACAGACAGAAAGACAGACAGTCGGTCAAGACAGACAGACAGACAGAGAGTCAGTCAAGACAGAAAGACAGACAGACAGTCAGTCAAGACAGAGAGACAGACAGACAGTCAGTCAAGACAGACAAACAGACAGACAGTCAGTCAAGACAGACAGACAGACAGTCAGTCAAGACAGACAAGCAGACAGTCAGTCAGTCAAGACAGATAGACAGTAAGACAAAACAAACAGACAGACAGACAGACAGTCAAGACATACAGACAAACAGACAGTCGGTCAAGACAGACAGAAAGACAGACAGTCGGTCAAGACAGACAGACAGACAGACAGTCAGTCAAGACAGAAAGACAGACGAGACAGTCACTCAAGACAGACAGACATACAGTCAGTCAAAACATAGAGACAAACCGACAGTCAGTCAAGACAGACAGACACACAGACAGTCGGTCAATTCAGACAGAAAGAAAGACAGTCAGTCAAGACAGACAGACAGACAGTCAAGACAGACAGACAGGCAGTCATTCAAGACAGACGGACGGTCAGTCAGGTAGTCAAGACAGACAGACAGACAGTCAGTCAAGACAGACAGACAGTAAGTCAAGACAGACAGAGGGACAGTCAGTCAAGATAGACTGACAGACAGACAGTCAGTCAAGACATACAGACAGACAGACAGTCGGTCAAGACAGACAGACAGAAAGACAGTCAGTCAAGACAGACAGACACTCTTTCCAGACAGATAGACAAACAGTCGGTCAAGAAAGACAGACAGACAGACAGTCAGTGAAGACAGACAGACGGTCAGTCAGTTAGTCAAGACAGACAGACAGACAGTCAGTCAAGACAGACAGACAGAAAGACAGTCATTCAATACAGACGGACAGACAGACAGTCAATCAGTCAGTCAAGATAGATAGACAGACAGTCAGTCAAGACAGACAGACAGACAGACAGTCATTCAGTCAGTCAAGACATATAGACCGACAGTCAGTCAGAACAGACAGACAGACAAATAGTCAGTCAAGACAGACAGTCAGTCAAGACAAACAGATAGACAGACAGTCAGTCACTTAGTAAAAACAGACAGACACTCAGACAGTCAGTCAAGACAGACAAGCGGACAGACAGTCAGTCAAGACAGACAGACAGACAGACAGACAGTGAGACAAGACAAACAGACAGACAGACAGTCAGTCAAGACAGACAGACAGACAGTCAGCCAAGACAGAAAGACAGACAGACAGTCAGTCAAGACAGAGAGACAGACAGATAGTCAGTCAAGGTAGACAAACAGACAGACAGTCAGTCAAGGTAGACAGACAGACAGACAGTCATACAGTCAGTCAAGACAGATAGACAGACAGTCAGTCAAGACAGACAGACAGACAGACAGTCATTCAGTCAGTCAAGACAGATAGACCGACAGTCAGTCAAAACAGACAGACAGACAAATAGTCAGTCAAGACAGACAAGCAGACAGACAGTCAGTCAAGACAGAAATACAAACAGACAGTCAGTCAAGATAGACAAACAGACAGACAGTCAGTCAAGATAGACAGACAGACAGACAGTCATTCAGTCAGTCAAGACAGATAGACAGACAAATAGTCAGTCAAGACAGACAAGCAGACAGACAGTCAGTCAAGACAAATAGACAGACAGTCAGTCAGTTAGTAAAAACAGACAGACATACAGACAGTCAGTCAAGACAGACAACTAGACAGACAGTCAGTCAAGACAGACATACACACAGACAGACAGTAAGACAAGACAAACAGACAGACAGACAGTCAGTCAAGACAGACTGACAGACAGTCAGTCAAGACAGAAAGACGGTCAGTCATTTAGTCAAGACGGACAGACAGACAGACAGTCAGTCAAGACAGACAGACAGTCAGTCAAGACAGAGAGACAGTCAGTCAAGACAGACAGACAGTCAGTCAAGACAGAGAGACAGACAGACAGTCAGTCAAGATAGACAAACAGACAGACAGTCAGTCAAGATAGACAGACAGACAGACAGTCATTCAGTCAGTCAAGACAGATAGACAGACAGTTAGTCAAGACAGACAGACAGACAGACAGTCATTCAGTCAGTCAAGACAGATAGACCGACAGTCAGTCAAAATAGACAGACAGACAAATAGTCAGTCAAGAGAGACAGTCAGTCAAGACAAACAGATAGACAGACAGTCAGTCAGTTAGGAAAAACAGACAGACATACAGACAGTCAGTCAAGACAGACAAGCAGACAGACAGTCAGTCAAGACAGACAGACAGACAGTAAGACAAGACAAACAGACAAACAGACAGTTAGTCATGACAGACAGACAGACAGTCAGTCAAGACAGACAGACGGTCAGTAAGTTAGTCAAGACGGACAGACAGACAGACAGTCAGTCAAGACAGGCAGACAGACAGACAGACAGTCAGTCAAGACAGACAGACAGTCAGTCAAGACAGACAGACAGACAGACAGTAAGTCAAGACAGACAGACAAACAGACAGTCAGTCAAGACGGACAGAAAGTCAGTCAAGACAGACAGACAGACAGACAGTAAGTCAAGACAGACAGACAAACAGACAGTCGGTCAAGACGGACAGAAAGAAAGACAGTCAGTCAAGACAGACAGACAGACAGACGGTCAGTCAAGACAGTCAGACAGACATACAGTCAGTCAAGACAGACAGACAGACACACAGTCGTTCAATACAGACAGACAGATAGACAGTCAGTCAAGACAGAAAGACAGACAGACAGTCAGTCAAGACAGATAGACAGAAAGACAGTCAGTCAAGACAGACAAACAGACAGACAGTCAGTCAAGACAGACAGACAGTCAGTCAAGACAGTCAGACAGACATACAGTCAGTCAAGACAGACAGACAAACAGACAGTCAGTCAAGACAGACAGACAGTCAGTCAAGACAGACAGACAGACAAACAGTCGTTCAAGACAGACAGACAGACAGACAGTCATTCAAGACAGAAAGACAGACAGACAGTCAGTCAAGACAGAGGGACAGACAGAGAGTCAGTCATGACAGACAAAAAAACAGTCAGTCAATACAGACAGACAGTCAGTCAAGACAGACAGACAGACAGACAGACAGACAGACAGACAGTCAGTCAAGACAGACAGTCAGTCAAGACAGACAGTCAGTCAAGACAGACAGACAGACAGTCAGTAAACACAGACAGATAAACAGACACTTAGTCAAGATAGATAGACAGACAGACAGACAGACAGTCAGTTAAGAAAGACAGACAATCAGTCAAGATAGACAGACAGACATACAGTCAGTCAAGACAGAAAGACAGACAGACAGTCAGTCAATACGGAGAGACAGACAGACAGTCAGTCAAGACAGACAAACAGACAGACAGTCAGTCAAGACAGACAGACAGACAGTCAGTCAAGACAGACAAGCAGACAGTCAGTCAGTCAAGACAGACAGACAAACAGACAGTAAGACAAAACAAACAGACAGACTGACAGACAGTCAAGACATACAGACAAACAGACAGTCGGTCAAGACAGACAGAAAGACAGACAGTCGGTCAAGACATACAGACAGACAGACAGTCAGTCAAGACAGACAGACAGACAGACAGTCAATCAAGACAGACAGACAGACAGACAGACAGACAGTCAGTCAAGACAGACAGACAGTCAGTCAAGACAGACAGACAGTCAGTCAAGATAGAAAGACAGTCAGTCAAGACAGACAGACAGACAGACAGTCAGTCAAGACATACAGACAAACATACAGTCGGTCAAGACGGACAGAAAGAAAGACAGTCAGTCAAGACAGAGAGACAGACATACAGTCATTACAGACAGACAGACAGTAAGGCAAGACAAACAGACAGACAGACAGACAGTCAGTCAAGACATACAGACAGACAGACAGTCGGTCAAGACAGACAGACAGAAAGACAGTCAGTCAAGACAGTCAGACAGACAGACAGTCAGTCAAGACAGACAGACAGTCAGTCAAGACAGTCAGACAGACATACAGTCAGTCAAGACAGACAGACAGACAAACAGTCGTTCAAGACAGACAGATTGACAAACAGTCGTTCAAGACAGACAGACAGACAGACATTCAGTCAAGACAGACAGACAGTCAGTCAAGACAGTCAGACAGACATACAGTCAGTCAAGACAGTCAGACAGACATACAGTCAGTCAAGACAGACAGACAGTCAGTCAAGACAGAAAGACAGTCAGTCAAGACAGACAGACAGACAGACAGACAGTCAAGACATACAGACAAACAGACAGTCGGTCAAGACAGACGGAAAGACAGACAGTCGGTTAAGACAGACAGACAGACAGACAGTCAGTCAAGACAGAAAGACAGACGAGACAGTCACTCAAGACAGACAGACAGACAGTCAGTCAAAACATACAGACAGACCGACAGTCAGTCAAGACATACAGACAAACAGACAATCGGTCAAGACAAACAGAAAAAAAGACAGTCAGTCAAGACAGACAGACAGACAGTCAAGACAGACAGACAGACAGTCATTACAGACAGACAGACAGACAGACAGTCAAGACATACAGACAAACAGACAGTCGGTCGAGACAGACAGAAAGACAGACAGTCGGTCAAGACAGACAGACAGAGAGTCAGTCAAGACAGAAAGACAGGCAGACAGTCAGTCAAGACAGAGAGACAGACAGACAGTCAGTCAAGACAGACAAACAGACAGACAGTCAGTCAAGACAGACAGACAGACAGTCAGTCAAGACAGACAGACAGACAGTCAGTCAAGACAGACAAGCAGACAGTCAGTCAGTCAAGACAGGCAGACAGTAAGACAAAACAAACAGACAGACAGACAGACAGTCAAGACATACAGACAAACAGACAGTCGGTCAAGACAGAGAGAAAGACAGACAGTCGGTCAAGACAGACAGACAGACAGACAGTCAGTCAAGACAGAAAGACAGACGAGACAGTCACTCAAGACAGACAGACATACAGTCAGTCAAGACATAGAGACAAACCGACAGTCAATCAAGACAGACAGACAAACAGACAGTCGGTCAAGACAGACAGAAAGAAAGACAGTCAGTCAAGACAGACAGACAGTCAGTCAAGACAGACAGACAGACAGTCAGTCAAGACAGACAAGCAGACAGTCAGTCAGTCAAGACAGACAGACAGTAAAACAAAACAAACAGACAGACAGACAGACAGTCAAGACATACAGACAAACAGACAGTCGGTCAAGACAGACGGAAAGACAGACAGTCGGTCAAGACAGACAGACAAACAGACAGTCAGTCAAGACAGAAAGACAGACGAGACAGTCACTCAAGACAGACAGACAGACAGTCAGTCAAGACATACAGACAAACAGACAATCGGTCAAGACAAACAGAAAAAAAGACAGTCAGTCAAGACAGACAGACAGACAGTCAAGAAAGACAGACAGACAGTCATTACAGACAGACAGACAGACAGACAGTCAAGACATACAGACAAACAGACAGTCGGTCGAGACAGACAGAAAGACAGACAGTCGGTCAAGACAGACAGACAGACAGAGAGTCAGTCAAGACAGAAAGACAGACAGACAGTCAGTCAAGACAGAGAGACAGACAGACAGTCAGTCAAGACAGACAAACAGACAGACAGTCAGACAAGACAGACAGACAGACAGTCAGTCAAGACAGACAAGCAGACAGTCGGTCAAGACAGACAGACAGACAGTCAAGACAGACAGACAGGCAGTCATTCAAGACAGACGGACGGTCAGTCAGGTAGTCAAGACAGACAGACAGTAAGTCAAGACAGACAGAGGGACAGTCAGTCAAGATAGACTGACAGACAGACAGTCAGTCAAGACATACAGACAGACAGACAGTCGGTCAAGACAGACAGACAGAAAGACAGTCAGTCAAGACAGACAGACACTCTTTCCAGACAGATAGACAAACAGTCGGTCAAGAAAGACAGACAGACAGACAGTCAGTGAAGACAGACAGACGGTCAGTCAGTTAGTCAAGACAGACAGACAGACAGTCAGTCAAGACAGACAGACAGAAAGACAGTCATTCAATACAGACGGACAGACAGACAGTCAATCAGTCAGTCAAGATAGATAGACAGACAGTCAGTCAAGACAGACAGACAGACAGACAGTCATTCAGTCAGTCAAGACATATAGACCGACAGTCAGTCAGAACAGACAGACAGACAAATAGTCAGTCAAGACAGACAGTCAGTCAAGACAAACAGATAGACAGACAGTCAGTCACTTAGTAAAAACAGACAGACACTCAGACAGTCAGTCAAGACAGACAAGCGGACAGACAGTCAGTCAAGACAGACAGACAGACAGACAGACAGTGAGACAAGACAAACAGACAGACAGACAGTCAGTCAAGACAGACAGACAGACAGTCAGCCAAGACAGAAAGACAGACAGACAGTCAGTCAAGACAGAGAGACAGACAGATAGTCAGTCAAGGTAGACAAACAGACAGACAGTCAGTCAAGGTAGACAGACAGACAGACAGTCATACAGTCAGTCAAGACAGATAGACAGACAGTCAGTCAAGACAGACAGACAGACAGACAGTCATTCAGTCAGTCAAGACAGATAGACCGACAGTCAGTCAAAACAGACAGACAGACAAATAGTCAGTCAAGACAGACAAGCAGACAGACAGTCAGTCAAGACAGAAATACAAACAGACAGTCAGTCAAGATAGACAAACAGACAGACAGTCAGTCAAGATAGACAGACAGACAGACAGTCATTCAGTCAGTCAAGACAGATAGACAGACAAATAGTCAGTCAAGACAGACAAGCAGACAGACAGTCAGTCAAGACAAATAGACAGACAGTCAGTCAGTTAGTAAAAACAGACAGACATACAGACAGTCAGTCAAGACAGACAACTAGACAGACAGTCAGTCAAGACAGACATACACACAGACAGACAGTAAGACAAGACAAACAGACAGACAGACAGTCAGTCAAGACAGACTGACAGACAGTCAGTCAAGACAGAAAGACGGTCAGTCATTTAGTCAAGACGGACAGACAGACAGACAGTCAGTCAAGACAGACAGACAGTCAGTCAAGACAGAGAGACAGTCAGTCAAGACAGACAGACAGTCAGTCAAGACAGAGAGACAGACAGACAGTCAGTCAAGATAGACAAACAGACAGACAGTCAGTCAAGATAGACAGACAGACAGACAGTCATTCAGTCAGTCAAGACAGATAGACAGACAGTTAGTCAAGACAGACAGACAGACAGACAGTCATTCAGTCAGTCAAGACAGATAGACCGACAGTCAGTCAAAATAGACAGACAGACAAATAGTCAGTCAAGAGAGACAGTCAGTCAAGACAAACAGATAGACAGACAGTCAGTCAGTTAGGAAAAACAGACAGACATACAGACAGTCAGTCAAGACAGACAAGCAGACAGACAGTCAGTCAAGACAGACAGACAGACAGTAAGACATGACAAACAGACAAACAGACAGTTAGTCATGACAGACAGACAGACAGTCAGTCAAGACAGACAGACGGTCAGTAAGTTAGTCAAGACGGACAGACAGACAGACAGTCAGTCAAGACAGGCAGACAGACAGACAGACAGTCAGTCAAGACAGACAGACAGTCAGTCAAGACAGACAGACAGACAGACAGTAAGTCAAGACAGACAGACAAACAGACAGTCAGTCAAGACGGACAGAAAGTCAGTCAAGACAGACAGACAGACAGACAGTAAGTCAAGACAGACAGACAAACAGACAGTCGGTCAAGACGGACAGAAAGAAAGACAGTCAGTCAAGACAGACAGACAGACAGACGGTCAGTCAAGACAGTCAGACAGACATACAGTCAGTCAAGACAGACAGACAGACACACAGTCGTTCAATACAGACAGACAGATAGACAGTCAGTCAAGACAGTCGGTCAATTCAGACAGAAAGAAAGACAGTCAGTCAAGACAGACAGACAGACAGTCAAGACAGACAGACAGGCAGTCATTCAAGACAGACGGACGGTCAGTCAGGTAGTCAAGACAGACAGACAGACAGTCAGTCAAGACAGACAGACAGTAAGTCAAGACTGACTGACTGTCTGTCTGTCTGTTTGTCTTGACTGACTGTCTGTCTGCTTGTCTGTCTTGACTGACTATTTGTCTGTCTATCTGTCTTGACTGACTGAATGACTGTCTGTCTGTCTGTCTATCTTGACTGACTGTCTGTCTGTTTGTCTATCTTGACTGACTGTCTGTTTGTCTTTCTGTCTTGACTGACTGTCTGTCTGCTTGTCTGTCTTGACTGACTATTTGTCGGTCTATCTGTCTTGACTGACTGAATGACTGTCTGTCTGTCTGTCTGTCTTGACTGACTGTCTGTCTATCTGTCTTGACTGACTGTATGACTGTCTGTCTGTCTGTCTACCTTGACTGACTGTCTGTTTGTTTGTCTACCTTGACTGACTGTCTGTCTGTCTCTCTGTCTTGACTGACTGTCTGTCTGTCTTTCTGTCTTGGCTGACTGTCTGTCTGTCTGTCTTGACTGACTGTCTGTCTGTCTGTTTGTCTTGTCTCACTGTCTGTCTGTCTGTCTGTCTGTCTTGACTGACTGTCTGTCCGCTTGTCTGTCTTGACTGACTGTCTGAATGTCTGTCTGTTTTTACTAAGTGACTGACTGTCTGTCTATCTGTTTGTCTTGAATGACTGTCTGTCTTGACTGACTATTTGTTTGTCTGTCTGTTTTGACTGACTGTCGGTCTATATGTCTTGACTGACTGAATGACTGTCTGTCTGTCTGTCTTTCTTGACTGACTGTCTGTCTATCTATCTTGACTGAATGATTGACTGTCTGTCTGTCCGTCTGTCTTGAATGACTGTCTTTGTATCTGTCTGTCTTGACTGACTGTCTGTCTGTCTGTCTTGACTAACTGACTGACCGTCTGTCTGTCTTCACTGACTGTCTGTCTGTCTGTCTTTCTTGACCGACTGTTTGTCTATTTGTCTGGAAAGAGTGTCTGTCTGTCTTGACTGACTGTCTTTCTGTCTGTCTGTCTTGACCGACTGTCTGTCTGTCTGTATGTCTTGACTGACTGTCTGTCTGTCAGTCTATCTTGACTGACTGTCCCTCTGTCTGTCTTGACTTACTGTCTGTCTGTCTTGACTGACTGTCTGTCTGTCTGTCTTGACTACCTGACTGACCGTCCGTCTGTCTTGAATGACTGCCTGTCTGTCTGTCTTGACTGTCTGTCTGTCTGTCTTGACTGACTGTCTTTCTTTCTGTCTGAATTGACCGACTGTCTGTTTGTCTGTCTGTCTTGACTGACTGTCGGTTTGTCTCAATGTTTTGACTGACTGTATGTCCGTCTGTCTTGAGTGACTGTCTCGTCTGTCTTTCTGTCTTGACTGACTGTCTGTCTGTCTGTCTGTCTTGACCGACTGTCTGTCTTTCTGTCTGTCTTGACCGACTGTCTGTTTGTCTGTGTGTCTTGACTGTCTGTCTGTCTGTCTGTTTGTTTTGTCTTACTGTCTACCTGTCTTGACTGACTGACTGTCTGCTTGTCTGTCTTGACTGACTGTCTGTCTGTCTGTCTTGTCTGACTGTCTGTCTGTTTGTCTGTCTTTACTGACTGTCTGTCTGTCTCTCTGTCTTGACTGACTGTCTGTCTGTCTTTCTGTCTTGACTGACTCTCTGTCTGTCTGTCTGTCTTGACCGACTGTCTGTCTTTCTGTCTGTCTCGACCGACTGTCTGTTTGTCTGTATGTCTTGACTGTCTGTCTGTCTGTCTGTCTGTAATGACTGTCTGTCTGTCTGTCTTGACTGTCTGTCTGTCTGTCTTGACTGACTGTCTTTTTTTCTGTTTGTCTTGACCGATTGTCTGTTTGTCTGTATGTCTTGACTGACTGTCTGTCTGTCTGTCTTGAGTGACTGTCTCGTCTGTCTTTCTGTCTTGACTGACTGTCTGTTTGTCTGTCTGTCTTGACCGACTGTCTGTCTTTCCGTCTGTCTTGACCGACTGTCTGTTTGTCTGTATGTCTTGACTGTCTGTCTGTCTGTCTGTTTGTTTTGTTTTACTGTCTGTCTGTCTTGACTGACTGACTGTCTGCTTGTCTGTCTTGACTGACTGTCTGTCTGTCTGTCTTGACTGACTGTCTGTCTGTCTTGACTGACTGTCTTTCTTTCTGTCTGTCTTGACCGACTGTCTGTTTTTCTGTCTGTCTTGATTGACTGTCGGTTTGTCTCTATGTCTTGACTGACTGTATGTCTGTCTGTCTTGAGTGACTGTCTCGTCTGTCTTTCTGTCTTGACTGACTGTCTGTCTGTCTGTCTGTCTTGACCGACTGTCTGTCTTTCTCTCTGTCTTGACCGACTGTCTTTTTGTCTGTATGTCTTGACTGTCTGTCTGTCTGTCTGTTTGTTTTGTCTTACTGTCTGCCTGTCTTGACTGACTGACTGTCTGCTTGTCTGTCTTGACTGACTGTCTGTCTGTCTGTCTTGACTGACTGTCTGTCTGTCTGTCTGTCTTGACCGACTGTCTGTCTTTCTGTCTGTCTTGACCGACTGTCTGCTTGTCTGTCTTGACTGACTGTCTGTCTGTCTGTCTTGTCTGACTGTCTGTCTGTTTGTCTGTCTTGACTGACTGTCTGTCTGTCTCTCTGTCTTGACTGACTGTCTGTCTGTCTTTCTGTCTTGACTGACTCTCTGTCTGTCTGTCTGTCTTGACCGACTGTCTGTCTTTCTGTCTGTCTCGACCGACTGTCTGTTTGTCTGTATGTCTTGACTGTCTGTCTGTCTGTCTGTCTGTAATGACTGTCTGTCTGTCTTTCTTGACAGACAAGACAGTCAGTCAAGACAGAGAGACAGACAGACAGTCAGTCAAGGTAGACAAACAAACAGACAGTCAGTCAAGGTAGACAGACAGACAGACAGTCATACAGTCAGTCAAGACAGATAGACAGACAGTCAGTCAAGACAGACAGACAGACAGACAGTCATTCAGTCAGTCAAGACAGATAGACCGACAAATAGTCAGTCAAGACAGACAAGCAGACAGACAGTCAGTCAAGACAGAAAGACAAACAGACAGTCAGTCAAGATAGACAAACAGACAGACAGTCAGTCAAGATAGACAGACAGACAGACAGTCATTCAGTCAGTCAAGACAGATAGACAGACAAATAGTCAGTCAAGACAGACAAGCAGACAGACAGTCAGTCAAGACAAACAGACAGACAGACAGTCAGTCAGTTAGTAAAAACAGACAGACATACAGACAGTCAGTCAAGACAGACAAGCAGACAGACAGTCAGTCAAGACAGACATACAGACAGACAGACAGTCAGTCAAGACAGAAAGACGGTCAGTCAGTTAGTCAAGACGGACAGACAGACAGACAGTCAGTCAAGACAGACAGACAGTCAGTCAAGACAAACAGACAGTCAGTCAAGACAGAGAGACAGACAGACAGTCAGTCAAGATAGACAAACAGACAGACAGTCAGTCAAGATAGACAGACAGACAGACAGTCATTCAGTCAGTCAAGACAGATAGACAGACAGTTAGTCAAGACAGACAGACAGACAGACAGTCATTCAGTCAGTCAAGACAGATAGACCGACAGTCAGTCAAAATAGACAGACAGACAAATAGTCAGTCAAGACAGACAGTCAGTCAAGACAAACAGACAGACAGACAGTCAGTCAGTTAGTAAAAACAGACAGACATACAGACAGTCAGTCAAGACAGACAAGCAGACAGACAGTCAGTCAAGACAGACAGACAGACAGTAAGACAAGACAAACAGACAAACAGACAGTTAGTCAAGACAGACAGACAGACAGTCAGTCAAGACAGACAGACGGTCAGTCAGTTAGTCAAGACGGACAGACAGACAGACAGTCAGTCAAGACAGACAGACAGACAGACAGACAGTCAGTCAAGACAGACAGACAGACAGACAGACAGTCAGTCAAGACAGACAGACAGTCAGTCAAGACAGACAGACAGTCAGTCAAGACAGACAGACAGTCAGTCAAGACAGACAGACAGTCAGTCAAGACAGACAGACAGTAAGTCAAGACAGACAGACAAACAGACAGTCAGTCAAGACGGACAGAAAGTCAGTCAAAACAGACAGACAGACAGACAGTAAGTCAAGACAGACAGACAAACAGACAGTCGGTCAAGACGGACAGAAAGAAAGACAGTCAGTCAAGACAGACAGACAGACAGACGGTCAGTCAAGACAGTCAGACAGACATACAGTCAGTCAAGACAGACAGACAGACACACAGTCGTTCAATACAGACAGACAGATAGACAGTCAGTCAAGACAGAAAGACAGACAGACAGTCAGTCAAGACAGATAGACAGAAAGACAGCCAGTCAAGACAGACAAACAGACAGACAGTCAGTCAAGACAGACAGACAGTCAGTCAAGACAGTCAGATAGACATACAGTCAGTCAAGACAGACAGACAAACAGACAGTCAGTCAAGACAGACAGACAGTCAGTCAAGACAGACAGACAAACAGTCGTTCAAGACAGACAGACAGACAGACAGTCAGTCAAAACAGAAAGACAGACAGACAGTCAGTCAAGACAGAGAGATAGACAAACAATCAGTCAAGACAGAAAAACAGACAGACAGTCAGTCAAGACAGAAAGACAGACAGACAGTCAGTCAAGACAGAGGGACAGACAGAGAGTCAGTCATGACAGACAAAAAAACAGTCAGTCAACACAGAAAGACAGTCAGTCAAGACAGACAGACAGACAGACAGTCAGTCAAGACAGACAGTCAGTCAAGACAGACAGACAGACAGTCAGTAAACACAGACAGACAAACAGACACTTAGTCAAGACAGATAGACAGACAGACAGACAGACAGTCAGTCAAGAAAGACAGACAATCAGTCAAGATAGACAGACAGACATACAGTCAGTCAAGACAGAAAGACAGACAGACAGTCAGTCAATACGGAGAGACAGACAGACAGTCAGTCAAGACAGACAAACAGACAGACAGTCAGTCATGACAGACAGACAGACAGTCAGTAAAGACAGACAAGCAGACAGTCAGTCAGTCAAGAAAGACAGACAACAGACAGTAAGACAAAACAAACAGACAGACAGACAGACAGTTAAGACATACAGACAAACAGACAGTCGGTCAAGACAGACAGAAAGACAGACAGTCGGTCAAGACATACAGACAGACAGACAGTCAGTCAAGACAGACAGACAGACAGACAGTCAATCAAGACAGACAGACTGACAGACAGACAGTCAAGACAGACAGACAGTCAGTCAAGACAGACAGACAGTCAGTCAAGACAGACAGACAGTCAGTCAAGACAGAAAGACAGTCAGTCAAGACAGACAGACAGACAGACAGTCAGTCAAGACATACAGACAAACAGACAGTCGGTCAAGATGGACAGAACGAAAGACAGTCAGTCAAGAGAGAGAGACAGACAGACAGTCATTACAGACAGACAGACAGTAATGCAAGACAAACAGACAGACAGACAGACAGTCAGTCAAGACATACAGACAGACAGACAGTCGGTCAAGACAGACAGACAGAAAGACAGTCAGTCAAGATAGACAGACAGACAGACAGTCATTCAGTCAGTCAAGACAGATAGACAGACAAATAGTCAGTCAAGACAGACAAGCAGACAGACAGTCAGTCAAGACAAACAGACAGACAGACAGTCAGTCAGTTAGTAAAAACAGACAGACATACAGACAGTCAGTCAAGACAGACAAGCAGACAGACAGTCAGTCAAGACAGACATACAGACAGACAGACAGTAAGACAAGACAAACAGACAGACAGACAGTCAGTCAAGACAGACAGACAGACAGTCAGTCAAGACAGAAAGACAGACAGACAGTCAGTCAAGACAGACAAACAGACAGACAGTCAGTCAAGACAGACAGACAGACAGTCAGTCAAGACAGACAAGCAGACAGTCAGTCAGTCAAGACAGACAGACAGTAAAACAAAACAAACAGACAGACAGACAGACAGTCAAGACATACAGACAAACAGACAGTCGGTCAAGACAGACAGAAAGACAGACAGTCGGTCAAGACAGACAGACAAGCAGACAGTCAGTCAAGACAGAAAGACAGACGAGACAGTCACTCAAGACAGACAGACAGACAGTCAGTCAAGACATACAGACAAACAGACAATCGGTCAAGACAAACAGAAAAAAAGACAGTCAGTCAAGACAGACAGACAGACAGTCAAGACAGACAGACAGACAGTCATTACAGACAGACAGACAGACAGACAGTCAAGACATACAGACAAACAGACAGTCGGTCGAGACAGACAGAAAGACAGACAGTCGGTCAAGACAGACAGACAGACAGAGAGTCAGTCAAGACAGAAAGACAGACAGACAGTCAGTCAAGACAGAGAGACAGACAGACAGTCAGTCAAGACAGACAAACAGACAGACAGTCAGACAAGACAGACAGACAGACAGTCAGTCAAGACAGACAAGCAGACAGTCAGTCAGTCAAGACAGGTAGACAGTAAGACAAAACAAACAGACAGACAGACAGACAGTCAAGACATACAGACAAACAGACAGTCGGTCAAGACAGACAGAAAGACAGACAGTCGGTCAAGACAGACAGACAGACAGACAGACAGTCAGTCAAGACAGACAAGCAGACAGTCAGTCAGTCAAGACAGGCAGACAGTAAGACAAAACAAACAGACAGACAGACAGACAGTCAAGACATACAGACAAACAGACAGTCGGTCAAGACAGAGAGAAAGACAGACAGTCGGTCAAGACAGACAGACAGACAGGCAGTCAGTCAAGACAGAAAGACAGACGAGACAGTCACTCAAGACAGACAGACATACAGTCAGTCAAGACATAGAGACAAACCGACAGTCAATCAAGACAGACAGACAAACAGACAGTCGGTCAAGACAGACAGAAAGAAAGACAGTCAGTCAAGACAGACAGACAGTCAGTCAAGACAGACAGACAGACAGTCAGTCAAGACAGACAAGCAGACAGTCAGTCAGTCAAGACAGACAGACAGTAAAACAAAACAAACAGACAGACAGACAGACAGTCAAGACATACAGACAAACAGACAGTCGGTCAAGACAGACGGAAAGACAGACAGTCGGTCAAGACAGACAGACAAACAGACAGTCAGTCAAGACAGAAAGACAGACGAGACAGTCACTCAAGACAGACAGACAGGCAGTCAGTCAAGACATACAGACAAACAGACAATCGGTCAAGACAAACAGAAAAAAAGACAGTCAGTCAAGACAGACAGACAGACAGTCAAGACAGACAGACAGACAGTCATTACAGACAGACAGACAGACTGACAGTCAAGACATACAGACAAACAGACAGTCGGTCGAGACAGACAGAAAGACAGACAGTCGGTCAAGACAGACAGACAGACAGAGAGTCAGTCAAGACAGAAAGACAGACAGACAGTCAGTCAAGACAGAGAGACAGACAGACAGTCAGTCAAGACAGACAAACAGACAGACAGTCAGACAAGACAGACAGACAGACAGTCAGTCAAGACAGACAAGCAGACAGTCAGTCAGTCAAGACAGGTAGACAGTAAGACAAAACAAACAGACAGACAGACAGACAGTCAAGACATACAGACAAACAGACAGTCGGTCAAGACAGACAGAAAGACAGACAGTCGGTCAAGACAGACAGACAGACAGACAGTCAGTCAAGACAGAAAGACAGACGAGACAGTCACTCAAGACAGACGGACATACAGTCAGTCAAAACATAGAGACAAACCGACAGTCAGTCAAGACAGACAGACAAACAGACAGTCGGTCAATTCAGACAGAAAGAAAGACAGTCAGTCAAGACAGACAGACAGACAGTCAAGACAGACAGACAGGCAGTCATTCAAGACAGACGGACGGTCAGTCAGGTAGTCAAGACAGACAGACAGACAGTCAGTCAAGACAGACAGACAGTAAGTCAAGACAGACAGAGGGACAGTCAGTCAAGATAGACTGACAGACAGACAGTCAGTCAAGACATACAGACAGACAGACAGTCGGTCAAGACAGACAGACAGAAAGACAGTCAGTCAAGACAGACAGACACTCTTTCCAGACAAATAGACAAACAGTCGGTCAAGAAAGACAGACAGACAGACAGTCAGTGAAGACAGACAGACGGTCAGTCAGTTAGTCAAGACAGACAGACAGACAGTCAGTCAAGACAGACAGACACAAAGACAGTCATTCAAGACAGACGGACAGACAGACAGTCAATCATTCAGTCAAGATAGATAGGCAGACAGTCAGTCAAGAAAGACAGACAGACAGACAGTCATTCAGTCAGTCAAGACATATATACCGACAGTCAGTCAAAACAGACAGACAAACAAATAGTCAGTCAAGACAGACAGTCATTCAAGACAAACAGATAGACAGACAGTCAGTCACTTAGTAAAAACAGACAGACATTCAGACAGTCAGTCAAGACAGACAAGCGGACAGACAGTCAGTCAAGACAGACAGACAGACAGACAGACAGTGAGACAAGACAAACAGACAGACAGACAGTCAGTCAAGACAGACAGACAGACAGTCAGCCAAGACAGAAAGACAGACAGACAGTCAGTCAAGACAGAGAGACAGACAGACAGTCAGTCAAGGTAGACAAACAGACAGACAGTCAGTCAAGGTAGACAGACAGACAGACAGTCATACAGTCAGTCAAGACAGATAGACAGACAGTCAGTCAAGACAGACAGACAGACAGACAGTCATTCAGTCAGTCAAGACAGATAGACCGACAGTCAGTCAAAACAGACAGACAGACAAATAGCCAGTCAAGACAGACAAGCAGACAGACAGTCAGTCAAGACAGAAAGACAAACAGACAGTCAGTCAAGATAGACAAACAGACAGACAGTCAGTCAAGATAGACAGACAGACAGACAGTCATTCAGTCAGTCAAGACAGATAGACAGACAAATAGTCAGTCAAGACAGACAAGCAGACAGACAGTCAGTCAAGACAAACAGACAGACAGACAGTCAGTCAGTTAGTAAAAACAGACAGACATACAGACAGTCAGTCAAGACAGACAAGCAGACAGACAGTCAGTCAAGACAGACATACAGACAGACAGACAGTCAGTCAAGACAGAAAGACGGTCAGTCAGTTAGTCAAGACGGACAGACAGACAGACAGTCAGTCAAGACAGACAGACAGTCAGTCAAGACAAACAGACAGTCAGTCAAGACAGAGAGACAGACAGACAGTCAGTCAAGATAGACAAACAGACAGACAGTCAGTCAAGATAGACAGACAGACAGACAGTCATTCAGTCAGTCAAGACAGATAGAAAGACAGTTAGTCAAGACAGACAGACAGACAGACAGTCATTCAGTCAGTCAAGACAGATAGACCGACAGTCAGTCAAAATAGACAGACAGAAAAATAGTCAGTCAAGACAGACAGTCAGTCAAGACAAACAGACAGACAGACAGTCAGTCAGTTAGTAAAAACAGACAGACATACAGACAGTCAGTCAAGACAGACAAGCAGACAGACAGTCAGTCAAGACAGACAGACAGACAGTAAGACAAGACAAACAGACAAACAGACAGTTAGTCAAGACAGACAGACAGACAGTCAGTCAAGACAGACAGACGGTCAGTCAGTTAGTCAAGACGGACAGACAGACAGACAGTCAGTCAAGACAGACAGACAGACAGACAATCAGTCAGTCAAGACAGACAGACAGTCAGTCAAGACAGACAGACAGTCAGTCAAGACAGACAGACAGTCAGTCAAGACAGACAGACAGTAAGTCAAGACAGACAGACAAACAGACAGTCAGTCAAGACGGACAGAAAGTCAGTCAAAACAGACAGACAGACAGACAGTAAGTCAAGACAGACAGACAAACAGACAGTCGGTCAAGAGTGACAGAAAGAAAGACAGTCAGTCAAGACAGACAGACAGACAGACGGTCAGTCAAAACAGTCAGACAGACATACAGTCAGTCAAGACAGACAGACAGACACACAGTCGTTCAATACAGACAGACAGATAGACAGTCAGTCAAGACAGAAAGACAGACAGACAGTCAGTCAAGACAGATAGACAGAAAGACAGTCAGTCAAGACAGACAAACAGACAGTCAAGACAGTCAGACAGACATACAGTCAGTCAAGACAGACAGACAAACAGACAGTCAGTCAAGACAGACAGACAGTCAGTCAAGACAGACAGACAAACAGTCGTTCAAGACAGACAGACAGTCAGTCAAGACAGAAAGACAGACAGACAGTCAGTCAAGACAGAGAGATAGACAAACAATCAGTCAAGACAGAAAAACAGACAGACAGTCAGTCAAGACAGACAGACAGACACACAGTCGTTCAATACAGACAGACAGATAGACAGTCAGTCAAGACAGAAAGACAGACAGACAGTCAGTCAAGACAGATAGACAGAAAGACAGTCAGTCAAGACAGACAGACAGTCAGTCAAGACAGTCAGACAGACATACAGTCAGTCAAGACAGACAGACAAACAGACAGTCAGTCAGACAGATAGACAGAAAGACAGTCAGTCAAGACAGACAGACAGTCAGTCAAGACAGTCAGACAGACATACAGTCAGTCAAGACAGACAGACAAACAGACAGTCAGTCAAGACAGACAGACAGTCAGTCAAGACAGACAGACAAACAGTCGTTCAAGACAGACAGACAGTCAGTCAAGACAGAAAGACAGACAGACAGTCAGTCAAGACAGAGAGATAGACAAACAATCAGTCAAGACAGAAAAACAGACAGACAGTCAGTCAAGACAGAAAGACAGACAGACAGTCAGTCAAGACAGAGGGACAGACAGAGAGTCAGTCATGACAGACAAAAAAACAGTCAGTCAACACAGACAGACAGTCAGTCAAGACAGACAGACAGACAGACAGACAGACAGTCAGTCAAGACAGACAGTCAGTCAAGACAGACAGACAGACAGTCAGTAAACACAGACAGACAAACAGACACTTAGTCAAGACAGATAGACAGACAGACAGACAGACAGTCAGTCAAGAAAGACAGACAATCAGTCAAGATAGACAAACAGACATACAGTCAGTCAAGACAGAAAGACAGACAGACAGTCAGTCAATACGGAGAGACAGACAGACAGTCAGTCAAGACAGACAAACAGACAGACAGTCAGTCATGACAGACAGACAGACAGTCAGTAAAGACAGACAAGCAGACAGTCAGTCAGTCAAGAAAGACAGACAAACAGACAGTAAGACAAAACAAACAGACAGACAGACAGACAGTTAAGACATACAGACAAACAGACAGTCGGTCAAGACAGACAGAAAGACAGACAGTCGGTCAAGACATACAGACAGACAGACAGTCAGTCAAGACAGACAGACAGACAGACAGTCAATCAAGACAGACAGACTGACAGACAGACAGTCAAGACAGACAGACAGTTAGTCAAGACAGACAGACAGTCAGTCAAGACAGACAGACAGTCAGTCAAGACAGAAAGACAGTCAGTCAAGACAGACAGACAGACAGACAGTCAGTCAGGACATACAGACAAACAGACAGTCGGTCAAGACGGACAGAAAGAAAGACAGTCAGTCAAGAGAGAGAGACAGACAGACAGTCATTACAGACAGACAGACAGTAAGGCAAGACAAACAGACAGACAGGCCTACAGTCAGTCAAGACATACAGACAGACAGACAGTCGGTCAAGACAGACAGACAGAAAGACAGTCAGTCAAGATAGACAGACAGACAGACAGTCATTCAGTCAGTCAAGACAGATAGACAGACAAATAGTCAGTCAAGACAGACAAGCAGACAGACAGTCAGTCAAGACAAACAGACAGACAGACAGTCAGTCAAGACATACAGACAAACAGACAATCGGTCAAGACAAACAGAAAAAAAGACAGTCAGTCAAGACAGACAGACAGACAGTCAAGACAGACAGACAGACAGTCATTACAGACAGACAGACAGACAGACAGTCAAGACATACAGACAAACAGACAGTCGGTCGAGACAGACAGAAAGACAGACAGTCGGTCAAGACAGACAGACAGACAGAGAGTCAGTCAAGACAGAAAGACAGACAAAGACAGTCAGTCAAGACAGAAAGACAGACGAGACAGTCACTCAAGACAGACAGACATACAGTCAGTCAAGACATAGAGACAAACCGACAGTCAATCAAGACAGACAGACAAACAGACAGTCGGTCAAGACAGACAGAAAGAAAGACAGTCAGTCAAGACAGACAGACAGTCAGTCAAGACAGACAGACAGACAGTCAGTCAAGACAGACAAGCAGACAGTCAGTCAGTCAAGACAGACAGACAGTAAAACAAAACAAACAGACAGACAGACAGACAGTCAAGACATACAGACAAACAGACAGTCGGTCAAGACAGACGGAAAGACAGACAGTCGGTCAAGACAGACAGACAAACAGACAGTCAGTCAAGACAGAAAGACAGACGAGACAGTCACTCAAGACAGACAGACAGGCAGTCAGTCAAGACATACAGACAAACAGACAATCGGTCAAGACAAACAGAAAAAAAGACAGTCAGTCAAGACAGACAGACAGACAGTCAAGACAGACAGACAGACAGTCATTACAGACAGACAGACAGACTGACAGTCAAGACATACAGACAAACAGACAGTCGGTCGAGACAGACAGAAAGACAGACAGTCGGTCAAGACAGACAGACAGACAGAGAGTCAGTCAAGACAGAAAGACAGACAGACAGTCAGTCAAGACAGAGAGACAGACAGACAGTCAGTCAAGACAGACAAACAGACAGACAGTCAGACAAGACAGACAGACAGACAGTCAGTCAAGACAGACAAGCAGACAGTCAGTCAGTCAAGACAGGTAGACAGTAAGACAAAACAAACAGACAGACAGACAGACAGTCAAGACATACAGACAAACAGACAGTCGGTCAAGACAGACAGAAAGACAGACAGTCGGTCAAGACAGACAGACAGACAGACAGTCAGTCAAGACAGAAAGACAGACGAGACAGTCACTCAAGACAGACGGACATACAGTCAGTCAAAACATAGAGACAAACCGACAGTCAGTCAAGACAGACAGACAAACAGACAGTCGGTCAATTCAGACAGAAAGAAAGACAGTCAGTCAAGACAGACAGACAGACAGTCAAGACAGACAGACAGGCAGTCATTCAAGACAGACGGACGGTCAGTCAGGTAGTCAAGACAGACAGACAGACAGTCAGTCAAGACAGACAGACAGTAAGTCAAGACAGACAGAGGGACAGTCAGTCAAGATAGACTGACAGACAGACAGTCAGTCAAGACATACAGACAGACAGACAGTCGGTCAAGACAGACAGACAGAAAGACAGTCAGTCAAGACAGACAGACACTCTTTCCAGACAAATAGACAAACAGTCGGTCAAGAAAGACAGACAGACAGACAGTCAGTGAAGACAGACAGACGGTCAGTCAGTTAGTCAAGACAGACAGACAGACAGTCAGTCAAGACAGACAGACACAAAGACAGTCATTCAAGACAGACGGACAGACAGACAGTCAATCATTCAGTCAAGATAGATAGGCAGACAGTCAGTCAAGAAAGACAGACAGACAGACAGTCATTCAGTCAGTCAAGACATATATACCGACAGTCAGTCAAAACAGACAGACAAACAAATAGTCAGTCAAGACAGACAGTCATTCAAGACAAACAGATAGACAGACAGTCAGTCACTTAGTAAAAACAGACAGACATTCAGACAGTCAGTCAAGACAGACAAGCGGACAGACAGTCAGTCAAGACAGACAGACAGACAGACAGACAGTGAGACAAGACAAACAGACAGACAGACAGTCAGTCAAGACAGACAGACAGACAGTCAGCCAAGACAGAAAGACAGACAGACAGTCAGTCAAGACAGAGAGACAGACAGACAGTCAGTCAAGGTAGACAAACAGACAGACAGTCAGTCAAGGTAGACAGACAGACAGACAGTCATACAGTCAGTCAAGACAGATAGACAGACAGTCAGTCAAGACAGACAGACAGACAGACAGTCATTCAGTCAGTCAAGACAGATAGACCGACAGTCAGTCAAAACAGACAGACAGACAAATAGCCAGTCAAGACAGACAAGCAGACAGACAGTCAGTCAAGACAGAAAGACAAACAGACAGTCAGTCAAGATAGACAAACAGACAGACAGTCAGTCAAGATAGACAGACAGACAGACAGTCATTCAGTCAGTCAAGACAGATAGACAGACAAATAGTCAGTCAAGACAGACAAGCAGACAGACAGTCAGTCAAGACAAACAGACAGACAGACAGTCAGTCAGTTAGTAAAAACAGACAGACATACAGACAGTCAGTCAAGACAGACAAGCAGACAGACAGTCAGTCAAGACAGACATACAGACAGACAGACAGTCAGTCAAGACAGAAAGACGGTCAGTCAGTTAGTCAAGACGGACAGACAGACAGACAGTCAGTCACGACAGACAGACAGTCAGTCAAGACAAACAGACAGTCAGTCAAGACAGAGAGACAGACAGACAGTCAGTCAAGATAGACAAACAGACAGACAGTCAGTCAAGATAGACAGACAGACAGACAGTCATTCAGTCAGTCAAGACAGATAGAAAGACAGTTAGTCAAGACAGACAGACAGACAGACAGTCATTCAGTCAGTCAAGACAGATAGACCGACAGTCAGTCAAAATAGACAGACAGAAAAATAGTCAGTCAAGACAGACAGTCAGTCAAGACAAACAGACAGACAGACAGTCAGTCAGTTAGTAAAAACAGACAGACATACAGACAGTCAGTCAAGACAGACAAGCAGACAGACAGTCAGTCAAGACAGACAGACAGACAGTAAGACAAGACAAACAGACAAACAGACAGTTAGTCAAGACAGACAGACAGACAGTCAGTCAAGACAGACAGACGGTCAGTCAGTTAGTCAAGACGGACAGACAGACAGACAGTCAGTCAAGACAGACAGACAGACAGACAATCAGTCAGTCAAGACAGACAGACAGTCAGTCAAGACAGACAGACAGTCAGTCAAGACAGACAGACAGTCAGTCAAGACAGACAGACAGTAAGTCAAGACAGACAGACAAACAGACAGTCAGTCAAGACGGACAGAAAGTCAGTCAAAACAGACAGACAGACAGACAGTAAGTCAAGACAGACAGACAAACAGACAGTCGGTCAAGAGTGACAGAAAGAAAGACAGTCAGTCAAGACAGACAGACAGACAGACGGTCAGTCAAAACAGTCAGACAGACATACAGTCAGTCAAGACAGACAGACAGACACACAGTCGTTCAATACAGACAGACAGATAGACAGTCAGTCAAGACAGAAAGACAGACAGACAGTCATTCAAGACAGATAGACAGAAAGACAGTCAGTCAAGACAGACAAACAGACAGACAGTCAGTCAAGACAGACAGACAGTCAGTCAAGACAGTCAGACAGACATACAGTCAGTCAAGACAGACAGACAAACAGACAGTCAATCAAGACAGACAGACAGTCAGTCAAGACAGACAGACAAACAGTCGTTCAAGACAGACAGACAGTCAGTCAAGACAGAAAGACAGACAGACAGTCAGTCAAGACAGAGAGATAGACAAACAATCAGTCAAGACAGAAAAACAGACAGACAGTCAGTCAAGACAGAAAGACAGACAGACAGTCAGTCAAGACAGAGGGACAGACAGAGAGTCAGTCATGACAGACAAAAAAACAGTCAGTCAACACAGACAGACAGTCAGTCAAGACAGACAGACAGACAGACAGACAGACAGTCAGTCAAGACAGACAGTCAGTCAAGACAGACAGACAGACAGTCAGTAAACACAGACAGACAAACAGACACTTAGTCAAGACAGATAGACAGACAGACAGACAGACAGTCAGTCAAGAAAGACAGACAATCAGTCAAGATAGACAAACAGACATACAGTCAGTCAAGACAGAAAGACAGACAGACAGTCAGTCAATACGGAGAGACAGACAGACAGTCAGTCAAGACAGACAAACAGACAGACAGTCAGTCATGACAGACAGACAGACAGTCAGTAAAGACAGACAAGCAGACAGTCAGTCAGTCAAGAAAGACAGACAAACAGACAGTAAGACAAAACAAACAGACAGACAGACAGACAGTTAAGACATACAGACAAACAGACAGTCGGTCAAGACAGACAGAAAGACAGACAGTCGGTCAAGACATACAGACAGACAGACAGTCAGTCAAGACAGACAGACAGACAGACAGTCAATCAAGACAGACAGACTGACAGACAGACAGTCAAGACAGACAGACAGTTAGTCAAGACAGACAGACAGTCAGTCAAGACAGACAGACAGTCAGTCAAGACAGAAAGACAGTCAGTCAAGACAGACAGACAGACAGACAGTCAGTCAGGACATACAGACAAACAGACAGTCGGTCAAGACGGACAGAAAGAAAGACAGTCAGTCAAGAGAGAGAGACAGACAGACAGTCATTACAGACAGACAGACAGTAAGGCAAGACAAACAGACAGACAGGCCTACAGTCAGTCAAGACATACAGACAGACAGACAGTCGGTCAAGACAGACAGACAGAAAGACAGTCAGTCAAGATAGACAGACAGACAGACAGTCATTCAGTCAGTCAAGACAGATAGACAGACAAATAGTCAGTCAAGACAGACAAGCAGACAGACAGTCAGTCAAGACAAACAGACAGACAGACAGACAGTCAAGACATACAGACAAACAGACAGTCGGTCAAGACAAAGAGAAAAAAAGACAGTCAGTCAAGACAGACAGACAGACAGTCAAGACAGACAGACAGACAGTCATTACAGACAGACAGACAGACAGACAGTCAAGACATACAGACAAACAGACAGTCGGTCGAGACAGACAGAAAGACAGACAGTCGGTCAAGACAGACAGACAGACAGAGAGTCAGTCAAGACAGAAAGACAGACAGACAGTCAGTCAAGACAGAGAGACAGACAGACAGTCAGTCAAGACAGACAAACAGACAGACAGTCAGACAAGACAGACAGACAGACAGTCAGTCAAGACAGACAAGCAGACAGTCAGTCAGTCAAGACAGGTAGACAGTAAGACAAAACAAACAGACAGACAGACAGACAGTCAAGACATACAGACAAACAGACAGTCGGTCAAGACAGACAGAAAGACAGACAGTCGGTCAAGACAGACAGACAGACAGACAGACAGTCAGTCAAGACAGACAAGCAGACAGTCAGTCAGTCAAGACAGGCAGACAGTAAGACAAAACAAACAGACAGACAGACAGACAGTCAAGACATACAGACAAACAGACAGTCGGTCAAGACAGAGAGAAAGACAGACAGTCGGTCAAGACAGACAGACAGACAGGCAGTCAGTCAAGACAGAAAGACAGACGAGACAGTCACTCAAGACAGACAGACATACAGTCAGTCAAGACATAGAGACAAACCGACAGTCAATCAAGACAGACAGACAAACAGACAGTCGGTCAAGACAGACAGAAAGAAAGACAGTCAGTCAAGACAGACAGACAGTCAGTCAAGACAGACAGACAGACAGTCAGTCAAGACAGACAAGCAGACAGTCAGTCAGTCAAGACAGACAGACAGTAAAACAAAACAAACAGACAGACAGACAGACAGTCAAGACATACAGACAAACAGACAGTCGGTCAAGACAGACGGAAAGACAGACAGTCGGTCAAGACAGACAGACAAACAGACAGTCAGTCAAGACAGAAAGACAGACGAGACAGTCACTCAAGACAGACAGACAGGCAGTCAGTCAAGACATACAGACAAACAGACAATCGGTCAAGACAAACAGAAAAAAAGACAGTCAGTCAAGACAGACAGACAGACAGTCAAGACAGACAGACAGACAGTCATTACAGACAGACAGACAGACTGACAGTCAAGACATACAGACAAACAGACAGTCGGTCGAGACAGACAGAAAGACAGACAGTCGGTCAAGACAGACAGACAGACAGAGAGTCAGTCAAGACAGAAAGACAGACAGACAGTCAGTCAAGACAGAGAGACAGACAGACAGTCAGTCAAGACAGACAAACAGACAGACAGTCAGACAAGACAGACAGACAGACAGTCAGTCAAGACAGACAAGCAGACAGTCAGTCAGTCAAGACAGGTAGACAGTAAGACAAAACAAACAGACAGACAGACAGACAGTCAAGACATACAGACAAACAGACAGTCGGTCAAGACAGACAGAAAGACAGACAGTCGGTCAAGACAGACAGACAGACAGACAGTCAGTCAAGACAGAAAGACAGACGAGACAGTCACTCAAGACAGACGGACATACAGTCAGTCAAAACATAGAGACAAACCGACAGTCAGTCAAGACAGACAGACAAACAGACAGTCGGTCAATTCAGACAGAAAGAAAGACAGTCAGTCAAGACAGACAGACAGACAGTCAAGACAGACAGACAGGCAGTCATTCAAGACAGACGGACGGTCAGTCAGGTAGTCAAGACAGACAGACAGACAGTCAGTCAAGACAGACAGACAGTAAGTCAAGACAGACAGAGGGACAGTCAGTCAAGATAGACTGACAGACAGACAGTCAGTCAAGACATACAGACAGACAGACAGTCGGTCAAGACAGACAGACAGAAAGACAGTCAGTCAAGACAGACAGACACTCTTTCCAGACAAATAGACAAACAGTCGGTCAAGAAAGACAGACAGACAGACAGTCAGTGAAGACAGACAGACGGTCAGTCAGTTAGTCAAGACAGACAGACAGACAGTCAGTCAAGACAGACAGACACAAAGACAGTCATTCAAGACAGACGGACAGACAGACAGTCAATCATTCAGTCAAGATAGATAGGCAGACAGTCAGTCAAGAAAGACAGACAGACAGACAGTCATTCAGTCAGTCAAGACATATATACCGACAGTCAGTCAAAACAGACAGACAAACAAATAGTCAGTCAAGACAGACAGTCATTCAAGACAAACAGATAGACAGACAGTCAGTCACTTAGTAAAAACAGACAGACATTCAGACAGTCAGTCAAGACAGACAAGCGGACAGACAGTCAGTCAAGACAGACAGACAGACAGACAGACAGTGAGACAAGACAAACAGACAGACAGACAGTCAGTCAAGACAGACAGACAGACAGTCAGCCAAGACAGAAAGACAGACAGACAGTCAGTCAAGACAGAGAGACAGACAGACAGTCAGTCAAGGTAGACAAACAGACAGACAGTCAGTCAAGGTAGACAGACAGACAGACAGTCATACAGTCAGTCAAGACAGATAGACAGACAGTCAGTCAAGACAGACAGACAGACAGACAGTCATTCAGTCAGTCAAGACAGATAGACCGACAGTCAGTCAAAACAGACAGACAGACAAAAAGCCAGTCAAGACAGACAAGCAGACAGACAGTCAGTCAAGACAGAAAGACAAACAGACAGTCAGTCAAGATAGACAAACAGACAGACAGTCAGTCAAGATAGACAGACAGACAGACAGTCATTCAGTCAGTCAAGACAGATAGACAGACAAATAGTCAGTCAAGACAGACAAGCAGACAGACAGTCAGTCAAGACAAACAGACAGACAGACAGTCAGTCAGTTAGTAAAAACAGACAGACATACAGACAGTCAGTCAAGACAGACAAGCAGACAGACAGTCAGTCAAGACAGACATACAGACAGACAGACAGTCAGTCAAGACAGAAAGACGGTCAGTCAGTTAGTCAAGACGGACAGACAGACAGACAGTCAGTCAAGACAGACAGACAGTCAGTCAAGACAAACAGACAGTCAGTCAAGACAGAGAGACAGACAGACAGTCAGTCAAGATAGACAAACAGACAGACAGTCAGTCAAGATAGACAGACAGACAGACAGTCATTCAGTCAGTCAAGACAGATAGAAAGACAGTTAGTCAAGACAGACAGACAGACAGACAGTCATTCAGTCAGTCAAGACAGATAGACCGACAGTCAGTCAAAATAGACAGACAGAAAAATAGTCAGTCAAGACAGACAGTCAGTCAAGACAAACAGACAGACAGACAGTCAGTCAGTTAGTAAAAACAGACAGACATACAGACAGTCAGTCAAGACAGACAAGCAGACAGACAGTCAGTCAAGACAGACAGACAGACAGTAAGACAAGACAAACAGACAAACAGACAGTTAGTCAAGACAGACAGACAGACAGTCAGTCAAGACAGACAGACGGTCAGTCAGTTAGTCAAGACGGACAGACAGACAGACAGTCAGTCAAGACAGACAGACAGACAGACAATCAGTCAGTCAAGACAGACAGACAGTCAGTCAAGACAGACAGACAGTCAGTCAAGACAGACAGACAGTCAGTCAAGACAGACAGACAGTCAGTCAAGACAGACAGACAGTAAGTCAAGACAGACAGACAAACAGACAGTCAGTCAAGACGGACAGAAAGTCAGTCAAAACAGACAGACAGACAGACAGTAAGTCAAGACAGACAGACAAACAGACAGTCGGTCAAGAGTGACAGAAAGAAAGACAGTCAGTCAAGACAGACAGACAGACAGACGGTCAGTCAAAACAGTCAGACAGACATACAGTCAGTCAAGACAGACAGACAGACACACAGTCGTTCAATACAGACAGACAGATAGACAGTCAGTCAAGACAGAAAGACAGACAGACAGTCAGTCAAGACAGATAGACAGAAAGACAGTCAGTCAAGACAGACAAACAGACAGACAGTCAGTCAAGACAGACAGACAGTCAGTCAAGACAGTCAGACAGACATACAGTCAGTCAAGACAGACAGACAAACAGACAGTCAGTCAAGACAGACAGACAGTCAGTCAAGACAGACAGACAAACAGTCGTTCAAGACAGACAGACAGACAGACAGTCAGTCAAGACAGAAAGACAGACAGACAGTCAGTCAAGACAGAGAGATAGACAAACAATCAGTCAAGACAGAAAAACAGACAGACAGTCAGTCAAGACAGAAAGACAGACAGACAGTCAGTCAAGACAGAGGGACAGACAGAGAGTCAGTCATGACAGACAAAAAAACAGTCAGTCAACACAGACAGACAGTCAGTTAAGACAGACAGACAGACAGACAGACAGACAGTCAGTCAAGACAGACAGTCAGTCAAGACAGACAGACAGACAGTCAGTAAACACAGACAGACAAACAGACACTTAGTCAAGACAGATAGACAGACAGACAGACAGACAGTCAGTCAAGAAAGACAGACAATCAGTCAAGATAGACAGACAGACATACAGTCAGTCAAGACAGAAAGACAGACAGACAGTCAGTCAATACGGAGAGACAGACAGACAGTCAGTCAAGACAGACAAACAGACAGACAGTCAGTCATGACAGACAGACAGACAGTCAGTAAAGACAGACAAGCAGACAGTCAGTCAGTCAAGAAAGACAGACAAACAGACAGTAAGACAAAACAAACAGACAGACAGACAGACAGTTAAGACATACAGACAAACAGACAGTCGGTCAAGACAGACAGAAAGACAGACAGTCGGTCAAGACATACAGACAGACAGACAGTCAGTCAAGACAGACAGACAGACAGACAGTCAATCAAGACAGACAGACTGACAGACAGACAGTCAAGACAGACAGACAGTTAGTCAAGACAGACAGACAGTCAGTCAAGACAGACAGACAGTCAGTCAAGACAGAAAGACAGTCAGTCAAGACAGACAGACAGACAGACAGTCAGTCAGGACATACAGACAAACAGACAGTCGGTCAAGACGGACAGAAAGAAAGACAGTCAGTCAAGAGAGAGAGACAGACAGACAGTCATTACAGACAGACCGACAGTAAGGCAAGACAAACAGACAGACAGGCCTACAGTCAGTCAAGACATACAGACAGACAGACAGTCGGTCAAGACAGACAGACAGAAAGACAGTCAGTCAAGATAGACAGACAGACAGACAGTCATTCAGTCAGTCAAGACAGATAGACAGACAAATAGTCAGTCAAGACCGACAAGCAGACAGACAGTCAGTCAAGACAAACAGACAGACAGACAGTCAGTCAGTTAGTAAAAACAGACAGACATACAGACAGTCAGTCAAGACAGACAAGCAGACAGACAGTCAGTCAAGACAGACATACAGACAGACAGACAGTAAGACAAGACAAACAGACAGACAGACAGTCAGTCAAGACAGACAGACAGACAGTCAGTCAAGACAGAAAGACGGTCAGTCAGTTAGTCAAGACGGACAGACAGACAGACAGTCAGTCAAGACAGACAGACAGTCAGTCAAGACAGACAGACAGTCAGTCAAGACAAACAGACAGTCAGTCAAGACAGAGAGACAGACAGACAGTCAGACAAGATAGACAAACAGACAGACAGTCAGTCGAGATAGACAGACAGACAGACAGTCATTCAGTCAGTCAAGACAGATAGACAGACAGTTAGTCAAGACAGACAGACAGACAGACAGTCATTCAGTCAGTCAAGACAGATAGACCGACAGTCAGTCAAAATACACAGACAGACAAATAGTCAGTTAGTAAAAACAGACAGACATACAGACAGTCAGTCAAGACAGACAAGCAGACAGACAGTCAGTCAAGACAGACAGACAGACAGTAAGACAAGACAAACAGACAAACAGACAGTTAGTCAAGACAGACAGACAGACAGTCAGTCAAGACAGACAGACGGTCAGTCAGTTAGTCAAGACGGACAGACAGACAGACAGTCAGTCAAGACAGACAGACAGACAGACAGACAGTCAGTCAAGACAGACAGACAGTCAGTCAAGACAGACAGACAGTCAGTCAAGACAGACAGACAGTCAGTCAAGACAGACAGACAGTCAGTCAAGACAGACAAACAGACAGACAGTAAGTCAAGACAGACAGACAAACAGACAGTCAGTCAAGACGGACAGAAAGTCAGTCAAAACAGACAGACAGACAGACAGTAAGTCAAGACAGACAGACAAACAGACAGTCGGTCAAGACGGACAGAAAGAAAGACAGTCAGTCAAGACAGACAGATAGACAGACGGTCAGTCAAGACAGTCAGACAGACATACAGTCAGTCAAGACAGACAGACAGACACACAGTCGTTCAATACAGATAGACAGATAGACAGTCAGTCAAGACAGAAAGACAGACAGACAGTCAGTCAAGACAGATAGACAGAAAGACAGTCAGTCAAGACAGACAAACAGACAGACAGTCAGTCAAGACAGACAGACAGTCAGTCAAGACAGTCAGACAGACATACAGTCAGTCAAGACAGACAGACAAACAGACAGTCAGTCAAGACAGACAGACAGTCAGTCAAGACAGACATACAGACAAACAGTCGTTCAAGACAGACAGACAGACAGACAGTCAGTCAAGACAGAAAGACAGACAGACAGTCAGTCAAGACAGAGAGACAGACAAACAGTCAGTCAAGACAGAGGGACAGACAGAGAGTCAGTCATGACAGACAAAAAAACAGTCAGTCAACACAGACCGACAGTCAGTCAAGACAGACAGACAGACAGACAGACAGACAGTCAGTCAAGACAGACAGTCAGTCAAGACAGACAGTCAGTCAAGACAGACAGACAGACAGTCAGTAAACACAGACAGACAAACAGACACTTAGTCAAGACAGATAGACAGACAGACAGACAGACAGTCAGTCAAGAAAGACAGACAATCAGTCAAGATAAACAGACAGACATACAGTCAGTCAAGACAGAAAGACAGACAGACAGTCAGTCAATACGGAGAGACAGACAGACAGTCAGTCAAGACAGACAAACAGACAGACAGTCAGTCAAGACAGACAGACAGACAATCAGTAAAGACAGACAAGCAGACAGTCAGTCAGTCAAGAAAGACAGACAAACAGACAGTAAGACAAAACAAACAGACAGTCAGACAGACAGTCAAGACATACAGACAAACAGACAGTCGGTCAAGACAGACAGAAAGACAGAAGTCGGTCAAGACATACAGGCAGACAGACAGTCAGTCAAGACAGACAGACAGACAGACAGTCAATCAAGACAGACAGACAGACAGACAGACAGACAGTCAGTCAAGACAGACAGACAGTCAGTCAAGACAGACAGACAGTCAGTCAAGACAGACAGACAATCAGTCAAGACAGAAAGACAGTCAGTCAAGACAGACAGACAGACAGACAGTCAGTCAAGACATACAGACAAACAGACAGTCGGTCAAGACGGACAGAAAGAAAGACAGTCAGTCAAGACAGAGAGACAGACAGACAGTCATTACAGACAGACAGACAGTAAGGCAAGACAAACAGACAGACAGACAGACAGTCAGTCAAGACATACAGACAGACAGACAGTCGGTCAAGACAGACAGACAGAAAGACAGTCAGTCAAGACAGACAGACAGACAGACAGTCAGTCAAGACAGACAGACAGTCAGTCAAGACAGTCAGACAGACATACAGTCAGTCAAGACAGACAGACAGACAAACAGTCGTTCAAGACAGACAGACTGACGAACAGTCGTTCAAGACAGACAGACAGACAGACTGTCAGTCAAGACAGACAGACAGTCAGTCAAGACAGTCAGACAGACATACAGTCAGTCAAGACAGACAGACAGACATACAGTCAGTCAAGACAGACAGACTGACAGACAGTAATTACAGACAGACAGACAGTAAGACAAGACAAACAGACAGACAGACAGACAGCCAGAAAGTCAGTCAAGACAGACAGACAGTCAGTCAAGACATACAGACAAACAGACAGTCGGTCAAAAAAGACAGACAGAAAGACAGTTAAGCAAGACAGACAGACAGACAAACAGTCGTTTAAGACAGATAGACAGACAGACAGACAGTCAGTCAAGACAGACAGACAGACAAACAGTCGTTTAAGACAGATAGACAGACAGACAGACAGTCAGTCAAGACAGACAGACAATCAGTCAAGATAGACAGACAGACATACAGTCAGTCAAGACAGAAAGACAGACAGACAGTCAGTCAAGACAGAGAGACAGACAGACAGCCAGTCAAGTCAGACAGACAGTCAGTCAAGACAAAAAGACAGACAAACAGTCAGTCAAGACAGAGAGACAGACAGACAGTCAGTCAAGACAGACAAACAGACAGACAGTCAGTAAAGACAGACAGACAGACAGTCAGTCAAGACAGACAAGCAGACAGTCAGTCAGTCAAGACAGACAGACAGACAGACAGTAAGACAAAACAAACAGAAAGACAGACAGACAGTCAAGACATACAGACAAACAGACAGTCGGTCAAGACAGACAGAAAGACCGACAGTCGGTCCAGACATACCGACAGACAGACAGTCAGTTAAGACAGAAATACTGACAGACAGACAGTCAATCAAGACAGACAGACAGACAGACAGACAGACAGTCAGTCAAGACAGACAGACAGTCAGTCAAGACAGACAGACAGTCAGTCAAGACAGACAGACAGTCAGTCAAGACAGACAGACAGTCAGTCAAGACAGACAGACAGTCAGTCAAGACAGACAGACAGTCAGTCAAGACAGACAGACAGTCAGTCAAGACAGACAGACAGACAGTCAGTCTGGACAGACAAGCAGACAGTCAGTCAGTCAAGACAGACAGACAGTAAAACAAAACAAACAGACAGACAGACAGACAGTCAAGACATACAGACAAACAGACAGTCGGTCAAGACAGACGGAAAGACAGACAGTCGGTCAAGACAGACAGACAGACAGACAGTCAGTCAAGACAGAAAGACAGACGAGACAGTCACTCAAGACAGACAGACAGACAGTCAGTCAAAACATACAGACAGACCGACAGTCATTCAAGACATACAGACAAACAGACAATCGGTCAAGATAAACAGAAAAAAAGACAGTCAGTCAAGACAGACAGACAGACAGTCAAGACAGACAGACAGACAGTCATTACAGACAGACAGACAGACAGACAGTCAAGACATACAGACAAACAGACAGTCGGTCGAGACAGACAGAAAGACAGACAGTCGGTCAAGACAGACAGACAGACAGAGAGTCAGTCAAGACAGAAAGACAGACAGACAGTCAGTCAAGACAGAGAGACAGACAGACAGTCAGTCAAGACAGACAAACAGACAGACAGTCAGTCAAGACAGACAGACAGACAGTCAGTCAAGACAGACAAGCAGACAGTCAGTCAGTCAAGACAGGTAGACAGTAAGACAAAACAAACAGACAGACAGACAGACAATCAAGACATACCGACAAACAGACAGTCGGTCAAGACAGACAGAAAGACAGACAGTCGGTCAAGACAGACAGACAGACAGACAGTCAGTCAAGACAGAAAGACAGACGAGACAGTCACTCAAGACAGACGGACATACAGTCAGTCAAAACATAGTGACAAACCGACAGTCAGTCAAGACAGACAGACAAACAGACAGTCGGTCAATTCAGACAGAAAGAAAGACAGTCAGTCAAGACAGACAGACAGACAGTCAAGACAGACAGACAGGCAGTCATTCAAGACAGACGGACGGTCAGTCAGGTAGTCAAGACAGACAGACAGACAGTCAGTCAAGACAGACAGACAGTAAGTCAAGACAGACAGAGGGACAGTCAGTCAAGATAGACTGACAGACAGACAGTCAGTCAAGACATACAGACAGACAGACAGTCGGTCAAGACAGACAGACAGAAAGACAGTCAGTCAAGACAGACAGACACTCTTTCCAGACAAATAGACAAACAGTCGGTCAAGAAAGACAGACAGACAGACAGTCAGTGAAGACAGACAGACGGTCAGTGAGTTAGTCAAGACAGACAGACAGACAGTCAGTCAAGACAGACAGACACAAAGACAGTCATTCAAGACAGACGGACAGACAGACAGTCAATCATTCAGTCAAGATAGATAGACAGACAGTCAGTCAAGACAGACAGACAGACAGACAGTCATTCAGTCAGTCAAGACATATAGACCGACAGTCAGTCAAAACAGACAGACAGACAAATAGTCAGTCAAGACAGACAGTCATTCAAGACAAACAAATAGACAGACAGTCAGTCACTTAGTAAAAACAGACAGACATTCAGACAGTCAGTCAAGACAGACAAGCGGACAGACAGTCAGTCAAGACAGACAGACAGACAGACAGACAGTGAGACAAGACAAACAGACAGACAGACAGTCAGTCAAGATAAACAGACAGACAGTCAGCCAAGACACAAAGACAGACAGACAGTCAGTCAAGACAGAGAGACAGACAGACAGTCAGTCAAGGTAGACAAACAGAAAGACAGTCAGTCAAGGTAGACAGACAGACAGACAGTCATACAGTCAGTCAAGACAGATAGACAGACAGTCAGTCAAGACAGACAGACAGACAGACAGTTATTCAGTCAGTCAAGACAGATAGACCGACAGTCAGTCAAAACAGACAGACAGACAAATAGTCAGTCAAGACAGACAAGCAGACAGACAGTCAGTCAAGACAGAAAGACAAACATTCAGTCATGACAGACAAAAAAACAGTCAGTCAACACAGACAGACAGTCAGTCAAGACAGACAGACAGACAGACAGACAGACAGTCAGTCAAGACAGACAGTCAGTCAAGACAGACAGTCAGTCAAGACAGACAGTCAGTAAACACAGACAGACAAACAGACACTTAGTCGAGACAGATAGACAGACAGACAGACAGACAGTCAGTCAAGAAAGACAGACAATCAGTCAAGATAGACAGATAGACATACAGTCAGTCAAGACAGAAAGACAGTTAGACAGTCAGTCAATACGGAGAGACAGACAGACAGTCAGTCAAGACAGACAAACAGACAGACAGTCAGTCAAGACAGACAGACAGACAGTCAGTAAAGACAGACAAGCAGACAGTCAGTCAGTCGAGAAAGACAGACAAAGAGACAGTAAGACAAAACAAACAGACAGACAGACAGACAGTCAAGACATACAGACAAACAGACAGTCGGTCAAGACAGACAGAAAGACAGACAGTCGGTCAAGACATACAGACAGACAGACAGACAGACAGACAGACAGTCAATCAAGACAGACAGACTGACAGACAGACAGTCAAGACAGACAGACAGTCAGTCAAGACAGACAGATAGTCAGTCAAGACAGACTGACAGTCAGTCAAGACAGAAAGACAGTCAGTCAAGACAGACAGACAGACAGACAGTCAGTCAAGACATACAGACAAACAGACAGTCGGTCAAGACGGACAGAAAGAAAGACAGTCAGTCAAGACAGAGAGACAGACAGACAGTCATTACAGACAGACAGACAGTAAGGCAAGACAAACAGACAGACAGACAGACAGTCAGTCAAGACATACAGACAGACAGACAGTCGGTCAAGACAGACAGACAGAAAGACAGTCAGTCAAGATAGACAGACATACAGACAGTTATTCAGTCAGTCAAGACAGATAGACAGACAAATAGTCAGTCAAGACAGACAGGCAGACAGACAGTCAGTCAAGACAAACAGACAGACAGACAGTCAGTCAGTTAGTAAAAACAGACAGACATACAGACAGTCAGTCAAGACAGACAAGCAGACAGACAGTCAGTCAAGACAGACATACAGACAGACAGACAGTAAGACAAGACAAACAGACAGACAGACAGTCAGTCAAGACAGACAGACAGACAGTCAGTCAAGACAGAAAGACGGTCAGTCAGTTAGTCAAGACGGACAGACAGACAGACAGTCAGTCAAGACAGACAGACAGTCAGTCAAGACAAACAGACAGTCAGTCAAGACAGAGAGACAGACAGACAGTCAGTCAAGATAGACAAACAGACAGACAGTCAGTCAAGATAGACAGACAGACAGACAGTCATTCAGTCAGTCAAGACAGATAGACAGACAGTTAGTCAAGACAGACAGACAGACAGACAGTCATTCAGTCAGTCAAGACAGATAGACCGACAGTCAGTCAAAATAGACAGACAGACAAATAGTCAGTCAAGACAGACAGTCAGTCAAGACAAACAGACAGACAGACAGTCAGTCAGTTAGTAAAAACAGACAGACATACAGACAGTCAGTCAAGAGAGACAAGCAGACAGACAGTCAGTCAAAACAGACAGACAGACAGTAAGACAAGACAAACAGACAAACAGACAGTTAGTCAAGACAGACAGACAGACAGTCAGTCAAGACAGACAGACGGTCAGTCAGTTAGTCAAGACGGACAGACAGACAGACAGTCAGTCAAGACAGACAGACAGACAGACAGACAGTCAGTCAAGACAGACAGACAGTCAGTCAAGACAGACAGACAGTCAGTCAAGACAGACAGACAGACAGACAGTAAGTCAAGACAGACAGACAAACAGACAGTCAGTCAAGACGGACAGAAAGTCAGTCAAAACAGACAGACAGACTGACAGTAAGTCAAGACAGACAGACAAACAGACAGTCGGTCAAGACGGACAGAAAGAAAGACAGTCAGTCAAGACAGACAGATAGACAGACGGTCAGTCAAGACAGTCAGACAGACATACAGTCAGTCAAGACAGACAGACAGACACACAGTCGTTCAATACAGATAGACAGATAGACAGTCAGTCAAGACAGAAAGACAGACAGACAGTCAGTCAAGACAGATAGACAGAAAGACAGTCAGTCAAGACAGACAAACAGACAGACAGTCAGTCAAGACAGACAGACAGTCAGTCAAGACAGTCAGACAGATATACAGTCAGTCAAGACAGACAGACAAACAGACAGTCAGTCAAGACAGACAGACAGTCAGTCAAGACAGACAGACAGACAAACAGTCGTTCAAGACAGACAGACAGACAGACAGTCAGTCAAGACAGAAAGACAGACAGACAGTCAGTCAAGACAGAGAGACAGACAAACAGTCAGTCAAGACAGAAAAACAGACAGACAGTCAGTCAAGACAGAAAGACAGACAGACAGTCAGTCAAGACAGAGGGACAGACAGAGGATCAGTCATGACAGACAAAAAAACAGTCAGTCAACACAGACAGACAGTCAGTTAAGACAGACAGACAGACAGACAGACAGACAGTCAGTCAAGACAGACAGTCAGTCAAGACAGACAGACAGACAGTCAGTAAACACAGACAGACAAACAGACACTTAGTCAAGACAGATAGACAGACAGACAGACAGACAGTCAGTCAAGAAAGACAGACAATCAGTCAAGATAAACAGACAGACATACAGTCAGTCAAGACAGAAAGACAGACAGACAGTCAGTCAATACGGAGAGACAGACAGACAGTCAGTCAAGACAGACAAACAGACAGACAGTCAGTCAAGACAGACAGACAGACAGTCAGTAAAGACAGACAAGCAGACAGTCAGTCAGTCAAGAAAGACAGACAAACAGACAGTAAGACAAAACAAACAGACAGACAGACAGACAGTCAAGACATACAGACAAACAGACAGTCGGTCAAGACAGACAGAAAGACAGAAGTCGGTCAAGACATACAGACAGACAGACAGTCAGTCAAGACAGACAGACAGACAGACAGTCAATCAAGACAGACAGACAGACAGACAGACAGACAGTCAGTCAAGACAGACAGACAGTCAGTCAAGACAGACAGACAGTCAGTCAAGACAGACAGACAGTCAGTCAAGACAGAAAGACAGTCAGTCAAGACAGACAGACAGACAGACAGTCAGT
The DNA here is from genome assembly GCA_030848855.1 of Branchinecta sandiegonensis. NCBI lineage: Eukaryota > Metazoa > Arthropoda > Branchiopoda > Anostraca > Branchinectidae > Branchinecta > Branchinecta sandiegonensis. The sequence goes on along the minus strand of JAUPMV010000017.1, from coordinate 77,269 downwards.
CAAGACATTAAGACAAACAGACAGTCGGTCAAGACGGACAGAAAGAAAGACAGTCAGTCAAGACAGAGAGACAGACAGACAGTCACTACAGACAGACAGACAGTAAGGCAAGACAAACAGACAGACAGACAGACAGTCAGTCAAGACATACAGACAGACAGACAGTCGGTCAAGACAGACAGACAGAAAGACAGTCAGTCAAGACAGACAGACAGACAGACAGTCAGTCAAGACAGACAGACAGTCAGTCAAGACAGTCAGACAGACATACAGTCAGTCAAGACAGACAGACAGACAAACAGTCGTTCAAGACAGACAGACTGACAAACAGTCGTTCAAGACAGACAGACAGACAGACAGTCAATCAAGACAGACAGACAGTCAGTCAAGACAGTCAGACAGACATACAGTCAGTCAAGACAGACAGACAGACATACAGTCAGTCAAGACAGACAGACTGACAGACAGTAATTACAGACAGACAGACAGTAAGACAAGACAAACAGACAGACAGACAGACAGACAGAAAGTCAGTCAAGACAGACAGACAGTCAGTCAAGACATACAGACAAACAGACAGTCGGTCAAGACAGACAGACAGAAAGACAGTTAATCAAGACAGACAGACAGACAAACAGTCGTTTAAGACAGATAGACAGACAGACAGACAGTCAGTCAAGACAGACAGACAGACAAACAGTCGTTTAAGACAGATAGACAGACAGACAGACGGTCAGTCAAGACAGACAGACAATCAGTCAAGATAGACAGACAGACATACAGTCAGTCAAGACAGAAAGACAGACAGACAGTCAGTCAAGACAGAGAGACAGACAGACAGCCAGTCAAGTCAGACAGACAGACAGTCAGTCAAGACAGACAAGCAGACAGTCAGTCAGTCAAGACAGACAGACAGACAGACAGTAAGACAAAACAAACAGAAAGACAGACAGACAGTCAAGACATACAGACAAACAGACAGTCGGTCAAGACAGACAGAAAGACAGACAGTCGGTCCAGACATACAGACAGACAGACAGTCAGTTAAGACAGAAATACTGACAGACAGACAGTCAATCAAGACAGACAGACAGACAGACAGACAGACAGTCAGTCAAGACAGACAGACAGTCAGTCAAGACAGACAGACAGTCAGTCAAGACAGACAGACAGTCAGTCAAGACAGACAGACAGTCAGTCAAGACAGACAGACAGTCAGTCAAGACAGACAGACAATCAGTCAAGATATACAGACAAACAGACAGTCGGTCAAGACGGACAGAAAGAAAGACAGTCAGTCAAGACAGACAGACAGACAGACAGTCATTACAGACAGACAGACTGTAAGACAAGACAGACAGACAGACAGACAGACAGACAGACAGAAAGTCAGTCAAGACAGACAGACAGTCAGTCAAGACATACAGGCAGACAGACAGCCGGTCAAGACAGACAGACAGAAAGACAGTCAGTCAAGACAGACAGACAGTCAGTCAAGACAGAACAGTCAGTCAAGACAGACAGTCAGTCAGTCAAGACAGTCAGACAGACATACAGTCAGTCAAGACAGACAGACAAACACACAGTCGTTCAAGACAGACAGACAGATAGACAGTCAGTCAAGACAGAAAGACAGACAGACAGTCAGTCAAGACAGAGAGACAGACAGACAGTCAGTCAAGACAGATAGTTAGAAAGACAGTCAGTCAAGACAGACAGACAGTCAGTCAAGACAGACAAGCAGACAGACAGTCAGTCAAGACAGTCAGACAGACATACAGTCAGTCAAGACAGACAGACTGACAAACAGTCGTTCAAGACAGACAGCCAGTCAAGACAGAAAGACAGACAGACAGTCAGTCAAGACAGAGAAACAGACAGACAGTCAGTCAAGACAGATAGACAGAAAGACAGTCAGTCAAGACAGACAGACAAACAGACAGTCAGTCAAGACAGACAGACAGTCAGTCAAGACAGACAAACAGACAGACAGTCAGTCAAGACAGACAGACAGACAGACAGTCAGTCAAGACAGACAAGCAGACAGTCAGTCAGTCAAGACAGACCGACAGACAGACAGTAAGACAAAACAAAGAGACAGACAGTCAAGACCGACAGACAAACAGACAGTCGGTCAAGACAGACAGAAAGACAGACAGTCGGTCAATACAGACGGACAGACAGACAGTCAGTCAAGACAGAAAGACAGATAGACCGTCAGTCAAGACAGACAGACAGACAGTCAGTCAAGACATACAGACAGACAGTCAAGACAGATAGACAGACAGTCATTACAGACAGTAGGTCAAGACAGACAGAAAGAAAGACAGTCAGTCAAGACAGACAGACAGACAGTCAAGACAGATAGTTAGAAAGACAGTCAGTCAAGACAGACAGACAGTCAGTCAAGACAGACAAGCAGACAGACAGTCAGTCAAGACAGTCAGACAGACATACAGTCAGTCAAGACAGACAGACTGACAAACAGTCGTTCAAGACAGACAGCCAGTCAAGACAGAAAGACAGACAGACAGTCAGTCAAGACAGAGAAACAGACAGACAGTCAGTCAAGACAGATAGACAGAAAGACAGTCAGTCAAGACAGACAGACAAACAGACAGTCAGTCAAGACAGACAGACAGTCAGTCAAGACAGACAAACAGACAGACAGTCAGTCAAGACAGACAGACAGACAGACAGTCAGTCAAGACAGACAAGCAGACAGTCAGTCAGTCAAGACAGACCGACAGACAGACAGTAAGACAAAACAAAGAGACAGACAGTCAAGACCGACAGACAAACAGACAGTCGGTCAAGACAGACAGAAAGACAGACAGTCGGTCAATACAGACGGACAGACAGACAGTCAGTCAAGACAGACAAGCAGAAAGACAGTAAGTCACGACAGACAGACAGACAGTCAGTCAAGACAGACAAGCAGACAGTCAGTCAGTCAAGACAGACAGACAGACAGACAGTAAGACAAAACAAACAGACAGACAGACAGACAGTCAAGATATACAGACAAACAGACAGTCGGTCAAGACAAACAGAAAGACAGACAGTCGGTCAATACAGACAGACAGACAGACAGTCAGTCAAGACAGAAAGACAGACAGACAGTCAGTCAAGACAGACAGACAGACAGTCAAGACATACAGACAGACTGACAGTCTTCGTCAAGACAGACAGAAAGAAAGACAGTCAGTCAAGACAGACAGACAGTCAGTCAAGACAGACAGACAGGCAGTCATTCAAGACAGACGGACGGTCAGTCAGTTAGTCAAGACAGACAGACAGACAGTAAGTCAAGACAGACAGATCAGTCAAGATAGACTGACAGACAGACAGTCATTCAAGACACACAGACAGACAGACAGTCGGTCAAGACAGACAGACAGAAAGACAGTCAGTCAAGACAGACAGACAGACACTCTTTACAGACAGACAGACAAACAGTCGGTCAAGACAGACAGACACACAGACAGACAGACAGTCAGTGAAGACAGACAGACAGTCAGTCGGTCAAGACAGTCAGACAGACAGACAGTCAGTCAGTCAAGACAATTATAAAGACAGTCAGTCAAGACAGACAGACGGTAAGTCAGTTAGTCAAGACAGACCGACAGACAGTCAGTCAAGACAGACAGAAAGACAGACAGACAGACAGTCAGTCAAGACAGACAGAAAGACAGACAGTCGGTCAATACAGACAGAGAGACAGACAGTCAGTCAAGACAGAAAGACAGACAGACAGTCAGTCGAGACATACAGACAAACAGACAGTCGGTCAAGACAGACAGAAAGAAAGACAGTCAGTCAAGACAGACAGACAGACAGTCAAGACAGACAGACACTCAGTCAAGACAGACAGAGAGGCAGTCATTCAAGACAGACGGACGGTCAGTCAGTTAGTCAAGACAGACAGACAGACAGTTAGTCAAGACAGACACACAGTAAGTCAAGACAGACAGACGGACAGTCAGTCAAGATAGACTGACAGACAGACAGTCAGTCAAGACATACAGATAGACAGACAGTCGGTCAAGACAGACAGACAGAAAGACAGTCAGTCAAGACAGACAGACAGACACTCTTTACAGACAGTCAGACAAAACAGTCGGTCAAGACAGACAGACAGACAGACAGACAGACAGTCAGTGAAGACAGACAGACAGTCAGTCGGTCAAGACAGTGAGACAGACAGACAGACAGGCATTCAAGACAGATATACAGACAGTCAGTCAAGACAGACAGACGGTCAGTCAGTTAGTCAAGACAGACAGACAGACAGACAGTCAGTCAAGACAGACAGAAAGACAGTCAGACAAGACAGACAGACAGACAGACAGACAGTCAGTCAAGACATACAGACAGACAGACAGTCGGTCAAGACAGACAAGCAGACAAACAGTCACTCAAGACAGAAAGACAGACAAATAGTCAGTCAAGACAAAGAGACAGACAGGCAGTCAGTCAAGTTAGACAACCAGACAGACAGTCAGTCAAGATAGACAGACAGACAGACAGTCATTCAGTCAGTCAAGACAGACATACAGACAGTCAGTCAAGACAGACAGACAGACAGACAGACAGTAAGACAAGACAAACAGACAGGCAGAAAGTCAGTCAAGACAGACAGACGGTCAGTCAGTTAGTCAAGACGGACAGACAGACAGTCAGTCAAGACAGACAGACAGACAGACAGTCAGTCAAGACAGACATTCAGTCAAGACAGACAGACAGTCAGTCAAGACAGACAGACAGCCAGACAGTCAGTCAAGACTTACAGACAAACAGACAGTCGATCAAGACGGACAGACAGAAAGACAGTCAGTCAAGACAGACAGACAGACAGACAGACAGTCATTACAGACAGACAGACAGTAAGACAAGACAAACAGACAGACAGACAGACAGACAGACAGACAAAAAGTCAGTCAAGACAGAGAGACAGACAGATAGTCAGTCAAGACAGATAGACAGAAAGACAGTCAGTCAAGACAGACAGACAGACAGTCAGTCAAGACAGTCAGACAGTCAGTCAAGACAGACAGACTGACAAACAGTCGTTTAAGACAGACGGACAGTCAGTCAAGACAGAAAGACAGACAGACAGTCAGTCAAGACAGAGAGACAGACAGACAGTCAGTCAAGACAGATAAACCGACAGACAGTCAGTCAAGGCAGAAAGACAGACAGACAGTCGGTCAAGACAGAGATACAGACAGACAGTCAGTCAAGACAGACAAACAGACAGACAGACAGTCAGTCAAGACAGACAGACAGACAGACAGTCAGTCAAGACAGACAGACAGACAGTCAGTCTGTCAAGACAGACAGACAGAAAGACAGTCAGTCAAGACAGACAGACAGACAGACAGTCAGTCAAGACAGACAGACAGTCAGTCAAGACAGTTAGACGGACATACAGTCAGTCAAGACAGACAGACAGACACACAGTCGTTCAAGACAGACAGACAGATAGACAGTCAGTCAAGACAGATAGACAGACAGTCAGTCAAGACAGACAGACAGTCAGACAGACATACAGTCAGTCAAGAAAGACAGACAGACAGACAGACAGAAAGTCAGTCAAGACAGACAGACAGTCAGTCAAGACATACAGACAGACAGACAGTCGGTCAAGACAGACAGACAGAAAGACAGTCAGTCAAGACAGACAGACAGACAGACAGTCAGTCGAGACAGACAGACGGTCAGTCAAGACAGTCAGACAGACATACAGAGAGTCAAGACAGACAGACAGACACACAGTCGTTCAAGACAGACAGACAGATAGACAGTCAGTCAAGACAGAAAGACAGACAGACAGTCAGTCAAGACAGAGAGACAGACAGACAGTCAGTCAAGACAGATAGACAGAAAGACAGTCAGTCAAGACAGACAGACAGACAGACAGTCAGTCAAGACAGACAGACAGTCAGTAAAGACAGACAGACAGACATACAGTCAGTCAAGACAGACAGACTGACAAACAGTCGTTCAAGACAGACAGACAGAGAGACAGTCAGTCAAGACAGAAAGACAGACAGACAGTCAGACAAGACAGAGAGACAGACAGACAGTCAGTCAAGACAGATACAAAGAAAGACAGTCAGTCAAGACAGACAGACAAACAGACAGTCAGTCAAGAAAGACAGACAGTCAGTCAAGACAGTCAGATAGACATACAGTCAGTCAAGACAGACAGACAGACAAACAGTCGTTTAAAACAGACAGACAGACAGACAGTCAGTCAAGACAGACAAACAGACAGACAGTCAGTCAAGACAAAAAGACAGACAGACAGTCAGTCAAGACAGAGAGACAGACATACAGTCAGTCAAGATAGACAAACAGACAGACAGTCAGTCAAGATAGACAGACAGACAGTCAGTCAAGACAGACAAGCAGACAGTCAGTCAGTCAAGACAGACAGACAGACAGACAGTAAGACAAAACAAACAGACAGATAAACAGACAGTCAAGACATACAGACAAACAGACAGTCGGCCAAGACAGACAGATAGACAGACAGTCAAGACATACAGACAAACAGGCAGTCGGTCAAGACAGACAGAAAGACAGACAGAAAGACAGACAGTCGGTCAAGACAGACAGACAAACAGTCAAGACAGAGAGACAGACAGACAGTCAGTCAAGACAGACAAACAGACAGACAGTCAGTCAAGACAGACAGACAGACAGTCAGTCAAGACAGACAAGCAGACAGTCAGTCAGTCAAGACAGACCGACAGACAGACAGACAGACAAAAAGTCAGTCAAGACAGAGAGACAGACAGATAGTCAGTCAAGACAGATAGACAGAAAGACAGTCAGTCAAGACAGACAGACAGACAGTCAGTCAAGACAGTCAGACAGTCAGTCAAGACAGACAGACTGACAAACAGTCGTTTAAGACAGACGGACAGTCAGTCAAGACAGAAAGACAGACAGACAGTCAGTCAAGACAGAGAGACAGACAGACAGTCAGTCAAGACAGATAAACCGACAGACAGTCAGTCAAGGCAGAAAGACAGACAGACAGTCGGTCAAGACAGAGATACAGACAGACAGTCAGTCAAGACAGACAAACAGACAGACAGACAGTCAGTCAAGACAGACAGACAGACAGACAGTCAGTCAAGACAGACAGACAGACAGTCAGTCTGTCAAGACAGACAGACAGAAAGACAGTCAGTCAAGACAGACAGACAGACAGACAGTCAGTCAAGACAGACAGACAGTCAGTCAAGACAGTTAGACGGACATACAGTCAGTCAAGACAGACAGACAGACACACAGTCGTTCAAGACAGACAGACAGATAGACAGTCAGTCAAGACAGATAGACAGACAGTCAGTCAAGACAGACAGACAGTCAGACAGACATACAGTCAGTCAAGAAAGACAGACAGACAGACAGACAGAAAGTCAGTCAAGACAGACAGACAGTCAGTCAAGACATACAGACAGACAGACAGTCGGTCAAGACAGACAGACAGAAAGACAGTCAGTCAAGACAGACAGACAGACAGACAGTCAGTCGAGACAGACAGACGGTCAGTCAAGACAGTCAGACAGACATACAGAGAGTCAAGACAGACAGACAGACACACAGTCGTTCAAGACAGACAGACAGATAGACAGTCAGTCAAGACAGAAAGACAGACAGACAGTCAGTCAAGACAGAGAGACAGACAGACAGTCAGTCAAGACAGATAGACAGAAAGACAGTCAGTCAAGACAGACAGACAGACAGACAGTCAGTCAAGACAGACAGACAGTCAGTAAAGACAGACAGACAGACATACAGTCAGTCAAGACAGACAGACTGACAAACAGTCGTTCAAGACAGACAGACAGAGAGACAGTCAGTCAAGACAGAAAGACAGACAGACAGTCAGACAAGACAGAGAGACAGACAGACAGTCAGTCAAGACAGATACAAAGAAAGACAGTCAGTCAAGACAGACAGACAAACAGACAGTCAGTCAAGAAAGACAGACAGTCAGTCAAGACAGTCAGATAGACATACAGTCAGTCAAGACAGACAGACAGACAAACAGTCAGTCAAGACAAAAAGACAGACAGACAGTCAGTCAAGACAGAGAGACAGACATACAGTCAGTCAAGATAGACAAACAGACAGACAGTCAGTCAAGATAGACAGACAGACAGTCAGTCAAGACAGACAAGCAGACAGTCAGTCAGTCAAGACAGACAGACAGACAGACAGTAAGACAAAACAAACAGACAGATAAACAGACAGTCAAGACATACAGACAAACAGACAGTCGGCCAAGACAGACAGATAGACAGACAGTCAAGACATACAGACAAACAGACAGTCGGTCAAGACAGACAGAAAGACAGACAGAAAGACAGACAGTCGGTCAAGACAGACAGACAAACAGTCAAGACAGAGAGACAGACAGACAGTCAGTCAAGACAGACAAACAGACAGACAGTCAGTCAAGACAGACAGACAGACAGTCAGTCAAGACAGACAAGCAGACAGTCAGTCAGTCAAGACAGACCGACAGACAGACAGTAAGACAAAAAAAAACAGACAGACAGTCAAGACATACAGACAAACAGACAGTCTGTCAAGACAGACAGAAAGACAGACAGTCGGTCAAGACAGACAGGCAGACAGACAGTCAGTCAAGACAGAAAGACAGACAGACAGTCAGTCAAGACAGAGAGACAGACAAACAGTCAAGACAGAGAGACAGACAGACAGTCAGTCAAGACAGACAAACAGACAGTCAGTCAAGACAGACAAACAGACAGTCGGTCAAGACAGACAGAAAGACAGACAGTCAGTCGAGACAGACAGAGAGACAGACAGACAGTTAGTCAAGACAGAAAGACAGGCGAGACAGTCACTCAAGATAGACAGACAGTCAATCAAGACAGACAGACAGACAGACAGTCAGTCAAGACATACAGACAAACAGACAGTCGGTCAAGACAGACAGAAAGAAAGACAGTCAGTCAAGACAGACAGACAGACAGTTAGTCAAGACAGAAAGACAGACGAGACAGTCACTCGAGATAGACAGACCGTCAGTCAAGACAGACAGACAGACAGACAGTCAGTCAAGACATACAGACAAACAGACAGTCGGTCAAGACAGACAGAAAGAAAGACAGTTAGTCAAGACAGACAGACAGACAGTCAAGACAGACAGACAGACAGTCATTACAGACAGACAGACAGACAGACAGTCATTCAGTCAGTCAAGACAGATAGACCGACAGTCAGACAAAACAGACAGACAGTCATTCAAGACAGTCAGACAGACATACAGTCAGTCAAGACAGATAGACAGACAGTCAGTCAAGACAGACAGACAGTCAGACAGACATACAGTCAGTCAAGAAAGACAGACAGACAGACAGACAGAAAGTCAGTCAAGACAGACAGACAGTCAGTCAAGACATACAGACAGACAGACAGTCGGTCAAGACAGACAGACAGAAAGACAGTCAGTCAAGACAGACAGACAGACAGACAGTCAGTCGAGACAGACAGACGGTCAGTCAAGACAGTCAGACAGACATACAGAGAGTCAAGACAGACAGACAGACACACAGTCGTTCAAGACAGACAGACAGATAGACAGTCAGTCAAGACAGAAAGACAGACAGACAGTCAGTCAAGACAGAGAGACAGACAGACAGTCAGTCAAGACAGATAGACAGAAAGACAGTCAGTCAAGACAGACAGACAGACAGACAGTCAGTCAAGACAGACAGACAGTCAGTAAAGACAGACAGACAGACATACAGTCAGTCAAGACAGACAGACTGACAAACAGTCGTTCAAGACAGACAGACAGAGAGACAGTCAGTCAAGACAGAAAGACAGACAGACAGTCAGACAAGACAGAGAGACAGACAGACAGTCAGTCAAGACAGATACAAAGAAAGACAGTCAGTCAAGACAGACAGACAAACAGACAGTCAGTCAAGAAAGACAGACAGTCAGTCAAGACAGTCAGATAGACATACAGTCAGTCAAGACAGACAGACAGACAAACAGTCGTTTAAAACAGACAGACAGACAGACAGTCAGTCAAGACAGACAAACAGACAGACAGTCAGTCAAGACAAAAAGACAGACAGACAGTCAGTCAAGACAGAGAGACAGACATACAGTCAGTCAAGATAGACAAACAGACAGACAGTCAGTCAAGATAGACAGACAGACAGTCAGTCAAGACAGACAAGCAGACAGTCAGTCAGTCAAGACAGACAGACAGACAGACAGTAAGACAAAACAAACAGACAGATAAACAGACAGTCAAGACATACAGACAAACAGACAGTCGGCCAAGACAGACAGATAGACAGACAGTCAAGACATACAGACAAACAGACAGTCGGTCAAGACAGACAGAAAGACAGACAGAAAGACAGACAGTCGGTCAAGACAGACAGACAAACAGTCAAGACAGAGAGACAGACAGACAGTCAGTCAAGACAGACAAACAGACAGACAGTCAGTCAAGACAGACAGACAGACAGTCAGTCAAGACAGACAAGCAGACAGTCAGTCAGTCAAGACAGACCGACAGACAGACAGACAGACAAAAAGTCAGTCAAGACAGAGAGACAGACAGATAGTCAGTCAAGACAGATAGACAGAAAGACAGTCAGTCAAGACAGACAGACAGACAGTCAGTCAAGACAGTCAGACAGTCAGTCAAGACAGACAGACTGACAAACAGTCGTTTAAGACAGACGGACAGTCAGTCAAGACAGAAAGACAGACAGACAGTCAGTCAAGACAGAGAGACAGACAGACAGTCAGTCAAGACAGATAAACCGACAGACAGTCAGTCAAGGCAGAAAGACAGACAGACAGTCGGTCAAGACAGAGATACAGACAGACAGTCAGTCAAGACAGACAAACAGACAGACAGACAGTCAGTCAAGACAGACAGACAGACAGACAGTCAGTCAAGACAGACAGACAGACAGTCAGTCTGTCAAGACAGACAGACAGAAAGACAGTCAGTCACGACAGACAGACAGACAGACAGTCAGTCAAGACAGACAGACAGTCAGTCAAGACAGTTAGACGGACATACAGTCAGTCAAGACAGACAGACAGACACACAGTCGTTCAAGACAGACAGACAGATAGACAGTCAGTCAAGACAGATAGACAGACAGTCAGTCAAGACAGACAGACAGTCAGACAGACATACAGTCAGTCAAGAAAGACAGACAGACAGACAGACAGAAAGTCAGTCAAGACAGACAGACAGTCAGTCAAGACATACAGACAGACAGACAGTCGGTCAAGACAGACAGACAGAAAGACAGTCAGTCAAGACAGACAGACAGACAGACAGACAGTCAGTCGAGACAGACAGACGGTCAGTCAAGACAGTCAGACAGACATACAGAGAGTCAAGACAGACAGACAGACACACAGTCGTTCAAGACAGACAGACAGATAGACAGTCAGTCAAGACAGAAAGACAGACAGACAGTCAGTCAAGACAGAGAGACAGACAGACAGTCAGTCAAGACAGATAGACAGAAAGACAGTCAGTCAAGACAGACAGACAGACAGACAGTCAGTCAAGACAGACAGACAGTCAGTAAAGACAGACAGACAGACATACAGTCAGTCAAGACAGACAGACTGACAAACAGTCGTTCAAGACAGACAGACAGAGAGACAGTCAGTCAAGACAGAAAGACAGACAGACAGTCAGACAAGACAGAGAGACAGACAGACAGTCAGTCAAGACAGATACAAAGAAAGACAGTCAGTCAAGACAGACAGACAAACAGACAGTCAGTCAAGAAAGACAGACAGTCAGTCAAGACAGTCAGATAGACATACAGTCAGTCAAGACAGACAGACAGACAAACAGTCGTTTAAAACAGACAGACAGACAGACAGTCAGTCAAGACAGACAAACAGACAGACAGTCAGTCAAGACAAAAAGACAGACAGACAGTCAGTCAAGACAGAGAGACAGACATACAGTCAGTCAAGATAGACAAACAGACAGACAGTCAGTCAAGATAGACAGACAGACAGTCAGTCAAGACAGACAAGCAGACAGTCAGTCAGTCAAGACAGACAGACAGACAGACAGTAAGACAAAACAAACAGACAGATAAACAGACAGTCAAGACATACAGACAAACAGACAGTCGGCCAAGACAGACAGATAGACAGACAGTCAAGACATACAGACAAACAGACAGTCGGTCAAGACAGACAGAAAGACAGACAGAAAGACAGACAGTCGGTCAAGACAGACAGACAAACAGTCAAGACAGAGAGACAGACAGACAGTCAGTCAAGACAGACAAACAGACAGACAGTCAGTCAAGACAGACAGACAGACAGTCAGTCAAGACAGACAAGCAGACAGTCAGTCAGTCAAGACAGACCGACAGACAGACAGTAAGACAAAAAAAAACAGACAGACAGTCAAGACATACAGACAAACAGACAGTCTGTCAAGACAGACAGAAAGACAGACAGTCGGTCAAGACAGACAGGCAGACAGACAGTCAGTCAAGACAGAAAGACAGACAGACAGTCAGTCAAGACAGAGAGACAGACAAACAGTCAAGACAGAGAGACAGACAGACAGTCAGTCAAGACAGACAAACAGACAGTCAGTCAAGACAGACAAACAGACAGTCGGTCAAGACAGACAGAAAGACAGACAGTCAGTCGAGACAGACAGAGAGACAGACAGACAGTTAGTCAAGACAGAAAGACAGGCGAGACAGTCACTCAAGATAGACAGACAGTCAATCAAGACAGACAGACAGACAGACAGTCAGTCAAGACATACAGACAAACAGACAGTCGGTCAAGACAGACAGAAAGAAAGACAGTCAGTCAAGACAGACAGACAGACAGTTAGTCAAGACAGAAAGACAGACGAGACAGTCACTCGAGATAGACAGACCGTCAGTCAAGACAGACAGACAGACAGACAGTCAGTCAAGACATACAGACAAACAGACAGTCGGTCAAGACAGACAGAAAGAAAGACAGTTAGTCAAGACAGACAGACAGACAGTCAAGACAGACAGACAGACAGTCATTACAGACAGACAGACAGACAGACAGTCATTCAGTCAGTCAAGACAGATAGACCGACAGTCAGACAAAACAGACAGACAGTCATTCAAGACAGTCAGACAGACATACAGTCAGTCAAGACAGACAGACAGACAGACAGACAGAAAGTCAGTCAAGACAGACAGACAGTCAGTCAAGACATACAGACAGACAGACAGTCGGTCAAGACAGACAGACAGAAAGACAGTCAGTCAAGACAGACAGACAGACAGACAGTCAGTCGAGACAGACAGACGGTCAGTCAAGACAGTCAGACAGACATACAGAGAGTCAAGACAGACAGACAGACACACAGTCGTTCAAGACAGACAGACAGATAGACAGTCAGTCAAGACAGAAAGACAGACAGACAGTCAGTCAAAACAGAGAGACAGACAGACAGTCAGTCAAGACAGATAGACAGAAAGACAGTCAGTCAAGACAGACAGACAGACAGACAGTCAGTCAAGACAGACAGACAGTCAGACAGACATACAGTCTGTCAAGACAGACAGACTGACAAACAGTCGTTCAAGACAGACAGACAGAGAGACAGTCAGTCAAGACAGAAAGACAGACAGACAGTCAGTCAAGACAGAGAGACAGACAGACAGTCAGTCAAGACAGATACACAGAAAGACAGTCAGTCAAGAGAGACAGTCAAACAGACAGTCAGTCAAGAAAGACAGACAGTCAGTCAAGACAGTCAGACAGACATACAGTCAGTCAAGACAGACAGACAGACAAACAGTCGTTTAAGACAGACAGACAGACAGACAGTCAGTCAAGACAGACAAACAGACAGACAGTCAGTCAAGATAGACAGACAGTCAGTCAAGACAGACAAGCAGACAGTCAGTCAGTCAAGACAGACAGACAGTAAGACAAAACAAACATTCAGACAGACAGACAGTCAAGACATACAGACAAACAGACAGTCGGTCAAGACAGACAGAAAGACAGACAGAAAGACAGACAGTCAGTCAAGACAGATACACAGAAAGACAGTCAGTCAAGAGAGACAGTCAAACAGACAGTCAGTCAAGAAAGACAGACAGTCAGTCAAGACAGTCAGACAGACATACAGTCAGTCAAGACAGACAGACAGACAAACAGTCGTTTAAGACAGACAGACAGACAGACAGTCAGTCAAGACAGACAAACAGACAGACAGTCAGTCAAGATAGACTGACAGTCAGTCAAGACAGACAAGCAGACAGACAGTCAGTCAAGACAGACAGACAGACAGTCAGTCAAGACAGACAAGCAGACAGTCAGTCAGTCAAGACCGACCGACAGACAGACAGTAAGACAAAAAAACAGACAGACAGTCAAGACATACAGACATACAGACAGTCGGTCAAGACAGACAGAAAGACAGACAGTCGGTCAATACAGACGGAGAGACAGACAGTCAGTCAAGACAGAAAGACAGACAGACAGTCAGTCAAGACAGACAGACAGACAGTCAAGACATACAGACAGACTGACAGTCTTCGTCAAGACAGACAGAAAGAAAGACAGTCAGTCAAGACAGACAGACAGACAGTCAAGACAGACAGACAGTCAGTCAAGACAGACAGACAGGCAGTCATTCAAGACAGACGGACGGTCAGTCAGTTAGTCAAGACAGACAGACAGACAGTAAGTCAAGACAGACAGATCAGTCAAGATAGACTGACAGACAGACAGTCATTCAAGACATACAGACAGACAGACAGTCGGTCAAGACAGACAGACAGAAAGACAGTCAGTCAGTCAAGACAATTATAAAGACAGTCAGTCAAGACAGACAGACGGTCAGTCAGTTAGTCAAGACAGACTGACAGACAGTCAGTCAAGACAGACAGAAAGACAGACAGACAGACAGTCAGTCAAGACAGGCAGAAAGACAGACAGTCGGTCAATGCAGACATAGAGACAGACAGTCAGTCAAGACAGAAAGACAGACAGACAGTCAGTCGAGACATACAGACAAACAGACAGTCGGTCAAGACAGACAGAAAGAAAGACAGTCAGTCAAGACAGACAGACAGACAGTCAAGACAGACAGACACTCAGTCAAGACAGACAGACAGGCAGTCATTCAAGACAGACGGACGGTCAGTCAGTTAGTCAAGACAGACAGACAGACAGTTAGTCAAGACAGACACACAGTAAGTCAAGACAGACAGACGGATAGACTGACAGACAGACAGTCAGTCAAGACATACAGATAGACAGACAGTCGGTCAAGACAGACAGACAGAAAGACAGTCAGTCAAGACAGACAGACAGACACTCTTTACAGACAGTCAGACAAACAGTCGGTCAAGACAGACAGACAGACAGACAGTCAGTGAATACAGACAGACAGTCAGTCGGTCAAGACAGTGAGACAAACAGACAGACAGGCATTCAAGACAGATATACAGACAGTCAGTCAAGACAGACAGACGGTCAGTCAGTTAGTCAAGACAGACAGACAAACAGTCAGTCAAGACAGACAGACAGTCAGTCAAGACAGACAGAAAGACAGTCAGTCAAGACAGACAGATAGACAGACAGACAGACAGTCAGTCAAGACATACAGACAGACAGACAGTCGGTCAAGACAGACAAGCAGACAAACAGTCACTCAAGACAGAAAGACAGACAAAAAGTCAGTCAAGACAAAGAGACAGACAGGCAGTCAGTCAAGTTAGACAACCAGACAGACAGTCAGTCAAGATAGACAGACAGACAGACAGTCATTCAGTCAGTCAAGACAGACAGACGGTCAGTCAGTTAGTCAAGACGGACAGACAGACAGTCAGTCAAGACAGACAGACAGACAGACAGTCAGTCAAGACAGACATTCAGTCAAGACAGACAGACAGTCAGTCAAGACAGACAGACAGACAGACAGTCAGTCAAGACTTACAGACAAACAGACAGTCGATCAAGACGGACAGACAGAAAGACAGTCAGTCAAGACAGACAGACAGACAGACAGACAGTCATTACAGACAGACAGACAGTAAGACAAGACAAACAGACAGACAGACAGACAAAAAGTCAGTCAAGACGGAGAGACAGACAGATAGTCAGTCAAGACAGATAGACAGAAAGACAGTCAGTCAAGACAGACAGAAAGACAGACAGACAGTCAGTCAAGACAGTCAGACAGACATACAGTCAGACAGACATACAGTCAGTCAAGACAGACAGACTGACAAACAGTCGTTTCAGACAGACGGACAGTCAGTCAAGACAGAAAGACAGACAGACAGTCAGTCAAGACAGAGTGACAGACAGACAGTCAGTCAAGACAGATAAACCGACAGACAGTCAGTCAAGACAGAAAGACAGACAGACAGTCGGTCAAGACAGAGATACAGACAGACAGTCAGTCAAGACAGACAAACAGACAGACAGACAGTCAGTCAAGACAGACAGACAGACAGACAGTCAGTCAAGACAGACAGACAGACAGTCAGTCTGTCATGACCGACAGACAGTCAGTCAAGACAGACAGACAGTCAGTCAAGACAGTCAGACAGACATACAGTCTGTCAAGACAGACAGACTGACAAACAGTCGTTCAAGACAGACAGACAGAGAGACAGTCAGTCAAGACAGAAAGACAGACAGACAGTCAGACAAGACAGAGAGACAGACAGACAGTCAGTCAAGACAGATACACAGAAAGACAGTCAGTCAAGACAGACAGACAAACAGACAGTCAGTCAAGAAAGTCAGACAGTCAGTCAAGACAGTCAGACAGACATACAGTCAGTCAAGACAGACAGACAGACAAACAGTCGTTTAAAACAGACAGACAGACAGACAGTCAGTCAAGACAGACAAACAGACAGACAGTCAGTCAAGACAAAAAGACAGACAGACAGTCAGTCAAGACAGAGAGACAGACAGACAGTCAGTCAAGATAGACAAACAGACAGACAGTCAGTCAAGATAGACAGACAGACAGTCAGTCAAGACAGACAAGCAGACAGTCAGTCAGTCAAGACAGACAGACAGGCCTACAGTAAGACAAAACAAACAGACAGATAGACAGACAGTCAAGACATACAGACAAACAGACAGTCGGCCAAGACAGACAGATAGACAGACAGTCAAGACATACAGACAAAAAGACAGTCGGTCAAGACAGACAGAAAGACAGACAGAAAGACAGACAGTCGGTCAAGACAGACAGACAAACAGTCAAGACAGAGAGACAGACAGACAGTCAGTCAAGACAGACAAACAGACAGACAGTCAGTCAAGACAGACAGACAGACAGTCAGTCAAGACAGACAAGCAGACAGTCATTCAGTCAAGACAGACCGACAGACAGACAGTAAGACAAAAAAAAACAGACAGACAGTCAAGACATACAGACAAACAGACAGTCGGTCAAGACAGACAGAAAGAAAGACCAGTCAGTCAAGACAGACAGACAGACAGTTAGTCAAGACAGAAAGACAGACGAGACAGTCACTCGAGATAGACAGACCGTCAGTCAAGACAGACAGACAGACAGACAGTCAGTCAAGACATACAGACAAACAGACAGTCGGTCAAGACAGACAGAAAGAAAGACAGTCAGTCAAGACAGACAGACAGACAGCCAAGACAGACAGACAGACAGTCATTACAGACAGACAGACAGACAGACAGTCATTCAGTCAGTCAAGACAGATAGACCGACAGTCAGACAAAACAGACAGACAGTCATTCAAGACAGTCAGACAGACATACAGTCAGTCAAGACAGACAGACAGACAGACAGTCAGTCGAGACAGACAGACGGTCAGTCAAGACAGTCAGACAGACATACAGAGAGTCAAGACAGACAGACAGACACACAGTCGTTCAAGACAGACAGACAGATAGACAGTCAGTCAAGACAGAAAGACAGACAGACAGTCAGTCAAGACAGAGAGACAGACAGACAGTCAGTCAAGACAGATAGACAGAAAGACAGTCAGTCAAGACAGACAGACAGACAGACAGTCAGTCGAGACAGACAGACAGTCAGACAGACATACAGTCTGTCAAGACAGACAAACTGACAAACAGTCGTTCAAGACAGACAGACAGAGAGACAGTCAGTCAAGACAGAAAGACAGACAGACAGTCAGTCAAGACAGAGAGACAGACAGACAGTCAGTCAAGACAGATACACAGAAAGACAGTCAGTCAAGAGAGACAGTCAAACAGACAGTCAGTCAAGAAAGACAGACAGTCAGTCAAGACAGTCAGACAGACATACAGTCAGTCAAGACAGACAGACAGACAAACAGTCGTTTAAGACAGACAGACAGTCAGTCAAGACAGACAAACAGACAGACAGTCAGTCAAGATAGACAGACAGTCAGTCAAGACAGACAAGCAGACAGTCAGTCAGTCAAGACAGACAGACAGTAAGACAAAACAAACATTCAGACAGACAGACAGTCAAGACATACAGACAAACAGACAGTCGGTCAAGACAGACAGAAAGACAGACAGAAAGACAGACTGTCAGTCAAGACAGATACACAGAAAGACAGTCAGTCAAGAGAGACAGTCAAACAGACAGTCAGTCAAGAAAGACAGACAGTCAGTCAAGACAGTCAGACAGACATACAGTCAGTCAAGACAGACAGACAGACAAACAGTCGTTTAAGACAGACAGACAGACAGACAGTCAGTCAAGACAGACAAACAGACAGACAGTCAGTCAAGATTGACTGACAGTCAGTCAAGACAGACAAGCAGACAGACAGTCAGTCAAGACAGACAGACAGACAGTCAGTCAAGACAGACAAGCAGACAGTCAGTCAGTCAAGACAGACCGACAGACAGACAGTAAGACAAAAAAACAGACAGACAGTCAAGACATACAGACATACAGACAGTCGGTCAAGACAGACAGAAAGACAGACAGTCGGTCAATACAGACAGAGAGACAGACAGTCAGTCAAGACAGAAAGACAGACAGACAGTCAGTCAAGACAGACAGACAGACAGTCAAGACATACAGACAGACTGACAGTCTTCGTCAAGACAGACAGAAAGAAAGACAGTCAGTCAAGACAGACAGACAGACAGTCAAGACAGACAGACAGTCAGTCAAGACAGACAGACAGGCAGTCATTCAAGACAGACGGACGGTCAGTCAGTTAGTCAAGACAGACAGACAGACAGTAAGTCAAGACAGACAGATCAGTCAAGATAGACTGACAGACAGACAGTCATTCAAGACATACAGACAGACAGACAGTCGGTCAAGACAGACAGACAGAAAGACAGTCAGTCAGTCAAGACAATTATAAAGACAGTCAGTCAAGACAGACAGACGGTCAGTCAGTTAGTCAAGACAGACTAAAAGACAGTCAGTCAAGACAGACAGAAAGACAGACAGACAGACAGTCAGTCAAGACAGGCAGAAAGACAGACAGTCGGTCAATACAGACATAGAGACAGACAGTCAGTCAAGACAGAAAGACAGACAGTCAAGACAGACAGACACTCAGTCAAGACAGACAGACAGGCAGTCATTCAAGACAGACGGACGGTCAGTCAGTTAGTCAAGACAGACAGACAGACAGTTAGTCAAGACAGACACACAGTAAGTCAAGACAGACAGACGGACAGTCAGTCAAGATAGACTGACAGACAGACAGTCAGTCAAGACATACAGATAGACAGACAGTCGGTCAAGACAGACAGACAGAAAGACAGTCAGTCAAGACAGACAGACAGACACTCTTTACAGACAGTCAGACAAACAGTCGGTCAAGACAGACAGACAGACAGACAGTCAGTGAATACAGACAGACAGTCAGTCGGTCAAGACAGTGAGACAGACAGACAGACAGGCATTCAAGACAGATATACAGACAGTCAGTCAAGACAGACAGACGGTCAGTCAGTTAGTCAAGACAGACAGACAAACAGTCAGTCAAGACAGACAGACAGTCAGTCAAGACAGACAGAAAGACAGTCAGTCAAGACAGACAGACAGACAGTCAGTCAAGACATACAGACAGACAGACAGTCGGTCAAGACAGACAAGCAGACAAACAGTCACTCAAGACAGAAAGACAGACAAACAGTCAGTCAAGACAAAGAGACAGACAGGCAGTCAGTCAAGTTAGACAACCAGACAGACAGTCAGTCAAGATAGACAGACAGACAGACAGTCATTCAGTCAGTCAAGACAGACAGACGGTCAGTCAGTTAGTCAAGACGGACAGACAGACAGTCAGTCAAGACAGACAGACAGACAGACAGTCAGTCAAGACAGACATTCAGTCAAGACAGACAGACAGTCAGTCAAGACAGACAGACAGACAGACAGTCAGTCAAGACTTACAGACAAACAGACAGTCGATCAAGACGGACAGACAGAAAGACAGTCAGTCAAGACAGACAGACAGACAGACAGACAGTCATTACAGACAGACAGACAGTAAGACAAGACAAACAGACAGACAGACAGACAGACAGACAAAAAGTCAGTCAAGACGGAGAGACAGACAGATAGTCAGTCAAGACAGATAGACAGAAAGACAGTCAGTCAAGACAGACAGACAGACAGTCAGTCAAGACAGTCAGACAGACATACAGTCAGTCAAGACAGACAGACTGACAAACAGTCGTTTCAGACAGACGGACAGTCAGTCAAGACAGAAAGACAGACAGACAGTCAGTCAAGACAGAGTGACAGACAGACAGTCAGTCAAGACAGATAAACCGACAGACAGTCAGTCAAGACAGAAAGACAGACAGACAGTCGGTCAAGACAGAGATACAGACAGACAGTCAGTCAAGACAGACAAACAGACAGACAGACAGTCAGTCAAGACAGACAGACAGACAGACAGTCAGTCAAGACAGACAGACAGACAGTCAGTCTGTCATGACCGACAGACAGTCAGTCAAGACAGACAGACAGTCAGTCAAGACAGTCAGACAGACATACAGTCTGTCAAGACAGACAGACTGACAAACAGTCGTTCAAGACAGACAGACAGAGAGACAGTCAGTCAAGACAGAAAGACAGACAGACAGTCAGACAAGACAGAGAGACAGACAGACAGTCAGTCAAGACAGATACACAGAAAGACAGTCAGTCAAGACAGACAGACAAACAGACAGTCAGTCAAGAAAGTCAGACAGTCAGTCAAGACAGTCAGACAGACATACAGTCAGTCAAGACAGACAGACAGACAAACAGTCGTTTAAAACAGACAGACAGACAGACAGTCAGTCAAGACAGACAAACAGACAGACAGTCAGTCAAGACAAAAAGACAGACAGACAGTCAGTCAAGACAGAGAGACAGACAGACAGTCAGTCAAGATAGACAAACAGACAGACAGTCAGTCAAGATAGACAGACAGACAGTCAGTCAAGACAGACAAGCAGACAGTCAGTCAGTCAAGACAGACAGACAGACAGACAGTAAGACAAAACAAACAGACAGATAGACAGACAGTCAAGACATACAGACAAACAGACAGTCGGCCAAGACAGACAGAAAGACAGACAGAAAGACAGACAGTCGGTCAAGACAGACAGACAGACAGACAGTCAGTCAAGACAGAAGGACAGACAGACAGTCAGTCAAGACAGACAAACAGACAGACAGTCAGTCAAGATAGACAGACAAACAGTCAGTCAAGACAGACAAGCAGACAGTCAGTCAGTCAAGACAGACAGACAGACAGACAGTAAGACAAAACAAACAGACAGATAGACAGACAGTCAAGACATACAGACAAACAGACAGTCGGTCAAGACCGACAGAAAGACAGACAGAAAGACAGACAGTCGGTCAAGACAGACAGACAGTCAGTCAAGACAGTCAGACAGACATACAGTCAGTCAAGACAGACAGACAGACAGAAAGTCAGTCAAGACAGACAGACAGTCAGTCAAGAAATACAGACAGACAGACAGTCGGTCAAGACAGACAGACAGAAAGACAGTCAGTCAAGACAGACAGACAGACAGACAGTCAGTCGAGACAAACAGACGGTCAGTCAAGACAGTCAGACAGATATACAGAGAGTCAAGACAGACAGAAAGACACACAGTCGTTCAAGACAGACAGACAGATAGACAGTCAGTCAAGACAGACAGAAAGACAGAAAGAAAGACAGACAGTCAGTCAAGACAGATACACAGAAAGACAGTCAGTCAAGAGAGACAGTCAAACAGACAGTCAGTCAAGAAAGACAGACAGTCAGTCTAGACAGTCAGACAGACATACAGTCAGTCAAGACAGACAGACAGACAAACAGTCGTTTAAGACAGACAGACAGACAGACAGTCAGTCAAGACAGACAAACAGACAGACAGTCAGTCAAGATAGACAGACAGTCAGTCAAGACAGACAAGCAGACAGACAGTCAGTCAAGACAGACAGACAGACAGTCAGTCAAGACAGACAAGCAGACAGTCAGTCAGTCAAGACAGACCGACAGACAGACAGTAAGACAAAAAAACAGACAGACAGTCAAGACATACAGACAAACAGACAGTCGGTCAAGACAGACAGAAAGACAGACAGTCGGTCAATACAGACAGAGAGACAGACAGTCAGTCAAGACAGAAAGACAGACAGACAGTCAGTCAAGACAGACAGACAGACAGTCAAGACATACAGACAGACTGACAGTCTTCGTCAAGACAGACAGAAAGAAAGACAGTCAGTCAAGACAGACAGACAGACAGTCAAGACAGACAGACAGTCAGTCAAGACAGACAGACAAGCAGTCATTCAAGACAGACGGACGGTCAGTCAGTTAGTCAAGACAGACAGACAGACAGTAAGTCAAGACAGACAGATCAGTCAAGATAGACTGACAGACAGACAGTCATTCAAGACATACAGACAGACAGACAGTCGGTCAAGACAGACATACAGAAAGACAGTCAGTCAGTCAAGACAATTATAAAGACAGTCAGTCAAGACAGTCAGACGGTCAGTCAGTTAGTCAAGACAGACTGACAGACAGTCAGTCAAGACAGACAGAAAGACAGACAGACAGACAGTCAGTCAAGACAGGCAGAAAGACAGACAGTCGGTCAATACAGACATAGAGACAGACAGTCAGTCAAGACAGAAAGACAGACAGACAGTCAGTCGAGACATACAGACAAACAGACAGTCGGTCAAGACAGACAGAAAGAAAGACAGTCAGTCAAGACAGACAGACAGACAGTCAAGACAGACAGACACTCAGTCAAGACAGACAGACAGGCAGTCATTCAAGACAGACGGACGGTCAGTCAGTTAGTCAAGACAGACAGACAGACAGTTAGTCAAGACAGACACACAGTAAGTCAAGACAGACAGACGGACAGTCAGTCAAGATAGACTGACAGACAGACAGTCAGTCAAGACATACAGATAGACAGACAGTCGGTCAAGACAGACAGACAGAAAGACAGTCAGTCAAGACAGACAGACAGACACTCTTCACAGACAGTCAGACAAACAGTCGGTCAAGACAGACAGACAGACAGACAGACAGACAGTCTGTGAATACACCCAGACAGTCAGTCGGTCCAGACAGTGAGACAGACAGACAGACAGGCATTCAAGAAAGATATACAGACAGTCAGTCAAGACAGACAGACGGTCAGTCAGTTAGTCAAGACAGACAGACTGACAAACAGTCGTTCAAGACAGACAGACAGAGAGACAGTCAGTCAAGACAGAAAGACAGACAGACAGTCAGACAAGACAGAGAGACAGACAGACAGTCAGTCAAGACAGATACACAGAAAGACAGTCAGTCAAGACAGACAGACAAACAGACAGTCAGTCAAGAAAGACAGACAGTCAGTCAAGACAGTCAGACAGACATACAGTCAGTCAAGACAGACAGACAGACAAACAGTCGTTTAAAACAGACAGACAGACAGACAGTCAGTCAAGACAGACAAACAGACAGACAGTCAGTCAAGACAAAAAGACAGACAGACAGTCAGTCAAGACAGAGAGACAGACAGACAGTCAGTCGGTCAAGTTTAAAACAGACAGACAGACAGACAGTCAGACAAGACAGACAAACAGACAGACAGTCAGTCAAGACAAAAAGACAGACAGACAGTCAGTCAAGATAGACAGACAGACAGTCAGTCAAGACAGACAAGCAGACAGTCAGTCAGTCAAGACAGACAGACAGACAGACAGTAAGACAAAACAAACAGACAGATAGACAGACAGTCAAGACATACAGATAAACAGACAGTCGGCCAAGACAGACAGAAAGACAGACAGAAAGACAGACAGTCGGTCAAGACAGACAGACAGACAGACAGTCAGTCAAGACAGAGAGACAGACAGACAGTCAGTCAAGACAGACAAACAGACAGACAGTCAGTCAAGATAGACAGACAGACAGTCAGTCAAGACAGACAAGCAGACAGTCAGTCAGTCAAGACAGACAGACAGACAGACAGTAAGACAAAACAAACAGACAGATAGACAGACAGTCAAGACATACAGACAAACAGACAGTCGGTCAAGACAGACAGAAAGACAGACAGAAAGACAGACAGTCGGTCAAGACAGACAGACAGACAGACAGTCAGTCAAGACAGAGAGACAGACAGACAGTCAGTCAAGACAGACAAACAGACAGACAGTCAGTCAAGACAGACAGACAGACAGTCAGTCAAGACAGACAAGCAGACAGTCAGTCAGTCAAGACAGACCGACAGACAGACAGTAAGACAAAAAACAGACAGGCAGTCAAGACATACAGACATACAGACAGTCGGTCAAGACAGACAGAAAGACAGACAGTCGGTCAAGACAGACAGACAGTCAGTCAAGACAGAAAGACAGACAGACAGTCAGTCAAGACAGAGAGACAGACAAACAGTCAGTCAAGACAGACAAATAGACAGACAGTCAGTCAAGACAGTCAAGACAGACAGACTGACAAACAGTCGTTTAAGACAGACGGACAGCCAGTCAAGACAGAAAGACAGACAGACAGTCAGTCAAGACAGAGAAACAGACAGACAGTCAGTCAAGACAGATAGACAGAAAGACAGTCAGTCAAGACAGACAGACAAACAGACAGTCAGTCAAGACAGACAGACAGTCAGTCAAGACAGACAAACAGACAGACAGTCAGTCAAGACAGACAGACAGACAGACAGTCAGTCAAGACAGACAAGCAGACAGTCAGTCAGTCAAGACAGACCGACAGACAGACAGTAAGACAAAACAAAGAGACAGACAGTCAAGACCGACAGACAAACAGACAGTCGGTCAAGACAGACAGAAAGACAGACAGTCGGTCAATACAGACGGACAGACAGACAGTCAGTCAAGACAGAAAGACAGATAGACCGTCAGTCAAGACAGATAGACAGACAGTCAGTCAAGACATACAGACAGACAGTCAAGACAGATAGACAGACAGTCATTACAGACAGTAGGTCAAGACAGACAGAAAGAAAGACAGTCAGTCAAGACAGACAGACAGACAGTCAAGACAGATAGACAGACAGTCATTACAGACAGACAGACAGACAGTCAGTCAAGACAGACAAGCAGAAAGACAGTAAGTCAAGACAGACAGACAGACAGTCAGTCAAGACAGACAAGCAGACAGTCAGTCAGTCAAGACAGACAGACAGACAGACAGACAGTAAGACAAAACAAACAGACAGACAGACAGACAGTCAAGACATACAGACAAACAGACAGTCGGTCAAGACTGACAGAAAGACAGACAGTCGGTCAATACAGACAGACAGACAGACAGTCAGTCAAGACAGAAAGACAGACAGACAGTCAGTCAAGACAGACAGACAGACAGTCAAGACATACAGACAGACTGACAGTCTTCGTCAAGACAGACAGAAAGAAAGACAGTCAGTCAAGACAGACAGACAGACAGTCAAGACAGACAGACAGTCAGTCAAAACAGACAGACAGGCAGTCATTCAAGACAGACGGACGGTCAGTCAGTTAGTCAAGACAGACAGACAGACAGTAAGTCAAGACAGACAGATCAGTCAAGATAGACTGACAGACAGACAGTCATTCAAGACACACAGACAGACAGACAGTCGGTCAAGACAGACAGACAGAAAGACAGTCAGTCAAGACAGACAGACAGACACTCTTTACAGACAGACAGACAAACAGTCGGTCAAGACAGACAGACAGACAGACAGACAGACAGTCAGTGAAGACAGACAGACAGTCAGTCGGTCAAGACAGTCAGACAGAGAGACAGACAGTCAGTCAAGACAATTATAAAGACAGTCAGTCAAGACAGACAGACGGTCAGTCAGTTAGTCAAGACAGACTGACAGACAGTCAGTCAAGACAGACAGAAAGACAGACAGACAGACAGTCAGTCAAGACAGACAGAAAGACAGACAGTCGGTCAATACAGACAGAGAGACAGACAGTCAGTCAAGACAGAAAGACAGACAGACAGTCAGTCGAGACATACAGACAAACAGACAGTCGGTCAAGACAGACAGAAAGAAAGACAGTCAGTCAAGACAGACAGACAGACAGTCAAGACAGACAGACACTCAGTCAAGACAGACAGAGAGGCAGTCATTCAAGACAGACGGACGGTCAGTCAGTTAGTCAAGACAGACAGACAGACAGTTAGTCAAGACAGACACACAGTAAGTCAAGACAGACAGACGGACAGTCAGTCAAGATAGACTGACAGACAGACAGTCAGTCAAGACATACAGATAGACAGACAGTCGGTCAAGACAGACAGACAGAAAGACAGTCAGTCAAGACAGACAGACAGACACTCTTTACAGACAGTCAGACAAACAGTCGGTCAAGACAGACAGACAGACAGACAGACAGACAGTCAGTGAAGACAGACAGACAGTCAGTCGGTCAAGACAGTGAGACAGACAGACAGACAGGCATTCAAGACAGATATACAGACAGTCAGTCAAGACAGACAGACGGTCAGTCAGTTAGTCAAGACAGACAGACAGACAGACAGTCAGTCAAGACAGACAGAAAGACAGTCAGACAAGACAGACAGACAGACAGACAGACAGTCAGTCAAGACATACAGACAGACAGACAGTCGGTCAAGACAGACAAGCAGACAAACAGTCACTCAAGACAGAAAGACAGACAGACAGACAGTAAGACAAGACAAACAGACAGGCAGAAAGTCAAAATAGACAGACAGACAGACAGTCATTCAGTCAGTCAAGACAGATATACAGACAGTCAGTCAAGACAGACAGACAGACAGTAAGACAAGACAAACAGACAGGCAGAAAGTCAGTCAAGACAGACAGACGGTCAGTCAGTTAGTCAAGACGGACAGACAGACAGTCAGTCAAGACAGACAGACAGACAGACAGTCAGTCAAGACAGACATTCAGTCAAGACAGACAGACAGTCAGTCAAGACAGACAGACAGACAGACAGTCAATCAAGACTTACAGACAAACAGACAGTCGATCAAGACGGACAGACAGAAAGACAGTCAATCAAGACAGACAGACAGACAGTCATTACAGACAGACAGACAGTAAGACAAGACAAACAGACAGACAGACAGACAGACAGACAAAAAGTCAGTCAAGACAGAGAGACAGACAGATAGTCAGTCAAGACAGATAGACAGAAAGACAGTCAGTCAAGACAGACAGACAGACAGTCAGTCAAGACAGTCAGACAGACATACAGTCAGTCAAGACAGACAGACTGACAAACAGTCGTTTAAGACAGACGGACAGTCAGTCAAGACAGAAAGACAGACAGACAGTCAGTCAAGACAGAGAGACAGACAGACAGTCAGTCAAGACAGATAAACCGACAGACAGTCAGTCAAGACAGAAAGACAGACAGACAGTCGGTCAAGACAGAGATACAGACAGACAGTCAGTCAAGACAGACAAACAGACAGACAGACAGTCAGTCAAGACAGACAGACAGACAGACAGTCAGTCAAGACAGACAGACAGACAGTCAGTCTGTCAAGACAGACAGACAGAAAGACAGTCAGTCAAGACAGACAGACAGAAAGACAGTCAGTCAAGACAGACAGACAGTCAGTCAAGACAGTCAGACGGACATACAGTCAGTCAAGACAGACAGACAGACACACAGTCGTTCAAGACAGACAGACAGATAGACAGTCAGTCAAGACAGATAGACAGACAGTCAGTCAAGACAGACAGACAGTCAGTCAAGACAGTCAGACAGACATACAGTCAGTCAAGACAGACAGACAGACAGACAGACAGAAAGTCAGTCAAGACAGACAGACAGTCAGTCAAGACATACAGACAGACAGACAGTCGGTCAAGACAGACAGACAGAAAGACAGTCAGTCAAGACAGACAGACAGACAGACAGTCAGTCGAGACAGACAGACGGTCAGTCAAGACAGTCAGACAGACATACAGAGAGTCAAGACAGACAGACAGACACACAGTCGTTCAAGACAGACAGACAGATAGACAGTCAGTCAAGACAGAAAGACAGACAGACAGTCAGTCAAGACAGAGAGACAGACAGACAGTCAGTCAAGACAGATAGACAAAAAGACAGTCAGTCAAGACAGACAGACAGACAGACAGTCAGTCAAGACAGACAGACAGTCAGTCAAGACAGACAGACAGACACACAGTCGTTCAAGACAGACAGACAGATAGACAGTCAGTCAAGACAGAAAGACAGACAGACAGTCAGTCAAGACAGAGAGACAGACAGACAGTCAGTCAAGACAGATAGACAAAAAGACAGTCAGTCAAGACAGACAGACAGACAGACAGTCAGTCAAGACAGAAAGACAGACAGACAGTCAGACAAGACAGAGAGACAGACAGACAGTCAGTCAAGACAGATACAAAGAAAGACAGTCAGTCAAGACAGACAGACAAACAGACAGTCAGTCAAGAAAGACAGACAGTCAGTCAAGACAGTCAGATAGACATACAGTCAGTCAAGACAGACAGACAGACAAACAGTCGTTTAAAACAGACAGACAGACAGACAGACAGTCAGTCAAGACAGACAAACAGACAGACAGTCAGTCAAGACCAAAAGACAGACAGACAGTCAGTCAAGACAGAGAGACAGACAGACAGTCAGTCAAGATAGACAAACAGACAGACAGTCAGTCAAGATAGACAGACAGACAGTCAGTCAAGACAGACAAGCAGACAGTCAGTCAGTCAAGACAGACAGACAGACAGACAGTAAGACAAAACAAACAGACAGATAAACCGACAGTCAAGACATACAGACAAACAGACAGTCGGCCAAGACAGACAGATAGACAGACAGTCAAGACATACAGACAAACAGACAGTCGGTCAAGACAGACAGAAAGACAGACAGAAAGACAGACAGTCGGTCAAGACAGACAGACAAACAGTCAAGACAGAGAGACAGACAGACAGTCAGTCAAGACAGACAAACAGACAGACAGTCAGTCAAGACAGACAGACAGACAGTCAGTCAAGACAGACAAGCAGACAGTCAGTCAGTCAAGACAGACCGACAGACAGACAGTAAGACAAAAAAAAAACAGACAGACAGTCAAGACATACAGACAAACAGACAGTCGGTCAAGACAGACAGAAAGACAGACAGTCGGTCAAGACAGACAGGCAGACAGACAGTCAGTCAAGACAGATAGACAGACAGACAGTCAGTCAAGACAGAGAGACAGACAAACAGTCAAGACAGAGAGACAGACAGACAGTCAGTCAAGACAGACAAACAGACAGTCAGTCAAGACAGACAAACAGACAGTCGGTCAAGACAGACAGAAAGACAGACAGTCAGTCGAGACAGACAGACAGACAGACAGACAGTTAGTCAAGACAGAAAGACAGGCGAGACAGTCACTCAAGATAGACAGACAGTCAATCAAGACAGACAGACAGACAGACAGTCAGTCAAGACATACAGACAAACAGACAGTCGGTCAAGACAGACAGAAAGAAAGACAGTCAGTCAAGACAGACAGACAGACAGTTAGTCAAGACAGAAAGACAGACGAGACAGTCACTCGAGATAGACAGACCGTCAGTCAAGACAGACAGACAGACAGACAGTCAGTCAAGACATACAGACAAACAGACAGTCGGTCAAGACAGACAGAAAGAAAGACAGTCAGTCAAGACAGACAGACAGACAGTCAAGACAGACAGACAGACAGTCATTACAGACAGACAGACAGACAGTCATTCAGTCAGTCAAGACAGATAGACCGACAGTCAGACTAAACAGACAGACAGTCATTCAAGACAGTCAGACAGACATACAGTCAGTCAAGACAGACAGACAGACAGACAGACAGAAAGTCAAACAAGACAGATAGACAGTCAGTCAAGACATACAGACAGACAGACAGTCGGTCAAGACAGACAGACAGAAAGACAGTCAGTCAAGACAGATAGACAGACAGACAGTCAGTCGAGACAGACAGACGGTCAGTCAAGACAGTCAGACAGACATACAGAGAGTCAAGACAGACAGACAGACACACAGTCGTTCAAGACAGACAGACAGATAGACAGTCAGTCAAGACAGAAAGACAGACAGACAGTCAGTTAAGACAGAGAGACAGACAGACAGTCAGTGAAGACAGATAGACAGAAAGACAGTCAGTCAAGACAGACAGACAGACAAACAGTCGTTTAAAACAGACAGACAGACAGACAGTCAGTCAAGACAGACAAACAGACAGACAGTCAGTCAAGACAAAAAGACAGACAGACAGTCAGTCAAGATAGACAAACAGACAGACAGTCAGTCAAGATAGACAGACAGACAGTCAGTCAAGACAGACAAGCAGACAGTCAGTCAGTCAAGACAGACAGACAGACAGACAGTAAGACAAAACAAACAGACAGATAGACAGACAGTCAAGACATACAGACAAACAGACAGTCGGCCAAGACAGACAGATAGACAGACAGTCAAGACATACAGACAAACAGACAGTCGGTCAAGACAGACAGAAAGACAGACAGTCGGTCAAGACAGACAGACAAACAGTCAAGACAGAGAGACAGACAGACAGTCAGTCAAGACAGACAAACAGACAGACAGTCAGTCAAGACAGACAGACAGACAGTCAGTCAAGACAGACAAGCAGACAGTCATTCAGTCAAGACAGACCGACAGACAGACAGTAAGACAAAAAAAAACAGACAGACAGTCAAGACATACAGACAAACAGACAGTCGGTCAAGACAGACAGAAAGAAAGACCAGTCAGTCAAGACAGACAGACAGACAGTTAGTCAAGACAGAAAGACAGAGGAGACAGTCACTCGAGATAGACAGACCGTCAGTCAAAACAGACAGACAGACAGACAGTCAGTCAAGACATACAGACAAACAGACAGTCGGTCAAGACAGACAGAAAGAAAGACAGTCAGTCAAGACAGACAGACAGACAGTCAAGACAGACAGACAGACAGTCATTACAGACAGACAGACAGACAGTCATTCAGTCAGTCAAGACAGATAGACCGACAGTCAGACAAAACAGACAGACAGTCATTCAAGACAGTCAGACAGACATACAGTCAGTCAAGACAGACAGACAGACAGACAGACAGAAAGTCAGTCAAGACAGACAGACAGTCAGTCAAGACATACAGACAGACAGACAGTCGGTCAAGACAGACAGACAGAAAGACAGTCAGTCAAGACAGACAGACAGACAGACAGTCAGTCGAGACAGACAGACGGTCAGTCAAGACAGTCAGACAGACATACAGAGAGTCAAGACAGACAGACAGACACACAGTCTTTCAAGACAGACAGACAGATAGACAGTCAGTCAAGACAGAAAGACAGACAGACAGTCAGTCAAGACAGAGAAACAGACAGACAGTCAGTCAAGACAGATAGACAGAAAGACAGTCGGTCAAGACAGACAGACAGAAAGACAGTCAGTCAGTCAAGACAATTATAAAGACAGTCAGTCAAGACAGACAGACGGTCAGTCAGTTAGTCAAGACAGACAGACAGACAGTAAGTCAAGACAGACAGATCAGTCAAGATAGACTGACAGACAGACAGTCATTCAAGACATACAGACAGACAGACAGTCGGTCAAGACAGACAGACAGAAAGACAGTCAGTCAGTCAAGACAATTATAAAGACAGTCAGTCAAGACAGACAGACGGTCAGTCAGTTAGTCAAGACAGACTGACAGACAGTCAGTCAAGACAGACAGAAAGACAGACAGAAAGACAGTCAGTCAAGACAGGCAGAAAGACAGACAGTCGGTCAATACAGACATAGAGACAGACAGTCAGTCAAGACAGAAAGACAGACAGACAGTCAGTCGAGACATACAGACAAACAGACAGTCGGTCAAGACAGACAGAAAGAAAGACAGTCAGTCAAGACAGACAGACAGACAGTCAAGACAGACAGACACTCAGTCAAGACAGACAGACAGGCAGTCATTCAAGACAGACGGACGGTCAGTCAGTTAGTCAAGACAGACAGACAGAGAGTTAGTCAAGACAGACACACAGTAAGTCAAGACAGACAGACGGACAGTCAGTCAAGATAGACTGACAGACAGACAGTCAGTCAAGACATACAGATAGACAGACAGTCGGTCAAGACAGACAGACAGAAAGACAGTCAGTCAAGACAGACAGACAGACACTCTTTACAGACAGTCAGACAAACAGTCGGTCAAGACAGACAGACAGACAGACAGTCAGTGAATACAGACAGACAGTCAGTCGGTCAAGACAGTGAGACAGACAGACAGACAGGCATTCAAGACAGATATACAGACAGTCAGTCAAGACAGACAGACGGTCAGTCAGTTAGTCAAGACAGACAGACAAACAGTCAGTCAAGACAGACAGACAGTCAGTCAAGACAGACAGAAAGACAGTCAGTCAAGACAGACAGACAGACAGACAGACAGTCAGTCAAGACATACAGACAGACAGACAGTCGGTCAAGACAGACAAGCAGACAAACAGTCACTCAAGACAGAAAGACAGACAAACAGTCAGTCAAGACAAAGAGACAGACAGGCAGTCAGTCAAGTTAGACAACCAGACAGACAGTCAGTCAAGATAGACAGACAGACAGACAGTCATTCAGTCAGTCAAGACAGATAGACAGACAGTCAGTCAAGACAGACAGACAGTCAAGACAGACAGACAGACAGTCAGTCAGTTAGTAAAAACAGTCAGACAGACAGACAGTCAGTCAAGACAGACAGACAGACAGACAGTCAGTCAAGACAGACATTCGGTCAAGACAGACAGACAGTCAGTCAAGACAGACAGACAGACAGACAGTCAGTCAAGACTTACAGACAAACAGACAGTCGATCAAGACGGACAGACAGAAAGACAGTCAGTCAAGACAGACAGACAGACAGACAGACAGTCATTACAGACAGACAGACAGTAAGACAAGACAAACAGACAGACAGACAGACAGACAGACAAAAAGTCAGTCAAGACGGAGAGACAGACAGATAGTCAGTCAAGACAGATAGACAGAAAGACAGTCAGTCAAGACAGACAGACAGACAGACAGACAGTCAGTCAAGACAGTCAGACAGACATACAGTCAGTCGAGACAGACAGACTGACAAACAGTCGTTTAAGACAGACGGACAGTCAGTCAAGACAGAAAGACAGACAGACAGTCAGTCAAGACAGAGTGAGGGACAGACAGTCAGTCAAGACAGATAAACCGACAGACAGTCAGTCAAGACAGAAAGACAGACAGACAGTCGGTCAAGACAGAGATACAGACAGACAGTCAGTCAAGACAGACAAACAGACAGACAGACAGTCAGTCAAGACAGACAGACAGACAGACAGTCAGTCAAGACAGACAGACAGACAGTCAGTCTGTCAAGACAGACAGACAGTCAGTCAAGACAGTCAGACAGACATACAGTCTGTCAAGACAGACAGACTGACAAACAGTCGTTCAAGACAGACAGACAGACAGAGAGACAGTCAGTCAAGACAGAAAGACAGACAGACAGTCAGACAAGACAGAGAGACAGACAGACAGTCAGTCAAGACAGATACACAGAAAGACAGTCAGTCAAGACAGACAGACAAACAGACAGTCAGTCAAGAAAGTCAGACAGTCAGTCAAGACAGTCAGACAGACATACAGTCAGTCAAGACAGACAGACAGACAAACAGTCGTTTAAAACAGACAGACAGACAGACAGTCAGTCAAGACAGACAAACAGACAGACAGTCAGTCAAGACAAAAAGACAGACAGACAGTCAGTCAAGACAGAGAGACAGACAGACAGTCAGTCAAGATAGACAAACAGACAGACAGTCAGTCAAGATAGACAGACAGACAGTCAGTCAAGACAGACAAGCAGACAGTCAGTCAGTCAAGACAGACAGACAGACAGACAGTAAGACAAAACAAACAGACAGATAGACAGACAGTCAAGACATACAGACAAACAGACAGTCGGCCAAGACAGACAGAAAGACAGACAGAAAGACAGACAGTCGGTCAAGACAGACAGACAGTCAGTCAAGACAGAGAGACAGACAGACAGTCAGTCAAGACAGACAAACAGACAGACAGTCAGTCAAGATAGACAGACAGACAGTTGACAGACAAGCAGACAGTCAGTCAGTCAAGACAGACAGACAGACAGACAGTAAGACAAAACAAACAGACAGATAGACAGACAGTCAAGACATACAGACAAACAGACAGTCGGTCAAGACAGACAGAAAGACAGACAGAAAGACAGACAGTCGGTCAAGACAGACAGACAGACAGACAGTCAGTCAAGACAGTCAGACAGACATACAGTCAGTCAAGACAGACAGACAGACAGACAGACAGAAAGTCAGTCAAGACAGACAGACAGTCAGTCAAGAAATACAGACAGACAGACAGTCGGCCAAGACAGACAGACAGAAAGACAGTCAGTCAAGACAGACAGACAGACAGACAGTCAGTCGAGACAAACAGACGGTCAGTCAAGACAGTCAGACAGACATACAGAGAGTCAAGACAGACAGAAAGACACAAAGTCGTTCAAGACAGACAGACAGATAGACAGTCAGTCAAGACAGACAGAAAGACAGAAAGAAAGACAGACAGTCAGTCAAGACAGATACACAGAAAGACAGTCAGTCAAGAGAGACAGTCAAACAGACAGTCAGTCAAGAAAGACAGACAGTCAGTCTAGACAGTCAGACAGACATACAGTCAGTCAAGACAGACAGACAGACAAACAGTCGTTTAAGACAGACAGACAGACAGACAGTCAGTCAAGACAGACAAACAGACAGACAGTCAGTCAAGATAGACAGACAGTCAGTCAAGACAGACAAGCAGACAGACAGTCAGTCAAGACAGACAGACAGACAGTCAGTCAAGACAGACAAGCAGACAGTCAGTCAGTCAAGACAGACCGACAGACAGACAGTAAGACAAAAAACAGACAGACAGTCAAGACATACAGACAAACAGACAGTCGGTCAAGACAGACAGAAAGACAGACAGTCGGTCAATACAGACAGAGAGACAGACAGTCAGTCAAGACAGAAAGACAGACAGACAGTCAGTCAAGACAGACAGACAGACAGTCAAGACATACAGACAGACTGACAGTCTTCGTCAAGACAGACAGAAAGAAAGACAGTCAGTCAAGACAGACAGACATGCAGTCATTCAAGACAGACAGACATGCAGTCATTCAAGACAGACGGACGGTCAGTCAGTTAGTCAAGACAGACAGACAGACAGTAAGTCAAGACAGACAGATCAGTCAAGATAGACTGACAGACAGACAGTCATTCAAGACATACAGACAGACAGACAGTCGGTCAAGACAGACATACAGAAAGACAGTCAGTCAGTCAAGACAATTATAAAGACAGTCAGTCAAGACAGTCAGACGGTCAGTCAGTTAGTCAAGACACACTGACAGACAGTCAGTCAAGACAGACAGAAAGACAGACAGACAGACAGTCAGTCAAGACAGGCAGAAAGACAGACAGTCGGTCAATACAGACATAGAGACAGACAGTCAGTCAAGACAGAAAGACAGACAGAGAGTCAGTCGAGACATACAGACAAACAGACAGTCGGTCAAGACAGACAGAAAGAAAGACAGTCAGTCAAGACAGACAGACAGACAGTCAAGACAGACAGACACTCAGTCAAGACAGACAGACAGGCAGTCATTCAAGACAGACGGACGGTCAGTCAGTTAGTCAAGACAGACAGACAGACAGTTAGTCAAGACAGACACACAGTAAGTCAAGACAGACAGACGGACAGTCAGTCAAGATAGACTGACAGACAGACAGTCAGTCAAGACATACAGATAGACAGACAGTCGGTCAAGACAGACAGACAGAAAGACAGTCAGTCAAGACAGACAGACAGACACTCTTTACAGACAGTCAGACAAACAGTCGGTCAAGACAGACAGACAGACAGACAGACAGACAGTCAGTGAATACAGACAGACAGTCAGTCGGTCCAGACAGTGAGACAGACAGACAGACAGGCATTCAAGAAAGATATACAGACAGTCAGTCAAGACAGACAGACGGTCAGTCAGTTAGTCAAGACAGACAGACTGACAAACAGTCGTTCAAGACAGACAGACAGAGAGACAGTCAGTCAAGACAGAAAGACAGACAGACAGTCAGACAAGACAGAGAGACAGACAGACAGTCAGTCAAGACAGATACACAGAAAGACAGTCAGTCAAGACAGACAGACAAACAGACAGTCAGTCAAGAAAGACAGACAGTCAGTCAAGACAGTCAGACAGACATACAGTCAGTCAAGACAGACAGACAGACAAACAGTCGTTTAAAACAGACAGACAGACAGACAGTCAGTCAAGACAGACAAACAGACAGACAGTCAGTCAAGACAAAAAGACAGACAGACAGTCAGTCAAGACAGAGAGACAGACAGACAGTCAGTCGGTCAAGTTTAAAACAGACAGACAGACAGACAGTCACCCAAGACAGACAAACAGACAGACAGTCAGTCAAGACAAAAAGACAGACAGACAGTCAGTCAAGACAGAGAGACAGACAGACAGTCAGTCAAGATAGACAAACAGACAGACAGACAGTCAGTCAAGATAGACAGACAGACAGTCAGTCAAGACAGACAAGCAGACAGTCAGTCAGTCAAGACAGACAGACAGACAGACAGTAAGACAAAACAAACAGACAGATAGACAGACAGTCAAGACATACAGACAAACAGACAGTCGGCCAAGACAGACAGAAAGACAGACAGAAAGACAGACAGTCGGTCAAGACAGACAGACAGACAGACAGTCAGTCAAGACAGAGAGACAGACAGACAGTCAGTCAAGACAGACAAACAGACAGACAGTCAGTCAAGATAGACAGACAGACAGTCAGTCAAGACAGACAAGCAGACAGTCAGTCAGTCAAGACAGACAGACAGACAGACAGTAAGACAAGACAAACAGACAGATAGACAGACAGTCAAGACATACAGACATACAGACAGTCGGTCAAGACAGACAGAAAGACAGACAGAAAGACAGACAGTCGGTCAAGACAGACAGACAGACAGACAGTCAGTCAAGACAGAGAGACAGACAGACAGTCAGTCAAGACAGACAAACAGACAGACAGTCAGTCAAGACAGACAGACAGACAGTCAGTCAAGACAGACAAGCAGACAGTCAGTCAGTCAAGACAGACCGACAGACAGACAGTAAGACAAAAAAACAGACAGGCAGTCAAGACATACAGACATACAGACAGTCGGTCAAGACAGACAGTCAAACAGACAGTCAGTCAAGAAAGACAGACAGTCAGTCAAGACAGTCAGACAGACATACAGTCAGTCAAGACAGACAGACAGACAAACAGTCGTTTAAGACAGACAGACAGACCGACAGTCAGTCAAGACAGACAAACAGACAGACAGTCAGTCAAGATAGACAGACAGACAGACAGACAGTCAGTCAAGACAGACAAACAGACAGACAGTCAGTCAAGACAAAAAGACAGACAGATAGTCAGTCAAGACAGAGAGACAGACAGACAGTCAGTCAAGATAGACAAACAGACAGACAGTCAGTCAAGATAGACAAACAGACAGTCAGTCAAGACAGACAAGCAGACAGTCAGTCAGTCAAGACAGACAGACAGACAGACAGTAAGACAAAACAAACAGACAGATAGACAGACAGTCAAGACATACAGACAAACAGACAGTCGGTCAAGACAGACAGAAAGACAGACAGAAAGACAGACAGTCGGTCAAGACAGACAGACAAACAGTCAAGACAGAGAGACAGACAGACAGTCAGTCAAGACAGACAAACAGACAGACAGTCAGTCAAGACAGACAGACAGACAGTCAGTCAAGACAGACAAGCAGACAGTCAGTCATTCAAGACAGACCGACAGACAGACAGTAAGACAAAAAAACAGACAGACAGTCAACACATACAGACAAACAGACAGTCGGTCCAGACAGACAGAAAGACAGACAGTCGGTCAAGACAGACAGACAGACAGACAGTCAGTCAAGACAGAAAGACAGACAGACAGTCAGTCAAGACAGAGAGACAGACAAACAGTCAAGACAGAGAGACAGACAGACAGTCAGTCAAGACAGACAAACAGACAGTCAGTAAAGACAGACAAACAGACAGTCGGTCAAGACCGACAGAAAGACAGACAGTCAGTCGAGACAGACATACAGACAGTTAGTCAAGACAGAAAGACAGGCGAGACAGTCACTCAAGATAGACAGACAGTCAATCAAGACAGACAGACAGACAGACAGTCAGTCAAGACATACAGACAAACAGACAGTCGGTCAAGACAGACAGAAAGAAAGACAGTCAGTCAAGACAGACAGACAGACAGTTAGTCAAGACAGAAAGACAGACGAGACAGTCACTCGAGATAGACAGACCGTCAGTCAAGACAGACAGACAGACAGACAGTCAGTCAAGACATACAGACAAACAGACAGTCGGTCAAGACAGACAGAAAGAAAGACAGTCAGTAAAGACAGTCAAGACAGATAGACCGACAGTCAGACAAAACAGACAGACAGTCAGTCAAGACAGTCAGACAGACATACAGTCAGTCAAGACAGACAGACAGACAGACAGACAGAAAGTCAGTCAAGACAGACAGACAGTCAGTCAAGACATACAGACAGACAGACAGTCGGTCAAGACAGACAGACAGAAAGACAGTCAGTCAAGACAGACAGACAGACAGACAGTCAGTCGAGACAGACAGACGGTCAGTCAAGACAGTCAGACAGACATACAGAGAGTCAAGACAGACAGACAGACACACAGTCGTTCAAGACAGACAGACAGATAGACAGTCAGTCAAGACAGAAAGACAGACAGACAGTCAGTCAAGACAGAGAGACAGACAGACAGTCAGTCAAGACAGATAGACAGAAAGACAGTCAGTCAAGACAGACAGACAGACAGACAATCAGTAAAGACAGACAAACAGTCAGTCAAGACAGACAGACAGTCAGTCAAGACAGTCAGACAGACATACAGTCTGTCAAGACAGACAGACTGACAAACAGTCGTTCAAGACAGACAGACAGAGAGACAGTCAGTCAAGACAGAAAGACAGACAGACAGTCAGTCAAGACAGAGAGACAGACAGACAGTCAGTCAAGACAGATACACAGAAAGACAGTCAGTCAAGAGAGACAGTCAAACAGACAGTCAGTCAAGAAAGACAGACAGTCAGTCAAGACAGTCAGACAGACATACAGTCAGTCAAGACAGACAGACAGACAAACAGTCGTTTAAGACAGACAGAAAGACAGACAGTCAGTCAAGACAGACAAACAGACAGACAGTCAGTCAAGATAGACAGACAGTCAGTCAAGACAGACAAGCAGACAGTCAGTCAGGCAAGACAGACAGACA
Source organism: Branchinecta sandiegonensis (assembly GCA_030848855.1). Taxonomy (NCBI): domain Eukaryota; kingdom Metazoa; phylum Arthropoda; class Branchiopoda; order Anostraca; family Branchinectidae; genus Branchinecta; species Branchinecta sandiegonensis. Next base: position 37,232 of record JAUPMV010000017.1, on the reverse strand, counting down.
GTAAGACAAAACAAACAGACAGACAGACAGACAGTCAAGACATACAGACAAACAGACAGTCGGTCAAGACAGACAGAAAGACAGACAGAAAGACAGACAGTCGGTCAAGACAGACAGACAGACAGACAAAAAGTCAGTCAAGACAGAGAGACAGACAGATAGTCAGTCAAGACAGATAGACAGAAAGACAGTCAGTCAAGACAGACAGACAGACAGTCAGTCAAGACAGTCAGACAGACATACAGTCAGTCAAGACAGACAGACTGACAAACAGTCGTTTAAGACAGACGGACAGTCAGTCAAGACAGAAAGACAGACAGACAGTCAGTCAAGACAGGGAGACAGACAGACAGTCAGTCAAGACAGATAAACCGACAGACAGTCAGTCAAGACAGAAAGACAGACAGACAGACAGTCAAGACAGAGAGACAGACAGACAGTCAGTCAAGACAGACCAACAGACAGACAGACAGTCAGTCAAGACAGACAGACAGACAGACAGTCAGTCAAGACAGACAGACAGACAGTCAGTCTGTCAAGACAGACAGACAGAAAGACAGTCAGTCAAGACAGACAGACAGACAGACAGTCACTCAAGACAGACAGACAGTCAGAAAAGACAGACAGACAGTCAGTGAAGACAGTCAGACGGACATACAGTCAGTCAAGACAGACAGACAGACACACAGTCGTTCAAGACAGACAGACACATAGACAGTCAGTCAAGACAGATAGACAGAAAGACATTCAGTCAAGACAGACAGACAAACAGACAGTCAGTCAAGACAGACAGACAGTCAGTCAAGACAGACAGACAGTCAGTCAAGACAGTCAGACAGACATACAGTCAGTCAAGACAGACAGACAGACAGACAGACAGAAAGTCAGTCAAGACAGACAGACAGTCAGTCAAGACATACAGACAGACAGACAGTCGGTCAAGACAGACAGACAGAAAGACAGTCAGTCAAGACAGACAGACAGACAGACAGTCAGTCAAGACAGATAGACAGACAGTCAGTCAAGACAGACAGACAGTCAAGACAGACAGACAGTCAAGACAGACAGACAGACAGTCAGTCAGTTAGTAAAAACAGTCAGACAGACAGACAGTCAGTCAAGACAGACAGACAGACAGACAGTAAGACAAGACAAATAGACAGGCAGAAAGTCAGTCAAGACAGACAGACGGTCAGTCAGTTAGTCAAGACGGACAGACAGACAGTCAGTCAAGACAGACAGACAGACAGACAGTCAGTCAAGACAGACATTCAGTCAAGACAGACAGACAGTCAGTCAAGACAGACAGACAGACAGACAGTCAGTCAAGACTTACAGACAAACAGACAGTCGATCAAGACGGACAGACAGAAAGACAGTCAGTCAAGACAGACAGACAGACAGACAGACAGTCATTACAGACAGACAGACAGTAAGACAAGACAAACAGACAGACAGACAGACAGACAGACAAAAAGTCAGTCAAGACGGAGAGACAGACAGATAGTCAGTCAAGACAGATAGACAGAAAGACAGTCAGTCAAGACAGATAGACAGACAAACAGACAGTCAGTCAAGACAGACATACAGTCAGTCAAGACAGACAGACTGACAAACAGTCGTTTAAGACAGACGGACAGTCAGTCAAGACAGAAAGACAGACAGACAGTCAGTCAAGACAGAGTGACAGACAGACAGTCAGTCAAGACAGATAAACCGACAGACAGTCAGTCAAGACAGAAAGACAGACAGACAGTCGGTCAAGACAGAGATACAGACAGACAGTCAGTCAAGACAGACAAACAGACAGACAGACAGTCAGTCAAGACAGACAGACAGACAGACAGTCAGTCAAGACAGACAAACAGACAGTCAGTCTGTCAAGACCGACAGACAGTCAGTCAAGACAGACAGACAGTCAGTCAAGACAGTCAGACAGACATACAGTCTGTCAAGACAGACAGACTGACAAACAGTCGTTCAAGACAGACAGACAGAGAGACAGTAAGTCAAGACAGAAAGAAAGACAGACAGTCAGACAAGACAGACAGACAGTCAGTCAAGACAGATCCACAGAAAGACAGTCAGTCAAGACAGACAGACAAACAGACAGTCAGTCAAGAAAGTCAGACAGTCAGTCAAGACAGTCAGACAGACATACAGTCAGTCAAGACAGACAGACAGACAAACAGTCGTTTAAAACAGACAGACAGACAAACAGTCAGTCAAGACAGACAAACAGACAGACAGTCAGTCAAGACAAAAAGACAGACAGACAGTCAGTCAAGACAGAGAGACAGACAGACAGTCAGTCGGTCAAATTTAAAACAGACAGACAGACAGACAGTCAGACAAGACAGACAAACAGACAGACAGTCAGTCAAGACAAAAAGACAGACAGACAGTCGGTCAAGACAGAGAGACAGACAGACAGTCAGTCGGTCAAATTTAAAACAGACAGACAGACAGACAGTCAGACAAGACAGACAAACAGACAGACAGTCATTCAAGACAAAAAGACAGACAGACAGTCAGTCAAGACAGAGAGACAGACAGACAGTCAGTCAAGATAGACAAACAGACAGACAGTCGGTCAAGACAGACAGACAGACAGACAGTCAGTCAAGACAGAGAGACAGACAGACAGTCAGTCAAGACAGACAAACAGGCAGACAGTCAGTCAAGATAGACAGACAGACAGTCAGTCAAGACAGACAAGCAGACAGTCAGTCAGTCAAGACAGACAGACAGTAAGACAAAACAAACAGACAGATAGACTTACAGTCAAGACATACAGACAAACAGACAGTCGGTCAAGACAGACAGAAAGACAGACAGAAAGACAGACAGTCGGTCAAGACAGACAGACAGACAGACAGTCAGTCAAGACAGAGAGACAGACAGACAGTCAGTCAAGACAGACAAACAGACAGAAAGTCAGTCAAGACAGACAGACAGACAGTCAGTCAAGACAGACAAGCAGACAGTCAGTCAGTCAAGACAGACCGACAGACAGACAGTAAGACAAAAAAACAGACAGGCAGTCAAGACATACAGACATACAGACAGTCGGTCAAGACAGACAGTCAAACAGACAGTCAGTCAAGAAAGACAGACAGTCAGTCAAGACAGTCAGACAGACATACAGTCAGTCAAGACAGACAGACAGACAAACAGTCGTTTAAGACAGACAGACAGACCGACAGTCAGTCAAGACAGACAAACAGACAGACAGTCAGTCAAGATAGACAGACAGACAGACAGACAGTCAGTCAAGACAGACAAACAGACAGACAGTCAGTCAAGACAAAAAGACAGACAGATAGTCAGTCAAGACAGAGAGACAGACAGACAGTCAGTCAAGATAGACAAACAGACAGACAGTCAGTCAAGATAGACAAACAGACAGTCAGTCAAGACAGACAAGCAGACAGTCAGTCAGTCAAGACAGACAGACAGACAGACAGTAAGACAAAACAAACAGACAGATAGACAGACAGTCAAGACATGCAGACAAACAGACAGTCGGTCAAGACAGACAGAAAGACAGACAGAAAGACAGACAGTCGTTCAAGACAGACAGACAAACAGTCAAGACAGAGAGACAGACAGACAGTCAGTCAAGACAGACAAACAGACAGACAGTCAGTCAAGACAGACAGACAGACAGTCAGTCAAGACAGACAAGCAGACAGTCAGTCAGTCAAGACAGACCGACAGACAGACAGTAAGACAAAAAAAACAGACAGACAGTCAAGACATACAGACAAACAGACAGTCGGTCCAGACAGACAGAAAGACAGACTGTCGGTCAAGAAAGACAGACAGACAGACAGTCAGTCAAGACAGAAAGACAGACAGACAGTCAGTCAAGACAGAGAGACAGACAAACAGTCAAGACAGAGAGACAGACAGACAGTCAGTCAAGACAGACAAACAGACAGTCAGTCAAGACAGACAAACAGACAGTCGGTCAAGACAGACAGAAAGACAGACAGTCAGTCGAGACAGACAGACAGACAGTTAGTCAAGACAGAAAGACAGGCGAGACAGTCACTCAAGATAGACAGACAGTCAATCAAGACAGACAGACAGACAGACAGTCAGTCAAGACATACAGACAACTAGACAGTCGGTCAAGACAGACAGAAAGAAAGACAGTCAGTCAAGACAGACAGACAGACAGTTAGTCAAGACAGAAAGACAGACGAGACAGTCACTCGAGATAGACAGACCGTCAGTCAAGACAGACAGACAGACAGACAGTCAGTCAAGACATACAGACAAACAGACAGTCGGTCAAGACAGACAGAAAGAAAGACAGTCAGTCAAGACAGACAGACAGACAGTCAAGACAGACAGACAGACAGTCATTACAGACAGACGGACAGAGAGTCATTCATTCAGTCAAGACAGATAGACCGACAGTCAGACAAAACAGACAGACAGTCAGTCAAGACAGTCAGACAGACATACAGTCAGTCAAGACAGACAGACAGACAGACAGACAGAAAGTCAGTCAAGACAGACAGACAGTCAGTCAAGACATACAGACAGACAGACAGTCGGTCAAGACAGACAGACAGAAAGACAGTCAGTCAAGACAGACAAACAGACAGACAGTCAGTCGAGACAGACAGACGGTCAGTCAAGACAGTCAGACAGACATACAGAGAGTCAAGACAGACAGACAGACACACAGTCGTTCAAGACAGACAGACAGATAGACAGTCAGTCAAGACAGAAAGACAGACAGACAGTCAGTCAAGACAGAGAGACACACAGACAGTCAGTCAAGACAGATAGACAGAAAGACAGTCAGTCAAGACAGACAGACAGACAGACAATCAGTAAAGACAGACAAACAGTCAGTCAAGACAGACAGACAGTCAGTCAAGACAGTCAGACAGACATACAGTCTGTCAAGACAGACAGACTGACAAACAGTCGTTCAAGACAGACAGACAGAGAGACAGTCAGTCAAGACAGAAAGACAGACAGACAGTCAGTCAAGACAGAGAGACAGACAGACAGTCAGTCAAGACAGATACACAGAAAGACAGTCAGTCAAGACAGACAGACAAACAGACAGTCAGTCAAGAAAGTCAGACAGTCAGTCAAGACAGTCAGACAGACATACAGTCAGTCAAGACAGACAGACAGACAAACAGTCGTTTAAAACAGACAGACAGACAAACAGTCAGTCAAGACAGACAACCAGACAGACAGTCAGTCAAGACAAAAAGACAGACAGACAGTCAGTCAAGACAGAGAGACAGACAGACAGTCAGTCGGTCAAATTTAAAACAGACAGACAGACAGACAGTCAGACAAGACAGACAAACAGACAGACAGTCAGTCAAGACAAAAAGACAGACAGACAGTCAGTCAAGACAGAGAGACAGACAGACAGTCAGTCAAGATAGACAAACAGACAGACAGTCGGTCAAGACAGACAGACAGACAGACAGTCAGTCAAGACAGAGAGACAGACAGACAGTCAGTCAAGACAGACAAACAGACAGACAGTCAGTCAAGATAGACAGACAGACAGTCAGTCAAGACAGACAAGCAGACAGTCAGTCAGTCAAGACAGACAGACAGACAGACAGTAAGACAAAACAAACAGACAGATAGACAGACAGTCAAGACATACAGACAAACAGACAGTCGGTCAAGACAGACAGAAAGACAGACAGAAAGACAGACAGTCGGTCAAGACAGACAGACAGACAGACAGTCAGTCAAGACAGAGAGACAGACAGACAGTCAGTCAAGACAGACAAACAGACAGACAGTCAGTCAAGACAGACAGACAGACAGTCAGTCAAGAGAGACAAGCAGACAGTCAGTCAGTCAAGACAGACCGACAGACAGACAGTAAGACAAAAAAACAGACAGGCAGTCAAGACATACAGACATACAGACAGTCGGTCAAGACAGACAGTCAAACAGACAGTCAGTCAAGAAAGACAGACAGTCAGTCAAGACAGTCAGACAGACATACAGTCAGTCAAGACAGACAGACAGACAAACAGTCGTTTAAGACAGACAGACAGACCGACAGTCAGTCAAGACAGACAAACAGACAGACAGTCAGTCAAGATAGACAGACAGACAGACAGACAGTCAGTCAAGACAGACAAACAGACAGACAGTCAGTCAAGACAAAAAGACAGACAGATAGTCAGTCAAGACAGAGAGACAGACAGACAGTCAGTCAAGATAGACAAACAGACAGACAGTCAGTCAAGATAGACAAACAGACAGTCAGTCAAGACAGACAAGCAGACAGTCAGTCAGTCAAGACAGACAGACAGACAGACAGTAAGACAAAACAAACAGACAGATAGACAGACAGTCAAGACATACAGACAAACAGACAGTCGGTCAAGACAGACAGAAAGACAGACAGAAAGACAGACAGTCGGTCAAGACAGACAGACAAACAGTCAAGACAGAGAGACAGACAGACAGTCAGTCAAGACAGACAAACAGACAGACAGTCAGTCAAGACAGACAGACAGACAGTCAGTCAAGACAGACAAGCAGACAGTCAGTCAGTCAAGACAGACCGACAGACAGACAGTAAGACAAAAAAACAGACAGACAGTCAAGACATACAGACAAACAGACAGTCGGTCCAGACAGACAGAAAGACAGACTGTCGGTCAAGACAGACAGACAGACAGACAGTCAGTCAAGACAGAAAGACAGACAGACAGTCAGTCAAGACAGAGAGACAGACAAACAGTCAAGACAGAGAGACAGACAGACAGTCAGTCAAGACAGACAAACAGACAGTCAGTCAAGACAGACAAACAGACAGTCGGTCAAGACAGACAGAAAGACAGACAGTCAGTCGCGACAGACAGACAGACAGACAGACAGTTAGTCAAGACAGAAAGACAGGCGAGACAGTCACTCAAGATAGACAGACAGTCAATCAAGACAGACAGACAGACAGACAGTCAGTCAAGACATACAGACAAACAGACAGTCGGTCAAGACAGACAGAAAGAAAGACAGTCAGTCAAGACAGACAGACAGACAGTTAGTCAAGACAGAAAGACAGACGAGACAGTCACTCGAGATAGACAGACCGTCAGTCAAGACAGACAGACAGACAGACAGTCAGTCAAGACCTACAGACAAACAGACAGTCGGTCAAGACAGACAGAAAGAAAGACAGTCAGTCAAGACAGACAGACAGACAGTCAAGACAGACAGACAGACAGTCATTACAGACAGACAGACAGAGAGTCATTCAGTCAGTCAAGACAGATAGACCGACAGTCAGACAAAACAGACAGACAGTCAGTCAAGACAGTCAGACAGACATACAGTCAGTCAAGACAGACAGACAGACAGACAGACAGAATGTCAGTCAAGACAGACAGACAGTCAGTCAAGACATACAGACAGACAGACAGTCGGTCAAGACAGACAGACAGAAAGACAGTCAGTCAAGACAGACAGACAGACAGACAGTCAGTCGAGACAGACAGACGGTCAGTCAAGACAGTCAGACAGACATACAGAGAGTCAAGACAGACAGACAGACACACAGTCGTTCAAGACAGACAGACAGATAGACAGTCAGTCAAGATAGAAAGACAGACAGACAGTCAGTCAAGACAGAGAGACAGGCAGACAGTCAGTCAAGACAGATAGACAGAAAGACAGTCAGTCAAGACAGACAGACAGACAGACAATCAGTAAAGACAGACAAACAGTCAGTCAAGACAGACAGACAGTCAGTCAAGACAGTCAGACAGACATACAGTCTGTCAAGACAGACAGACTGACAAACAGTCGTTCAAGACAGACAGACAGAGAGACAGTCAGTCAAGACAGACAGACAGTCAGTCAAGACAGAGAGACAGACAGACAGTCAGTCAAGACAGATACACAGAAAGACAGTCAGTCAAGAGAGACAGTCAAACAGACAGTCAGTCAAGAAAGACAGACAGTCAGTCAAGACAGTCAGACAGACATACAGTCAGTCAAGACAGACAGACAGACAAACAGTCGTTTAAGACAGACAGAAAGACAGACAGTCAGTCAAGACAGACAAACAGACAGACAGTCAGTCAAGATAGACAGACAGTCAGTCAAGACAGACAAGCAGACAGTCAGTCAGGCAAGACAGACAGACAGTAAGACAAAACAAACAGACAGACAGACAGACAGTCAAGACATACAGACAAACAGACAGTCGGTCAAGACAGACAGAAAGACAGACAGTCGGTCAAGACAGACAGACAGACAGACAAAAAGTCAGTCAAGACAGAGAGACAGACAGATAGTCAGTCAAGACAGATAGACAGAAAGACAGTCAGTCAAGACAGACAGACAGACAGTCAGTCAAGACAGTCAGACATACATACAGTCAGTCAAGACAGACAGACTGACAAACAGTCGTTTAAGACAGACAGACAGTCAGTCAAGACAGAGAGACAGACAGACAGTCAGTCAAGACAGATAAACCGACAGACAGTCAGTCAAGACAGAAAGACAGACAGACAGACAGTCAAGACAGAGAGACAGACAGACAGTCAGTCAAGACAGACAAACAGACAGACAGACAGTCAGTCAAGACAGACAGACAGACAGACAGTCAGTCAAGACAGACAGACAGACAGTCAGTCTGTCAAGACAGACAGACAGAAGGACAGTCAGTCAAGACAGACAGACAGACAGACAGTCACTCAAGACAGACAGACAGTCAGAAAAGACAGACAGACAGTCAGTGAAGACAGTCAGACGGACATACAGTCAGTCAAGACAGACAGACAGACACACAGTCGTTCAAGACAGACAGACACATAGACAGTCAGTCAAGACAGATAGACAGAAAGACAGTCAGTCAAGACAGACAGACAAACAGACAGTCAGTCAAGACAGACAGACAGTCAGTCAAGACAGACAGACAGTCAGTCAAGACAGTCAGACAGACATACAGTCAGTCAAGACAGACAGACAGACAGACAGACAGAAAGTCAGTCAAGACAGACAGACAGTCAGTCAAGACATACAGACAGACAGACAGTCGGTCAAGACAGACAGACAGAAAGACAGTCAGTCAAGACAGACAGACAGACAGACAGTCAGTCAAGACAGATAGACAGACAGTCAGTCAAGACAGACAGACAGTCAAGACAGACAGACAGACAGTCAGTCAGTTAGTAAAAACAGTCAGACAGACAGACAGTCAGTCAAGACAGACAGACAGACAGATAGTAAGACAAGACAAACAGACAGGCAGAAAGTCAGTCAAGACAGACAGACGGTCAGTCAGTTAGTCAAGACGGACAGACAGACAGTCAGTCAAGACAGACAGACAGACAGATAGTCAGTCAAGACAGACATTCAGTCAAGACAGACAGACAGTCAGTCAAGACAGACAGACAGACAGACAGTCAGTCAAGACTTACAGACAAACAGACAGTCGATCAAGACGGACAGACAGAAAAACAGTCAGTCAAGACATACAGACAAACAGACAGTCGGTCAAGACAGACAGAAAGAAAGACAGTCAGTCAAGACAGACAGACAGACAGTCAAGACAGACAGACAGACAGTCATTACAGACAGACGGACAGAGAGTCATTCATTCAGTCAAGACAGATAGACCGACAGTCAGACAAAACAGACAGACAGTCAGTCAAGACAGTCAGACAGACATACAGTCAGTCAAGACAGACAGACAGACAGACAGACAGAAAGTCAGTCAAGACAGACAGACAGTCAGTCAAGACATACAGACAGACAGACAGTCGGTCAAGACAGACAGACAGAAAGACAGTCAGTCAAGACAGACAAACAGACAGACAGTCAGTCGAGACAGACAGACGGTCAGTCAAGACAGTCAGACAGACATACAGAGAGTCAAGACAGACAGACAGACACACAGTCGTTCAAGACAGACAGACAGAGAGACAGTCAGTCAAGACAGAAAGACAGACAGACAGTCAGTCAAGACAGAGAGACACACAGACAGTCAGTCAAGACAGATAGACAGAAAGACAGTCAGTCAAGACAGACAGACAGACAGACAATCAGTAAAGACAGACAAACAGTCAGTCAAGACAGACAGACAGTCAGTCAAGACAGTCAGACAGACATACAGTCTGTCAAGACAGACAGACTGACAAACAGTCGTTCAAGACAGACAGACAGAGAGACAGTCAGTCAAGACAGAAAGACAGACAGACAGTCAGTCAAGACAGAGAGACAGACAGACAGTCAGTCAAGACAGATACACAGAAAGACAGTCAGTCAAGACAGACAGACAAACAGACAGTCAGTCAAGAAAGTCAGACAGTCAGTCAAGACAGTCAGACAGACATACAGTCAGTCAAGACAGACAGACAGACAAACAGTCGTTTAAAACAGACAGACAGACAAACAGTCAGTCAAGACAGACAAACAGACAGACAGTCAGTCAAGACAAAAAGACAGACAGACTGTCAGTCAAGACAGAGAGACAGACAGACAGTCAGTCGGTCAAATTTAAAACAGACAGACAGACAGACAGTCAGACAAGACAGAAAAACAGACAGACAGTCAGTCAAGACAAAAAGACAGACAGACAGTCAGTCAAGACAGAGAGACAGACAGACAGTCAGTCAAGATAGACAAACAGACAGACAGTCGGTCAAGACAGACAGACAGACAGACAGTCAGTCAAGACAGAGAGACAGACAGACAGTCAGTCAAGACAGACAAACAGACAGACAGTCAGTCAAGATAGACAGACAGACAGTCAGTCAAGACAGACAAGCAGACAGTCAGTCAGTCAAGACAGACAGACAGACAGACAGTAAGACAAAACAAACAGACAGATAGACAGACAGTCAAGACATACAGACAAACAGACAGTCGGTCAAGACAGACAGAAAGACAGACAGAAAGACAGACAGTCGGTCAAGACAGACAGACAGACAGACAGTCAGTCAAGACAGAGAGACAGACAGACAGTCAGTCAAGACAGACAAACAGACAGACAGTCAGTCAAGGCAGACAGACAGACAGTCAGTCAAGAGAGACAAGCAGACAGTCAGTCAGTCAAGACAGACCGACAGACAGACAGTAAGACAAAAAAACAGACAGGCAGTCAAGACATACAGACATACAGACAGTCGGTCAAGACAGACAGTCAAACAGACAGTCAGTCAAGAAAGACAGACAGTCAGTCAAGACAGTCAGACAGACATACAGTCAGTCAAGACAGACAGACAGACAAACAGTCGTTTAAGACAGACAGACAGACCGACAGTCAGTCAAGACAGACAAACAGACAGACAGTCAGTCAAGATAGACAGACAGACAGACAGACAGTCAGTCAAGACAGACAAACAGACAGACAGTCAGTCAAGACAAAAAGACAGACAGATAGTCAGTCAAGACAGAGAGACAGACAGACAGTCAGTCAAGATAGACAAACAGACAGACAGTCAGTCAAGATAGACAAACAAACAGTCAGTCAAGACAGACAAGCAGACAGTCAGTCAGTCAAGACAGACAGACAGACAGACAGTAAGACAAAACAAACAGACAGATAGACAGACAGTCAAGACATACAGACAAACAGACAGTCGGTCAAGACAGACAGAAAGACAGACAGAAAGACAGACAGTCGGTCAAGACAGACAGACAAACAGTCAAGACAGAGAGACAGACAGACAGTCAGTCAAGACAGACAAACAGACAGACAGTCAGTCAAGACAGACAGACAGACAGTCAGTCAAGACAGACAAGCAGACAGTCAGTCAGTCAAGACAGACCGACAGACAGACAGTAAGACAAAAAAACAGACAGACAGTCAAGACATACAGACAAACAGACAGTCGGTCCAGACAGACAGAAAGACAGACTGTCGGTCAAGACAGACAGACAGACAGACAGTCAGTTAAGACAGAAAGACAGACAGACAGTCAGTCAAGACAGAGAGACAGACAAACAGTCAAGACAGAGAGACAGACAGACAGTCAGTCAAGACAGACAAACAGACAGTCAGTCAAGACAGACAAACAGACAGTCGGTCAAGACAGACAGAAAGACAGACAGTCAGTCGAGACAGACAGACAGACAGACAGACAGTTAGTCAAGACAGAAAGACAGGCGAGACAGTCACTCAAGATAGACAGACAGTCAATCAAGACAGACAGACAGACAGACAGTCAGTCAAGACATACAGACAAACAGACAGTCGGTCAAGACAGACAGAAAGAAAGACAGTCAGTCAAGACAGACAGACAGACAGTTAGTCAAGACAGAAAGACAGACGAGACAGTCACTCGAGATAGACAGACCGTCAGTCAAGACAGACAGACAGACAGACAGTCAGTCAAGACCTACAGACAAACAGACAGTCGGTCAAGACAGACAGAAAGAAAGACAGTCAGTCAAGACAGACAGACAGACAGTCAAGACAGACAGACAGACAGTCATTACAGACAGACAGACAGAGAGTCATTCAGTCAGTCAAGACAGATAGACCGACAGTCAGACAAAACAGACAGACAGTCAGTCAAGACAGTCAGACAGACATACAGTCAGTCAAGACAGACAGACAGACAGACAGACAGAATGTCAGTCAAGACAGACAGACAGTCAGTCAAGACATACAGACAGACAGACAGTCGGTCAAGACAGACAGACAGAAAGACAGTCAGTCAAGACAGACAGACAGACAGACAGTCAGTCGAGACAGACAGACGGTCAGTCAAGACAGTCAGACAGACATACAGAGAGTCAAGACAGACAGACAGACACACAGTCGTTCAAGACAGACAGACAGATAGACAGTCAGTCAAGATAGAAAGACAGACAGACAGTCAGTCAAGACAGAGAGACAGGCAGACAGTCAGTCAAGACAGATAGACAGAAAGACAGTCAGTCAAGACAGACAGACAGACAGACAATCAGTAAAGACAGACAAACAGTCAGTCAAGACAGACAGACAGTCAGTCAAGACAGTCAGACAGACATACAGTCTGTCAAGACAGACAGACTGACAAACAGTCGTTCAAGACAGACAGACAGAGAGACAGTCAGTCAAGACAGACAGACAGTCAGTCAAGACAGAGAGACAGACAGACAGTCAGTCAAGACAGATACACAGAAAGACAGTCAGTCAAGAGAGACAGTCAAACAGACAGTCAGTCAAGAAAGACAGACAGTCAGTCAAGACAGTCAGACAGACATACAGTCAGTCAAGACAGACAGACAGACAAACAGTCGTTTAAGACAGACAGAAAGACAGACAGTCAGTCAAGACAGACAAACAGACAGACAGTCAGTCAAGATAGACAGACAGTCAGTCAAGACAGACAAGCAGACAGTCAGTCAGGCAAGACAGACAGACAGTAAGACAAAACAAACAGACAGACAGACAGACAGTCAAGACATACAGACAAACAGACAGTCGGTCAAGACAGACAGAAAGACAGACAGAAAGACAGACAGTCGGTCAAGACAGACAGACAGACAGACAAAAAGTCAGTCAAGACAGAGAGACAGACAGATAGTCAGTCAAGACAGATAGACAGAAAGACAGTCAGTCAAGACAGACAGACAGACAGTCAGTCAAGACAGTCAGACAGACATACAGTCAGTCAAGACAGACAGACTGACAAACAGTCGTTTAAGACAGACGGACAGTCAGTCAAGACAGAAAGACAGACAGACAGTCAGTCAAGACAGAGAGACAGACAGACAGTCAGTCAAGACAGATAAACCGACAGACAGTCAGTCAAGACAGAAAGACAGACAGACAGACAGTCAAGACAGAGAGACAGACAGACAGTCAGTCAAGACAGACAAACAGACAGACAGACAGTCAGTCAAGACAGACAGACAGAAAGACAGTCAGTCAAGACAGACAGACAGACAGACAGTCAGTCAAGACAGATAGACAGACAGTCAGTCAAGACAGACAGACAGTCAAGACAGACAGACAGACAGTCAGTCAGTTAGTAAAAACAGTCAGACAGACAGACAGTCAGTCAAGACAGACAGACAGACAGATAGTAAGACAAGACAAACAGACAGGCAGAAAGTCAGTCAAGACAGACAGACGGTCAGTCAGTTAGTCAAGACGGACAGACAGACAGTCAGTCAAGACAGACAGACAGACAGATAGTCAGTCAAGACAGACATTCAGTCAAGACAGACAGACAGTCAGTCAAGACAGACAGACAGACAGACAGTCAGTCAAGACTTACAGACAAACAGACAGTCGATCAAGACGGACAGACAGAAAAACAGTCAGTCAAGACAGACAGACAGACAGACAGACAGTCATTACAGACAGACAGACAGTAAGACAAGACAAACAGACAGACAGACAGACAGACAGACAAAAAGTCAGTCAAGACGGAGAGACAGACAGATAGTCAGTCAAGACAGATAGACAGAAAGACAGTCAGTCAAGACAGACAGACAGACAGACAGATAGTCAGTCAAGACAGTCAGACAGACATACAGTCAGTCAAGACAGACAGACTGACAAACAGTCGTTTAAGACAGACGGACAGTCAGTCAAGACAGAAAGACAGACAGACAGTCAGTCAAGACAGAGTGACAGACAGACAGTCAGTCAAGACAGATAAACCGACAGACAGTCAGTCAAGACAGAAAGACAGACAGACAGTCGGTCAAGACAGAGATACAGACAGACAGTCAGTCAAGACAGACAAACAGACAGACAGACAGTCAGTCAAGACAGACAGACAGACAGACAGTCAGTCAAGACAGACAGACAGACAGTCAGTCTGTCAAGACCGACAGACAGTCAATCAAGACAGACAGACAGTCAGTCAAGACAGTCAGACAGACATACAGTCTGTCAAGACAGACAGACTGACAAACAGTCGTTCAAGACAGACAGACAGAGAGACAGTCAGTCAAGACAGAAAGACAGACAGACAGTCAGACAAGACAGAGAGACAGACAGACAGTCAGTCAAGACAGATCCACAGAAAGACAGTCAGTCAAGACAGACAGACAAACAGACAGTCAGTCAAGAAAGTCAGACAGACAGTCAAGACAGTCAGACAGACATACATTCAGTCAAGACAGACAGACAGACAAACAGTCGTTTAAAACAGACAGACAGACAAACAGTCAGTCAAGACAGACAAACAGACAGACAGTCAGTCAAGAAAAAAAGACAGACAGACAGTCAGTCAAGACAGAGAGACAGACAGACAGTCAGTCGGTCAAATTTAAAACAGACAGACAGACAGACAGTCAGACAAGACAGACAAACAGACAGACAGTCAGTCAAGACAAAAAGACAGACAGACAGTCAGTCAAGACAGAGAGACAGACAGACAGTCAGTCAAGATAGACAAACAGACAGACAGTCAGTCAAGATAGACAGACAGACAGTCAGTCAAGACAGACAAGCAGACAGTCAGTCAGTCAAGACAGACAGACAGACAGACAGTAAGACAAAACAAACAGACAGATAGACAGACAGTCAAGACATACAGACAAACAGACAGTCGGCCAAGACAGACAGAAAGACAGACAGAAAGACAGACAGTCGGTCAAGACAGACAGACAGACAGACAGTCAGTCAAGACAGAGAGACAGACAGACAGTCAGTCAAGACAGACAAACAGACAGACAGTCAGTCAAGATAGACAGACAGACAGTCAGTCAAGACAGACAAGCAGACAGTCAGTCAGTCAAGACAGACAGACAGACAGACAGTAAGACAAAACAAACAGACAGATAGACAGACAGTCAAGACATACAGACAAACAGACAGTCGGTCAAGACAGACAGAAAGACAGACAGAAAGACAGACAGTCGGTCAAGACAGACAGACAGACAGACAGTCAGTCAAGACAGAGAGACAGACAGACAGTCAGTCAAGACAGACAAACAGACAGACAGTCAGTCAAGACAGACAGACAGACAGTCAGTCAAGACAGACAAGCTGACAGTCAGTCAGTCAAGACAGACCGACAGACAGACAGTAAGACAAAAAAACAGACAGACAGTCAAGACATACAGACATACAGACAGTCGGTCAAGACAGACAGAAAGACAGACAGTCGGTCAAGACAGACAGACAGACAGACAGTCAGTCAAGACAGAAAGACAGACAGACAGTCAGTCAAGACAGAGAGACAGACAAACAGTCAGTCAAGACAGACAAATAGACAGACAGTCAGTCAAGACAGACAAACAGACAGTCAGTCAAGACAGACAAACAGACAGTCGGTCAAGACAGACAGAAAGACAGACAGTCAGTCAAGACAAACAGACAGACAGACAGACAGTTAGTCAAGACAGAAAGACCGACGAGACAGTCACTCAAGATAGACAGACAGTCAGTCAAGACAGACAGACAGACAGAGAGTCAGTCAAGACATACAGACAAACAGGCAGTCGGTCAAGACAGACAGAAAGAAAGACAGTCAGTCAAGACAGACAGACAGACAGTTAGTCAAGACAGAAAGACAGACGAGACAGTCACTCAAGATAGACAGACAGTCAGTCAAGACAGACAGACAGACAGACAGTAAGACAAAACAAACAGACAGATAGACAGACAGTCAAGACATACAGACAAACAGACAGTCGGTCAAGACAGACAGAAAGACAGACAGAAAGACAGACAGTCGGTCAAGACAGACAGACAAACAGTCAAGACAGAGAGACAGACAGACAGTCAGTCAAGACAGACAAACAGACAGACAGTCAGTCAAGACAGACAGACAGACAGTCAGTCAAGACAGACAAGCAGACAGTCAGTCAGTCAAGACAGACCGACAGACAGACAGTAAGACAAAAAAACAGACAGACAGTCAAGACATACAGACAAACAGACAGTCGGTCCAGACAGACAGAAAGACAGACTGTCGGTCAAGACAGACAGACAGACAGACAGTCAGTTAAGACAGAAAGACAGACAGACAGTCAGTCAAGACAGAGAGACAGACAAACAGTCAAGACAGAGAGACAGACAGACAGTCAGTCAAGACAGACAAACAGACAGTCAGTCAAGACAGACAAACAGACAGTCGGTCAAGACAGACAGAAAGACAGACAGTCAGTCGAGACAGACAGACAGACAGACAGACAGTTAGTCAAGACAGAAAGACAGGCGAGACAGTCACTCAAGATAGACAGACAGTCAATCAAGACAGACAGACAGACAGACAGTCAGTCAAGACATACAGACAAACAGACAGTCGGTCAAGACAGACAGAAAGAAAGACAGTCAGTCAAGACAGACAGACAGACAGTTAGTCAAGACAGAAAGACAGACGAGACAGTCACTCGAGATAGACAGACCGTCAGTCAAGACAGACAGACAGACAGACAGTCAGTCAAGACCTACAGACAAACAGACAGTCGGTCAAGACAGACAGAAAGAAAGACAGTCAGTCAAGACAGACAGACAGACAGTCAAGACAGACAGACAGACAGTCATTACAGACAGACAGACAGAGAGTCATTCAGTCAGTCAAGACAGATAGACCGACAGTCAGACAAAACAGACAGACAGTCAGTCAAGACAGTCAGACAGACATACAGTCAGTCAAGACAGACAGACAGACAGACAGACAGAATGTCAGTCAAGACAGACAGACAGTCAGTCAAGACATACAGACAGACAGACAGTCGGTCAAGACAGACAGACAGAAAGACAGTCAGTCAAGACAGACAGACAGACAGACAGTCAGTCGAGACAGACAGACGGTCAGTCAAGACAGTCAGACAGACATACAGAGAGTCAAGACAGACAGACAGACACACAGTCGTTCAAGACAGACAGACAGATAGACAGTCAGTCAAGATAGAAAGACAGACAGACAGTCAGTCAAGACAGAGAGACAGGCAGACAGTCAGTCAAGACAGATAGACAGAAAGACAGTCAGTCAAGACAGACAGACAGACAGACAATCAGTAAAGACAGACAAACAGTCAGTCAAGACAGACAGACAGTCAGTCAAGACAGTCAGACAGACATACAGTCTGTCAAGACAGACAGACTGACAAACAGTCGTTCAAGACAGACAGACAGAGAGACAGTCAGTCAAGACAGACAGACAGTCAGTCAAGACAGAGAGACAGACAGACAGTCAGTCAAGACAGATACACAGAAAGACAGTCAGTCAAGAGAGACAGTCAAACAGACAGTCAGTCAAGAAAGACAGACAGTCAGTCAAGACAGTCAGACAGACATACAGTCAGTCAAGACAGACAGACAGACAAACAGTCGTTTAAGACAGACAGAAAGACAGACAGTCAGTCAAGACAGACAAACAGACAGACAGTCAGTCAAGATAGACAGACAGTCAGTCAAGACAGACAAGCAGACAGTCAGTCAGGCAAGACAGACAGACAGTAAGACAAAACAAACAGACAGACAGACAGACAGTCAAGACATACAGACAAACAGACAGTCGGTCAAGACAGACAGAAAGACAGACAGAAAGACAGACAGTCGGTCAAGACAGACAGACAGACAGACAAAAAGTCAGTCAAGACAGAGAGACAGACAGATAGTCAGTCAAGACAGATAGACAGAAAGACAGTCAGTCAAGACAGACAGACAGACAGTCAGTCAAGACAGTCAGACAGACATACAGTCAGTCAAGACAGACAGACTGACAAACAGTCGTTTAAGACAGACGGACAGTCAGTCAAGACAGAAAGACAGACAGACAGTCAGTCAAGACAGAGAGACAGACAGACAGTCAGTCAAGACAGATAAACCGACAGACAGTCAGTCAAGACAGAAAGACAGACAGACAGACAGTCAAGACAGAGAGACAGACAGACAGTCAGTCAAGACAGACAAACAGACAGACAGACAGTCAGTCAAGACAGACAGACAGAAAGACAGTCAGTCAAGACAGACAGACAGACAGACAGTCAGTCAAGACAGATAGACAGACAGTCAGTCAAGACAGACAGACAGTCAAGACAGACAGACAGACAGTCAGTCAGTTAGTAAAAACAGTCAGACAGACAGACAGTCAGTCAAGACAGACAGACAGACAGATAGTAAGACAAGACAAACAGACAGGCAGAAAGTCAGTCAAGACAGACAGACGGTCAGTCAGTTAGTCAAGACGGACAGACAGACAGTCAGTCAAGACAGACAGACAGACAGATAGTCAGTCAAGACAGACATTCAGTCAAGACAGACAGACAGTCAGTCAAGACAGACAGACAGACAGACAGTCAGTCAAGACTTACAGACAAACAGACAGTCGATCAAGACGGACAGACAGAAAAACAGTCAGTCAAGACAGACAGACAGACAGACAGACAGTCATTACAGACAGACAGACAGTAAGACAAGACAAACAGACAGACAGACAGACAGACAGACAAAAAGTCAGTCAAGACGGAGAGACAGACAGATAGTCAGTCAAGACAGATAGACAGAAAGACAGTCAGTCAAGACAGACAGACAGACAGACAGATAGTCAGTCAAGACAGTCAGACAGACATACAGTCAGTCAAGACAGACAGACTGACAAACAGTCGTTTAAGACAGACGGACAGTCAGTCAAGACAGAAAGACAGACAGACAGTCAGTCAAGACAGAGTGACAGACAGACAGTCAGTCAAGACAGATAAACCGACAGACAGTCAGTCAAGACAGAAAGACAGACAGACAGTCGGTCAAGACAGAGATACAGACAGACAGTCAGTCAAGACAGACAAACAGACAGACAGACAGTCAGTCAAGACAGACAGACAGACAGACAGTCAGTCAAGACAGACAGACAGACAGTCAGTCTGTCAAGACCGACAGACAGTCAATCAAGACAGACAGACAGTCAGTCAAGACAGTCAGACAGACATACAGTCTGTCAAGACAGACAGACTGACAAACAGTCGTTCAAGACAGACAGACAGAGAGACAGTCAGTCAAGACAGAAAGACAGACAGACAGTCAGACAAGACAGAGAGACAGACAGACAGTCAGTCAAGACAGATCCACAGAAAGACAGTCAGTCAAGACAGACAGACAAACAGACAGTCAGTCAAGAAAGTCAGACAGACAGTCAAGACAGTCAGACAGACATACATTCAGTCAAGACAGACAGACAGACAAACAGTCGTTTAAAACAGACAGACAGACAAACAGTCAGTCAAGACAGACAAACAGACAGACAGTCAGTCAAGAAAAAAAGACAGACAGACAGTCAGTCAAGACAGAGAGACAGACAGACAGTCAGTCGGTCAAATTTAAAACAGACAGACAGACAGACAGTCAGACAAGACAGACAAACAGACAGACAGTCAGTCAAGACAAAAAGACAGACAGACAGTCAGTCAAGACAGAGAGACAGACAGACAGTCAGTCAAGATAGACAAACAGACAGACAGTCAGTCAAGATAGACAGACAGACAGTCAGTCAAGACAGACAAGCAGACAGTCAGTCAGTCAAGACAGACAGACAGACAGACAGTAAGACAAAACAAACAGACAGATAGACAGACAGTCAAGACATACAGACAAACAGACAGTCGGCCAAGACAGACAGAAAGACAGACAGAAAGACAGACAGTCGGTCAAGACAGACAGACAGACAGACAGTCAGTCAAGACAGAGAGACAGACAGACAGTCAGTCAAGACAGACAAACAGACAGACAGTCAGTCAAGATAGACAGACAGACAGTCAGTCAAGACAGACAAGCAGACAGTCAGTCAGTCAAGACAGACAGACAGACAGACAGTAAGACAAAACAAACAGACAGATAGACAGACAGTCAAGACATACAGACAAACAGACAGTCGGTCAAGACAGACAGAAAGACAGACAGAAAGACAGACAGTCGGTCAAGACAGACAGACAGACAGACAGTCAGTCAAGACAGAGAGACAGACAGACAGTCAGTCAAGACAGACAAACAGACAGACAGTCAGTCAAGACAGACAGACAGACAGTCAGTCAAGACAGACAAGCTGACAGTCAGTCAGTCAAGACAGACCGACAGACAGACAGTAAGACAAAAAAACAGACAGACAGTCAAGACATACAGACATACAGACAGTCGGTCAAGACAGACAGAAAGACAGACAGTCGGTCAAGACAGACAGACAGACAGACAGTCAGTCAAGACAGAAAGACAGACAGACAGTCAGTCAAGACAGAGAGACAGACAAACAGTCAGTCAAGACAGACAAATAGACAGACAGTCAGTCAAGACAGACAAACAGACAGTCAGTCAAGACAGACAAACAGACAGTCGGTCAAGACAGACAGAAAGACAGACAGTCAGTCAAGACAAACAGACAGACAGACAGACAGTTAGTCAAGACAGAAAGACCGACGAGACAGTCACTCAAGATAGACAGACAGTCAGTCAAGACAGACAGACAGACAGAGAGTCAGTCAAGACATACAGACAAACAGGCAGTCGGTCAAGACAGACAGAAAGAAAGACAGTCAGTCAAGACAGACAGACAGACAGTTAGTCAAGACAGAAAGACAGACGAGACAGTCACTCAAGATAGACAGACAGTCAGTCAAGACAGACAGACAGACAGACAGTCAGTCAAGACATACAGACAGACAGTCAAGACAGACAGATAGACAGTCATTACAGACAGACAGACAGACAGTCATTCAGTCAGTCATGACAGATAGACCGACAGTCAGACAAAACAGACAGACAGTCAGTCAAGACAGTCAGACAGACATACAGTCAGTCAAGACAGACAGACAGACAGACAGACAGAAAGTCAGTCAAGACAGACAGACAGTCAGTCAAGAAATACAGACAGACAGACAGTCGGTCAAGACAGACAGACAGAAAGACAGTCAGTCAAGACAGACAGACAGACAGACAGTCAGTCGAGACAAACAGACGGTCAGTCAAGACAGTCAGACAGACATACAGAGAGTCAAGACAGACAGAAAGACACACAGTCGTTCAAGACAGACAGACAGATAGACAGTCAGTCAAGACAGACAGAAAGACAGACAGAAAGACAGACAGTCAGTCAAGACAGATACACAGAAAGACAGTCAGTCAAGAGAGACAGTCAAACAGACAGTCAGTCAAGAAAGACAGACAGTCAGTCAAGACAGTCAGACAGACATACAGTCAGTCAAGACAGACAGACAGACAAACAGTCGTTTAAGACAGACAGACAGACAGACAGTCAGTCAAGACAGACAAACAGACAGACAGTCAGTCAAGATAGACAGACAGTCAGTCAAGACAGACAAGCAGACAGACAGTCAGTCAAGACAGACAGACAGACAGTCAGTCAAGACAGACAAGCAGACAGTCAGTCAGTCAAGACAGACCGACAGACAGACAGTAAGACAAAAAAACAGACAGACAGTCAAGACATACAGACATACAGACAGTCGGTCAAGACAGACAGAAAGACAGACAGTCGGTCAATACAGACAGAGAGACAGACAGTCAGTCAAGACAGAAAGACAGACAGACAGTCAGTCAAGACAGACAGACAAACAGTCAAGACATACAGACAGACTGACAGTCTTCGTCAAGACAGACAGAAAGAAAGACAGTCAGTCAAGACAGACAGACAGACAGTCAAGACAGACAGACAGTCAGTCAAGACAGACAGACAAGCAGTCATTCAAGACAGACGGACGGTCAGTCAGTTAGTCAAGACAGACAGACAGACAGTAAGTCAAGACAGACAGATCAGTCAAGATAGACTGACAGACAGACAGTCATTCAAGACATACAGACAGACAGACAGTCGGTTAAGACAGACATACAGAAAGACAGTCAGTCAGTCAAGACAATTATAAAGACAGTCAGTCAAGACAGACAGACGGTCAGTCAGTTAGTCAAGACAGACTGACAGACAGTCAGTCAAGACAGACAGAAAGACAGACAGACAGACAGTCAGTCAAGACAGGCAGAAAGACAGACAGTCGGTCAATACAGACATAGAGACAGACAGTCATTCAAGACAGAAAGACAGACAGACAGTCAGTCGAGACATACAGACAAACAGACAGTCGGCCAAGACAGACAGAAAGAAAGACAGTCAGTCAAGACAGACAGACAGACAGTCAAGACCGACAGACACTCAGTCAAGACAGACAGACAGGCAGTCATTCAAGACAGACGGACGGTCAGTCAGTTAGTCAAGACAGACAGACAGACAGTTAGTCAAGACAGACACACAGTAAGTCAAGACAGACAGACGGACAGTCAGTCAAGATAGACTGACAGACAGACAGTCAGTCAAGACATACAGATAGACAGACAGTCGGTCAAGACAGACAGACAGAAAGACAGTCAGTCAAGACAGACAGACAGACACTCTTTACAGACAGTCAGACAAACAGTCGGTCAAGACAGACAGACAGACAGACAGACAGACAGACAGTCAGTGAATACAGACAGACAGTCAGTCGGTCAAGACAGTGAGACAGACAGACAGACAGGCATTCAAGAAAGATACACAGACAGTCAGTCAAGACAGACAGACGGTCAGTCAGTTAGTCAAGACAGACAAGCAGACAAACAGTCACTCAAGACAGAAAGACAGACAAACAGTCAGTCAAGACAAAGAGACAGACAGGCAGTCAGTCAAGTTAGACAACCAGACAGACAGTCAGTCAAGATAGACAGACAGACAGACAGGCATTCAAGAAAGATATACAGACAGTCAGTCAAGACAGACAGACAGTCAGTCAAGACAGAAAGAAAGACAGTCAGTCAAGACAGACAGACAGACAGACAGACAGTCAGTCAAGACATACAGACAGACAGACAGTCGGTCAAGACAGACAAGCAGACAAACAGTCACTCAAGACAGAAAGACAGACAAACAGTCAGTCAAGACAAAGAGACAGACAGGCAGTCAGTCAAGTTAGACAACCAGACAGACAGTCAGTCAAGATAGACAGACAGACAAACAGTCATTCAGTCAGTCAAGACAGATAGACAGACAGTCAGTCAAGACAGACAGACAGTCAAGACAGACAGACAGACAGTCAGTCAGTTAGTAAAAACAGTCAGACATACAGACAGTCAGTCAAGACAGACAGACAGACAGACAGACAGACAGTAAGACAAGACAAACAGACAGGCAGAAAGTCAGTCAAGACAGACAGACGGTTAGTCAGTTAGTCAAGACGGACAGACAGACAGTCAGTCAAGACAGACAGACAGACAGACAGTCAGTCAAGACAGACATTCAGTCAAGACAGACAGACAGTCAGTCAAGACAGACAGACAGACAGACAGTCAGTCAAGACTTACAGACAAACAGACAGTCGATCAAGACGGACAGACAGAAAGACAGTCAGTCAAGACAGACAGAAAGACAGACAGACAGTCATTACAGACAGACAGACAGTAAGACAAGACAAACAGACAGACAGACAGACAGACAGACAAAAAGTCAGTCAAGACAGAGAGACAGACAGATAGTCAGTCAAGACAGATAGACAGAAAGACAGTCAGTCAAGACAGACAGACAGACAGACAGACAGTCAGTCAAGACAGTCAGACAGACATACAGTCAGTCAAGACAGACAGACTGACAAACAGTCGTTTAAGACAGACGGACAGTCAGTCAAGACAGAAAGACAGACAGACAGTCAGTCAAGACAGAGTGACAGACAGACAGTCAGTCAAGACAGATAAACCGACAGACAGTCAGTCAATACAGAAAGACAGACAGCCAGTCGGTCAAGACAGAGATACAGACAGACAGTCAGTCAAGACAGACAAACAGACAGTCAGTCAAGACAGACAGACAGACAGACAGTCAGTCAAGACAGACAGACAGACAGTCAGTCAAGACAGACAGACAGACAGTCAGTCTGTCAAGACCGACAGACAGTCAGTCAAGACAGACAGACAGTCAGTCAAGACAGTCAGACAGACATACAGTCTGTCAAGACAGACAGACTGACAAACAGTCGTTCAAGACAGACAGACAGAGAGACAGTCAGTCAAGACAGAAAGACAGACAGACAGTCAGACAAGACGGAGAGACAGACAGACAGTCAGTCAAGACAGATACACAGAAAGACAGTCAGTCAAGACAGACAGACAAACAGACAGTCAGTCAAGAAAGACAGACAGTCAGTCAAGACAGTCAGACAGACATACAGTCAGTCAAGACAGACAGACAGACAAACAGTCGTTTAAAACAGACAGACAGACAGACAGTCAGTCAAGACAGACAAACAGACAGACAGTCAGTCAAGACAAAAAGACAGACAGACAGTCAGTCAAGACAGAGAGACAGACAGACAGTCAGTCGGTCAAGTTTAAAACAGACAGACAGACAGACAGTCAGACAAGACAGACAAACAGACAGACAGTCAGTCAAGACAAAAAGACAGACAGACAGTCAGTCAAGACAGAGAGACAGACAGACAGTCAGTCAAGATAGACAAACAGACAGATAGTCAGTCAAGATAGACAGACAGACAGCCAGTCAAGACAGACAAGCAGACAGTCAGTCAGTCAAGACAGACAGACAGACAGACAGTAAGACAAAACAAACAGACAGATAGACAGACAGTCAAGACATACAGACAAACAGACAGTCGGCCAAGACAGACAGAAAGACAGACAGAAAGACAGACAGTCGGTCAAGACAGACAGACAGACAGACAGTCAGTCAAGACAGAGAGAAAGACAGACAGTCAGTCAAGACAGACAAACAGACAGACAGTCAGTCAAGATAGACAGACAGACAGTCAGTCAAGACAGACAAGCAGACAGTCAGTCAGTCAAGACAGACAGACAGACAGACAGTAAGACAAAACAAACAGACAGATAGACAGACAGTCAAGACATAAAGACAAACAGACAGTCGGTCAAGACAGACAGAAAGACAGACAGAAAGACAGACAGTCGGTCAAGACAGACAGACAGACAGACAGTCAGTCAAGACAGACAGACAGACAGACAGTCAGTCAAGACAGACAGACAGACAGTCAGTCTGTCAAGACCGACAGACAGTCAGTCAAGACAGACAGACAGTCAGTCAAGACAGTCAGACAGACATACAGTCTGTCAAGACAGACAGACTGACAAACAGTCGTTCAAGACAGACAGACAGAGAGACAGTCAGTCAAGACAGAAAGACAGACAGACAGTCAGACAAGACAGAGAGACAGACAGACAGTCAGTCAAGACAGATACACAGAAAGACAGTCAGTCAAGACAGACAGACAAACAGACAGTCAGTCAAGAAAGACAGACAGTCAGTCAAGACAGTCAGACAGACATACAGTCAGTCAAGACAGACAGACAGACAAACAGTCGTTTAAAACAGACAGACAGACAGACAGTCAGTCAAGACAGACAAACAGACAGACAGTCAGTCAAGACAAAAAGACAGACAGACAGTCAGTCAAGACAGAGAGACAGACAGACAGTCAGTCGGTCAAGTTTAAAACAGACAGACAGACGGACAGTCAGACAAGACAGACAAACAGACAGACAGTCAGTCAAGACAAAAAGACAGACAGACAGTCAGTCAAGACAGAGAGACAGACAGACAGTCAGTCAAGATAGACAAACAGACAGACAGTCAATCAAGATAGACAGACAGACAGTCAGTCAAGACAGACAAGCAGACAGACAGTCAGTCAAGACAGACAGACAGACAGACAGTAAGACAAAACAAACAGACAGATAGACAGACAGTCAAGACATACAGACAAACAGACAGTCGGCCAAGACAGACAGAAAGACAGACAGAAAGACAGACAGTCGGTCAAGACAGACAGACAGACAGACAGTCAGTCAAGACAGAGAGACAGACAGACAGTCAGTCAAGACAGACAAACAGACAGACAGTCAGTCAAGATAGACAGACAGACAGTCAGTCAAGACAGACAAGCAAACAGTCAGTCAGTCAAGACAGACAGACAGACAGACAGTAAGACAAAACAAACAGACAGATAGACAGACAGTCAAGACATACAGACAAACAGACAGTCGGTCAAGACAGACAGATAGACAGACAGAAAGACAGACAGTCGGTCAAGACAGACAGTCAGTCAAGACAGAGAGACAGACAGACAGTCAGTCAAGACAGACAAACAGACAGACAGTCAGTCAAGACAGACAGACAGACAGTCAGTCAAGATAGACAAGCAGACAGTCAGTCAGTCAAGACAGACCGACAGACAGACAGTAAGACAAAAAAACAGACAGGCAGTCAAGACATACAGACATACAGACAGTCGGTCAAGACAGACAGAAAGACAGACAGTCGGTCAAGACAGACAGACAGTCAGTTAAGACAGAAAGACAGACAGACAGTCAGTCAAGACAGAGAGACAGACAAACAGTCAGTCAAGACAGACAAATAGACAGACAGTCAGTCAAGACAGACAAACAGACAGTCAGTCAAGACAGACAAACAGACAGTCGGTCAAGACAGACAGAAAGACAGAGAGTCAGTCAAGACATACAGACAAACAGGCAGTCGGTCAAGACAGACAGAAAGAAAGACAGTCAGTCAAGACAGACAGACAGACAGTTAGTCAAGACAGAAAGACAGACGAGACAGTCACTCAAGATAGACAGACAGTCAGTCAAGACAGACAGACAGACAGACAGTCAGTCAAGACATACAGACAAACAGACAGTCGGTCAAGACAGACAGAAAGAAAGACAGTCAGTCAAGACAGACAGACAGACATTCAAGACAGACAGATAGACAGTCATTACAGACAGACAGACAGACAGTCATTCAGTCAGTCATGACAGATAGATCGACAGTCAGACAAAACAGACAGACAGTCAGTCAAGACAGTCAGACAGACATACAGTCAGTCAAGACAGACAGACAGACAGACAGACAGTCAGAAAGTCAGTCAAGACAGACAGACAGTCAGTCAAGAAATACAGACAGACAGACAGTCGGTCAAGACAGACAGACAGAAAGACAGTCAGTCAAGACAGACAGACAGACAGACAGTCAGTCGAGACAAACAGACGGTCAGTCAAGACAGTCAGACAGACATACAGAGAGTCAAGACAGATAGAAAGACACACAGTCGTTCAAGACAGACAGACAGATAGACAGTCAGTCAAGACAGAAAGACAGACAGACAGTCAGTCAAGACAGAGAGACAGACAGACAGTCAGTCAAGACAGATAGACAGAAAGACAGTCAGTCAAGACAGACAGACAGACAGACATTCAGTCAAGACAGACAGACAGTCAGTCAAGACAGACCGACAGTCAGTCAAGACAGTCAAACAGACACACATTGCAGACAGAAAGACAGTCAGTCAAGACAGACAGACAGACAGACAGTCAGTCGAGACAAACAGACGGTCAGTCAAGACAGTCAGACAGACATACAGAGAGTCAAGACAGACAGAAAGACACACAGTCGTTCAAGACAGACAGACAGATAGACAGTCAGTCAAGACAGAAAGACAGACAGACAGTCAGTCAAGACAGAGAGACAGACAGACAGTCAGTCAAGACAGATAGACAGAAAGACAGTCAGTCAAGACAGACAGACAGACAGACATTCAGTCAAGACAGACAGACAGTCAGTCAAGACAGACCGAAAGTCAGTCAAGACAGACAGACAGACAGAGAGTCAGTCAAGACATACAGACAAACAGGCAGTCGGTCAAGACAGACAGAAAGAAAGACATTCAGTCAAGACAGACAGACAGACAGTTAGTCAAGACAGAAAGACAGACGAGACAGTCACTCAAGATAGACAGACAGTCAGTCAAGACAGACAGACAGACAGACAGTCAGTCAAGACATACAGACAAACAGACAGTCGGTCAAGACAGACAGAAAGAAAGACAGTCAGTCAAGACAGACAGACAGACAGTCAAGACAGACAGATAGACAGTCATTACAGACAGACAGACAGACAGTCATTCAGTCAGTCATGACAGATAGACCGACAGTCAGACAAAACAGACAGACAGTCAGTCAAGACAGTCAGACAGACATACAGTCAGTCAAGACAGACAGACAGACAGACAGACAGAAAGTCAGTCAAGACAGACAGACAGTCAGTCAAGAAATACAGACAGACAGACAGTCGGTCAAGACAGACAGACAGAAAGACAGTCAGTCAAGACAGACAGACAGACAGACAGTCAGTCGAGACAAACAGACGGTCAGTCAAGACAGTCAGACAGACATACAGAGAGTCAAGACAGACAGAAAGACACACAGTCGTTCAAGACAGACAGACAGATAGACAGTCAGTCAAGACAGAAAGACAGACAGACAGTCAGTCAAGACAGAGAGACAGACAGACAGTCAGTCAAGACAGATAGACAGAAAGACAGTCAGTCAAGACAGACAGACAGACAGACATTCAGTCAAGACAGACAGACAGTCAGTCAAGACAGACCGACAGTCAGTCAAGACAGTCAAACAGACACACAGTCAGTCAAGACAGACAGACTGACAAACAGTCGTTCAAGACAGACAGACAGAGAGACAGTCAGTCAAGACAGAAAGACAGACACACAGTCAGTCAAGACAGAGAGACAGACAGACAGTCAGTCAGGACAGATACACAGAAAGACAGTCAGTCAAGACAGACAGTCAAACAGACAGTCAGTCAAGAAAGACAGACAGTCAGTCAAGACAGTCAGACAGACATACAGTCAGTCAAGACAGACAGACAGACAAACAGTCGTTTAAGACAGACAGACAGACCGACAGTCAGTCAAGACAGACAAACAGACAGACAGTCAGTCAAGTTAGACAGACAGACAGACAGACAGTCAGTCAAGACAGACAAACAGACAGAGAGTCAGTCAAGAGAAAAAGACAGACAGATAGTCAGTCAAGACAGAGAGACAGACAGACAGTCAGTCAAGATAGACAAACAGACAGACAGTCAGTCAAGATAGACAGACAGACAGTCAGTCAAGACAGACAAGCAGACAGTCAGTCAGTCAAGACAGACAGACAGACAGACAGTAAGACAAAACAAACAGACAGATAGACAGACAGTCAAGACATACAGACAAACAGACAGTCGGTCAAGACAGACAGAAAGACAGACAGAAAGACAGACAGTCGGTCAAGACAGACAGACAAACAGTCAAGACAGAGAGACAGACAGACAGTCAGTCAACACAGACAAACAGACAGACAGTCAGTCAAGACAGACAGACAGACAGTCAGTCAAGACAGACAAGCAGAAAGTCAGTCAGTCAAGACAGACCGACAGACAGACAGTAAGACAAAAAAAACAGACAGACAGTCAAGACATACAGACAAACAGACAGTCGGTCAAGACAGACAGAAAGACAGACAGTCGGTCAAGACAGACAGACAGACAGACAGTCAGTAAAGACAGAAAGACAGACAGACAGTCAGTCAAGACAGAGAGACAGACAAACAGTCAAGACAGAGAGACAGACAGACAGTCAGTCAAGACAGACAAACAGACAGTCAGTCAAGACAGACAAACAGACAGTCGGTCAAGACAGACAGAAAGACAGACAGTCAGTCGAGACAGACAGACAGACAGACAGACAGTTAGTCAAGACAGAAAGACAAGCGAGACAGTCACTCAAGATAGACAGACAGTCAATCAAGACAGACAGACAGACAGACAGTCAGTCAAGACATACAGACAAACAGACAGTCGGTCAAGACAGACAGAAAGAAAGACAGTCAGTCAAGACAGACAGACAGACAGTTAGTCAAGACAGAAAGACAGACGAGACAGTCACTCGAGATAGACAGACCGTCAGTCAAGACAGACAGACAGACAGACAGTCAGTCAAGACATACAGACAAACAGACAGTCGGTCAAGACAGACAGAAAGAAAGACAGTCAGTCAAGACAGACAGACAGACAGTCAAGACAGACAGACAGACAGTCATTACAGACAGACAGACAGAGAGTCATTCAGTCAGTCAAGACAGATAGACCGACAGTCAGACAAAACAGACAGACAGTCAGTCAAGACAGTCAGACAGACATACAGTCAGTCAAGACAGACAGACAGACAGACAGTCAGTCGAGACAGACAGTCAAACAGACAGTCAGTCAAGAAAGACAGACAGTCAGTCAAGACAGTCAGACAGACATACAGTCAGTCAAGACAGACAGACAGACAAACAGTCGTCTAAGACAGACAGAAAGACAGACAGTCAGTCAAGACAGACAGACTGACAAACAGTCGTTCAAGACAGACAGACAGAGAGACAGTCAGTCAAGACAGAAAGACAGACAGACAGTCAGTCAAGACAGAGAGACAGACAGACAGTCAGTCAAGACAGATACACAGAAAGACAGTCAGTCAAGAGAGACAGTCAAACAGACAGTCAGTCAAGAAAGACAGACAGTCAGTCAAGACAGTCAGACAGACATACAGTCAGTCAAGACAGACAGACAGACAAACAGTCGTCTAAGACAGACAGAAAGACAGACAGTCAGTCAAGACAGACAAACAGACATACAGTCAGTCAAGATAGACAGACAGTCAGTCAAGACAGACAAGCAGACAGTCAGTCAGGCAAGACAGACAGACAGTAAGACAAAACAAACAGACAGACAGACAGACAGTCAAGACATACAGACAAACAGACAGTCGGTCAAGACAGACAGAAAGACAGACAGAAAGACAGACAGTCGGTCAAGACAGACAGACAGACAGACAAAAAGTCAGTCAAGACAGAGAGACAGACAGATAGTCAGTCAAGACAGATAGACAGAAAGACAGTCAGTCAAGACAGACAGACAGGCAGTCAGTCAAGACAGACAGACTGACAAACAGTCGTTTAAGACAGACGGACAGTCAGTCAAGACAGAAAGACAGACAGACAGTCAGTCAAGACAGAGAGACAGACAGTCAAGACAGAGAGACAGACAGACAGTCAGTCAAGACAGACAAACAGACAGACAGAAAGTCAGTCAAGACAGACAGACAGACAGACAGTCAGTCAAGACAGACAGACAGACAGTCAGTCTGTCAAGACAGACAGACAGAAAGACAGTCAGTCAAGACAGACAGACAGACAGACAGTCACTCAAGACAGACAGACAGTCAGAAAAGACAGACAGACAGTCAGTGAAGACAGTCAGACGGACATTCAGTCAGTCAAGACAGACAGACAGACACACAGTCGTTCAAGACAGACAGACAGAAAGACAGTCAGTCAAGACAGACAGACAGACAGACAGTCACTGAAGAAAGACAGACAGTCAGAAAAGACAGACAGACAGTCAGTGAAGACAGTCAGACGGACATTCAGTCAGTCAAGACAGACAGACAGACACACAGTCGTTCAAGACAGACAGACACATAGACTGTCAGTCAAAATAGATAGACAGAAAGACAGTCAGTCAAGACAGACAGACAAACAGACAGTCAGTCAAGACAGACAGACAGTCAGTCAAGACAGACAGACAGTCAGTCAAGACAGACAGACCGTCAGTCAAGACAGTCAGACAGACATACAGTCAGTCAAGACAGACAGACAGACAGAAAGTCAGTCAAGACAGACAGACAGTCAGTCAAGACATACAGACAGACAGACAGTCGGTCAAGACAGACAGACAGAAAGACAGTCAGTCAAGACAGACAGACAGACAGACAGTCAGTCAAAACAGACAGACAGTCAGTCAAGACAGACAGAAAGACATACAGTCAGTCAAGACAGACAGACTGACAAACAGTCGTTCAAGACAGACAGACAGAGAGACAGTCAGTCAAGACAGAAAGACAGACAGACAGTCAGTCAAGACAGAGAGAAAGACAGACAGTCAGTGAAGACAGATACACAGAAAGACAGTCAGTCAAGACAGACAGACAAACAGACAGTCAGTCAAAAAAGACAGACAGTCAGTCAAGACAGTCAGACAGACATACAGTCAGTCAAGACAGACAGACAGACAAACAGTCGTTTAAGACAGACAGACAGACAGACAGTCAGTCAAGACAGACAAACAGACAGACAGTCAATCAAGACAAAAAAACAGACAGACAGTCAGTCAAGACAGAGAGACAGACAGACAGTCAGTCAAGATAGACAAACAGACAGACAGTCAGTCAAGATAGACAGACAGACAGTCAGTCAAGACAGACAAGCAGACAGTCAGTCAGTCAAGACAGACAGACAGACAGACAGTAAGACAAAACAAACAGACAGATAGACAGACAGTCAAGACATTCAGACAAACAGACAGTCGGTCAAGACAGACAGAAAGACAGACAGTCGGGCAAGACAGACAGACAGACAGACAGTCAGTCAAGACAGAGAGACAGACAGACAGTCAGTAAAGACAGACAAACAGACAGACAGTCAGTCAAGACAGACAGACAGACAGTCAGTCAAGACAGACAAGCAGACAGTCAGTCAGTCAAGACAGACCGACAGACAGACAGTAAGACAAAAAAAACAGACAGACAGTCAAGACATACAGACAAACAGACAGTCGGTCAAGACAGACAGAAAGACAGACAGTCGGTCAAGACAGACAAACAGACAGACAGTCAGTCAAGACAGACAAACAGACAGTCAGTCAAGACTGACAAACAGACAGTCGGTCAAGACAGACAGACAGAAAGACAGACAGTCAGTCGAGACAGACAGACAGACAGACAGACAGTTAGTCAAGACAGAAAGACAGACGAGACAGTCACTCAAGATAGACAGACAGACAGAAAGTCAGTCAAGACAGACAGACAGTCAGTCAAGACATACAGACAGACAGACAGTCGGTCAGGACAGACAGACAGAAAGACAGTCAGTCAAGAGAGTCAGACAGACAGACAGTCAGTCAAAACAGAGGGACAGACAGACAGTCAGTCAAGACAGACAAAAAGACCGACAGTCAGTCAAGACAGAAACACAGACAGAGAGTCAAGACAGACAGACAGACAGACAGTCAGTCAATACAGACAGACAGACAGTCAGTCTGTCAAGACAGACAGACAGAAAGACAGTCAGTCAAGACAGACAGACAGACAGACAGTCAGTCAAGACAGACAGACAGTCAGTCAATACAGTCAGACAGACATACAGTCAGTCAAGACAGACAGACAGACACACAGTCGTTCAAGACAGACAGACAGATAGACAGTCAGTCAAGACAGATAGACAGAGAGAAAGTCGGTCAAGACAGATAGACAAACAGACAGTCAGTCAAGACAGAAAGACAGTCGGTCAAGACAGACAGACAGACAGTCAGTCAAGACAGACAGACAGACAGTCAGTCAAGACAGTCAGACAGACATACAGTCAGTCAAAAAAGACAGACAGAAAGACAGAAAGTCTCTCAAGACAGACAGACAGTCAGTCAAGACATACAGACAGACAGAGAGTCGGTCAAGACAGACAGACAGAAAGACAGTCAGTCAAGACAGACAGACAGACAGACAGTCAGTCAAGACAGACAGACGGTCAGTCAAGACAGTCAGACAGACATACAGAGAGTCAAGACAGACAGACAGACACACAGTCGTTCAAGACAGACAGACAGACAGTCAGTCAAGACAGACAGACAGACAGTCAGTCAAGACATACAGACAAACAGACAGTCGGTCAAGACAGACAGAAAGAAAGACAGTCAGTCAAGACAGACAGACAGGCAGTCAATACAGAAAGACAGACAGACAGTCAGTCAAGACAAAGAGACAGACAGACAGTCAGTCAAGACAGATAGACAGAAAGACAGTAAGTCAAGACAGACAGACAGACAGACAGTCAGTCAAGACAGACAGACAGTCAGACAGACATACAGTCAGTCAAGACAGACAGACTGACAAACAGTCGTTCAAGACAGACAGACCGACAGACAGTCAGTCAAGACAGAAAGACAGACAGACAGTCAGTCAAGACAGAGAGACAGACAGAAAGTCAGTCAAGACAGACAAACAGACAGACAGTCAGTCAAGACAGAAAGACAGACAGACAGTCAGTCAAGACAGAGAGACAGACAGACAGTCAGTCAAGACAGACAAATAGACGGACAGTCAGTCAAGACAAACAGACAGTCAGTCAAGACAGACAGACAGATAGACAGTCAGCCAAGACAGACAGACAGACAGTCAGTCTGTCAAGACAGACAGTCAGTCAAGACAGACAGACAGTCAGTCAAGACAGACAGACAGTCAGTCAAGACAGTCAGACAGACATACAGTCAGTCAAGACAGACAGACAGACAGACAGACAGAAAGTCAGTCAAGACGCACAGACAGTCAGTCAAGACATACAGACAGACAGACAGTCGGTCAAGACAGACAGACAGAAAGACAGTCAGTCAAGACAGACAGACAGACAGTCAGTCAATCAAGACAGACAGACAGTCAGTCAAGACAGTCAGACAGACACACAGAGAGTCAAGACAGACAGACATACACACAGTCGTTCAAGACAGACAGACAGTCAGTCAAGAGAGAAAGACAGACAGACAGTCAGTCAAGACAAAGAGACAGACAGACAGTCAGTCAAGACAGATAGACAGAAAAACAGTTAGTCAAGACAGTCAGACAGACATACAGTCAGTCAAGACAGACAGACTGACAAACAGTCGTTCAAGACAGACAGACAGACAGACAGTCAGTCAAGACAGAAAGACAGACAGACAGTCAGTCAAGACAGAGAGACAGACAGACAGTCAGTCAAGACAGATAGACAGAAAGACAGTCGTTCAAGACAGACAGACAGACATACGGTCAGTCAAAAAAGACAGACAGACAGACAGACAGTCAGTCAAGACAGACAGACAGTCAATCAAGACAGTCAGACAGACATACAGTCAGTCAAGACAGACAGACTGACAAACAGTAAGTCAAGACAGAGAGACAGACAGACAGTAAGACAAAACAAACAGACAGTCAAGACATACAGACAAACAGACAGTCGGTCAAGACGGACAGACAGAAAGACAGTCATTCAAGACAGACAGACAAACAGTCATTACAGACAGATAGACAGTCGGTCATGACAGACAAGCAGACAGACAGTCAGTCAAGACAGACAGACAGACAGTCAGTCAAGACAGAAAGACAGACAGACAGTCAGTCAAGACAGAGAGACAGACAGACAGTCAGTCTTGATAGACAAACAGACAGACAGTCAGTCAAGATAGACAGACAGACAGACAGTCATTCAGTCAGTCAAGACAGATAGACAGACAGTCAGCCAAGACTGACAGACAGACAGACAGTTATTCAGTCAGTCAAGACAGATAGACCGAAAGTCAGTCAAAACAGACAGACAGACAAAGAGTCAGTCAAGACAGACAGTCAGTCAAGACAAACAGACAGACAGTCAGTCTAGACAGACAGACAGACAGTCAGTCAAGACAGACAGACGGTCAGTCAGTTAGTCAAGACGGACAGACAGACAGTTAGTCAAGACAGACAGACAGACAGACAGTCAGTCAAGACAGACAGACAGTCAGTCAAGACATACAGACAAACAGAAAGTCGGTCAAGA
The DNA here is from genome assembly GCA_030848855.1 of Branchinecta sandiegonensis. Classification (NCBI taxonomy): domain Eukaryota; kingdom Metazoa; phylum Arthropoda; class Branchiopoda; order Anostraca; family Branchinectidae; genus Branchinecta; species Branchinecta sandiegonensis. Next base: position 814 of record JAUPMV010000017.1, on the reverse strand, counting down.
CGGACAGAAAGAAAGACAGTCAGTCAAGACAGACAGACAGTCATAACAGACAGACAAACAGTAAGACAAGTCAGACAGACAGACAGACAGCAGACAGACAGACAGACAGACAGAAAGTCAGTCAAGACAGACAGACAGTCAGTCAAGACATATAGACAGACAGACAGTCAGTCAAGACATATAGACAGACAGACAGTCAGTCAGGACAGACAGACAGTCAGTCAAGACAGTCAGACAGACATACAGTCAGTCAAGACAGACTGATAGACACAGTCGTTCAAGAAAGACAGACAGATAGACAGTCAGTCTACACAGAAAGACAGACAGACATTTAGTCAAGACAGAGAGACAGACAGACTGTCAGTCAAGACAGATAGACAGAAAGACAGTCAGTCAAGACAGACAGACAGACAGACAGTCGGTCAAGACAGACAGACAGAAAGACAGTCAGTCAAGACAGACAGACAGACAGACAGTCAATCAAGACAGACAGACAGTCAGTCAAGACAGTCAGACAGACACACAGAGAGTCAAGACAGACAGACAGACACACAGTCGTTCAAGACAGACAGACAGTCAGTCAAGAGAGAAAGACAGACAGACAGTCAGTCAAGACAAAGAGACAGACAGACAGTCAGTCAAGACAGATAGACAGAAAGACAGTTAGTCAAGACAGTCAGACAGACTTACAGTCAGTCAAGACAGACAGACTGACAAACAGTCGTTCAAGACAGACAGACAGACAGACAGTCAGTCAAGACAGAAAGACAGACAGACAGTCAGTCAAGAAAGAGAGACAGACAGACAGTCAGTC